>JABWTJ010000001.1:13854393-15274451 GCA_016801875.1 Solanum sitiens
TTATTTTTTTTGAGATAAAGGTAACTGGAAAAAAAAAGCTGGAAGTTTATCGGTATAGGTGATGTCAGCTAGTCCGAAATCCAAGTCTTAAAAATTCATGATATCTCTAGTGTAATTTTATATGTATATATATCTATATATATATATGTATATATATCTATATATATATATATATGTATGTATGTATGTATGCATGCATGCATACATACATACATACATACATATATATATATATAGATAGATATATTAAAAGAACAAGTTGAGGAAGAGCAGCCTGAAGCACCTTGCAGAGATACTATACGTGGTCTCCATGCAAATGACTGGGTTTCCAATAGCGAAAGATGAAGTAGAGAAGTAGAAAGTAATCCTCGCTCTATAAGCTGGATAGAGAAAAATGATGCTTCCGGAGGTCGGTTTGCCAAAGCCATGTGCCTTACAGACAAAGAGTTAGGCTCCTCACATGATGAGCACACAGTTTAATCCAAATAGAACGTGCTTGCACAAAGGCAAATATACCAATAAAAACACCATTATTAACTTCTCAAAACAAAAAAAGGAAAATTGTGAAGGATATTATGTACTATAAGCCCAGGAGAGTGGAGCTTACTCGGTATAAATCTGATGCACAATTGAAAATGTCAGCAGCGAGAATAAAAAACATATTCCAAACATACACTACATCATGCATTTTCTGTTTCATAATCTGTTAATCTGGTGTTATCTTGTACTGTGCAAGGGTGAAATATGGATGCGAGTTGCGAAGCTAGGCTCAAGATTGGGGGCATGTGTATAACTGTCAAGCATAGCAGAAGCACAATGGCCACACACTACAAAAAAACTGATTGCATGTCTTCTGTGGAAGAAGCTAAGTGAAATAGAGGAAGTGCAACAGGGTTAGGTTGCTTGAGTAAATGTGAATCTCACTGATCTAGAAGATTATATCGAGATAAAAGAAAGAGAAGGAATTCAAATGAGAAACAACTTTGTTTTTCTAAAATTGCACAAAGGGAAAATACAACATTCACAATCATTTAAATGGCATATGATAATTAAACTCCCACCTGATTCTGCTGTGACAGGTCAAGTTTTATAGTTCAAATTTTTCTTCTTTTTTTGCAATGACCAATAGGTCAAATTGTATCTTTTTGCTGTATGGAGTAAACTTTACCATTTGAAAAAAAAAATCAGTAGGTTCAGTTCTGTAGTTTAAAGGTTGTTGATTGACTCTCCGAGGAAGGTACTGAGCAGAATCATAGCAGCGGATGTTTCAAGTAATCAAGCAGAACTATTGTAAACTATGGGAAGCACCTCAAGAAAATGGTAGTGGCGTGTCTTCCTGCAACTGATACATCTTGATTATCGTAGAACTGACAAACAAGGGTTAAGCCTGACTGGTTTTCAACCTGAAAATGTTAAAACTTATCAGATTGCATATGAAACACTAGAAGACTTATAGCCTCTGCATGACTTCTCTCGTGAATGGACAAATACAAGCTTCAAAAGGCTAGATATCTAATATTCAGTCTCGAAGAGAATGTAGACCGACCATGAAGATGGTTTCACGTCCAATTCTCAGTCTTTAATTAACTCACGAAACTAACAGCAGGATTTCATGCAACAGTTCAAAAGGTCCACAAGGTGCACCTGAGCATTACATTTTAACAATCATGCAAAATCAAGATTGGCTGGTTATTGAGTTTGTGATGATGATTCTAACAAAAGATTGTAATTTCTAAACAGCAGTTTCTATTTCCCAAGAGTAGTGATGATGATTCTAACAGAAGATTTTAACTTCTAAACATCAGTTCCTATTTCCCAAGGATTGTGATGATGATTCTAACAGAAGATTCTAATTTCTAAACATCAGAGTTCCTATTTCCCAAGAAGTGTCTATTCACATCCCCACTATTTTTCACATTCTTCATTGTGAAGAAAAAGTCTAATAACACAAGAAGAGAAAACACAAGGCAATTGTTGCAAATTAAAATACCCCAAGGATGACAGATTACTGATGGAGGAAGTTCTGAGATGTTTCATTGCTGAAGACATCATCCATAACAAGGGACTGAAAAACAAACCTTATTCTAACCAATGTAAAGTTGCATATATGAATTACAGATATATGACTCATATATTAGGTTAGTTAATAAGTTGAGTCATATTCCACAGGTAAAATTTAAGTCCCACTTTGTAGCCGACCTATCATTCAAGGCCTAACTGCTTCAAGCATTTTAATTGAGATGCATCATAGTGAGCATATATTCATTTACAGGAGAATTACAGCCCATAACTATTTGGTCATCTAGTTTACAAGATTCTCCCCAATTACTCCTTTATTACCATTTGGCCAGATTTTTGTAAAATCCTAGTCCCCAAACCCTTTAGCCTTCTTTTTCTATTCTCTCCTTGAGGCGGTGGGGAATCACCACGCCACAGACTACCACTTCACCACCCTTTGCCGTACTATCTCCGCTGGTCAGACATCACCAACTCCAGCCGGCAACCTCCGTTCACATTCAAATTACACCAATTGAATCGTCTGCTTCTCTTTTACCGTGATCCATAATTCAGAACTCACCCCCATTTCTACGACTTTCAGAATATCTAAAATTCTTACTTTCTTCCTACTCAATTTTAAGCTACGCTCTTTACCACACAAAACCTACATAAACAAACCAATAGCTCTTGGACTGATCTATCATTTGGCATTGGTTTCAGTACGGAATTCTGGCAACCAATTTTTCCGATGAATCGGCGGCAACCACCCTAAATCTCCAGTCTCATTACTTTACTATCTCAAGCCACAGAACAGGAGGCGTCGAGTCTGCTTCAGTGCTTGCCAGATTTAGGCATAGCAACTGAACGTAGCACAACACCCCAAGTCCGGTGAATTCCTTAGGATATTCCGTTGGTTAACTGTGTTTATACATGGTTATGCAAAGCATATACATTATTTATACACTAATATATGTATAAAATGAAAAATATAAAAATGAAAAGGGTTATATTAGCTCAGGGAACAAGGTGAAAAACATAACATTAAAATAGATTTGGCTTCATAAAATTCAATGTAAGCATATGTTGGCTATATTTACAGCCATAACTCAAGCCAGATGCAGCATATTTCCTGCTAAAGTGGGTCCACAAAGTTATGTGCATTATTGGTCCAACCACCAATTAATTAACTGTGTCAAAACATTTTACATGGGGGAAAGAGAATGCTGCTACTTTCAGGAAGTATCCAGCCCCTTTCTTTTCTCAATTACTTCAAGTACCAAGCAAATGTACTTTTGACTAGTGTTTTATGATTCATCTCTGGTATATTAGCACAAAATTTTACTCACTATTTCCATTGAGGAATCCGATTTCTCTGCAGCAGAACTCCACATCAAAGTTTAGTTCTGCAGCAGAACTCCACATCAAAGTTTAGTAAGGACTACATACCCAATAAATGATGAAAGCATATTTAGACGCGAAGCTGATTTAGCTAATGCTAGCCTATATTTTGGTTCTAAGAAGAGGAGATTCTCTTATGGCAAGTGAATATAAAACATTTCAAGCAAGATTAAGTTTGCAAAGCCACAGAGTGTATGCAGCATGAGTACTTATGTCAGAGTAGAACCTTGCAGCAATTGGCCAAAATTGTCGAGTCCTTTACAGCGTAAGGACCAGCCAAATTCAACTTCCCAATGATAAAGAGAATAATGTCCAATGAAAGCTCAGTAATTGTCATGCTCAACTGCCAAGACACAGATATTCATTTAAAAAAAGAAGATACAACTAAAAAAAATCAGATGAAAAACTGAGTTATTAATCTAACCTCTTTAATTCTAGCATAGAAATGTCCAGGCACCCAGAGGATACTATTTTCTGGTCCCTGGTTCAGAAATGTATAACGGTAGAAAACATCAATTTCTAATGGATGCATGAGGTCTCTCCTGGCATCATGCAAACAAGTGAGTAATATGAACTACAACATATTATACCATTTCTCCTAAAATGCAATATCAAAGAGAAAGATGAAGTAGAGTTGCATTATTTTACTAAAGAGGCTCACCACATATCTTTCTGGGAGTCAAAATAAGACAGCAAAACCGCCAGCCTGCTCATAGCCCGAACTTTAGTATTTGATACCTGTATATAAAAGTCAGTAAAACTGATAGAACCCTGGAGGAGGGGAACCTTTTCCTTGGAGTCAGAAAGTTCATAAACAATGGTCAAAGAAACCTTGTCTACTGCCACAGTAATACCAAAAGAACTTCCTCGCTGACTCAGATCTTTTCCCTCACTTATACATGAATCATGTAGCAAGATCGTTCCAGGTTCCCTCTCTAGACACCCATCCAGAAAAACACTGTTAACATATGGAGAAGGATCACGAAATACTTTGAACTTAAATGGATGTCCAGGTTTTCTGACTACTTCCAGGAACCCATTAACAAAAGCTGCAGCACAATCATTCTTCTTGTTCACAAGATAAAATACATTTTTAGTTTGCGGAAGATATGTCTTCAAGTCAACATCAGCATCATAAATGTCATGTTTGTATGGAAGCGCTCTCCAAAGTGCCCAGGCACTATCACTAGAACTGGAAATGTCAACAAAATCGGATTGTCGATGGCAATTCAACCGCAACGGTTCTCCCGATTCATCTTTAGCATATAGCGAGATGAAGGACAAATACTGAACTTGTGAATTCCATCTTCTTGTTTGGTGATGCTTCACCTGATGATAGAGAAAGGGTTAAATCACCACGTCCACCAAGTAACAAATGGTATACCAAGAATGAGTAATACACATATGTGCCAAAAAAGATTTGCGAAAAGTTGTCAAGGTAAAATTTAGAAGATTCAGATGTTAAATTTTAGTTTGTGAATGTGTATCCCTCAATACTGGTGAAACAGAACTCTGTACTTACAGAAAAGGAGGGAGTTTTGGGGCTGGAAACCTGATATGACAAAAGTCTTATCTTTAAGTTGCTATGGATGTTATATCGTGAAGAAAAGGCCCACAAAGAAATGTCTAACAGAAAAGTTCAGGGGAAAGGTTCTGGACCATAAACTTTATGTTATGCCTCGTGGAACTGGTCTGTGGAAGTCCATTAAGATGCCTTAAGAACACAACAACTTCAGATTAGGAGATGGGAGGACAATTTTCCTCTGATGGGATGACTAATTCGGAATTGGCCATGGACCACAGGAAATCTGGCTTCCCGATTTTCATAGCTTTGCAGGAAAAAAGCCTTTCACCTGAATGTGTCTCAGAACTGGTATGGGATGTTCTCCCAGGAAACAATGTAAAAATTGGGAAATAGGAAGAATGAACCAGTTCGTTCAAACTCTAGGATGAACTTTAATCAATAAAATCTGCCTACAAAATTTTGTCTGGAAGATGCAGTTCTTGAAGGAATTGGCGTTGGAAAAGGATTTATAAGTGCACGGCACCTAGTAAAATAAGTAATCTGTTTCAGCTGGTAGGTGACAGAGGCTTGTAACACAACAGAACGTGTTGAGGGTGAGTCATGCATGTGTGTCGATGTCAACCACTTATCTCTTCACTTCAAAACTTGAAAACAGCAGCACGGGCTTTTCTTGAACTTAATTGCAGGATGCCAACCACGTATAAGCACATGCATACATATCTTTACAAACCCTAGTAAATGAGAAGTGACAAATAAATTGGGACGGAGAGAGTATTGACAGTCTTTTTTATCGGTATAACTGTAGATAATTTAGGTGTTAAATGTTGGTACAAGAACATCCATACGCATATGATTTCTATTATCATTGAGATGTGAGAGAGTGACGGAGGACACGGCTATTGAGAAATGAAATTTCTTGGCAAGCTACAAAGGTGAAGCTATGGAAAAAGATTAAAATGCAAGGTCGCCCAATAGACATTGTTGGTTGAGGGGGTAACCTATAAGGAAAAGATATTAGAGATGAAGACATAAGCAACTATAAACTCAGAGGAAGAAACAATAAAAGATTTATGGCCATCTCAAGGAAAAATAAATTTCTGTAAATATAGAAAAAACATAATAATGTAAGGAAAGCTTTCATCTGAACCCAAAAAACGATCCAGAAGGGATTAGTCTCGAAAAACTAACCCGAATATCAAAAATACCTTTGGATTCATTAAACACCTCACAAAGCTCAGTCATTTCTGTTAGAACAATAATAGGTTTAAACAATCCTATTAGAATAGGAATAAGTTTATATAATCCTATTAGAATAGGAATAGGATTATACAATCTTATTTAGAATAGGAATAGGAATACAAATAAAATAGGAATAGTAAATAGTATCCTACTTGGTAAAGAATTGTATTCTAGTGTCTATAAATAGGGTCTCAATGTAATAATGTAGACACAACAACAATTCAATAATATTCTTTTTCTATATTTCTCACAATTTCAATATGGCAAGGCATATATAATGAATAGAAGATGGACATACCCTGAACAAAGCCCTCTCTCCAAATAGCGAATAGTGGATCGCACCAACTAAATTGTAGCCACTTTCTGCCCTATCAACTGCGACATACATATGTTGGTCGACATCTTTGATAGAAACAATTGTTCCTGCAAGCAAGATACTTATAACGTTAATATGTTCATAGCTAAAAGACGGATTCTGCAACCTGAGCCGAAAGAGCATTACCATCAGGAACCATTTCATCCAGACTTCTAGTAGATTCTCCACAGTTCTTTTGATGTGTTTGCTGCTCTATGCTTTTTGTTGCTTCTACGCTAAAGACTGCAGATAAAGCTTCCCCAGCAAAAAGTATAATCTAATTTAACAAAAAGAAAGTTAGAGCAATACTTTGTATACCACTTGTATGTCAAGGTGCCTCATTACATAAAAGAAATCAACACTTAATAAGTCGAGCATTACTAGTGAACCTTATGCACGTTGGCGTCAAATTGATAAATGGACATGTAAAAATGTGTAATAAAGAAGTTGAATTGGTTGGTGACCTTTACATAGCAAAGGGTCCTTTACAGTGGAATCATGTTACTGGAGCTTGAATTTTTAGACAGACAATGACAACAAAATAGATACGGAAACTGGTTTGGAAGGTTAAAATACCCCATATAGTTTCATGCTTCATTTGGTTGGTGACCAGGAGCCTGCTTTACCCACAAAGTACTACAGAGAAGAGGTATCTTGCTCAAGGTGTTTTATGTGTGAGCAAGAAGCAGAGATAAACAGTCATTTTTTCATGTGTTGCAAAACAGCTATAAATCTGTGGAACATGTTCTTCTGTATACTTGGGATAAGCCGGGTAATGCCACGACCTCATTTGATATGCTGCAAAGTTGGGAAGGAGTGGGGAGAAGAGGATCACAAGAAGATTCTGGCCATCTTTTCCACATTGTAAATCCCACCCCATCACTTTTACCTGATGGGCCTTTTGGTGTGAATATACCATTACCATTATCAAAAAAAAAAGTGTAATAAAGAAGCTGAAAATTCTGGCCATCTTTTCCACATTATGAAGTAGCCTTCGATTTTTGGAGCATGTCTATGTGCATATCTGGCCTCAAATGGGTCACTACTCTATCAGTTAGGGAAGCATACATGATATTATGCTTGTGCAGAGTTGATAAATCCATCAAGAATAGCTGGAGAATGATACCTGCTTGCATTTTTTGGAGTATTTGGATAAAAAGTAATAGGTGTTTTGATGGGGTCTCAACTTCCATAGGCTCTTTAAAGACTAAATGTATCGCTAGTTTTTTTAGCTGGTCCACTTTGTCTCAGTTTCTGGATTCTTTAGCTCTTTAACTCTGGCATAGTCAGTTCTCCTATATTACCCGATTTTTTTTTTGTAAGCTTCAACGACATATCTTGTAACTACTTCATCTTCTTGATGCTTTTTTAAAAATGAAATTACTTGCTTCATCAAAAAAAAAATTGCCTGGAAAGATACACTATAGAAGATACTGTTTAAAGAAAGTGGAGAAAATAAAAATAGCTAAACAATGGAAATACGTCTGCCTAGTTAGTATACTTTTACCCTACTCAAAAAGAAAATATGATTCATCTCCTCACCTGTATTTCACGCAGCGAGAGGGTCATGTCACAACCATCTATAGAACAATTGCCAATCCAAAAGTCATTTGACTGCAAAGGAGTACTCCCACTGCTTTTTAAAGACTGCTCAACCACCAGACTAGCATTTAAGTCTTTTAAAACATAGTTCTGAGGAGTGGCAAGTGAAATTTGAGAACTTGTACCACCCCAAGGTTTTCTTGAAGCATCTGCATGATATTGATTTCCCAGTTCTGGGGGACTTGAGCTACTTGCTTCATCCATGATAGAATTAACTCCACTCAAGTGATCGGGAGAAACTAAAGTATCATCATGTACAATGATGGAAGATTGATCATTAGATTCCAAGGAAGAATAGAAAGGGGTACTCAGTTCTTGGCTTTGCTGTTCAGTAGATATATGGAGTAACTGAGAAAGAACTGACAAATTCGTTATGCGAAATGAGAATTTCCTTGGTAGTTCAAGCTCAAGGTTACCGTTACCTTCAAGCTGAAGCTTTTGAAGTTCACCTGCAAGGCAGAAAATTCATTATTTAAAAATGTCTTTTGTTTAGAACAAACTGTTTATTTCGACATTTAGAATATTAGCCAGAATCAGCACCTAAGCCCTGAATTTAGATGCACAAACATGCTAAGCATTTTATATTGCTTAGGCAACTTCAAATCAGAAACCAATGGGCTAAGGCTCGTGTCTAATCATCCATAGGATCTATCTTGAAGATAGAGTGTTAAACAATTATCAAAGTTTTTTTCCAATTTGTTTGTCCATACAATTGTTGCTTGTATTTAAATTAATTACTCTTTCATCACATATATGTATTGTTTTGTTTGTGTGCCTTTCTCTTGAATGTTGTCAGTTACACTAAAAATTCTCAATTAAACAAGACTGTGCAAGCTAGAATTGACCTAAGATGAAACCCATTATGAAAAACACTCCATGGACAACAAAAAGTCCAATCGTCATTGCACAATAGCTAATCAGCATGGGTAAGACCCGTGCTTTGCACTCGTTAGAATAGAATTAAGTATGTCCTACTTAAAATAGGAATAAGAATCCTAGTTGGAAAAGGATTCTAATGTAGTGTCTATAAATAGGGTCTCAATGTAACAATTTAGATGCACAATCCAATAATATTTTTTCCATATATTTCTCACATGGTATCAGAGCATCGGTGAGAACAAACAAGTCACCGTATGTCAATTTCCGGTGGCTGTTGGGTGACTTGGGTCTGATTTGTGTCAATTTTATTTCCTATTTTTTCTTTCTGTGGGTGTTGTGGGAAAATCAACACCACCACGAGGCTCAGAAGCTCCCGCGACCAACCACCAGCCAGAATCACCGAAAAATATCAACCCACGCGCTCTCACACGCCGATCGAAGGTTGTATTTTCCGGCGAGATCTGGCTCACGCGCCGGCGCGTGAGGTCTGTTTCGATCAATTTTTTTCAAGAATTTTTTCTTCGTTGGGGTCGTCCAGTATTTTCGACCAGAACCCATTCAGTTTTCTCTAGATCCGATCATCGGAATTAGGGTTCCGGTGATTTTTAGGCAATTTCCGGCGAAATCAGACCACTCTAGGGCAATTTCTGGCAAGTTCCCGGCAAAATCCAAATTTCCAGGCCACTGCAGGCAGATTCCGGCAACATCCAGTTTTCCAGCGTACATACTAGTCTATGGAGAATCGACGAAGGGGTGAACAGTTTGGAAAACCTCGATCCAAGTGTAGTCATTATCATAAACCTGGACACACTCGTGACATATGTTATATTTTGCATGGTCCACCACCCAGTTATGATCCTATTGTTCTAAAGGAATATAATGAGCTTTTCGAAATCGCGCAAGTAAACAGCGTTTTGGAAAACCTCGATCCAAGTGTAGTCATTGTCACAAACCTGGACACACTCGTGACATATGTTATATTTTGCATGGTCTACCACCCAGTTATGATCCTATTTTTCTAAAGGAATATAAAGAGTTTCTTCAGTATCGTGCAAATAAACAAACGTCTCCACAAATAGTTTCAGTTGAACAACCTGATGTTTCTGTTGCGGGTAATTCTTTTACTTGTGTGTCACAGTGTAGCACTCTTGGATCATGGGTCATAGACTCAGGGGCTTCTGATCATATCTGGTGATAAATCACTTTTATCTGATATTGTTTATTCACAATCTCTTCCAACTATTACTTTAGCCAATCGGATCCAAACAAAACCAAAAGGGGTTGTAAGAACCAAACCCGTATCTCTATCACCCTAGACTCTGTTCTTTATGTCCCTGGTTCTCCTTTTGATTTAACATCTGTTATTCGTTTGACGAAAGCCCTACATACTAGCATAACCTTTTTTGATGATTTTTTCTCATGCGGTCATGTGATTGGAACATGACATGAATCACAAGGCCTTTACTATCTTACCTCTTCAAATTCCTTAAAAACAGCATGCTTCGTTACAGATTCTCTAGATCTAATTCACAAACATTTGGGACATCTAAATCTATCCAAACTGCAAAAGATGATGCATAATTTGTCTAGTTTATCCAAATTAGATTGTGAGTCGTATTGGGAAACACACTCATGCTACATTTTCATGTAGTACTGAGGGTCGTTCAGAGTCTATTTTTTCATTAGTTCATTCTGATATTTTGGTACCTAGTAGAGTCAGTTCCACCTTAGGATTTCGTTATTTTGTTAGTTTCATTGACGATCTGAGTTATTTTCTATATTCACAAGTTTCTTTGCTGAAATACAAAATAAACTATTCGTACTTTTCGTAGTGATAATGCCTTAGAATACTTATCATCCCAGTTTCAGGAGTTCACGTCTCACCAAGGAATTATTCACCAAACATCTAGTCCATACACTCCTCAGCAAAATGGTGTAGCAGAAAGAAAGAATAGGCATCTCATTCAGACTACTCGCACTCTCCTCATTGAATCCCATGATTCGTTGCGTTTTTGGGGCAATGCAGTCCTTTCGTCTTGTTATTTAATTAATAGAATGCCCTCCTCTTCTATCCAGAATCAGGTTCTACATTCCATACTGTTTCCTCAGTCACATCTCCATCCTATCCACCCTCGTGTATTTGGGACCACATGCTTTGTTCATAATTTAGCCCAGGGAAAGATAAATTAGCTTCTCGTGCCCTCAAATGTGTCTTTCTTGATTACTCTCAAGTTCAAAAAGGGTATCGTTGTTATTCACATGATCTTCGATCTTATGTCCGCTGATGTTACATTTTTTTAGTCTCGACCTTATTATACATCTTCTGATCATCCTGATGTATACATGTCTTACCCATACCTCAAGTACCTGTGCCAACCTTTGAGGAATCTACGATTACTTCTACATCTCCAGTTGTAGTGCCACCACTACTAACTTATCATTGTCGTCCACGTCCAGCGCTAGTCCCAGATGATTCATGTCATGTGCCAGATCCTGCTCCTACTAAGGACTTGCCTCCTCCTAGCCAACCACTTGCACTTTAGAAAGGTATACGATCCACTCGAAATACTAACCCACATTATACCTTCTTAAGTTATCATCGTCTATCATCACCCCATTATGCCTTTGTGTCGTCTTTGTCCTTTATTTCCATTCCTAAGACTGCAGGTGAAGCACTTTCTCATTCTAGACGGAGGCGGGCAATGGTTGATGAGATGTCCGCTTTGCATAATTGTGGTACTTGGGAGCTTGTCTCCCTTCCTGCAGGTAATCTATTGTTGGTTGTTGTTTGATTTATGCAGTCAAAATTGGTCCAGACGGTCAAGTTGATCGACTTAAGGCTCGCCTTGTTGCCAAAGGGTATACTCAAATATTTGGGCTAGATTATAGAGACACTCACTCCTGTGGCTAAGATAGCATTTGTCCGTCTTTTTCTGTCTATGGTTGTCGTTTGTCATTGGCCTCTTCATCAGTTGGACATTAAGAATACTTTTCTGCATGGTGATCTTGAGGAAGAAGTCTATATGGAGCAACTACCTTATTTTGTTGCTAGGGGGAGTCTAGTAGCCTGGTATGTTGATTGCGTAGGTCAATTTATGGTCTGAAACAGTCTCCTCGAGCTTGGTTTGGGAAGTTCAGCACAGTAATTCAGCAGTTTGGCATGACTCGTAGTGAAGCTGATCACTCTTTGTTTTATCGACATTATGCACCAAGTCGATGTATCTATTTGGTTGTTTACGTTGATGATATTGTTATCACCGGTAATGATCAAGATGGTATTACCAATTTGAAGCAACATCTCTTTAAGCCTTCCAGACTAAAGAACTTGGAAGATTGAAGTATTTTCTAGGTATTGAGGTTGCTCAGTCCAGATCAGGTATTGTTATTTCTCAACGCAAGTATGCCTTAGACATTCTTGGGGAGACAAGAATGATGGGATATAGACCTATTGACACTCCTGTTGATCCCAATGTTAAACTCCTTCCAGGACAGGGGGAGCGACTAGGTAATCCTGAAAGGTATAGACGGCTTGTTGGAAAGTTGAATTATCTCACAGGGAGTGACTAGACCTGACATCTCTTTTCCTTTTTCCTGTGAGTGTTGTAAGCCAGTTTATGACTTCTCCTTCTGATAGTCATTGGGAAGCAGTTGTTCGTATTCTGTGATATATAAAGTCAGCTCCCGGTAAAGGACTACTCTTTGAGGATCAAGGCCATGAGCATATCATTGGATATACAGACGCTGATTGGGCAAGATCACGTACTGACAGACGTTCGACATCCGAATATTATGTTTTAATAGGAGGTAATTTAGTGTCGTGGAAGAGTAAGAAACGGAATGTGGTTGCTCAATCTAGTGCGGGATCAGAATATCGAGCAATGGCGACAACAACTTGTGAGCTAGTTTGGATCAAACAGATACTGGGAGAACTAAAATTTGGCATAATTGATCAAATAGAACTTGTGTGTGATAATCAAGCGGCTCTTCATATCGCATCAAATCCAGTGTTTCATGAAAGGACTAAGCACATTGAGATTGACTGTCACTTTGACCGAAAAAAGATACTCCCAGGAGATATTGTTACGAAATTCGTGAAGACAAATGATCAGCTTGCATATATGTTCACCAAGTCCCTCACAGATCTTCGTATTAATTACATTTGTAACAAGCTAGGTACATATGATTTATATGCACCAGCTTGAGGGGGAGTGTTAGAATAGAATTAAGTATTTCCTACTTAAAATAAGAATAGGAATAGGAATATGAATAGGAATCCTAGTTGGAAAAGGATTCTAATGTAGTGTCTATAATGAGGTTCTCAATGTAACATTTAGATGCACAATTCAATATTATTTTTTCCATATATTTCTCACAGCATTTGAAGTCCCAACAGGCCTCAGTACATTTTTTTTCTTTTTGGCTTTGATAAAACTGTATGTTATTCAAGATTAAAATTCCAATACGGCAACCAAACTCAAGTTGGAACTTGCTGATCTTAGTTTAAATACTCCTTGTAATTTTACATGTATCAAAATAACTCCTCAATCTTGGGTGCACTCAAGAGCAAGGGGGCAGTAATTCTAAAATTAAGACAAGAATAAAAAATATGGGTATATCTCCAGGAGAAAACTACCTTAGAGTCAGCTATTTATTGATGATAAGTAAAGACAGAAGAAAAAGATGATACCAGATTGATCTCCATCCACCAATGCCAGAGAAACCCGTGAAAGATTCACGGCGAATGCTTCCACCTGATCCCAGTTAACTAGTTTATATTGCTCCAACTGTTGGTAGGAAGAGCTCCTGCGTAGACTAGTATCCTCATCATTCTGAACAACTAGATGTTCCGTCACAGCTGGCCAAAGGCCTCCCAACTGATTAAAGTAGAAGGCGTAGCATTCTACCATTTTCACCAAAGCAGCTATATCAACAATGATCGAACCCCCCTGTCAAATTGGTGTTCGTTTAAACCTTATAAATCATAAGATCTTCCCAAACTATGAATAAACAACTTATGTCCAAATTAGGATCTAGCAAAATGGATACAGAAGTTAATGAATAGGCAGGCAATAATCTGAAGCTGCAAGAACAGAAACCTGGGACCGACAGGAGATTGTCTGAAATTGTCCACCAACAGACAGAGATGCTTCAAGTGTATTAAGTTCATTCCCTTGGAGGAGTAGTAAGTTCTTTACAGCGCATCTGACCAGATAAACTTCAGCTAATGAAATAGTTATACATAACCAATCAAAAGAAGGATTTACATCATTTATTAACGACGGTGAATGATTCAAGGACATTGAAGCATCATGTCTGGAGTCGGATCCATTCAATACATTTCTCTGACTGGCCGGCAGAATATTGTTCCCTAAGGCTCTCAAACATAAACTAATTTCACAATGAGACAATGAAGCTTGATATAAGGAATTGTGAGACCAAACAGGCAACTGTGGTTCAACTTGGTCAGAAGTATCCAAAATCTCATCCGGATATTGGGATATACCAGATTCAAACTCAGAAAAACCAATGAAAATGTCCGCTTTTTCCTCTTCAAAAGAGAGCCTGATAAATGAATGTGCAACGGATATGTTAATTCCATAACCATGGATTGGTTGCACTGTCGACTTCTTGTCAGCTATAATATTAGCATCTGACATGCTATTTTGCGCATTATATCCTTTCCTAGAGTCGTAAAGGATCATTTTCACTGAGCTAATTTCACATGTCGTACTAACATTGAATGTAGTATCAGTAAGAACTGAAGATACTTGTGTGATTCTATTTTTGAGTGCTCTTTCACTTTCAGAATCAGTAGACTCTCGCCTTAATAAGTCTTCACAACTTTGGCTAAGGCCTGAACTTGATGTACTGAAAACTTGAAAAACTGTACACAGTAGACCAGATATTACCTGCCATAAAATAAAATGCGAAGTCAAACGTCTGTATAAACTCCTAGCAACTTTTTAAAGGGGGATAGCTTATACAATTCTAGCGAGCAGCTGGGCACTGAAAGTCACTTGTTACAGACTTACACAATCTGCAAGATGGGACAAGTCAACCTGTCAAGGGGAAGTATCATAAACTCTGATTGCAGTACTGTGAACAGCGGTTGCATTGTTATAAAAACAGGGAATGAAAGACCCGTTTGAGGAAATCGTAAGGCAATCCAGGTAAGCACGCAACTGAGACAGCAGCTTAAAGAAGGAAATATGGACACTTCATATTCGGAGTGCTATCGCTGGAAAGACCAAGGGAGTAAAGAACAGTAGGGGTTTCATGGAATGTGAAAGTGCATCATTTGAAGAGGAAACTGGTGTATCTAGAGTGGTTATCTCACACAAGGTGCGGGCGAGGAGAATATGCAGCTATTCGGATGCATGGGAAGCTACTTTGGGGAACAGGACATGATATAAATATTCCCAAAAGGACCTTGAAGCAATGATAAGACTGGACTCTGCCTGCTCTGATATCATGTTGAAGTGTAAATTATCTTCTCAACAAACACAAGGTCTAAAAGCAACCAACCATGGAACCAAACACATCAAGGAGGTTGGTGGAACCACAGACAAAATCTCTCTAGTTCTCTAGTTCCTACAGTAGAGGTGTCATAAACAAGGTCTGAAGCACCAAAGTAGATTATCTGGAATAAAAACTGATTCTGCTTATGGTAAGGAGGCTATATGTCAAGCCTCTGTTGTTGGCACTTAGCAAGGCCTAAAAAATGAACCCCGAGTTCTCACTTGTTCACAATTGTAAAAGTGCACTGTTGTGACAGCAAAATTCGGGAAACGGAACAGCTAGCAGGGCCTAAAATGAGCCTTGAGCTCTCGCTTGTTCACATCTGGAAGAACGAAACTGTGATGGTAGAAAAATTTGCAGAAAAGGAAAAAGACTAGATCCATGAAGCACCATTCATATACAACTGCATCCCTTGTCAATGTGTTGGTCCTTACAAGTTACAACAACTAGGTAGACCACAATTTCAGGCTGCAGTGCCAATTTTTCTAGGCTTGGCTTCCTGGAACCCTTCATGCAGAAGTCAGAAACATAAAGACCACAATGGCAGCCCTGGAAACTACCTCATAAAAATGGAGACAATACAGCAGGATGACAAAAGAATTTCAAGTTGGGATTGTATGACCAAGGTCAGTTAAAAGATATACCGCAACCACAATCCTAAAGGATGCCAAAGTAGCACGAGAAAAAAATAAAGATTAAAGTACACAGTAGAATGACGTCATTGTGTCAACTACCCAGCAGGTAATTAAAAAAATTAGTTATATCCTCAAGGAGAATACCACCAAACAATGCAACTACAAGGCACCAAGAGAAGAGAATCACCTTTTGCAAAACTTCAAATTCATCCATAAAAACCCAAGTCGTCAGTCCACAACCCATGGAATGCAATACTATAGAGAAAAAAATATCTACTGATCCCAATGAATGCAGATCCTTCCTGGAAAAACATAGTTGAAGTATATTAACTTTAGCTCTAGTGATAAATCCAGAAAATGCCTCTCTGACGAAGGAGGAAACTGAGGGAAATTTCTCTTTGAGACAGTCATCAGTGTTATGCTGAAGCTCAGAAAGGTAAGACAAGTAATAGATTGGAATTTTAACAGAAAAGTACGGTTTTTACAAGTTCGAAACAAAAATGGACTCCAAGTCACAAGAACACAACAGTAGTAGTAGACGACAAAAAAGAAAATTTAACTTCCCTTGTTGCATGTTTTCTGATGGATGTTTTGCTATCTTACAATGACCAGGGTGAAAATTGGATACTTTAAACTGATAGGGAACAACTGCAATTGCCTAGATCAACAACCCAATTTGTTTCTTCGGCATACATCAAAGTGTCATACCTCAAGAGTTTTCTTAAGACAACAATGGATATCACAATTAGGATGAGCAAAGCTATTGCAAAACCATTCATGAACATAATTACCATGTGATCTTTTTAAACCGAGGATACCTAATTGCTTGCAGACTCGAGCATAACATGCACATGCTTGAAAGCAACAAAAAAGAAAAAGCATGAGAATGGAGATACCTTAAAGATAACAGTCGGATAGTTGAGGGATTCAACACGACAACTTGGCAACTCTGACTATCCCTTGTGTCGAGGGAAACATTCAGACCTTTAAGTTTCAAGTAGGCTGAAAGTGAAGTGCACGTTCGACTGCTATTAACACTATCTGATTTAGCAATATCAATATTCAGAAGGTCCTTCAACGATTTTGCATCAAAAACTGCAGTATCTCCACTTGAGGAAGTTAAATCAGACTCCAAACTTGGTGAGACGCTCAGTTCAATGTCATCAACATCAAAAGAAAGGTGTACTTCATCATTCCCAAGCTTATTATACAGATCTGCATTCTCACCATGAAAATCCTCCTTTCTCAATAACAGCTTGATTTGAGGACCAGTAATGCGTATTGCTATTTGCATATGTTTCTCAGGAAGCATCCTAGGCACCATAACCTTAATTTCAGCACAAACTGATTTGTACTTGTTATTCCAATCTGCAACTGGTGGATCCTCAACTAATCTAGAATCACCCTGTAAGACAGTGGTCTCCATGCGGCTTGTAGCCCAAGATATTACACTTAACTGTCTGCAAATAACTGTAACTGACACTATTACAATATACTCCAGAACCAAATTCAACCTCCCCATTACCATACAACAAGTAGTGTATCCAACAGTAAGGTTCTTGAGACTTTGATCAGTCAAAAATCCCTTAATCTCACAAAGAATAAAAGGATTCTTCATGTTCTGGATCTCACTTTCTACAAACCCTGACGAAAATGTTCTCCAATTCAGGCACGCTCTCTCAATTAAAGAGTTTGGTGTATGTACAAAATCTCCACCAGTATCACGAGGATTAGCCCCACCACTTTCAGTGAAGTGGAGAACATGGTAAGGCTCCCCCAATAAAGTAGGTTGCAGATTGTGAATATTTTTTCTCGGACGTCCTTTGAAATTATTATTGAACTTCTTGGCCTTATCTTCCATGAGAGAAGAGACAACTTTCAAGGATCCACAAGCAAAGGAGAAGTACTGTTCAGAAACATCTTTAGAGTACCTAAAGCAGAAGAAATCAACAGAGAGGCAGAATGTGAGTAAACCAGGGTATGAATGCCCAACATCTAATACCAGCTTACGACTAAAAGATGGTGAAACTTCATTATCTGGTGAAATTGAAATTGAAAAGTCCCCGACATAAAGGCAAATGTGAACTCCTAGGATGTGATCTTCATTTATAACTCCAAGCTTGTGACAGATATCTTGGTTCCGGACCAACGTTTTCTTCAAGGGAAGAAGGCATTTAACAGAATGGAGCACACTGCAAATGACCATCCAAATAAGGGAAAGTGATTGGCAGATTTTCCACCAAATCATGCTCAACTTAGATCCGTGACCACCATCCTTTGACTGTTGACCAGATGATGCTGCTCTATAACGGATTATTCTTCGTGCCTGCACAATGGCCTCAACAGGTAGTTCCTTCTCAATTACAGAAATCACCGCCAACTGTTGCTTAAGAGTTCTTGAATATGCTTCATTCTGAACAGCATCATTAGTGAATTTCTTTATCGCATCATGCACCGGATATCCAATTAATATAAGCATTTTTTTGTAAGCATTTACATAACGCAACCATAAGCACATAGTTCTAGCAATTTTATGGAATGCAAACTTTGGAGATGAATTCAGAGAAGTAGTATTTGTTGCTGCTATTTCCCATAATTGCTTACCAGTTCTGCTACGGTTGGATTCTTTCGACCACAATGCAAAAAGTAAAAGTATGATGGAAATATCTGCTGGAGATAAAGAAAAATTCAATGCGACAGCATAAAAGTTTAATTCTCTGAACTGAAGATGTTTAATTTTCGCCGAAGCTAGCAACTTAGTTGAATCAGTTGAAAGAAAAATGCAACTAATGTGATTTCCTCTCCTCAAGCTGATCTCTATTTTTTGAACATCGAGATCAAAAGAGTTCTCTCCATAGGGCAGAAAAATTGAATTAACAAGTCCACTTAGAAGACAGCCCTTAATGTGTTTACATTGTACCCCAAGTTCCTTCATCTCAAATGACAGCGACAATAAATCACTTGATAAAGGAGACTGCACAAGGAAATGAGCATCATGAACTTGCAACCGACACTGTTGTAATATCCAATCGAATAAATGAGTGGTCCAACTTCCTGCAGTAATTTCTGAAATCCTCCTAATGGTATTGTGCAAAGCACTACCCTGGAACATATCAACATCAAAAAAGCTAAACTTCAGAAGTTCACAGATCCGACAAGTGAAATTTTTTTATCAAGATAGTATCAGTCACAAAACAAGAGCATCAAGAAGGTTATGGGAGTATCAAAATACCACCGGACTTATCTCCTCTGTGCTTGTACATAAGGAGTCTGTCAAATCCAGAAACAATTCTCATCTTAACAACTATCATCTTACACTGGAATCATAAATGTTGGAGACACTAATACTTCACAAAGTAATATTCTGTTTTCCCCTCAAAATGTCAATAGTATATCTCTGAACATAGAGTCCAGAATAGCCCAGAATATACATGAAAAAATGAATTTTTAATCAAGACATGAAGGAATTGTCTTCCAATTTTCTGTTTACTCCTACTTCAACCTCTATCTCTTCCACTGGTCATTCCTTGTTTCAAGCAGCAAAAAATACTGCTATCGCCTATCCCATATATTTCTAATTCAGATATACTTGCAATGAAAAAGAGTGTGCCTAAGTGAATCTGCAGATTTCTCATAAAAGTAACATCTACTGCACAGATTAAACATTTTTAAGTAGATTGTGCTGTGACAATCATGTTTGACACAATCCTGCCCACAAGCTACTCTATTTGGTTCTTTAGTTCTTCATGGCCATTGACCATTTCCACAATATCTTCTCTCAGCATTGAATGCTAATATGAATTAACACTTTCCATCATTATTGTCAATCCAATGTATAAAATCTTTTTTTTCCAAACCAAAATAACCAAAAAAGTAGTCAAGTACCTCTGGATCAAGCTCCGCTAGAATCTTTTCTCGTTCCTCAATGGACGAGTCTCTGGGTTTTAGCCTCCGCCTAACACCATCCTCCTCCTCTTCTCTAGACAGTAGGAAAAAAGAATAATTACTAACAAGAATACAAGTGGCATGAACCCATAAAAAGGCAGTAGACGCTGAATTTCACTGCACCCCACTATTTTAATAAGAATATCTACGTTTTAAAAAATTTAAAATACTACTACTACATCAAAAAAATAGCAGTATCTTTATTTAAACCCGCCAAAACGGATAGTGAACTTACCCGACTGATAAAACAATGTTAAGGCCATGGACATGGAAATCAAATGCAGGAGCTGACCAGTTGGACACACGAAGGGTCAACCGTTGGACAGTGACTTCTTTGAAACACAAGCGAGTAGGATCATCTAACAAGTCGTTGAGTGCAGAGGTATTGAAGGTAAGGTTCTCCAAATTTGCGTAAGAATGAAGAAACCCTAGCTGCACATTCAATTCAACTTCGTCTCTTAACCATGGCTGTAACAGAGACACAAGTCTCCGTTGAATCAAATCGTTCAAGAACATTATCCGATTGATTTATACAAGTTAATACAGTTCAAGAAAACGCAGTTCACCATTGACAAAGTCGTGATCGGCCTTCAATTTGATCTTTCTTTCACAATGATATCAATTAGGCAATTAGAAAAAATTAAACGATATATTTTCTTGTTTCTTGACGGTTGTGAGAAGAGAAAAATAAGACGCGAAATTTTGGAAACGTTTGTTTATCCGGGAGGCTGGGCGACCCGATAAATATAAACTTGGAGTGAAGTTTAACCCATACGATACGGTGTCGTTCTGTTGTTAAGTGCCTTAATTTTTCTTAACTGATTATTATATTCCTTTCGTGGGATGAGGAACAGAAGTACTACTTTCCATTTTTGCTTACTTTAGTGCCTTTTTATAATCCAGTGATATGATTAGAGTTTTTTTATTAAAAAAAATCATTTTAACACAATATATGTGAATCATATTTTCTTTATTTATTCATTTGTTTTATTGCCTTTTCTTAATGTAAAATAATGGGGGGGGGGGGGAGTGCTACAGGAAACAAATGCTTTGAACATATCTTCATTATTTGCTTTGCTTCATGATGAAACCAAAGTACTTATTCATCTTAAGATTTGTAAGGGTGTTTGATTAAGACATTTTGAAAAGAAAAAAAAATACTGTGACACTAACTTGAAAATTGGTGCTCATCAATTTGAGTATATGATATGTATAGGAGGAAAGCTTAATCGCATTCGATATTTATATTAATTCAATAAATAAATGACATGTGTTTTTACATACACTCCTATGATCTGGAGTGGATTAGCGTAATTAGAGGCCGTAAGCGAAATTTCAATTAGACACCTAAAATCTAAACAAACTTCACATATATTTATTAAAAAATTATTTTTCTAACTTTTAGTATTACCTTTCTTTTTATAGAAGATTTCTTCAAGCACCTTTTTTTTAAGAGTAACTTTCACATATAGCAAACATAAAAATCAGATTTGTATGTTATAGCAATAGTTTGCATAATTGCGCTCCATAACAAACATAAATATGTATATTTCGCTATACATATACAAAAAAACAAATGTACAATTCGTTAAACATATACAAATTAAGAAAGCAGTTGTATAATTCGTTATACATATACAAAAGAAAACAGTTATATATAAAAGATCAATTGTATAATCTGTGTATGTATAAATTAAGAAAGAGATAAAGGCAAAAGAAAACTGGCAGAGAAATATTTGTATTGTATAATTATAAGTGTATAAACGAAGATATATGTATTTGCATGTGTATATATAATTTTCTCTCGCTTTATACAAACAGAAACACAATTTATATATTTCGTTTCTGTTTGTATAAGCGAGAGAGGCGAGGGTGACGAACGAGATCTGAGAGAGCAGCGAGCGAGATCTGGGAGAGAGGGGAGAGGAGAATGAGAATATATGTATATATACAATTTCCTCTCGCTTTATACAAATACATTTTATACATTTGTTTTTGTATAAAAGCGAGAGAGGCGAGTGAGACTGCCACCAAACGAGAGTGGTGAGCGAGATTCCACCAGGTAGAGAAGCGAAAATAGTAATAGTTTGCTATAGGATACTATAAAATTAAAGTATATTTATAGCATTTAATTTGAATTAATAGTTTGTTATTATATACATTTTTGCCCTTTTTAATTAGTATTAGTTTCAGATAAGATTTATCAATTTAATATTGAAAACCATTATATTACTAAGACAATCATTATATTAATTGGTTCACATAATTCTACATGTAATAAGTTGACAAACTTTTAATAAAAATGAGAGTTGGAACCATGTAATTTGATTCATGATAACTCGGTATACCCTATTTAGTTTAAATATATTTGTTGTATTGTTTGAAAATTTTAGAAGAAATTATAAAAAGGAAAAATTACATGAATTGGTACATTTTAATAAATAATTACTGATTTTAGCAATACTTTTTATTTATTACCATTTATAGCAATACTATGTTAAATCTGTAATATGTATTAAAAGTGAATTATGTATGCAATATATATGAATTATATATGAATTATAATTGTTTTTAAAGTATATTATATTTGTTTGGTAAAAATTTGACACATTGAATTATAAGTGTATTAAAATGTGTGATAAACGAATTATTTATCATTAAATTTTGTATTATATGTGAATAAAAAATTGTTCTTTGTGTGATATGAATTAAATTTGTATTATAAATGAATTAAAAGTGATCAAATGAAAAAAAAATATTATTGCTATAAATGGTAAATATTTTTTTATTATAGTATATTTATGTAAGTTTCCCTTATAAAAATTGCAATTCTCTTTGTTCAACACTTTTCGACTATTGATTCATGTTTTTAGAAAATATTCTTTTTATTATAAATAATTAATTGTAAGCAAGAACGGCCCCTGCCTATGACTAATATTTCCTCCGTCCGGTATTGCTTGTCATGTTGCGCTTTTCGAAAGTCAATTTGACTAATTTTTAAAATTAAATTAGATCACATTAATTCAATATTTTAAACAAAAAAATTAGATATTCTAAAACTATATGAAAAGTACTATTATAAATTGTAATTTTTTCCATATTAATATGATGAAAAAATACAACTTAAAATGTTAGTCAAAACTTTTATAGTTTGACTCTAAAAATAAAAATTATGACAAATAATACCGGACGGAGGGATACGCCGCCTTAATTTATGTCTTAACCATGATAAAGTATGGTTTGGTGTAAATAATGTGTATGTAAGTTTCTTTTTTTTTTTTTTTTTTTTTTGTATATAATCCAAAGGCTATTGATTCCAAATATGATCACAACGTAGCAGGAGATATGCTTGAAGATTCACTTGATAGGTCAATATATAATTATTAATTAGTAGAACAGATTATTATTATTATTATTGGTTAGGATATCTCACAGCATATATAGGAGGATTATTGTTTAATTGTGCCTCAAAAATACGTGAAAGCTAGTCCTTTTCCCCTCCAAAGTTCTTGTACCTAAGTTCTTCATGGCATCTTTTTCTCTTTATACATATACTCGCTCCTCTTAAACATTCATATATGTAGTCCCAATTTTTCCTGAATCTTTTTATATATTCCCTCATGATTTCATTTTTGTACTTGTTTCTTTCATGAGGAAATAGCACAATGAGGAATTCAAGAAAAAGCAAAATGACAACAGAAGAGAACAGCCATCCCAAACAAGCGTTATCTGATCCTAATGAAGATGAATATTCTTTTCGAATAAGCCACACATCCGAAACTAGCCATCTTCCTCCTCGATTAAGTTCTGATTATAGCTCTCCTCTTGCAACATCTCCGACAAGGAATTCATCAGAATCTCCATATTGGGACCAGAGTCACCAGACATCGCCATTATCAAGATCTCCATGGACATCTCACGTAGAGAATAATAGTACTAATTATTCCTATACAGGGCTCATGGGGTCCCTCGTTCGCGAAGAAGGACATATATATTCTTTGGCAGCGTCAGGGGATTTGTTATACACGGGATCTGATAGTAAGAATATAAGGGTGTGGAAGAATCACAAAGAATTTTCCGGATTCAAATCAAATAGTGGATTGGTAAAGGCAATTATTTTATCTGGAGAACGAATTTTCACGGGTCATCAAGACGGGAAGATCCGAGTCTGGAAGGTTTCTGGTAAGGATTCAAGCGTTTACAATCGAATTGGAACTTTACCAACTTTAATGGCTTATATAAAAACTTCAATGAAACCAAGCAATTACATCCAAACAAGGCGTAATAGAAATACCGTGTGGATAAAGCATTTTGATGCCATTTCATGCCTTAGCATGAGCGAGGACCAAAAGCTCTTGTATTCAGCATCTTGGGATAAAACCATAAAGGTTTGGAGAGCATCGGATTTCAAATGTTTGGAATCTATAAAAGCCCACGACGATGCTGTAAATTCCATCGTTGTAGGCTTTAACGGATTACTTTTTTCAGGCTCTGCTGATGGAACAGTAAAAATATGGAGAAAAGAATCACAAGGGAAAGGAACAAAACACTTCTTTTCACAAACATTATTGAAGCAAGAATGCGCTGTAACAGCCTTAGCTGTTGACCCTTCATCGAATTTCCTATATTGTGGCTCTTCAGATGGGCTAGTCAATTTTTGGCAAGGCGACAAGCTTCTATCTCATGGAGGAATTTTAAGGGGTCATAAACTTGAAACACTCTGTTTAGCAGCGGCGGGGAATTTAATTTTCAGTGGATCAGCTGATAACAATATTTGCGTGTGGAAAAGGGAGGGAGGAGAACATATATGTTTATCAGTGTTGAGCGGACATTCTGGTCCGGTTAAATGCTTGGCTGTTGAAGAGGAACAAGAACAAAAAGGTGGTGGTGATAAACAATTTATTGTTTACAGTGGGAGCCTGGATAAATCAGTGAAGATTTGGAGAATATCATCGCAGTTGGTTCCAAATCAGGCGGAAATGGGGACGAGTCCACCTCAAAATTTTCCTTCATCAAATAGCT
Organism: Solanum sitiens; assembly: GCA_016801875.1. Taxonomy (NCBI): domain Eukaryota; kingdom Viridiplantae; phylum Streptophyta; class Magnoliopsida; order Solanales; family Solanaceae; genus Solanum; species Solanum sitiens. The sequence continues at coordinate 13,879,511 of JABWTJ010000001.1, forward strand.
GCAGAGTTAGCCAAAGGAGAAAATAGCAATGGAGACTTTTGACAATTGTATAGACGCAGCTACCTTTGGAAATTGAATAAGTAAGAAATTATCTACATGTTTTGCTAGCTTTGCAGAGAAATTTGTAAATGAAAACTTTATTTGTATTTTCACCTATTGGAGTTCGACATAAATGTCAATGGCTGTTGATGTATTTGAATTTGCTGTTGTTTGCGTCTACTGACTGACTACAAAGTAACAACAGATGAGTTATCTACATTTCTTGTATAGTATGATGATCATCTTCATTTCTATTCCCATATGTAACTTGATACTTCAATGTGAAATCTCTTAAATTTGAACAAAGTGAACTATTAGAATTTCAATTAGATGAATGTTTTCCTCCATAAAAGAAAAAAAAAGTAATAAAGGTGTTCGATTGTCCTGCTTGTATCTAAACCATACAATTGTTATCTCCCATAGTAAGACATTAGACAAGTCTGTCAAACTAAGTTTTATCGGCACAAGGCCAAAGCCACAAAGGCAATGTCTTCCTTAGACCCTCAAATTTTGGAGCTCCCTGTTTATTGGGAAAATTACGCAACAAAGCAAACGTATACTATTTAATTATTCATCATAGCTATAGTTTGTTATAATTACCACTCGCGACTAACATTATACATTAATTACATGGTCTGACTTCGAATTTGTATGATTAGTCATGTTTGTATATGTATAATTCGCCAGAATATACAAATACATATATATAATATACAATTATTTAATGTATATACATATACAATTTACCTCTCTCCCACTATCTGCCCTCTCTCGCTCGCCTCTCTCCTCCCCCTCCTAATCTCGCTTGCTCTATATACAAATGTATATGTATAATATACAACTATATACATATACAATTCACCTCTCTCTCACTCTCTGCCCTCTTTCGCTTGCCTCTCTCCTCCCTCTCTCGATCTCGCTCGCCTCTCTCCTCGCTCTCCCAAACTCTCTTGCTATATATACAAGTACATATGTATTATATATAATTATCTAACCAATATACATATACAATTCATTTTTCTCCCACTCTTTTCCTCCTCTCTCTCGTCTCTCTCCTCCATATAACATGTAGCTACAAATTGTAATTATCAAACTATAAATATGGAGAGTAATTAATTATTTTTAAGTGGCTATATGTGAAAATTTCCCTTTTTATTTGTGGCAGGTTGTACCACTAATTTTCTTTAAAAACTTTTAATATCTTAAATGTAAAGAACTTTTTAGTCATGTGACTACTATATCATTGATTTTAAAAAATGGTAAATTAATTATGAATGGATATTTTAACAATTTTACATCTCAAAAAAGAGACTTTAAATACATAAATAAATACGAAAGGGGTAAGAAATAGCTTTGTTTAACAGTCCCTAAACCCTAACCTTGGACATATGGTAAAAGGTAGGTTTTCCACCCTATGAAGCGAATATAAATGAAAATTAATTAAGATATAATATTATGCAAAACAAAGAGCTTAATGGGGTGATTATATATTTTATATTATTGAATCACTTAAAAAATATCATTTTTAATTAATTTAAAAGTAAAAAATATTTTTAATATAGTGAATAAGTAAAAATAACTTAAATGAGAAGTTATAATTTTCTATTGTTGAATTCGGCGCTTTAAAACATAATTGGTGACCCCAAAAATTGGCTTGAGAACAAGCTGCGGCATGCTGAAATTGCGGCAATACGCTACAAACATTGATTTGAATTTAATTTTCCTTAAAATTAAAGGGAAGAAAATCTAGAATTTTTGGTTACTCTTATAATTGAAAATTAAACGTGGCAAGTCTAGCTTTATATTATATAACATTTAAAAAATATAAAAATACAAAGTTGGTAAAGTATGAAACAGAAACAAAAGTTTGATTTTTTATGTTGCATAAAGGTCATCTATAATTCAATGAAATGAGATGAAATTCTTCTCGTATATTTGACTTGCCTAAATGCAATATATACATATATATATATATATATATATATATATATATATATATATATATATATATATATTTTCATTTGACTTCACCTTATCTCTAAGGTTAGATCACCAACATCAACTATATAATTTATTAGACAGGGAAAAAAAAAAAAAACTCGATAGATGAATCAACCATATTAGGTGTTTGAGTGAGACTATTTTTTTGGATAAAACTTCTTTAGAATCACATATATATCTCAAAAAATCTAACTAGTGTTAAGCACAAAAAACCTAATTTTTGCAAAATATTTTTCGAATAGTATTAGTCCATGTATGCAATTATTAGTTATACGTGAATATGATTGCATGGTGGCTGAAAATTAAATAATAAGAAAGTGTGACTTATCTACTTTGTCCAACTCTATCACTAAATGGCTGTAATATGGTTTGGAAGCAAGTTATGGAAAGATTATTAATATAATATCATCATAATGTATTGATTGGGAATACATAATTAATTATATAATGAGAATATTAATATAATATCATCATAATCTATTGATTAGGAATACATAAATTATAATGTAAGGATTACTTATGCCATGTTGATTTGTTTAGTAAAAAATTAGCGTATATGGTGTATAACTTATAATATTTGTTCATTTTTTAACAAAAAATAATAGTATATTATATAAAGGTGATTTTTGTCATTTTAATTTATGTATCACTATTATTATTTTCTTATTCCACATCTTAATTTGTTTCGTATAGGTTGTGATTTGTTTTTTATTCAACTTGTAATACTTCAAACAGTTAATGATACAGAAATAATATTGCATCCATCTCCATAATGAATAACTTATAATTCGGTCATGACTAAAGAAATTAAAATAGTACGTACCCACGTCTTATTCACATTATACATATGGAAGTGTCAACATTTTTTGTAGTAGCCAGGTTTGTTTCAATCTTTTATGGGAGAATGACTCATTTTGAAATATTAATTATTTTTTCATTTACCTATGAGTAGAGGCGTGATAAATAAATAAAATATTCAGTTTTATTTTATGAAATATCTCGATGCATGGTTAAATACATTATTTAATTTTCTTACTTTGTAATTATGTTAAATTTTCATCTTTATTATTCAGATTTAATAATTAAGGATAGAAAATTACTATTATATCAGTCGATACATAACAATGTCTAACTAGGTTAAAGATGTTATTTATTTTTCTAAACATCAAAAACAATGTCTAACTAGGTTGCATTTTTCTTTCTTCCTTCCCTCCTTTTAAAGAAATTTCCGCATTTGAATCAACACATATATCAAGGTTTGGCCAAAGGTCATAAATTAAGCTCTAAGAGATTGATGCCCTTTTTTCCATATAAGTGCTCAACACCAACAATTCTGATACCTGAAAATTTCCCTAATAATTATGTGGACTCACCTAATAAACTTATAATTAGTCTAATCGACTGCTACTCTCTGTCTATCCATTTTTATATGTTATTTTGTTTTTTTCGTAAGTCAATTTGACTAATTTTCAAAGTTAAATTACATTATATCAATTTGATATTTTAAATAAACAAATTAAATATTCAAAAACTATACGAAAAATACTATAAATTGCAATTTTTTTTGAATATCAATATGATAAAAAATATAAACCATGACAAATAATATTGAATGGAGGGAGTATTTTGAAGACAAAGAATCATTAGAAACCACATGTGATTTTGGTCACTAATCCACCAACCTAATGTATATCCCCTTATTCGTATGTAATATAATTATAGAGTCCAGAACCATAAGAACAATAAAAACAAATGTTTAATTTTTTTTTTTTGAATTTTTAAAAAAGGTAAAATAATTTCAAAACAGTAGTACACAAATAATTTGAATGTTTAAAAAAGATTTTGTGGAAGGAGGAGGAGTGCATTTGTTTATCGTTAAAAGCAAACATGTTTGATATGTCAATCACGAGGTAGAAGACAAGTGGTCCAAATCCAAAACAAAACAATGTACTCTTCTTCTTCTCTCTCCCACGCACTACTCAACATCAACATCGACCAAACGCAGCCAAATACGCAAACTTTCTTTCAAGTTTCAACAAAGGCAACATCAAACAAAGAGATTAAAAAAAAAAAGGAGTAAAGTAAAAAAGATGCCACTACACAACAGTGTCCACCACTATTGGATACCCCTCCTTTGTTGTCTTTTTCCCCACTTACTCCCTTTTTCTACTTTCCCAACACACATCTTTTTCTCCATCCCAAGCTTTGGAATTTCCCTAATACCATTCCCATTGTCTTCTCCTTCTGTTTTCTTTCTTCTCCAAAATTCTTTCTTCCATTATACTTTTCTTTTGACAGCTTCAGTTTCTTGAACAGCTGCTCTGTCGATGATTTGGTTGGTTTTGAAATCTTGAAAGGGCTTGTAGAGAATACAGAAAGATTGCATTTTTAGTCTTTATCTTCTTACCCATCTCAGTTTCTTGTACTGTTGTGTTTTGGGTCTGTAAATAACGAGTAGGTATAGTTGTTGACGGATTTCACTTTTTCTTGCCAGCTTCAATTTCTGAACAGTATTTTCTGGGTTAGGTTAATTTTTGATATCTTAAAGGGGCATTTGACTGATGGGGTTTTAGTTTTTACCCATCTCAGTTCTCTCTGTTTCACAACTATATGATAGTTGTTAAGGGATTTCACTTAAGGTTTCTGCATCGGATTTTTAGGTTTTGTGTACTTTTGGAGTACTCAAAGGGGGCGTGCAGCTGATTCATCACGATTGGATATTATTACCCATCTATTTGTTGAGGGTGCTTTGATTTTTTCTCTCAAAATGTCGCCGGAACTGGCGATGGTGGTTGATGATGGAGTAGAGTATTGCTTTGCTATGGAGTACGATGGTCCACCTATAACCCACCATCTTCCACGGGCAGTACCCATCAATGTTGATAGGATTCCGGTGGCCACTGTAGTTTCACAGGTGCCATCATCCCATAAGTTAACTTTACCAGTTGTTCAACCTATTTCAGCTACAGACATAACCAAGAGATTTTCTAAAGATTTGAAGCGTAGTTCGGAATCAACTGTGTCTCCCACATCTGTTATAGCTTTTCAGAGGGTGGATGAAGACGATTCTGCTAGCAAAGAACTAGCTTTAGGCTCAGAGACTACATTGTCCCCCAGCTCTGTTACTGCACTTGAGGAGAGAGTCCATAGTAATAGGGCGTCTGGTCTTTCTGGTCAGTCCAGTAGTTCTAGCCCGTTGGAGAGGTGTAATGGTGATGAGAGTGTTGGTGAATTTTCTGGTTTAATCAATGAATCCACTGACTTGGCATCTACCTCCATTAGTCGTGATCATTCACATGAATTGCTGGGAAGGGTGGGGAGTTCTGGTACTTTCAGATTTTCGAGTAGTTTTGAGAAATCTAGAGACTTGTCAAGGAGTACACACAATATGAGGGCTTCAACTGGTCGTAAAGACAGAGATTTGGAGTTCAGTGATCTAAGCCAACCAGATTGGGCTTCAAATGAGTCAATTTTGAGTCTTGATTATCCCTCTTCTCGTGTTTCTTCACATAAATATGGGGATAGCTTTAATGAAACTAGTTGTGATATTAAACGAGCACCTGTTGTGACATTCTGTGATATTGAGTCAGAGGATGAAGATATCAATGAAGATGTTAGTGGTGCTGAGCCCGAGGTTATTCGACCAAAGAAAGAACCTGCAGTTAAGGTGAAGAAAGGGGTGTGTTATCGTTGTTGTAAAGGAAATAGGTTTACTGAAAAGGAGGTATGCATTGTTTGTGATGCCAAATACTGCAGTAATTGTGTGCTTAGAGCAATGGGGTCTATGCCAGAGGGAAGAAAGTGTGTCAGCTGCATCAGTTATCAAATTGATGAATCAAAGCGAGGCAACTTGGGGAAATGCTCTAGGATGCTCAAGCGGCTGCTTAATGATTTGGAGATTAGACAGATCATGAAAGCGGAGAAAATGTGTGAAGTAAATCAGTTGCCATCTGAATATGTGTGTGTGAATGGAAGACCTCTTTCTCCTGAAGAGCTTGTTATATTGCAGAGCTGCATGAATCCACCGAAGAAGCTGAAACCTGGGAATTATTGGTATGACAAAGTTTCTGGTCTCTGGGGAAAGGTGAGTAGAATTTCATGCTGCACATTATTTATTCTTTTACCTCATGATATGTTTTGTACATTGAGCATTAATCTGGAAGTTTAATCCAATAGTTGATTATATAACAGGAAGGGCAAAAACCTTCACAAATTATCACTCCTCATTTAAATGCTGGAGGTCCCATCAAGCCAAATGCTAGCAATGGAAACACTCAGGTCTATATAAATGGCCGTGAGATCACCAAATCTGAGCTACGCATGTTACAGGTTAATTTTTTATACCTGCTAAATAAGGTCCTGTACTAATTCACTTTTTTTGTTTTAGACTGACTGTTGATTATACTTGTGCAGTTAGCAGGAGTACAATGTGCTGGCAATCCACATTTTTGGGTGAATGAGGATGGTTCATATCAGGAAGAGGGACAAAAAAATACCAAAGGATATATATGGGGCAAGGTTAGATTTGTATGCTCAATTTGAGTTTGTTACCCTTCTTTCAAATTTTTTCCTTTGCTTCTAATTAGTGTAGTCTGCATAAAAATGGACCTTGGTTTAGTGAGGTTTTGCTTTTTGGGGATCATTGCTCGGAATAAGGATTAAATTTCTTCTGGTTTGCTCCTGTTTACCTTCAATTAGCATATGGAAATGGAAATTGTCCTTATTTATGTTTAATGATTGAGTTCCTTCTCGACTTATTGACTTCACATACTCAAACATACAATCATTTCTGGTGCTCAGTGAAAGTTTTTATCTTTTCAGGCTGGAATGAAGCTAGTTTGTGCTGTACTCTCTCTTCCAGTTCCTTCAAAATCGTCTAATACTTGTGGCGAGCAAGTCAATAGTGTGCTTAGTCAAGTGGTACCTGATTATCTAGAACAGAGGGCACTTAATAAGCTACTTTTGATTGGATATAGTGGATCTGGTACTAGCACCATATATAAGCAGGTGACTTTCTACTGTTTTTTTGTTTGTTGATAAAGTAATAAAATTATATTGATGTTTGGGCAAAAATCACACGAGGTAATACCAAAATGATTTTCTCTGGTTAGAACTGACTCCTTGAGCTCTTTGCTGTTTTAACTAAATATAATTTATATGCCCTCTCTCCACACGAATAACGCTCTGATGACCAGCTTTTTGCTTTCAATTATCCTGTTTCACAACATCCTATATTCACCTGATTTAAGTTAAGATTAGGGAATAACTGCTCTTTCAAAAAGCATTAGTTACTCCTCCACCTCTGAGGAACTGATATAGATATCATCCTTCTTTAGTTCGGTACTAAAGCGTAAAATTTCCTTAACTTCTGTTTTCTTGGTACTCTTGCTCCAATATAGTGGACATGCAGTAATTTCCTCATCATACAGTTGCTTATGTATGCCTACTTCTTTGAGAAAACTGTTTTTAACCTAGATATTGGTCTTTTTTCAAGTATAGCTTAGATATTTGTATGGTCTATTGTAATGTTGTGTTACATAGAGTTTTCTCTTTGTAAATACTTATGATGATTTATTTATACTGTTGACCTGACTGATGAGAAGAATCACTTCAGCAGCACCTGAGTTGCCTTTATTATGATCTTAAAAAATATTTACTGGATAGATTGGAAGGAATGAGGTTAATAAGATGTTAAAAGATATTGAAAAATTATATAGCAAAAATGTTGTGCCACAGAGGTGAAGAACTGGTTAAATTTTGTGTTTCTGGGTCAGTGAGTGTTTGTTGTAGTACCTCAAATTTCTAAAGTGATGCCTAATTGTTTTGTGGGTTGTTTGCTCAATCTAGTTATATTTTTAATTCAGTCTTTGGCTTTCTGATTGAGGCTCCTATCTACTTAACATATGTTGCTGATTTTAGTGTTAATGGCAGCAGTATCCTTACTATTTTTGTTCCTTTATAAGGCAGGTCTTGTATTAGGAAATATTTCTATTTGGGCAGCTCTAAGAATTGATTCCCTTTCTTTTCTTGCTTGCTTGTTTTTCTTAGCAATTTAAATTGATAGTTCCCATTTATGGTTAACCTTACTATGCACCTTGATTTTTTTTATCTTTGTTCAGTTTGGCTTCTAATATCGTTAATCGGTAAATTAGGCAAAAATTCTTTACAAAGATGTTCCTTTCTCGGAGGATGAGAGAGAACAGATCAAACTGTTGATCCAAAGTAATGTGTATGGATACATTGGAGTGCTGCTTGAGGGCCGCGAACGCTTTGATGAAGAGAGTTTGCATGAATTGCGAGATGGTTCTTCGTCTAGTGACTCTGGAATGACAGGTATTACAAACTCTGGGCTCCTCATTTTAATTGGTTCCATAAACGTAGTCATGTGGTCTTACAAACATTGGGCTCCTCATTTTAATTCGTTTCATAAAAATAACCACGTGCATGCCATCATGTTTATTTCCCCTCAGCCCAGATGCTCTTTCAATATACCTCTTAAGTAACAATTGTAGCTTATTATATCAGGTGATAAGACTGGGATCGGAAAGAAAACATTATATTCCATACCTCCTAGACTGAAAGCATTCTCTGATTGGCTTCTCAAAATAATGGCCACGGGCAATCTAGAAGCTGTTTTCCCAGCTGCAACAAGGGAATATGCTCCTTTAATTGAGGAGTTGTGGAATGATGCAGCCATCCAGGCAACTTATAAGCGAAGAAGTGAACTGGAAATGCTTCATGACATGTCTTGTTATTTCCTAGAGCGGGTAAGAAAATTTTGTGTGGTCGATTTACACAGTTTGATGATGTCACATTTATGCATAATTGCTTGCTATTGATATTTGAAGGTTGAAGAATGTGCGGGTTGTGTCTTAGATTCTTCTTTTTATGGGTCAAAGTATACAGCTATTTTAACTCTTTTATTTAACATTTGTGCTCCACCTATGCTGTCCAAACCATTAGGGTCTGGCGAGCTGAATTTATTTCTGCCGTGAGAGATGTATGCCTAATGAAAAAACGAAGCTTCTTTGTTTTGGATTAATAAAAAGTACGCACAAGTGGTGTAGATCTTAGGTTCCGTGCTAACAACTGAAATTGGTGTGTTTTTGAAGTTTTCTGGCAGTATAGCCCTTACTATCTTTTATGGTACTTTAGTGAACTAAATTGGGTTGTCACTGAATTAATTGTTTGTTTGTTACAAGTTTTGAATAGACCTTGTGATGACATAGTAGCTTTTGGTTGGGTTATGCAACTGTGAGTTCCTTGTTGATTCCTACAGATGATGGGAAGGATCTTTCTTTTTGTTGCTTAATATCTCTGCATCTATTGTTTTCCTATTTCAGGCAGTTGATATTTTAAAAACAGACTATGAACCTTCAGATGTGGATATCTTATATGCTGAGGGTGTTACTTCTTCCAATGGACTTTCTTGTGTTGACTTCTCATTCCCAGATTCAGAAGATCATGATAATCTTGACAGCAGTGATCACCCCAATTCTGTGCTCAGGTTTGTGAACGCTAATTACCCATACTTCAACTTTTTTGACAGAGAAGTGGAATAATTTTGATTAGTGTTTATCACCCTTGCACTGCCTCTGATGGGGAATCACTTTTGAGTTTTGCCTTATTGACTTACTACTCTCTCACTAGTGTGGAATGACCTAGAATCTATGTTGCTCGGAGCCTCCAAAGAAACATAACCTTTGGAGTATCCGACATGCTCCTAGTCAGTCATTTTTTAAGGTTCCAAGCAACATAGCCAAGAATGGAGTCGTAGCTAATCTATTTCTAAAAACTGGCGTGTCTGTGTTGGAGAACATCCTGATAAATGAAAATAGGGTGAACTAAAGTTATTATAACCCCTGTCTTTTACAGACTATGTAGAGACATTCTTAAAACAATTTTATTTTCTGGTACTCAGATTTCAGCTGATAAGAGTACAGGCAAGGGGGTTCATTGAAAATTGCAAGTGGATTGAGATGTTTGAAGACGTTCGTGTGGTGATTTTCTGTGTTGCCTTGAGTGATTATGATGAATATGTTGTTGATGAAACTGGGGAGAAAGTGAACAAGATGTTGTTAACCAAGAAACTTTTCGAGAGCATCGCGACTCATCCAACCTTCGATCAGATGGACTTTCTTGTCTTACTAAATAAGTTTGATTCGTTTGAGGAGAAGTTAGAACGTGTTCCTTTGACCAAATGTGAATGGTTTGACGATTTCCATCCGCTTGTAAGTCGTCATCGCTCCAACAGCAACTCCAGCAGCATCAACCATAGTCCCTCTGTGGGCCAGTTGGCATTTCATCACGTTGCAGTAAAATTCAAGAGGCTCTTTTCTTCTCTCACTAACAAGAAGCTGTATGTTTCTCTAGTGAAAGGTTTAGAGCCAAAAACGGTGGATGAATCGCTCAAGTATGCAAGGGAGATAATCAAGTGGGATGAAGAGCGGTTAAACTTCAGTTTGAGTGAGTACTCATTTTATAGCACTGATGCAAGTTCCTTCTCACCTTGAACACATGAGAGCTTCAAAAGAATTCTTTTTTGAAAGAAAAGTTATGTCCATAAGATGTGTTACTTGTAGATATTGATATGTTGGTAAAAGAAGAGAACAAAGCAGAGTTGATGAGACCAGATGACGAGTAAAATCACTTATTTTTACAGAATAGGCTTGTAAATGGCTAATCTGGTAGGTTCTTTTGTACAATTAAAGAACAAGAAAGATATAGCTTTTGCTTTGGCAATTTTTTGTAAGATACTGTAGTGTATGTAGCTGTCGGTGATGGTGATCAAATTGTAGAATATAGTATTTAATCAAATTAGAGTGGAAAATGCTTGCTAATTAAATGTCTATGGGTGTACACTTTGCAAGTTAGTATAAGAGTTTTGAGAAATTTTCTTAAATTGCAAGGTTTTCATTTTTATGAGCCACAAAAAATAAAAAATAAATATAAACTTCAGAAATTAAAAAATTGTATATTCAAATAAATTTCTAACTTTAAATCATATCCGCATGGCCCTTAAGTTAATTTGTTTTGATCCAATCACATATAGCCAAGAATTGCTAGTCTCACTGCAACCGATTTGTTCAGCTATTATTATAGCCAAGAAAAGACTATTTAAAACTAGTGTTATTGCTTAACACGTCAAAATCTTCTTTATGATGATCAGTACTATTGGCATTAAAATTAAAGTAAAATGTGAAAGCTTTAACCAACCCCTCTTTATGATCAAAGCCATCTAATATTTCCTCACAAGGCAAAAGATAAAATCAGAGATGAAAACTCTGAATTTCCATTTGTAGTATATGGCAAATTCTGAAATGGTGCTCCCTTTATGAAAGAAGGAACAAAATAAGTTCCTTTCATATGAAGTGCAAGTTTCTAATTCGAGCCATGTTTGACTCTTTGTACTCTTAAGGCAATACTGAGCTCTGCAAAGCTGTAAAGAGATTTCAACATAAACTAGAAATGGTAGCTTATTAGTATGAGACGTAAAAAAGATTCTACCAACAAACACCCCCTAAATAGTGGTCCATTAATTTTAACTCTCATATACTTCAAAACAATTTTTCTTGCTCAAAAGATTTGTTGAAAGAGAATGGCTACCATCTGTGAAAAATGCGAAGTGCTTGAGAAACAAAAGTACTGGGAAGAGTTTGACAAACAACACAAGTTTTTCAAGATAATGATCAATGATTTCAGGCGTAGATTGGTAAGTTCTCTCAGATTTGATTTACTTAAGAATTTGTAGCTGATACATTTGGATTCTTCAATGCAGCGCATTCCACAAAAGTTTGTGACTTGTTTTAGGAACAGTCACAAACTGTTAGGCCAGAAGATTCTAACAGGTCCTAGTGGCAATACATGGTTAGTTGAAGTTATTAGAACAGAGGAGGAGGATTATGTTTTCTGTAATGGCTGGGAAGTATTTGTCAAAGATCATAGCTTGGAAGATGCTGATATGTTGGTGTTCAAAATGGATGGTTTTTCAGCTTTTGATGTCATGATTTTTGATGCAAGTGCTTGTGAAAAAGAGACTACTTTCTTTGTCAAGAAAAATAGGAACCCTTGTAAACATCCAGATGAAGTAACAGATGAACATACAACTGAGCAACAGAGTAGTGAAGATGAACCTTCAAATGATGATGATGATGACGTTACGGATGAGGATGATAACATACAAGAGCCTAAGAGAGGGCGAAAATCATCGCGAGGAAAACAGTATCAGTTCCAGTCACTTCAGTCTAGTAAAGGGAAGAAAATGAAGAAAATCTTGGTAGCCAAGCAGGACAATAGAAAAAGGAAGTGTACACCTATGTCATCTCGCAAGAAAAATGTTGAACCTGGTTAAGTTTTACTTACCTCTTCTTTCAATTCTTTGAAGTTTATCTACATTGTTGGATTCTGATTTGGGAAAATTGTTAGTTCAGAGGAAAAAAGACCTATGTTCTCAAACAGACGCCGGGTTTCGGAGAAAGAGAAGATGAGAGTTCATCAAGTGGCCTCAAGACACACATCTTCTGTGCCTTCTCTTCTGATGACAATGCAGCCCACCCATGTCTACATGGGTCAACTGGTATTTTCTAAAGTTCAAACTAGTAACCTTAACTTAGATCCTCATATATATGTTGAAAATTTCTTTATATATGTGCATAAATGGATTAGGAGTTTGAAGGCAATGAGGTTGCAGGAAGCCAAGAACCCATAAAATTCAAATCTTGAATCCGCCTCTGACAACAATAAATTAGAATACAATTACTACAACAAAAACAACTTTTAGTGGCATTAAATATTGACATTAATAAAGAGTGCTAAAGTCTTTACCGGCATTAGTTAAGTTAAGTGTCATTAGAACCAATGTCGCTAAAGGCTTTAGGGACATATACAAAGAGTGACAATTGCCGCTAAAAATACATATTTAGCGGCAATGATCATTTTTGTTGTAGTGAATACAGGATAGCGTAAATATAAAGTGTATACAAGTTAAGTCCTTTCTGTTTATATATAACAACATTAACTGAAGTAATAGTATGTAATGTTCAAGTCTCAACTGTTGATTCATCTCTGCATTATTCACATTAGTACCATATGATATACTAGCAAAAGCCTTAGCTGATAGTCCTGTGTTTTTTTGAGCTTAGTTTGTTTAATCTTGTTTGTTGAATACCAGAAACTCCCAAAGGAATGGGCACAGAAGAACATGAGGAAGAAGTCTGAGACGATTACTTTGAGAATCCCTTCAAGTGGAAGAACGTGGTCAGCCTCAATTCGTTGCAGAATGGAAGGACTGGTGATTCAGTCAGGTTGGGATGATTTTGCAATGGATAATGATCTGGAGGAGTTTGATATCTGTGTATTCGAGCTTGCTCAAGGAGGAAAACACGACTCAAAGCCAGTTATTTTAGATGTTTACATATATCCTGTTGAGAATGAGATCATGAGACCACTCTAGATTTGCTAGTCTCCTATGTTTATTTACTTTGACATGTTTGATTTGTTTTTTGAGATTTAAGTTTGTTATGTGCTTCAGATTTCAGTCCTGGACAAACTAAAAGTACCTAATTGTTATGTTTTCTTGTTTTGTCAATGTTAATCACTGAGATTTCAACAAGTTTATTCTATGAAGTAATCATTTTATGTGCTTTTTCAAGTCAAGTACTACTCTAGGAGTTGTGAAAACTATATATATCTTAATAAAAGATAATTGGTAAATACTATGAAAATGCTAAACATAAAATGTTCATGCAAATCAAACAACCGTAGAAATGTTAAAAGACAAGTCTACATGAGCGCAAGTGTGATAGAGAATAGTCAGCTAATTGACAAAATCTAAACCAATTTTGTTCTCTCTCCATTTGATAAACCAAATTTTATCAAACGTCAACTATTCCATCCAAAAAGAAGTGGACTGCACCTTAATTATTCTATAATTAGGTGCTATCTTTCGTTAATATAAATATCAAATAACTTCATCCTTCAAATATTATATAAATAGATAGGTATCAAGAAATCGACCTTTATTTTTGTCTCTACTAAAATTTGAATTCAATTTCTTTTTTATTGAGAATTTTTTTCCCATCGTAATGTGAAGTTTATCTCGCTTAAATAAATAAATCATCATATCATATATCATTATCATACATTGGATTACCATTTTGCCCCTATATTAAATTAAAATGTTATAAATTTTTAATTAGTTATAAAATATTAAATCTTATGTTAAATTTGTTAGTGACTTTTGAAGTCCAAATCAGATGTTTTGAAACTTTATTTTAATTCAACAGCACAGTATAAGGGTAATTCCTAAAAATATATCAATTAATAGTCTCATTTACATCACAAAAGAAAAACTGATATGGGAGGAATGAAGAGGCAGAAGTTACATAAAGAAAGTGGAAAGGCCAATGGTTGTTTGGATCAATTGTGTGACTTTATAGTCTTTTATTGTGGAAAATTCGATTTATTTTGATTAGTTTTTAATGATATTTCAAGATATTCACTTTGTTATTTCAGATTTTGTTACACTTAATTATTTAACGTGTTCCAAAATTGAACGAATACTATGGCATCAAGAACATAACTAGCTCATCCTTTATATATGAAATTTATATAAAATTGGTATGTTTTTTTTCATTATAATTTAAATTTTTTCATGTAGATTAAGTTAAAGAGTATTTATTTTACTTCTTTTTTTTGTCTTTTCTTTGGTATTATTATGTGAATATTGCAGGAAGCATTAGTTATTTGGTGAAAGTGAACATTTCATATTTTAATCAAAAGATTTTAAGGCAACAAATATTCTTTATATACATTCACTTAGTGGTCATAGAATTTGAGTATCACAATCATAGAGAAGACAAAGTAAAAATTCTCAAATAGACACATTTTTTTTAAATATAACTCAAATGCAATTATTTTGATCTTTTTTATTTTAAAAAATAATAATTTTCTCACTAATAAGGTGAAGACTCCATACTTCAAGAGCATTTTTAATCAAAAACTAAATGAAGGGCATTCTGGTCCTTTTGTATTCAATTTAATAAAATGGTGATGTAGTGCTTAAACACTGAACCCCAATTTCTCCGCCACCACCACCATGCGCCACCTCGTGAGCTCTCTCCGCCGCAATCAACTGAATCACCGCCGTATAACGCCGCGTATCCATTCCATCTTCTGTGCAAATTACAAGCCGCAGAAGCCTCAACCACCGCCAGCACCACCGTCACCTCCAAAACCTCCTAAAAAGCCGGTGACTTTCACCCATCACGGCGAGTCATGGGAGGACCCTTACAGCTGGATGTCACAGCTCAATGACAAAGTAGCCATGCGCCATATGGATGTGTACATGGAACAAGAGGAGAAATACATTGAAGCCGTTATGTCCGATACCGAACGCCTCCAGTCCAAACTTCAGTCGGAAATGGGCTCTCGCTTGTCAAATGAACTCTCCACACCTCCCCTTCGTTGGGGTCCTTGGTATTGTTCCATTTAATTTCCTTGTTACGATCGAGCAGAATTCATAGTTTAGGATTGAAGCATAGTAGTTGTTGTTCTTATGTTATTGAGATATTTATTTGGATATAGATCCCCATATTTTTTTTTGTTGTTTGGATTCTGAAATTTCATAATTGTGTTTACTCTATGGAGGTGGATATTGGTCGCCGCAGGTTGTACTATAGGCGAGTTGAAGAAGGGAAGCAGTATCCAGTGCTGTGTAGAAGGTTAGCACGGGCAAATGAAGATTTCATTTCCAATAAATCTCCTTCAGCAGGTTTCGATTTTACTTCGGTGAAGAGAATTGAGCAGAAGCTTCTTGACTACAATGAAGAAGCTGAAAGATTTGGAGGTTTTGCTTTTTTCTTACTACCTTATTTTATGCTGATTTCCCAAACAGAGTGGAATGTTTGTTGAGGACTTACATAGCCGACCTTGTGTAGTTTGGAGTTGAGGTTTGGTGCAGTAGTTGTGGTTGCTGATTTTATGGTTCTTTTTACTCTAGTGTATAACCCTTTTTCCTTTGTTAAATTACAGGTTATGCATATGAAGAATTATCAGAAGTGTCCCCTGATCACCGATATCTAGCATACACAATGTATGATAAGGATAACGATTGCTTTAAATTGTCTGTGCGAGACTTAAATTTCGGTTCACTATGTAGTAAGCCCCAAACAGATCGGGTTTCAAACATAGCTTGGGGGAAAGATGGACAAGCATTACTCTATGTTGTCACTGATCACTGTAAGAGGCCTTATAGGTTGGTAATTTTACTTATTTGGTTAAAAGACTCTTTTTGACGTACTCCAGATATCTTAGTTGCTTCCAATTCTTTTTTCAGAATCTACTGTAGTATGATTGGGTCTGAACAAGATGATGTGTTGCTTATAGAAGAGCCTAACGAGAATGGCTATGTAAACATAAGACATACTAAGGATTTCCAGTTTCTAACAGTACATATATTCTCAACTACATCATCAAAGGTGATACTTCATCAAGCTTTCTAATTTTTATATCACTTGAGGTTAGTCTAATTTTACGTCAATGACTAGTTTTTAGATCTTTCTGATAGATGCTGCTGATCCTTTGTCTGGTATGATACCTGTGTGGGAATGTGAGGCTCAAGCCCACTGTGTTGTTGAGCATCACCAAGGGTATCTTTACCTATTTACTGATGCGGCTAAAAATGGACAATTAGTTGATCACCATTATCTTTTACGTTGTCCAGTTAACTGCTCACTGAACAAAAGAAAGTGGGAGGTGAGTTTGTATTGTATTGAGACTCTTATCATGTTTACTTCTAAATGTCTCTCCTCCCACGCCAACTGCCATCTAACCTTCTTCTAGTTGAATAACCTTTCATCTGAAAAGCATAATATTCATTCATGATGGGACCTTTGGCTCATAGCTTTCTCATCAAGAATGCAGAATATATTCAGTGATGACTCGGAGTTCATAATTGAAGACGTCGATTTCAGTGACAAGCACTTGGTGCTCATTGTGCGGGACGGACGAAATTTTAGACTTTGTCCCATTTCTCTTCCTCTGCCAAGTACGAAGGTAATAACTTATTTTGCTCCTGGTTTTTACTTCTGATAACTTTTCCTGTTTTCCCAACCTGAAGTTATTTACTTTGCTTGTATAAGATTTCCGCTGCTCTATAAATTTTAATTTAGATTAATTCTTTTGTAGAGTATAGTTGCTGCAGAAACCTTAAATAAGCAAAACCTTGATGATCAACCCATCCTCCCTGTACCCTTACAAAGAAGTAAACAGCCCATAGAGACAATTACCATCCTTTTTCTTTTGTACATGGTACTCATTTTATTGATGTCAACTTACGCTATATTTCTTTCTAGGTTTGGCTCTTTTGTCCTTTCAAATGCAATTGATTTCTTTCTTTTTTCTTGTTTCCTGGACTCCCAAGAGTTGCTCCATAGGCTCTCACTGACTTTGTAGATCAGGTTCTAGAAAGTCCTACTTCGGGAAAATTGCTATTTATAAGTGCAACATTTGTTTTAGATATTTGTGTTCCCTTTAGTTGCTCTGTGCCAAAATTATTTAACTAGCACTTAGGCAACCTACTGAGTCATGAAATAAGTTCGAAACACATTTTACATTATAGCTTCTTACTCATAAGTTTTGCGTCGTGGTGTGCATTTATTGCTTGAAATGGATATTTTGCATGTTTTTCTCTTTTTTTTGCTCTTATAATTGTCTTTGACCAGCAGTGTGTGTTTCTCTTGAATTGCTTACAACTGTTATACTCCTCCTTCCCTTTCTCTTATCCAATTTTCCCTGGACAGGAAGAGATCAAGCTCAAAGAGCTCAATCCACAGTTTTTGCCTCTTCCAAAGAATGTCTCTCAAATTAAGCCTGGAACTAATTATGACTTCTACTCCTCAACAATGCGATTCACAATATCAACCCCTTTGGTAGGTACTTGTCACCTTTTATATTAGTTTATTTCTTATATTTTATCGTACAAGGTCACTTTGCACCCCAAATTGCACTCTTTAACTAAAAGTCACACTGTTTATAGATGCCTGATGCAGTTGTCGATTATGACTTATCAAATGGAAAATGGAACATAGTACAGCAGCAAAACTTGCTTCATGAAAGAACAAGAGTGTTGTACGGAACATCATCTTCAGCTAGTTTTATTCAGAGTGCAAGGAATTTAGGCTCTAATAACGAAGTCAATCCTGAAAATCATTCTACATGGAATGATCTTTCTGAGTTCTATGCCTGTGAAGTTCACAATGTCAAGTCTTATGATGGTATTAATGTTCCTTTGACTGTTGTCTATTCTCCAAAGAGGAAAAAGCAAGCTGAGAATCCTGGATTACTTCATGGACATGGAGCTTATGGAGAGATACTGGACAAACGATGGCGCAGTGAGTTAAAAAGTCTTCTCGATCGTGGTTGGGTCATTGCATATGCTGATGTCAGGTGCTTTCTTTCTTATTCCAATTTAGTAATGTAGCTCTAAAATTACTTTTTTCTCTATAATGGTGCTAGTCCATATCTTATATATATCCTATTTCTATGAAGTTAAGACAGGTTATATTGTTATGCTGATATGTCAATGACTAGTGCTTGACATGACCTTTTTACTGTCTTTCTTCTCAGAGGTGGAGGAGGTGGGGGGAAAAAGTGGCACCATGATGGCAGGCGGACAAAGAAGATCAATTCCATTTATGATTACATATCCTGTGCTAAATTCCTAATTGAGAGGGAAATTGTGCAAGATAACAAGCTCGCTGGGTGGGGTTACAGTGCTGGGGGGCTATTGGTGGCTTCAGCTATAAATTCTTGCCCAAGTCTATTGCGGGCAGCAGTTTTGGAGGTCTGCCAAAAACTCTGAATGTGCTATTGTATTTATGCATCCTTAAAATCTTTCTTATCCTTAATCTTTCTAAGGTCCCCCCAAACCCCACCCCAACAAGGAGAGGAAAGGATGGAAAAACAAAGAAAAACTATTTCTAAATCCTCTGCTTTTATTTTATCCTCTCTTTTGATGTTATTGAAAAAGTTGACTACCTTTTTTACAGGTACCATTTTTGGATCCAACAAACACTCTCCTCAATCCAATCTTACCACTTACACCTGCTGACTATGATGAGTTTGGGTACCCCGGGGACATTACTGACTTCCAGGCAATCCGCCAATGTTCACCTTACGATAACATTCAAAAAGATGTTGTATATCCAGCTATTCTGGTGACGTCTTCTTTCAACACACGGTAAGGTCTAATTTTTTGCTGACTGATCGACTTCCTCTGGCTTGTAAATCATCTTGTCAAGGGGACTAATCTATGGTCATTGTCTAAAGCCATGTCAGTCCATCTTATAAATGGGACTTTGCTTTTAGTTTAACTTTTTACTTGGAGATCACTCTGCGGTCATCCCTGGAAAATCATTTCTTTACCAGCTTGGTTGATATTTATTTTCCTAGCTTACAATGAAATTACTCTGCATCTGATAAATGCTTAGGTGGAACGAGTGCTAAACAAGCTCCAATATTATCCACCCATATTAGGTGTTTTTCCTTATCTAGCACCGCTCATGTGCTACAGTGCTATGATCGACAACTAGGAAGGACCATGTATTATAATGAACCTGATCCACCAAGAATTATTCCAAGGTGTAAAATGACTGAAACCATCATCATCCATTTATGGGTTACCAAGAATTGCTCCAAAGTCATTAATTAAGTGAATAATTGCATAGGTTTGTGCTGAATAATTGCAGCTCATTGTGTTGTGAGGGCCTCCCAATAATCTTGCATGATTTTTTCAGGTTTGGAGTGTGGGAAGCTGCAAAATATGTTGCTCGGGTGCGTGAATGTTCCATTTATGATCCTAAACTCCCAGTATTACTTAATTTGACAGCTGATATAGTTGAAGAAAATCGATACCTGCACTGCAAGGAGTCAGCGCTGGAGACAGCTTTCCTTATCAAGACGATGGAATGATAGCTATTTTTCGCTTTGTTTATTAATTTCATGTATTATAGAATAGCTTATGTACCATATGATCTCAACTTACTTTTTCACCTTCCATATTAAGCCAGATTGTAGTAACACACTTTTAAGCAGTTAACAAATACTCCTACTAATCTTGCCCTTTACAGCAAAAAGGTGAATCTCTATTAGTCTTTACTTGCCACATTCTTGTCCAACTTATTGGAGTTGTTCTTATTGAAAAGCGCAGTGCCTCTTGTTTTGGATGAATGACAGACTTTATCAAGAAGTGATTTGGTCTGATTGCATTGCCTAGCTGTCAATAAAGTTGCTTAACATTATGGAATACAGAGATTTAAATCCATTTGGATTCACAGAAGAAAAAGAAGCTAGGTCGTTTCTTTTCAGCTGTCCATATGTTTATGAAAAAATCTCATTGCTGGTGCCACTTGGATTTTGTTGTTGAAGAGATTAAGATGGAATAATGGTGACTGGTATACCCATTGCTGATGCCATTTGGATTTTGTTAATGTGTGTGTCTAAATTTGTCAACGCTTCAACTAACCTTCCAAATATGAAAATGTCTCTTCAACGAGGTTAGCTACCAAATTCTGTCAACCTCTTTGTCTGACGTGGCTATATCTTCACTATCATTGCATTTTTTTTATTTTTTTTAAGACAATAAACACAAATCCAGATTAATAATATTTAAAAAAAAAAAAAAACAGATAAAATGAGTACTTGCAACGTATTAGGAAGGATTTACCATATACACACATATTATCAGTTTTGATCAGTTTATTTTTAAATATCAAAACAAGTCAAATAATTGATGTGGATGATTTCCATTTGTTGGGTGAAATATAAAAATAGTCATAATTTGTGAATCCTCCGGACATATGTCAGAAACTACTAGTAAGTATGACGTATAAAGAACTACTACAACTAGTTAATAGAATTTTTAGTTTGCCTTAAATAATACGCAAGTTATTTATTAGCATTTGAATAAAATAAACTTGTAAACAACAAATTGACTATTTATAATTCATACAACTGACTACAATTAGTTTAACTTATCTTAAATATTATGAACTAATTTGAGATTATGACTGCCATGATAGGATAAATGATTTGCATGTAACATTGGGCAGCTTTCGTTTTTATATCTGACGATGAAGAGAAGAGACATTTCAGTCAATCAAACACAATTATTCCACCAAAGAAAGGTACTTTTTTTTAGCAAGGTCCCATAAAAAGCAGAATCTACAAAACTCAAAGAATAGGAAAAATAGAAAAAGATTAGAGTACATACAAGACCTCACTCAGTATTATCTGTGTGGCAAACAAAACTCAATGGGTGGTGGCCCAGCTACAATAATTAGCATTACTCATAATTGAAGGTCCCATTTACTTCAAATCATACCCACTGCTTTTCTCTATGGTTGTTTATTTAGTGGCATTGAGAATGGACAAAAGAAGCTAAAGCATACTTATGTTAGATGCTTATCAGTTATCACACACTTGAGGACATTCGAGTCAAACAATGTTAAAAGAATGGTCTCGTCAAAAATGACAATCAACTTGATGCAAAATCGATAGTGATAAAAACAAACCAAAAAAATGATGCATCAGTTCTGTTTTCGAGTCGATTATTGAGATAATATCATAGGATTTATTCAGATGAAATTATGACAGATCAAAATGAGAAGCACAATTTCTCTAATATTAGTTGCCAACACAAGGTAATTACTTCATTAAAACAACTTGGAATATGGTCAAGTGACCATCAACTTCAAAATCCCAAGGGTATCAAAATCATTCAAGGGAAACTGGGCAGTATGAATAGTTCTTTTTCCACAAAATTATGCTGATAACAAGAACAAGGCACTCTATAATAGCCTGAGCAAAAGCATGAATGATCATTATACACAGCTGAGAAGCAAGAGGGGCAAATGGTGGAAAGGGATCATAAAACCCCTGGCTTATAACTGCTTTGGTTCATCATGATTCATGACTACCTGAGAACACAAATTTCTAACTCCCACTCTCTACAGGGAACTCCAAAAAGGTAAAGAAGAAACATTCAAGCAATTAAAGACAAGAATAAAAAAATTTCTCCCGCATGCATCGAAGAAACAGAGGGGCCAAAAGAATACAACTCAGACCTTTTCATTGTTTCCCTAGCAACTTTCATCAGATTTTCAACCCACTGTTGGTGATAGATTCCTGCATCTTATATTAGGAGCAAACAGCTACAAATTCAGTCTTCCTTTAGTAGCTTCATGACTCGACGTCTTCTGCAACAGGCGGGAGTCCAGCTTCTTTAATAAAACCAGGTTCAAGAAATTTAGCCACAAAAGCCCACAACTTATAGACATCATCAAAATTAGAGAGGAAGCCAAGTGAAGCAGTAACAACTTCGACTCTCACAAACCCACTTCTACCATCATACTTACCATTCTCCATGGGTTTGCAAAGGGTGGTGTCATCAAGACTCAGAGACCGTTGCTGCAGTTTTGGGTTATCTAAGATCCGTATGTGACTTAGAATACCAATGCCAAGAGAGATACCATGTGACTCAGCCAGTCTCTGTACTATTTCAGGACTAACAAGACCCCTGTTTCTGTCTCGCACATTGAATGCAACAGCTGCGCCCCTCTCATATTTGATTTTCGGACCATAGATGCGAACAAGTCGTGAACTGTCTTCTCCATTTGAACCAGGAAATCTTATCTGAAGCAATGAGGTAACTAGCCAATTGACGAGATATCTTAGCCGTAGAGTAGTTTTATTGAGACCCAACATGTTAATGTGATCAAGATGCCTGCACGCTATCTCGGGCTCTCTCCTGTCTGAATCTTGTCCATCATCATAATCGCCATCACTAATGAACTCGTCATCATCCAAACTTGTTGCTAACAATTCCCCTGGCTCAAGCGTATGACTCATACGGGCTTTGCGGTTGTCTTCCATGCTGAAGGATACACGTCTTCCCCTGCTTCCATGATCAGCATCTTCTATACCAAAAAATCTACCACCTGCATATCTGTTCCCTTCTCTCCTTTCCAACAACCTGAACTCACCTTCAGTTTCTCTTCTTATAGCACTCTCTTTAATCTCCGGGCATATCTCAGAGGCTGATCCATTATCAAGGGTTTGATGCCGAGAAATTGAAATTGAGTTGCCAAGACCAGAATCAAATGTGTGAGCAGATTTGCTGGTTTCTGGTTCTTCCTCGATCTCTCTGAATTCTCTTGAAGCAGGGCTTCTCTTATCAAACTGGTCTTCTTCAGGAATCTCCTTGAAGTGATCGAATTCTTGAGACACCGACCGAACAGCTGCATCGAATGATAGCACATGGTTGTCTTCATGGCGCCCTGGATTCAACTCTCTGTCATACAATGGGCTGCTTGACATCTTTGAAGGCTTGGGAGAGAGCCTTTTATTGTTCTTCCTGCCAGCAAACCAAAATGGGGGTGCTGGAGAGGCAATCTTTTGTTTGTTAGACTGCCCAGCACCATCAGAACCCAAAGGACTCTGACCCAAGTCAATCCACAGGGAGTTATCAGATGATTCATCTTCGCTAAAGACTGGACTTCTCATGACCTCTCCAACAGAAATGCTTTCAGTCTCTTCAAATATCGTGCTAGCTCCATCCCTATCAGAGCTGTTGTCATGCTCCATCTCTGACTCAAATACATCCCTTACCTGAGCAGAAGTGAATGCACCAGAAAAGGCTGGCAACTGAGACCCTGGCCGAGTTTCAGCATTAACTTCACTGTTCTCTCCGGCTTCATCGTCCTCAGTCAATCCGGGGAAACCATCAATTGAATCACTCAAATACAAGGGGAAAACAGGAGTAATTTTCACTATACCAGACCCAGCATGCCCAGACTGATTTTGAAGGCTTGCCATTACAGATTTCTTGATAAGAAGACATCCAAATCCAGTTGGGTCATACCCAAACACCCTGTAGAATGAAGTAATTATAAAGTCCGGACGAAATAAAGACAATCCTAGGGAATCCATGTCTTTTGGACCCAGAGCACCAGCATCAAGCAACACATGCCAATTATTCTGCTGTGCCAATGCCATCCACTGGTAGGAGTACTTTGCACCAGTGACCCTAGATTGGACTGGAAAAACAAAGAGACCAGTAGCTGCATCTTTCTTTCTCCTCTTTTTATTTGAAATTTGCTTTCTCAAATCAGTTGAACATAGTTTGAGGGTAGGCCATTTGAACCATGCACTGTAAACCTTGGCACCTTTCTCCCTGGCACACTGACCCATCCAGTTAACTGATTGACTCTCATGATCAAACATAGTCAACAACTTTTTGTTTGTCTGGAAAGGATATGATTCAGCTAACAACTTAAAAGCAGAGCCCCTACTAACAGTAAAAACAAGACCATACTCATTTTCAGGGATGTTCAAGTAATCCATTATCCGAGCCTTAATATCGTGTTCCACGGTGCCCTTTTCAGCACACCCATATAAAGCATGATTGCTCAAATTGGCAGTAATCTCAGACAGGCTAAATGTAGATGAATCCCAGTAATGAACACTCTGAAGAAATGAAAACAACCCAAACCCACAGTAGTCAAGACATACCTTGGGTATAGAGCCAGAAAGGTGAGAGTACTCATCTGACCTCAGCTCATCAATCTTCCCTGAGGAGTTGTACTTTGGATACATGGTCAGGAACTTGGAATAGGCCTCCTCCAGCTCAGGAATAGATTCCTCAGATTCAAAAGTGCGCTCTGCAGCAAGAGCAGTGGCTTTAAGGAATTCTTTTTGGGCATGTAGCCTAGCGAGTGACCGGGATCGGCCCAACCCCTCATCTTGGTTCTGCGCTGACAGGGAGTCCACATCTTGGGATTTAACAAGAGACCCATTTTCAGATGCTTCCTCAAGAGCCTCCCTGAGCTTATGCTCTTGCAATTTCTTCAGAACAGATGGGTTTTTCTTGATTTCTTCATTGGTATGGTTAGACCCATCTCTCTTTCTGCTCTTTTTGTCCAAGATTAGAGAAGCACAGTGAGATATTGGCTTCCATAGTGAAAGATGCATTAGAGCTTTTTCTTTGTGTGGGAAGTTTTCCCCCCTTGTTGAATCAATCAGAGAGAGAACCCAAAAAAGAGAGTGACTGAACAAAGCTTCAGCAAAGAAAGACAAAGAGAGTTTTTTAGCCCATCTATCACTAAACCCCAGAAAAAGATGGCTTAGTCACAAACCCTAACTTCTGGAAAAGCGAAGGAATCAAGCTAAAAGCATCCCCCCAGAATCAAACCTTTGCTTTCAAAAATCAAATGCCCCTAACTTAAGGAGGGAAAGTCCCAAAGCATTAACTTTAACAAAACCGTTCAAACACAAAAGACCAGATACTAGTATCAAAAGAATTGATTAAAAAAATACAGAATGGACCAGATGAAAAAAAACCCTAATTTTCACCTTTTTTTCAAGATTCACACTCCAAAATTGAGACAACCCACCTTGTAAAAAAGACAACCCAAATAATCTTTGACTGAATCACTCCCTCTCAATCAATTTCTGGTTCTTGATGTGAGAAATTCAAAGAAACAAGAATCTAGAAATTCATATTGACATTTTAGATATGGAAGAAAAAAAAAGGCAGAACACAAGAAAGAAAACCCAGAATGAAGTTTAAGATCCACAATACTCAAAGACTCGACTTTTGTAAAACCCCACAACGTCCAAATCGAAAGTCAACCAGTTGAATGAAATTGGAAGAAACCCCAAGACCCAAAAGCAAGCAAGAAAGCAGATCCCCAAGAAATGGACACAAAATAAAGACACCCAAAAGTGCAGATATATGTAGATATACAAGAGAAGAAATTATGCCAAACAAAGATTGAACAAGAAGAATCTACACCTTCAAAAAAAAAAAAAAAATCTTCCAGCTACTCCTCAATCAAAGACACCTGAAAGTAGAGTTGAAGAAAAAAAAAACACTCCCATATTATTATTATTATTATTATCTCTCTCACTATGCTTATTATTTTTTTTTCCTTTTTTTCTCTTTGGGTTAAAGCCAAATTAAAAGCAACAGTCTCAAAATGAAAGGCGCATTAATTGCAGTTCTGAGCCCAAAAGCATACCTCTATTGATTACACCAATGCTCTCTTTCTCTCTCCTCTCTCTAGATTCACTCTATAATATGGCTGTATGTATATGTGTATCTACACATGCATTTTTTTATTTATTTACAATTTTCCCTTCTAAACAAACACTCAGAAAATGACATTGACTTTTACATACACAAAACCCCACCATTTACTTTCTAATTAGTTGTGTTTTAGAGTTTTAAGAAACAAATACTAGTATAATTTTATTTTATTTACATAATCTAGAATCATTAATTAATTTTCCTTTGATTACAAGTAAGTAAGTTAGTAAAAATACTTCTTTTTAACTTTTTAGTAGTTTCTTAGTTTATTTACATAATCTAGAATCATTAATTAATTTTCCTTTGATTATAAGTAAGTAAAAATACTTCTTTTAACTTTTTAGTAGTTTTTTAATTGATGTGAGTAAATTTTTCTTTATTCGTCTATTTTTTTAACCCATTATATTATTTGAAATGTTCAACTCTACTGACCTTTGCTATTAAAATTATTTATTTTTCAATATTTAGTTGATCTATATTTAA
This sequence comes from Solanum sitiens, assembly GCA_016801875.1. NCBI lineage: Eukaryota > Viridiplantae > Streptophyta > Magnoliopsida > Solanales > Solanaceae > Solanum > Solanum sitiens. The sequence continues at coordinate 13,906,179 of JABWTJ010000001.1, forward strand.
TAAGAGTGATTTGATAAAATTATCCTATTATTTATTACACTTCGTAATTCTTATATCAAATTAATAGTATATAATTATTGTTGAAAATAATAAATTAATTAATTAACTTAAATCAAATGGGGATAATATAATGTAGGGTCCAGCCAACAGATATATTTGGCTTTTTAACGGGGAATGGTGAAGTCAAAGGATCAGCTTAGCTAGTTAAAAGCTGTTTTCTGTCTAATCCACCAAATCTTCAGCTCTTACCCTAATTTCGTAAATGTTCCTTTTTTGAATATTAGTTAGGCTTAGGCATAAGAACACAAAAGAGGTCGTTTATGTTGAACAAAATTTAGGGGAAAAAAAATTAGTATTGTATTATTTAATGTTTGACTATTAATTTTGTGATAAATTTATAGTATATCAGAATAAGGAGCCATTTGGTAAGTCAAATAAGATGGTAATGTTAAAATAAAATTTGAGATTAATTTTATTTCATATTTGATTCGAGATATTAATTGATGTCAGAATTATTTTATTCATATTAAATTGTGAGATTATTATTTCATGTAAAAGGTGGATAAAATAATTTTAAATGAATAATTTTTTTAAAAATTATACAATATATGTTATTTTTAATATAATAAATCAAATGATTGATAAAGAGAATAATATTAGTATAAAAATAAACATAACTAATTCCAATAGTTATCATCAAATCAAACGACTCTAAATAGTGTAAATATATATGTATTAAACTCGGTCCTATGGGTCACGAATCCGAAATTTCATATTAGTTGAGTGATTGAGTGTCAAATATCAATAATTATAAGAAAATAAAGTATTAAAAAATTCTCAAAAATTATGAATTCAAACACAATAAGCTTAAATTTAAATTCTATAAATATAAATAGACTATATTGAAGGGAAAAATTCAGGAGTGATTATTTATTTTTTATAAAATTAATGTTTTATTATTTCCTATAGATTAAGCAAATAATGAAAAGAAAAGCTTGGAATTTTCTCTTCTTTTTTTTTTTTGGTTTCCGTTGAGTAATTTTTACTTTTCTTTTAGGCTGACCGCTAAAGTTGCTTATTATGGTTTTAATTTTAAAAAAGTGGAACTTTGACCATATATAATTACAGCACAACGTAAAAGGGGAAAATGAAACTAAAGCGCTCGTAGAATTTTTTTTTCCTAGACATAATAATTTGTTTTTCGAAATTAAATTTGGATTTTTGTAAAAATATTTATATCGAGATAAAATGTTTCTAACAAAAGTAATTTTGTATTTAGATGGATTCAAAATCAAATTGATTAAAAAATGAAAAAATAATATCATTCCACTATCATCTAATTCTCGAGACATTATATTGTTTGTTCGTCCTTTAAACTGTAGATTAATCACACTGTAAAATAATTTAGAAGAGTTTTACATTAACGATAGCTTATAAATATTAATCATGTGTGTCAATGTTTTTCAGGATGTATAGATTTAAAATATCCATACTTGAAAGGCCAAAAAAAAAAGGATTAAAGAAGCACAATCGTAAGAAGACGTGACAGCTTCAAAGCACAATAATAAGAAATTGTTTAAGAAGAAGAAAACAAAATGAAATCGTACAAAATCATTATAAATATTTGGGCAACACCAAGTGGAGTGCTGGATTGTTCCACTTTTTTTAAGTAATTTATATATATATATATATATATATATATATATATATATAATCTAATTATTATTTAAAAGAAAAACACTAATCGAATCGAATCAGCATTTTGGTCAACCCTTCAAAGCATCCTAGTTTTGGTTTTTTCAACTTAGAAAATTGCTGTGTTTCTGATGCAAATACGACACTTTAGATGCCAATATATGTTTCATTTTTATGTTTATTTGGGGATGGTTTTGTGCATCTTTCCAATGCTTGTCTTTTATAGCCAAATAACCAATAAGAATACAATCGGTCTACTAAATATCTCATGAGATTATTCATTAGTCAGAGTGATCAGCGGTATTTTAACAAAAAGAAGTGAAAGAAATAAAAATAAATAAACTAAGGAGGGATAAGCCTTACTTATCAATCCTAATGAGATAACAAATTTTCACTAATTAATCAGCATAAAAAACATAAAAACTAAAGAGAATCAAGTATTTTGTGATAACCGATATATTTTATGATGATATTACAGATAACTAATGACAATATTTAAATAGTGAAAAAATAAAACAATCAAAAAAAAAATTAAGTTATCAATAAAAAATCAGATATAAATTACGAAACGTTAGAATGAAAAAGGGAAAAAGATAAGGGTGTTGGTTGTTTTTAACATTATGAAATCAAATCATACTTAAGTTCTTTCGGTTCAAATGTTGTCTCAAGCACCTTTCACTTTACTAAAAAGACTTTGACAAGTATGGTATCTCAAGGGACAATCTTTAATTAATTTATATTAATTAAATTAATTAATTAAGTTCAATATTATATTACAACTTACAAGTAGTTGCTGCAGGCTTTCCAAGTGTTGATTAGCATGTCGAACTTAACAAAGCTAAGTTTAGCTGTATTGTAAATTGAAGGATTTTAATGGATTTGTAGATAGTAAATTTTAGTCGAAAAAAAAAAAGAAGAAAGGTGAATAAGATTCACGTGGAGCCTATATAAATTACTTAATAGAGTATATATATTTATCATTTACTCCCTCCGTTTTAAAAAGAATAGCCTCCTTTCTTTTTTAGTATGTTTCAAAAAGAATAACCTTTTTCTTTTTTTCGTAACAACTTTTCACGTGGCATGTTTAAGGCCACAAGATCAAAGGGCAATTTTGTACATTTGACCTAACTTTAATTTAGGACCACAAGATTCAAAAGTCTTCTTTGTACTTTTAAACTCCGTGCTAAGTCAAACTAGATCATTCTTTATGAAACGGAGGGAGTAATATTTTATAGGCTTCTTTTATTCAGGAACTGGCTGGATTTAACATTGTTATTGAATACTCTCTTTTAGCCAATTTAGTGACATAATTTCCCTTTTTAACGTGTCTCAAAAAAATATATTTTTATATTTATAAATAATATAACTTCTAATTTTTTTTTCATTTGATCTTTGCTAAAATGTTATGTGATCACGTTAGGACTTGTTGTACCTCTAAGATTTAAATTTTTTGGCTAATTAGTCAAGCAACAACATATATAAGTAATATTTTCCATTTGCTAATAAGAAAAGACTGGTGGAGGTAAACATTATTTAGGAATTACTAAGTTCAAATAGTTAAGACAAAAATTGTGAAGGTAATATAAATAGATTGTTGTACTTTTTCTAAATTTGAAACATTAATAAATTATCGTTGGAGGTATATTGAATTGAATTAAACAGAGAGAAAAAAAAAACATTTGACTAGTATTTCAATCATGGAAGCATCCTCACACTGTCAAATAATGTAAAGATAATGATTACTGTGCTTTCAGTCAAAAGCACTGTAACACGTGGTCAACTGCTCATTAACAAACTTATTATCTAAATTCTAGATTAATTATACATAAGTATGTACTATATTATATGGTAAAATATATACTTCATTATTTTTAAAGTTTCTTTTTATGACTGGTTATTAATGGTGGCAAATGAACGGATTTAGTTAAATGTTAGCGGGTTAAAAATGAGTAAACATAAAATAGATAATATTCAATTCGTCTATATTTGGTATGGGTAAAATGAATTGTATAAAATATTAATTTACTCAAATTGTATCTAGGAATGTGCAAAAATCGAACCCCAAAAAATATTATTAGGTTATTTATTGAGTTATTTTGGTTTTAATGGGTTTATAAAAATTATTAGGTTATTACTTCGGTATTGATTTTTACTATTGGATTATTGGTAAATTGATAACCCTATAAGACGGTAATAATTTATTATTTTACTTTTCCTAATTATTAAATATTAATAATTTAATATATAATTAGACACTATAACTATATCAAATTATTAGTACTCTACCAACTTCACACTAGGCCGTTTTACTAATTTTTACTATTTACGCAAAACCTAAAGAATGAAGTAAGAGGTTCACCATTGTAGTTATTTGATTTTAGTTTTAGTCTTGTTGGACTATTTAGTTTTAGTTTTAGTTTGTAACTGAAGGTTGTAGCATTTGCAAGTTTGTAAAGGTCAATAATTTGATGAACATAAAAAAATTCATATTATGTTTTGGTGGTAACACGTAATTATAGTCTTCGTCTATATTTTCTCTTATTGATGCAATTTCTCATTATCTTTCTTGTTTCAATATATCAAAATATTTAAAAAAATGAGAAGACATATAATATTTTACGGAGATTTTCTAATTGGGTAAACCAAAAATCGAACCGATAATGATAAAAAATCGATAAATCAAAAACCGATAAAAAATATCTTATTGATTTGTTATTGGGTTAACATATTTAAAAATCGAAAATCGATAAACTGAACCGATAATACATAAAACCGAATCGAATCGAGCGATGCACACCCTTAATTATATCCATATTTTCATGAATAAATAGTATTTTACTTAAGAATTCAATATGGAGAAAATATTTTATTTTTTTTAGATGAAAATGTTAAACATATTTCATTTAGTTTTATTGTTTCATAAAATAAAAAGAAAAATCCTATAAATTTTCAATATAATAAATTTATGTAATAACAAGATGAAAATGTTTTAAATTTCAATCTAAATGAATATTTGCATTTTAGGACTAAAAATGCTAAATACACTTTAAGCAATGTCAATACTAATACATAATTTGCTTATTTTACACTATTATTAATTATCCAATATAAAATTAAAGAAATCAATAAAATATAATTATAATTAACAAAAGAAATGTACATGCAAATTATCTATTTTTGGAGGGTCAAAAACTTCACCTTTTCAATTAGAGAGAAGAATAATTAGTTCTATAGAATAATATAAAAAAGAACAGAAGCTACACTATTTTTATAGTGATATCATGAATTTTGAGTGAATAAAAGTTAGAAGTTTAACTCATTTGGCTAATTCATATTTTATCCATATTTTTATGGGTCAAATACGAATATCAACCCATATTTTACCCATGTGAAAAATTACTCATTCAACCCGTTAAAATATAAACGATTTAAACGAATCATCAAAATATGAGTTCGAAGCTACCGGTAACCATTCAAACAACTTTCTTGTTCATCGGTTGGTTAATCAACTGCAACGAGAAGATAATGTATATAGAATTGGAATTTACTGCATGGCCTTTGGATTCCCTTGTCCTGTATAGTAGGAGTTGGGTGCACGATACCCAAAAATTTGGCACCAACAAGATTAAAAGGACCAAATTGACTACATTTTAAACTTCTTTTTATTAAAAAAAAAATTAAAAAAATTATGGACCACTATTGCCATTACTGTCTTTTGACTTTATCAACACAGTCAATTACTAGGTACAATTTCAAACAAAATGCTGCACATGTTGTTAGGTATTTGCCCTTAAACTTCCTATATTATGTCTTTACATGCCTTTGAGTTTGACTTGTCCATTCCAAATTTACCTCATCACTTCCTTCTACACAATTTCAATATTTGGACCAAATGACCAATACTTTACAATTAGCTAAACATTTGAAATTTTAAATGATACTCCCTCCGTTTCGAAAAGATTGACCTAGTTTGACTTGAAACGAAATTTAAAAAAAGAGAAAAGATTTTTTAATCTTGTGGTTCTAATTTAAAGTTATGTCAAATATACCAAAATATCCTTTAATCTTGTGGTCTTAAACATGTCACGTGGAAAGTTAAAGTTAAAATATTGCTAAAAAAGGAAAGAAATCATTTTTTTTAAACAAATTAAATAGAAAATAGGATCATTCTTTTTGAAACGGAGAAATTATTTTCTATTAGTTCAAATATGTGAGTTACAATATGTTGTCCAACTAAGAAATGAATAAGTAGGGGCCTAGGGGTTAGGCTAAAAAAATTTTGGACTCATTACACTATGACAGACACATTTAATGCAAACTCAATCTTTTTCCCAACCTGTCCTTCTTAGTTGTTGGAGTTGTTGGAATCACTAATAAATTAAATTTATTTTCCTCTTTTTTTCACCTTGTGTGGAATCTCCACTAGTTTCTAAGTTCCCAACAAGTCAATTAGTTAAAAAAAAAAAAAAGGCATCAAACTTTTGTTAAAAGTGAATCCCATTTTCTTGAAATGCATGAATTTTTTTATGTGGTACTCTACACTTGTCTTGCCTTAGGGTCATTCACAAATATCTTAGTGGCTCTTCTCTCTTTTTTTATTATTCAATCATATACTTTTTGTCTTTGATTAAGGGATTGTAATAATTCAATATTTTGAAGTTACCTTGTTATTGTTAAGTTTTCGTAGAGGGCAAACATTTAATGCAAATGTTTGATCTTCGAAAACACAAGATGAAACCATGTTGACATATATTGAAAGTCACGAACCTCTTTTTATCATAGTTGTGTCGTGTCATGTGTATCAAAGCAATGAGGAAAGGAAAGAAACAAATTTTCTATATTCTCATATTTTCACCAAATCGATGAATATATTGTACTCCTCTTATCCAAATTATTGATGTTTTGCCTCTAGATGTTGATCCGAAATAATTCTTATTTCGCAAAACCAAAAATTTATTTGATTTTCTCTAATTGCCTTTGACAAATTCTTAATCCACATGATGATAATTGGATCAACCTAAAAAGAAAAGAAAATCATAACCTAGGGTGTTTTCGTCAAAAATCCCTCTTAATAAATGAATTCCTTAATTCATGTGTCCAAACTTAAAATATCAATTATTTTGAATTGGAGAGAGTATATTTTTTCTTTTTATTAAAATTAAATTCTTCATAATTTTGGTGATGCAAATATCGAGTGCCTGAAATACTAATTGATTGGATGCAAATCAACGAGAATATCAAATGCAAGGCCTAAACCTGATGCACATAGTCACCCAGCAAAGACTTCTTTCTCTTTAAATTTTTTATATTAATCGATGACTTTAAAAAAAATGAATCTAAGTAATTGAAATTACGTATCATGAGCAGGGGCGGAGCTATCCTTAATGAAGGGGTTCATTCGAATCCCCTTCGGCGGAAAACTATATTATTTATATATGGTTAAAATAAGTTTATATAGTAGATGTCGAACCCCCTTCGACTATCTATTTCTACAGATTTTGAACCCCCTTATTAAAAATTCTGGCTCCGCCTCTGATCATGAGAACTCAAAAATATTTTTTCCAAGAAAGAGACAGGACCACACCATCGTGAAATTAGAACTATGTTTTGTCTAAAAAATGGGAGAGCGACATGTAAACTGATTTAAGGCAAATAATGTACATTGTCTCTTCACGATGCACTCCCTTTCTGTATTACTAAATTAATTACAAGTTTTGATACTGAAGGGCAAACAAAAAAAAGTCACTAATTAATATCTAATAAATTAATTAAATTCAATTAAACTTGATGCAGTTGACTATAATAACTTCAAAATTCTTAATAATAATGAATTGGATTTTTTCATTTTGTCAGGTCATAGTAGCTTCGAATCAAAGTATTTATATATTTAAATATCTATAAATAAATCAACTTTTACAAACACAAATAAATAAAAATAAAACTATTTGAAAACCCTTTGATTGAAGTCACCTTAAAGGAACTCTTTACGTTATTTTCAATCGAGAAAACAATAATTTTCATATTTCATAATTACATTTGAAAAGCTATGTTTTTAAAAAGGAAAAAACAATTTATAATGATTTCCTTTTCATGTTCTTGGGAGAGGGACGTAGTAGTAGCTTATGTCTTTTTCTATTCCTAATTTTCTTCTTTTAAAAGTGATAGTGCGTTCTTTAAAGTGATTATTATTATTATTATTATTATTATTATTATTATTATGTTATTATCAACATCTTTTTTTTTTCCCGCAACTTCCTCACTTTGCTTTGCCAATTTAATTTCCACTACCACCAAAATGTAGCCTTTTATTTTCTTTTCCCTCCAAACTTTTCCTTTTTTCCCTTTTTTCTTTCACTTTATTTCTCGGGGAAATACAAGCTAATGTGAGTCTTACATTTGAAATCTTTTCATCTATAGATTTTTTGAAATATGAGTTGTATGAGCTAGTTCTATTTTAAATTAGTCACGCACCAAATGTTCAACTTTAGGCGTGAAATGAAAGTTTTAAAAAGGGATGGATATCTCCTTATATGAATTTAAGCAATTTTTCCGTTGTGATTTACACACGAAATTCATTTATTTGAGGAGTTAATGGGAGAGGGATGGAGTAAATTTGCACATGCATTTTAGAAGGGAAAAAAATTGACACTTCACATATTTGTAGATTTTGGAAAATATATCATAAAGGAAATTGCCTCTCATCACATGAACCAATATATTATGTGTGAAATTCATAAAAGGACTATGCAACTCACATGTTCTCAATGAATTGAACAAATAATGTTGTAAACCATGAGAAGTATAAAATTCTTTTATATTTATCAGTGTATTTTAACGGGTCATAACAAACAACTTATCTTATATTCAAATTATTGATCCATCAATTAGTTGGTCTGATAGTGTGAACATTATTTTACATGTAAGTGTGTAGAAGTTTAATTATTTTAGATTAACCAATTTGGCAATTTACTTGAGACTTGAGAGGAAACTGATAAATGAGTTGTATGCCTCATGTTGTTTGACAAGTGGACCTGCCCACATTCTGGGCCTAACTAATAACTGTGGTTTGATCACTTAAGTATTTCATATGATTTATTGTACACAAAAATATGTATTCAGTGATCATGTAAAAGCACTGCAAATAGCTGACAAACATATTGCCTCGATTAAGTAGTACTTCTGCAAGCTCCTTTTTAATTTTCTATCAACTGGAAAAGTTCTGTTAGAAGAGTAGTAGGTATTTGACTCACCTCAAAAGCAGATTTCATATTGGATCACTTCAGTTAACTTAGTTAAAAAGTTTTGCAAAAAGACACCCTTATACAGGTTAAATATATTACATTTAGCAAAAACCAACAGCCACCTAGACCTTTGTTCACAGCAAATAAGCTTAACCATTAAACGTTGTAACCTGTTTCAGGTGCAAAAGACCATCCCACTGTTTTGTTACTCGAGATGTTTATGCTTCCACATTGCTTCTTCCACGCCTCTGCCTTAATCTTCCAGCAATAGTATCAAAGACTTGTGCAGCAGCTTGACAAGGCTTCTTCTTCGACTTTGAACTTACTTCTGGTGCAACCTCATCACAGTTTTTGTCATGCAAAACACAAGTGCTGTCTTCTTTTTCTTCTTTTGATTGCATTTTTCCAATGTCAAATTCATAACCAAGTGCTGACTCGCCTTTGTAGACATCATTCAATTCAGTAAGCACAGGTGCACTTGAAGTCAATGCACTGCCTATCAGCACATTTTCATTTCCTGATTTGTTGTCTGCTGGGAAGTTTCCTGCATTGTCGCATGAGAGCACAAGATTTTTACCACTGTTTTCAGAGTCATGTTTCAGTAGTAACAAGGGTTCAGCAATGGACTTCAGCAAGGACTCTGTGCTACTTTCTGGTGCTAAGGTTGGTTTCACCTCTGTTTGAGAAGTCAATGAGTTGCCTACCAGCACGACATTTTCATTTCCTGATTTGTTGTCTGCTGAGATATTTCCTGCATTGTCGCATGAGAGCAGAAGATTTTTATCACTGTTTTCAGAGTCATGTTTCAGTAGCAACAACGGTTCAACAATGGACTTCAGCAAGGGCACTGTGCTACTTTCCGGTGCTAAGTTGGGCTCATGACCATCATAGTCCACTGGTTTCGCCTCTGTTTGAGAAGTCAATGAGTTGCCTACCAGCACAGCATTTTCATTTCCTGATTTGTTGTCTGTTGAGAAGTTTCCAACATTGTCGCCTGAGAGCACAAGATCTGTACCACTGTTTTCAGGGTCAGGTTTCAGTAGTAATAAGGGTTCAACAACAATGGACTTGAGCAAAGGCTCTGTACTACTTTCTGGAGCTAAATCGGGTTCATTGATATCACATGCCACTGGTTTCACCTCACAAAGTCCCTCCTCTTTCGTTGTACCTTCCATATCTGAGAAAGGTAGTGATCTTTTTGCAGAGAATGGTGTCAAGTTGTTCTCGGTACTGACAGTAGCTCGATGGGTTTGAATTAGATAATGTGCAACTGACTTATAACCCAGTCTAGCAATCTGGATCAGTTAAACAATCAAGAGTGTTTGAGAATGGAAAAGAAAGGACAAAAGGGAAACGATATAATAAAGAGATTGAAAGAACAAACAAATGTTTGGTAGCATGAAATTCTTATAAAGATTATTACCTTCCTATAGAGAGCACCAGTAGGAGCCCAACCTTTTGCTTGCCGGCACAAGCTGCAGTTGCATATTCCTCGACAAACAGGGCAAAGCCAGTTGGGATTCTTGTTCGCTTCGAGTACATGTTCTCCGTATCTGTATTGAGTAAAATTAAATAACACAATGAGGAAGAGGTTGCAGATTTGCAAATTGAAAGAGGAAATGTGACTTGGCGCCATGTGTTGCACTCCTGCTACTCCCAGGGTAAAGGGGGATATCCAGACCAAATGTTAAAACAACTAACAAGTTATGAAGATCCCCTTCTAATAATGCAAATACATATGCATCGTCCTGCAGATCTTGTAATAGGAGACATCCAGAACAATATGATAAAAGAACTAAAAGTTCTGAAGTTCACCCTAATCAGAATACATAAGCATCATCCTGCAGGTTTTGTATAAAGGAGATTCTCCAACCAGTATCTGAGAACTATCTTGCGTTTTTTTTCTAATCATACGATGGAAATAAAAGCTGCCCACAGTAGGATTTTAGCACAGATGCACAAAATGAGCTGCATTATAAGGGAATTGAAGAACATGAAGAGCAAAAGTTGATCTTGTATCCCGTCTTAGAAAGCTTAAGGTTGTGTGTTTAAGAAAGAACTTAACTAATAAACATGTAATCGCTATACGGAGGTGGCGGAAGTAATTCTTATTGGCTTGAACAAATACAACTTCATAACCTTAGATATATGAGCATGGGGACAGGATATCAGAACAACTGGTTAAATGAGAGAGGAATAAATGCATATCGTCAAAGCTGATTGATAAAGCTCAGCAGGACCAAATATACAGACAATTGATAGAAATAGTAGTTTCATCATCAAGTGGCACAGAAAGACATACATGAATATGTAGATAAAATACATTACTCAATGAAATGTATCTTATTTGAGAAGTTTGGCATATTGAGAGCATTAAAAGACCATTAGAAGATATTGAAATTTTGATATACATACTGGCATACCTCATATACAAGCAATCTCCACAAAATTGTCCTTGAACAATTTGGCAATTGCTACAATGAGTACGATGACCAAGAGTTTTCTGTCTGCAAAAGAAGGTGAAGAACCCACATTGTCAACTTAATATATTCATACAGAGGAAACTGTATTGAATGATCACATACATGAGAAACAAAGCAATAAGACTGCCTGGGAAAACTGTGTGCGTGACACATGGAGAAGAGAGAGAGAGAGAGAGAGAGAATCAAATCGACATTTAAGTAGCATTACATAATGAGCGGAAAAACGAAGGAAAATATGTCATGATTTTGTTCCTTCTTCAAAGAAAGTATTTGTTGCAAACATTACTTCTAAAAGAAGTGGGGGGGTAGGGGAAGGGGAAATAGGGTAGGGGAGCATCACTTGATTCATCACAATAGAGAAAGCATTGTTGACTCCATGTATATTTGAAAATATCTAAGGCTCGGATAGAATAAATTCCACAAGTACCATTTGAGATAGGCTAATAAAACTAATAATGTAACCCTCAAAATACAGATTTACATAAATTCCAATATTAAGCAATGATAATTTGATTGAGCTCATAGATCATTCCAAGTCCATTCATATTATCTCCTAATTTTTCATTATTTTGCCAATGTCACCTAAGGTTGCAAAGATATCAAATACTATCTTAGTGTCTATACAAATAGGTAATTTGACAGCAACTGAGGAAATTCATAGACAGCCAACACAATTCATTTACCCAGTTTGCTTTCCCCAATTGTTCATTATTTTTTCTAGTGTGAAATTTCAACTTGTTTACGTAATTAACTCCGATATCATGAAGAACAGCAGCATCTAAGAATTAACTTAAACAACAAAAAAAGTTAGGCATTTGTGTTTTCAAGGGTAAACTCTATAGTTTGTGTGAAATTTCAACTTGTTTACGTAATTAACTCCAAAATCATGAAGAATAGGCAGCATCTAAGAATTAACTTAAACAACCAAAAACAGTTAGGCATTTGTGTTTTCAAGGGTAAACTCTGTAGTTTTATCCTAGTGATGAGATGTAGGTCCATCAACCAGGGCAATATGGGCCGGAGTAACTAACAGACAGCTTAAAGTACATCAAAAAGCAAGAATTTACTGAAGTTACTAGGTTCCCAGTAATATCCGCAGCCAGGCTGATGAAAATCCGTTAACATGAAGCATAAAATAATAAGAACAAACATATCTCCTTACCGGCACTGATGACAAGTTTTTCCTTTGACTGGATCATAGATTCTCTTCCCATCATTTCCATATCCATCCACAAAAAATGTCCAGCTCAAATCAGTGGAACCCAACAATTTCTCATGTTCTTCCGTGTAAATCTCTGGCTTTGCCCCTTCCTCCCTCAACAAATGATGCTTACCATCCAAGGCGTCATCAATCTTCGATAGATGCACCTCTGAATAGCTAACTGGTGTCGCATTCTGCAGCCTAAAATACCCAAGCACACAAGAATAAGGCGTTAGAAATTACGGCATCCCTATGTTCTTCCTCATTTATATGCAAGTATTAAATGGTCATATTATCTTGCAGAACAATCAGCAGACAAGGAAAATCTAGGAGCAAATAGTTGAACATGCTACGCTTAATCTAAAGTTAGTATATACTGAGTACATTTACATCCATTGTTCCTCTCTACCACTACACCTCTCAGACAACATATCCAAGTAAGTGAAAGTGAAAATGTTTAATATAAAGATCATTTTTCACAACAGAGAAATTCTTGTTTTAAGTTTCAAACCGGATGGATAATAAGATACCGGATAACTCAATCTCAAAAGCTGAGTCATGAAGCTCGCACACCAAGACACGACATCTAGAGCATGGACAATATAAGATGGGCCCCAAAATCGGGTAAACAATAAGTTGGATGGATCTACCACTGATACCATGACAACAAATGGAATCTTGAACCTAACTTGAGAAGACCATAGACCTCAACCCCAACGGATATGGGAAGTCAACAACACACCCATTCTACCCTTCTCCACTTAAATACAAAAATTAATCCACACGATGATTCCACAGTAATTTATAGTTTAACAGAAATAGTGGGTGTGCCGGCATCAGTGTTAAAAAAACAGATACACTATTTGGGCAATACAGTAAAGTACTGGAGTATACCTGGAGGACCGGCGCGTGGGTCCAGAACGCTGCACAGGAGAGAGACGCTGAGGGGTTTTGCGAACGATGGGTGTCTTAACAGGCTTGAGTTTGAGTGATATGTCAAAAATCCCCAACTTTTGCATCCTCTCAAGATTTTCTTTGATTCTTTTTTCCCTCAACTGTTCGTACTCAGAATTTTTCTGGGTATTGCCATCGACATTGTCGATGTTCACCGGAGCAGCTCTTTTCCTTCCACGAGCACCCATTTTCCAGCTTCTTCTTCTCTGTAAAAACCCCAACGGTCAAAAATGTATTTGTGGGAGAGACAGAAAAGGCCGTACACTGAACGGGCTTTGTGGGGAACTGGTGTTTATAGGGAGGAGGGAATTTTAAGCACTGTTCATATTAAATGACCGTTTTGTCCCTAATTAGTGGACACACTAATTTGGTTAGCACGAGCGCACTAACTAGAACTACTACACTATTACGAACTTAATTTTCGGTTGTAATTAAATTTTATTTTTTCAAAAAAAAATAATCTTTTTAAGTACATAAAATGTATTTAAAATCACACTTTATAACGGTTAGAAAATCAAAATATAGATAAGATTGGGAAATTAAATGGTTGAAAATTTTGGAAACCCCTTTTTTATCATGATCTAACTTCATTATGTGTAGTCATTGGATTGACATGTGATTTAAGCTGAAATGTGTTTTAATTCATATCTTGAGTGATAAAATGAAAAAATATTTTTTACTTCCCCTAATAAACCCAAAAAGAAAAATATTTTTACTTCCCCTAATAAACCCAAAAAGAGAATAGAGATTTTCTCAATTTATTTAGCTAGATGCAACGCACTTGATTATGAAAACAAATTGATAATAGCTATTTTTAACATTTACTTACTTTCCAATACTTACCAATATTTTAAAAGTTATTACTAACATTCAATTATTTTAAATACATAAACTGATTTCTAAACTTGTTAAATTTTTTCCCTCAGATATCTCAACTATGTTATTTTCCAATTGAATCACCATAATTTATTTTTTTCAAACATCGTTGGCTGATGCGGAATCAGATTTTGTGAGGGGTATTGATAGTTATATGTTGTTCCAGAAATCATTATCTAATTGATAGTGAAAATATTCGAGAATAGTTGTGTTACTTCAAGTCATTTGAACACATAAGTATAAACAAATGAGACTAATACACATTGTCTTCATTTCTTCAATCAAAATCATTATAATACGGACACAATTAAAGACATTTACAATAGAAAAGCCGATTAAAATCAGTCAACGGTGTTTAAAAGGAACAAATTATGAGTGGTTCAATGATTTAATAGGAAAATGACGTAGTTGAGGTACCTAAACGAAAAAATCTAACAAATTTAAGAATCTGTTTATGAGTTCGGTTTTTGAAATGTTTCGAATCCTTATAAATTTTTCATGTTTTAAGTAAGAATAGTTCAATTCAAATTTTATTTTTGCATTAAATATTTCCCACTTGCTTTTCAAAAAATGGTTAATAACTCGTAGTATGCCAAAAAGAAGAGTCATTTAGTACTTGTTTATGCCATCCAAATTGGTGACCATGTTCATGCGTCAGAGAATTATATCATAAGGGGTCGTTCGATAGACGGTAGTATAAAAATAAAGTTTTATAGAGTGAATTAGTGATATTCGTACTAATAATGCTTGTATTAGTTATATATGAATTAATTTTTATACATTGTTTGATTTGGTGTATTAAAAATAATATGCATTCTCCATAATTATAGTGAAAAAAGATGTAAAAGAGATTTTGAGGGATAATTTTGTTTTTAAAATGCTAATGTATGCATTAAATCTTTACATTACTAATATCTAGAAATTCATAATATTAATAATACATTACTTAATACACAATAGAATATGTATAACTAAAGTTAAAAAGTACAGCAGACAAATTAATTCTAATACATAAAGCTAATGCATATATTAATTTTGCTAATACTGTTGACATGAAGGATAACATCAAATAGTCTTTAGATTAAATTAGTGTCACTCAATTTGTTGAGGTGACAAGTTTGGATAACTTATTCTAGAATTAATAATTAGTACTACCTAGGATAAGTTATTCCTCTCCTTAGACGGTGTAGTAATCTCAGGATAACTTATCCCGAGATAAAATAGAAAAATAACAAAGATATCCCTTTAAGCCTTTTTATACATCATTTTTACATTCATAGGGGATATTTTTGTAAAAAAAAAAAAAGATTGTTCTTAAAATTTATGCAATGCAACCAACCTAACACTCAATAAGAAATAATTTTAGCTTAACTAATTGTAGCATAACTTATCCAATCATAATTGATCACATCATAACTTGTATTCAAATCAAACGACTCCTTACATTACATGGAATGATAAACATCTAGAGTATATTATGTAATATAGCTATAGTTCTGATTATTTATAATACATGGCTACCGTTTCACAAAATTTAGCTATTCGATTTTCTAATTGTATAAATCCAAAATTTATATAATTCGCTTCCTGATTGATCAGAATTTGTATATGATTATCCGAACTATTTGTATACGATTGATGCAAAAAAATCATAATAAATTATATTGCTTGCATATTGATACAAACAAAGTTCTGAAAAATTCCTAAATATGTAAATATAGAATTTAAATATACATAACATGTTTTGTATATTCGCAAGCGAATATGCAAACAAAATATACAAATTGAAGTCTTCATAGCAAATAAAATTATAGCTATAGCGCACAAAACTATAGCTACAAAGTGTTATTATATTTATTATCTTTATTATTTCTGAAATTTTCTCAACTAGTATTTTATCAAATGAAGTCTGGTTTTATTGGGCCTAGCACTAGCAGGTTCCTTTCTTTTTGATAGACGGCCCGATATTTCGAAATTTGACTTTACAGGCCCATTTCAACTCAAAAATTTCTTCCGCACGGCTGTGTAAAAAGGCTATGAAATCTTCACTATATCCTGGATTTTTTTCTCTTTTGATTTATTAGAAACTAAGAATTCAATCATGAAAAATTCAAATACAATTAGTACAATGAATGAGTATTTGTTCAATTTTGTTTATCCTATTTTGGATAATTGAATTACGAAAACCTAAAATCTAAAAGTTACATTTGATATCAGTGAATAATTATGTAATAAGCTGAATAATAAAATATGTATTTATTCATATTGATATAATTAATTTTCAATTTTTCTATGTTTTGGTTGACATAAATATTTTGAAAAATGTTTTTCAAAATAACTCATTTTCCTCAAATTTTAAAAAATGATTTTCCTTCAAAAATTAAGAAAAACATTTCTCAAAACTCTACTTGATCTCTCTATGTTTTTTTGTTCTTACACTACCCCGTATTCCCTACTAGACCCTCCCCATCTAAAAAAGATAAATATATTTCTTTAAATTTTCTTAGTTATAAAATTTCAAATACTTGTTACCCCTACCCCTAAATCAGCCCCCAACCCCCAGCTCCTTATCGCCCAAAGATTAAAAATGCCCTTAACGTATTTTAAATGGTTCAAAATTGCCCTCCTTCCATCTTTTGATTTAAAAATGACCTCAATATTTTTTTAAAGTTTAAAATTGCCCTTTTTAACAGCCGGCTGATATGGCAAATATCACATGAATTTCTTTACCCATTTCAAAATATATGACCCACTTAGTCTAAAATCCATTTCAAAAAATTTGACCCGGATCATTTTTGGGTCTTTTGTTTCCATTAGCTTTAGTTCTCTTCTTTCTTCTCCATCAATTCATATGTCCTCAATTCTCCAGTTAACTGCAGGAAGAAAAAGATGGAAGAACTACATCAAGATTTGTCAAGTTGATGTTTTTGCACTACAAACCTAAAGGCCGACACAACAAAGTTCAAACATTAAGCAAACCATCAACACCTTACTGTCCGAATATAGCCAAAAGGGGCAAGAGGCGCAAGACAAAAAGGAACAAGCAACCAGGAGGAGCAAAAATGGTTTGTGTAAACGGGTTTGTGCGTGCGTTTGAATTTTTATAGTATAGATGGGTTGGGTCGTTGTACTGAATTTTTTTTAAAAAGTGGACAAATAAGATAAAGCCATTTTTCTAATTTAATTACTCAGCATTTGTCATGTCAGCCGGCTGTTAAAAAAGGACAATGTTAAACCTTAAAAAAACGTTAAGAGCATTTTTAAACCAAAAGATGAAAGGAGGACATTTTTAAACCATTTGAAATACGTTAAGGACATTTTTAACCCTTTTCACCCCAAACAAGCCCCGCCTCCCAAAATAAATAAATAAATTATTTTTTTTGTGAAATATTTCAAAATTTTAAGTTTCTTTTACCTCACCCCAACTCCTATCATCCCTATCCCCACAATACAAAATTATTTTGGAAAAGTATTTCAAAAGTTTTTAAATTTCATTCACCAATCAAATATTAAAAAAATATTTAGAAAATATTTTCTACTCATCAACCAAACATGAGAAAATAAATTAGAATTCCACTTGCTTCCAATAAAATAATTCCTAGGAAATCACTTTTCCTTCATGCCAAACACAGCCTTAGAAGTAATTTCTTTTCTAAAATCATATTAATTTCTGTTTTCTTAAAACAATTTCCATTTTTTCATACAATTTCGATTATATTCTTTTCAAAATACTAGAAATTACTGTTAGATGGTTTCCAA
Source organism: Solanum sitiens (assembly GCA_016801875.1). NCBI lineage: Eukaryota > Viridiplantae > Streptophyta > Magnoliopsida > Solanales > Solanaceae > Solanum > Solanum sitiens. The sequence goes on from JABWTJ010000001.1 coordinate 13,924,388, forward strand.
ATAATTTCTAAACTATAATCATATCAATTCAGTTTATTTCATACGCATATGCAGTGGTCGTATATTTTCATATTCAATTATCACTTCAAAATATTAAAGGATATATTTATTTAAGTAGACAACACAATAATTGTATCTTGAATTCCTCATTTAGACGGTGAACAATAATTTGAGACTAGTGACCTAAGCTTTACACACAAATTATTCCCTTATTATCTGTTGTTTGATTGGTTCGAGTTATGCAAATATTAATAATATAATAATTTATAAGTGAGTTATGTACTTATTTATGCAAGATTTAACAATTTATATATGAAATATCCCTTCACTATTCTCTATAAAATAACACATATATTACTTAATAACTTATACATATATAATTTATAATTAGTCATATAAGTTTTCAAATTATAAACCAAACATTATATTAGGTGTACTCAATTTTATAACAAGAAAATGCTAGTGAAAAATATTATATTACTTATGCAAGATTTAATACATAAATATTTTATGCGAAAAAGGATAAATATATCTTCGAACTATCTTAAATAGTATGAAAATACCCTCAGTCATACTTTTGGGACATTGTTGCCCCTTCCGTCCAAAAACTTGAACATATATGTCCTTCACTCTAACAAAAGACTAAATAGGGACAAGTGACACATCTTATCCGTCTATAAATGTCAGATCAGTGGATAAGATTATAACATGTGTATGTCTGTTAATATAAAGGATATATATGCTCTAATTTTTGGACAGCAGAAACACCAATGTCCTATATATATAAAAGAGGATATTTGCATACCATTTACGATAGTTCAAAATATATTTATCCCTTTTCTATATTTTATCTTATAACCAGCTACCAAACGAGCCTTAATAAGACACTCGGATCAAGAAATGGAGTACGACATATATGGTGCACAACTTCTTGGGTGGGTTTCAACCTCTAACCAAACACACACCTAAGTTTATCGCCAGAAAATTCTGCTACTGCCTTAAAATTAAACACACGTACCTAAGTTTAATGCCAATATTTGACTGTTTGTCTTGAAATTATAGTAAATATATGAGGTCCATGCACGTTGTTGATATTACATACATATGTAGTCCACCTACTTGTTGAATTTTTTAGCTACCATAACCATTTATATACATTTCCATCTTTCTCAAATTATTATCAAAAGTTTTAGTCATACCAACTCACGTCTCCATTTTAATCATTCCCTTTTACAAGTTTCCTAACAATAGTCCTCAATTTTCTACCCCATTTTTTTTCTCTCTTTCAAACACTTCATCTTTGTGCTTCTTATAGCTTTGCTCCTTCCATTCATTTTATTTCTCAATAGCTAACAAATAACATTTGTTTTGTAGTGACTCAAAGCATGGCCATGACAAATAACTATGTATTGGTCATGCTACTTTTGGTAATTAACCTTATGGCTTTAGCAAATTGTGCTGTTGATGATGATTTGGGATTTGGAGCTTCGTATATATTTGGAGATTCTTTAGTAGATGCTGGAAATAATAATTATTTACAAACTTTATCAAAGGCTAATATTGCACCTAATGGTATAGATTTTAAAGCTTCTGGAGGTAACCCTACTGGCCGTTACACTAATGGAAGAACCATAGGCGACATTGTTGGTATGACAAATTAATTAATGACTTACAATTTTTTTTTATATATATTTTTAAAATTTATTGTTCAATTTGTTGTTATTAAATTTACCAGGAGAAGGACTGGGACAATCCCATTATGCAACACCATTTTTAGCTCCAAATTGCACAGGAAGAACTATATTATACGGAGTGAATTATGCATCAGGAGGAGGTGGAATTATGAATGGCACCGGAAGAGTATTTGTAAGTCACAAATTTAATTATTTTGTGACGTTGTGGTTCAGGGCGTGACATATTTAATAGTTCAGTCTAGGGGTATCAAATGAGCGGGTTGGGTTAAAATTGGAAATATTATAATGGGTTGAGTAGAAATCGGGTTGGGTCTTGACCCGTCCAAGTTCAGTTTGGGCTCAAATGGATTGGGTTCAAATGGGCTAAAAAACGTGTTGAGTATTGACCCACCCAATTTGACCCGATTAATCTCAATAATTTAACATATTGATATTTAACTTTTATAATCACAATTTGAATTTCCCCTCAAGAATTTTTTGTTAAAAAAGTAACAAATGGATAGATAAATCCTAAAAGATATTAAATAGATAATAATTCATACCTTCAATATAAGAACATATCTTAATAAAAAGTTTTAAAACGAGTTGAAATTGTAAATTGAATTGATTCAATTGAGAATTTTCTTCAAATGGGTTAAACTTGAATGGGTTGAGATTGAACCCAATGCAAATTATCTTGAGCCAACTCTTAAAATTCTAGACGGATTGGACGGATTACATATGTTTGAGTTCATTTTTGACACCCCTAATTCAGTCAAATTAATATATTAGTTATAACATAATTCACTCACATTTGCAGGTAAACAGGCTTTCAATGGACATCCAAGTTGATTATTTCAATATAACAAGAAAAGAGATCGACAAATTGTTGGGTCAATCTAAAGCCAGGGATTATCTGAGGAACAAGTCGATTTTTTCGATAACGATAGGGTCCAACGATTTTCTCAACAATTACCTTCTCCCTGTACTCTCTATTGGTACAAGAATTTCCGAATCCCCTGATGCCTTCATCGATGATCTTCTCAGTCACTTAAGAGCACAACTTACGGTAATCATAACACGTATAAATTGTTGTAGATCAACTTAATCTGATAGTATAAAAATAAAATCTTAAATTCTTGAGCTATGGTATGACAGAGATTGTACAAATTGGATGCAAGGAAATTTATTATTGGTAATGTTGGACCAATTGGTTGCATCCCTTACCAAAAAACAATTAACCAATTGAAGGAGAACGAGTGTGTGGAGCTAGCTAACAAATTAGCACTTCAATACAACGCACGATTGAAAGATATGTTGACTCAATTGAACAAAGAACTCGACGGAGCAACTTTTGTACATGCTAATGTTTTTGATCTTGTCATGGAACTCATTACCAATTATGACAAATATGGTAAGACACTTGAACTACGAACGTGTTTCGATGAACAGATGATAACGTGTTTCTATTAGACGGAAAATAATTAAAATCTAATGATTTTTGCCAAATGTATAGGATTTGTAACAGCGACAAAGGCTTGTTGTGGAAATGGAGGGCAATTTGCTGGGATAATTCCATGTGGACCAACATCTAGTATGTGTTCAGATCGTGACAAACATGTATTCTGGGATCCATATCATCCAAGTGAAGCAGCTAACCTTATAATTGCCAAACAATTGTTGGAGGGTGACGCCAAATATATATCTCCTATGAATCTTAAACAACTTCGAGATCTCTAAATGTTTTTTTTCTTTTCTTTTCTCCACACATTTATTTATCTTGTATTGTGTCTAATTATATATCCTTTGTTTCTTTTCTTTACATGATTGTTTTACTGTAAGAGGTTTGATCTTTTGATTAATTAAATATATTGTGGAAGAGAAATGAAGGAAATTAAAGTTCTCTGTCTTCCAATGGTTCCTCATTTGAAAAAAATATTGGTGTGTTCTCTCTAATTTGTTCTAAATTTCAGTATTTGGTATTGAGGAAAATTAATCTGATTTTGTGGCAAAAGAAAATATTATTTTAAATTAGGTTTGGCCTTGATAGACAAAGTAAGTTTATAGGTTAACAACTTAGAATTTGAGTTGGCGTAAAACCTTTTAAAACACACTAACAATGATTTTTTTATTTTTCACCCAAAAAATTTATGAGAAGAATTTACCTTTTGATATGACTCGAACCTTCTACCTACCGATTGAAGATAGGTACTAGACGACCAATAAAATTTTGAAAATAGTATGAGTTCCCCCAACAAAGCATATACTGGAATTATAATCTCAACAAATATATTTCTATCTTACAAAAAGAAATTATTTGTACAGTAACAACGAATTCAGTTGGTAGATTATGATGTATATGAACTTATGATCTATCCGCACTCAAATAGAATTGCTTTAGCAGTGTTTCTTTAATTTGGTAACCTGCACTGTGTGTCTGGACAAAGTTCAAAGTTTTGCCAAATATTTAGATAAGCTAATTCAGCGGTGCTCCACGAAAATATAGGCTGAAGTAGTCAACATATTTGGCCGATTGTCGCTAAACCATTTAAATACACCCAAAAAAATTATTATTTTATTATTATTATTATTATTATTATTATTATGGTAAACTGCTCATTCACAGTTTCACACCACAGAGACAGTTTTTAAATTTTCCACACACGTTTCCACTATTCTTCTGTCAAATAATTAGTACCATGTAAAAATTCAAACCCGTGACTGAAATTAGTTTATTGTTAGAATCTTTAATTTTAAGAAACGAATAGATAGTTGTCTTTTTAATATGATCTTGAATCATTTTCAAATGATGGCAAGCTAGTATTATTTTAATTAAATTAAGTTCATCATTCAGAAATAAATTTATCTTGTTTTTGGGTTACCCCTATGAGTCCACATTTTCAGTTCTCCAACTCTGGGCATTCAGAGGATTTTTGTATACAAGATAATTTAAAGTTATAGTCAGGCGATTCAACTTTTGTGGTTAAATTAGATTATTAGATGTTCATTATCACTTAATAAGGACTACATATTGCATTGGAATTCTATCCTCTTTTTTTTCCCCAAATGCTCCATGTAAAATAAGTGTCATTTTAGATTATTTGATATTTTTTTATTGCCAAAATTAATAAATACGATATAATTTATCGGGTTATTCCTATCTATTAGATGTTTCTTAGGAATTGGGGTATTAAAATAATTTCTTTAATATATTTTAGGAATAAGACACAAGTATCTTAGATTATGACAGGGGCGGAGCTAACATGTTCTTAGGAGGTTCATCCACCCCCCTTCTACGAAAAATATTATAATATACACATGGTTAGAATTATTTTTTATGTATATATAATAGATGTTGAACCCCTTTCGACTTGTTCGTCTGTTTACTTCTTCAGATTTTGAACCCCTTATTGAAAATCATTGTTTCACCACTGATTATAACCGAAATGCCAAAAACACGTCTTAACTAAACTAAAGTCATTTTACCCCCGAATCCTTTTTAAAAAATTTTTGTACACCTTTTTGATTTACGTGATATTTAGACATCTTTCACATGCCTCAACTACGTGAAATCACAGAATGTGCAATGTAAATCAAAAAATATGTATAAAATCATAAAGAGAGCAAAACTTGAAAAATATTTCTCTTTGTAAAATGTAAGTTTTTCTTCCACTTTATAAAGTGTAAGAAAGAGTTTCACTTTACAAAGTGTAATAAAAACTTACATTTTATATAAAGTGTAAGAAATAGTTTCGTTATATATTAAAATATACCCGTTATGGACTAACGAAAAACGTTTAGAATATTTGATAAAATGAAATTTTTTCTTCGACTAAGCCAATTTTAATTACTTTCTAAAATAATAGCTTATTTTGATCACTTTTATTTTTTTTATAGCTTATTTAAGTTCCGAACTCTACTATGTCTTACCAAAAGAGTATAATAAGTAATAGAAGGGAATGGTTTAAGATGATTAGGAAGAGAGTTTAGTTTTGTCTTTTCCTTATAAAAGATTAATAGATGTACGTTGGACAGGTATAAAATAAAAATAGAGCTGGTCCAAGTGCTCAAAGAAAGAATCCTATTGACAGAAGAAAATGCCAAAAAGAAAAGGATGGTAAAAAAAGAGAAGGTAAGAAGGGAGATCTACGTGATGTGGAAATTGTCGAGCTATAATAGGCAAACTTCAATCAACAACACACACAGATCGCGTGTGTCTGTACTAATCTGCACCAGAAAACGACTACAGATGCAACACAGTCAAACGGTACTACACTCTTACTATCTTAACCACTAGTTTAAGCAAATTGTTAACATCATACATATATATACCCAACAATTCATTTAATATTAATATATATATTTCATTCATTTCAAAATAAGTGACTGTGATACATAGACGCTCAAAAGAAAAAGAAAACTATGGAGTATTACTCATTAAAATGTATTTTTATTAATTTTTTATGTTTGAAATATATATATATATATAGGGGCATTGGTATGCATGCATATTTGGCGATAGCAACAGGTGAGGGATGACGCCGCGCGCATGCCTCTCAGAATCCCCAACAAATCTCCGACCGCTTTGACTACCTTACTGACCTTATTGTCTCTTATCCTCCTCACACTTGTCTCCTTTTCATCCGTCCTCATGCCGCATCGGATGTTTACATTGATTTAATGTAACTTTTATTATTACGTGATTTAATAAAGTGAAATAAATTATTTTCTCCGTTTTAAAAAAATTAACCTAGAGTTTAACTTGGAATGAAGTTTAAGAAAAAGAAAGAAGACTTTTTTATCTTGTGGTTCTAATTTAAAGTTATGTCAAATGTACCAAAATATCATTTAATCTTGTGGTCTTAAACATGCCACGTGGAAAGTTAAAGTTAAAGTGTTGCCAAAAAAGGAAAGGGGTCATTCTTTTGAAACAAACTAAAAAAGAAATACGGTCATTCTTTTTGAAACGGAGAAAGTATAAATTTAAACATATCAAATGCAATATATTGACTTGATCTAAACATTTAATGCGAATACATTTTACCTTTAATATTGTCTTTGTCCTCATACATTACATCTACTCCACTCAATTCATTACTGAATCGTTTGAAAATTTATTTAAATATATATTTTATTTTATTATAATTTTAAAATTTTCTATCATTTAAAAAAAATCAAAACTTCCCTCTCCCGTACATCATTCTCATCTCCTGATACATTCCTAATTTCCTATGCCCTCTCAGATGCATTTTTCCCTTCTTTAATACATCTCTATGTTTCAGAATGTCTGCTAATGTATTCGAAAGTTCAGTGATTTATTCAGATGTACTATCCACTCTCTAATACATCGATCACCTATATATGTATCCGAATGTCTATTGATACATCAGAAAGTCTACTAGTAACGTTAAGGAATTTTTTAAAATTTTTTAAAAATAAAAAAATAATATAATTAACTCTTAACACTATGAAATTTATGTAAATTATATTTTAATTAAAACATATTTTTATCTTCATTTTTCACTTAATCATCACAAATCAGTAGAATCAAAGTTCACGTAAACAGCAGTACACCACTGTACTGATGTGGGTATTAACTTTTTTGAACCAAATAAAAAAGAAAAGGAAAGGAAAGTGTGTATACTGTCTTATCATTTGGAGGATGAATACGTATTTATGATATACTATTAATTCATACAGAAGATTTAGACATACACATACTTAATACTTTGATATTCAAAATTAAAACGTTTATAAAGGACACATAGACAATAATTTCTGTAGGTCGAAGGTGGAAGAAGAATGATTGAAAAAACATATAACAACTCCATTGTATGTATGGTCCCAAATAAAACATGTTAACTTTGAAGCATTGTGTTGTGTGTTTAGTCATGTCAACAATCAACCATTTTTACCTAAACAAACTTTTTTAGATATAAAGATGATCATTTATTATGTAACAAAATCAAATTAAAATGCTATTATAGCAGGGGTAAATGGAAGTTACCATGGGATTAAAATGTGATTTGAGAGATGGTCAATACTCAATGGACTCAGAATCTACAGTGGAGCGAGAAATCCGGCAGAGAATATCGGGGTACGGAGCACAAATAAATCAATAGTATTAGGATGTGAGAATCTGAAGAAAACGACAATTCTAAGATAAGCCCCCTCTCTGTTTGTTACTCGATTCGGTTTCAATTTATGTGACGTTAATATTTAACAATTAGAAATAGATTTAAAAAAATTTAGACGGAGTGTTCAGTAAAATATTTACATCCAAAGGGAGTAATAATTATAAAAAAGTATATAATCTTTTTATTTATAAACATAATTTGTTTGTTTTGGAGATATTGGAGAGGTTATAAAGTATGCTTTGAGCTCTTTTTCATTTTTCAATTAACTTGAATTTTCCATCTTCAAAATTATTTTAAAAATATTCTTCCAATTTTACTCGTTAAATTAATATTGGAATTACTGTAGTTATTATAATTAATGTTTAGTTATTTTTGATAATAATTAATAAGGATAAAATAGAAAATTATGTTCAATAACCTACTTTTGTTTAAAGGGTGTAAAACACCTCAAAACTTAATTAATATGAAATGGAGGGAGTATTTAATATCTAACATATTTCTCAAAACATTAAATTCAATAAAGTCAAAGAATAATATATTATCCTTATTATTTATTGTTTTAATAGATGTGTCAATTTAATAATGAACAATTATTGTTGGACAAAGAAAGTAATTGCGATTTTTTACTTTTAATTTATAAGTTACTTTTACAAGTCCATCCAAATAAATTCATAGTTTTAAATTATTTTTGTTAGAATAATACTTTATTTCATGTAAATTTAAGAGAAATTATGGAAGAAAAAAAGAATAGAAGAAGTTGTAATAATGAAATAAATAGTACTTGAGCTCAAATGTTGTTTTGAGAGTTGAGGGGGTTGGTTGGAAGAGTCCAATAATTGAAGAGCCACGCTAATCCGACATTCATAATATTGTCGGTACTAAATGAATGCATCTATCAGTCCACGTTTTCTCCTTAAATCTTTTTCCTCTTTCTACACGCTCACAACTCAAACGTCCCGCTCATCTCATTCAAAATTTTCTTCCATTTACATTACTCTTCTTATTAATTTCATTCAACTTGTTTACTAAGTTTTAACCAATATTATCACTCCCTTCGTTCTATTTTATATGTCATATTTCTACTTATATTATTAACAGATGATGTAATTTTATTTTTCTATTCTTATTTTAATTTTTTTGGAATTTAAGTTTTTAATCAATAAATATGAATTAAATTAATTTATCCAATAAACATGAATTATTTAATTACCTTTTTTCAGTTGGTCAAATATTTATTTTAAAGGTCAATAACTCACAAGGATAAAAGAAATAATATGATAATTTATGCGTTGATTTTATAATTAGTATAATGAATAAACTGTTTATAGAAAAGAATGACATATAAAACGGGACTCCGGGATTATTCAAGAACATCCCAATCTTGTAACCTTGTATAGCAGATATATCAACTCTTCTTGTCTGAATTATAAGTGAAAAGGAGAAAAAAGAAGTAAATGCTGTCACTTGTCAGTTAATGCACTACCAAAATTTTTACCTAAAATAATAATAATACAAATTGATCCCACACTAATAAAGTAGATAATTGACTAGGATATGATTATGTGAAAAAAAGAAGATAAACAATAATCATGCAACATAATAGTAATACCGCACTTGCAACATATTTATATCATTTGTCATGTAACTATGTGGACGTGGTGAATAAACTATTATCAGCGCCGATCCTTCTCAATAATGGATTGGTCTGTATTAATAAATTAGACACGTTCATTTTATTTTTATCATTACTAAAATTAAAAAATGTTGGATAAAAGTTGATGCATAACACTAAAATAATGTTGCTAGTTACACAAACCTACTATAAGGAGCCTCACCGCTAGTAACAGTACATCAAGGAAGATTAGACTTATACATAATGGAGTAGTATAGTATCATAGCCGTATCTATTACCTCGTGAGTTGTAATGCCAGCGTAATTTTATTATAATTAGACAACAAAGTAAATGTACAACTCCACACGTAGGCCATCATGAATCAGACCAATCATGTTATATATAATTAAATCGTGCTTAATTAACCAGTTGAATCATCCAGTAATCCGACAGTTGTGTTTGTACAATTTTTCTTTAATTTTCACTCGATATTCAATATCTGTATTGGAGTCTCTATATTCATATTTGTGCCACATAAAGCTCATTCAAAAGGAGAAAATTCTTTTTACGCAACACTTGACTCCTAGATCTCTTATTAAAAGAGAAGCAATAATCTCATCTACTATACTACGATGATTGTTGTTGTATATTTGTTTCAACTTGTATGGTTGTGTATGTACATGTATTGGAATTGGCCAGCAAAAGTCACCATTTATGAACCAACCCCATAACAAAAGCCATTTTCGAGCCGTCTGAATATTATACGTAGCTAGCATACATAGAACAAAAAAAAAAAAATAGACCCTGCTAAAGCTGCTCTCTGTTCTTTAGCACAAAACCCTCAGAATTCTTCAGGACCCTGTTCCACTGAGCACAACACAGATTCTTTCTTTCTCTCTCTCTCTTGAGCTGAGATCTGTCTACCATATAAACCCCACCACATGCTTCCATAAACCCCACAACATATCTCTTTTCACTTCAATAAATATTACTAATAGCAAAATTCTCTGTCCTTCTTCTCAGTTTTAAAAACAAAACAGAGCTACCAAAAAAAAAATGCCTTCTGATGTGAGTGACCGAAGAGCAACCAAACAACAGCAAGGAGGTGCACCGGCTCCGGAGCCGGAGCATCTTCCTTGCCCACGTTGTGATTCGACCAACACAAAATTCTGTTACTACAACAACTACAATTTCTCTCAGCCACGTCATTTCTGCAAATCGTGCCGCCGTTATTGGACGCACGGCGGCACTCTTCGTGACATCCCTATTGGTGGAGGAAGTCGTAAAAATGCAAAACGGTCCCGTACAATCACTATTAACTCCATTAACAGTAGCTGCTTGTCCTCCACGCTCTCTCCTCGCGACTACCATCACGCGCCTAACCCGTCACATGTTTCTCCTTTTTTGGTTCCTCTAACTGGTGATCATGGCGGTTCACTACCATTTGACGTGAAGCCGAGTGTGAACATGTGTGGGAGTTTCACTTCGTTGTTGAGCGGTGCTCAAGGGCCTGGTGGGCTTTTAGCGCTTGGTGGATTTGGGCTTGGAGTTGAAGATATGGGCTTTGGTCTTGGTAGGCCCATTTGGCCATTTCCTGGAGTTTCACATAACAGTGTTGATAATAACAGTAATGGTGCTGGAGCTAGTATGTATGGAACCACGTGGCAGCTTGCTAGTGGTGGAGAGGGAGGTTTTGTTGGAGCTGGAGGAGAAATTTTTAATTTCCCAGATCTTGCTATTTCTACGCATGGAAATGGTATGAAATGATTACGAATTGGATTTTGTAACTTTTAGGGGGTACTTGTGTCTTTTCAATTTTTAGATTTTATATGATCTTTAGCTATATGAAAGAAAATGCCAAAACTTTTTGTATATTTTTGGTTTTCATTTGCACCTTCTTGGCGTCTGGAGTGTTGGTCTTACAATGTAGGACTGCAGTTCCTTCGATCAATCATCAGTTGTAATTTGATGGAGAAAGACTATGAAATGGTTGTATTTTGTTTGTTGCTACAAAAATTATGTCCCATGTTTGCTTTTCTACTTTTTGTTATTTGAAATATTAAAGAAAATGGAATAGAAATAACTACTATACGGAGTAATCTTTGAAACGGGCATGCAGTTAGTTTCATGAAATTAGTCCAAATACTCTGTTTTCTTAAAGGGTGTTCAGAAATAGCAACTTGTTATGTTAAGGGTGTCCAAAATATATTATTTAATCATTTCATATATTATTTTACTTGTATATATATTTTTTTTTCCGACGAAGGACACTATGTGGCTACGCCACCGTACAACTTAAATCCAAACTTCTACAACTCCGGAATGGAAGAGCACTTAGCATTCTGCATTCACGCACGATTGGAAAAAATAGCTGCAACATAAAGTAGAAGGTGTGATGTATGCCGTTGTTGGTTGTTGACAGTGATTACGGCGATTTAGCCTTGTGTATTCCTTGCAATATTTCTGTCTTTACTCTTTTAGTAATTTTTAGTTTGGTGATACAATAAATCATACTAAAAATAACAAATAAAAAGTTACTTTCAAAATGCATATATTGAGATGCAACTCGTTATAATTGGGTATAATTTAACCAACAATCTTTGGCCATATAATTTTAGGATAACTTGGAATCATGGTTTCGTCCTACTAAATTTAGCCGCATCCATTTATTTATATGACAAGTGTTTTAAGCAATAGAGGTAACAAGACAAGGTTTTCCTATTGACATAGTCAACACACAACTACACCACTTAAGTTCCATGCTGTTTTATTACTATTTTAATGTTAAAAATTAGATTATATCAAATATTGAAAGCTACAAAATTATTAAAAATACAAATTTAAACAACGATTTAACTATATAAGCATGCATAGCCATATATGTACATTGTGAAATTATAAATCATCAAGTTAGTATTACTGTATGGAACAAGAAGTTATAGTATAAGTTACTAATATACTTAAAATAAAATGTTGTATGGCAAACAAGGTGAACAATCTAAATTCTAACGTGCAAGATGTCCACCAAACTCATGATGTAGTTGTACTAGTGAGTTCCTACATAACAATAATTATAATTACTATATGTAAATTCAATTCTCAGTATGTTACTACTATTTTTATTCTTTAGCTTTAAACAATTTACAGTTATGTTTTGTTCCACTTAAAAGAAAATCCATAAACTATTTAATTAATTTAAGTGAAACTTTCACATATAGCCACTTAAAAATAATTAATTACTCTCCATAGGTAAAGTTTGATAATTAAAATTTATAGCTACATGTTATATGGAGGAGAGAGGCGAGCGAGACTGGGAGAGAGGCGAGCGAGGGAAAAAAGAGTGGATAAAGGTGAAATGTATATGTATATTGGTTAGATAATTGTATATTATACATATGTAATTGTATATATATGGCAAGAGAGATTGAAAAAGAGAGAAGAGAGGCGAGCGAGACTGGGAGAGAGAGGAGAGAGGCGAGTGAGATCGAGAGAGGAGGATAGAGGCGAGCGAGAGAGGGCAGAGAGTGGGAGAGAGGTGACTTGTATATTTATATAATTGTATATAAATGTATATTATACATATACATTTGTATAAATGGCAAGCGAGATTAGGAGAGAGAGGAGAGAGGCGAGATAGATTGAGAGAGGGAGGAGAGAGACGATCTATAGAGGGCAGAGAGTGTGAGAGATGTGAATTGTATATTATACATATTTATTTGTATATCATGGCGAATTATACATATATAAACATGACTAATTATAAAAACTGAAAGTCAGTCCACGTAATTAATGTATGATATTAGTTGTGAGTGATAATTATAAATGACTATAACTATAATAAATAATTAAATAATATAAATTTATTTATCCGCATAATTTTCTCTCGATAAAAATGTGGAGGAAAATGTCAGGTGGGTGGGCCTTGTAGAGGGCTGAAATTTGAACACAAACGGAAATATGGGACCCGGAAATATAGGTCATCTTCTTTACTTTCACAAGGAACAGAAGATGGCGCCTTTTTCACTATCCCCCAATTCATATTCTAGGGTTTTTCAAAGAAAAGCTGTTTGAGTAGCCATTTCTACAATTTTTCGAGCTTTGTTCGGCTTTTGCCCTAATTCAATTGTTGTGGAAATCTCCGATGAGCGAAGCATTGCAATAGCCAATGGCGTTCACTTTCACTCCACAGGCACAACAGCCGTCGCTATTCCAAACTCCGGGACAGCAACAGGCGTCTCCATTCCAAACTCCCGGGCAGCAGCAATCATCTCCATTCCAAACGCCAGGCCAGCAGCAAGCATCGCCATTCCAAACTCCCGGCCAGCAACAGCCGTCGCCATTCTCTCAGATCACCCCCTTTTCGCAACCACAACAGCAACAACAGCTTCAATTTCAGCAGCAACAACAACAACTTCAGCAACAACAACAACTGCAATTGCAGCAACAACAACAGCAACTGCTGCAGCAACAGCAGTCATCTCAGCAGCAACAATTGTACCTTTTCACCAACGATAAGACTCCTGCCACCTACAGTACCAAATGGGCAGACCTCCACCCGGACTCGCAGAAGCTTCTGTTGCAAATTGAGTAGGTTAATTTCATAGAGTAAACATGTTTGAAGTTGTTTAGTTTCCTATTCTTTTTTTTTTTTTTGTTAGAGAAGTTTCTTAATTGTTATTTCTGTGCTTGTGGATGTAGGGAGAGGATACTGGAATACAGGGATGAAAGCCAAAGGCTTGACCAGTGTAGCCGACTTTATGATTCATCAGTGTCAAATGATGGTTTTGAGTTGGATGCAAGTCGCAGCATTCAGGTTGTATCTTATGATTCCTTTGTATTTTAATCACTATTACACCTTTAGAATGTAAATCTTTAGTAAAATTCTCGGATCAATTACCAAAAAGTAAGGTGTTTTTTCATCTTGAATCATCTGCTGGATTTACTTGATTTCTTCTATACTAGTTTTATAGGCACTTTCAGAATGAACATGCTAATGTAGTCCACACACAGAGTTAGAGTTGTTATCATACATTTAATTAGTCGCATTCTTGTTTGTAGAAGTGTTTTTTCGTGGGAAATAATATAAGAAGTGTACAAAAATAGGGTCTTTCTACCAATGCCATTATTTTTGGAAAGCTGACTTATTCTTCTGGCATGTATTCTATGTATAGTTACATTCCTTGTGTCTATTTGTGCTTAGCACGGACTAGAGGTATTGTCTAGAGCTGTTGTTTGCATTAGTTGGATTTTCATATCATTTAACAATGCTCGTCATATTTCTGTTGTTCAGAGTGAAGGTTCCTGCATTTCTTTTTCTGATAGAGGATAATATTTACCACTAGTAACATTTTGAAGTGAACAAGTTCTCATGCTTTCCTCTCTAATTAATATTTCTAACCTCCATGTTTTACTTTGTTTCATGTGCTAATGTTTAGTTGCTTTTTCAGGAACTTGGTGGAATTAGTACATCAATGGAAAGACAAAAGGCTATCTTGCAAGAGCTAATGATTGTTGTTAAAGATATGCTGCGCAATACAGAGGTTGCGGTGCGCTCTTTTATGATGTTACGCCCAAGGTTTCTTCATCAAAGTGCACCTGCTACTGCAAGCGCTACCGCTCCATCACAGGCATCAGGTGCAACTGTAGCTCCAACAGCATCTGGTTCAGCTCAGTCTACCCCCAATGCAGCAATTTTTGATTTTTACAGTGGGATACCAAAAAAGCCCTCTCCCTTTATGCAGCAAACCGTAGCAAGATTTGAGAAATATCTTGTAGAATGCCGACAATGGGTTGAAGAATTGGAGCAGTTGATGGCCTTAGATTCTGACAGGAATTCTATGAACTCCAATTCATCTCTGTTGCAGTCTCTTCCAAATGTCATGTCAAATGTGCATGGCTTTTTTGTTCATGTTGCTGCAAAGGTAATGGGTTTTTTAACTTTTTGTTATGATGAGGGCTTCTGAAGATTTGACGTTAGTATCATGCTTAGTCAGAAGGGAGTAAAAGAGTAAAAATGACTAGGAGTACTTTGCCTTCTTGTTACGTTTATTATGACCATACAAGTATGCATTATATATATACTTAGGGGTCGTTTGGTTGAGTGGATAAAAATAATACCCGATAGAGTGTATTTGTAATCAAGCATTAGTAATGCATGTATTAGTTATACTTGTATTAGTTATGCGTTGTTTGGTTTGGTGGATTAAAAATAGTATGCATGTACTTTTGAGGGGTAATTGAGTCTTTAACCATATTAATGCATGCATTAAATCCTTTGCGTTACTAATACCATGGATTTGTAGGTATTAGTAATACAATCCTCAATACACAATAGTGTACATACCATGAAAAAATTCGCCAAACTAGGGATTACTTATACATATAATTGATGCATGCATTATTTTTGCTAATATACTCTACCAAACGACCCCTTAAATAGATTGCATTGGCTTTGTTTTCATGTTGCCACAAAGGTAATGGGAAGTGGAACTTTTTGTAATGGTGAGGGCTTCTTAAGATTTGATGAGAGTATCATGATGCTTAGTCAGAAGGGAGTAAAAGAGTAGTAATGACTAGGAGTACTTTGGCTTCTTTGTAACGTTTATTTTGACCAAAAAATATACATTATATATATTCTTGTAGCTTCTGACGTTTTAAGGGAAAATATTTTTGTACTTTTGGTAAATCAGGTAGAGAGCATTCATCAGTACATTGAATCAATGAAAACAGCATACCTGGCTGATCAGCGCCGTCGAGGGGATGGGAGCGATCCTTTTCTTGAGGCTGATCGGCGGGAAACAGCTAAACAGGAGGCAGCTGCGAAAAGGGTACATCCAACATTGCATTTGCCCACAATTTCACAACCATCAACTCAAGTAGCTGGATTAATTTCCAGCTCAGCAGCACCTGGGGTATCCGGTACTCCACAAACGTCAGCTGCAGTTTCTTCTGCCTCAGTTGGAAGTGAATCCTCACTCTTTGCTACCCCATCCGTTGCTGCTTCATCTTCTTCCCTGTTCACTACTCCAACAATGTCAGCTCCAGTCTCCTCTTTGTTTGGGACATCTGGTGCTTCCCCCCAAAGTTCACTTTTTGGGTCCTTGTCTACTTCAACTCCAACCTTTAGTACTCCATTGTTTGGTTCTACCCCAGCTTCTGGAGTTTCATCTTTTGCAACACCTTTTGCTTCAGGTATGTTTCGACCAACCTCAGTAATGACATATTTTGGCCCTCTGCTAGATTAGCTTTTGCAAAAGTTAAATTTATATATAATCTCTTTATCAGAAAAACTGAATATCTTGTGATTATTACCCCTCCATTGTTTTGTATTATAGACTCCATAATGATATTTGACGTAACATGCATCTATAACTTGATCTTTAGTTTATTGAATCAATCATATACTCCCTTGGTTTTAATTTATGTAACACTATTTTCTTTTGGGACATTTCCAAATGCATGACACCACACCATTAATAAGGTAATTTTATACATCTTTCACAAATTTTAAGAATTCAAATCCATCTATTGTTGGAATATTTAACTTTGATGCAATGTTTGCTTTATTAAACTGGCTGTTGAAGTGTTACTTCATAATGTTCTTCAACTACGACTCACATAATACACAAGTCAAATTCAGCAACATACTTTCTGTTCGCACAAATGGGTCTGGGAGAGTAGGCTGGGGTGTACACAAACTTTACCCCTACTTTGTTGGGTAGAGTGGTTGTTTCTGATGGACCCCCACGATTCAAGAAAACTCATGTTTCAGAACAGGTTTGAAAAATAATTGCACGAATAAAAAGTTTATGATGAAAATACTGAAGGAAGAGAAAGTTATGATGAAAATACTGAAGAAAGAGAAGTACTGACAGGGAGGAGAGTAGAGGTGGACAATATGGAAAGAGTGGAACCTTAGAGATTTTGAGAACAGGGAGAGTCGGAGAGTAGTGTACAACAAGTCAAACTGAATTGTATTTTGACTCTGTTTTTGGTGTAATTAGATTTGCCCTAATAATGATGTCTCTGTCATTGATGTCTTAAGACTCATTATAGGGATAGGACAATACTTTTAGAGTTCCTTATGTAAATATGGTTTTCAGTTCAACCTATGTACTGATTTTCAGAAATAGAAACAATTATCAATTTAAAAAAGAGAAGAAAAGAAAAGTACGGTTAGTAAAAAATAGTACAGAGAACCAAAGTAAAGGAAGCATTTTTTTTTTAAATGGTAATTGTTTCTATTTCTATAGAACAGTACATAGGTTGTGCTGTAACCTGTATTTACATAAGGAACTCTAATAATACCGACCTATCCCTATAATGAGTCTAAGACATCTATAGACGGTATCATTAGAGTAAATTTGATTACACCAAAAACACCGAGTGAAATTGCAATTCGATTCAACTTGTTGCATACTACTCTCCCTATTCTTAAAACCTCTAAGGTTGCTCTCTTTCCATATTGTCCACCAAATAGTGGCAGGGACACTTCTCCAGTTACCTCTGTTTTTTGCTTGTCTCCCTGCTTCTTCCCAGCTATATAGAGCCTGTGAACTTCTCTCAGGCATGGACTAGGAGATGTTTTTAAGTCTCAGGAACAGATGCCACAACTAGCCAGTGATTGGATAAACAAATGATTGACGGTTTCTGCAGTTTTCCCACAGAAAAAAACATCTAGAGCAAAGTGTAATTCCCCTCTTTATTAAATTCTCCTGTGTCAATAATGCTTCTTTAGCCAATAACCACACAAAGCAAGACACTGTGTAGGGGATCTTGGCTTTCCATATATGTCTCCAGGGCCACTTGAATAACTGCAGATTTTGATGGTTCAACTTCTTGTACATTGCACCTACTTTAAAAATCCCTTTACTGTTTCCCAACCACTGCAATCTATCTCACCCTAATTCCAGACCATTAAATTGATCAGTGCTTCTAAAAAATTCTGTTACTCTTGGAATTCCCAGTCATTGAGGTTTCTTCTAAATACAAAATTCCACCCTTGAGGAGTCCATAAGTCAGCTATAGTACTTTGTTGCTGAAGAACTAAATTGTGGATGTCAGGGAAGAGAGTCTCCATATTTCCTTCTGCATGCCAATCATCCTTCCAAAACCCAGTTTTTTGCCATCTACCACTTTTATTTGGTGTTAGGTTTGAATTCATTCGAAAGTTCTCTAATGGATTTCCATAAGCTAACACCATAAGGGGTGGTAACCTCCTTCGTCATCCAACTATCACTCTCTTCATATTTTGCCTTAATGACTGAGCCCCACAGATTCTGATTATCATTTGAGTACTTCCAAGCCACTTCACCCTCAAAGTAAAGGAAGTATTAACAGAATTGAAGAATAAGCTAATACTAGCATAATACTAACAATGTTAATAGAGCAGATAATTGCTCTAGACTAGGACCCTGCTCTACCAATGGAAAGAGAGAAAAATTGCTCGACGACTTACTAACCATCTACCCTAATTCTTGATCTCCATGCTTTCTATCTAATAAGTCATGTCCTCGGTGAGTGTGCGTGTGTCATGTCTTGTGTAATCACCTCCCCAATTCTTTCTCAGTCTAGCTCTACCACTTCTCAAACTTATCACTGTCAACCTCTTGCACCGCCTCCTGGCTTAAGTGTACAGTCATGTTATTATTTCAGATTTCTTTTGCCTTTAACCAATTAGTCAATGCCCTTTGATGATTCACCTTTGTTGAGGTGGCCTACTCTATAAAAAGAGTCAAGGAATTTCTTGGTCAACTGCTATGTTTTTTTTTTCATTTTTTTGTGGCTAATATTTCCAAAAGTTGTTGGCAGGGAAAAGTTGCTTTGAAATTTAGTTTTTTCTGAAGAAGTTACTTTGAGTAGTTAAGTTTTTCTTAGGAAAATTTCCTCTAAATGCTTGTTCTTTTGATGATTTATTTAATCACATGCTATATTTTCAAAAAAGAATTGTTTTATGATCCAATTTTTTTCCTACCCTTTATTTTGCCAATGCGCTTCTTTCTTTTATAATAACCTACAGTTTCTTACTTAGTTCATTTGATATTAGAATTTTCAGATATCTTTAGAATATTTTCAATAATGAGATATTCTATATACTTTAGTATTTTCGAATGGAAAGGATTCTTCTTTTTCATCCTGTTTTTCTTCTATCCCCAGAACCTGCATCCTTCAAATTTTGTTTGCTAATTTTTTGATTCTGGTAACAGTAAAATTTGTTTGCTGATTTGTGCCTAATTGTTGTTCTTATGTTCTTGAAGGGGCTGCACTAGCATCAGGGGCAAGCTTTGGGACTCAATCTGTGAGTATACATGTTCTCATATACTGTCTCTTTCTTGTTTATGCCCCGACTAAAAGAAAAACACTTCTCGCCTATCCTTAAGCATGGCATGAGGAAAATGGAAATCTAAGTGGAGTAGAGGAATAGTTTTATTCGGCTATGTTGGTTAATTTATCTGCAGTTCTATTAGATGTTTTTTAAAGCTTAACTCAGTTCCATGTCAATCCAATCCTGAAAAATCACTTTGTTGAATGTTAGGATGCTTTTACAAAAATCTTGCTGCTTTGAGCTTTCTATGTGATTTTCCCCCCCTCAGAATCACCATGGTTCACCAACTAGCGAGTTGATTTCTTATAAAAGAAAGAAAAACATACACAGCAAATTGTTTGAATTTCTATAAACATTTTTTTTATTTGAAAAGGACATCACAACCAATAGTAGTTATGCTGTCATAATGGGCATAGACATATTTGGTACTGCCTCATGGTTGCTGAAATTTGTTTTTATGAACCTTTTGTTCAAATTCTTTCATCACTTGTCTGTATATGTTGCAGCAACACTTTAGCATTGATAGCTGTATCTTTCATAACATTTCATGAAAAGAAAGATATAGGTTTTTGTTTATCAATTTGTACCTACTTCATTATGGTATTATTTAAAAAACTTATCAAAGAAGGTGCTTATGCTTTTGTTCTAAAAATGATCCTAATTCTGATGCCTATCTTTATTGTGTATCATTACTTTTGGCAGAAGACTAGAGCAAAAAGTCGTACAGGCAGACGCTAGAGAATGTGTTTGGTAATTCATACATCTGAGATTCTAATGGATGGAAATCTCTTTGCTACTGGTTATCTGTCACAGTAGCTTGGCAAAGTTCAAGCATTTTGACAAATCATGAAAAATGCAGTTTATCTACCTCCAGTTTCATTATTGTGGACCACTATTTCTGCAGAGATGTTAGTTCATAGGGATATCGCGGCAATGTTATGTCATACTATTTTTCACTTACTTAATTCTCCTGATCTAGTGTATCAAGCTTGATTTTGTACTCGAGTCTCTTCTAGATAATTTCAGTTACCCTTAGTGAAATGGAACTGGTTATAGTTGTAATGCTTTGGATATTTGTGTACACACTTAATTGAGATCTCTTTTGTTGTAAGACGCAATCCCCCCAAATTATAAACCCTCTTTTTTGGGTCTACCTTTTTAATTTTTTCCCTTTTCAAATAAGAAAAGATTTTTTCAGGACACACGGAGAAGAAATATGGCAGCAGTTATATCTTGTTGACTGATAACTGCCACATGGTAAAATTAGTTTTCATCTGTCGTTAATGTATATGTAGAAAATAATGGTTGACGCCTAAAGGCTATAAAAAAAGAGGGTGAAATTTTGTGTGATACGACTCGTTTTTTTTAGGCTTCAGTTTAATGGTTGAGTTAGAACACGATAAAACAAACTCTATGAATAAGAGTACTTTTATTACATTAATTTATTTTCTTCTTTTACGGATATTCAAGAATAATCCTGTATTAGTAAATATACACATCAATTAAAGATTTTAAATAAAAATAACAAATACCTTATTTTTAAAAATTACCATCTGAAACAAATTGCTTACTAACTGTTAGACGAAGATGTATACTAGGAATCATTTTGGAGAAGAGATTGGCTGAATCTTGAGCTCCATAGCCTATCAAAGATTTCAGTTGGCAGTCATTCTGATCCAAAACAATGGAGGCTAGATCCTACTTCCACAGCCTCAGCATCCAGTCTAAATTGATTTGCTTCTGACTGTGTCAAGTTTCCAAGTAATCTATGCAACTCAGCTCTTATTTCATCATACTGTGGATGTGAATGATCACTAGAAGAGAACACATGAGTATTGTTCAGAACTTCTAACCAGCTTAAACCAGGATCTTTTTCCAACTTAAGTCCCCTTATCTTTTTCCTAATCTCAGAAACACCGCCCCATCTACCAGTTGAAGCAAATAAATTGGAAAGCAGTACATTTGTTGCACTGTCTTCTGCATCCATCCCCAAAACCTGCTCCACAACACGTATTCCTATTATCCGGTTTCCTTTACTTACACAGGAGCTCAGTAAAATTCTCCATAGTTGAAGACATTTAACACCCAAGGGTGATTCCATTATAACATTTTCAGCTTCCTCCAACAATCCAGCTCGACTCAACAAAGTGATCATGCAAGAATAATGCTTCAGGCTTGGTTTTAAGCCAGTTTCTTTCATTTTATTCCAGAAATATATACCATGGTTGACCAAACCACAATGGCTACATGCTGCAAGCAGAGATATAAATGTTACATGATCTGGTTTTAGGCCATGTTGTAAAATATCGTTGAACATCTTAAATGCCTCCTCTGCCTTCCCATGGTAACCATATGCACCAAGCATTGAGTTCCAGCATATTAGATTAGGCATGGTGACACTGGAAAACATAAGCTCTGCAGCTGCAAGGTTTCCAATTTTAGCATACATATCAACCAGACTCCCGCAAACGGTCATCTCAGCACTATAGCCTGTTTTGGCAGCCAGGGAATGAATCATTTCACCCTGCCTCACAGTTGCCACTTCAGCACACACGCTTAAGGCACTGGTAAGAGTAAATTCATCAGCCTTGTGGCCTTCCTGTAACATGTCATGGAACAATCTAATAGAGTTCTCAGCATTACCAATCCTACAATGTCCAGCAATCATTTCAGTCCAAAGGACAACATCCTTATCAAGGACATTAATGAAAACCTTTTGAGCAGACTCAACTTCCCCACTGCAGAAGTACATTGATATAAGTGTGCTTGCAACAAATACACTTAGACCGAGACCCACCTTCTCAACTTGGCCATGAAGTGGTATCCCATACTCAGCTGCCGGCAATGCTCCCGCAGCAGAAATTGTAGCTGCAAATGTATATTCATCAGGGGTGAAGTGAGAAGATCGTCCAAATTGGATGAAGATCCTCATTGCCATCTCTCCATCTCCATTTGTTGCGTACCCCGATAACATTGAATTCCAAGAAACCAAATCTGGCTTCTTCATTTTTCTGAAGATTTTCAAAGCTGTTTCACTATCACCACAACTAGAATACATGTCGAGCAGGGCATTATACAAGGGCAAATCAGGTGCAGTCCCTGAAACAATCACTTTAGAGTGAATCAATTTCCCAGAAAGATGGTCTCTTAACCTGCTACAAGCACTCAACAATGTCGTATAAGTGAAATTTGTAGGAACAACTCCAGTCCTCAACATGGTGCCAAACAGCTGAAGGCCTTTCACGGTCTTACCATTTTCCAAATACCCAGAGAATAGAGTATTCCAAGCCACGGAATCTTTATCATACATGTAGCAAAAAACTTTCTCTGCACAATCCAAAACTCCACAATTTAAGTACATCCCAAGAACAGAGGTTTGAACGCACACATCGTATAAAAATCCAAACTTTATACACTGGGAGTGAAGCACAGAGCCTAATACCTGATTCTTGATACCTGAACACGCATTTAAAAGACTAGTAAAAGTTAACCCATTTGGTCTTAGGCTCTCACTTTGCAATTGAGCAAGCAAATGGAAAGTCCAATGGGCAAGGTGGTGGTATCGGGAATAGGCGGAAATGAGGACGTTGAAAGAGACAACGTTTCTGTCAGGCATTTTGTCCAACAGGATATGTGAGTCTTGGATAGACCCACATCGGGCATACATGGATAGAATGTTGTTGAATACATAAGGAGATCTGGAGGTGGCGGGTATAGAAGTGAGGATGAGGGCATGGAGCTGGCGTGCTTTGCTGATTGAGGTTATGGAGTTGCACTTATTGATGACAAGTGCTGCTATGGAAGAGGCCTCATTCAATGGTGGCATGAGTTGGTGACTCTCGTCATGGATCACCTACTATTGAAATATATTTTGGAGCAATAATTAATCAAAATTTAAAAAATGTTTTTAGAGGTTTTTTTTTTGCCAAGCAGCTAAAAAACCACTTATTTTGATAAACAATTTTATTAAATATCTTTAAAAAAATACTTTGTAGAAAAAAATTATGTTTGTTTATTTGAGAAGTGGTTTTGAATATATATTTTTTTGAAATTCCATATAATCTGCAATTACTATAATTTTTACCTTTCGAGTGAACATTTTATATGCATAGAGTAATTTCTCATTGTGTAATAACTTGCAAACTACGTCAAAGACTATTATGTTTGATTTTTCTTTTAAAAAAAATATATACTTTTGAGAGTTAAATACTAATTTTTTTATTTTGTTTAATTAATTAAGAAGAACATACATACCACAAAAGAAAAAGAGAAGCGAGTAAATTCTGAAGTTGGAAATTATGGCGAAGGAACACTCACGTCTCTGTTCTCTAATTGATCATTACCTCCGTCCTTATACTGTAAGCTCACTCTACTCTTTCGCGGCAACTGATTTTTACTTGCTTCTCTATTTTTTGTTGTTGTTGTTGTTCTCATTGTATAGAAAAAGGAACTCTACTCTGCAGGAAACTGGGTCTACTTCGGTAACCAAAGAAACGGAGAAAGAACTTTTAACTGCTCTCTCACAGGTTGTTACTTTATTTACCAATTCTGGGTTTCTTGTTTTGAATTGGGGCAGACTCGATTGATTGAAAAGTCCCTACTTTTAGGTTTATACAGAAATTAAGCTGTGGATGAAGGAATATGAGTCCGATAACAGCTTTGTAAGAATCTTCCTCTGTGTATCTCTTCGTTGTGGAAATATGATTTTGCTTGGAATTATCTTAGGGTACATTGTTTGTTTGTGTGAATTTATTAGCAGGACATGGAGGGAAATTCTGTTGGTGGAGGTCGAATAATCCCCGAGTCACATGCTGCTAATCATCATTGTTTAACTAATGTTATTCAGGTCTTGGTAGGTTTTTTCAATTCGAATACCCCATTATGATATATGATACATGGGTTCCAATTTTTCAGGTTCTAGTAATCTAAGATTTCATCTCATTTTGATCAGTTTCAAGTTCAGCCCCACCCTTTTCAATGGCGCATTTGTTGTTTTGTTTGAAATCACTTCTAGTTCAACCTTACAACTGTCTTATGATATCCTATCTGCAGATCACTTCTAATTCAACCTTACAACTGTCTTATGATTTCCTATCTGCAGATGGTCGTGGTTGCGATGGAGAATCCATATATAAATCACCTAGTTGGCAATATCCTGGTGGCTGTTTCTGATTTTTTGGTTGAATCTGTATGTCATACGACAGTGCTTCCGCGATCACTACATAGGCAGTTCTTCGTTTTGATATTTTGTGTTTCTTTACAAGTTCTATCTTGCAGGAAAGCTGTTGGGGTGAATATATCAATTTACTGTATCTTTGTGTGGAAATTTCGATTTTTAATGGTCTTTCTTCTATGGGACATACGATGGAGGTCAAAGACTTGAGTGGGGATCCTTCACCTTCTTCTTTATTGAAGCTCAGCCTGAAAAGTGCAAGTTGGTCAACGGCAGCTGTTATCATGAGAGTTCTACACAATGTACTGAAACAGTTGAATCGGGATCTTATTGATCAGTTTTTCAGCATTTTCTTGGAGGCTACCATTTATTTTATCTCAAATATGCCGTGGAATTTGTTGTCGGAGGTTTACCATGTTCAAGGGGACTCCAATTCAGACCGCTTGCTTCAAATGCAAGAAGAAAAACCGAAGTCAATACTAATATTTCAGGGATATCTTCTTCAGTTATTTTGTTCGTTGGTTAAAAGTGGTTGGACAGATGCTGCTGTCATCGCTTCAGCAGAGCATCCATTTATTTTTGAAATAAAAAACCTGCTTCCAAGACTACTGTCATCATGCCTTAGTAATGGACAACACTCTGATAATGTTGCGATCTGTCAATATCTTAAACATAAGATGTTGGTATGAATTTCTTCTCAACTATTTCTCACTCATTAGCATTTGTAGCCATTCTAATACTAAATAATTTGTCTTTTGAGGGAAATCAGGGGTTTCTCTACACCTAGAGGTTCTCTAAATCTCACATCCACTTGCACTGTATTTAATATTAAGAGGCATTTGCCCTTCTTTGATGTTGCATTCAGTCTAAAATGTTCCAAACTTCCAATTAGCCCATTAGGTGGATATGATGAAGGGTTCTTGTTCTTTGCTTGCTCTAATAATCATTTCTTCCATTTATGCTCCTGATGTTATTTACAGTGGTCTGATAAGTATATTTAAAATTTTATTTGAAATATCATGCACCAATGTGATCATTAACTGAGTTGAGTTTGTGGTTGCACTAACTGTCCGTTTTACAGATACTCATGATTCGACTTAGTAACCAAATCCATTGGGAGCACTCAATTGTAATTTCGTGGTTGGATCTTATCCACACATACTTTCAAGATGTATTATCCCAACCTATGGAGCGGCAGGAGTTTGTTCTAGATAAATATCTCGAAGGTTCACCATTTGGTGTAATGACATTTGATATGGGGAAAAAATGGATTTCATCAAAGCATTTACAACGGCTGTCTATTTTCCTTTTCCTCAAATGTTCCTCTAGTTTGCTGAGCATGAAAGAAACGACTGATCAACATTATGCATGTAAAAATCTTAAGTCTTGCTCAAGCTTTGACATGAATCCCAAGTGTTGCATTCGAAGGAAAGCATTGCTAGAGCTCCATGAGTGGCTCAAAGAGCTTCTCCCTGGCGATTGTTTTATTGACCATGACATGTACTGTGAGAAACGCATGGACTTTGTCTCATCCTTCTTGCAGCTATATATGCAAGAGGTTTGTCCTCTTGCTCACAATGACATGTTTTCTTTTGACTTGTTCATTTGTTTCAGGATCTCTATATAAAAAGTTCGAATTGACTTTTATAAATTCATGATTATATCTGATTTTCAAGGTTTGATAAGTTTTAGAATTGTCGGTATGAGATTAGGTGGACAATACCTTGTATATGCAGTTGCTTTAGTACTCTGCATCTCCTTGGACTTCCAATGATTAAGAATTGCCTACATTTGGCTTCCAAACTTTATCTATTAAATTGTTATTATTTTTCAACAACAAAACAGAAGATTGAATATTGCCTATTTCTTACAAAATGGTTCTGGCTTGCTTCTAGGTTTCAGTATACTTCCTACTCTAGAATTATGTCCATGACATAGAGCTCTGCGAAAACTTCGTATTTGGTTGATTTGGTTCCTGTCCTTGTATGTTAAAGTACCCGAGGATATCTTACTACGTGTTTACTGGTCCAGCTGTCTTCACTTTTCTGACTTTCTTTTACTACTGTTAAATTGTAGGACGATATTCTATTTGAAATGCTGTTGCAAATGTTATGCTTGCCATTTTACTCTGAAAAGTGAGTTGAATGTATATTTGCTAATTTTAGAGATGATGTGAAGTTTTATATGGCGGTTGTTTTAGAGCATCATGTTGTATGTAGGTTTACTAATGAAGTGGCTTTATCAGATGATGAAGTGAGAGAGTTTTCTCTGATCTCACACCTTTTTCACCCAATACATTTCTTTCACCTATTCTTGGCTGGAGTAAGTACAAAACATTCCCTTGTGCATTTCTTTGTTTTTTCCCCTCTGATGTCAAGATCAAAATACTGTATAATTACCCATGCTGAGTAGTTTTGCTATGTTACCGTCCTCACAGATACACTATGATCATCAAGTTCTTCTTGATTATCTTATCTCAAAAGACACAGGGGCTAGTTCTGCTGAATATCTTTTGAGGTACATATAAGTTATAACTTTGCATTTATTTTCTTCTATACTATTTGGACATGGCTATAAGATCTATAAGTATCAATATGTATACTAAGTATGGTGTTTTGACAGGCTCAACCTTTATATGAATAAAGCATACTAGTTCCAAATTTGCAAACCATCTTTTTCTCCCATTATTTAAGTGTAATCCAAATTCGCAAACCATCTTACTCCATGTAAGAAGTTCCAGCTGTACCATGTAGCATATTCAGAATTACAAAAGTTGTAAGCTCTTCGTAAAACTCTACTCCCTCTGTGTTTGACTAAGCACTGAATTTAAGAAAGAAAGACTTTTGAAACATGTGTTCTAGAACAAATCGTAAAATTTGTGTGGTTGCAATTGGTAAATCATCTCATTAAGGGTACAGTGAGAATTTTAAAGTTAAATGGTTTCTAAACATAGAAAGGTGTCATTCTTGGGATAGACTAACGAAAGTGTGCCACGTAAATTGGGATAGAGGGTGTATCTTTTTTATCCTAAAGAAGTTCCACAAAACCTCTTATGAATTAACTTGTCTTTTCTTAATATATTCCTAAAAAACAAAAATTTAACCACATGTTCTTCCATTTACATTAAACATTGCGTATTCATTTCTCTGATAATTGCTCTAAATTTGAATAAAAAAATTCAATTTCAGAGAAAGGCGACAACATTAGCCCTTCTTAAACAAAATATGTTGACTTTATCCATGTCTGATGTTGCAATTAAATTTGTACCTGCATCCTCATAGGTGTCTGCGTAAGGTATGTGATTCGTGGAACATATTTATCGAATTTTCATGGAGCGGAAAATGTCAAAGCAGAAAAAGAAAAAAGTTTTCAACAGATGATCATAACTCTATGGGAGAGATAATGCTTGTGTCGGGTTGTATTAGTGGAGATACTTTACCACCTGATACCAAACGCAAGAAAGCCTACAGATGTCACAATGAGGACTATGTAACTCAGATGTCACCGTTTGAATGTGCAAGGAACTGCCTTTTTCAACTTAAAGCATCTATTGAAAGCCTTCACCAAAAGAACCTGTTTCCTTATAATCCACTAGTGCTACTACGTCGGTATGTATGTTTAACACATTTGGGGTTTTCATTAGTTTCTATTGTATTCTGGAGATTGCATCAGACTCTGGAACTCCATGATATATTTATTATTTCTATGTCATCTTTCCGAGTTCTTATACTAAGCTGTAGTTGCTTAAAGTAGGCGAAGTGTTTGTTTGATGTTTAGATTGGGTTCATTGATGTTCTTCAGAGTTGGGTTAAGCAATTCTTACTTTGATATTTAAGTTTTTATTTGCAATCATTTCAAAACTGTTTTGCGAGAATCATGCATGTATTTCAAGAACATTCATACGATGTTCAGTTAGTACTTAGGCAAGCTGTAGGACGGAAACAGGAGTGCAAGTGCATTGTACTCATAATGGCTCGTGATCAAAATTCAAAAGACCACTTAGATCATCAATGATGTCGGGTTTTGAAATAGCTGAAGTGAATGTGCTGTAGAATGCAAGTGGATGGTGTGTTTTTTCCTCCCTTTTTATGGGTCAAAATTCAGTGAATACCATTTTATTCTTCAAGCTACTATTTATTGTTAGTTTGCTGGTTGGCGTTTTGTTCTAATTTTGCAGAGAATCTATCAGCGAGTTCTTAATAAGGAGGCAGTTGTTTAATATTTCGCAAACTCTGTTTTTTTTTTGTTTTTGTGAAAGAATTATGAGTTTTTGTAAACTCTAAACTTTGAGGCAGGAAGTTGCGTTGCAACAGTGTCACTAGCCAGACATTACTTCCGGGGGGGGGGCTACTGTTGCTTCCAGAAATTATCTAATACTCTTCATTGCAGTTTGACGCGATTTCAGGAGCTCTGTGGAGATGATGGACCATAAAAGCAAGCTCGCTGTTGACCTATCGCCTTGAAATCCATGTTCGATCGTACTCCACATGCCAACTTGACGTCGGCTAGTTGAAAATGACAGCAACTTGAAAGGGACGATATGTCTGGACTCAGTAGAGCAAAATATGGCTTGGATATGAATCCAGTACTAGCATTCTTGACTGTCAACTTTTGAGGCGAGTTTTCTGACTTTGACTACGGATATGTGTAACACATTTCTGAACTGAAATGATGAATATTCTTAGATGTCGATAGGTGTTTTTTTACAATCTCTCATCAAGTGCCTAGCCAAGGTCAAAGGTTTTTGG
Source organism: Solanum sitiens (assembly GCA_016801875.1). Taxonomy (NCBI): domain Eukaryota; kingdom Viridiplantae; phylum Streptophyta; class Magnoliopsida; order Solanales; family Solanaceae; genus Solanum; species Solanum sitiens. The sequence continues at coordinate 13,954,055 of JABWTJ010000001.1, forward strand.
CAGAATCTGCAAAGCAGTTAGAATAAAACAGTTAGCTAATCTCCATTTAGCTATTAATTACTGTTAGGAGGTGGTTATGTGTATGTTAGGAGTTAGTTAGAATGGAAGACTTGCTAAAGCTAACCGATGCAGCTAGCATCAACCTCTATAAGAGGATTTAAGGATGGATTTGGTTTCAATTTTTGGAATCTGAGATATTTTCTGCTCTGGTGAGAATGTAAACATTTTCCAGATTTCCTCTATGTGTTTGGATGTATATGAAATCGATCGAGTAGGTTGTAGAAAATTAACCCTACATGACATTGACAAGATTATGTTGGAAAAATGATTCTAGTATCTCAAAAAGAAGTGTTCATATTATTTTCTATATTCATCTTTTTAAATGGGTGTTAACTTTCTATTAATTATCCTATAAATCAATATTAATGTTGGTCAAAATATGACAGTTTTCCTCTTAATTGGCCTTCAAAACTGTTGCCTTTATTCCTCATTAGTGTCTTTAATTCCTTTGTCTAACCGTTAGAGGATTTGGCCTAATATATGGTTCTATAAAATTCTAGTCTTCAACAATCACGAAGTGGCAGAGAACACAATACATTCTGAGAGTAAATCTTTTCCTATATATTTTATTGGTGTGTTGGGTTTTGTTCTTTGAATCTTTGTTAGTTTCTAGCTCCTAGTTTTATGCTAAAAGAGCTTGTTGAATCCTGGGAATACACCCATACCGGGTGAAATATCTAAGGACAGTGTCTTTCGACATGTCTCAAGCTATGAGAATTTCCTACAAGAGTTTGTGGTGAAGTACAAGCTTTGGTGAATTCGGTAAGTGTTCATGATGATGAATGTATTTTAATTTACAACAGATTATTGGTGATATTAACCCTGCATGACTTAAAGCCTATGTAGTCAATTTGTTAAACAGAAAGAAAACGACAAAGCAAAAGTTGTTACAATTGAAAAGTAGTAGTACGTACTACAACAACCGTAAACCTCAAGGTGCATGCAGGGCCAGGGAACACAGCGGTGCTAGCAGTTCTTCTTGACTTCCAGAGAGCTTCTCAGCAGTTTCCATAAAAAAGAATTAATTGTTGACGGGGTGATAGTAGGGATCAAATATGGACGGGTCGGTTAAACAAAAAATAGATAATATATTCGATTTTATGGCCCAGAGGTTTTGCTTGATAAACACCTTAGAATAAATGGATGATGCAGTATATTTTTTTATGTATATATAACCGATACTTTATAAGACACATATATATTAGTTAATCAACAATGGATTATGTAGGCATTGTTGTAGGTGGATTACTACTTGTCTGGACTTTGTTTCAATGCATTCGTTGGGTAGCAATAAGCCACAGAAGTAACAAAAAACTTCCACCAGGGCCAATTCCCCTTCCATTGATTGGAAATTTGCATAATATTGTTGGCGATCAACCTCACAAGTCACTTGCCAGACTTGCACAAATATATGGGCCAATGATGAGCCTCAGGATGGGGCAAATAACGACAGTGGTAATATCTTCATCAGCAGTGGCAAAACAAGTCTTACAAAAACAAGATTTGTCCTTCTCCAGCAGAACAATTCCAGATGCAATCTGTACCAATAATCACCATAACCTCTCTGTGGTGTTTCTACCTGTTTGCTCTCTATGGAGAAGTATGAGGAAAATCTTGAATTCTAATCTCTTCTCCTGCAACAAGCTTGACGCAACTCAGCATCTCAGGTAAAGGTCGGATATGGGTGGGTTTAATTTGATCAAAATTTATTTAACCTGCCATGCTTTTTTATTTTACTTTTTATAAGAAAAAAAATGCATTTTGTCCTATATTAGAAGCTTTGATTCTCCCAAACTATATATCCTTAGTCTCCAAATTAGATTTTGTATGTTGGAGTTTGTGTTGCAACCCTCGGGTAACTCATTTCATATTCAAATATGTATAACTATTTAGTAGAATTCTTAAAGCATTTACCAAGTCTAAATAGGTTTATGGTTTAGCAACCATTAAATCAAGTGCCCCTGACAAAGCCCCCGGACCTGATGGTTTTACTATGGCTTTCTTCCAGAGCTCTTGGGAGTTTATCAAGACAGATCTATTAGCAGCTATGCAACACTACCATCAACATTGCTGGATAGTTAAGTCTTGTAATGCTTCATTCATATCACTTATTCCTAAGAAAAAGGGGGCAAGCGAACTTAGGGATTACAGACCTATCAGTCTGATTGGAAGCATATACAAAATCATTGCAGAAGTCCTCGCAAATAGATTGAAGACAGTTATGGGGAAACTAGTCTCAAACCAACAAAATGCCTTCATCAAAGGGAGACAAATCATTGATGCCTCACTCATAGCAAATGAGGTGCTTGATTGGCAATTGAAACAGGGGAATGCTGGACTACTTTGCAAATTAGATGTTGAGAAAGCCTTTGACCATTTGAATTGGTCTTATCTCATATCTATTCTAAGGCAGATGGGGTTTGGTGATAGGTGGATTAAATGGATTAAGTTCAACATCTCCACGGTGAAGTATTCAATTCTAATCAACAGAAGCCCAGTAGGCTTTTTCTCTGCACAGAGAGGCCTAAGGCAAGGTGATCCTCTTTCACCTTTTCTATTCATCCTAGCTATGGAAGGGTTGAGCAGAATGTTGAACAAAGCCAAACAACTGCAATGGCTCAAAGGTTTTGATATAGGAAGGGATAGAGCAGTTAACATCTCACATTTGCTTTACGCAGATGATACATTGATCTTTTGTGGGGCTGACAGAGAGCAGGTCCTATATCTAAACCTTACGCTACTCATATTTGAAGCTGTTTCAGGTCTCCATATAAACATGCTCAAGAGTGTGATCTATCCTGTTAATGAGGTGCAGAACATTGAGGAGCTGGCAGACATATTGGGTTGTAGAACTGGAATTTTCCCAACCACTTACTTAGGCCTTCCATTGGGGGCTAAATACAAGGCGGAAGGCATCTGTAATGGAATGTTTGAAAAGTTTGAAAAAAGGCTTGCTACATGGCAAATGCAGTACCTCTCTATGGGTGGAAGACTTACATTGATAAACAGTGTACTTGATAGTATCCCAACATATAGTATGTCACTACATCCCATATCTAGTAAGGCTTTGAAGCAACTGGACAAAACCAGAAGGAATTTTCTATGGGAAGGGAATAACCAAAAGCCATAAATTCCATTTGGTCAAGTGGCCAATAGTCTTGTTACCAAAAAAGTTAGGCGGTTTGGGCATTAGAGACTTAGCATTGCACAACAAATGCCTACTTATGAAGTGGTTGTGGAGATACACTCAAGAGGAGCATAGCCTTTGGAAGGATGTGATTATTGCTAAACATGGAGCATTAAACCACTGGTGTTCTAATGTTTCAACAGCTCCATATGGAGTTGGTGTCTGGAGAAGTATAAGCAAATTATGGGAGGAGTTCTCTCAACACAAACACTTAATTGCAGGGAATGGACAACATATCAGTTTCTGGAGCGACAAATGGATAGGCAACTCCTCCTTAATGGTTGCTTATCCTAACATGTTCCAATAGCAAGGGAGCCTAACTCTACTATTCAGCAATACAGAGAAGGGAATTCTTGGAACATCATCCTCAGAAGGAACATACAGGAATGGGAAATGGAGGAGTTGGTCAGACTACTAGCAGCACTTCACAGTGTTGCAATTAACAGTGAAATACCAGACCAGCTCAACTGGGGAGAAAAAAGGGGTGGGAAGTTCTCAGTCAAAGCAGCTTTCAAGCTTCTAGGCCCACGAAATGCAATTACAGACCACTGGCCTTGGAAGCTTATATGGAAGATCAAATTGCCTCCTAAGATTAGTTGCTTCAGCTGGACTGCATTCCATGGAGCTTGCCTGACCCAAGACAACCTGACCAGAAGGAAGTTTCAGATGGCTACCAGATGTTATATGTGCAAGAAGGAAGCAGAAACACACAACCACCTATTTCTACAATGTCGAATAGCAGCAAACTTGTGGAGTATGTTTTTAGATCTTTTTGGCCTCAAATGGGTCATGCCTCAGAATATCAGGGATGTTGTAATAAGCTGGGGTTGCTGGAAAGTTGATAGCACCATCAAGAGAATTTGGAAGATGATACCTGCAGCCATTTTTTGGAGTATCTGGAACGAAAGGAATATAAGATGCTTTGATGGAATATCAACTACCTACCAATCTTTAAAAGCTAACTGCCTCATGTTTTTGTATAGTTGGGTTTATTTATCCCCTCTAGATTGCCATGATTCATTTCTGAACCATGTCCGCTCCCTGATTCTCAATTAACAATGTAAAGGAGAGCTGACCTTTTGCTACTAAGCTTTTGTAACTATTATGCATCTACTTGATGCCTGCAATAGAACTAATTACTTCATCAAAAAAAAAGGTTTATGTAAAGTCGTAACTCTTCAAGTCATAGTCAACAAAACATGTATTAGTAGCGAAAATTGATTTTGTGACTTGTAATGTACGTGATCAGGTCCCAAAAGATGCAAGATTTTATTGGTTATTGCGGCAAGTGTAGCCAAACAGGCGAGTCAGTGAATATAGGCCAAGCTGCTTTCGAGACCATGGTTAATTTACTTTCCAATACCATTTTTTCCAAGGATGTAGTCGACCCATATGGAAATTCAGGTAAAGAATTTAAGGATGTGGTGTGGGACGTCATGGAAGAATCTGGTAAGCCCAATTTGGCCGATCATTTCCCCGTTTTGAAAAGGATTGATCCTCAAGGGATAAGGCGACGCATAGGCAAGCATTCTGATAAGTTGCTACAGCTGATTGGGGGATTGATCGATGAACGATTGGAGCAAAGGAGGAAATCACCAAATGACAGTAGAACAGATTTTCTTGAAATTATGTTGAATACTAGTGAGGAAGATCCGCATGCATTCGACAGAAATCATATAGAACCCTTGTGCCTGGTAACTCTTTTTAATTGCACAGTTGGAGGAATAGACACCTTTTGAGCAATTACATTCCACTAGTGCTCTGTTATGCTTCATTGGGTTCCTTTTAACTTCTTCCATCCATACCTGAGAATTATTCATATTGCAGGACCTTTTCATTGCGGGAACGGATACAACTTCAAGTACATTAGAATGGGCAATGGTAGAGGTCATGAGAAAACCATACATAATGAATAAAGCTAAAACCGAGTTTGCAGATGTTATTGGCAAAGGCAAGATAATCAAAGAAGCCGATATTGTACGTCTCCCTTATTTGCAGTGCATAGTGAAAGAAACCTTGCGGATGCACTCTCCAGTACCCTTTTTGATTCGCAAGGTCGATCAAGACGTTGAGGCGTGTGGCTATTTTGTCCCGAAAGACTCACAGGTGTTAGTGCATGTATGGTCAATAGGTCGTGATCCAGCTACATGGGAGGATCCTCTCACATTTAAGCCTGAGAGATTTTGGAATTTGAAAATGGATGTTCGTGGCCAAGATTTTGAACTCATTCCATTGGGTGCTGGTAGAAGAATTTGCCCAGGATTAACTTTAGCGACAGCGAAATTATCTACAATGTTGGGATCATTGTTGAATTCATTTGATTGGAAAGCTGAAGGAGATATTGCAGCTGAAGATTTGGATGTTGAAGAAAAGTTTGGCATTACACTTGCGAGATTGCGTCCATTACGAGCTGTCCCTATTTCGCTTTAAACGTTGGCATGTTATTATTGTTGTATTCATCTCTTTTAAATAAGGGTACTATTGACTATTGTCTTTTGTATTTGTACACTCTTTTATAGGAGTAATTTTAATCATTGACAGGAGTTGTATATTATTATGGTAAGGATAATTTTAAAGATCTTCTACATATTTCATCAAAATGGATTTATAATTTACTTGTGAAAGCAAAAATGTCTCAGGTGAGAGCATTTATCGCCTATTGGTTTCATCACTTTCATGTATATTAGTGTTTGACAATTTTCGCGGGACTGAAAATGTCATTATCTCTTCCTTCTAGAATAGAGAAATTTTAAGCTTTATTCACAATAAAGTTAGTGATTAAAACATATGTAATGTGAGTTATTTAACAATTTTTTATTTTGAATTGATTGTTATTACTCTTTTTACTATTGAATGAATTGCTTCTTTTATTTTTATTTTTGTGTATACTTAATAACCGAACTAAATCATATTGAAATCGATAACAATCAAATCAATAAATATATATTAGGCAAAAGTATTCGTTACCCCCTGAACTTGAAGCCATTTATTCGGTGTACACCTAAACTATATTCTGTTTTAATTACCCCCTCAAACTTGTTTATTCCACCATCGCGTACACCTTTTTCAATCACTACTCCTATTGTGACTACACGCGCGCGTCACGTGGCAAACGTGGTGATGATGTGGATTTCCACTTGGATAAATAATAGCCACCTAGATAAATTGAAATGAAAAAAAATAAATATCATATTCCAACAACTCTTCCACCTCTCCCACCTCATCTCCGCCTATCACCTCCCTCTCAACTTTGCCGGAATCATCGTCCACCTTCGTCAAGCAAAAAATCGCATCCATGGTTGGAATCCATTCTCCACCTCCACCATCAAATTCCATGGATATCCAATCGCAAACTACGAAAGCCCTCCTCCAAATCCAAATTCCACCACCAAATTCCTTCCCATTGATTCTCTGATTACTTCTAATTTACAAAAACTATCCAAAAATTACAGAAGAGTAATTGTAATTTATGATTCTTTAATAGATTGAGTTCTTCAAAATACTCCTTTTATACCAAATGTTGAGTGATTAGCAACTGGGTTGGAGAAAAGTGAGAAAAAATCATATGAGTAATGAATATTTTTGTCAATATTTAAAAAAAAATTAAGATTTTACGTTTTTTTATCATTGTAGCTTTATGACATGGCAAAAAATCACTCCCTAACGCGCCTAGTAGAGTGTGATTTCAATTTCTACGCCAGGTGGAATGAAAAGGTGCACGTGTTGGATGAATAAACAAGTTCGAGGGGGTAATTCAAACGAAATAAAGTTTAGGTGTACACCGAATAAAAAGATTCAAGTTCATGAGGGTAATGAATACTTCTGCCTATATATTATATATGATTTAGTTTGATTTTGATTATTTAAAATCGATTAAGTTAATTTGATTTTAATTTTAAGTTGGGAAAATGGTAAAATATACCCCTCAACTTTGTCATTTGAAGCTGATATACCCCTCGTTATGAAAGTGGCACATATATGCCCTTACCGTTATACAAACGACTCACATATACCCCTGCCGTTATAAAATGGCTCACATATACCCTTCATTTAACGGAAGTTAAAAAAATTAGCTTTAAATTTATATTTATTACTTTTAATTTTTAAAAAATTATTTAGGGGTATATATGATTCTTCTATCAAAGTTCAAGGTATATTTTTTTTTTTCATACATAAATTATTTTTTGACTTCTTTTATTATAATTATTTGAGTTTCTTATTCTTATTCTTATTTTTTTTCTTTCATTCCTTAGTTTTAAAAAAATAATTTAAACTATTTTTTTGTCTATATTGTAATTTGATTTTTGTATTCGAAGAAAAAAATTTGGTCATCTACAATAAGTTTTACAAGAATATTAGTGAAACATAAATAATTTTGATTATCAAATTAATAATTCTAAATTAGTCACTAAAACAAAAAAAAGTCAAAAATTTGACGAGGATTAAATTTATTAATATGGAATTATATTTTTTAGAAAAAAATAATAAAAAGTTAGATTAAAATTATATTTTTTTTCATTTTCGTTAGATGATAAGGGTATATGTGAGTCATTTGTTTATAAGTAGGGGTATATATGAGTCACTTTCATAACAAGGGGTATATCTAAATGACAAAGTTAAGGGTATATCAGCTCTAAATGACAAAGTTAAGAGGTATATCAGACCTTTTTCCTTTTAATTTTGACCAATAACCTATCCAAATCAATCCATGAACAGCCCTACTTCCAAGGCTCATTTGTTGAGGTAACTCACCTTCCATGTAGATGGTTTGAATCTGTATCATGTACAGTCGTACACGTTTCTTCTTTCTCTTGCTATGCTAATCATTAAATTGATAATTATGGAACAAAATAAATCTTGAAAAGGAAAGTGGATTAAGTGAAGGGAAAGTGAGAGAATAGAACATGTGTGAATTAAATGACTCACCTATGGTATATAAATAATGAGATGTTTTTATAAAAAGTCCTCCCTCTATTCAATACTTTATTTGATGTCCAATAATATTTTATTTATTTTATAAAATTAATACAATAACTTGACATTAGTTTCTACTTTATTTATGAAATTAATTTAAGTCATTTTTATTACATTTTTAAGATGTTGCATTTATTTTATTTAAACGATGATATAGTAAAATTATACTTAAATTTATAATTTCTTAAATAATATGCAATAAACAAGTATTACTCGACAAAAAGAAAGTATAAAAGTTTCAGATAATTTTAAAATAATTAAAAATTTCCAAAATTAGATTTGGCTGGAGTATTAATTTTTTTTCTAGTACTTGAAAAGTTGATATATTTATCAAGGGAAAAGGGTCAAATATGCATTTAAACTATTCGAAATGGTCTAGATATATCATCCGTTTAAAGTTTGGTTCACTCATGTCCTCGTCGTCCAACTTTTGGTCCAAATATGCCCTTATGGGCGTTAGTTGGCATGTTGGACATATCCAACTTATATTTTTATTTCTTTAAATACCACATGGAATTGTCATGTTATTTTGACCTTACCACATGACATTTATATAAAAATGAAAAGATATTCGGACTCATAAACACCTAATCCGACCCATAAATCAACTTCTTTAAAATTCACTATCCGACTCATTTTTAACAATTTTGTTTATTTTTTATTTTTTCGATAAATCTCGAAAATGAGTAATTGATTAATAAAAAATAGGAAAAATATGAAAAAAAATATAAAATTAACGTCAAAAATTCATAAATAAATATAGTAACCTTAAATCTAACATTTCAATATTTTTTTAAAATTTTTATTTTTTTGGTAAATCTCGATAATGAGTAATTGATTAATAAAAAATATGAGAAGTATGAAAAAATATCAATTAACGCCAAAAGTCCACAAATAAATATAGTAACATTTCATTCTACAATTTTTTTTAAAATTTTTATTTTTTTCGATAAATCACGAAAATGAGTAATTTATTAATAAAAAGAGGAAAATATGAAGAAAAAAAATCGTCAAAATTCACAAATAAATATAGTAACCTTAAATTCAATAATTTCAACAATTTTTTTATTTTTTATTTTTTTTCATATTTGTGAATTTTTTGCGTAATTTTTATACTTTTTCAAATTTTTTGTTAATAAACTCATTTTTGGGATTTGCCGAAAAAATTAAAAATTAAAAATATTGAAATTGTTGAATTTAAGGTTACTGTATTTATTTTTTAATTTTTGGCGTTAATTTTATATTTTTTTCATATTTTTTATTAATCAATTACTCATCTTCGAGATTTATCAAAAAAAATAAAAAATTGAAAAAAGTGTTTAAATTGAATTTAAGGTTACTATAATTATTTGTGAATTTTTAGCGTTAATTTTATATTTTTTTCATATTCTTCCTATATTTTTATTAATCAATTAATTATTTTTGGAATTTATCAAAAAAAAATAAAAATTAAACAAAATTGTTGAAAATTGGTCTGATAATTTATTTAAAAGTGAGTTGATTATGGGTCGAATTAGGTATTTATGAGTCCGAATATCTTTCCATTTTCATATAAATGTCATGTGGTAAGGTCAAAAGGACATGGCAATTTCATGTGGCATTTAAAGAAATGAAAAATGAGTTGGATATGTCCAACATGGCAATAACGCCCATAAGGGCATATTTGGACCAAAAGTTGGACGGCGAAGGCATGAGTGAACCGAACTTTAAACGGAGGGTATATCTAGACTTTTCTAAATAATTTAGAGACATATTTGACTTTTTTCCCATTTATCTAATATATTTGTTAAGTTATAGTATTACCGAATTATTAATAGGCTAGCATCAGCCGAAGACAGAGATGATAAGAACTGCTTTGTCTTCTTACCCCAATATATTTATGGACAGGGCCTCGACAAAGCAAAGGTTGTTATAATTGAAAGCAGTAGTACTCCCTCACTTTTTTATAAATCGGTTTTTTTAATTAATATTGTAATTTAAGCGTTCTATATAACATGTTTAATATAATTTTAATTTAGAAACATAAGAGTAAAATAATTTTTGTTTAATTTTAATATCAAATTAAACTAAGTCACTAATTTTGAAACAAAGGAAACAATACATATGGGGAATAGGGATGGTAATGGGCGGGGCAGGGGCGGGACAAATTTAAGGTTGTATGGGGCGGGACGAATTTAAGGTTGTATGGCGCGGGTAGGATGCGACTCGACCGGTTGAAGTGGGTTTTTCTTAAACTAATGTGAGGTGGGGTGAATTGTGGGTATATGTGATTTTTATGTGGTTTCAAGCTTAATTTTAACTTTTTACATGTTATAAGAGTAATAGAGCATATTTATTAAAATAATTTCTTTAAAGATAATAAATTATTCAAGATAGTAAATGCAAATAACTCAATAAAAAATGATACAATTTCTTACATATTTTCTAATTGACCTCTAAAAATATTTTTTTAAGTCACTATTCTATTAAATTATTATAACTAAATAAAAAAAAATTTATTTATATGAATTTTATTTTTAATAACAAACTTAACTAGAAAAAAAATATCATAAAAATTATGTAGGGCGGATCTATGGGGGACGGATTGGAAAGGACAAAGATTATTCTACGAGATGAAATAAATTAAAAAGTTTACGATTTAAATTCAACCCGCCCACCCTATTGTCATCCCTAAGTACGTACTACAGCCACCCTAAACCTCAAAGAAGGATTTTGTGGTTAATGATGCATGCAGGGAACACAACCGTACGAGAATAATTGATTTTTTTGACTTCTAGAGCTTCTCGGCAGTTTCCATAAAAACAAATGATGGAATAATTGTTGACTGGATTATAGTAGGAGGGAAAAATAAGTGGGACGGATTAAATCTAAACGAGTCGAAATAAGTTAGATAAAGATGAATAAAATAGAAAAAATTATTTGTATGATCTCTTTTAACAAAATGATTACTGATTTTAGTGATATTTTTTTATTTATTATTATTTATAATAATACTATATTAAATTCATAATATGTATTAAAAGTAAATTAAGTATGTAATATATATGTATTATAACTATTTTTAAGAATATATTATGTTTGTTTCGTAAGAAGTTGACACATTGTATTATAAGTGTGCGATAAATGTATTATCTATCGATAAAACTTATACTATATATGTTGAGTGACTTTCTGTACAAAGAAATCATAGTTGCGTGACTTTTGAGTTGAAAAAGAAAATTGAGTGACTTTCTGTAAAAAAAAATCATACTTGAGTGACTTTTGAGTTAAAAATGAAAGTTGAGTGACTTTCTGTGAAAACAATTGATAGTTGAGTAAGCTTCAAAGTTATTAACTCCACAACTATTATCTCTTTTTAGTCATTACTACCTATATTGCATCTACAGTGTTAGAGAGTTTATAGACTCTTATCTCAGAAAGATCAATCCTGAATAAACTTCAATAAATTCTCATTATAAATCTTTTTACATCCAGGCCCAGGAGTAGGATAAATGGATGTTGCAGTATATATATAACCATAACCATACTAGAAGATAATATAAGTCACCCAATGGATTATGTAGGCATTATTGTAGGTGGATTACTACTTGCCTGGACTTTGCTTCAATGGATTTATTGGGTAGCAATAAGCCAGAGAGGCAACAAAAAACTTCCACCAGGGCCAATTCCCCTTCCATTGATTGGAAATTTGCATAATATTCTTGGCGATCAACCTCACAAGTCACTTGCTAGGCTTGCCAAAATATATGGCCCAATAATAAGCCTCAGAATGGGGCAAATAACTACAGTGGTTATATCTTCACCAGCCGTGGCAAAACAAGTCTTGCAAAAACAGGATTTGGCCTTCTCCAGCAAAACAATTCCAGATGCAACCCGTACCAATAATCACCACAACCTCTCTGTGGTGTTTCTACCTGTTTGCTCTCTATGGAGAAGTATGAGGAAAATCTTGAATTCTAATCTCTTCTCTGGCAACAAGCTTAACGCAACTCGGCATCTCAGGTAAAGGTCGGATATGGGTTGATCAAAATAAGTCTAGAGATTGTTAAATTTGACAAGATTCAAAAATGGATTAATGAGAAGATATGGTAGTTAGGAGGATAATTCTTCATTGGTAGGAAAGTCAAAGATAGCACCTTTTGTAGGTGAAATTTAGGTGAACAACAAATTGGTTTCACAAGGTAAATCTTGACATTTTGACATATTGTGATGTCATGGATGACATCAATAGGAAGAATTCACTCCTATAAATAGGTAGCTCCTAATTCATTTGTAACACACCTCTCACTTGCCTTCTCATCTCCTAAGGCATTTGTTCTTCTTTCTCTCTTGTAGTATTTCACTTGTACTCTTTTGGAGTGAAATAAATATTGGTTGGTTGTGTCTGAGGACTAGGCAAAAGAAAATAAAAGTTTGCCGAACCTCGTTAATTCTTGGTGTTCCTTTTGTTGTTGTCTCATTTACTATTTATTAGCTACATTTAGATATAGCAGTTGTGATTCTATCACTCTCTATATATTTGGCTTCCGCAACAATTGGTATCAGAGCCAAGGTATTATCTGAGTATGCTCTGTGGTTGCAGCATAGTCTGAACTTCCACATCAGAAAAAGATTTACTTTGGTCTTTGCATTGTTAGTTAGTAAATAGTATTTGTAGTAAAATGGGAGACAAGAAAAATGATGAGTCCACATCAAGTGTCAATAATACGTCATCATTGGCATCTTCGCTTATGACAAGAATTGTGTCAAATGCGAAATTTGCAGTTGAAATTTTTTACGGGTCAGGACATTTCGGAATGTGGCAAGGCGAGGTCCTTGATGTTCTTTTTCAACAAGGGCTAGATATTGCCATTGAAGAAAAGAAACCAGACGGTGTAGGAGAAGAAGATTGGAAGATTATCAACCGTGTTGCTTGCGGTACCATTCGATCTTACCTTGCAAGAGAGCAAAAGTATCCATACACGAAGGAAACATCTGCAAATAAATTATGGAATTCATTGGAGGAGAAATTCTTGAAGAAAAACAGTCAAAATAAACTGTACATGAAAAGAAGACTGTTACGCTTCACTTATATTCCTGGTAGCACAATGAATGATCATATCACCAGCTTTAATAAGTTGGCGACAGATTTGCGGAATATGGACGTGACTTTTACGGATGAAGATATGGCCTTAATGTTGTTAAGTTCACTTCCCGATGAGTTCGAGCATCTTGAAACGACTCTACTGCATGGGAATGATGAAGTATCTCTCAAAGAAGTTTGTTCTGCCTTATACAGTTATGAACAAAGAAAGAGAGAAAAACAAAAAGGCGGAGAAGCAGAAGCACTGGTTGCGAGAGGTCGTTCTCAAAATCATATGAGAACGAAGAAAGGGAGATCCAAGTCAAGATCGAGACTCAGCAAAGATGAATGTGCCTTTTGCCGAGAAAAATGGCATTGGAAGAAAGATTGCCCAAAGTTGAATGGCAAAGCAAAACCAAATAATGGGAAGGCTGTCATGGATTCAAATGTGGCTGATTGTGATGACTCCGATTACTCACTAGTTACAACAGATCCATCCAAATCATCTGATGTATGGTTGATGGACTCAGCTTGTAGTTATCATATGTGTCCCAATCGGGACTGGTTTATTGATTTACAAGAAGGAGAATGTGGAGTTATTCACACTGCAAACAATAATCCTCTTACCGCATATGGTGTTGGTTCAATCCGATTAAGGAACCATGATGGATTAAGTAGAACATTAACAGATGTTCGATATGTACCAGATTTGAAGAAAAATCTCATTTCTGTTGGAGCCCTAGAATCAAAGGTGTTCAAAGTCATTGCAGATAATGGCGTGATGAGAATATGCTCTGGTGCACTGGTGGTAATGAAGGCAATTCAAAGAAATAATAACATGTACCACTATCAAGGTAGTACAGTTATTGGGACAGCGGCAACAACATCCAATGACGAGAAGGAGGCAGAAATGACCAAGCTGTGGCATATGCGCTTGGGACATGCTGGAGGGAAATCCTTGAAAACTTTATCGGATCAAGGATTTCTAAAAGGAGTAAAAACTTGCAACTTGGAGTTTTGTGAGCATTGTATCAAGGGAAAGCAAACAAGGGTTAAATTTGGAACAGCTATCCATAATACTAAAGGTATTTTGGATTATGTTCATTCAGATGTTTGGGGTGCTTCCAAAACACCTTCATTAGGTGGGAAACACTATTTTGTAACCTTTGTTGATGACTTTTCTCGAAGATTGTGGGTGTATACGATGAAAACAAAAGATGAAGTATTGGGAATTTTTCTCAAATGGAAGGCGATGATAGAAACTCAAAGTGGCAGAAAGATCAAGTGTCTTCGCACAGACAATGGTGGCGAATACAAAAATGATCTTTTTCAGAAAATTTGTGAGGAAAATGGCATCGTCAGACATTTCACCGTCAGAAATACACCACAACAGAATGGAGTGGCAGAACGCATGAACCGAACTTTGCTGGAGAAAGTTCGGTGTATGTTGTCCAATGCTGGCTTGGGCAAAGAATTTTGGGCTGAGGCAATAACATATGCGTGCCATCTCATTAATCGTCTACCATCTGCTGCTATTGGTGGGAAGACACCATTTGAAAAATGGTATGGAAAACCTGCTGAAGATTATGGTACTTTATATGTATTTGGCTCAATTGCATATTATCATGTAAGAGAGTCAAAATTGGACCCAAGAGCAAAGAAAGCTTTATTTATGGGAATTACTTCTGGAGTCGAAGGATACCGTTTATGGTGTCCAGAGACAAGAAAAGTTATTTTCAGCAGGGATGTTACCTTTGATGAATCTGCCTTGACAAATAAGGTAACACTTGAAGAAGCCAAACAAATTGATGGTGCTTCAAAGCAGGTGGAGTTTGAGGGAAAGATAATTTTCCCAACACAGGGATCAAACGAGGAAACAACAAAAGATTTTCCTCTTGAAGGAGAGCCAGTCGAAGAGGAGGTTCCATCTCAAGAACCTCAACCACAACTTGAATCAATAGCAACGAGCAAGCCAAAAAGGACAATAATAAAACCTGCTCGACTCACAGATATGGTGGCTTGTGCTAACTCAATTGCAGCCGATGACATTCCTACCACTTATAAAGACGCAGTCCAAAGTTCACAAAAAGATAAGTGGAGGAATGCCATGGATGAAGAAACGCAATCTCTTCATCAGAATCATACATGGAGATTGGCCAATCTCCCAGAGGGCAAGAAAGCAATTGGGTGCAAATAGGTATTTGTAAAGAAAGAGGGATTTCCTAACCAAGAAAAGGTTCGCTACAAAGCAAGATTGGTGGCCAAAGGATATGCTCAAAAGGAGGGAATTGATTATAATGAGGTATTTTCTCCAGTTGTGAAACACTCCTCCATTAGAGTTTTGTTGGCTTTGGTAGCACAGTTGAATTTGGAACTAGTTCAGTTGGATGTAAAAACTGCTTTTTTACATGGAGACTTGGAAGAGGAAATCTATATGACTCAGCCAGAAGGATTCAAAGTTGATGGAAAAGAAAATATGGTGTGCAAACTTGAAAAATCGTTGTATGGATTGAAACAATCTTCTAGACAATGGTACAAACGATTTGACAAGTTTATGTTGCAGCAAAGGTACATAAGAAGCAAATACGATCATTGTGTGTATTTGCGCAAGCTTGAAGATAATTCCTTTATATATCTTCTCCTATATGTTGATGATATGTTGATAGCTTCTAAAAGTCAAGAGGAAATTGAGAAGCTAAAGATTCAACTGAGAAAGGAGTTTGAGATGAAGGATTTGGGTGAGGCAAAGAAGATTCTTGGCATGGAGATAAAAAGAGATAGACATTTAAAGAAACTTTATTTATCTCAGAAAGAATATTTGAAGAGAGTACTAAACCGATTCGGTATGAATGAAAAAACGAAGTCGGTTAGCACTCCGCTTGCTCCTCATTTTAAGCTTAGTGATGCTATGTCACCTAAGAATGAAGTTGAACGAGAATATATGTCAAGAGTACCATACGCTAATGCTATTGGTAGCTTGATGTATGCAATGATTTGCACAAGGCCAGATATTTCACACGCTGTTGGAGTTGTAAGCAGGTACATGCACAATCCTGGAAAGGATCATTGGCAGGCTGTAAAATGGATTCTACGGTATATTCATAATACTGTAGATGTTGGTTTGGTTTTCGAGCAGAAAGATAGTCAATATCTTGTTGGATATTGTGACTCAGATTATGCAGGTGATTTGGACAAACGAAGATCGACTACTGGTTATGTTTTCACTATTGCAAATGCACCAGTTAGTTGGAAGTCTACTTTGCAGTCAACAGTTGCTTTGTCTACCACTGAGGCAGAGTACATGGCAATTACAGAGGCTGCGAAGGAAGCAATTTGGCTTCAAGGATTGCTTAGAGAACTTGGTATTGGACAGGAAGGAATCACAATATTTTGTGATAGTCAGAGTGCTATTCAATTAGCAAAGAACCAAGTTTATCATGCAAGGACGAAGCACATTGACGTCCGATATCATTTCATACGAGACATCATAGAAGATGGTGGAGTCATAATGCAGAAAATTCATACTACGGATAATCCTGCCGATATGTTGACAAAAGTGGTGACTGCGGTCAAGTTTCAACATTGTTTGAACTTGATTAACATTGTTGAACATTGAAGATTGAGGTTGAAGACACAATCAAAATTGTTGTTGAGAAAAAGTTGAAAATGGAGAATCTTGCCAAGGTGGAGATTTGTTAAATTTGACAAGATTCAAAAATGGATTAATGAGAAGATATGGTAGTTAGGAGGATAATTCTTCATTGGTAGGAAAGTCAAAGATAGCACCTTTTGTAGGTGAAATTTAGGTGAACAACAAATTGGTTTCACAAGGTAAATCTTGACATTTTGACATATTGTGATGTCATGGATGACATCAATAGGAAGAATTCACTCCTATAAATAGGTAGCTCCTAATTCATTTGTAACACACCTCTCACTTGCCTTCTCATCTCCTAAGGCATTTGTTCTTCTTTCTCTCTTGTAGTATTTCACTTGTACTCTTTTGGAGTGAAATAAATATTGGTTGGTTGTGTCTGAGGACTAGGCAAAAGAAAATAAAAGTTTGCCGAACCTCGTTAATTCTTGGTGTTCCTTTTGTTGTTGTCTCATTTACTATTTATTAGCTACATTTAGATATAGCAGTTGTGATTCTATCACTCTCTATATATTTGGCTTCCGCAACAGAGATATCTTTAAAGGTTACTCAACTATGAATAATTATGTAATAAAGTCACTTTAACATTATTTATAAAATTACTAAACTTATAGGCTATTTCTATTGTAAAATTACCAGCTCAAATTTGATTTTATATATTTGAGTTTGTGTTGAATCCCTACAAATAACTGAGTTCATATTCAATTATGTATAAATATTTAGTAGACTTGTTAATACATTTACAAAATCAAAATAAAAATTATTAGGTTTATTCCATAATTCAAAGTGAAGAAACACGTCATTACTCATTAAAATTGATTTTGTGAGTTGTTATGTACGTGATCAGGTCCCAAAAGATGCAAGATATTATTGGTTATTGCGGCAAGTGTAGCCAAACAGGCGAGTCAGTGAATATAGGCCAAGCTGCTTTCGGGACCCTGGTTAATTTACTTTCCAATACCATTTTTTCCAAGGATGTAGTCGACCCTTATGGAAATTCA
Source organism: Solanum sitiens (assembly GCA_016801875.1). Classification (NCBI taxonomy): domain Eukaryota; kingdom Viridiplantae; phylum Streptophyta; class Magnoliopsida; order Solanales; family Solanaceae; genus Solanum; species Solanum sitiens. The sequence goes on from JABWTJ010000001.1 coordinate 13,971,994, forward strand.
GGTAAAGAATTTAAGGATGTGATCAGGGGCGTCTTGGAGGAATCTGGTAAGCCCAATTTCGCCGATTATTTTCCCCTCTTGAAAAGGATTGATCCTCAAGGGATAAGGCGACGCATAGACAAGCATTTCGATAAGCTGCTTCACCAGATTATAAAGGGATTGATCGATGAACGATTGGATGAAAGGAGGAAATCATCAAATGGCAGTAGAACAGATTTTCTCGAAGTTATGTTGAATACTAGCGAAGAAGATCCGCATGCATTCGACAGAAATCATATAGAACACTTGTGCCTGGTAACTTCTCCACCTTCGTTAAGTCCCTTGTTTGAACAAGCATTTTCGACTACTTATTCAGAAAATATACTATAGTAATTATGAACCTGTAATTTGAATTGTAATACAATGAATTTAGTGCTTAAAACGCCAAAGGTTTACTCATTAGTTCTAAATCCTGAATTCCCCTCTGCTTATTAGTCATTTTGTACTCTATTATACCTCATTAGTTTCCTTGTAACTTCTTCTTTCATCATTTAAATACTTGTAATATACATTATTGCATCCCTGAGAGTTACTATTTATGTTTCAGGACCTATTCTTTGCGGGAATGGATAAAACTTCAAGTACATTAGAATGGGCAATGGTAGAGGTCATGAGAAAACCAGACATAATGAATAAAGCTAAAAGTGAGCTTGCAGATGTTATTGGCAAAGGCACGATAATGGAAGAAGCTGATATTGCTCGTCTCCCTTACTTGCAGTGCATAGTGAAAGAAACCTTGCGGATGCATCCTCCAGTACCCTTATTGATTCGCAAGGTCGACCAAGATGTGGAGGCATGTGGCTATTTTGTTCCGAAAGACTCTCAGGTGTTAGTGAACGTATGGTCAATAGCTCGTGATCCAGCTACATGGGAGGATCCTCTCACATTTAAGCCTGAGAGATTTTGGAATTTGAAAATGGATGTTCGTGGCCAAGATTTTGAACTCATTCCATTTGGTGCTGGTAGAAGAATTTGTCCAGGATTAACTATGGCGACAGCGGTATTAACTACAATGTTGGGTTCGTTGTTGAATTCGTTTGATTGGAAAGAGGAAAGCGAAATTGCAGCAGAAGATTTGGATGTTGAAAAGTTTGGTCTTACACTAGGCAGATCGCGTCCTTTACGAGCTATACCTACTCCGCTTTAAGCGTTGTCATGTAATAATGTTATTATTGTTGTATTCTTCTCTCTTTTAAATAAGGGTACTATTGTCTTTTGTATTTGTATCTACTAATATATATATATATATATATATATATATATATATATATATATGTGTGTGTGTGTGTGTGTAATAAAAAAAGTGGCAATATGCAGACATGAGATTGTCGACATGCTTGCCGACCAAGGGCATCATTGGAAGAACACTATGATTTTGCTATGACATGTTGTACATTGTAGAATCGATTGTTGGACGTTTTGAGATTTTGACAGAAAGCCAATTAGTTTTTGCTTAATTCAAATAGTAGCTCATGCATTGCTTTTTTATGTTTTGATTTGTCCCCGGATTTGATCTTTTATTATATTATTACCTGCAGATAATTTCATATATATTGCAAGACCAAAGGATGATACTATCTTAAAAGGCAACAATAATGATATCAGAGAGTACACGTGTTAGGTCCTTTAGCTTTTTCACAATTGTAGTCTCATGTGCTTATCATTTATTCATAGATATATTTTCTCTATATATGTAAAAATTCTATATTCACAATTTAGATTTTGTTAATTAAAAGAAATCACAATTAAGCTTTGGTTAATTACAAAAATCACAATTATTATTAAAAAATCAATCTTAAAAAAATCGTCCACTTAAATGTATATAATATTTTGTAGTACATGAGATAATAAAGAAATTGTAAATTAATACAGTTTTTGTAGTTAATATTTGGGAAACTTTCACATATAGCCACTTAAAAATAATTATTACTCTCTATAACTATAGTTTGATAATGACAATTTGTAGCTACATGTTATATGGAGGAGAGAGACGAGCGAGACTGGGAGAGAGAGGAGAGAGGAGAGAGAGAGGGGAAAAGAGTGGGAGAAAGGTGAATTGTATATGTATATTGGTTAGATAGTTGTATATTATACATATATATTTGTATATATGGCAAGAGAGATTGGGAGGGGGAGGAGAGAGGTGAGCGTGACTGAGAGAGAGAGGAGAGAGGTGAGAGAAAGAGGGCAGAGAGTGGGAGAGAGATAAATTGTATATGTATATAATTATATATAACTGTATATTATATATATACATTTGTATAAATGGCGAGCGAGATTGGGAGAGGGAGGAGAGAGGCGAGCAAGATTGAGAGAGGGAGGAGAGAGGCGATCGAGAGAGGGGAGAGAGTGGGAGAGAGGTGAATTGTATATGTATATAGGTTAAAATATTATATATTATACATATGTATTTGTATATCTTTGTGAATTATACATATACAAACATGACTAATTATACAAACTCGAAGTCAGTGCACGTAATTAATGTATAATGTTAGTCGTGAGTGGTAATTATAGCAAACTATAGCTATGATGAGTAATTAAGTATAATTTTATTTAGCCGCGTAATTTTCCCTTAATATTTAGTAATTAACAACATTTCATTGAATCTTGATATTTTATTTGTTCCACATACATTAGAATAAGAGAAGTAACATATACTATTAAAATTTTACTTAAAAGTACTATAAATTACAATAATCAAAAGAAGTAACATGTAATATTTAATTTGGAAACTAAGTATTGTAAATCTAAAAAAATTAACAACAATTGATTGACTCTTGAAATTCTATTTGTGCTACATACATTGAGATAACTGAAGTAACATCTGTTATTAAAAATTTACGTAAAAAGTACAATAAATTACAATAATAAAAAAAGTAACATGTACTCCTAATATTTAATTTGAAAACTACATAGAAAGTGTTGTAAATCTCAATAAATTAACAATATTTCATTAACTCTTGAAATTCTATCTGTGCTACATATATTGGGACAAGAGAAGTAATAAATACTATATTAAAATTACGTGAAATACTATAAATTATAATAATAAACAATTTAAAATATTTAAAAATTATATAAAATTTAATTAACTATCTAAACTCTATATATGTGTTACATAAAATGAGACAAAAACAAAAGATATTAGGCCCTTGCTAGCAGGCACTTATGTCTAGTAATTTTATCAATTTCATTTGGTACACTTGCTACTGCTTCATCATTAAAATGACGGCTGCCACATTTGCTCCGAATTTCGATAATTCATTTGATATATTAAGCTTCAATCGACGGTAACCATACTGGCTGTGATGGCTTAATCAGTTTTTTGTTTGTGTGAATCTCTTTTTCAATTTTTTTAATAATAAATAAAAGTGATGTTCCATGTATCGACGGTAGTTTGAAAAATTTTAGGTTCACAGTTTGATAAATTTATCTTTTATTTTGAATTTTTATTATCTTATAATGAAATAGTAATTTTGAGTCATATATTTAGTAGTTTAACTATGAACATAATATTAAAAAATTACTATTTATTTGTGATGTAAATTGTTTTTAATAAGGAATTGATTGAATGATTTAATGAAAAAATATTTAAATTGTTTGAATGACTTTATAAGTGAAATATAAATAATTAGGTGACTTTAAGAGTTATAAAACAAAGTTGAGTGACTTTGTAAGTAAAACAATGATTTTCTAAGTAAATAACTCAAAGTTGAATGACCATATGAGATATTAACTGCTGCAAATGGGTTTATTGGGTCTAATTCATACACTTTACATATGATTTTATATGTTTGAGTTTAACTTGCATTTTGATCCCTATTATGCGATGACTTAGATACTGAATGAGTTGTTTAAAAAAAAAAAAAATTGATTTTGTCATCTCTGTTTAAAAGAAAAAAATTGATTGCTTATTGCCGTAGATGTACTGAAACTGGTGAGGCAGTGAATATAGGCCAAGCTGCTCTCGAGACTTCTTTGAATATACTTTCCAATACCATTTTTTCCAAGGATGTTGTGGACTTCTATGCAAATTCAGGTAAAGGATTCAAGGATTTAGTATCGAACCTCTCGGAAGAAGCTAGTAAGCCAAATTTGGCTGACTATTTCCCCATGTTTAAAACGATTGATCCTCAAGGTATAAGGCGAAGAGTAGGCAAGCATTTAGGTAAGTTGCTTCAACAGATTGAGGGATTGATTAATGAACGATTGGAGGCAAGGAGGAAATCAGAAACTATTGGTAGCGCTGATGTTCTTGACATTCTGTTAAATACCAGCAAAGAAGATCCTGAGGCACTTGACAGAAATCACATAGAGCGGTTATGCCTGGTACTTTCAACTTCTTCCCCTAGGTTATGCGTTTGACCTTTGTTGGTCTATCTGTATGTTACTGGATTTTATTTATCCTTGCTCTTTCACCAAATTGCAGAGATGCATTTAGTGTAACATATATTTGGGGAAGAGCTATAATCGTATGCCCTCCACATTATATTGTTCTATTTATGTTAAACAAGAATACACACTATTTACATATAATATAAGATATAGCTGTAATAGTTGCCATCAATTTACACGAGAAAGTCATAATGATGTGTAAGTATCATAATTCACTTTGCAATTTATCAATTTTCGGCATCTCTTAGATTTGGTTATATTTGTTAAGATGAATGATACCTAATTATAACAAGCTGCTGAGTCAGCTTAATTAGTTGTAAAATCTGTTAGTTTGTTACATAACCAATTAGTGGAGTAGTTAGTTTCTGACCTTGCTTAGTTTGTATATAAATAGACTTACATCTTCAATAATAAAGTTCAGTTTTTCATTCTCTAAAAATATATCCACATTATGAAGGATACTCCTGTGTTGCTGGGAAATACTCCAATTAGCTGGAAATCTAAGAAACAAGAAGTTGTGTCATTATCCTCAGCTGAAGCAGAGTACAGGGCTTTGAGAAAGGTTGTTGGTGAATTGGTGTGGTTAAATAGACTTTTTGAAGAACTTGCAATGCCAACTTCCACACCTTATGCAGTATTCTGTGACAGCCAGTCAACTCTTCATATTGCCAGGAATCCTGTATTCCACGAGCAAACCAAACATATTGAAGTAGACTGTCACTTTATAAGGAACAAACTCCATGATGGGCTCATGACTCTACATCATGTCACCACTTCAGATCAACTTGCAGATGTCTTGACCAAAGCATTGACAGGGATAAAACACTCAACTATTCTCAACAAGTTGGATGTAAGAAGTATACTTCCAACTTGGGGGATGTTAAGATGAATGATACCTAATTATAACAAGCTGCTGAGTCAGCTTAATTAGTTGTAAAATCTGTTAGTTTGTTACATAACCAATTAGTGGAGTAGTTAGTTTCTGACCTTGCTTAGTTTGTATATAAATAGACTTACATCTTCAATAATAAAGTTCAGTTTTTCATTCTCTAAAAATATATCCACATTATGAAGGATACTCCAATGGAGCTTGTATCAATGGTGGAATTGTGAATTTGACAATATTGCAGGACCTTTTCATTGCGGGAACGGAGTCAACTTCAAATACATTAGAATGGGCAATGGTAGAGGTCATGAGACAACCATACATAATGAATAAAGCTAAAAGCGAGGTTGTCGATGTTATTGGGAAAGGCATGATAATCAAAGAAGCTGATGTTGTCCGACTCCCTTATTTGCAGTGCATAGTGAAAGAAACCTTGCGAATGCACCCACCAGTTCCCCTTTTGATCCGAAAGGTAGATCAAGACGTGGAGGCGTGTGGCTATTTTATTCCAAAAGACTCTCGAGTGTTAGTGCACATATGGTCAATAGGCCGTGATCCAGCTATATGGGAGGATCCTCTGACATTTAAGCCAGAGAGATTTTGGGGTTCGAAAATGGATGTTGGTGGCCAAGATTTTGAGCTCATTCCATTTGGTGCTGGTAGAAGAATTTGGCAACCAGGACCCTTACTGTGATGTTGGGTTCATTGTTGAATTCATTTGATTAGAAAGCTGAAGGCGATATTGTACCAGAAGATTTGGATGTTGAAGAGAAGTTTGGTATTACACTGCCGAGATCTCGTCCTTTGCTAGCTGTTCCTATTTCGCTTCAAAATTGAGCATGTAATAAGGCAACATGACACAGTTATAATCAGCAAATAATTCAGATTGTCTGCTTTCTCTACATATATTTTGGAGATGAGATCACTTGTTTCACCGTTTTCTAGGTAGGGGGCCCTAGATCCATAACAGGCCCCAGCCCATCAAGTTTTCAATTTGCAAACAAAATAAAAAAAATGTGACTTGATTTTGGGTGCTAAAAGTTAAAAAGAAGATGAAATGAAGTGAAGAAATAATTTAAGAACGCACAGGTCCTATATTAATATTTTGAAAATCTAAATTTAATTACTACTACTAGTTTACTTATTTTCCTACTGCATTTTCTCAATACATTGTATTTTCTATATTTAAAGGGTCCTTCTATTTATAGTTCTTAAGAAGTAAACAAAATCAATAGTGGACAAGTATTATTGGACAAGTAGTATCGTAAAATTTGGCATATTTTTCATAATTCTAAAGCCAGACAGAACTAAATGATCTTTGATAATTTAAGTTTCACAATTCTCATCAATTCATCATGTTCGTGTTCGTTAGCTGTTTTCTGTTCATGCTTTTGTCTGAAGTTTGACTACATTTTTGCAATGAAAGCAGAATTGGAGGGCAGTTTTCTGACATATTTCTGGACAAAAAGAATGAATATTCTTAGACGTCGACAGGTCATTTGTTTACTTTTAAAAAAAAAAAACTTTTTTTTAACTCATCTTTTGTTTACATTCTTTTTTTTAAAAAAAAAAAACTCATGAGAGATTTGTATGAAAAGTGATAGATTCGCGCTACCTTTTAAATTTTGTTCTTGGTTTACATATTTGTATTACTTACTACTCTCTTCTACTGTTTCATATTAGTTGATCACTTTTTTTATACACATATTAAAAAATCATAAATAAGAAGATAATTTTATTTAATTCATTTTTTAAATTTTTTTTGGGAATTTTACAAACAAAATAAAAATACATTATTATTTTATAATACTAGCGAAGAAGATCCGATGGCAATCGACAGAAATCATATACAACACTTGTGCCTAGTAACTTTTTAACTTCTTCACGTTGATTAAGTTCCTTATTTGCACAGCCGGATAGACCTTTTGAACAATTATTTTCGACCCGTCGGACTATTAACTCAGAAAATTATGAACCTGTAATTTCTGTTATAATATAGTGAGTAAAAAAATTAATTCTATATCCTGAATTCCCATTAGGTGCTCTGTTATGCTTCATTATGTTCCTTTTAACTTCTCCCATTCTTTACATACTAGCTACCTTTCTGAGAGTTACTATTTATATTGCAGGACCTTTTCATTGCGGGAACGGATAAAACATCAAGTACATTAGAATAGACAATGGTAGAGGTCATGTGAAAACCAGAGATAATGAATAAAGCTAAAAGCAAGCTTGCAGATGTTATTGGCAAAGGCACGATAAGAGAAGAATGCGATATTGGTCGTCTCCCTTATTTGCAGTGCATAGTGAAAGAAACCTTGCGGATGCACCCTCCAGTACCCTTTTTGATTCGTAAGGTCGATCAAGACGTTGAGGCGTGCGGCTATTTGGTCCCGAAAGACTCTCAAGTAAGACTGGGCAACGGACCGGCACGAACCGGTACCGGACCGGAACGGGTTGATCGGTTCGTTGACCAGTACCGGACCGGAACGGGTTGATCGGTTCGTTGACCGGTACCGGGATGAACCGGACCGGAATTACTGGGACGGATACTCGGTTCCTTTCCGTTCCACTATATACCAGGATGAAACCGGACCGGACCGGAATGAAACGCGATGAGATAACACATTTAGTTATTTCAAAAAATGATTTTTTGAATTACGAAAATATAAACATTTTTTTTATTTTTCTAAGTTTAAATTAATAGTTTTTAAATTTATAATGTAATTTTTTATTTAAGTTTATTTAAAGATATTGTTTTAAATTTTTTTACTTATTAATATGTTATAATTTATAAGTTATATTTATAACTTGTAGTTTAAATAACTTAAATTTGTAATTTTAAAAAATTAAATAAAAATAAGGATAAAACAATTACACAAATTATAAATATAAATATATAATATATATTTATTAATAAATAATAATTATCGAAACCGGATCGGACCGGAACGGGATCGGATCGGAACTGGGATACCAATATCAAATCGCGATTCCGTTCCGTTCCGTGTACTGATTTAGAATATCCCATTCCGTTTCGTAGACAACCGAATCGGAACGGTACCAGACCGGTACCGATACAACTCGGTCCTTTGCCCAGCCTTACTCTCAAGTGTTAGCCATGTATGGTCAATAGGTCGTGATCCAGCTACATGGGAGGATCCTCTCACATTTAAGCCTGAGAGATTTTTGGAGTTGAATATGGACGTGAGTGGCCATGATTTTGAACTCATTCCATTTGGTGCTTGCCCATGATTAACTTTGGCAACGGCGAAATTGTCTACAATGTTAGGTTCGTTGTTGAATTCATTTTATTAGAAAACTGAAGGTAGGGGTGGCAAATGGTTGGATTGGATCGGATTTGAATGGGTTAAATATGGTTCGAGAAAAAATGATTTGGATTACAATCATTCAAATATAATATGGTCAAATATGAATTTGGTCAAATATGATTTGGGCAAATATGATTTGGGCAAAGTGGTTCTAACCCATTTAAATAAATTTGTTTTTCAAAAAAATAATTTACCCCTACCTACAGCCCCCCCCCCCCCCGCGACCTTTCACCAATCTACCTCTAAAAAAAAAAAATTGAAAAACAAAAACAATCTGTTTTTTCAAAAAAAAATAAAAAATTACCCTCTCCTGCCCCCCACCCCACCCCACCCGACCCCGACCTTCCATCAACCTACCCTTAAAAAAAATTTGTTTTCGAAAAACAAAAAAAAAATATTATTTTTTAAAAAACAATTTCACCCCTCTCCCGCCCCACCCCACCCCCACTGCGACTTTCCACCAACCTACCCCTACAAAAATTTGTTTTCGAAGAACAAAACAAATCTGTTTTTTAAAAAAAAAAAGTTACCCCCTCTCCCGCCTCCCACCCCACTTCCACCAACCTACCCCTAAAAAAATTTTGTTTTCGAAAAATAAAAAAATTTTGATTTTTTTTTTAAAAAATAAATAAATTTACCCCTTTCCCGCCCTTCCACTAACCTATCCCTAAAAAAAATTTTATTTTTGAAAAACAAAAAAAATCAATTTTTTCAAAAATAAAAATAAATTACCCCTCCCAGGCATCCCCCACCTTCCACCAACCGACTTCTATTTTTTTTTGTTTTCCAAAAATTAAAAGAAAATCTATTTCATTTCTCACTTATATAGGCTGAATATGGATTCTCATGTTAACCCATTTTGTTCATATTTGTATGAGCTTAAATAGGTTAAAAACCATATTAACCCATTTAAGAAAATGAAAAAAAATATGAATGATCCATTTAATTTAATATGAACAAAATAATTTTATTTCACTAATATGGGCTGAAATTGCCACCTTTAGCTGAAGGCGATATTGCAGTAGAAGAAAAATTTGGAATTACACTAGCGAGATTGCGTCCTTTACGAGCTATCCTTGTTCCTCTATAAACGCTGGGCACCAATCCTCTATTAGTTTTTCGTATTTTTTGTCTCTTTTATAAGCAAGGGTACTATTGTCTTTTCCTTTTATGCACTCTTTCTTTGGGTATGGTTTATTTGTTGAGCTGACTCAACTTTCATGTACACGGTTTGTATCTCTACCATGTACAAGTTTCTTCTTTTCTCTTGCTATGTTTATCATTGAAATGAAGTAAGTTTAAAACCAATTCATATTTTTAAGAGTTTGACAGAATAAACTCCTACCGTAGCAGGCTTGTAAGCACACGCATTAATGCACTTAGCTTACTCCTTATCTACTTTATCTACTAGCACTATATCAAAAATAATTTTTAACGATAATTAAATATTAATTAACAGTAATAATTGAATTGTCTACTAAATATGTTTTTTTAGAGATACTAGTAACAATTGCATTTTAGTATCCTTTGTAAATGTTGTTAAAGTTTATATCGACATTAGATCTAATTATAAATGTCTATATGACTTTAACACGTTTTATTACCATACACATATGTGGCTGGTAAAAACTGTTTTGTTATAGTGTTAGATCTATTCAAAGATATTGCAAGTCGAAAACTTTATAATGGTAGAGGCTCAACCAACAATATAGTTGAGTGACCCTCCATCGATTAGTTGACACTTGCAATAATGTATCTATTTCTTTACCTTTTTACCATATCTCTCCACTCACCCTTCTTTTCTTATTTCCATTCTCTCTGTCCACAATTGTTTGGCATTTATACTAAAAATAGATGTCCAAGATTAACCGTCAATTTAAATAATCAAGAAATAGTTAAGTCACTCTTTTCCAAATTTGCCCTTAATAATAGTGTTGTTCAATTGAAAAGTTAGGTAGACTTTTGATATTCTTGATAGGGTTATATTAGTCAAATTACACATTGTATTAAATTTTCCTTGAGGGTGTGCATGACCTTAACATGACAAACAATTATTGACGGAGGGAGTAATAAATATTTTTTAATTGCATTTTGTTAAGATGTTGATATATTGAATAAAAGAATTAATAAATATTTTTTTATCAAAATAACTAAAAACATTTTTAGGACTGCGTATTTAAAATACTCAGATCATTCAATATTTTTAATAATATCAAATTAACTCAAAAATATTTAGTGTTTTCTCAATTACTAACACCTAAAAAAACAAATTAATTCAATTTAGTTTTACGTATTTTTTTTAAAAAAATCAATTTTTTAATTGAAGTTATAATTTTTTTAAATACTTAATAGAAAAACATTGAAAAGTATATATTATAACTGAATGTACGTAAAGATACCAAAAATAATTCTAATAATATTAAGGCTCAATGATATTATTATTATTATTATTATTATTATTATTATTATTATTATTATTATACTATTATTATTATTATAATAATAATAATAATATAATGAGTAGTTAATTTAAAATTATATGGAACAATTGGCTCTTTGAAAATAAATTAACTTTGTAAATTTTGTTCTGTGACCCGTCTCGCCTGTATAGATTTTTTAAAAATATTTATGAGTTCGCCACTTTTTCTCCTATTCTATCTCGTTGTCATTCTTATATTTAAATATGGTTATGGTGAAAGAAAAAGTATGTGTAATTTTAAAATATGATCAGAAATCAAACAAAAATAAACTTATCAAATCAATTTACATGCTAATGTAAATTAGTTTGTATTTTCAATTAATTTGATTCTATTAAATATACTGAAAATGAGTTTATTTTTTATGTTTAACAATTTTATAAGTGTTTAAGCTATTTTAACAAAAAATGTATTTATTAATATATATTTTTTATCAAATGTATTAATTATTTAATTATGTTTTAAAGATTAAATATTTATTAGGAGTAAAAAAAAAAAGAGAGGTGAATATGAGATGATAAGAAGGTAAAAGATAGACCTATTATTCGGTGTCAATTAATTAACAAAGAATCACACATGATACAATTATTGTTACTTGGTCCTCTACCATTATAAATTTTTCTCTGTAAATCCGTTAATTTGATAATGTTTGAACAAAATGAAACTAGAAAAGAAAGGAGGGGGTTGAAGTGAAGTAAGTGAAATGCATGTGACAATCGATTGAACATGTGAGAATATATTCCTATAATCCTATTATTAAGATCTGCTTGATAGGCGTATCTTTTGATTTTTAATATGTTATAGTCAAGCGAAAACAGATATGCATCGATTATTAAATGGATGGAATATTATAAAAATTGATGCTCAAATAAATATATGCCTGTTTAGCTTAGTAGTGTGAAAATCATTCAAGTTTAGCTATGGGGAAAAAATGTTTAGTTTTTACTAGCGTGAAAATTATTTAAGTTTAAGTTTGGAGCTTATTTATTATTATTATAATCCGTGCAATGTAAGCATTATTACTATTTTGATTGAAAGGTGGCAGCTAGAAATTCATACATTTCATATGAGAAATGGTGATATAACAATAATTATAAAGGATATGAAAGTTATGTTCGGTATGATTGTTGATGGTATATCGATTCTTCTAAAAAATGTTAAATCAATAAACATGATTACAAGTTAAATTTTCATTTATAATTTAACAGGTTGATTTTCTTCAGAAAATTGTTCTGAAGGGTATAGAAATTTTTTCACAACATTAATTTATTATATAGAATATTCAAATGAAATAACCGATAATTCCAAAATTAAAATTGTTGATAATAGTAGTAATAATACTAATTAATAAGCTCCAAGTTTAAACTTGAATAATTTTCACACCATCAAAAATTAAATCCTAAATAAAACATAGAAACACAAAGCAAATACACAAAAAAAATATACAGAATAGACAGAACTTGAAAGTAAAATTCAATTTTCATTGTAGAATTATATATTCCTATTCCCAATGAGGCGTAAATCTTCATATTTTTGCATTAAATGGACTCACGTGAAGGTCAGCAATATAATTATAGAGGAGAGAAAATTAGGCATAGTGATAAGGAATAGCATATTTATTGCATTGAAATTAAGGAGCTTATAATAATGAGAGCAGAAAGGCAATAGCTAGTTCAGCGAAGAAGACAATGGATTATGTAAGTGGATTGCTACTTGGCTGCACTTTGTTCCTGTGCATTGGTTGGTTTGCAATAAGCAACAAATGTAAGAAGAAGCTTCCACCAGGACCATATCCCCTGCCCTTCATTGGAAATCTTCACAACATACTTGGTGGTCAGCCTCATCAATCCCTTGACAAACTTGCCCAAAAGTATGGCCCAATAATCAGCCTCAGATTGGGTCAAAAAACGACTGTGGTTATATCTTCATCAGCCGTTGCTAAACAAGTCTTACAAAAGCAAGATTTAGCCTTTTCTAACAGAACAATTCCAGATGCAATCTATGCCCTAAATCACTACCAATTCTCCGTGGTATGGCTACCAGTTGCTAATCGATGGAGAAGCCTTAGGAAAATTTTGAATTCCTATATCTTCTCTGCCAGCAGCCTTGATGCCAATCAACATCTCAGGTCACTTGACTCAAATTTTCAAATTCAGTCTCCAAATTTGATTTTTTTTCTGTTTGAGTTAGACTTGCACTTTTTTTACCCATACAGTTATTCTATCAATTTGATGAGTTTCTCTGATTTTTGTCATCTCTGTTCTTAGGTCTGGAAAGATCCAAGATTTAATTGCTTATTGCCGCGGGTGTAGCCAAACTGGCGAGGCAGTGAATATAGGACAAGCTGCTTTCGAGACCTCTATGAATTTACTTTCCAATACCATATTTTCAAAGGATGTTGTGGATCCTTATGCAAATTCAGGTAAAGTATTCAAGGATATGGTGTCCAACATCATGGAAGATGCTGGTAAGCCCAATTTGGCTGATTATTTCCCCGTGTTTAAAACAATGGATCCTCAAGGAATAAGGCGAAGAGTAGGCAAGCATTTTGGTAAGTTACTTCAACAATTTGAGGGATTGATAGATGAACGATTGGAGGCAAGGAGGAAATCAGCAACTATTGGTAGCACTGATGTTCTTGACATTCTGTTAAATACCAGCAAAGAAGATGCTCAGGCAATCGACAGAAATCACATAGAACGGTTATGCCTGGTACTTTCAACTTCTTCCTTCCTCTTTGGCATAATGATACAAGTTTCACATTTTATTGTAAGTACAGATTTCCAATACACCCTTACATTTATTCATATTGCAGGACCTTTTCGTTGCGGGAACGGATACAACTTCAAATACATTAGAATGGGCAATGGTAGAGGTCATGAGAAAACCAGACATAATGAATAAAGCTAAAGCTGAACTTGCTGAAGTTATTGGCCAAGGCAAGGCAATAGAAGAAGCGGATGTTGGCCATCTCCCATATTTGCAGTGCATAGTGAAAGAAACCTTGCGGATTCACCCACCAGTTCCCTTTTTGATCCGAAAGGTAGATCAAGACGTTGAGGTGTGTGGCTATTTTATTCCAAAAGACTCTCGAGTGTTAGTGCACATATGGTCAATAGGCCGTGATCCAGCTATATGGGAGGATCCTCTGACATTTAAGCCTGAGAGATTTTGGAGTTCGAAAATGGATGTTCGTGGCCAAGATTTTGAACTCATTCCATTTGGTGCTGGTAGAAGAATTTGCCCCGGATTACCTTTGGCAACCCGGACACTTTCTGTGATGTTGGGTTCATTGTTGAATTCATTTGATTGGAAAGCTGAAGGCGATATTGCAGCAGAAGATTTGGATGTTGAAGAAAAGTTTGGCATTACACTTGCGAGATTGCGTCCATTACGAGCTGTCCCTATTCCGCTATAAATGTCTACTATAAATTTCCAATGCAATACTTCTCCAGCTTACCCTGGCATTTCGAATCTCAACTATGTAATTCTTCCTCTTTTTTCTTCTTTCTTGCTATTATCATTTACATAATTGCAAATAAATCTTGACAACCTAGTGTTTTACCAATTTGACACAATAAGGTCATATATAACCAATTACGCTTGTTTGAATAACTTACTTCAAATCTACTTATTCTATTCAATCCCACTCAGAGATAGCTAGTCTGATGATTTCACATAAAGAAGAAAATAAATAGTATAAGAAACAGAGTAATAAACCTGATGTATAAGGTATTCGTCATTCCAACATTTTGTTGGTATCCACATCGGTTGAAGATGGTTATAGTTGGTCTATTTACATACTCCCTCCGTTTCAAAAAAATTGACGTATATTTTTTTTTTAGCTTATTTCAAAAAAATAATTTAACTAATTCTACTATCGTGAGCTAGTATTTTAGTTGCGTAAAACTCAAAAAGTCTATTTTGTACTGAGTAAAGTGCTCCCTATAAAAAACAACTCTATTATCGTGTTTTTTCTCTACTATATTTAAGATCACATAATTAAAAAATAATTATTATAATTTATATATTTTTATTTTAAGAACATAATATTTAACTTTTTTATTTTCTTTCTTAAATATTAATCAAAATCTAAAACGGTGGGAGTAATATTCAAATTTATGGATGCCCAAATTAATTAATTTTCAATAAAAGAAGAAGCTAAGTTCGTAAGCTGTATAGGCCGGTCAAAAACTAGTAAGTGCTCTCTTTGATCTATAACTTCATATTAGATGAATCATCATAGGGTTTGATAATGTTCTTAAATTTTGAACGATTTATTTATTTTAGATTGTAAAAATAATTTTAATATATAACTCACTTAATATAAACTAGATGAATTATCTAGATGAATTATGACGGAATGGAAAGGGATTATATAATAATAAACATGTAGGTAGTGGTAGGCAATGGCACTGTGTTACATAAAGTGATAAAAGCTGCCTATGGAATCTCCTTTGTTATTCAAATTGGTGTTGGATCACTTACTACTACTATTTGTTATTCAAAGGGAATTAGAATCTTCACAGATACTCATCAATATGTCTCGACACATGCACTCCACAATCACTAACTTTTTAGTCAATCGAGAAGATATATATATTCTTCCGCCCACTAACACATTCATTCATTTATTCTCCCAAAATATTTTTAGGAGTTTTAAATTTTCATAGGGGATAATAAACAATAAAATTCGCACTTTCTCACAAATAGAAGAAATTTTTTGACATAATTTAGTTTTAGATAAGGGTATGTTTTACAATTTGGTTTATTATCTGAGTATCAAACTCGATTTAAAGAAAATCAAATTTCACTAAAAGCTTTAACAACTATTTCAAACTTTTCATCACTAAACTTGTTAATGTTTTTCAAATGAAATTACCCTACTTTCAAATACGTACTTCTTTTCATTTCAATGGATTAAAATTTCTTTCAATCTAATATCTACTTATCTCGAGAAAAAAAATTAAAATAACCCCCTCTGCCCTATGTTAGATGGACACATTCTATTTCACAAATTAAGAAACCATTAATAAGTTGATCAATTTTACTATTTTGTCCTTTGTGCATATCAATGCACATAAAAATAAATGGACAACTTTCACATATAGCAAATAAAAATTCATATTTGTATGCTATAACAAAGTTTGCATAATTGCGCTCCATAGCAAACATAGAAACTGTATAATTCGCTATACATATACAGTTAAAGCAAATTTTATAAAATGAAATGTATAAAAGGAGAAAGAGAAAGACACTTGAGCAGAGAACTGTATAAAAATGAAGTGTATAAAACGAATTGTATGATTATAAATGTATAGAACAATTATATACAATTTGAATTTGTATAAAATGAGAAAGAGAGAAAGACAAAAGATACTTGGCAAAGAATATACAATTGAATCGAATTGTATAAAACTAGAAAGAGAGAAATTAGATACAATTTGAAAATTGTATAAAACAAGAAAGAGAGAAAGACAAAAGAAACTAGACAAAGGAGTATTTTTATTGTATAATTATAAGTGTATAAGACGAAAATATATGTACTTGCATGTGTATATATACAATTTTTTCACACTTTATACAAACAAAAACGCAACTTATACAATTCGCTTCTATTTGTATAAGCGAGATTTGGGAGAGTGGAGAGAGAGGAACAAAAATATATGTATTTATACAATTTCTTCTGCTTTATACAATTCGAAACAATTTTTATACACTTATGTTTGTATAAAAAGTGAGAAAGCGAGGGAGAGATTGGAGGAGAGTGGCGAGCGAGATATTGCGAGAGAGGCGCCTGGCAATTTTTTTTAAACGTTTGCTATGGAACACAATTAAATCAAAACCTAGCTACTCTATTTATTTTAAGTTATTAATTTGCTATTATATATAATTATCCAAAAATAAATTAGAAAAGATATACATAGAGTATAGGAATAGCTGGTACTGGGGAATGATCAAACTTCCAAAAGTCATATTGGTTGTATAGGTAAAATGGGAAAATTTAATAATTCTATCTTAATTTATGTTTGTACTTATTTTTTAAAAAAAATCATAATTCATAATTAAAGTTCATAATTCATAAACTTAAAACTGTAGTTCAGATTTAATGGTACAAAATGTAGGCCAAATCATCTGCAAACAGAAAAATAAAAGGTAGGTCTTGGAATTTAGTACATTGATGAAACACACACAAACATAAAAGAGAAAAAACGGATAAAAATAAATAAAATCTAATCCACACCCATGTCCAAGTATCCCCAGATTATACGCCAGTATACCATAACATCCCATGCACCCTTCACCCTAATAGTAGTAGTAAAATAAAAAATATTAAATACTTATTAATTAAAGATATGCACCATTTGTTGTTGGCAGATCCAACCATGTTGAAAGGGTCGGGTTCCAGAAACCCAACTCTCCTCCAGACACAGGAGCCGAATCCAAAATCATTGACGATGATGATGATGCTCCATCAATATTATCTGTATTATAACATCGATTGGTTGACGCTTTTAGCCTTTGATACAGCTCTTGAAATCCTCTACTATTTTGGACTTCACCAACTATACTACTAACATTTTCCTCATAATTATTTTTCCATAAACCGTTGTTCGAAGGAAATTGATTCACTCCAATTGATTTATGATGATTTCCTTTAAGTAAGGAAAGAATAGGATTATGATTCTGATGAGGTGAGGAAAAGAGAAAAGGGTTATTATTGGAAGGTATAATTTCCTGCTCGAACCCTCCAAAAATGCCTGATTTTCCAATCAACTCAAATGGAAGTGAATTTTTGAATTTTGCAGCAGTTGATTTTGCAGTAGTAATGGACTTGTTTTTTCTGCAACCACCACCTATAGGAACGTTGCGTAACGCGCCTCCTTTAGTCCAATAACGACGACAAGTTTTGCAGAAATGACGAGGCTGAGTTAAATTATAGTTGTTGTAGTAACAAAACTTAGTGTTTGGGGAATCACAACGCGGACATCTAAGATTTTCCGAGTTTGCATTTGCACTCGCAGCTGCAGCTGCAGGGGCAATATTGGAATTAGAAGTAGTACAAGAAATAGGAGAGGAGGAAGGAGTAATATTAGATAGCTTTGAAATATTATTATCTCCGATAAGTGTAGTGTTTCCTGCAAAGAGCTCTTGAATCATTTTTTTTTAAAAAAAAAAAAGAGAAAAGCAAGAGGAGATTGATCTTATTTTACTCTTTTCGAAGTAGAAAAGTTATGAATATTTTGGTGTGAAAGAGAGAAATAAGTAGTATCTTTTTGATGGTGTGAAAGGATGGAAAATGAATGATATATATATATATAGGAAGAGAAAAAGGCAAACTTGAAAACAATTTGTGTTTTTTTTTAGATTTTGGAATGTAGCGTTAGTGCGTTTTGAAAGGAAACGAAAATGGACCTTTCTTGAATGATTGATCGTTGGAAAAAAAAAATAGTACTAACAGAAAATTATTATTCTTTTCTTTCTTTTGGTTGTGAACGATGGAAAAGTACTGCAATGTGATTCATATTAGAGTACAGCATTAAGAACTAAAAAAAATATTCAAATTATAAAGATTTTTTTAATAGAAAAAGGAATTACTGATTGTCATATGGTTAGGAATTTAGGATGATGAAAAATCTAACATACAAGGTTCGAGAGAAGTGTAGCCTTATAATCTTTTGTGGATCTAATTTATATAAATTATATAAAGATTAATTATGACTTCGATAATTCAATTTTTTTTAATGATCGTGGTGTCTTGATCATCCTTTGTTTATTTCATCTAATTATATGAGATACTTGTCACCTTCCACCAACAACCAAGTATCAAGTAGTTCAAGAATAGAACAATATGACAAGAATGAACATGAAACCTCGTGAATTCTCAAGCTGAATACTGGATCACACCCTTATGCTCAATTCAATTTAATTTCTAGTAGAAAGGCAAAGTTTTATTATTTATACGAAGAAGACAAACATTTGCAAGGATTATATTTTGTTATTGCCTACTGTTGGGAGCAATTAAGAAAATTTTGAAATTACTTCAAGTATAGCTAATCTATCTTCATTATGGACAAGTAATTATTGTGAAATGAAAGTGGGAATTTAGGAAGAAGCCAAATATTTAGGATGATGATAGCAATCAAGTTTTCTAAAAGAACACAACCCTACCTAGGGCTTTGTGTCTATGCAATTATTCAGAAACAATAATCATCATTACAAGTTCAAAACACTTATTTGCCTTGGAATACGTGTAAAGTAGATGCCCAGACAGCCAGCCAATAAAATTCCTCATTGCATGTCCCCCCGAAGATTTGGGCATTAATGTTGCCCTAATCCTCCATATAATCTTTGTTTTTCTTAATTTTAATATTCTGCAAATGATTAAAAATCAATTAATCTTAAATACTCCATTATTATAACAAATATTTACACGTGTTACTCATTGGTGCATCATGATATCAAATCATGTATGGAATTACGATCTCAATTCCATCATAAGCGTATCGATGTATATGTATTTTTGTACTAAGCTTTTCACATTTAATTATAATTAATAAAATAATATTATTTTGATGTGAAGTCTGAATGTTCAAATGTTTCTTACTTTCTTTTACATGTGTGTCCAAGTAAAATGATGATTAGTACGATAAGTCGCGGTCAAAAGTTATAGATATGTTTATTTCTTGTATACTGTGTTACACTGGAATTTGTTAATTATTTCACAGTAATTAAGTCATGCAACTTGCTAAAAATTTCATGCTAAGACGGAACCTTTGATCATTAAAAATTGAGTTCACATCTGATGTGAAAACCATTTTGAAGATTCGAAACACCTTAATTGCAATGGTCTCTCGACCATCTTCCAAAGTCAATTTTCTTACCTATAAGTGGTTCGGTGGTTCAGAGGTGGATCTATCCTTGATATTTCGACTAAAACATTAATTCAATTTATATTTTAAAATACATATATATTGTATTTTGATTCTCATTGTTTAACAAAAATTCTGACTCCATCACTCTCTCATCTTGACATTGATACGATAATATAGTGTAAATTGAATTTTATGAGCCTTCCAGTAATTCAATAATCAATCTTTTTAATTTAAATGTTATTTAAGATATTGGCATATTTGAAAAGTATTCACAACTAACAAAATTAAGTGTTCGTTCCGTCAAATTTAAGCCATGATTCTACCGTCATACTTTTTCATTGCTTTCTTGTAATAATAATGATGATACGAACAATGTTTGGCCAATTTTAAAACAAGTAAAATTAGATAATGATTGTGAGAGTACAGGTTAAATTAACGTTTCGGAAAGAAGGCTTTTTAGAAACGTCACAAAGAATATGAGGCATTGGTTTTGGTAAAAAGACAAGTGTAGAAACAGTTTGTTTCAGCTTGCCTTTATTACACTCTTCAATATTTACTGGGTTTAGGAATTTGGAGGAATCGGCCCATAAATAGAGAGAGACTCAACCAACATGGGTCGTATTCCCTTGATCAAAAGTCTCTGGTGCAAATCCTGATTAAGCAAGAATTACGCATTAATGTAGAAATCAAGTGTAAACCCCAAAAAAAAAGGATCCTATCTTGCATGAGATTTTTTAGTCTGTTTAAAAAGAACAGGACTTTCCTAATTTGACAATTTCTTACTATCAACATCTCATATGTCGTGTTTACACTATGCATATATCTAATTTTAGATTAAAAGATTTCTTAAGTTTTCAAAATTTTATCTTAAAGTTAAATTAAAACAAACAAATTAAAACAGAAAGTTTCGATAGTTGCACCAAAAAAAAAAGTGAGAAGGAATTTGTCTTTTGAAGAAGAAGAAATAGTATTTCCTCCGTTTCAAAAAGAATAACTTTCTTTCCTTTTTAGTATGTTTCAAAAAGAATGATCTCTTTCTTCTTTTGGTAACAACTTTTCACGTGGCATGTTTAAGGCCACAAGATCAAATGACAATTTTGTATATTTAACCTAACTTTAATTTAAAATCACAAGATTCAAAAATCTTCTTTATACTCTTAAACTCCGTGCCAAGTTTTCTTTGTGAAACGGAGAGAGTAATATATTATTTCTTGTAAAGGAAGAAGGTGAATGAGAGAAAGCAATAAGGGAGGATGTGTACTTGACGTAGTCTTGACCTGACCGCGCGTGCCGTCCGGTATGGCAGTGAATTCAGTATTTTGATTCGTCCTCTTCTTACCAACATCCATTGAGGACACCCAGTCACTATATACTTATTCGAAAATGACGTTTTATGAATCGAGATGCTACATGCCCAACACCATCCACTTTCACTTTATTTTTCATTTTCAATTCCTTTTTGTTTAATTTACTATTCGATTTTCATTCGACTTAACTAATTAAGATTCATGCAGACTCATACTTTTATCAACAAGTTTTTCATTTCTTTAAGGCTTGAAGTTTTAGTTGAGAGTGGATGATTATGTACATTCCTTGGTTTTATTACTTCTTTCAGTTTGCATTTTATACCATTTTGAAAATATTTATAGAATCTCACAAATATGAATAATTAATTAAGTCTTCATCAAGAAATTCGCGAAAATTAAAGTAGCAAAAAATCAATTTATTAGTAATATGAGCATTTTAATGCCATAAGAATGGAAACTTCTAGTTTCAATTCCTAATAAGAACTTTGCTCTGATTACTCTCAATACAATAGTAGTTTTTACCCCCAAAGCCCCTTTTGTTTTATCTTTACATAAACCTTTTAAAGTAGAGAAAATAATCTTTTGGGAAAAATCAGCAAACATTAAAAGAAGTTTTTAAGCTTTACATCATCCATATTATATTGCTTAGATAGGAGAATTAAGCTGCGTAGTAATAGAGGAAAATATGTCGTTGAAAGTTTATGGAATGGTGAATATTTGGGTCCCCACAAATGCTTCACAATTATCCGACACTTCACTTTTCCGTGGGCCTCTTTCCCCACTATCTCCATTCTTTCAAATCCATCCATCAACGCTCTCCCTCCTTAAACTATTCAATCCCCCAATAATTCACTCATTTTTGCCTCAACAATTATAATTGTCACCCATTCCATTTTATGACGATTTCTCACTGACGTTACGTTGTCTATTTGTCTCTCTTACTACACAATAACTTTTTTGACCACATATTTACTAGCTCTAACATGACAAGGTTTTTATTACGAGTAAAAACCAATTAAGACTTGTCACATACAGATTCAAGAGTTGAAATTTATAGATAATCTAAATTTGAATGACTATATCACTGCACATCCACTTGAACTAATCTGGTGGATTTTTAATGCATATAAATTAAAGTTATTTGAGTAATAGACCCATAGGTTATTTGAGTAATAGACCCATAGGTTATCTGGCCGCAGATTTGTTTATTTATTGGTAAATGCGTTTGTTCACTCAAGTCAAATTATGAGTGCATAAGAGAACACATGGTAGCAAGATTTATTTTTTTATGATTATGAAGAAAGTTCTATGTTGTAATCTACTACACCTTTAAGGAAATTAAAGAGATGATGAGGATTATAATTGAACTCAATTTATCATAAATTATCAGGTGGGCCCATTAATTAGAACCTTCATACTACAGATATCTATAGATATATTGAAGAAAGTATAAAGCAGGATAATGTTGTGTATATTGTGGGGGCAGGCCAATTCCACTTAACCTTTGATTGGAATCCCAATGCAAGGACAACATCCTATCAGCAGGAATACAATGGAGAATGTTGAAAAAAATGACAAGAATTTCTTGCCGACATAGCCATAGGAAGCAACAATATTGCCTACACTACATTTGGATTTAGTAGTAGTAATTATTACTATGTCTTTGAAATATAATATTGCCTACACTATAAGAAATATAAAAAAAAATCTATCCTATTCTATTAATAGTGTCTTACCCTCCAACATGACTTAAAAACTCTCAACCTAATCGATTGATAGTAAAAGTGATCAACTAATTAGCTTGAGTAAGTCTCACTTATTGGAACATAAATTGTAATCCCGGCTCGTGTTACTCGTGTGGTTAATAAATAAAAAAAAATAACAGCAATCTCACCTTTAAGTTCTATTATTATCATTATTCTCTATTAGTCTTATAAATTTCCAAAAATTTTTCATTTTCGTACATCAGATTAATGTATCAGCAAATCAGATTAATGTATCTCGTGCATCAGATTAATGTATCAGCGCATCAGATTAATGTATCTCGTGCATCAGATTAATGTATCAGCGTATCAGATTAATGTATCTCGCGCATCAAGTTAGTGTATCATGTATAAAATGTATATCAGATTAGTGTATCATGCATAAAATATAATGTATCTTACTTAACGATTAATATATCCCGCGAATCAGATTAATGTATCAGCGATTATATTATTATATCAGTTTGAGAAATTTCTGTAATTATAAGCTTATAACGAATAAATAGTAATTTACCTTAAAAATATATAATTTTTGTCCTTTGCCCAATAAATAATACTTGCATGCATTATGTTGTGCCTTTTAATTGTTGCACCATACGTAAGAAAATGAAATGAAATTTTGTGGGTACTACTAACACAGTCTACAATGGCAAAACAGACGTCAATCATAGCTAAATAATATTTTATTTAAAAGTTGGTCTTGTGCTCACTGAATATATTCTTGATGAACAGAGAGGTCACAGGTCTGTAGCATGATGAACATCAATCAATTGGTTGGACAAAACTTAGTGGTGGTAAGCTACCATAGATCCCTTTCACAAAATAAAGTATTGGGTCCCATCACCAGATGACTCCATTCATTGACTCTTCCAATATTGCTTTGACTACACACACAGGATCAGATCAATCGTCTAATTATATTCCACCACACTAGTTGTATAATTTCCAAAATTATTGCTATGGTTGAATAATATAGGACTAAATTGACACCTTTATCATACTTTCCGATCGATCATCACAACTGAAATGAATTCAACTGAAAAAAAGTGCATGCAATTATGTATTTTGATGTTACTTCTTTTTTTTTTTTGGTTTGTTCAAGATTCTAATCTATCAAAAACTAGAACGTAATCGAAAATTACTAATTTAGGAGAGTTATGAATTTATGATATGTAAGTGAAAGTGAATTTACAACAATCACAACTCATACATTTTAGGTTTGAGGACGATCTATATTCCCTCTAGAAGATAGTTTTCTTTATAAACTCTTAGGTCACAAGTATTAAAATATAATGGAAAATCTACTTTAATCAATACTCATAACGGTGCATTTATTTGTTATAAATAATGTAGCATGACACTCCTTGTGAGTGAACTCGTGACTCAATAGTTATTTTTAATTGCTTGATTTTGAAGGCTTATGATATAAAAAAGGGAGCTAGGTGAGATTTTGTGGGTTCGGACGTACTCAGTAGTTTTTAGTAACAAACTGATTGACAGTTCTAAAGGAAATTTAGAATGTCAAACTCATTATCCTGAATCCGCTTATACGTAACAAGTCGAAATGTTCTTCTTGTGTCAAATTAATAGTTGTACATTACACATTGATTGGGCGTTTCTTTTTTTTTTTTTCTTTTTCAGTTTCTTACTGTTCTAACATATTTGTATATTCTTTAATACTCCTATATACTATATATTTTTCTAAGTACGTATAAGTTACCAGAAGAAAAAATATGTGCATTTCTCATATCAATCCTTAATCCTTTGACACCATATACTAGAGTCTAGACAATGGCTACTCTACATGTTTTTACTTCTTTTGACTATGGTACCTACTTACGGAGCTAAGCAAAATAATAATAATAAAGGGGGCCTGGCCATAATTTTTGGGAAATTTAACTAATTAGTAAAAAAAATAAATTATTTAGTGATAATATCCATACTTTAATAATATTAGTAAACATGTCAAAAATGTCATTATTTTAAAAATAAATAATTATTCTAATATTATTAATATTTTCTCTCTCATTATTTACACCTTTTTTTTCTCTCTCATATTACACATTTTCTTATTTTTATGTAATTGGATAGATATTAATGATATTTTAAATTTTATCTCTCTTTTATTAACCTTATCAATTTCTCTCATTTCTCTTTTATTAACCTTATCAGTTTCTCTCTATATATTTATTCATAATCAACTCCCCAGATTTATTCTCTCTTTTCTTACGCTTCCTTTTATTTTCTCTCTCTAGCATTCTTTCAAAATCAATTCCACAGATTCTCGAATGTTCCTATTTTCTATCATTCTCAATTAATTTTGTTTCAAGGTTTGATTTGAAGATTCACATTGATTTGGATATTATGTTCTTCATATTCCTTATTGGTTTACTTACTGATTTTAGTGTTTTTTTTTGTTTTTTTTTGTTTTGTTGTTGTTCTTAAAACAATTTTTAGGGTTTCATAATACAAAATTATCTCTTCAATGGACGCTTTCAAGAGAGTTACTAGAGGTATTGGACAAAATAATCTAAGTTCTTTCGAGTTCTCATCGTTTAATTTTTTTTTCACTCAAGAAATAAACAACAATGTTTGTTCCGCTTCTAAATCTAAGGAGGATATACGACGGGAAAAAATGCCTGAATCCGTAGTTGTGCAAAATCCCACACAAATTCGTAACCATGAAGTTGAAGAAGATCAATTTTTTGGAGAAGAGTTTTTTTTTTTTTTTGCATGTGCTGTGTATTGCATGTTTAGTTTAATTTGTTTAGTAATTTTTAAGATTCAAAAAAATAAATGTTACAATGCGTTTGAAAGTGTATATGAAATTTTTAGTCTGTTATAGTTACTATGTATTTTTGTATTGGAAATTTTTTAAAATGTCATATATTTTTAGTCTGTTATAGTTACTATGTATTTTTGTATTGGGAAATTTTTTAAAATGTTATATATTTATTGTATTTTGTGTTCTGTTTTTCTTTTGTGTGTTAGTTGTCAATGTAATACATTTTATGAGCTTGATTGTGTATTTACTATTATCGAATACATTTGTAAGTGTATATGGAATTTTCATCCTGTTATAGTTATTATTTATTTTTGTATTTTCATAGTTTTAATGTTTTTTGTATTCACTGTTATAGTTAGCATGTATTTTTGTATTTAATATGTTTATTGTATTTTGTGTTCTGTTTTTTTTTGTGTGTAAGTTATGTCAATGCAACACATTTTATAAGTTTGATTGTGTATTTACTATTATCGAATAGATTGGTAAGTGTATATGGAATTTTCATTCTGTTGTAGTTATTATTTATTTTTGTATTTTATAGTTTTAATTTTTTTTGTATTCATAGATTTTGGAAGTGTATATTGAATTTTGTTGGTCAGTATGTATTTTTGTATTTCATAGTTTTATTGTATTTTTTGTATCCATAGATTTGGAATTGTATATTGTATTCTGTATTCTGTCAGTATATATCCATAAATTCATTTTGTATTCACAATAGTAATTCTTCATATTTCATAGAAGTCCCTTAACATATACATATACAAAACAAATATTGAAAATGTATCCATTTAAGAACAAACGCTTACAACATACATACATTGATCATATTTATTTCGTTAAGGAATATAACTTATTCAAATAATCATACGTTATCCATAATTCATACAATTTACAACCAAAACAGAATACGGACGAAAATAAAAACGGACGGAAACAGACTACTTTTTTAAAATTATACGAAACCTGAATACTACGCTTTACAATTATTTTCAATTACACTTTCAAATTTTTTTCGTACTATATCAATTTCAAATATATGAAAACAGAATATGATTAACAATTATATCAATTATAAACAATTAGAAAAAGAATAAGGAAGAAGCAATTATCTCGTCGAATTTGTATGAAAATCTTGAAAATCAAAAGTTGAGAGAATTCATCAGATTTTGAGAGTGTCGGTTGATTTTTTGAATTTTTTGTAACTGATGAGAGTTTTAAGCAATACTTCCATCTTTATTTTTTTTTCTCTCCGCTTAATTTCTCCTTTCTGTTTTAAATATTTGTCTTCTTTCAATTTAAACAATTAGAAAATAGATTAAAAAGATACATATTAAACTAAAATTGTGACATTTTTACTAAATAATGAAAGTATTGACAATGAGTCCTCTTAAATAACAAAATAATGACATTTTAAAAACTTTCCCATAATTTTTTACAAGGATGAGAGAAAGTAATGGTTTCGGATATAAATGCATTATTTTGTGTCATTTTTTAAATAGGCGAAATTAAATGGTCTGAACTCTAATAGATTTTATATTTGTATGAGTTTGTATTGTAAATTTTTTTACTTAACCATTTATCAACTAGACACTTAAAATTAGTAAAATATAATATATCAAACCCATCTGATCATTGACCATATTTATGTGGCGTTAAGATGGTTGAAATGGCAAGAGAGTGTGGCTACACGCATGTGAAGGCGAGTGAACTTCGTATTTAAATTTAAAAAATATTTTAAAATAAAATATTAAGTTTAAAAAAATGAAAAAATAATATATTGAATTTAAAAAAAACTAAAAGATAAATAATGAATTTTAAAAAATAAAATAATAATTAAAAAAATAAAAATAAATTTTAAAAAGTCTTCTTCTTCCTTCAACTCAACCTAATTTCACCGCATCCCCATTACTGCTCCAACACCTTTCTTTTTCTTCTCCACACTTATTATCACCGTTAGCAGGACATTGACACCTCCTTGTCGTCAGATTTCAAGTTGTTATCGCTGGAGGGAGAAATTGACGTTGATTTTATGGAGTCGTCAGAGTCTAATGATTCAAAGTGGAGTAAGAGATAGGCGGCGCTGATCCCTTTTCACCAGAACGGGAGGTGGCGAGGGGCTTATTAGTATAACGGAGAGGATGGAGAAGAGAGGTGGCTCACCGGGGTCGCCGTACTTGTCAGGCTTAGGGTTACTATTTTGTACAGGTCTCGACGGCAAGGAGAGCGGTGGCGGCGACAACTTCGCCGGTGGATTTTAGATGTTACCCTGTGGAGTCCCAAACTTTTTTAAAAAAATTGAAAAATTATTATTTTCTATTTAATTAATAAAACTTTGTTTGTTTAGTAATTTTTTTTAAAAAATAATGTAGATAATTATGACATGTTATTGCATTATGTGACGTAAAT
Source organism: Solanum sitiens (assembly GCA_016801875.1). Classification (NCBI taxonomy): domain Eukaryota; kingdom Viridiplantae; phylum Streptophyta; class Magnoliopsida; order Solanales; family Solanaceae; genus Solanum; species Solanum sitiens. The sequence continues at coordinate 14,000,263 of JABWTJ010000001.1, forward strand.
TTGATATGTAATTTATTAAAGGCGAGTGAATTACACAAATTATAAAAGGGGTTTAAAAATATTCGTTTGATGAGTTTAAGGGTTTAGTTAATAAATGATTAAATAAAAGAGTTCACAATATAAATTTATACAAATATAAGGGTCTATCAAACTATTTCGCCTTTGAAATAAAAAAATAAATTAAATCGATAATTAACAAGAAAGATTAAAAGAGAAGCAAATGGAGATCACCATCATTGATTTTGAAGTCTTTGGAGAGTGCAGTTAATATAACAGGGCAATTTGCATGACAGGCGGGCTAAACGATGAGGCAAACAGGTGAAACAATTGAAGTGTGGCTTCTTATATGAGGAAAAATATAGCATCTATTATTTTAAAGGGGAAAAGGTAAATACTTCAACTTTGGTCGAATTTATTTTTATGATATCAAATTTTATAAAGGATTTTTTATATTTTTATATTATTGTATTATTTAATAATGTATTTTAAAAATATATATGTGTCCACGTGAACATATTATTATTTATAATTATGCAATATTTATAATGTCTACGTGGATAAATATATATATTTAAAATATATTATTAAATAATGCACGAATAAAAAATCATATTCAAAATTTGATATCGTTACAATAATTTTAATTAAAATTCAAATATATTTCAAATCTTTCCTATAGATTAAAATATTAAATAAAATACATGTATTAACGGTGGGTAAATTAAACTACTTTAAAATAAATAATTCTTTTAAAGTAAGCTATCAATTTATATGAGGTACTCTCTCTTTTTAACTTAACTAACAAAACATATATTTTGAATATTTAACAACAGAACCATCATTTTAACTAAATTGGATATCATCCACAAGATATATTCTTCAAAATTCATTTATTTTAATGATGTTTTTAGAACTTTACTGTCAAGTCTTCCATATTTTTAAATTTTGTGTCTACATTTTTAAAATTTGTGTATACAATTATTAAATTATATTACATAAATTGAGGCTAACATAAAGTATATATCATAATAAATAATAGTATTATTGTTAGTATTATTAATCATGATATAGCAATATGTTTAAATTATATAAGAGGGTATTATTTTGTATAAATAAATAATTTTGTTTTATAATCGTCGTATAATTGGGGAAAGCAGGGAATGTGGATGATCACTGTTCACTACTCTCGAGAAGACGAAAGTCGAAACCACCAAAAGGGCGTTGCCACTACTAACCACCAAAGGGCTTGAGTTGAAAATTTTCAGTTAATCAATAAAAACCGCCGGTAGTGGATTATATAACAGGATGAAACTGACTTGGAGCTGCCAAACAAGAAACACGTGCACTAGGGTTAATCAAATTCGGCATTGCGAAATCGTTCGTCTTCAAATTCTGGATCATCTCAAGAAATACTACGAGTGGAATCATGAACTGTGAAGTTTTCAAGCTGAAAGAACTTGTAAGCATCTCTCTGCTCCCCTCTGAGATTGTTTATGTAGCGAGAATTTGAGCTTCAATGTTATTTTGTGTTTCTATTGAAGGATATGGAGCAATTTGAGATACAAGACGTTCTCCAATGTAAGTCAGCTATTTAAATTTGCTGTTTCATTTGTAATTTCTTGTTTTACATCAATTTATCCGTAATTTTAGCAGTTTATGGTGTCTTCGAGTGAATATCTGTGTATACAGGGAACTAGTATGCTTAAATTTCGATGTAAAGTCAGGTCATGGCGTGTTTGATGAACAAGTTCCATCTCTGTTATCTCCTCAGATTTATTTTTCATTAATTAGTTTTTCTGTTTACTCATGAATTAAAAATCTTGAATCACGCTGTGATTGTTTCCATTGTGTCTGTGAAAGTGAGCCGGGACAAGAGAAAGCTACTTCTCTTGATAATTGAACTCTAAAGGGAAGTGATTAGATATACTTATTTTGACTAAATGAGGAAAATGTTACATTACTATATCTCGAGAGCATTTAACATATAGCTGCATTAATTCCCTTGAGATGTACCCAACAAAAATAAATTCACTTGAGATGTCCATAAAAAAGCTATAGATCTGACGGTAATCGTAAACATGATTAATTCCCATATTTTTGTTTCCTGGACTGCCCTAGTGGAAACTATGAGTTTTTCAAAAGTATTCTTAAGGCTAAAATGGATACATGTTAATCATATACCACAAGATGCCTTAGTTAAGATCTTTAACAGTACAAATTCCAGACTAAAATGCATAAGGATTTTCCTTAATTTGATGTGTAACTTTAGGTTATGATGGAGATAGTTTATCATTCTACAAAGTAACGTTGTCGACCAAATTTGGGAATGTGGGGTGGGTGGATTCAGTTTCTGATTGGTTTGATAATATTCTTTCATATTGCTATCATAGGATACCTTGTGTAGCTTTATCCTAAAAAATAGAAAGGTGAAAATGGCTGCAGGCATTCTTCATTCAATCATGTTTCACAGAGCATTAGGTCTGATATATCCAAAGAATGTGGATTCGGAACTCTTTGAGATAACATATGTAAGTAATTTCTGAACTGTCAAAGTACTACATTGGTAATCTATTTATCTCCGTCTTTATTAGTATTAGGTTGGTATTTTGACTCCCCCTCCCTGCCCTCCCCTTCTTCTTCCCATTAGTGGTGTATGAATCAATTTTGTAGTAACAAAAGACTCTGGAACATGTGTTATTCCCAAAGTGTCTTTATTGATTCTTACACTAGCTTATTAGTATAATGTTGCTTTATGATACTGATACTTGAGTCGTGCAAAAAGAATTTAAAAAATAAATAAATTCAATTGTGTTTTTAATAAGATGTTTACTTTTCTCTTCCCCTGAGATTTCCTAGTCCTTAATCTTATTGTAGAATCAAATGTCTGGTTGTAAGTATCTCCATTACAAGAAGTGAAATCTAGTCATGCTTAATTAGGACATAGGACTAACCCAGCATAGTTAGTTCATCATAACAAAAGTGTGTGCTATCTATATACAAATTCAACAAATATCTGGCATTTTTATTTCTGTCTTCTTTCCTAATTATAATTTTCTGAAAATTTTTGTTTGAAAGCTTCTGTCATTTTACCCCCTTACAATTTTCATTTGAATGGAGTGCTAAAGCAACTATAAGATTTTGTGAACTGTGTGAGGACCATAATTAATTGAGTATGTAAGTAAGTTTCTAAAATAAGCAGAAGTTAAAACTGTCACTGGCTGTCAATTATAACTTATCAAACAAAGACAAGAAGTTGGTGTATATCCAGAACTTGGGCGGCCCTTAAATTATGTCAATCTAAGGTGAGATCAATGTAATAAGTGATTTTTTTCTGATTTGAGTCTCCATTCCTTTCCCTTGGTGGAAGGAGGGTTTGGTTTTTCTGGCAAGTCTATTCCAAGATGTTTCCAATATTTCCTGATGGCAACTTTTAGTTTCTTCATGTTTTCATGTTAAATTAAACAGATGCAGTGTAGTGATGTTGTAATTGAGAGGAAAATTGATGAGAAGATTTCCCAATTCATCGATAAGGTGAAGAAGCACCCCAACCAGAAACACCAGGTTCGTGATCCGAGCTTCTCTATTTGGCCAAGTGAAATACTTGCTCATATTCCTTGTTACTTTGTTCCTTTCACCCTTTTAACTAGTAATCTCTATTTTTCTTTACATGTGAACATTCCTCATGAAATTTTTCTCATGATATCTTGTAGTTTTGTTTTGTACTCTTTACTTCCAAAACAGGCTGTATATTACTTAGGAACTGATCTCTGACCTTCTTACTCAGAGACTGTTTTGCAACTTATTTGCTGTTGATTTGGTAGTGGCTAACAAAACTTTCTATTGGAACGTTAAAATGATTCAGATCTGTGTATCCTTCTATGAATCAAAAAACAAACAGACCTCATGGTTCACAAAGAAAGTTGAACGTCGCTACTGGGAACACTGGTACATAAATTTGAGTGTGGCTCATAATCCAAAAGCAGATTCTGGCAAGTCTCACCACTCCAAAGTTGTTAACCCAGAAGGTACTAATTTGTCTTTATTTCTTTGCTTCTACTTGTACAAATTCTCCAGTTTTTGCATTTCTGAAGAGATGTATTTCCCTTTTTGTCTATCCATTATCACAGAGGGTGCACCTAACGAGAGGGAGGCTCGGCACTCAGGACTGGAGTCATCTCTTCGTGAAGTTCTTCTTCAGATAATCAACTTTGTGAACGAGAAAATGGACCATATTCCCTCGATAGAAAATCTTGAGGGTGCGTCATTTCCCTTTGAGATCACCATCTCAAGGTAATTTCCCCTCTTTGGCTTAGTTATCCACATGTTATAAAATTTTGGTAGTTATTCGGGTCAGTAAAAATGGTTTTGCAAGTTTGACTGTGCAAGCTATTATGCAGGCTTTGCATAAGCTGTCACTTGTCAATTTCAAAAAATATGCTGTCACTTGTTCAGATCACTGCTGTGTCGCTTCTGTTTTGTTACGTCTGTTTCTGTCTTATTAGCATCATTAGGAATTATGACTGAAATGGATGTTACTAGCATGAATATTTTTTCCTGAAATGAGAAGATATAATTTGCCTTTTGCTGCCTTCGTATTTATGATATCTTCTCGTTACTCTTAATAGTCTTTCACAGGGACAAAACGATTTATATATATGTTCAATATCAGTTCCCCCTTTGCCCCCCCATATCGAGGAAAATAAATGCAAATATCAGTTTGTGTGCTGGTGACAAACTAGTGGAAAATCGAATTCAATTGAAGTAGATTTTTAATGCAAATCTTTCTTTTTATAGAAATTTAAAGATTGTATTGATCTAGCTATGTTATGTATTGCTTTCTTTTAGTTTATCAGATTCTGCTTTTGGGATGGAACTGCTCAAGAGAATGCTCCCGCATGGCAAGCGACCATGCTCGGCTGACTTTCAGTTTCTAAAGGGATCTGATTTTGTTTAACTTCGTGATTGGGGTAAGGTACAATTGTTGTCATCCGATGTCAGAAAATGGTGAATGTTAGTTGTAAATGGGGGAGGCTTCTGGCAGATGACTAGCTCGGCTGAACGAAATGAAAATCATTGTTCATATCATACTTGTCAAAACTACAATTGTGCTCCTTTCTCGTGTTACTTGCCATTTCGCTATATGAACGTGCTCCCTAGATCAGCTATGGACTAAAGAAATCAACACATGATCTAACTTCAATCACATTTCGTTAACATTGCAAAATACTCTGTCTACTTCCCTTCTAGTGTTTCTAGTTTCCTTAATTTTTATATTGTTTGATTTTTGTATTATAAATGCCGTGTACGAAATGCAAAATAGACATGGCCATTTGCAGCAGCCATGGGCTACTCTAACTTCTATGGAAGAGCCTTGCTGATATGCTCCTGAACTTTTACTCCATAAATTACCTTTTGGGTGTAGTAAGGTGATCTGATTCTGATCTATTCTTCGTCATATAATACAGCACTATTGGCTCTTCTGTTTGTTGGTTTAACACCTATCTTTGACAAAAATCCCTACTATTGAGTGACTCAAGGTCTAAATCCACGCTCTAATTGCGGAATGATTAATACAACTTAAATACGGAGCCACTATCTTTGTAATTGTTCACTTTAAGAGATTACCTAACATGATCACAGACACGAGTACCCCTCAAATCAAAAGTTTGCTAGTCTAGTAACTTCCTAATTTCACATTAATTCACCCATTCAAGATTATTTCAGTTTTTAATGAATATAAAAAGCAGCGGAAGCATGCACACACACTATGTTTGCAAAGGAAATATTACAGTAGTAGATAGAATGACATGGGTAATAGTTGAGTGACCATCTTAGGTATTAACTCGAGGTAATCATGAAAGGATAATAATTACATTTCAAATATTAGTTACCCTGTTTTCAATCATCCATTGCCTTTTATAGGAAGCCATCTAATTTATGATTTCAGAGGGGAAGTGGGACAGCTCTGAGAGGACGAAGTTTGGCCAAGGTGAGGCCAAATTTCTCCTGCATGTCCAAGACTTTTGGTGCAATGTCACCCTCAATTTTCCATTTAAATGTATTCAACATTGTGGCAAGCAATACTGGGATCATCCTTATTGCCAATGGTAGACCAGGACAAATTCTTCTACTATCACCAAATGGAATTAACTCAAAATCTTGACCTCGCACATCCAATTTTGAATCCTTAAATCTATCAGGATTAAACACCAACGGGTCTTCCCATAGAGTTGAGTCCCGGCCAATTACCCACACATTAATCAAAACACTTTTGAACCTTTAGGGACAGTGTAGCCACACACCTCAACATCTTGCTCTACTTTTCGAGGTACCAAAAGAGGAGCTGGAGGGTGCAGCCGAAAAGTTTCTTTAATAATGCACTGCAAGTAAGGAAGTCGGACAATGTCAGCTTCCTCCATCGGGTTCCCTTCTCCGAGGAATTGTACGAGCTCGGCTTGGACTCTCTTCATAATCTCCGGAGCTTTAAGAAGCTCAGTCATAGCCCATTCCACTACGTTTGAAATCGTATCAGTTCCCGCATTAAATAGGTCCTGAGATACACCCACAACTTTGAGCTGAAAATTACTCAAGAAATATCGTGCAAACAACGTACGGATAATGAAATTTAGTATTTTCATAAAGAAACATAGGTAGGGAATTTTGGTTTTGTAGGTCTTGTTTTTAGTTGTATGTTCTTTTTATGAGAGATCTTCATTTTACACGTAAGAGATCAATTTGTAAAGATTTTTTTTTTCTATTCAATTTATAAGTGGTCATACAAGATCATTCTCTCATATTTTCTTAGTATTATATACTATATAAAAGAATTAAAAAAACAAACAAACAGGGGAATCTAGTAGCTTAGTTGATACATATAATAAAAATAGAAGGATAATAAATGATAGCTCACCAAACAAAATGATGCTATATGGTTGTAATTAATCTGGTGGGGAGTATATTCACTTAGCTTGTTGTGATTAAGGCATCTAATACATCAATATTTTGATAGTTTTGGGATTTCCTTAGGTCCAGCCTCTCATTTATGAATCCATAAAATAGCTTTCGAAATTTCCCAACAGGAGAATTATATCGCCTTAAACTTAGGGGATGTAGTATTTTGAGGACGGGAAAGTAATCGACCAAGTTTGATTTACCCATGTCCATCATCATTCCCTCCACCAATTCCTTAAATTTATGGGTAATGGAAAGGGTCCTGGAGGAAACTTTCTGTTTCTATTTGTTGTTAGTACTACTAGGGAATAAATTGAAGCCTTGGAACAAAGTCCAGGCAAGCAAGAGAGCTAGAGGAGTGCTATAATAGTAATAATAATCCATAGTTATTAATTAACTTCAAAAAGAAAATATGTTTAACTTATTTATCACTGGCTTTATGGTCAACAACATGAGCTGTAGACATAAATTTATATACGGTGGAATGTCAATATTTCAAAATAAGCTTATCTAACGAATTATACTGTAACAGTTTTTGACCACTCAATCAGCGGAACGTGTAACAGGCTAACTCGCTAACTTAGGGGAAGTCGGGCCCTAGTATGGTAGGATGTATTATGGTAGGGCGGGTTGACTTGAAATTGGAAATATTAAAATGAGTTTAAATAGAAATTGAATTGTTCAAATAGATTTTAAAACGGGTTGGTTCTTGACCCACCCAATTTGATCTGTTTATTCTCAATAATTTAAATATATTGTTATTTAAATTTTGTAATCACAATTTAAATTTCAACTAAAGATTTTTTTTAAAAAAAAGTTACAAACAGATAGATAAATCCTAAAAGATATAAAATAGATAGTAATTTATACCTTTAATATCAGAACAAATATTACATCAAAACAAATAAAAATCTTAAAACAAATTGAAATGAGTGATTAATTTAGCTCAATTGATGATTCTCTTATGATTTGAATAAGTTGAAATTGAACTTACTTCAAATTATCTTGAGATCAACTTTTAAAACTACGGATGAGTTTGGTGGGATTCCTACAAGGGAAAATTACATTGATCGATATTTTTAACAAATAATTTCTGTTTTTAGCGATATTTTTTATTTATTATCATTTATAGCAATACATAGCAATACTACGTTAAATCTGCATGAATTATGTATGCAATATATATGTATTATAACTGTTTTTTAAAAATATATTATGCTTGTTTGGTAAGAAATTGACACATTGTATTATAAGTGTATTAAAATGTGTGATAAATATATTATTCATGCATAAAACTTGTACTATGTGTATTTTATAAATTGTTCTCTGTAATATGTATTTAAAATGAGCAAGTGAAAGAAAATATTATTGCTATAAATGGTAAATATTTTTTTTAATATAGCATATTAATGTAAGTTTCCCCCTTTCTACAATTGAGCTCAATTTTGACACCTCTAATGATACATGTCTACCGTTTTAGTTCGATAATTTCAATTATCAAATAAAATATTATCATTATCATATAAAATTCATATGTATGGTTCAATGTTATAAACTTTGATTAAGGTAAGTTGTGGTATAATAAATTGAAATGCATAATTTATTCTACCTCAATTTATATATATTCATATCATATAGAATTATAGCTTCAATTTTTTAAAAAGTATCTCAATAATATTACACTAAAATAAAATTTTATACATAATATTCAAAATAAATGAATAATACCAACAATTCCTTTCTGCATTATATACCCAAAACATCTCAATCAAAATTCAAACATCTAAATAATTAATTTTTGCTAATACTACTTTATATATTACTAGTATATGATACATATATACATAAGATTGCTTACCTCAACACGATATTTGATATTTTTAAGAATCAATTTTTCTTGCAATCAGTTGAAAGAGTTTGATTATTAGTAACTTCTTTCACTTGCAGCGATTATATCAATGTCTTCATATTATTGTTCTCTTCTTTAAGTAGGTGAGGGAAGTTTTTGTAACCCCTCTACATGTACTGGTTTTATTTCAATAAAATTACATTTTTTTAATAAAAAAAAAAGATTGAATCATTTCAAGGGATTGCTCATGAACTTATTTTAATTCTTTTGAGAGTGAGCCTATCTTTTATCCATCTTTTTGGACCTAATTAAGTTGCCAAGTGTTCTCAATTTTGATGAGTACGTAGGAATATAAATTGTGTAATAAGCTTATAGCTCTAGTGACATTATTTGATAATCAGTTTTCAACAAATGAAATTTTTGTCAATTTTGTTCAACTAAAATTTACATTTATCATCTCTTAGCTTATTAAATTTGTTGATGACTTCTAGAATATCAAAAGTCTTTCAAATTACCAATACAACTACATGCACCGGTAAACTATCTTATTATTAAGAGATGCTTAGACTTTGGACTTTAGTCTTCTTCTCAATCTTGATTATAATTTTCTCTTTATATTATTTATTGCTCATTAACTTTTAATTTAATTATGATTTATATTAACATGAGACACGCATACAATGCACGTGTCGAAAATTAGTATTTACTAATGTTTTTAGCGTGACCTATCAAATGGGTCACAGTCATTATTTGGCCGTCTAATAAATGGAACTGGGGTTTGACATTTAATAAGTGGAGTAGCAGAGGCGGGGCCAAAATTTTCAATAAGGGGATTCAAAATTTATAGAAATAGATAGCCGAAGGGGTTCGACATCTACTATATATATATATAAACTTATTTTAATCATGTATATATAATATAATTTTCCGCCAAAGGGGGTTCAAATGAAAAGGTAGCTCCGCCCCTGTGGAGTAAGATTCACCTCTTTTTCTTCCCTATCTCTTTCTTAGGAAGTAACTATAATTTTCTGAGGCGTATTCAGGATTTCGGTTAGATAGGTGCATAATTATAAAAATGTATTTTAAAATATAAATTTAATTAATTTGCCTTTTAAATTTTTTAATATGAATCATAAAATTTTAAAAATTATAGGTCCAAAAAATATAGTACTATTAATTATAAATTTTAATATACGCATTTGATCTAATTATATAAAACATTTGTAGTGCTGATTTTTTTTAGGAATTTTCAAGTGTGTTTTGACATTTTTTGAAAGATTAAAGGGAAAAAACAAAAGCAAAATTAGTTGAAATGTTAAAATCATCCAATCATCATTGTATTATTACATGTTACTTTAAATATGGATTCACATATCTATATTTAAGTTTTTTTAAAAAGATATAATACTACTCCCTCCATTTAAAAAATGATGTCGTAGTTTGACTTGGAAACGGAGTTTAAGAAAAGAAAGAAGATTTTTTAATCTTGTGATACTAAATTAAAGTTATGTCAAATGTAACAAAATGTCCTTTAATCTTGTGGTCTTAAACATGATACGTGGAAAATTAAAGTTAAAGTGTTATCAAAAAATAAAAATGATCATTTTTTTTGAAATAAACTAAAAAGAAAATAGAGATATTCTTTTTTAAACGGAGAGAGCATTATATATGATCTAGAGAGGGAAGCCTGGGTTCACGTGAATCCACGGGACCCCCTCTAGATACGCTCTGATTTCCTTCCCTACAAAATTACATAATTTGTGCTTATACTTTTATTGGAAATATAATATTAGTTACAATGTTCATCATCCATTGCCTTTTCTAGGAAGCATCTGATTTTGAATTTCAGAGTGGAAGTGGGACAGCTCTAAGAGGACAAAGTCTGGTTAAGGTGAGGCCAAATTTCTCCTGCATGTCCAAGTCTTTTGGTGCAATGTCACCCTCAATTTTCCACTTAAATGTATTCAACAGTGTGCCAAGCATTACTGGGATCATCCTTACTGCCAATGGCACACCAGGGCAAATTCTTCGACCAGCACCAAATGAAATTAACTCAAAATCTTGACCTCGCACATCCAATTTTGAATCCATAAATCTATCAGGATTAAACACCAAAGGGTCTTCCCAAAAAGTTGAGTCCCGGCCAATTGCCCACACATTAATCAACACTTTTGAATCTTTAGGGACAATGTAGCCACACAGCTCAACATCTTGCTCTACTTTTCGAGGTACCAAAAAAGGAGCTGGAGGGTGCATCCTGTAAGTTTCTTTAATAATGCACTGCAAGTAAGGGAGTCGGGCAACGTCAGCTTCCTCCATCGGGTTACCTTCTCCGAGGACTTGTACGAGCTCAGCTTGGACTTTCTTCATAATATCTGGAGATCTAAGAAGCTCAGTCATAGCCCATTCCACTACGTTCGAACTTGTATCAGTTCCCGCATTAAATAGGTCCTGAGATTAAGATACATGACCCACAACTATGAGCTAAATTAATCATGCAAACCACATACGGATAATTCACCAACGCAAGCATATTTAATGAGGTCAATTGCATTCAGTATTTTTCAACGGGAAACGTAGGTGGTGAAATTTAGTTGTGTAGCCCTCTTAAAAACTTATAGAGAGAGATCTTCATTTAGTTACTTAGTTGGTTAGCCTGAACTTTTACTTTGTGTGTTTAATGCAAACCCCCAATCAATAATAATAATAATAATAATAATAATAATAAAATATAGAAAGAGAATTAAAGATAGCTCACCAAACACATTGTTGCTATATGCATGTGATTAATTTCTTGGGGATTCTGTTCACTTGATGTGATTAAGGCATCTAAAACATCATTGTTTTGATAACCTGGGGATTTCCTTATCTCCAGCCTCTCATTTATGAATCCATTAAATAGCTTTAGTAGTTTCCCCAAATGAGAATTATATCGACTTAGACCTTGCGGATGCACTATTTTCAGGACGGGAAAGTAGTCTACCAATTTTGGTTTACCCATCTCCATCATCATTCCCTCCATCAATTCCTTAAATTCTTTACCAGAATTTTCATACGGATCTGCCAAGTCCTTTGAGAAGAGAGTGTTGGAAAGTAAGTTCAACATCGTCCTGAAAATTGCACCACCAATATCTACCGCCTCCCCCGTCTGGCTACTCTTTTTACAGTAACCAACAAGTTCTTCCATCTTCTTGTACCTAATATAAAAACACGATTAAGTAAATCAGTAAAACTCATATGTTCTGATCGTTTTCATAAGTGAGAAAAAAATTCAATTTCATATCACATGTCTAAACGAGACCAAAGAATTTTGAGATATTATAGCAAACAGAAATTCTGAGTCTTCTCACTATCATTGTTATAAAAAAAAATATCTATATTCATTGGAAAACATAATTAATCAAACAAAGTTTGATTTCTTAAATAGTTTTAATTTTTAGATGACGTACTCAGACAATACTACGTACCTAAGGTGCCGGCTGGCATCAAGCTTGTTAATAGAGAAAATGTGGTAAGTCATGATTTTGCGGAGAATTCTCCATTGAGGATGGGAAGCGGGAAGCCAACCAACGGAGAACATGTGAAAATTTTCCTCTTTGACTATATCAGGAATTGACCTGCTAGAAAAGGCTGAATCTTGCTTTTGGAGCACTTGTTTGGCCATATTTGAAGAAGAAATAACAACAGTTGTTATTTGCCCCAACTTCAGACGCATAATTGGGCCATGAAAATCGGCGAGTTTCGCAAGGGATTTATGAGGTTGATTGCCCAGTAAATGAAGATTTCCGATTATGGGTAATGGAGAGGGTCCTGGAGGAACCTTTCTGCTTCTATTTGTTGTTAATGCTACTAACAAATGAAGCCTTGGAACAAAGTCCAGGCAAGCAAGAGAGCTAGAGGAGTGCTATAACAATAATAATAATAATAATCCATAGTAATTAACGTTATTAAAAAAAAATGCGTTTAACTATATGATCAAGAACATGAGTTGTAGACATTTATTTATAGTGGTATATATACTGTTGAATGTCGAAATTAATACTGTAACAGTAGGGTTGGGTATTGTATGATATTTACCATTTCAGTTTGATTATTTTGATTGTCGATTTCTAAAAGTACTGTGATATTATTAATTATTATCATGTCAAGTTCATTTGGTTTCAGTATTTTGTAGTATGAAAAATTGATGTTGATTTATTTTACTTCAATTGACATATACTTATATAATAATAAATTATAAATTCAAATTTTAAAAAAAAGTCTGAATTATATTAATTATTATACTAGAATAACATTTTATAAATCTAAAATTATTTTCTTTAAAAACAATACAAATAATTTCCTTCCTCAATCAATTACACAAAAACACCTCAATCAAAATTCAAATATTTAAATAATTAATTTACAAAAACATCTCAATCAAAATTCAAACATCTATATAATTAATTTACAAAAACATCTCAATCAAAATTCAAACATCTATACAATTAATATTCTATTGATACTATTTTGCATATTTGCTAATATATGATTAGAATGTAACTATGTATTTCAATATAGTATTTTATATTTCATTATATATTATTAACATCGAATATCATGTCGTATAAAAAAGAAATAATAAATATACTCATGAACTATCCTAAATGGGACGCAGATTTCCTATATCATACTTTTGGTACATAGGTGCATCTGCCGTTCAAGAACTAGAGCATATATACCATTTATACTTTGCATACCATTTACTATAGTTCGGGGTATATTTGTCCATATTCCCTAAAAAATTATCAAATCAAAATAACAAGGGAAAAGGCATAGGTTCCCCATAAACTTGTCTCGAAAAGTTAGTTACACTCTTAAACTATCACGATGACCTATTGCACATTTTTACTACTCAAAAGTGAATTTATTATCACCCCGAGACGTGCAACACTTCTCACATTATTTAGTGTATTACACTCGCTGTCATATTAATCACTACATCACTGTCATGTCATGAATTCTAATTTTTGTTTTGTTTTCTTATTATTACTCTATCTTTTCTTTTGTTAACTATATTATACACTAATTAAATCTAATTAATTGTTTTATTTCTCTAATAATTATATATACTTCATCACAAAATATCACCCATTTCAATTGCCATTTCATCGGAAAAAACTTATCCAGCCACTTTCACTATTGATTTTGTTCTTCACCATCACTATATCACCTTCAATTCTTCTCTTCTTTGTCACCCAATACCACATATCACTATCACCATTATTAATGGTAAAAAAAAATTCTTCTGTCATCGTCTTCAATAACCTCTTTTAATTTTTGTTATCAACCACCCATCATTATCAAACTCAGAAAGCTGCTATCACTATCAAACGCAAAATTGATTAATAACAAAAATCTATTTAGAAAAGTCAAAAAAAAATGAAAAAGATAGAAACTATCAATCAAAACTTTTCTACATAAAATAAAATTATTAATTAACAAATCTATAAGAATTAACCTAATTATAAATAAAAAAAATTGTACTATAAGATTATTATGAAAAAAAATATGATGAAAATAAAGAAGGAAGAAGAAGAGGAGAATGCGTGGGATGTGAAGAAAATATGTGTGGGAGGGTGGACGTAGAAAAAAGGATTCTAACCTTTTACTCCAAATTTTTTTACTTTAGTTCTATGCTGACGCTCTTATTTTTTTTATTTTTTTTGCCATTTCAATTTTAGGGGATAAAAAAATTCAGTTTTGAATTATATAAATATATAATAGATCACTAATATAATTTAAGCATGTAATTGATTTTTCAAAAGCAATTTAAAGAGAAATTCAGCCTTTTCCCAAATAATAATTTTAAAATATATATATATATATATATATATATATAATAGTAAAAGGATGAATTAATTAATGAGGATTAAATCGTAGGGCCGTACCATGACCCCCTCATGTTGTCGGAATTAATCCATTTGTGGAGTACGTTTCACCACATTTTCCTTGCTCAGCAGAATGCATTATTGGATCACATGGTATGATGATGTACCTCTTGTTTCTATCCATAAAAGCAAAACAATTGGTGGACAAACTTTGTCGTTTTGTGTGATTCACAAACAATAGTAATTTTGAATTTTTTAGTGGCCGAATTAGAGCCCGTTTGAATTGACTTTAAAAAAAATAACTTTCAACAAGTATATTTAAAAGTGTTGAAATTTATTTTTAAAATAAATAGTTATGTGTATGGATAAATGTATTGCAGATGAAAAAAAATTATTGATATTTTTGGCAAATAAGTGTTGGTAAGTACTTTTTTAATCAAAATATCTGAAATACTCTTAAAGTTGTTAACATGATAAAAAGTTTATTAAATTTAGGTTTCTATACTTAAAGAAAAATAAAAAAAAATTAATTTATACTTACATCCATAAGTAATAATATTTCCTATCATTCACATATATCTTTATCATCACAAATTATTTATAAGAGGAATATAAATTTATTATTTAAGTTAAATTTTGTATGCGCTACTTATTATTATTAATAATAATAATAATAAAAATAAAAATAATATATATCTATATAAATATTAATAATAATATAATAATAATATATATATAATAATAATAAATATAATAATAATAATAATAATTAAAAAAAAGAATTAAGAATATATATGTCTAATTCGTCATTTTGACACGTCATCAACGAGTGTGTTACACACACCTTACATAGCTGGCTGATTATAAAAAATGTGTCAAGATGACACTTCAAAACATGACACGAGGTATCTAAAATGGAAAAAGCCTTGTTGAGGTATCTAAGTGAAGGTTAGTGCGAACTTTAGAGGGTCTGCGATGGGTTAGGCGTACTTGAAAATTATAAATTATCTAAAAAATTTACTTGGAGATTAATTTCGCAGGAATTTCCTACGAATATTTATGTAAAATTCAGAAATTCCTGAATTTTGGATTTTTTTACCTACGAAAAATATCTCCCCAAAAATAGTGATAAGTAATTTTGGTGCCATTTTTACAAATTTATTGGGAATTATTTAGGGCAAATAATTTGCAAGTACAATTTTCATAGGTAAATTCACAAGTCATGAAAAAAAAGTATTTTTTAATTTGTTTGAAAGAAAATTCCCAAATAAGCATATTTGCTGATTCAATTAAAAATAATCACTTAAAAAATTATCTAACAATAATTTTATATGTTGTATTAGGAGATTTATGTTCTACGAAATTTGTTGGGAATTTATCTCTTGAGAATTTACTTGGAAACTTTTTTACTTGTAGAATTACTTGGGGATTCTATTTTTGTGAATTTGATTGAAGATTTTTGAGTAATGTATACTTGAACTTTTTTAAATATAATTTTACTGGAAGTTCTTTTTTTTAAATCTAAGAACTTGTTTTATTTGAAAACTTCGAGGAATATTTTCATTAAAATATATTTAACAAAATAAAAAAACTACAATAATTTAAAAAAATATCAATGACATTAGAAATTTTTTATTGTTAAATATTTACTCTAATTTTAGATTGAATAAATTATTATACAATAATATCAATCTAATAATGGTGTTGGAACATTACTACATATGTCATTTTCAATATTTTTTAACGTATCACAAAAAAACAATGATGCAATTATTTTTTCTTGTTTTTTTTTTCAATTTAAAAGATAGAAAGAATTAAAATTACATGACTAGTTATTTACCCAATAACAAAATAACTATTCATAAATGTAATTAATTTTGATTTAATATTATTTATATTAAATTGTGTATTATTGAATAATTCAAGCATTATATTAAAGTATAGAAAAATTCAATGATATACATTATTAGTGTGAAGTCTAATTATCCTTCGTTGATAAAATTATATTAAATGGAAAATAAATAAACTTTACTTGCATATATAATTGGTATTTCTTATAAGCATTAAAAATGACATAATTTCTATATATATAGTAAGTTATTAAATTATATTTATTTGCAAATGAATAATTAAGTATGTTAAAATATAATTATTAAAATATCAATTAAAATTAAAAATACCTCAAATACCTAATAAGATATACTATCATTTATTAATTATAACTTTCTTGCACGTTAAATTTATAAATTTACTTATATTTTCAATTATTTATTTATAAATACTTTGTAAGTACAATTTAAACTTTGTCTATGTTTAATATGCTTGGTTATAGACATTATCACATAGGAAGTGTAAGCATAACATTTTCATGAATTTTGACTGATAGTGATTTATTTTAAATATATAAACAATTGTCATGTTTCAGTTTTTAAGAGTCAAATTACATGAATTTTAGTCAATATTTAAGATATATTTTATTGCCATATTAATATGATATAAAGTAAAAGTAATTTTGTAGAATTTATAAATATCTAAATAATAATTTAAATATTCAATTGAATTTATTAAATTTTGTTTTAAAAATTAATCAAAATGGAGAAAGACAAAAAAAAAATTAGTATAGTATCATGGTATCTTTTGTATCACATCGAAAAAAACCCAAAAATTTAACATTTATAATACTATGACTTGAAATATTGGTAGAATGGAATTTCAAGAAGGCAACTATAAATGAGTAAAGGTGGCAATTTCAGCCCATATTAGTGAAATGAAATCATTTTGTCCATATTAAATTAAATAGATTATTCATATTTTCTTTTATTTTCTTAAATGGGTTAATATGGTCTTCAACCTATTTAAGCTCATACAAATATGGACAAAATGGGCTAACATGAGAATCCATATTCAGCCTATATAAGTGAGAAATAAAATAGATTTTCTTTTAATTTTTGAAAAACAAAAAAAATTAGAAATCGCTTGGTGGAAGGTGGGGGATGACTGGGAGTGGGGGTGGGGGGGAGGGGAAATTTTTTTTATTTTTTATTTTGAAAAAATTTGTTTTATTTTTCGAAAACAAAATTTTTTTAGGGATAGGTTAGTGGAAGGCCGGGAGAGGGGTAAAATCTTTTTTTTTATTTTTAAATTAGATTTTTTTGTTTTTCGAAAACAATTTTTTTTAGGGGTAGGTTGGTGGAAGGAGGGGGAGGCGGGAGAGGGGGTAATTTTTTTTTTGAAAAAACAGATTTGTTTTGTTTTTCGAAAACAAATTTTTATAGGGGTAGGTTGGTGGAAAGTCGGAGTGGGGGGGGGGGGGGGGCGGGGGTGCCCGGGAGAGGGGTGATTTTTTTTTTCTTTTTCGAAAATAAAATTTTTTTAAGGTTAGGTTGATAGAAGGTCGGGGTCGGGGGGGGAGGGGGGGCAAATCCATATTTGACCATATTATATTTGGATGGATTGTAATCCAAACTATTTTTTCTCAAATCATATTCAACCAATCCAAATCCGAACTAATCCAACTATTTGCCACCCCTATAAATGAGTGGGCATGGAATCTCGTGGGAAGTTGGTATTAGAAGGGCAATCAAATTGAATTTCATAGCGGATTGAGCACTTATGAAATTGTGCATTGGATGGGTAGTTGTTTGAGAAATATGGCCGGATAGGTAGGTAGATATGTGTGTAGGGGGTTCACAAATAAATATGTGTTTAGGGGTTCAGTGAATAATAAAATAAATAAATAAAAGATAATAATTAGTCCTCTGTTTCACAAAAAATTATCTAAATTGATGTTATTTTTTTAAAAATAGACTAAAAATGATAGAAAGTCATTTTTTTTAAACTGATAGAGTAACTGTTTAAAGAAATTTATTTGAATATCTTCTCGCGACTTTACTTGTGAATAAATTGGTAAGAAAAAATCATTTTTATCTTTTGTATTTTTTGCAAGAAAAATCGCAAGTAATTTGCCTGCGGAATTTAAGCCCTTGGTAAATTAGTTGGGGATTTTGAAATTCGCAGGAAATAATTACATAGGAAGGTTTTACCTTCTGATTCTTTTTTTAGGAAAATCTGCATGCAACTTGTTTTCCTTTGAATTTTCATACATAATTCGCAAGAAAATCTCCATATAATTCATACTTTTTTTTGTAATTCATTGAATTATAATTATCTAGAAAATTTATTGAATTATTTTTTTGTATCAATAAAATCATTTAATTTAAAGGCTTTTATCTTTAAAAAATCACTCAACTACATTTATTATTAAAATAAATTTGATGTGACAAAATAAAAAATATTCACAAACAGACATTAAAGTATTAGAGCCATTAAATATATATTCTATATAGTATATAAGAGAAAAGAATATACGAATGCATGGAAATGAGACATAGTGTATGCTTACTTTTTCATATAATTTTGAAGACCGAAATGTAATTATACAGAGGCAAAACAATGGATCAAGGCATAGAGAGACGCACAGGTGGGGTTTATGAATTCAGATGAATCTACTAGTTTTTTTATATTTTAAAATAAAATAAATATATGTATATTAACTTGTAAATTTTAAACAAAATTGATTTAGAACCTCAACTCATAATCTTGACTCCGCCTCTAATAATTAGAGATGTATAAAACTAAAACCAAACACGAGGTAATTATTAAAGGAGAAGAATTATTACATCTCAAATGTGTGAACGAACTTAAAAGTTTTCAAATTCCCTTGCATTTACTGAGGAAACTTTAATATTGTTAGAATGAGAAAAGATTTTGATAATTGACAAATGCAGGAACAGATGAAAGAAACAGGTTGTACAGACGTGTTCCTTACAGAACGAATCCGACTTGAATAAGGAGAACATCAACCACGTGAATTAGAAGTTATAAAGCTGTGAAATTATTATTTTTTCGACAAGCAACCAGTACAAAAGGTTTCCTTTTATAAAGGAGTTCAAAGCCAAGTGAAAGAAGGAAAACTAATTCCTATTTAAGGAAATCTATTTAAGGAAATTGTGTTTTCTTATTTATTTAAGGAAATTATGTTTTCTTATTTATTTAAGGAAATTGTGCTTTCTTATTTATTTAAGGAAATTCTGTAGAAAAGGAGTCCAAGTAGAAGTCAACAAGGATCTGTAGAAGGCAAATACAAGTTGAATTATACAAGGAGTTGGTGAAGTTCTGATCTATAAATAGGGAGCTATTTGCATCAGAAAAGATTGCACACTTACATAGAGAGAAGATCAAAACACAATCAAGAGGTTTGAGAGAGTTTTGAGATTTATTGGGGGCGTTGCAATTTGTGAGGAAAAATTGTAAGATTGTATTCAAGAGTCTTGTTTACAATCAGAGTTTTGTGAGTAGGACTTGTTCGACAAGTTGTAGAACTTGAAGAACATTAGAAGATATAAAACCGGGGGTTTTTGTGTCTTTGGGTAGCTAGAAATTAGAGTTTATAATTTCTTAGCTAGGAATTAGAGTTTATAATTCTTCTAGGGATTAGAGTTTATAATTCCTTAGGTTACATAGCTTTGTAATCTTTTGTTGAGACTTGAAGTTTAATAAAGTGGAGTTAAATCCTACAGAGGTGTAGGTCGTGGTTTTTACCCTTGTGAGTTGGGGTTTTCCGCGATAAAATATTGTGTCATTATTTTATTTGCTTCACAAAACGTAACTGCTGTAATTCTGCAAAGGAACATATAGAACAAACCTGTTCCTAAGGAGAATTTGGGGGTCAGAATTCCAACAATTGGTATCAGAGCAGGTTATCTTTGAAGAGTCTAACAACTCAAGATAAGATCATAATGAATTCTGCACCTCCTCTTGGGCATGGTCAAGGGCAACACATCAACAGACCACCATTATTTAATGGAGAATACTACTCTTGGTGGAAGACAAGAATGGAAGACTTCATTCAAGCTGAAGATTACGAACTATGGGTTAGAATTACTAATGGACCATTAATTCCTACTATTACTGATAGTGAAGGGAATAAGGTACCTAAACCTACAGATAAATACGGGGAAGCCGATTACAAGATGTTAGGAAAGAATGCAAAAGCTAAGTGCATTCTTGTATGTGGATTAGGACCTGATGAGTTTAACCGCATCTCTAGTTGTACCTCTGCAAAACAAATATAGGACACTTTAAAAAACGCTCACGAAGGTACAACTCAAGTTCGTAAATTCAGAATTGCCACACTTTGTTCTAAATATGAGGCATTCAAGATGAAATCCGGAGAATCACATCAAGATATGATCACCAGATTTACCACTGTTGTAAACGAGTTAATATCCTTGGACAAAGTATACACCACTGAGGAACAGGTAGACAAAGTACTAAGGACTCTGCCTAGATCATGGGAAATAAAAGTTACTGCAATCAGAGAAGCCAAGGATCTAACCAATATGACTTTGGATGAATTAGTAGGAAATCTCAAAACTTATGAAATGAATGTTGACAAAAGAGGTCAAGGAAACAAAGAGAAAAATCTTGGATTTAAAGCAACTGAAAGTGATGAATCTGACATAGATGATGATGATCTTGCGCTGATAAGTAAGAACTTCAAGAAACTCTTAAAAAGGGGATTAAACGCTAGCAAGAAATCACCACCCCAAAAAAAAAGAAATCTTGAGAGACCACAAGACGGAGGTTGTTTCAAATGTGGTAAAATAGATCACCAGATCAAGGATTGTCCAATGTGGGAAGTAGAATGGAAAAAGGGAAGAGACGAAAAAGAGAAGAAGGAACTTCTCAACAAAAAGAAAAACAAAGAAAAAGAACAAGCAATGTATGCAGCTTGGGGAACAGGTTCTTCGGACATGTATGAAGAAGATGATGAGGACATTGCTTTGATGGCGATAGAAGAATCAAATGCTGAACCTGATTCAGACTCTGAAGAAACTGAGGTAAATCTTCTTAACCTAAAAGATAAACTAGTAAAGTTCTCTAAGAAAAAACTTTCATTCCTATTGCTTGCTTCCATAGACACAATTCAAGAACTTGTTAACACCAAGAGCCAACTACTTTCTTCTTTGTCTAGCCTAAAGTTTGAGCACATTGATCTTAATAAGAACAAACATGACCTTCAAGGGAGAATCAAGCAACTTGAATCTCACAATCTGGAACTAAGAAGTGAGAATCTAAAACTAAAAATTCTTGATAAAGAAAAAGAGGGTGAACTGCCGAACCAAAAACTTGAGGTCGAAAAACTCAAAAATAACTTAAAACTAGAAAAGGAAAACTCTAGGAGAATAAATCTTGAATTAACTAGGATGAGAAGTGATCTGGAAAGAGCAAATAAGTGGACAAAATCCTCCATGATAGTAACCCATCTAGGTAACAATAATAGGAACATTAAAACTGGAATAGGGTATGAACAACCCATAAATGAGAATTCTATGTTTTGTATTATTTGTGGTATCTCAGGTCACTCTTAACAATATTGTCCTAAACACAAAGCTAGTGCAGAAAATAATACAAGAGGAACTTATAAAACTGTTCAAAGGAACAGGTATACTCAAAGGAAAAATAATCTGCCCAAGTGGGCTTATAGAGATCTTATTCATCCTTTTTATCAATACAAAGGACCCAAGCTAGTCTGGGTTCCTAAATCTAACCTTTGAATTTGCAGGAAAAGTGAGAGGAAGCAGACAACATTCACCAATTGAACATGTTGTTTCAGATACATGATTGTAACTAGAAAAAATTCCTCTCACTTGAGAAAAAAAAAAGAATGGATGAATAACATTGACTGAAAAAAAAAATTGAAAAAAAAAAGAGTTTGAAAAAAAAAAGAAGAAGAAAAAGACTGAAGAAGCATGTGAAAGGAACAGGTCCAACCTATGCAGTATGTAACATTTATGTGCTCTTAGATGATCAATCAATCAAAAATATGATCAGCCAAGGAAAACACTTTCAAAAGGAATAATTTGGAACTTGGGGATGATTAAGGTCATGCTACTCATGCACTATAACGTTGTAGTTGCATCTAGCACGAGAGAGAGGCTTAGTAAAATTGAAGCAAAATTCAGCATTATCCATATATCTAAGGTATGTCTACAATTATTCATGATTAAATATAAAGTCAATGCACTTGAACCTATTTCTTCCACTTGTCCCAAAAGATATTCATGCCCTAAATACTACCAAAACAAATATCTTCTTAAAAAGCCTTATCCCAATGTGATGGTCTATGATTGAGATGAAATTGATGGAGGAAACCTCTACTTTGGTGCCTTATAAATATAGATTAAGAAAGTAGAGTGTGCTGGTTTTTAGGGGGAATCTTTTGTATTGAGTAAAGTCTTGGAAGATTTACATTGTGAGGGGGAATATTTTGGGGACCCTATACTTGAACAAAGTTCACCTGTTAGGCTCAACTTTGATGCATCTAGTGAGGGGGAATCGATGGGAGACACATTTGTGGAACCCAGTTGTTCTATTGGGATTTTAGATTGATATAAAAAAAAAAAAAATTGCTACACCTGATAGTACACGTCCTGGGAACAGATTGAGAGAACGTGTTCCTTTAAAAGTGATACTCAAAAAAAAAAATTGTTTCTCTTACTGACTCTATTACAATTAAAGATGAGTGAACTATTGTTTCTCCAGAGGGAACATAATTGATTGAACAAGTTCCTTAAAAGTGATATAAAAAAAAAAGGATTGAGCCTACATAGACCAATGTTATCTTTGAAATTGAGAAGGCTGCTAATCTTGTTAATTCAAAATATATCTTTGCTACTAAAAAATAACTTTTATTTATCCTCTGATCTTTTGATATTACCTAGCCACTCTAGCCTTTGACTTTCCAATTTTTTTCTCATCACAAGTGCTTGATTCTATCTTTAATTTTGATTATAGTTGTGGTGTATATGCTTTTGATTAATGCTAATGTTGGATTTGAGTTTTAAGTTAATGTCTATATCCTATGTTTATGCAAATGCTTTGCTATAGCTAATTGAGTTCTTGATTTTTAAGTGTTTGTGTAAGTGATAGCCCCAGTGACCATGAGTATCGAATTTGCCTAATGTCAAAAGGGGGAAGCAGCTGCATATGAGTTATGTGTACCTATTCAATGCAAGCAGATAAATTTGCCATAGTCAAAAAGGGGGAATTTGTTAAAGTGTCGTTGTTTTGAAGTATGGCAAAGTTAAGGAGTTATAGTAGTAACATGGCAAAAGAAGGAAGATGTGTGTCTTATTTGCTGAGTTCGAAATGTATAATTGTCATCATCAAAAAGGGGGAATTTGTTAGAATGAGAAAAGATTTTGATAATTGACAAATGCAGGAACAGATGAAAGAAACAGGTTGTACAGACGTGTTCCTTACAGAACGAATCCGACTTGAATAAGGAGAACATCAACCACGTGAATTAGAAGTTATAAGAAGATTTTGATAATTGACAAATACAGAAACAGATGAAAGAAACAGGTTGTACAGACGTGTTCCTTACAGAACGAATCCGACTTGGATAAGGAGAACGTCAACCACGTGAATTAGAAGTTATAAAGCTGTGGAATTATTATTTTTTCGACAAGCAACCAGTACAAAGAGTTTCTCATTCTAACAAATTCCCCCTTTTTGATGATGACAATTATACATTTCGAACTCAGCAAATAAGACACACATCTTCCTTCTTTTGCCATGTTACTACTATAACTCCTTAACTTTGCCATACTTCAAAACAACGACACTTTAACAAAGCTATGTAACCTAAGGAATTATAAACTCTAATCCCTAGAAGAATTATAAACTCTAATTCCTAGCTAAGAAATTATAAACTCTAATTTCTAGCTACCCAAAGACACAAAAACCCCCAGTTTTATATCTTCTAATGTTCTTCAAGTTCTACAACTTGTCGAACAAGTCCTACTCACAAAACTCTGATTGTAAACAAGACTCTTGAATACAATCTTACAATTTTTCCTCACAAATTGCAACGCCCCCAATAAATCTCAAAACTCTCTCAAACCTCTTGATTGTGTTTTGATCTTCTCTCTATGTAAGTGTGCAATCTTTTCTGATGCAAATAGCTCCCTATTTATAGATCAGAACTTCACCAACTTCTTGTATAATTCAACTTGTATTTGCCTTCTACAGATCCTTGTTGACTTCTACTTGGACTCCTTTTCTACAGAATTTCCTTAAATAAATAAGAAAGCACAATTTCCTTAAATAAATAAGAAAACATAATTTCCTTAAATAAATAAGAAAACACAATTTCCTTAAATAGATTTCCTTAAATAGGAATTAGTTTTCCTTCTTTCACTTGGCTTTGAACTCCTTTATAAAAGGAAACCTTTTGTACTGGTTGCTTGTCGAAAAAATAATAATTAACTTCTAATTCACGTGGTTGATGTTCTCCTTATTCAAGTCGGATTCGTTCTGTAAGGAACACGTCTGTACAACCTGTATAGTAGTAACATGGCAAAAGAAGGAAGATGTGTGTCTTATTTGCTGAGTTCGAAATGTATAATTGTCATCATCAAAAAGGGGGAATTTGTTAGAATGAGAAAAGATTTTGATAATTGACAAATGCAGGAACAGATGAAAGAAACAGGTTGTACAGACGTGTTCCTTACAGAACGAATCCGACTTGAATAAGGAGAACATCAACCACGTGAATTAGAAGTTATAAAGCTGTGAAATTATTATTTTTTCGACAAGCAACCAGTACAAAAGGTTTCCTTTTATAAAGGAGTTCAAAGCCAAGTGAAAGAAGGAAAACTAATTCCTATTTAAGGAAATTATTTAAGGAAATTGTGTTTTCTTATTTATTTAAGGAAATTATGTTTTCTTATTTATTTAAGGAAATTGTGCTTTCTTATTTATTTAAGGAAATTCTGTAGAAAAGGAGTCCAAGTAGAAGTCAACAAGGATCTGTAGAAGGCAAATACAAGTTGAATTATACAAGGAGTTGGTGAAGTTCTGATCTATAAATAGGGAGCTATTTGCATCAGAAAAGATTGCACACTTACATAGAGAGAAGATCAAAACACAATCAAGAGGTTTGAGAGAGTTTTGACATTTATTGGGGGCGTTGCAATTTGTGAGGAAAAATTGTAAGATTGTATTCAAGAGTCTTGTTTACAATCAGAGTTTTGTGAGTAGGACTTGTTCGACAAGTTGTAGAACTTGAAGAACATTAGAAGATATAAAACCGGGGGTTTTTGTGTCTTTGGGTAGCTAGAAATTAGAGTTTATAATTTCTTAGCTAGGAATTAGAGTTTATAATTCTTCTAGGGATTAGAGTTTATAATTCCTTAGGTTACATAGCTTTGTAATCTTTTGTTGAGACTTGAAGTTTAATAAAGTGGAGTTAAATCCTACAGAGGTGTAGGTCGTGGTTTTTACCCTTGTGAGTTGGGGTTTTCCGCGATAAAATATTGTGTCATTATTTTATTTGCTTCACAAAACGTAACTGCTGTAATTCTGCAAAGGAACATATAGAACAAACCTGTTCCTAAGGAGAATTTGGGGGTCAGAATTCCAACAAATATCTTTAGGTGCAAAATTACTCCCTCCGTTTTTATGTGAGGCCTTTCGAATTTCAAGTGTCAAACAAGTTTAACTTTTATCGTAAATTTTTTATAGATTTTTTATTATTAATTATTGTGACTCGCAGTACTTTTTACGTAGTTTAAAATATATATTTTTCATTTTAAAAAAACGAAGATTGCGTGGGCAAAATTTAAATTATTTGACTCAAAAAATATAAAACGTGTCATATAAATTGAGAAAGTGAAAGTACATAAATTTGTAGTTATATTAAATTATTATTTATTTATTCATTTTTTTGGACTTGAAATATAAGTTACAATGTTTTCATTATCCATTTCCTTTTATAGAAAGCCGTCTAGTTTTGGATATTAAACGGTAAGGGGACAGCTCTGAGAGGACGAAGTTTGGCCAAGGTGAGGCCAAATTTCTCCTGCATGTCCAAGTCTTTTGGTGCAATGTCACCCTCAATTTTCCATTTAAATGTATTCAATAATGTGCCTAGCATTACTGGGACCATCCTTATTGCCAATGGGAGACCAGGACAAATTCTTCTACCAGCACCAAATGGAATTAACTCAAAATCTTGACTTCGCACATCCAATTTTGAATTCATAAATCTATCAGGATTAAACACCAAAGGATCTTCCCATAGAGTTGAGTCCCGGCCAATTGCCCACACATTAATCAGCACTTTTGAACCTTTAGGGACAGTGTAGCCACACAGCTCAACATCTTGCTCTACTTTTCGAGGTACCAAAAAAGGAGCTGGAGGGTGCATCCTGTAAGTTTCTTTAATAATGCACTGCAAGTAAGGGAGTCGGGCAACGTCACTTTCTTCCATCAGGTTACCTTCTCCAAGGACTTGTACGAGCTCAGCTTGGACTTTCTTCATAATCTGTGGAGATCTAAGAAGCTCAGTCATAGCCCATTCCACTACGTTCGAAATTGTATCAGTTCCCGCATTAAATAGGTCCTGAGATACACCCACAACGTAACTTTGAGCTGAAAATTACTCAGTGAAACCACTTAGGGTTGATAATTCAAAGAGAGGGGCACACTGAACAAGTACTAGATGGACTTCAATTCGGTTTGTAACCACTACTGAAAATAAACAAAAATCTAGTGAAATGATTTTTAATTTTTCATAATTTGAAAACTACTATATGCATGTTCAATTAATGTATCAAACATGGTGACAGAAATGGACCTAACTTTGATATCGTGATAAAAAAAAAATGAACCTGGAAAGTAATATTCTCAAAGTAGTGAGTACTCACCAAAAGTATTGTAGCTATATGCTTGCGATCAATATCTTGTGGATTATCTTCGGTCGCTGTGAGTAAGGTGTCTAAAACATCACTACTCTTTTGTCCATTCAACTTCCTTAGCTCCATCCTCTCATTTATCAATCCATTAAAAAACTTAAGTAGCTTACCGAAGTGAGAATTATATCGCCTTAATCCTTGTGGATCTACTAATTTTAGCACTGGAAAGTAATCCACCCAGTTTGGTTTACCCATGTCTATCATTAGTCCCTCCACCAAATCCTTAAATTCTTTACCCGAATTTTCATAGGGATCTGCCAAGTCCTTTGAGATTAGAGTGTTGGAAAGTAAATTCAACATGGTCAAATTGCACCACTAATATCTACCGCCTCCCCCATTTGGCTACTCCTTTTACAGTAAACAACAACTTCTTCCATCTTCTTGTACCTTACAAAAAATAAACTTTGATGAGGTCGGTGATAACTAGAGGTGGCAAATGGGCGGGTTGGATCAAATATAGGCGGGTTGAAAATGGATAAACATAAAATGGGTAATTATTTAATCTGCCCATATTTGATATGGATAAAAATGGTTAGGTAAAATACTAGTTTACCCATATTTTACCTATATTTCATGAATAAATAATTTTTACTTAAGAATTCAATATGGACAAAAAAAAATTTAGTCTTATTTTAGATGAAATCTGTTGAAAATATTTCATTTAGTTTTATTGTATTATAAAAGAAAAAAAAGAAAAAAAATCAGGGTTGAGGGGGAGGGGGCTGATAGGGGGCTAGCGGAGGGGTGGATTCCAGTGTAGGGTGAAAAAAATTTGAAGTTAAAAATATTGTTTAAACAAACTTAATATTTTTGAAGGGTGGGGGTTGGTTGGGAGTGGGGGTGGGGGGACGATGGCTGGGCTGAGGTGGGGTGGGTCCAGAATAAATATTTGAAGTTGAGATTTTTTAAAACAAACTTAATTTTTTTTGGGTGGGGGTGGGGGTGGGGGTGGGGGGTGATGGGGGACGATGGTAGAGATGAAAAAATGAAATTTGAAGTTGAAAACATTTTTTAAAAATAAACGTAAATTTTTATTTCTGTGGGGGGTGGGGGGTGAGGGGGCTGGTGTGGGGGTGGGTTGGGGGTGTCGAGGGTAGGGGTGAAAAATAAAATTTTGAAGTTCAAAATATTTTTTAAAAATAAACTTTAATTTATTTTTTTTGGAAGCGTGGGGTGGAGGTCGAGAATTGAAATATTAATAGGGACCCATATATGAAAGTTTTGAAAAATCGCTTCTAAAACTTGGTAACAGAAGATTTTTTTGAACAAAACTTACAATACCCATATTTGACCCGTAGTTTACCCATAATATATCCATATTTTAATGGGTAAAATATGAGTATAATCCCAAATATTACTCATATTTAAAATCACTCTTTCAATTCATATTTAAAGAATTATTTGAGCAGATAATTGAAAAATGGGCTTAAATTGCCAACAGATAACATAGAAAAATAGGATGGTTATGAGTCTCACCGTCATTTATTACCAAAAAAATTTGTTTTTTAAACTAATTGTATATACCTAAGGTGCTGGGTGGCATCAAGCTTGTTGAAAGAGAAGATATGGGAATTCAATATTTTGCGGAGAGTTCTCCATTGAGGCCAGGAAGCGGGAAGCCAAACAACGGAGAACATGTGAAAGTTGTCTACTTGGACAGTTTCAGGAATTGATCTGCTAGAGAAGGCTAAGTCTTGCTCTTGGAGCAATTGTTAGCCATGTCTGAAGAAGAAATCACCACAGTTGATATTTGCCCCAACTTCAGGTGCATAATTGGGCCATGAGAATCGGCCAGTTTGGCAAGGGATCTATGGGGTTGAATTCCCAGTAAGTGAAGATTTCCAATTATGGGCAATGGAAAGGGTCCTGGAGGTAACTTTTTGCTTCTATTTGATGTTAATGCTACTAACAATTTCAAGCCTTGGAACAAAGTCCAGGCAAACAAGAGAGCTAGATGAGTGAAATAATAATCAATAGTAATTGACGTTAAAATGAATGTGTTTAAATAATTTATCAATGGATTTATGATCAACAACATGAGCTCTACACATATATTTATACAATAGAATTTAGAAATTTCAGAACATGGTTTACCTAACAAAATTAATACTCACTTCCTTTTCTTTTTAGTCTTTTTTTTTTTTTGTAACATTTTAAAATCAGTTTTTCACGTGGCATATTTATGGCCACAAGATCAAAAGATAATTTTATACATTTAACCCAACTTTAATTTATAACCACAATATACAAAAATATTCTTTATACTTTTAAATTCCGTGTCAAGTCAAAGTAGGTCATTATTTATGAAACGGAGAAAGTACGTAATAATTTTGACCGAATCGGTCAAATATGTGTAACACGCAAACTATTAAACGGCTAAGTTTGGCCGGAGTGGGCATGGTAATGTCTGGACAATTTGAGTAATTCCAAAAGAGCATATCAATTTTTTTTCTAATTAAAAGGGCAAAATCGCTATTGAATGAGCTATTTTGCTTTCACGCCGTTACTTTATTAATAGATCAAAATCGCTGACCTACCCGCGACTTTGTCCAATTTTTATTTATTTTTTCAAAAAATTATTACATGCAGCATTTTTGTAAATTTTCTTTTTTAAAAAAATAAAATCGTTGTTGTGATAGCGTTTTTATTTTAAAAAAAGTTGAGTGAACTTTTTTTCCTTTCAAAAATAGATGCCTAAGCAGCGACTTTAGTGGTCTTCTGTTTTTTCCCCAATGTTAAGCCACGAAAAACAGGTGACTACGTTTGGGTTTTGATCCATTTTACACATGAATAAATTACATTTTTAAAACTAAATTCGCTGCCAGTAATTTATTTTTTAAAAAAAAATAAATTTTCCACCAAAATTTTCACCAAAATCGCTGTTGCAAGTAATATATATATATATGTATCTTCCTATTTTTATGGTGTTAAAAAAATCATTGGCAGCAACTTAAAAAAAAAAGAAATCAACAAAATCGCTGCTAAGGAAGTGATCTAATTATTTTTTTTACTAAAATCGCTATCTACGGAGCGATATTCATATTTTTAAATTCAAACTGCTGCCATGGCAGCGATTTTATTTGTTTAACATAAAAAATTGGCCAAAGTCGCTGCAGGGGCAGCAATATTCTTTGTTAAAAAAAAATATGTTTTTGGAGAAAATCGCTCCAACGTCAACGATTTTGAACTTTAATAGAGTAACGGCGTAAAACCAAAAAGCTATGCCAATAGCGATTTTGCCCCTTTGGTTAAAACAAAAATTGATGTGCCCTTTTGCAATTTTCGTTATTTTTTTTTGCCCTTTAAACTTCGGACTCCAATATTTTGTATGTCAATAATCATGATTTATTTGACTTTGATTCACACAATCATATAATAAAAATCTCCACCTTTAGTTTTTTAATTATGACACATGGCTTTCATTCAAGTATGTTGTTGAGAAAATGGAGAAAATAAATAACGGAGAATAATTAAATCTGACATTTAAGTATGATGATAAAAAGTAGTATACTCTTATCTCTATCCGTTAACCATAACAAGCGTTTTGCAATTTTTCTATCTCTCTTCAAAATAAGTAATTAAGTAATATAACACGATTGAAAGACTTTTTAAAAGATATATTTATTGGAGCAAGAAATATATATATTAAGTAGGTGTTTTGCATATGATCTGGAACCCTAATTTCAAATTTTGATTTGAAATCAATATTGTTTTATGAAATTTGCACAGAGTTTCAAACTTCAAATTAATATTTCATATTTTTAAATATAAAGTTTGACTCATAAATTTATATTGCAACAAAAGACCCATCATTTTACCTTTGATGAAAACAAACTGATGTTCAACATTAAAAGATTGTCCGTATCATGTGAAAAAGTTATTTAATTTACTATCATAAATTTCAAAAGTATTTATTTTTACTTTTTAAATTTTATTCACATAAAACAAAGTAACAAAGACACATAAATGAAATATAGGATTAAACGTCGTGTATGCTTACCCGCTTGACCGCTTCTTGTAAGAAGAGGGTTGTTCATGAATCATGAGTCACTTGACCGTAAAAAAGATGAATGTCAAAAAAATTCTATTAATTCTTGTGTGGCAGTTGATTAAATGATAAAATAATTATGCAGAGGCAAATTAATGGATTTTAATTATAATGAAATCTCTTTTTCAAGAAAATGCAACTTTTCATGTTACGTTATCAACAAGTAGTGATTTATGCTAACTATGGTTGGTGTGTATTACTTTTGTTCATTTATTTTATATTTCAATAAATGGAGCTAAGGTATGAGTATGACATGTAATTTGTGAGGGAGTATGGGTGTGTTCTTTCCATAGGAAAATGTTTTTCATGGAAAATATTTTCCTAAAAAATGTTTTTCTGGAAAACAAGTAGATTTTGAACTTATTTTTTCATGTTTGGTTGGTGAATAGAAAATATTTTCTGAAAATAATTTTTAGTATTTGATTTATGATTGAAAAATGTTTTTGAGAAATATCTTTTATTTTTACTAAAGTAAAAAATAATTTATAAAATTGAAAAAAAAATTGAAAACAAAATTATTATTTTTTTGAAGTGGTGGTGGTGGTGGGGGTAGTGGGTGGGGGGAGGGAGGAGGAGTGTGAAAAAATATATTTGAAGTTAATAGTATTTTTAAAAAACAAAATTATCTTTTGAGGGGGGTTGGGCGTTGGGGGGGGGGGGGGTAGGAGTTTAAAAATAAAAATTTTAAGTTGAAAATATTTTAATAAAGCAAAATTAATTTTATGGGGAGGGGCTGGGGTTGGGGGGGGACTGGCCGGTCGTGGGGGAGGGTCAGTGATCGGGTGAAAAAATAAAATTTTGAAATTGAAAATATTTTTTTAAAATTGATGTTTTTCCCAAAAAAAAAAAATATAATTTGAAATTGGAGGAGAGTTTTGGAAAATGTTTTCCTTAATTTTTTAAGGGAAGTCATTTTCCTTAATTATGAGGAAAATGAGTTGATTTGGAAAACATTTTCCAAAACTTTTATCCCAACCAAACATGAAAAAATTGAAAAACACACTCTATGTTTTAGCTACTTTTCCTTGCTACACTACTCTTTCTATCATTTGGTACAGTTGATATGTTGAATGCAATAATAAAACGAACTGCCCCTCAACCACTTTTCTGTCTTCAGGCCCAAGTACTCTTTTTAAAAAAAAAAACGGAAAAGGATCAAAAATACCCTTAAACTATCTGAAATAGCTCATATATACCATTGCACTGCCGCATAAACAATGGATCCGCTGGGCTGGATGAGCAAAGGGTAGAAAGCGGACAGATGCCATCGAATCGGATGTGAACAAATTCCAGAAATCCGCTCTTAGAGTTCGAGAATCCAAGCGCCTTAAACTATATTTTGGCTCAAAATTACCCTTCCCGTCAAACTATTGGATCAAAAATGCCCTTCTAATTAACGAAAATTGTTAAATGCCATGTGGATGCCACATGAATGCCACATGACATGCCAATAGGATTCCACTGCCACGTAGACTAAATAAAAAGGGTCAAAAATACCCTTAAACTATCCTAAATAGCTCATATTTACCCTTAAACTATATTTCGGCTCAAAACTACCCTTCACGTTAAACTATTGGGTCAAAAATACCCTTCTTATTAACAGAAGATGTTAAATGTCATGTGGATGCCACATTGCATAACAATAAGGTTCCACTGCCACATAGACTAAATCCCTAAATCCTAATTACTCCCCCCCCCCTCATTTCATTATTTCCTGAAACGATATATTCACCCGTTCTCCCTCATTTAGCGGCTAGGGTTTCATAGTTCTCTTCATCGCTGGGTTTCAAAGTGGATATTCTTGGTTGTAGGTTAGTAAAACTTTTTTCTTATTTTATTGTGTTTACAACCACTAAAATCAACTTTGAAACTTAGCTCCGAAGAAAGTTAAGAAACCTTGGCCGCGAAATGACGGGAAAGTTGTGAAATTCTAGCTATCATACTTATAAATCGTAAATATAATAAAATAAGAAAAAATATTTACTAACCTACAAGCATGAATATCCACTTTGAAACTCAGCCCCGAAGAAAGCTACGAAGCCTTAGCTGATAGGGGAAAGTTGTGAAATCCTAACTATTATGCTTTGAAATCATAAACATTATGAAATAAGAAAAAAGTTTTACTAACCTACAACCAAGAATATCCACTTTGAAACCCAGCGATGAAGAGAACTATGAAACCCTAGCCGCTAAATGAGGGAGAACGGGTGAATATATCGTTTCTGGAAATAATGAAATGAGGGGGGGGGGGAGTAATTAGGATTTAGGGATTTAGTCTATGTGGCAGTGGAACCTTATTGTTATGCAATGTGGCATCCACATGACATTTAACATCTTCTGTTAATAAGAAGGGTATTTTTGACCCAATAGTTTTACGTGAAGGGTAGTTTTGAGCCGAAATATAGTTTAAGGGTAAATATGAGCTATTTCGGATAGTTTAAGGGTATTTTTGACCCTTTTTATTTAGTCTACGTGGCAGTGGAATCCTATTGGCATGTCATGTGGCATCCATGTGGCATCCACATGGCATTTAACAATTTCCGTTAATTAGAAGGGCATTTTTGATCCAATAGTTTGACGGGAAGGGTAGTTTTGAGCCAAAATATAGTTTAAGGGTATATATGAGCTATTTCAGATAGTTTAAAGGTATTTTTGAGCCTTTTCCGGAAAAAAATAAGAAAATCCTACGTAAAGCGAGAGTTTAGGTAGACAACTAATTGAGCCAACTACAAGTACTTCACTGGAGGGGATCTTGAAATTTTATACTCAGATATTATGTTTTTTTTGTAATTTTCTTTTACCACATTCTTTTAGCGAATTAATGATAAAAAAAAATATTCAATGTTTAATGGGGAATGATTTAGAGAATTAATGGTAAAATAAAATGTTTAATATTATATTTTTAGTGGGTTGGATTAAATGGGTTGGTCATTAAATGGTTTAAATGAATATATATTCGATTCTTAAAATTTTGATTAATAATTGAAATTCTATGTCACTAAATTTTAATGAAAAAAATAATTAAATAGGTTGAGTGACTTTCTGTGCAAAGAAGTCATAGTTGATTGACTTTTGAGCTGAAAATGAAAGTTGAGTGACTTTCTGTGCAAAAAAGTTATAAATGAGTGACTTTTGAGCTAAAAATGAAAGTTGAGTGACTTTCTGTGCAAAAAAGTTATAATTGAGTGACTTTTGAGTTGAAAATGAAAGTTGAGTGATTTTCTGTGAAAACAATGAATATTTGAGTGATTATCAAAGTTATTAACTCATTACAAATTACAAGTACGATCAACCAATTGCACATCAACACCATCATGTCACCTTTACCTATTATAACACGTAACAATAATGTAAGAAAATTTCTAACGACGATTGTTTATACTCTCTCCGTTCATTTATATTTGTCGTTGTTTTTATTAAAAGTCAATTTAATTAATATTTTAAAATTAAATTAAATTACATTAATTCAATGTATGAAATAAAAAATTTAGATATTCAAAGACTATACAGAAAAGGGTCAAAAATACCCCCTGAATTATTGAAAATGGGTCAAATATACCTTCCGTTTGATTTTGGGATCAAAAATACCCTTACCGTTAGTATATTAGCTCACTTTTACCCCTCAAAACTAACAGACGCCATGTCACCTTAAAAATCACATAAAACTTTATTTTTTAGCTGACTTGGAAATTCAAATGGACAAAAAAATCTTAAAAATTATTTTTTCCCTTGACCCATCTTCACGGACACGAGGCATCTGGTGGAGATTGAAACTTTTACCCCTCAGGTGCACATCTTTTTATGGTTGTAAGAAACACAAATCTTGCTCATCAGCTCATTCAGAAATGGAGAAGAAATGAAACTGATTTGAGGCCCTTAAGCATCGAGGTTATAGAGCTTGATCTCTTTTATCTCGAATCAGTTATAAAATTTGCACAAGAATAGATTTCAAGATCAAATCCCCTGCATATTCTTATCAATAATGCTGGAATCTATTCTATAGGACAATCACAAAAAATTACCAAAGATGGATATGAAACACATATACAAGTGAACCAACTTGCCCCTGCATTACTATCTGTTCTTTTGCCTTCCTTGAAAAGAGGCTCTCCCAGACAATGGAATGAATTCTGGTAGGAACGCAACTACTACTCTCCCAACCAGATGCCTCGTGTCCATCACTAGTCGAGGAAGATGGGTCAAGGGAAAAAATAACTTTTAAGATTTTTTTTGTCCATTTGAATTTCCAAGTCAGCAAAAAAAATAAAGTTTTATGTGATTTTTAAAGTGACATGGCATCTGTTAGTTTTGAGGGGTAAAAGTGAGCTAATATACTAACGGTAAGGGTAATTTTGACCCCGAAATCAAACGGAGGGTAAATTTGACCCATTTCCAATAATTCAGGGGTATTTTTGACCCTTTTCCGAAGACTATATGAAAAGTACTATAAATTGCAATTTTTTGCATATCAATATGATGAAAAAATATATCTTAAAATGTTGGGAAGAAGGTCTGAAATATATCTGAATTTTGACCGAAATTGCTGTTACGATACTAAACTTTGGAAATGACCTTTTACCCCTGCACTATGTGTATGTTAAAAGTGTGAGTTTTTGGCTAAAAACATTCTTTAACTATACCCCAAACTTAAACTACATCCTAAAAGTATCATTTCTAGCAGAAAACATCTTTTAATTATATCTCAAACTTAAACTATATCCTTAAAGTATCATTCTTACCATAAAAACATCCTTCAAGTATTTTAAAGTGAGCAATTTTCATCCTTCTACTTGAATTTCTCGTAAAACTACCCGATATATCCCACAAAAATTAAGTCGTCCCTTCTTAATTATTATTCTTAGATATGCCAAGAATATTATCGTGAACTTTTTTGTAATTGAGTTAAGAACTATGCAAAACTTCTAATTTGATCGTTTTTCCATTCATTTTTAATGTAATTTTAATTAAAAATGTTATTAGTTTAAATATGTTTCTTCTCAATTGAATATGCTAGAAGCGACATTTGTTGGAGACTTCTGCTTCTAATAATGTAGAATGAAATTCAAATACGAGACATAATTAATATTTGGTCACTTCAATATTAGATTGACCTAAAAATCTATTGATTTAATTGGTTAAGAAAAAAATAAAAATAATTAATCTCCAACTTCTTTCCGTTACGGAAAAGGCAAATCATGTACGTTCCCACCTTCCAATCATTTTTAGTTTCCATAAGCAACAATCTCTAAGATTTTTTAAATTTTCCAAAAACTTCTTGTAGCAAGTAATGAAATTATGCAGAATGACTTTTGTTGATAGTCATGTTAACTGCTCATGTTTTCGTAAGATCCATTAGTTTTTTGACAATATCTAACAAAAGGATAAAGTTGTTCACTTACAAATACTTAAAGGATGTTTTCTGCTAAAATTAATACTTTAAGGATGTAATTTAAGTTAATGTATAGTTAAAAGATGTTTTCTGCTAGAAATGATATTTTAAGGATGTAGTCTAAGTTTGGATATATTTAAAGGATGTTTTTGACCAAAAACTCTTAAAAGTATATATGTGTCCACGTGGACATAAAAAAATAATGTATAATTATAAGGGAAACTTTCATATATAGACACTTAAAAATAATTAATTACTCTCCATAGCTATAGTTTGATAATTACAATTTGTAGCTACATGTTATATAGAGGAGAGAGGCGAGCGAGATTGGGAGAGAGAGGAGAGAGGCGAGAGAGTGGGAAAAGAGTGGGAGAAAGGTTAATTGTATATGTATATTGGTTAGATAATTGTATATTATACATATGTAATTGTATATATGACAAGAGAGATTGGGAGAGGGAGGAGAGAGGCGAGCGAGACTGGGAGAGAGAGGAGAGAGGCAAGCGAGATCGAGAGAGGCGAGCGAGAGAGGGCAGAGAGTGGGAGAGAGGTGAATTATATATGTATATAATTGTATATAACTATATATTATACATATATATTTGTATAAATGGCAGCGAGATTGGGAGAGGGAGGAGAGAGGCGAGCGAGATTGAGAGAGGCAAGCGAGAGAGGGCAGAGAGTGGGAGAGAGGTGAATTTGTATATGTATATAGGCTAAAAAGTTGTATATTATACATATTTATTTGCATATCTTGGCGAATTATACATATACAAACATGACTAATTATACAAACTCGAAGTCCGTCCATGTAATTAATGTATAATGTTAGTCGTGAGTGGTAATTATAGCAAACTATAGCTATGATGAGTAATTAAATAGTATAAATTTGCTTATCCGCATAATTTTCCCTAATTATAAATAGTAATGTATCGATGTGGACATATATACCTTTAAAATACACTACTAAATAATTCAAAAGAGTAAAAGGTCCTCCATAAAGTTTGATATTGTAACAACAATTCGATCAAAATTAAAATATTATTCAGATCCTTTTTTCTAAAATGTTAATCAAAATTCTTGTAGTTTTTAAGATGGAAGGCTAAGTGTGGATAAAGGTAAAATAAAGGTTCCAAGTATGCGTAATAATTTTGATCACAACTGTTTGCTCGTTAGAACTTGCATAGGAATTTTAACTTACAATGAACTTTGTATTAGCTGCATTTTAAAAAACTAGTGTGGCCAATAACTAAAAAAATAAAATACAAAGGTCTGTGATTACAACATAAGCGGCCAAGTGTTATGTTTTGCCGCAATCTCTGCTAGTCAACCTCTCATGACCAGTAAAAAACAAAAGCCTATGTAATAAGACTCATCAAATTAAGTATGTCTACCAGCAGCATTGCCACAAAGAAGAGCATTAGTTGGTATGTCATATTCATTAGCTAGACTTGGGGTTGGGTCGTACACTCTGAGGTACACTTGTTGTCCAAGATATTGTCTATCCCACATAGCTGATCTCAAATTCCACATTCCTTGATTGTCCAAGGACACCAATATGGCAGTCCAAGATTTTGGATATACCTGCAAGAACCATATCACGTCGTGCTTAGAATGATTTATCATTTTAAGTTATATACACGTTAGTATAAAGACGTTTCCAATCAATGTCCTTATAAGTGATACAGTTAGTGCATTGGTGAAATTGTTGCATTTACCTGTGTAGTATGTCTAGTCAGAGCATCAACAAGATTGTACTTATTTCTACTTGCTTGTGTCCATTTGCCAGATCCGAAACTGCAGATTAATAGTAATAGAGGTAAGGATTAGAACGAATTTCCCCTGTTATATAACAAGGAGAAACAGAAATGTTTTGAAGTGTTAATGACACATACCCTACAACCCAGAAATCATAGCCATCAAGATGCCAAGATTGCATGGTAGCCTCATCGTTTTGGAAAACAATTTCGATGAAATCATGGTGAGAAGTTGGAAATACAGCTGTGCCTAAGTAAGGCGAACCCTCAGAGGGATAAGTTTGAATGGAGTTCAAGTTGAACACTCCGGGGATGTTGAAGTGATCAGCAAGC
This sequence comes from Solanum sitiens, assembly GCA_016801875.1. NCBI lineage: Eukaryota > Viridiplantae > Streptophyta > Magnoliopsida > Solanales > Solanaceae > Solanum > Solanum sitiens. The sequence continues at coordinate 14,039,284 of JABWTJ010000001.1, forward strand.
TTTAGTGGAGTATCAGGATTAACATAAGACACACTATTGACAGCATATATCAGCTTTCCATTGATAAGAGGTGCTGAATTAGCCATAACAAAAGTCCTTGATATTGTAATTTTTCCATAATGGAATGAACCCTGAGGATTTGGCCTAGCTGCATTTGATGTCAAATTCCACCTTCAATTCAAACAAAAAGATAATTAGGCCATGGAAAACTATAAACAATTCTAGTTATCAAGTATCAACTATTCTTGAAATCTATAAATAACTGAAGTGTAGTTCAATAATGTAGTAGTGCAAGGAATCCACATGAGGCTTCTTGTGGATAAAAAAGGCACCTAAATGTTCTGGCTTGCAACATAGACCAATGCATTTGTCCAGTTGGAGCAGGTGGCACAGGTCCAGAAACGGTTGTCTGAGAGTTAGTGTAGTGGAGAACTGAAGTGGCAGTAAAACTTATCCTGGAGAACCTTGTAGAAGCAACAATGTAGTAGTCCTTTGGAGGCTGATCTAATGTGACAAGGACAGACATAGATTGACCAACATGGACATCAAGAGAATCATAGAAGTTCTGCAAGACGTGGGATCCTTCAATCTCGACAACCCTCATCTTATGGCCCTGAATTCTGAAGTTAATCGAATTTTTCAAGCCTACATTTGAAATCCTGAACATATATGTCTTTCCTGAAGATGAAAAGATAGGCGGTGTTAATGAGTTGTTCTGTTTGAGATTAGTTTCAATTCAGTAAATCGAAGACCAGATCAGATTATTTCGATAAATGTTGAGAATGACCTTGATCACCACTGAAGGTAGACTGCTTCTGCCCGTTTATTAGGAGGTCATGTGGGTAAGGAAGAGACCTCCCTGAGTCCAATATTTGCCTCAATACCTGCAAGTACCAAACAGAATATTGAGAACATCAACAAAATTGAACAATAAACTCTTCTACCGTCAGACCTTTTTATAACAGTCAGGCAAGGGCTAAGAGGCTCACCTTATGACTGCTCTTGTACCAATCACCAATAAGTAAACTGAAATCTCCATCAGGTTTAGCATATGGAACTGGGATCACAGATCTCGCATACACGTTAAGTGCTCCGAAACCTCCAACAGCTCTATGCAATTGAGTTGAAGGGAAGTATGTGTAACTTCCAATCTGGTCTTTTGTTTGGAACTTGTAAGTGTAATTTGAATTTACAGGAATGGGACAATTTGTTCCCAAAACTCCATCTTGCCAAGAATTCTTTCTTTGTTTGATTCCATTCCTATACAGGACAGACATGTAAGTCTACAGTTCCAACTTTTCTATGACAATAAAAGCAACAGAAAAATCACTTCTTTATCCTATAGTTCAATCAGCCTTATATTGATTCCAACAGTGTAAAAATAGTATATCCCTCAGCTCATAGAATCTCTTTCGAACTCGCCTTGTTCAGTACTTCTAACTATTATAATACAGGACGATGCCGCTCAAAAAGTTCAACAAAATACTACTCTATAAGATTTATGAAATAATGTCTAGACCAAATTCAAGCAAAAGAGCAGCATTATATAAAACAATACATTTTGGGAACAGATTCGAAAAAATACTCACCATGTCAACAGAAGAGGTTCATCCAACTTATTAATCAGATTGAGAATGACATTGTCATTTGTGACGAGGTCGAGTGTTGGACCAGGAAATTGACCATTAATGAGGATCACCTATAAGTTCAAACTCATCAGAAATTCAACTTCTTGATCAACAATACCAGCTAACAGTACAAAATTACGAATAAGAATAATAAATAACAACCTGTTGAGGAACACCAAGAGGATAAAGAGTTCCATAAGTAGCAGTCCATGTGAAATATTTATAAGTATCCTCTGCTTTCACCACAGAAACACTCCAAAAAATGAAGATTACACAAATCAAATGAAAAAGTGCAACATTCCCCATTGGAGCAATTGCTTAAAGAATAGTTATAAAAATAGAAAGAATGAATGAAGAAATGTATGATAGATCTAGTAGTGAGGATTAGACATAAATAGAGTAGTATTGAGAAAGGTTGCCAAAAAAAGAGCTCCACTGGATGTGTCTATATAGTTGATGCCAACTTTCATACACGGCGCACTTCACGCGATTCCGCGTTATTGTTGCTAATTATTACTACCATTTTTTCCTTTTACTTTGGATTCACTCTTTTTTTTTTCGCTAGTTGTAAACAAGACCGGAAAAATTGTAAAAATGGCAAAAAAAAAAAAGTTTGAAAGTTAAATTCCCCATAAATCTCGCCGTCCATCCGGTCAAATATTAGACCGACTCAATCATTTTTTAGAAAATGTTTAAAATTTCTATGCTTTCTCACCTCTGTTTTTTCATCTTATCACAGTTAATTTCTATATATTCTCACCTTAATTTATCACTTTAAAATGATAAGCTCAATTTTATCACTATGTTGCGATAGAATGGTAAGTACTCATTCATCAGTTTTGAGTTTTCTAGGTACAAATTTCTTTTTGTTAGAGAGCGTTTAGTGTGAATTTAAATTAGTCGAGATTTGAACATGAAAAAAAAATGTTTGGTGGTTAATTTTACCTTTTTAACTTTTGACTATGTGATTGTACTAGCTAGTATTTAGGAGCATCATTTTACTATTTAAGATTATTGTAGAGATTTACGTATTTCATAGTATCATTTTTACCAATTAATGTTTACTTGGAGATATATATATATATGATTAATGGCTAAGATTTATCGGAAACTATTTTATAAGCTATCTAATCATATTAAAATATTTTCATTTCGTTAGTCATGTATGTATAAAATTTAAATATAAATGCATCTACTTCTTTTTATCGCCTTTTACCATGTGAAGTACATAAATAAAGATAGTAGCTAGAGGTTGAGTTTAATTGGTACTGTTTATTGTTGTGAGATTTGAATACAAGGACGGGAGCCATATGAAAATATTTAAAACCAATCCAACTTGCTATTAATTTACAGCGGCAATTATTATTTTTGTTTTTTAAAGAAAATATTCTTTTATTACTATTATTTTTTTTTGTCGTTTGTCCCTTTAGTGCATCTGAATATTTTAAAACATTAAAAATGTATAATCAGTTGTTATTTCGAAGAGAATCGATGTCAGATTTCACATGTATATTGCATGGTCAGAAATCAGAATTGAGAATCCAAATAGCTTCATCTCTTTTTTCTTTTCATTTTCTCATAATTTTTCTTGTAACTAATAAATTTCTGCTTCTCTAAATTAACACTAAATTTAAAAATCTTACAGTTTTTAAGTTCTCATTTAGGTGAACTATTTTCAGGAAAAAAAACATCTTACCATTTTTTTATAGACATAATTCTCGACAAGAAAAGTGAATATTGGTCAGAATTTATTTAATAACGTGATATTTAGACAGTAAATTTTATAAGTAATAAATAATTGTCGAATTTAAAATGATTTCAAAGGGACTCCTGCCTCTTTGGAAGATTAACAAAGTCAAAGCAATTAATGTCCTCCCATATTACTAGTAATAATGAACTGTCTGAGGATTATGATCCAAGTAAAATACTACAGTTTCTATCTGTCGAGTATCTTGGTACTTTCTAATTTAGTATTAAAAAATGTCCACTTAAAATTGAAAAATAATTGTATCTAACCATTATTTTCATTATCTTATTATGGAATCTAAATTAAGTATATATAGGTTTCTGTTGTAAATAACAATTTGTGAATGTCCATTATACCCCTCTTATGTCTATAAAAGGCATTGTAATCTCTATGGAAAATACACAAAAAATAAGGAAGATTCAAGTTTCCTATTTTATCTCTCTACTACATTCTTCTCTCCTTAGTTGCTATTAAGTTTAATTTTAGTACTTAGTCTTTATTTTATAACACGTTATCAGCACGAGACTCTGTCATATCAAAATTTGAAGACTAAATTTGAAGGCTAAGGTATTATTATTTTTCTTCTTTTTATTATGGCTAATCTTACTAAACTTGAGTTCGTTGCCCTTCAAAGTTCGGGCAAGAACTACCTTTCATGGGTATTGGATGCTGAAATCCATTTCGATGCTATGGGTCTTGGAGACACCATTAAAATTGAAAATAAAGCATCAAAACAAGACTGTGCTAAAGCAATGATATTCTTACGTCATCATATTGACGAAATTTTGAAAATTGAATATCTTACAGTCAAAGATCCACTCGTTCTGTGGAATAATCTAAAAGAAAGGTATGACCATTTGAAGATGGTCATTCATCCAAAGGCACGATATGATTGGATGAATTTAAGACTACAAGACTTTAAGTCTATTCATGAGTACAATTCTGCCATGTTCAGAATTACTTCTCAATTGAAACTATGTGGAGATACAGTTAATGATGTTGATATGCTGGAAAAAACGTTCTCCACATTTCATGCCTCGAACATGTATACATGTATACGTAAGACCACTACCTAAATTGGTAAGTGGAAAATACCTTTTCCACTATACTTTGGTGGCAATAAAAGGAACATGTATACATGTATACGTAAGACCACTACCTAAATTGGTTAGTGGAAAATACATTTTCCTTTTTGTCACTCAAATGTCATTTCAAGATAATAAATTATATTAATACTTATTTTAAACATACTAAACTAAATCAAATTTAGTGTTAAAGATTTGAGTGATAAATATCTTATGCATTATTAATGATTCAAATATCATTTTTAACATTGGGAAACTTTCACATATAGCCACTTAAAAATAATTAATTACTCTCCATAGCTATAGTTTGATAATTACAATTTGTAACTACATGTTACATAGAGGAGAGAGGCGAGCGAGACAGGGAGAGAGAGGAGAGAGGCGAGAGAGAGGGGGAAAAGAGTGGGAGAAAGGTGAATTGTATATGTATATTGGTTAGATAATTGTATACTATACATATGTAATTGTATATATGGTAAGAGAGATTGGAAAAGGGAGGAGAGAGGCGAGCGAGACTGTGAGAGAGAGGAGAGAGGCGAGCGAGATCGAGAGAGGCGAGCGAGAGAGGGCAGAGAGTGTGGGAGAGAGGTGAATTGTATATGTATATAATTGTATATAACTATATATTATACATATACATTTGTATAAATGGCAAGCGAGATTGGGAGAGGGAGGAGAGAGGCGAGCGAGATTGAGAGAGGGAGGAGAGAGGGCAAAGAGTGGGAGAGAGGTGAATTGTATATGTATATAGGCTAAAAAATTGTATATTAGACATATTTATTTGTATATACTGACGAATTATACATATACAAACATGACTAATTATACAAACTCGAAGTCAGCCCACATAATTAATGTATAATGTTAGTCGCGAGTGGTAATTATAGCAATCTATAGCTATAATGAGTAATTAAATAGTATAAGTTTGCTTATCCGCGTAATTTTCCCTTTAACATTTACATTATTTCTTAAATATTTAACAAAAGATAATTAATCATTTAATATAAATTTATTTCATTACTTTTGAAGATATGGATAATTCTCCAAACAAATTATCAAATTATGAAGACATTTGCTTGATTGATTTTGGTACAACACACACGATATTCAAAAATGAAAAATATTTTTCTCATTTGAGTATGGGCAATATGAATGTTACTACGATATCTGGCAGTACTAATTTGATTAAGGGCTCTGGAAGAGCCATTATAATTTTGCCCAAGGGAACTAAACTCATAATAAATAATGCCATATTTTCTCCTCAATCTCGGAGAAACTTATTGAGTTTCAAAGATATTCGTGAAAATGGTTATCATATCAAGACAATTGATGAAATGAATCTTGAATATCTTGGTATAACCAAAAATGTCTCCGGGCAGACATATGTTGTAGAAAAATTCACGACCTTATCTTCTGGATTGTATTGGACAAAAATTAGTGCAATTGAGGCACATTCTATAGTAAACCGGGGGTTTACTGATTCCAATACTTTCGTACTTTGGCATGATCGTCTGGGACATCCTGGGTGTATAATGATGAGACGAATTACAGAAAATTCAAATGGGCATCCATTAAAGAAGTTGAAAATTCTTTTAAATGGTGAATTTTCTTGTGATGAGTGTTATCAAGGCAAGTTAATTGTGAGGCCGTCACCAACAAAGGTCAAAATTGAGTCCCCTGCATTTTTGGAACGTATACACGGGGACATTTGTGGGCCAATTCACCCACCGAGTGGGTCATTTAGATATTTTATGGTCCTGATAGATGCTTCCTCTAAATGGTCTCACGTATGCCTATGCCTATTGTCATCTCGCAATTTGGCATTTACAAAATTGTTGGCACAAATAATACGATTACGGGCACAGTTTCCTGATAATCAGATTAAGTCTATTCGCCTTGATAACGCAGCAGAGTTTTCATCCCAAATATTCAATGATTATTGTCTATCGATTGGGATAAGAGTTGAACATTCTGTAGCTCATGTTCACACTCAAAATGGTCTGGCTGAGTCATTAATTAAACGACTGCAGTTGATTGCAAGACCATTACTTATGAAAACTAAGTTGCCCACTTTTGTGTGGGGTCATGCAATTTTGCATGCTGCAGCACTTATTCGTCTCAGGCAGACAAATTATCATAATTTTTCTCCATTACAATTGGCTTTGGGTCAACAACCCAATATATCTCATCTGAGAATTTTTGGATGCGCTGTTTATGTGCCGGTTGCACCACCACAGCGCACTAAGATGGGTCCCCAAAGAAGGTTAGGATTATATATTGGGTTTGAATCGCCCTCTATTATTCGCTAACTTGAGCCATTAACTGGAGATATGTTCACAGCTCGATTCGCTGATTGTCGGTTTGATGAGACACTTTTCCCAAAATTAGGGGGAGAAAATAGTGAAATTAAAGGAGAAATTTTGTGGAAAAATCTATCATTGTCTCATCTTGATCCTCGTACTTCCATTTGTGAGCTAGAAGTACAAAAAATCATTCATTTGCAGAAAATCGCAAATCAAATGCCAGATGCATTTACAGATTTGAAAAGGATTACTAAATCACATGTTCCTGCAAAGAATGTCCCAATTCGAATTGATGTCCCCGTAGGACCATCAACTAGTGTCATAGCTAATGAGTCAAAAGCACGCCTGAAGCGTGGTAGACCATTAGGATCAAAAGATCAAAATCCTAGAAAAAGAAAATTAAAAGATCAAAATGACACTATGAAAAAACCTCACATAGAAAGTCAAGATGTGAGTAATTCTGATATCCTTGAAGGAACCAATGAGCATGAGACTCAAGGAAATAATGAACTATCCATTAAATCAAGTGATCATGAAATAAATCTGAATCGCTCAGAAATAGCGGTGGATTATGTTTTTGCATACAATGTTGCATTAAAAATTATGCAAAATTGTGAGGATCTTGAACCTCAATCTGTTGAAGAATGTCGACAGAGAAATGACTGGCAAAAATGGCAAGAAGCAATTCAATCAGAATTGGATTCACTTGTCAAGCGCGAAGTTTTGGGGTCTATAGTACAAACACCTAATGGTGTTAAACCTGTTGGCTATAAATGGGTTTTTATTCGGAAAAGAAATGAGAAAAATGAAATACAAAGGTACAAAGCATGTCTTGTTGCACAAGGATTTTCTCAAAAGCCCGGCGTCGATTATGAAGAGACATACTCACCCGTTATGGATTCAATAACATTGCGTTATCTCATTAGTTTGACGATCCATGAGAAACTTGAAATGTATTTGATGGTTGTGGTTACAGCCTACCTTTATGGATCACTCGATAATGAGATATACATGAAAATTCCTGAAGGATTCAAAATGCCCAAAGCATACAGTTCAAAGCCTCGGGAAATGTACTCAATTAGATTGCAAAGATCATTGTATGGTTTGAAGCAATCTGGACGCATGTGGTATAACCGTCTTAGTGAGTATTTATCTAAGGAAGGTTATATAAATGATGCGATTTGCCCATGTGTGTTTATAAAGAAAACAATATCAGGGTTTGTTATACTTGCTATTTATGTCGATGACATAAACCTTATTGGAACTCCAATGGAACTTCACAGGGCAATCGATTATTTAAAGAATGAATTTGAGATGAAAGATCTCGGAAAGATAAAATTGTGTCTTGGTTTGCAAATAGAGCATTTGACAAACGGTATTTTTGTTCATCAATCTGCATACACAAAAAAGGTGTTGAAAAGATTTTATATGGATGAAGCACATCCATTAAGTACTCCAATGGTTGTCCGATCACTTGATGTAAATAAAGATCCATTTCGACCTCAAGAAAAGGATGAGAAAATTCTCGGTCCTGAAGTACCATATCTCAGTGCAATTGGTGCACTAATGTACCTTGCTAACACTACAAGGCCTGATATAACCTTTTCGGTTAATTTGTTGGCAAGATATAGTTCTTCTCCTACTAAGAGACATTGGAATGGAATCAAACACATATTGCGGTATTTAAAAGGGACTATTGATATGGGTTTATTCTACTCTGACGATTGTAGTCCAAATCTTGTTGGCTATGCTGATGCAGGATATTTATCTGACCCACACAAAGCTAGATCTCAAACAGGTTATGTATTCACATGTGGGGGTACTGCTATATCTTGGAGATCTACGAAACAGTCCATCGTGGCCACTTCATCAAATCATGCTGAGATAATAGCTATTCATGAGGCAAGCCGAGAATGTGTGTGATTAAGGTCCATTATACACCTTATTCGAGAAAAATGTGATTTGAAATGCGACAAAGTACCCACAACCTTATATGAAGATAATGCAGCATGCATAGCACAACTCAGGGGAGGATTCATAAAAGGCGATAGAACGAAACACATTTCACCAAAGTTTTTCTACACACATGAGCTCCAGAAGAATGGTGATATCAACGTACATCAAATTCGTTCTAGTGATAACGTGGCTGATTTATTCACCAAGTCTTTGCCAACCGCAACTTTCGAGAAGATGGTATACAAGATTGGAATGAGAAAACTTGGGCAGCTAAATCATGGTTTTCATCAGGGGGAGTAAAATACGCGCTGTACTCTTTTTTTCTTAATCAAGGTTTTATCCCACTGGATTTTCCTGATAAGGTTTTAAATGAGCCAGCAAGTAATGCGTATTAGGATCAACTATTTACATTTGTTACTTTACTAAGAATTTATTTTAAATGGACATTCAAGGGGAGTGTTGTAAATAAAAATTTGTGAATGTCCATTATACCTCTCTTATGCCTATAAAAGGCATTGTAATCTCTATGGAAAATACACCAAAAATAAGGAAGATTCAAGTTTTCTATTTTATCTCTCTACTACATTCTTCTCTCCTTAGTTGCTATTAAGTTTAATTTTAGTACTTAGTCTTTATTTTATAACAGTTTCATTTTTATATGAAAGTTGTCAACTTCTTCAACTACATAAATAATTAATTGAACCCGTTTCTATTTAAAAGCAAGGAGCATTATTTTAAAGAGCGAGCTTAAATTGGGATTAGAGATATATATTATTCTACTAACAATTGCATATGATAGATATAGCCTATTTTTGGTTTTGGATCTTCCAAATCATTCCCATAAGTGTCAAATTAGTGAATAGAATTGAATTTGAGCGAATAAAAATGAGTTAAACCGAAATAAGTCTAAAAGTATGTTAATATCTCTGTTCAATTATTACTAAATTTTAATTAGTTTTTTATTTTTTCTATTTAATAAAAAAAGTTATCACGATTATGATTTTTTTTAAAAAGAATAATCTATTTAAAGATATTTTAACAATATTTCTCAAATCATTTGGAGTTAGCTGATATCCATTCAAATTTATTGGATTGAAATGAGTTAAGTTAATAAACAAGCGGGTCAGTAATTAGTAATTCTTGAATGAATTAGGTAGAATATGATTTCATGGGCTAGTAACTTATTTCTTACGCTCTCACGAGAATACAACAATTTAAATGTGAAGTACACATTCGTTGATAGAATAAATGATCATACGACATTATTTTTAAATGCTAAGTACGCGTTTGTTGATAGAATAAATGATCATACAACATAATTTGAATGCGAATTATGCATTTGTTGATAGAATAAATGATCATACGATAAATAAAAAATTAAAATTATGCTCGGTAATTAAAAAATATTGGTGTAATCAATTAATAACAAGAACTTCTATACAGATTGTTTCACTATAATAAGTTCTATAATATCTTTCCTCTCTTGTATAATCATCACATAACATAAAATAACAGTTGAATTTTTCAGCATTATAGACAGAAATTAAAGTCAAAGACATTATATAAATGGAGAAGTTTCTGTGGCGTGCTATTAATCAATGTGAGCTCTAAATAGAGCTTCAATCACTCATCTTATGCTTAGCTTTTAACTAATCATCATTACTGGAAATGGCAATCATTTGCAATATTAAACTGGCCCTAAACAGCTATCGAGTTCATGGAATCTTGTATAACAAGGAATTAGATAAAGAAATTAAATAAGTAACTATAGTGGTTGGTCAAAAATCATTGATTAATAGTATAACATTAAAATGAATATTACTCCTAATTAAATTTTAGTTAATTTGGAAAATGATTATTTGCTAATGAATGATGGGGAGCCATGTGATTTGTATGGGAGTGGGGTGCCACACGGAAAGGTTTTTCCCACCGCCATGCTTTCAATTTAGGGGGCACCCCAAATTCCTTTTCCAAAAAATGATTTTTAAATGGGGAATTTTTTTAATATTTATTATAATAAATTTGATTATATTTATTTGTTCACTATTTTAAAAATAATTTTTTATTTTTACTTTTAAGATTGATTAGTTATTTTTAAAGTTATTTTTGAAAATTAATACTTCCTCGGTCCCATTATATATGTTACCTTTTTAATTTGCACTTGTATTAAGAAAATGTAATCTTACCTTTAATGTCTTTTGAAGTCAATTTTATAATAATGATGAATACATTTTCAAAATTAATTAACTATTCTATCAAGAATATAATAGGTAAAATATGGTAATTTATATATAAATTTTATAAAGTACCAACAAGTATTATGATTAAACTATTTATAGAAATTAAAGAAATGACATATAAAATGAGATAGAGAGTACAAAATATATTAATAAGAGTAAATACTACAATAATTATGTTAATAATTATTTTTTAAGGCGTCAAATATAAATGTAATAAATAAAATGAAGCAAAAACAAAGGAGGAAAAGAAAACAAAAAAATTACGGTAAAAGGAAGGAAGCTTCGGTGCCTTTTCCTCTTCCTTATATAATGTTTTTAAGTTGAAGATTGCGTTTGATTTTGTTTTTAAGGGATAATAATCGATCAGAGTTCTCTTAAATTTTATGTTATAACATTGATGTTTTCTATAATTTATAATATTTCACATATAGTTTTATTACTATAATTTGTTTGTAATAACTTTTTTAATGTCATTTTATGTATCAACAATTCCTTATTATCAGGTATGCATGCACATGTAATACACCTCTTTGTTTTTTAGACATGAATGTATCGAATTACAAAAGATTTTGCGTACAAATAGAAAATAAAAAATGACATCTTTCAATTTTATTGCTCCTTTATGTTAAAATTGTTAATTTTTGAATTCCCAAAAAACAAAAGGATTAATAAGTACGATCAGAGCAAGTTGGATACTCCGTATTTTTTAAAAGTTGCAATTGGAAGGTCATCGACGTTTTCTCGGATTTCCACTTGGGGTTGTGGAATTTTGCATTGTACCACTGAAGAATATTATTCCAAACTCTAGCAAATCACACGTAATTATATTTTCAAACGGAAAAGGGCCTAAAATACCCTTAAAGTATTGAAAATGGTACAAAATTACCCTCCATCCACCTATTGGCTCCAAAATACCCTTCTCACCCACCTATTGGGTCCAAAATACCCTTGTCATCCACCTTTTGGTTCAAAATTGACCACTTATTTAACGGTTTTATATTTAAACTATTTAAATATTATTTTAAATACGTGGCACGCAACTATATGTTATAATTTAACTTATTAGTATAATTTATAAATCAATCCACTACCCACCCATTACTAATTAAACCCCTCCAAATTAATACACCCGTCACATTATTAATGCAACAAGAAAAAAGCTACTGCCAATTGAGTGTTTTTAAAAATTTGAGGCGAAAATATCTATAGAAGTAAATTATCATATGTTAAGTGTCTAAATAAAAATTACCGATAAACTTAAAAGTCTGACTTACGTCTCAATTATGTGATGTTACTTCATAGTTAACTTTTTTTCAAAATAATATATTAAAGGTTTTAAAACAAATCATAAATATTTATAAAATTATATTTTAAAAAAGTGCATGAATTAATTCGAAATGTATTACTTCTTTACCTTTAATCATAAATTTTTAATTCAATCTTGAAAGAGAATCATATTAAAAGTGTCCTCCTAAATAAGCGGCTCAACCTATATTTCATTGGGGCTTCGATTCGGACTCAAATAATTTTGAATGTCATTTTCAGGAATCTATAATTTCATCGTGTTTTAGTAGTGTTTATGACAATTTTGATATTATAATTGGATTATTAATTGGGTGGGGTTTAGTTAGTAATGAGTGGGTAGTGGGTTGATTTATAAATTATATTAATAAATTAAATTATAACCAATAGTTGAACGCCAAGTATTTTAAAAAATATTTAAAGAGTTTAATTTTAAAATAATTAAAAAAATGGTCAATTTTGAACCCAAAGGTGGATGACAAGGGTATTTTGGAGCCAATAGGTGGATGAAAGGGCATTTTGGAGACAATAGGTGGATGGAGGGTAATTTTGTACCATTTTTAATACTTTAAGGGTATTTTAGGCCCTTTTCCGATTTTCAAAACATCTTGAAGCAGCTTTGGGATCTCAGCCTTTAGGAGTTGGAAAACCATTTGTGTTACGGACTGGGCCTTTTATCTGGCCCAGAATATCCTTGCATGACATATATGGTAAGGTTCACGAATAGCCAGTTTTAAAGTTTGTAATTGAAGAATAGCAAATATAAATATATATATTTCACTATATATATATAAAAGAAAGTAGTTGTATAATTTTATTTTTGTTTTAGTATACATATACAAAAAATCAATTGTATAATTCGTGTTTATATAAAGCGAGAAAGTGAGAAAGATAAAAGAAAATTGCCCCGGAAAAGATCGTATTTGTATAATCATAAGTGTATAGAATGAAAATATATGCATTTGTATTTGTATATACAATTTTCTCTCACTTTATACATGTATACATATTTGTATTTGTATAAATTGAGAGGGGCAAGTGAGATCTGGGAGAGTGACGAGCGAGGTCTGTGAGAAAGGAACAAAAATATATGTATAAATAAATTTTTCTCTCGCTTTATACAAACACATTATATACATTTGTGTTTGTATAAAAGCGAGAGAGGCAAGAGAGAAACATCAGGAGAGATGCAAAATAACAACAGTCTGCTATGAGATACAATTAAATAAAATTATATTTATAATATTAATTTAACTTAAATAATTTGCTATTATATATAATTTTTCTTATTGAAACACGTCATGACGTCTCCACACTAAAAATTACTCCATCTATCCCTTGTTAAGTAAATTATTGGAGTATAAGTAAATTATTGGAGTATGACATATCTTTAAGAAATATATTTAAAGATAAAATTAAAAGATTACTTTTTAATGTTACTCTTTTAATTAATTCCAAATTATTTTCATAAATAATATAAAGTAATAAATAATTTCATTAAATAACTCTAACAATTCTCTTAAAAACTTTTAACCATGAATTAAAAAAAAAAAAACTCACAATAATATTAGTTTTTTATTTATTTTTTATTTAGTGTCTGAAATCCATATTAAAGCTCTATTTGAATTATGCTTTACAGGGTCTATTCAAAGATGACGCTCTCAATATGATTTTCTACATATAAAAGACTCGATCCCAAAACCTCTAACTAAAGATGAAATACAACACAAATGTAGCACAACTCATATTAAGACAACAATTTTAGATAATATAGACTAAAAGGTAGTATCTATTTTTCAGTTACCTCGTTTATTTTTTAAAAAACAACATTTCTTCAATATAGCAGCGAGGCCGTTCTTGCGACTTATAATGGGCGCACGCGCATGGTTTTTGCTTCCATTGAGATAACAATCCCTGCATGCCCTCCACGTTTCCTTTACTTGAGCGCCATCTGTTATGTGTTTATCTCCATTCCCCGTCTCTTTAAAAATCAATCTTCACATTCCTATTAACAAAAAAATGCTTTGGTGAATTCAGCCTTCAATATGCAGCAGACTACTACTTCAACAGATTCTCCAACTCCTCAACTTGAAAACCATTCAGATTCAGGTTAATAATTCCACAGATTTCCTAATTCTTTTATTGTGCCTTTTTGTCTAATCTCTTCTTTTTATTACTTATTATTTCTTTGCAGAATCCAACCTGCACACTTCAACAGACTCTCCAACACCTGATGTAAATGTTGGCAAAACTAGTACAGGTTTATAGTCCCATCACTCATATTTCCTGTGTAAAATTGGTATTTCAGGTTATTTTAATGTGAGATTTCAACTAAATCTCTTTTTATTAAGCTTTAATTAGCATTTTATATAACTTAATAATTTCTGGATTCTTGGACAAAGCAGCATCAATGATTAGTTTGGTTCTGAATTCAATTTTTCAACCTATTTAATGAATTTGTCCGCAGCATATTTATGTTTTGGGCCAAAGTTACGACGCCGAAAACATATGCTAAAGCCTACCTCCGACAGTTGTCCTTCACAGCTAGTCTTGTTGCTTTCACCTTGGCTGGTGCAATTGAAGTTGCTAATTAAGATGAATCGTTACATATTTATATATTTTCAGATATAATCAAAGATGTAATTTTATGGAAGAGAAAGAGTTATAGTGTTGCTGCACTATTAGCAGCTACAGCGGTATGGCTGGTACTTGAAGTCTATGGATTGACCTTTATAACGCTGTTTTCATGGATCGCCATGTTCCTCATCACTTCCACCTTTTTATGGGGCAACATACATATGCTCTTGGGAAAGTAAGCTTTCTTTATTTTCTCTTTTTAGCATAAATGCTTTATGTTATGTGGGAGTTGGTAGCAAGTTAAAACTTTTTTCTCTATGATAATTTATTTTTTTGGTTTTTCATCTGGTGCGGTACTCTCATTGGAACATTGGAGTTTTAAAGCCTTTCCTAACAAAGGCGTCGAATTCAAGACTTCTTGGTTAAGGATGTAGAGTACTTGTGTAAGACTGCAATACTACTACTCTTTGGTAACAATAAAATGACTAAACCCACCGCACTCTAAACACACATAAGTAAAGTCAAAAAATTGTTTTTACCATATTAAAATTATTGAACTAATGTAACTTTACCTCGATTAGCTAATGGGTGTAGATCATTTCGTCTGTATAGGTGATTGCGGGAAATTCAGTTACTTACTGGGATGAAATATGATTATGTGACAATTGTTCAGGGGCGAAGTGCAGTGCTCTATTTTCAGTATCATCTGTCATTGTGAAACTAAGGCATCATTAGACCTTAGCGCTATGTTAACATTCCTAAAGAGTGTGTTATCATTTTTATTCTTCAATCAGGCCTATCTTCACATTTGAATGTATGATACCAATCGAGAAGAGTGTTTTTCGCCTCATATATATGAATGAAAACATGAGAATCAGCTAATATTGTGGGTGATACATTTTTGCAGAGAGCCCCTGGACATGTCAAGGATGTACATAAGCGATGAATCAGTTGTGGAAGCAGGAACCAAATTTCGTGAATCAGTTGAGAATAGCCTGAGGTTTCTGTTTAGCGTGAGTACCAAGAGAGAGTGGTTCGTCTTTGCTGGGACTCTAGCTTC
The DNA here is from genome assembly GCA_016801875.1 of Solanum sitiens. NCBI lineage: Eukaryota > Viridiplantae > Streptophyta > Magnoliopsida > Solanales > Solanaceae > Solanum > Solanum sitiens. Next base: position 14,055,182 of record JABWTJ010000001.1, read on the forward strand.
TTTGGGATTGCTTTCGGTTGTGGCAAGTTACTTAGATTTACTTACGCTGCTCTACATTGGTAATTACAATACTACTTATATGATTAATAACTAGTAAGTAATTTATTTACCTACTTATGTTTTTGTACTATTACTATATATGTGTGTGTACCTGGTAATGCAGGGATTGTGGTGGGGTTGAGTGTACCAGTTGTATATGTGAAATATGAAGACAGGATTAAGGACTTGGGGCAGCGAGCAAGGGTCCGATGCCACCACATATATAACAGCGCGGCGACCGAGAGATGTCGCATGTATTACAGCTCCATAGCGGAGAGGGTGAAGAAAATGAAGAGCAAGTTGCAGCAGAAGAAAAAGAAAAAAAATGAGTAGTCGGAATATAATTTTTAGTTAGTTTTTACTTGGTTATAAGTAGTAATAATAAATTGATTTCAATGTTTTTACAATAGCATCAAGAAATTAAATAGGATTGGAGTATTCGTCTACTTACTCTTGTAACTAGATTTGCACGGGTAAATTTGATACTACACTTTGTGGCAACTGTACTAAAACATGCGTATAATAATAAACAATTGTCTACATTAGTGGAACCGTGACGCAATTGTAGCTCTTCCGCATTGTTGCCAATTATCAGACTCTGATGATCTAAATTGGATATAGCATAAAATTGGTAATTCGTATCAAGTGAATTTTTGATATTTTTATTATTGTTCAAAATAAGTTTCATATTTTCCCCTTTTTTTATTAATGAAGATTTATATTTTATAGGAGATAAATTACAGTATTTTCACTTATATTTATAATTTAAGCCAAGGACATCAGCAAAAAATATGATTTAAGCTATGTTTTTGAATAATTTTGTTAACACTCCAATTCACTTTAACATAAAATAGAGGCGTGTTGAATAACGTGTCAAATCACTTTCTATATTGGTTTAATTGTTTAAATTGCCGTTGGACCCTTATGCTTTAGGAAAAAGACCAAGTGGTTGTGGTACAAATTCTTGTACTCCAGTTCTGACGTATAATTTACAAGAGTAAATTATATATTTTTTCTAATTACAATAATTTCTTAAAATTTGTACCTTTTGAATATATTAAAAAGTATTTCAGATACATTATAACATAACCGAATATGTAGCTCAAATATATTAATCTAGTTAGGATACATTATAAAATAAATAGAATACATTAAATATGGGTTCGAATACATTAATATATAGTTTAAATTTATTAAATATATTAGGAGAGAAATAAGGGATTTTAAAAATTTTTAAAATAGAAAGAGATATTGAAAAAAAGGAAAATATAAGATGTGTATGTGACTTTAATTTATTTCTTTTCAATTTACTAGATATAAAAATAGATTTTTTCTTTTGAAAAAAATTACTCTCTCCGTTTAAAAAAAAATGACCTTATTTCCTTTCTTAGTCTGTTTAAAAATGAATGACCTCTTTTTTTTATTACATTTTAATTTTAGTTTTTCACGTGGCATGTTTAAGGTCAAAAGATCAAAGGACAATCTTGTACATTTGACCTAACTTTAATTTATGACCACAAGATTCGAAAATCTTTTTTATATTCTTAAACTCCGTGCCAAGATAAATCAAATCATTCTTTGTTAAACTAAGGGAGTAATAAGAAGTAGGGGTGTATATGACCGAGTTGATTCAGGTTTTTTAAATATCAAACCAAACCATTTGTCTCGGATTTTTGAACTTATAAACCAAACCAGACCAATAAAATTCGGGTTTGTCAGTTTTTTTTGGGATTTTCGGATTTTCGATAAATTATTCATACAAACATATAATTTACTTGAACTTCAAATATTTTTTTAGTTCTATCAAAATGCAACTATCTAAGATATTTCTAAGAAAATAACAAAAAATATGATATGATTAATGACACTAAAATATCCAACAAAATAATAATAATAAAATCGCTTAAGAAACAAATATTGCAAATTAATAAGTCATAATGAAATTGATTATAATTTAAAGTACTAAATCATGTTAAAATAAGTTTGGTAAGTATTAATTACATGACTAAATATTACTTCCTCCGTTTCAAAAAGGATGACATAGTTTGACTTGGAACGGAGTTTAAGAAAAGAAAGAAGACTTTTTAATCTTGTGGTTCTAAATTAAAGTTATGTCAAATGTACCAAAATGCCATTTAATCTTGTGGTCTTAAACATACCACGTGGAAAATTAAGTTAAAGTTTGTCTAAAAAGGAAAGAGGTCATTCTTTTTGAAACAGACTAAAATGGAAATACGGGTATTTTTTTTTTAAACGGAGGAAGTAAAAGAAAATAAAATTAGATCATGTATTTAAATTATCTAAATATATGTAAAACTAAAAAACAAATATTCAATATTATTGTCATTTAGTGTTGAATTTATTTTCTTTTGCATTAGTATTAATTTGATTTTTATGTAAACTTTATTATAATTACCAACATGTATGGACTATAATATTTATTAGATCATTGAGAATTCTAACTTCCAAACATGATATTAAAAGATAAAAATTATGAAAAAATATAAGAGATATTTAAAAAATATATCAAAGTAAGTATTTTTACGTATAAAATAATATTTTTAAAATTATATATATAATGTCGGATTGGTTTGGTCTCGGTTTTTTTTTTTAGTTGAAACCAACCCAACCTAAATATAGTCGTATTTTTTATACAACATCAAATCAAATCAAATCAAACCACTAGTCAAATATTTTTTTCCAATTTGACTCAATTTGCGGTTTGGTTCAATTTTGTACACCCCTATTAGTGGGTAAAATTAGCTAATTTGAAATGGAGGGAGAACCATGTACACATAAAGAAACTCAAGGGAGCAAATGGAGAAAGAAGGAATATTTGTACTGAACGACCTCAAAAGTCAAATTGAGTGGGAAACTTCCGACCAATTGTCATCTCTTTTCCAAAATCATTCTCACCAATGAATGCCTTAATATCTACAAGACGACCTACTACTGCTATACTTCACTGGACTTTCCCCAAATTAATCCACTTTGCAGTGTTACGTAGCAATGGCAGCAGCTCTCTTGGGAGGAGCTGCTTTGGGTCCAGTCTTCGACCTACTCCTCAAATCAGTTATTGATGTTGGCATACACATCGCCACTTTCCGTTCCAAATTCCTCACCTTAGAGCAGACATTAATTGAGATCAAACCAGTATTCGATGACATTGAGAGGCTAAGCAAGGCCCTAGACGGCCGTGATGAAGAAATAGACATGTTTAAGAAGCAGTTGATGAAAGGTGAAGAGCTAGTCCGCAAGTGTTCCAAGATTAAACGATGCGATCCTTGGAACAAGTGGAGTTACTCCAGGAAACTGACGAAGTTGGATAATTCACTAGTGAAGTTCTGCCAGATACACGGTTTAATTCAGGTGGTTAGGGATAGTAAACAGATTCTGGTTAAGGTTAATGAAAACGGCAAGAAATTGGAGGAGATTCATTCGATGATGAGAGATGTTTCATTGACGAGATCCGGGAGTAGTATTGGATTTACAAATTCTAGTGGTTCTTCAGGGTGGATGAATGGTTCTAGTTTTGGGTTTTCAGGATTGTCTAATATGCCTCAAGTTTCTGATTCTATGGTTGGATTTGAAGTCCCACTTCATGAATTGAAACAGAAATTGAATCTGCTTCAGGAGAAAGATAAAGTGCTGGTTCTTTCTGCTCCTCCTGGCTGTGGAAAAACTACTTTGGCAGCAAGGCTTTGTCAAGAGGATGATATCAAAGGTATTGTTTATTTATTGTCACAATATGCTTTTGATGTGTGTGGAAGAAAGCCCTTCATACCTAAAAACTAGCTTGCTGACCCCATAAAAGGAGAAATATAGTCGATTCTTTTTTTGTGATTCCACTTATAGGCTATGCAGATTATTGAAATTATGGCAAGACTAGTTGATATTAATGTTGTATCATGTTCTTATGTTATATTAAGCTTATTGCCGATTTTCAGCATATTTAATCTAATTGTCTCTTAACAGCCATATACAGGGACAACATCTTTTTTGTCACTGTTACCAAAACACCGAACATCAGACGCATTGTTGGGGAAATCTTTGAGAAGAAAGGCTACAGGGTTCCAGAGTTTGCTAATGAGCATGATGCAATCTGCAAACTCAACAACCTCCTTGGGGGAATCACTCCTCAACCAATATTACTCGTGCTGGATGATGTTTGGTCTGAATCAGAGTTCGTTATCGATCATCTTAAATTACAGATATTTGATTTTAAGATTTTGGTCACTTCGAGATATGTATTCCCGAAATTTGATACATATAAATTAAAGCTTTTGAGCGAGGAGGATGCAAAGGATCTCTTCTGCATTTCAGCTTTTAAAGATGGCAGCCCTGATTTGCGGCTTGATCTTGTTCATAAGGTAAAAGGCTATCTTCGTTTACAAAGGTCTTTTGACTAATTCTTAAGTTATGAATACATGTGAAATGTATATGTAAAACACTATTGTGCATGTGCTAGAAACGTTAGAGAGTGAAAATATATCTCTGCTAAATAATACAGTTCCCTAATTCATATAACTTTCTAAATTTCTCTGCTTTGTGGATCTAAATGATGGCATACAATGGCAGGTGGTGAGAAGTTGTGGCGGTTTTCCACTGGCTCTTAGAGTTGTAGGCCGTTCATTGTGTGGCCAGTCTGAGGTGATATGGTTTAACAGAGTAATGGTGCAGTCTAAAAGGCAAATTCTCTTCCCTACTGAGAATGATCTGCTTCGTTCTTTGCAAGCCAGCATTGATGTCTTGGATGAAAAAGTTCTTTACAGCAGAGAAACAACTACATTAAGAGACTGCTACCTGGATTTAGGATCATTTCCTGAAGATCAAAGAATTCATCCTGCTGCGCTTTTGGATATGTGGGTGGAACGATACAATCTAGATGAAGATGGCATCACTGCAATGGCCATCTTCCTTGAACTTTCTTCACAAAACCTGGTTAATCTCGCCCTTGCAAGGTATAGCTGGCTTCAATTTTGTCTTGCAACTGTGTTGTTTTTGCTACTTCATATCTAATGTGCTGAAGCCATGAAAATTCTTTTCCACCTTCGAAATTGTTTTGGAGAAAATTATTACAGTAAATTTCATGAGATAAAATAATAGTAACTCATAGAGTTCCGCCAGTAGAACATTACAGTGGCTGGCTTCGTTTTATCCTGGTTCCACCTTTTTGGAGTATACTCAACTTCTTCTGTGCCTTGGATTGTTGAACTTATCAAGTTAGCTGATATCCTTGAAGAGATTCCTACTTGAATATCTGATTTGAACTTCATTCATGCTGATTCACAGACAGGAAGCACGAGCAGTTCTTGGCTTACATAACTTGCATTACATACAGCAGCATGATATACTGAGAGAACTGGTCATCCACCAGTGTGATGAGAAGCCGGTAGAAGAGAGAATGAGAATATATATCAACATCAAGGGGAATGACTTTCCTAGGTGGTGGTTTGAACAAAGACTTCAACCACTTCAAGCGGAGGTTTTGTCTATTGTCACAGGTTTGTCATCCATCCCTTCTCCTTTTTGGTCAAAATTTGAGATGTCTTCTATAAATTTGCTTCAGATTTTCTCTGTTATTTAATTACCACATCATGAATCCGAATTTCAGATGAAAATTTCTCCTGTAACTGGCATGGCGTGCAATTTCCTAAAGTTGAAGTACTTGTGTTGAACTTTGAAACAAGGACCTACAACTTACCCCCTTTTATAGAGCAGATGAGGCAATTGAAGACACTGGTTGTGACAAACAATGGTTTTTTCCCAGCCAAGTTGAATAATTTTCAGCTTTGTTCTCTGCTCAATCTTAAGAGAATCAACCTGGAACGCATCTCTGTTACATCCATTATGTCAGCCAATCTGCAGCTACCAAATTTGCGCAAAATCTCACTGAACATGTGTGAAATCGGGGAGGCATTTGAGAACTCTGCTGCCAAGATGTCTTATATGTGGCCAAAACTCGTTGAGATGAATATCGAGTACTGCAGCGATTTAACAAAAGTACCAGCTGAAATATGTGATCTTGTTGATCTTAAAAGGCTCAGCATCTGTTATTGTCACGAACTGGTTGCCCTTCCGGAAGAGCTTGGGAAGTTGACAAATTTGGAAGTACTAAGGCTTCATTCTTGCACAAATTTGTCTGAGCTGCCAAAGTCTATAGTAAAACTTATTAAATTGAAATTTCTTGATGTATATGATTGTGTGGAGATGGATGACTTGCCATTGGAAATGGATCAACTCTGTTCTTTACAGACTCTTTGCATGGGAAGTTCCCTGGGTATTGATAAGCTGCCCGATTCTCTGCATAAACTAGTAAAGTTGGAAGACGTTGTATGTGATGAAGAAACAGCCTATTTATGGGAATCTGTTAAGGAACATCTGAAGAATCTGAGAATCACTGTGATGGAGGAACATATCAATTTGAATTTGCTGCATAGATCATAATTACTCTGATTTTAAGTAAGATGCTTCTGAAGCACTCACTTTGGTGGAACTTGAAATTGGGTGGATAGTGCAAAAAGTAAACACTGGAACAACTTGATCAACAGTGACAAGTGATGGATGTTTCTTGAGGAGACTTCTGGACTAGAACAAAACGAGCTGAAAGTGCCGAAGGTGAAGGTTATAATAATTTCATCCAGCATTGTTTTCAGTGAAAGTTGAAATGATACAGCTCAAGTTTGGTTATTAGGAGCTGTCGCTACAGTTGGAATGCGGAAAAGCTAGTAGCACAACACACTGATGTAAGTTTGAACTTTACACCTTGTTTGGTTGGTTGTTACCCATTGTAGTGTATTGTAATATTTGTTTACATACAATGTTTGTTCTAATTGTAACTTAAAAATTATATTGTATTGTTTAATCCATTGTTAGGCAATGGTGAAACTAATCATTTTATGTAACAATCGGTGTGATTGCGTCATTATCTTAATATTTTCCTCTTATTTTGCTGTTATTGTTTAATAGTTTTACTTTATCCTTTGCCTTATTTTTCATAGTAGCTTTACCCTGTATTCTACTTTTCTTGTAGGTTCATCATTTAAATTATGGATATGTAACATTATATCGCGAAGGAGTACAATACAGTCTATTAAAACAATGTATTCATTAGAACAAGACAATATATACAATGCAATACATTATATTATGACAACCATCCAAACAAAGTGTTAGAAGGATTAAAATGAACTTAATTAATATATTGAATTTGGATTCCTATTTATGCATGTAAAGCAGATGCTTCTTTGTTAAAAGGAAGATGGAATTCATTAGCAAAAACCTTCCATGGGCCTGATATCTCGTTGTATTTGATTGTGTAGTTGTGGATTGTTTTTTCCTAAAGAGATGTGTGATTCTAACATAAAATAAAATTGAGGTTTTTCGCTGTTGTGCTAGCTCCTCGAGGATAATTTCTTGTACCAACACACCTCATGGTACAACCCTACAATAAAAGGTTGTCTTTTAAGACTTCGATATCACTTGACTAATTACAAACATTGTAAATACCCCCATGTTCTTGTTACTGAACTGAGCATTCAACAATCTCTTAGCCTTAGCTTGCACACCAACAAGTCCAGAAATCATGTGTTCAACTTCCTTTTCATAAGCATGTCATGCACTCACATTGCATATATGATCTCCCCGCTACTATCAATATCAAGATCGATCAGGCTCTGATTCCATGTCATCGTCCATCATTTCCAAGTTATACAAGCCAATTGGTGATACTGAGGGATTATTTGCATGATCGTATCAATGCTCTGCAGCATTGGCTGATCGGGTTCACTAATCATCTTAATCGTCCGCTGGAAGATTCTTCAAAAACCATACATGATTTCTGATTTCAGGCATTGTGATATATCCTCTGTGCCATGTCCGACTAAAGCATAAGTGATAACTACAATCTATATTATTATCAAAACTATTTTATATGTTTGTTATCTTCTTCCCAGTTTAAGTTACTATAACTAGTGTATGTATTTCCTACTATACAGTACATCAATGACTTATTTTCAGCTTCAACATTTTCATTTTTTATTTCTAAATTTAGCTTAAGCACTTAAAAAGTATTTTTAAGTATGTGTATTTAAAAATTACTTAAATTTAGCTTGATCAATATCTTTAATTTTACTATATTCGTTAATATACAGCTACCGCCTTCCTCTATATACTTTTAAAAACTTTGTGAATTTTTTTTTTAATTAAATAATTAACTTTTGTTTTGCTGCATCAGCTTTTTTTTTTTTATTTATAAAATTGCATACTCTAATATTTGATTTGTTGTTATTTAAGTTTAAACTTATTATCAGTTATCAAAAGAAAAAATATAGATTTCTCTTATTTTTCACATAATCCATTTTTGGAGAACGGCCATTATGTGGGGGGTTTGGTGAGTGAAAGGTAAAAGTATACAAATTGCCCCATGTGTCAAAAATAGTGTAACCTTACAGGAAAGTGCCTTTACCATTATTTAGCACAGAGAGAGTAGTGTAGCAAGGAAAAAGAGGTGAAATGTACTACTCAGAAATTAAATGTCATACCCTAGCTTCATTTATTAGACGATCATATTTTTTTATTTTTTATTTCTCATTCATTCAAAGCTCCCATTGGAAATCTTATTAAAGTTGAGTTGCTGAATGGAGGATCAAATTAGGGTAACGCTTCGAGACATCCAATTAAAAATGAAACGGTTTTATTACTGCACCACAACCCATATTGATAGACAATATTAGTAGGCGAAAAGTATTAAATGACCCTTAACATTACTCCTTTCTATTTTGGTTTAATTTCATATAGCTCTCGGATGATTACGTACAAATTCTTATATTCCAATCACAGGATATTAATTATTTCATCACATTTAATTATGTGACCTACTATTTCTCTTTTCAATTTATTAAATAAATATAAAAATAGATACTCACTCTTTTTTAAAAAGTAAAACCTACTTTTATATTTAGTCTGTTTAAAAAAAATAATTTTTTTCTTGTGACACTTCAATTTTAATTTTTCATAGTGCATGTTTAAAATCACATATTAATTATATATTTTTTAGGAGACAAGTTAAAAAGTAAAGTAAAATAGCTAAATTGAAATGGAGGGAGTATCATGTACACATAACACATCCAAGAAACTCAAGGGGGCAAATGGAAAAAGAAGGAAGATTTTTACTGCACCAATTGAGTGGGAAACTTCCTACCAATTGCCATCTATTTTCCAATATCTTGATCGCCAATGAATGCCTTAATATCTACAAGACGACCTACTACTGCTATACTTCACTGGACTTTCCCCAAATTAATCCACTTTGCAGTGTTACGTAGCAATGGCTGCAGCTCTCTTGGGAGGAGCTGCTTTGGGTCCAGTCTTCGACCAACTCCTTCAAGCAGTTGTTAATGTTGTCATAAACATCGCCACTTTCCGTTCCAAATTACTCAGCTTGAAGCAGACACTAATTGACATCAAACCAGTATTCGATGACATTGAGAGGCTAAGCAAGGCTTTACACGGCCGAGATGAAGAAATAGACATGTTTAAGAAGCGGTTGATGAAAGGTGAAGAGCTAGTCCTCAAGTGTTCCAACATTAAACGCTACAACACTGTGAAGAAGTGGAATTACTCCAGGAAACTGACGAATTTGGAAAATTCACTGGTGAAGTTCTGCCAGGTATACGGTTTAATTCAGGTGGTTAGGGATGGTAAACAGACTCTGCTTAAGGTTTACGAAAATGGCAAGAAATTGGAGGAGATTCACTCGATGATGACAAATGTTTCATTGACGAGATCCGGGAGTAGTATTACATTTACAGATTCTAGTTTTGGGGTTTCAGGATTGGCTGATGCGCCTCAAGTTCCTGATTGTTTGGTTGGATTTGAAGTCCCACTTCATCAACTGAAACAGAAACTGAAGCTGCTTCAGGAAAAAGATCAAGTGCTGGTTCTTTCTGCTCCTCCTGACTGTGGAAAGACTACTTTGGCAGCTAAGCTTTGTCAAGAGGATGATATCAAAGGTATTGCTTATTTATTATTTGCCATGTTAAATGTTAAATTAGTCCTTTCTAGTTTGTAAGGCGTATGCCTTTGTAACTTCACATAGTTAATTCTCCTGTTTGTCTTTGAATCACATCAACTTATAAGCTGCCTGGATCAATTTCCATTTGACTTCTATAGATACTAACTATGTCGATTTATTGGGTGAATTTTGATGTATGCATTTTAGTTTTATGATTGCATAGGATGATAGGAACCAAAAATACTTCACACGAGCATAAGTTTGTGTTTTCTTGTTAAGCAACGAAAACATAAATTGTGTTTTGGGTTGCGATTTACTGTATATATGATACAGTTGTATAGCTTTTCCTTTTTCTCTGGCGTCACAATATGCTTTTGATGTGAGTAGAAGAAAGCCCTTCATACTTAAAAACTAGCTTGCTGGCCCCATAAAAGGAGAAATATAGTAGATTCCTTTTTTGTGATTCCACTTATTGGCTATGCAGATTATTGAAATTATGGCAAGACTAGTCGATATTAATGTTGTATCATGTTCTTATGTTATATTAAGCTGATTGCCGATTTTCAGCATATTTGATCTAATTGTCTCTTAACAGACATATACAGGGACAACATCTTTTTGGTCACTGTTACCAAAACACCAAACATTAAAGGCATTGTCGGGAAAATCTTTGAGAAGAAAGGCTACAGGGTTCCAGAGTTTGCTAATGAGCATGATGCAGTCTGCAAACTCAACAACCTCCTTGGGGGATCACTCCTCAACCAATATTACTGGTGCTGGATGATGTTTGGTCTGAATCAGAGTTTGTCATCGATCATCTTAAATTAAAGTTTAAGATTTTGGTCACTTCGAGATCTGTGTTACCAAAATTTGATACATATAACTTGAATGTTTTGAGCTACGAGGATGCAGAGGATCTCTTCTGCACTTCAGCTTTTAAAGATGGCAACACTAATGTGCGACTTGATCTTGTTCATAAGCTAAAAGGCTATCTTCGTTTACAAACGTCTCTTGACTAATTATATAGCTATGAATGAATACATGTGAAATGAGTATGTAAAACGCTATTTTACATGTGCTTGAAACTTTAGAGAGTGAAAATGCATCTTGGCTAAATAATACAGTTCCCGAATCTTGCCTAAAGTTGAAGTACTTGTATTGAACTTTGAAACAAGGACCTACAACTTACCCCCTTTTATAGAGCAGATGAGGCAATTGAAGACACTGGTTGTGACAAACAATGGTTTCTTCCCAGCCAAGTTGAATAATTTTCAGCTTTGTTCTCTGCTCAATCTTAAGAGAATCAACCTGGAACGCATCTCTGTTACATCCATTATGTCAGCCAATCTGCAGCTACCAAATTTGCGCAAAATCTCCCTGAACATGTGTGAAATCGGGGAGGCATTTGACAACTCTGCTGCCAAGATGGCTTATATGTGGCCAAAACTCGTTGAGATGAATATCGACTACTGCAGCGATTTAACAGAAGTACCAGCTGAAATATGTGATCTTGTTGATCTTAAAAGGCTCAGCATCTGTTATTGTCACGAACTGGTTGCCCTTCCGGAAGAGCTTGGGAAGTTGACAAATTTGGAAGTACTAAGGCTTCATTCTTGCACAAATTTGGTTGAGCTGCCAAAGTCTACAGTAAAACTTATTAAATTAAAATATCTTGATGTATATGATTGTGTGGAGATGGATGACTTGCCATTGGAAATGGATCAACTCTGTTCTTTACAGACTCTTTGCATGGGAAGTTCCCTGGGTATTGATAAGCTGCCCGATTCTCTGCATAAACTAGTAAAGTTGGAAGACGTTGTATGTGATGAAGAAACAGCCTATTTATGGGAATCTGTTAAGGAACATCTGAAGAATCTGAGAATCACTGTGATGGAGGAACATATCAATTTGAATTTGCTGCATGATTTTAAGTGAGATGCTTCTGAAGCACTCACTTTGGTGGAACTTGGAATTGGGTGGATAGCGCAAAGGAAACACTGGGATAACTTGATCAACAGTGACAAGTGATGGATGTTTCTTGAGGAGACTTCTGGACTAGAACAAAACGAGCTGAAAGTGCCGAAGTGGAAGGTTATTATAATTTCATCCAGCATTGTTTTCAGTGAATTTGTAAATTTGCTGTTCTTAAAGAAGGTTTAATTAAGTGTTTGTAGACGCAAAGTAGTGTGTTCCTTCTTTTTTTTTTCTTTGTTTAGTGGAGATCAACTCCTATGCTAAGTGTCTTTGTTGTGTTTGCATGTATCACTAATAGTTTTCAATGCTTCCGTTGTTCAATCTTTAATATTGTGTTTAGTTGTATGATTAATGTAGTGCGTGTAAGCTTTCTATTTGATGTATTTTCATGTAACAACTATTAATGAAAAAATTCTGTTTTGTTCTAGTTCATTTTTCTCTCTAGATTGGTCATTACTAATAACTTATTAGGAGCTGTCGCTACAGTTGAAATGCGGAAGAGCTAGTAGCACAACAGACTGATGTAAGTTTTGAGTTTTACACCTTGTTTGGATGCTTACCCTTATCGTACTGTATTGTTAGTTTAAATACTAAGTTTGTCTCAGTACCTTGATATATTTTTTTGCCTTTACTTAATTTCATAGTAGCTCTATTTTGCATCATACTTTTCTTGGAAGTTCGTCATTCAGATTAAGGATATGTGATGTTGTAACAATGAAAAACATCTCACTTGTCCATTATAGGGAAAGCGTACTTTACTACCAAGGAAATAGATCAACTAGAAGGATTAGTTAGAACTATACAAAGGAAATTTTGTGCTAACAAACATAGTCGTACACAAGCCCTAAGACTATTTAAGCATCTTAACTTACAAAAACCAGAAAGAGCACATAATTTGTTTTGACAAAAAAGCATATAAGGAAGTACAGAGTTACAAAAGAACAACACTTTATGACATTATAAAGAGATTGTGAACTCAATTATGGAAACTCCATTACTTTTTCAGCCAATTCCTCCTATTGTAATAGAAGAAATAATTCATGGGCAGACTAACAGCCCCTTCCAGGATAAGAACTTGACTAATTACAAACATTGTAAATACCCCCATTTTCTTGTTACTGAGCATTCAACAATCTCTAAAGCCTTGCACACCAACAAGTCCAGAAATGTTCTCATAAGATTGTGGATACAACTTCCTTTTAACAAGCTTGGCGTGCACTCACATTGCATATATGATCTCCCCGCTGCTATCGATATCAAGATCAGGCTCTGAATCCAAGTCATCCATGTCATCGTCCATCATTTCCAAGTTATACAAGCCAATTGGTGGTACTGTTGCCTCTGAGATTATTTGCATGATCGTATCAATGCTCTGCATTGGTTGATCGGGTTCTTCAAACTGATCACTAATCATCTTATCGTCTATTAAGTCCGCTGGAAGATTCTTCAAGAACCATACATGATCTCTGATTTCAGGCATTGTGATCCTCTGCGCCATGTGCAAAGGAAGATGACTTGAGCATAAGTGACAACTACAATCTATATTATCTTCAAGACTACTATGTAGCACCCTTTTTGCAATATCTCAAAATGTTTTTCACACCTAAAGAAACTATAAGATTCTGGCTATTGTTCTCTTCTTCCCAGTTTAAGTTCTTCTATAACTAGTGTATGTATTTCCTACTATTACAAGTACAATACACTAGTCAAATTATATTCTTCAACCTCTTGCCAGTCAAACAGGTTTGTATAAGAAGGAACTTGGAACATGTTGTTTAAAGAGATGCCTTAAGTGGTCCGCAACTACAACACAACAATAGGCAAGATTGGTTCAGATCAATCATAATTGAAGTCCCAATGCAATCACAACAGAAACATTCACTCACTTCTGTGTACTGATTACTCTTAAAACCTCACTAACCTGTGCCGGATCTCCAACAAAGATCCTTGAGATTAAGTGGCGACATTCCTCAGATATCTGAATGTTCTCAGGAACAGAATACTGCACGCTCAGGATTCTCTGTTTAGCAAAAAGCAGATTAAATTTTATTTTAATAAAAAATCCACAAGAAATTGGAACAAAATCATGGCAATGATAAAGACGTACATTGATCGTCTTCCGAAAATCTTTTGGTTCATCAGGATCCTCAAAAGGGTAAGCACCCACTAACATGACATACAATGTCACTCCACACGACCAGACATCAGCAATCTGAAATAAACACAATCAGTGATATTCTACTGAAAAGTCCAAAAGTAAGCAACCATAATTGATAAAAAAGCAAGTACTCAACACATAAAAATACAAAATAAAGATGTACTTAGAATGAGGTGTTAACATCCTCGAAAGAAAAAAAGACTCGACACATATGTTGCAAGGCCATGGATAGGGTAAAATTCATGGATGGTAACCAAACTAATCTTTTATAGCCAGTAAGTCGCAAAACAAAATTCCATAGCTAGAATATAAACAAATTCCCTTGAAACTTGCTTTCAAAGTAAAACCCACCAGATACCTTAAATCCGGCTACAGAAATATCCTTTACTATTTAAGCCATGACAAACCTACATAAGCTAGTTACAGATAAAATTGAGGTAGCTTCTAGTCACATTACTTTGTTTTGTGACTTCTCTGCAATAGAAGTGTTCGTCCTTCCACTTCTCCTCCATCAGAAACGCAACATCCCTTCACTATATGAACACACACAAGGTCTAATTTTATGTTGAATTTTGAGAAGGTTGGTTAACAGGAACCAACATTAGAGGTTGTCCAAATGGCCAGTGCTAACAGAATCTAGTCATTTGGAACTTGGGTTCAGAAATAGCAAGGTTTTGTTTCTGAATTTGTAACTGTGATTCATTTTTCTGAACAGAATCTCCCAACTTCTTGAACCTCACTTTTACGTATATAGCATAACTAAGAACAACAGGACTAGACTAGCTATTGTGTGGAGATGAGGTCAAAACCCCAAAAAGGATATGAACCTAGATTAGCTGGAATTACAAGATTGCTTACCCCAACATAATGCAACCTCAAGCGAAATGGGCCACAAATGCGCCTTTAATTAGTTTCAGCTTTCTTTATATTTCAGTCACCCAGATATGTAGTTCTACAAGCACCCTTAGGCACCTTTAAGATGGCTCAAATTTCATAATCTATTCATTCTTCTTTCTTCTTTTTTTTTGGTGGGCAAGAGTCCAGTGGCGAACGTGTGCACACTCCTATCCTATTTGCTCCTCCTTTTTGGAGCACACTAATGGAAGGGGGGTCAAGTAAAGTAATCTACTGAATCCAGTTATGCCTCTGTTCATCACGAAAACCATCTGCCCTCTTTTGGCGGACAGGAAGCATACTCAGCTGGACATTCCAGACAAGACAACAAGCAAATGTCAGTCAAATAAAATCCCAATTCAGAAGTGCAAGAAGGATTCATATGCATCAGAAAAGACGATTCCACAACAAAAATTATTGGTACTTGCTGTTATTACTTTGTTACATGAAGTAACAGTACTGACGCATTAAACCAATTTACCTTGCCATCGTATTCTTTCCTCAACAGAACTTCAGGTGCAATATATGCAGGAGTTCCCACAGTTGATTTTGGCTGTGAATGCAGCAGAGCAGACTGCAAAAAGTGCAAGTTCTGATTAAGAAACCGGGGAATACATGTATACAGCTGCATATGTATCTTTGTATAAAATTCACACCACCTAGATGGTCCTGTCAAAGGCTAATGATGGGGCGGACCAATTACCTTGGAATACCCAAAATCACAAATTTTTAGCCGAGGAGCAGGGCTTCCATCAAGCAATGTATTTTCCAGCTTCAAGTCCCGATGACATACTTGCTTCGAGAAGAAATAGAACACAAACATGCTGAATAAATTTCCAAGATCTCCACATTTAATGAAACTGAAAGAAACTGAGAAAATATTTCAGGGAAGTCCTTACCATGGAGTGACAGTAGCTGACACCAGATATAAGTTGCTGGAAGAAGAAGCGAGCCTGAGCAGGAAGAGATTATGTAACCTCATAAATCTTGCACAGCTGTAACCGCAGTGTTTTTATAATATTAGCAGATTAAATACCTCATCCTCATTGAAGCGCCCTGCATTAGAAATTCTCTCAAAAAGCTCCCCACCAGATGCATACTCCATCACAATAGCGAGATGAGTTGGCGTCAGAATCACCTAGCGTGAAATTTCAAGCAAACCAGTCATACATGTATAACCACCTATCTAGGATCTAAAGGGGTAGTCAATGGCAAACCTCTTTGAACCTAATTATGTTAGGATGCCTCAGGGACCTGTGATTGATTATCTCCCGCTGAACGTTTTCATCTATCTGCAAGCCAGAAGATAGGAGAAGAAATGAGCAGTGTCATATGGAGCTGATATAATATCCACAACTAACTTGTCATCATACTGTTGAATTAATCCTTTCATCTAATGTGTCGAAGGGAGAGACTAGCAGTTGCTCCATTAATAGGTCTACAATTGCAAGCAGTAGACCATGTCACATTTAGGCATTGGAGTACAATCCAATACAAAGTTTCATCAATACTTATGGTTTAATTGTTTGCTTATTTCATTATTGTTATTTTGTTGCAATTATTTTGCATAAAGAGCACAACATATGATTAGAAATATCAAATAGATCTTTTTGGTTGTAGAAACACATATTATAGTAACTGTAGGTCAAGAAAGAATATGAACATGTTAAAACACAAGTAACTCAAGGCAAAACATGGCTGTAGGCACATGATTACAGTTAACCAGTAATACCTAAATAGGAAGGCATGCATACAGCCTGGAAGACCATATGCCACAATTAGTTAATACATTTTGCAACTAAAAATCCACTGGAATGAATTATTTTACTGTAATAACTTTACTGTAATACTTTCCAATCCTCAGATTATCTACATATGGGGATGTCTAATATATTCACAAACATGAGTATGAGGGTTCCACACACACTTATTGTCTAAATATGCTCAAACCATGTTAGAGGCCCAACCATTTGTGGGTATCAGTTACAGTCTCTCTATATGGTTTTGTTCTATCCCCATCTCTTGCACTAACTTCTATTGTTGAGTTGAGTCCAACTTTCGAACAGGGAACCAGAGCCAGACTCATCCATGATGTTAGTTATTCAAACCATGTTAGAGGCCCAACCATTTGTGGGTATGAGTTACAGTCTCTCTATATGGTTTTGTTCTATCCCCATCTCTTGCACTAACTTCTATTGTTGAGTTGAGTCCAACTTTCGAACAGGGAACCAGAGCCAGACTCATCCATGATGTTAGTTATTCAATGCTGGACTGACATCTACATTACTTGCGCTCCAAATATTTAGTCCTGGACGTGGGGATCAGTGTCATAAAGTCTCACAGTTGTTCAGAACTTGAGGGGTATGAGTTGTAGTCTCTTTTTTTCTATAACAGTCATGTTATGCCAACTTGCGTGCCCCTCGACTAACTCCACAAGGTACCTGCAACCTCACACAAACACATGTATTGGGTAACTCTATCTATCAGAACTTGGACAAATAGGAAGAATCACCTAGTATTTTTTTTGTGGTATGAGTTGTAGTCTCTTTTTATCATCTTGCACAGTTTTCACCTCTCGAGTTATAGCTTCTGGAATAGAGTAAAGTCCAGGTTCACTTTTCTTGACAAACCAGCCAGAAGATTTCTCAAGCAGAACCTTTCCCAGACAGTTAGAGCAGTAAATTGATTAGCACCCAGTGTACAAAAAATTATCAAGTGGTACATGTTACTACAACTACCAGAATACAAAGTTGAAGCAAAATCAGCCTCCTTCAGATAATCATTTTGATAGTTACCCAAAACGGCAGGAAATGATCATCGTTCTTAATCTGTTAAAGAGTTCAACGAACTTGTCACAACTATCCTTCTATAAAGATATCTGCTAAAAAGTAGTTCCGGAAACTCCCACCAATGAACGACCTCATTTAACATTCGCAATTTATCAAAGGCAGATCTAAGATTACAAGTACCAGTATTACCAATGTTCATCTGCACTTATAATCAAAATATGGTATAATTTAAAACTATATGGCATAATTTAAAACTTTCTATATAAAACTAACCGACCAAACTTGCATTCATCTGATTATCTAGGCAAGGTTTGCAAAGAAAGAATACAACCCAAACTAACACCAGTAACATTGATTGCACAAAAATATCTTACCAACGGCCAACACCAGATAAAACTAATTCTATAAATCCAAATTTTACAGAGGGAACTAACCTTATCGCCTCTTTCGATGTACTTGACAGCAACTAGCTCTTTAGTCTGCTTATCTGTCATCAACCTCGCAACGCCAAAGTTACCCGACCCGATATCTCTAACAAAATCGTACCGGTCACTATCGTGCATGATCGGCATATCCATACACGGTCCCGGACCTCGATCCATTTCGTTTGCTACCTCAGATTCAACTCAAACTAAGCTCGATTTACATCCCAGAGCTTTCTCACCAATGGTTACCAGTTACCGGAACTGGTGATCGGAGCTGAATACTACCGGTTGACCAACCAACACAGAGAACCGAGTAGTGATAAGTCAATTTTAGCCTCAGATAAGAAGGTATATGTGAAGAAATGGAGGATAAAGGCGGTGGTTTTTTCGTACTTTTTGACCTTTTTTCCGGTAATGAAGTTTTAGGGGAAAGATATTTTATGTATGGTCGGCAAAGTAATGAAAATATCTTCTGTTTATTTAATTATTAATAATCTCTTTCTCTCTCTGCAACAGTTGAAATGGATTGAGGAAGAAGAAAGTGACGAGAAGTTGGTAAGAGAAGAACACAACGCCGTCGTTCGATGAGATGAACGCTGCCAACGACGTCGTTTTGTCGAAAATCCTATCCATTAAAAATTGCTTTTATTTGCTAGTTGCGATAGCAACTGAATAGATGTTCCTTGTATTTACCCACTTTTGCATTTGTCTCTTTCTTTCTCTCTTTTTTTCATTTATATTAATTTTTGGTGGTCAGTTTTGTCTAATAGAGATCAAGATAGAGCTAGTAAGAATTTCGAAAAATTTCTACCATAAAATTGTATTATTTATATTCAATTAATATTGAGTATAATTTTAATGTATAAATAATATGTATTTAATCTTCATTGACTTTATTTTTTTATTTTGAAATTTTTTTAATAAAAATTTCGACTGATTTTAGGTGACCCTCGTTTTGAGCTAAAGAGGCATATTATGGTTAGTTGATGTCAAAAAAAGAATGCTTAGTTGATGTTATTGCTAGAAATTACGTATATCATAAGTGAAATTTTTAATGTGAATTTAAATTATTTAAATATTAAAATGAATTTAAGTTTTCAATTATTGCTAGAAATTGCGTATATCATAAGTGAAACTTTTAATGTGAATATAAATTATTTAAATATTAAAATGGATTTAAGTTTTCAAAATTCTCTTCTCTTTTTAGATCGGACTTGTTTATCGAATGAGAAATTATTATTTTTTATTTTGTTGAAGTTGAGATGGCTGATATATCAAAATTCTTTTCTTAAATACTATCTCCTCAACACCATGAAGTATCGATTTGACATGTTAAAGTGAAATCATTTTATTGTTAATGACTTAATTAGTGTGGATGACTTCAAATAACAACTTTTAATTTTCAAGATATATACAATTTTAAATATATTTAGTAAAAAAAAAAGTAATAAATTTCTTAACAATATATGTAACAGCTTTTAAAGTGAGTCGATTTAGGTATATTTTGATTAATTTTTCATTTTCCAAACCTAATGTGAACAATTGAAAAGTAGGAAGATCAATGGTGAGCATAGCAGAAAGTTTAGGTCACCTAGAACTGTGTCTAAATATTAGTCAAGCTGTGAAGTTTTGTATTTTTTTCAGTAACTTTGTCTATTATTTTTATGTTAGTTTTGTATATACTATATTATATTATATTATATTATATAATATATAAGTTTGTTACGTTCAACAATATTGGTATCACTTCTTGAAAGCAAGCTTTTGTGTGTGGACAAGAGCCTTATAGATCTTTTGGTAGGTGTATTTATCCTAGGTTTATTTTCTTTCTTCTATATGTATACGGTCTACATAATTAATTAAAAAAAAAAGAAAATAGTTCAAAACATCCTTTAAATATGTAAATTTTACTCATGTGAGTATTATTTTCTTGTTAAAATTCTTTATTAGTAATTTAGTATTATATAGATTTGAAAAGAATCATAGGTAAAAATTAATATTAATGCGCTAGTTTAGCAAGTGAGCTTGTTGATTCGTTGGACAGATGGAGCAATCAAGTCTGGCCGAGTTTGTGTTGGGTTTTATTTGCCTTAATTTTTTAACCAAAAATAGGTTTTTCTTTTAGGAAAAGGTTTTGGATTGACTAATCATTTTTCTTGTAGGAAAAAGTTTAGGACTCTATAAATAGAGGCATGTTCCTTCTAACTTAATTAGCATTCACAATGTCGTCTTAAGGGCTTTGAGAGTTTTGGTTAGGGGGAGAATTTATGGGTCACAAGCTTGATACGTTATCACTTGTGTGAACCTCCCATGTATTTTGAGTGAATTGGTTGAGGTTGTTTCTCTCGGTATTTTGTACTCTCATATTTATAGTGGATTGCTCATCTCCTTTGTGGATGTAGGTCGATTGACCGAACCACGTTAAATCTTTGTATCTTTTGGTGTATTTCTCGTTTATCTTCTTAGTCGTGGTCATTCGAGGTTTGCATTGCTAGTTTCCGCGTTACACCTACTTATTTACGGTCCTAACAATTTGATCCTCAGCAAGCCCAAATTTGGGTTTTAGAGATTTAGTTGTTCTTATCATCCCCTGCAGTGGCATTCAGTGTAGTCAAACCAATAGTTGTTTAGGTACTTTGTTAATATGTGGCCTGCTTTAGCTGTTGATTCTACAAGAAGCTATATATGTTTGTCCAGATCAGGTACATGTTATTCTTTCCAATGTGTTGTTTCAAACTGGAGTTTTCCTGGATAGAGTGATAGCTATATAACCGGCCAGTTAAATGATGAAATCAGTAATCATTTGCTTGTGCCCTAGATAAGTTCAAAAGAAGCATAAGCTCAAATCCTCCCGCTAGGCCAATTAAGGAACTGAAGACAAGCACATTCAGCTCCCTGAATGACATCGCCTATTAATTTTAAGGCGAGTTATATATTGGACATTTATGGGACTACACTGAGTATTTTGT
The DNA here is from genome assembly GCA_016801875.1 of Solanum sitiens. NCBI lineage: Eukaryota > Viridiplantae > Streptophyta > Magnoliopsida > Solanales > Solanaceae > Solanum > Solanum sitiens. The sequence continues at coordinate 14,076,445 of JABWTJ010000001.1, forward strand.
TGTTATATAGTGGACTTTGCTATTTGCGCAAGGGTTCGTTGTCATGTTTGGTTGTGTACGTGTTGCGTCATCAGTTTTTATTTTTGGAATTTCTGATCTGCTCTGATTGACTCACAGTTTTCTAATTTCTTTACCGTGAATGGGATCCATTTGATAAAAGGATAATAACATGTGATGAGAAGTTGAAAGAACAGTTTCATTTTAGCATAACTACTTACTACACATTCTATAAAGGCAGAACAATGAATATTTTCAGTCCTGATTTACACTCAAAGTGTCTTGCTATTATTTTTTAAAAAAAAAAAAAAAGAAGAAGAGAATTTCGATCGCCGTTGGAATAGGGTAGTGTGGCAGAGTTGTTTGAGAAGAAAATCAAGTAGAGATTAAAGGGATGGTGCATATGATAGAAAGGCCAAGTTGCCAAAACAATCAAGTAACGTTCACAAGAATATGAGAATCATAATTCCCTTAATGGAAGTGTCCAGTTTTGACAAAAGGGTGTGAAAAAGAGTGAACCACAGTGAAGATACATAGTTGTAAACACGTGGGATTTACCCCAAAAGTTGAGAAAAACAGAGAACAAAATCACAAATTGGGTAAATCGTATATCATATATGGTACCGTTCTTCTACTACCTCACAATTGGGTCTTTGATGCTTTTTGATAAAAATAACAAGAATCAGAATCATTGCCAAATGTATGAGCCTTATCTGAGTGAAAAAAATCTGATTGTTGCCGGCCTATTTTTTGGCGTGAAATGAGGAGATACGCAGTATTGAGAGTATTTGCTCCTAAACTCAAATTTTTGCTATGTATTGTGAATTTTTTAAAACTATCACTATTTCGAGAAAATAGAGCAACTTAGTATTTTTACGGTGAAAATGAATAATGTGGAATTTGGATGTATAGCAAATAATATTTTAGGATAACATGCTTTGTCGAAGCCCACTAATTATGAGTTGGAGTGCTTGACGGATGTCATATTTGTCAAAACCACGTTTCGACAAACCAAATTCGTAGATCTTGACCTAGCATTGCAAATTCAGATTCCATTCAAGTGTTAGATTTATATTCAAAACTTTAGATTTTCTTAGCTTCGTTACACACTCCATCCTATATGTGAACTTAATTTTTCTAGGTAAAATTTAGAAAATATTTTATTTCTTTTTCAGATGACATTGAGAAGTGAAATTAGAATCTTTATATGTTTTGATGTTCAAATCGTAAGGTTTGAACCTACAACTCTAGTGTAGAAAACATTTCTACAACTCATTCCTTAACACTGAGTCATCAATTAGTTCTATTATAGGGTTCATAAGTTAATATTCATACATATTTATTTAATTTATTAATAAAAACAAGGTTTACAAAAAAAACTACTGGATTTGTATGAATCCCTTTCTGATGCCACTCCTGATAATACGTGTGATCAACTTTATCTAAAGTTAGCTTAACCGATTAATGTGAGCAAGTGGCGAAGCCACTTGAGTGCGAACTACGTGTTTGGCAAAATCATTTATAATTTTTACTTCCAGCCCTATATTTGTATTAAAAAAATTCATTTAATTAACTCGATAAGCAAAAATAGAATAAAATTATGATCGTAAACTAATAAAGTAAAAAACTTGACCATGGGCGAGTGTGAGCACATTTTAATTCTTTTAATTACCCAAAGGTTTCAAAACAGGCTGTTGATAGATTTGAAATATGGGTTAAATTGCACTGAACAATTGTAATTGATTTACCGGCCTCCATAAAATATTATCTAGGTCAATAGAAAAAAGTATCCTCTTTTTTTAACTTCCAAGTTCCAATTTAAGGATAATTTTAAATAACCATATAAAGTTGAGAGATAGTCTAAATTCCCTAAGAATTTAAATACTCGAACTTCTCCATTTCATATTAGAATTTTTTGTTCATCATTAAGAGAAGATAATTCCAAAAATATGTTAGATAATAAATATACGAATAGATAATGAAAAGCATAATATAACAATTTCGATTAGCACAATGGACCTTTTGTTTTCTGTCAATCTTTTTTTTTTAAAAAAAAAAAAGTTGGACGAATATGTGCATAATATTAGGAATCCTTATAAAGCAGCTAGAAGAAATTATGAACCGTCCATTGATTGGTTGAGATAGAGAATATATTAATAGGACTATCATAGAAGAATTAAATTTTAATGTGGTGTCATCTGCAAACTGGTCCATCCATTTCTTTTCCAGACAAAGACAAATAGATCGATAAGAATATAATGTTTGCCCTATATTTTTGCATACTACTTTTAAACCTTGTCTTTTCCGTGCAACTAGTCGCTCAACTTTAAGTTTATTAAATATAACATGTTATTACAAAAATTAAGGAAGATCTTGTTATTGCATAGCGGAGCAAGGTGGCACCAGATATTTAATTGATAGTCTCATGATCGGACAATATTATAAATTTCTCATCATTATTATTATGTATATGAGTTAAATCTATCTAAGATGATTTTCATATATATACTATTTGAATAGCTTAGAATAAATGTCTTTTGAAGATTCCATCAAAATGGCAGTGCTGATCATAATCATCACATGAGTAGTATAACAACTATAGAGAATCATAACTATTCTTCTTCATCTTTTTTTTTTTATTTGAGTGAGAAAGGAGAATAAAACTATGTAGTATAAAACTAATAGCTAGTTGGCTCTGAATCAGCTTGATTCTCATACTTTATATTAATGAGATTGAATCAATTCAACCATTATAAGTATTTATAACTCTAAAAATAAAATCGTCCACTTAGTCTTTTTAAAAAGCCAATAAGTTGTAGTTAATGATAAACTTGCTTGTTTATCTTGAACTTGTGCTAAATATAATACTCAACTATTCTTTGTCTCTTTGACTCCCATAAAAACAACTTTATCCTAATTTTGCACTTTGTCAATTAGGAAATTATTAATAACGTACTTTTCATATTTGACTTCAAACCATGTGTTCCCATATTATCTATCGATTATATCATTTTTTTTAAAAATATTGTCCACTTTGTATTGCGTAGATCAAGTCAAAGTCTTGCAGAATTTTCTACAGATGTGTATAATTAAAAACTAATTATACATATTGATGTTCATACTTAACATAAGTCGGTAGTTAACTAGTTGGAGCTGGTGAAACAACTCTAAGGGTGTCAAGAATTTTGGTTACTTCATCCATTACATGCATTGAAGCGTTCATGTGGAGCGATGTCTAAAAGGATTTTTTGTTCATTCTTACTATTCGAATACAAAACTTCTGATTAGAAGTGGAGGAATACTGAATCATCCCACCATAACTCCGGTTGATGAATATTGTCACAATATTATTGGATGTGTAATGATTTTCAGAAGAATTTATATAGTCTTGGACTACTCTACAAGGCTATTTAAAGTTTTAAATTGATGCCTCGATTCTTTATTTTTCTTTTTTACAATTTTTAAAGCTTTATCAAAGAATGCCTTACGCACCCCTAGAAAATATGTACATATTTTCTTCTTTAATTTTATAAAATATATAAATTTCCATATGAAATCTGAACGTTAAGAATTAAGAGCTTCACAATTTGTGGACCATAACCCATTATTTTGATTCTTTGCACTTGTTACCAAACTTGTCAAAAGGTAGAGGGGTGTGTGTGTGTGTGTGTGACAATTTCAAAAGAAATTTAAGTCATGGGCACATGTGTAGAATATATCAACCAAATGTGAATAATAATATAACTCACTAACTTGTTCGATTAAACTTTCAGAATATGTTATTTGAAAAGTGTTTTTTTATTTATGTTTTTTAATTAATTTAAAACATATATTTATCAATATTGGAGCATCAATTTGTATTGATTAAACTTTTTAAAGTGTTTCTAGAAAAAAAAATGTTTCCTCAGCTTGAAAATAACTTTTATTACTATTTTAAATGATTTATTTTCGGCGAAAAGTTTAGCAAAATAACTTCTAGATGTATAGTTAAGTATTTTCGACTTTGCAAAATCTCGCGAGTTTAATGAAGGAGATCCCATTTTGAAATGATTTTGATAAAACTATATTTACCGTCATCAGTATTATTGTTAATACAAAATGTAATGTGTATAAATATTCGTTTAATCATTTTTACTCTTTCAATATTGACTTGACAATTTTTTTATTATTATATAAATATTTAAATATCATAAATTAAATATTTAGAAAATATATTGAGAAATCGCTACTAGTAATAGTAAAGATAAATTGTAAATTATGAGATGATCTTGTAAAATTAATAAGTAAAAATAAATATTTATTTTAAATTAAAATATTATAACAAAGTAAAAGTAAATGTGATCGGAGGAATATCGCATTGAAAAAAGGTGTTGAATTCAATCATGACAAGTAGGAATTGAACTTTCTCAATTTGCACTTTATTGTAACAAAAAGTCACCTTAAATTTTTAAATTTATTTAGAAAATGAGAAAGATTCCTTCATCGAATTTTGATGTAGGGCTGATCAAGTGAATCAAAACTCTTATAGTTTCCACACATAAAAAAACAAAAGCAAAAAGAAGAAGAAAACTATATATAGAATATAATGAGAATATATACATACGAGAAATATTTTTTATTTCTTTTATTTAAATTTAAGGTGGCTTTTATATATATATAATTTAATTCCGTCACTGTCCATTCACCGGAACCATAAAAAAATAAGAAAGAATCATCCTTATCTCCAAGTTTTAGACAAATATACAAAATCAAATAAATTACTATTACTAATTTTTAATTTACACGGTCAATTGAAAAATTAGCTTCAACATATTGCAGCCTAATGATCAATTGTTTTATAATGGTATGAGTAATTGTAACATTATCTTGACATTATTCTTCAGATATCTTACTGCTACAAATTATGCAAAAAATATTTTTTATATAAATAAATATTGGACCTTCTACAAGTAAACTGCAAATTGTATTATCTGACGTAATTATTTTGAAAAAGAATATGTAAATGTGAAGAATAATATAGTCATGTCAAAATCAATGATAATAACACAAACATTTTTTTTATCAAGAGAAGGAATTATCCACTAAATCAATTCACCAAGTTCTTTGAGGTGTCACCATCCATGACATTAAAGCAATTAATTTTCAAAAAAAAAAATTGTCTTAAAAGAAATAAAATTATTTTTTAATTAGAAATAATTAAATTTTAAAATTTATTTTTATTACAAATAATGTATAATCTCACAAATATCTAGAAAGAATCATGATTTTTTTTAAATATCATCTTTATAATTATAAATAATTAAATTTTAAAATTTCTTTTGATTATTGAATAGTGTATAGCCACACAGTTTCTAATTATAAATTTCAGAAAAGTTCTTTTAAAATTTATGTTAAAATAAATAATATCATATAAATTATGACGGATAAAATAATATAACAATATTTTCCCCAGGGGATTTTTGGATCCTCAGGTTTGGAATAATAACAGTAGTACTATACTTTATTATAAAAGGAATAATAGAGCAGAAATGATTCTTTTTTGTAACAGAATAAACAGAGTAAAATGATTCTCTTGGAACCTTATTGGACCGTACCACCTCACAATATATTGCTTCTGTTAATAATAAATAGGTTCATTAATTATTTGCCGTTCTTTTTTTTTTCTAATTTAAAATTGTCGTTAGAGATTCTTGTACTTTGAAGATCCACAAAGGTCGAATAACACACTCACACTGTGACCCCTTCTTTATTTATCATGTTTTGGAGAAAAAATATTTGTTTTATTCCTTATTATTTGATTGGTTATCGAGTTTAACAAAGAATAAAAACTTTTAACAATTTGTGAATTAAAAGTATGACATACACTGCTCTTTTATTTAATTGGACCTAACTTTTTAATATAAAAAATTTACGATCAAAGTTAAAAATAAATTTATTTGAATCTTGATATTTGAAAAGTGTCAGCCTGTTAGGGACGGAAAGGCATAATTTTTTGAAGGGCGGATAACACTTACAATATTTGGCTCATTTATTTATTTTTCATTTGTACAAATTTTTATAAAACAATTAATAGTTCTCATAAATATTAAACAAATCACCTTTGTAAAGTGTTTTTCGTATATTTTAAAATATTTAAAATTTTACTTTAAAACATCAAGTTAACATAATCCAATATAGCTTTAAAAATTAATTAAATTTACTCTAAAAAATGAAACATCACAAATGGAAGGAAAAAAAGCAAAGCAAGTAAATGAAATGAAGGAGGTATATTTAAGAAAAAATGGATTACATAATTACTATTTGAAGACCAATGAATCTAAAGAGTTGACTGTTTCTTTTTATATATGAAGCTGAGATTAGCATGTTGTCACATGTTTGGTTTCATTTCACATTTTGCAAGTTCGTTTTTTTTTTTTAAAAAAAAAGTTTAACATATTTTCTCATATATATTTTTTTAAAAATAGTTGGCATATTAAAAAGAAAAAAACAAAGCACAAGTTTAGCGAATGATTCGAAACATTTCTTTTTGGTTAACCTACTATTTATAGACTAATTAATTAGTGTAATTGCCATTATTCACTCTTCTAATTTTGTGTTGTACATTCAAACATATGTTTAAATAATATATTTATATTTAAAAAAACAAATTTGAATTTAAATTATTATTCGAAGACCTCTAAATCTAAAGAGTAGAGTTGGTTGTTCTATTAAGCAGAGATAACAATGTTATCAGTGCCTTTTTTGAAAGGTGGATACTATTAATTTTTTTTTTCCTTTTGGTTAATATTCTCAAAAATATTAATTAATTCATGCCATAAAAAAAATCATGACTAGTAAATCAAATATCAAAGACTTTCCTTGACTTTGACTTCTTACAAAGTAAAGTAGAATTTTTGAATTAAGTTTGAAAACTAATTTATATTTTTTCCGATCATAAATATAGTTAATATCAAAATTTTAACTTTATTTGCAAATCGAACGTCTATTAATTCAATTTTTTATCCATGTGGTACAATAGAGGTGTGGAGTGAGAAATCAGGAATATATTTTCAATTGAGACGTCAATATAAGATTAATAAGATGTTATAATAATTTTAATATTTCAAAGAGAGACCAAACATGGCCTAAAAAAAATAGAGGTTTAAAGTCCCAAAAGAAGAAAATTAATGGAGTGGAAGTAGAATCCAAAACTGTTCTGTTTTTGGCTATATTTTGTGAACCTTTTTTTGAAACTGATTTAGCATTTAAGGCATTAGTTGAAAGTGAACCTCCAAAAACAGAGAATCAGATTAGATTAATCTCTTTTAATTAACATGTTAGAAAAAAGTCATAAAGCAAGGGCAATTTAGTCCAAACAATTAAATATTCCATCCCATTCTTATTTCAAGAAAATGGAATTTAAGTCAACAAACGTAGCCGACCGCCTCAAGACGCAGAATCTTTGAAAGTAAAAATGCAATAAATAAATAAACACTTTTTACTTTGACCCGTCTAATTTTTGTTTCTTTCTCTAAATTTATTTATTTCAAAAAATAAATTGATAATTCTTTAATTTGATTTTCTGCGTACACATGTTAATATGTATTATATATTACTAGTTTAAAAAAGCATTTTTTTATTAAATAATAATTTCTTGAATTTTGTTCAAGTTAAAATGAAATTTATAAAATTATAATAGATGAAATATATTACTTTTCAAGAATCAATTTAATTATTTTGAAAGTTTAAATAAGATAACTTATTACCTAGATTTTTATAAATGACTTACTCAGATCTCACTTATAAAATTTTATTAAATATGTTATTGTAAAAAAATTGTATTATATACTTTATTTATTTATTTTGAAAAACTATACTTTATAAGTATTACTATAAATTACTTTCTTCGTCTAATAATATTTAACCACTATTCTATTTTGAAATGTGTAAAAATGCTTGTCACTTTATGAATCAATAAATAATTTTACACTTAGTTTCTAATTTATTTTTATTATTAATTATAATCATTTCTCTATTATATTTTTCAAAATATTATATTTATTATATTCAAAGAATGACATATAGTACTCCTTCCGTCCACTTATTCGTAATGTACATTTTTCCAAAGTCAATTTGACTAATTTTAAAGTTAAACTATAATATTACATTAATTTGATATTTTAAATAAAAACTTTAGATATTCAAAAAAAATACTATAAATTATAAATTTTTGCACATCAATATGATGAAAAAATACATCATAAATTGTTAGTCAAATCTATTATAGTTTAATTCTAAAAAAAAACTATGACAATTAAAAATTGATGAAGATAGTAATATATTATTTATTTATAGTTTCTTAAAAAAAATTGTGCAATATTGGTAATGAACAAATATAATTAGACAGACGACGAATAATTTTCCTCAAAAGAAAAAGGAAAATATCCCTATAAAAAAAAAAGATAAATTAATTAAATTGAATTTTCTCCTAATAAGAGTCAAAAGATTCCTTCATTATATGAGTAACCGTGTTTCCGAGTTAACTCAAATATGCGACGACCCGAATGTGAAAAACAATATCGAATCTGTTGAAGCTTTTAGAATCCAACTTTCCACTTTTACCCTCGTTTTCATTGAAAAGTGTAAATGTGCTATAAATATAAGACTTCTTCAACTCCTTTTCTTTATCATTCTATTTAGGCAATGTGAGAAAGTGATACAAACAATCAAAATTTATCTGCACAATTTTTTTAAAAAAAAAATTATGGGTTCAAGTTCTAAAGAAATGAATGTTGATTTGAATTTTGTTTATGTATCCAAGTTAATTTCAGATGTTTTAACTGAAGTTTCTGCCATGGATGACATCTCCAAGAAATTAACAAAGCTCAATCAGTTTCTTGTTCCTTTAGAAGAAGAACTAAGAAAAATCGAAGCTTTTAAACGTGAATTGCCCATGTGTATGCTTCTTCTCAAAGATGGTTAGTTTTTTTTTTCTTTTGAATTTTTTTTCTCTATTTTTTCAATTTTCTACATTTTTTTAGGGGTTATTTATTTACTTTTTGTTTTTAATTCTTGTGGCAGCTATTGAGAGATTAAAGGCAGAAGCTTTGCTGTATAAGAAGAAAGATAAAAGTCCTGTGACGATGGAGGAATTCATCCCACTGAAGAAGGGTAATTCTGATGAAAGTGGAAGGGTAAAAAAGTCAAATGATTTAAGTGATAAGAAAAATTGGATGAGCTCTGCTCAGCTATGGAGCACTCCAGTTCAGTATGAAAGCTTTAATCTTCAAAACTTAAAATCGGTAAGTTTTTCCCCTTTTTTTTTCTCTTTCGTAAGATTTTTTTTTTTTTTTTTTTTGTAAAACCGTTTTGACATTTTTTTATACCATTTGTTGATTAATCAGAGTGGTGTAGAAGAGAAAGCCAGGGAGAAGCAGTACCAGTTAGGAGCATGTAAATTGAAGAGTGAAAGAGGGGCATTTTTGCCATTTCAAAGACAAGCTTTGAAGGAAGACAAAAAATGTTTGGCGGTGAAGGATTTATCTCTGTCAATGGCAGTGACAGTGGGTGAAAGAGAAAATCATCAAAATCCAATTGATGTGAGTGTGAAAAGAGATAACGGCCCATCAAATTCAAATGGGTGTGATGGTTTTTCACATGAAAAATCACTACAGAGGAAACAGAGGCGTTGTTGGTCTCCAGAATTGCATCGCAGATTTGTTGATGCTCTTCATCAACTTGGAGGTGCACAAGGTAATTGTCACTGTTCTGATTAATTTGCGTTCACATTTGATTATTTTATGAAATACCTGTTATCTCCCACCTGTATAAATATATGCATCGAAGGGTTGTTTATTGTGCGGAATGGGATAAGCAATTGGAATATCTGGGACTATTTTATCACATCTGTTATATGGGATACCCGTTATTTTAGTACAAATTATTTAATTGAAAGCAATGTCTTGATATTAATCTTGATTTTGGGTCTAAATTTATTCATCAAGTGTGATTACTATGATAGCAAATGTTATTTCTAAAATCATTTTTTGAATAGTTAATCTTGTTAGAATTGCTGAAAGAATATTTGATTAAAAAATAATATTACTACTGTTGGAATCTCACATCATTCATTTAGAAATGCAAATGTCGTCTATTCTTTATCGTGATATGAAAGTCAGATCCGTACCAATTCATTGTTTCTTAGACATGTGAGGATCGGGTGGGAGTGGAGTGTATTGTTTAATAAAAGGAATCTTGTATATGATCTTGAGCAACACGAGCTAGCTTTTGTATTGGTTAATTCTAGTATTAATTTCTTTTATCATTTAACTCTGATCATAAGAGGATAAAAATGACTCGCAATTACAAAAGTCTTTCTTTTTTACTAGTAATAGTCGCCGCAACCTATGGTTAAAATATTGTTATCAATCTTTAACCTCACCAACATGCTATTATTTCATTGTTATTATTTTTTCTTTGTACTAGGATTATTATATATGTCACACTATATACTTTTTATTATCCAACAAAACATTAACAATAATTTTTTAAATGTTATCCTGCAGTGGCTACACCAAAACAGATCAGAGATATCATGCAAGTGGATGGCCTGACCAATGACGAAGTGAAAAGCCATTTACAGGTATCCTATTACGCTCTTTCAACAAATAAGAGGCTCATATTTTGTTCCCATGATACTTGTGTTAGAAATTATAACATCCAGTGGCGGAGCCAACAATTTTAATATTGCAATCTTATACTGTGAGCTAGCTACATTAAAAGTTGTTTTTACGGATTCAATTGAACCTCTTTGAATGTAATGAGTGTTTGTTGTACATCTTTTTCAAGTGTTGATGAAAATATTTATTTTGTGATATGTAGAAATATAGACTTCATGTGCGACGAGTCCCAGCATCAGGTTGTTCATGGTCTACTGTGGATGAAATTGGGGAGTCTTCAAAGAATAATGGTACACAATCTGGTTCTCCTGAAGGGCCTCTTCATTTTACTGGTTCGGGTTCAGCCAAAGGGGTGTCTGTGAATGAAGAAGAGGATAATAAATCGGAAAGCTATAATTGGAATGGACAGCTTCAAAAGAGCATGGAAGGGTCAACTATAAGATCAAGTAGCCATTAATTTTGCAGCTACAGAAATAGGACAGAAACAAAACATAACAAATAACTTATGAAAGGAAGTTCTTTCTGAAAAATAGGAAATAGGGAATCTGCTGATTTTAACATGTTTGTTTGTGAAATCAGGTTTAATTAACTTTGACATCGTTGATTTACAATACATTGTGAGTAGGACTAATGATTTGGATAGTCTGATACTAATACAGCTGGTAGGGACCAGTGAACCTACAGAGGGAATATCAATTTTACAAACTATATATATTGAATATTTATCTACTTTTGGAAATGCTATTTTACGACTGTATTTTCCTTTTCTTGTTTTTGACATGCTTAATTTAAGCCGTTGTCTATCAGAAACAATCTATCTACCTTCACAGGATATGGGCAAAGTTGCTCGCTTACACTGGATATGTTGTTGTCTAATTACTTTATTTGTAATTTCTTATTTATGTTCATTCCTTGTGCCTGCTGAAGCGCCAGTTTAGCCACATATCCAAATTGTGTTGATAGAACTTGAGAGCATTTCAAAACGGAGGCTTTTGGTAGAACAATTTTCTCAATGGGGCTATTGGTTTGCTCCACTAGAGAGTGGATAACTTCTCTATTTTCCCTTTTTGTCATATCACTGCACTAAAGAGTTAGGGGTGTTAAATGAGCGAGTTGAGTTATATGTGTACTCATTAAAATGGGATCAATCAGTAGGTACATAAATTTGACTTTATAAACTTCTCAATGTTTGTTTGGTTGAAAGGAAGGAAAGAATCAAGTTGAGCTGACCAATGGGTCATAAGCCAGCACGACGAATACAAGTTAATTTTCATTTGTTTGTTGGATCATTTGACGATTCATTAATAAATAGAACAAATTAATATAGCTTTACTTTTGTTTCTAAAGGCTATATAAACTTTTTTCCATCGGCCACTCCATCAGGGAGGAGGATCAACATCAACAGTGTTTTCACTTAACCTTTTTAGCATAAACCGCACCCTCAGCCTACTGATTAATGATGGAGATGCTCAACCACTTGGTAAATCTTATTTGTCAAATCAAATTCCTAAAAAAACATTTATTTTTTCTCTATGTGGATGAGTTTGCTTATGGGTTTAACTGGGTTACATATGTATAGCTCAAACTAGCCCAAGGTTTTAGAAGGGCTAAATCCCAAATGACTTGTCAATGTCTATTTAGTTCAACCCACTGAAGTCTGCTGGTCGAATCATACTTTGGGATGATCAGTTCATGTGGTTCATATACATATATCATTTTTTTAATTTTTAATATACAGAAAAGTTTGTCCTGTTATTAAGGTTGGTTCGATTTGAGATAGACAAATAACGATAAAGAAATGAATTTTAAGTCTAACGAAATCCCATGGTTATTTTATAAAGAGACCAAGATAATATTAGGAGATACAAATAAAAAGGAGGAGAAGAAAAAAAAAAAAAGAAGAAGCTAAAGCTACGTGCTTGGAGCAATTATCATATTTTCCTAGAGCCGCAATTTCAATAGGGGCATGAAACTATAGCTAGAGGTTGAAAAAAAAAATGGGAAGAGGGGTAGCTAGAGGCAAAACAGAAACATGAAATAATTCAAAATTGGCACACCAACAATCAAATATTCATTTTGATAGAAGATTTTATTTTTTGGGTAACTTAATATTGCTTTTTCTTCTTTTTATCTTTTCCTAATAATTTAAGATACCACTTTTCTATCTTTAGAATGCAAATGTTATAGGGATAGTCGATCACTGTTGTAAAGAAGACAGGCTATCATTTTCATTGGCAAGACTTAAAAGAGTAACAAAATTATCAAATACAATTTGTTACTTGTGCCAAGCTGATGTCACATTCTCGAAAATTAAACACTTACTAGGATTAATTGCAACATAAGGAAATATATGGACGTGCTGTGACAAATACGCCAAGAACCAAACCTTTTTCAAGAGGAGCGTACGTAGCATCCATGTTTGACCTAAAGTAAATGGTAAGTGAGCTGCTATAATAGGCATCTATGCATTCATGTTTACTAGTGTCTAGTGGGCTTTAATGTAACAGAATTGTCTTTAAAGCAGGTTTGCTATTCACATGAAAGATTTACTATCAAGTAAGTTTTCTTTGTCCTATGAGAGGGTTGTTTAAGAATTGTTAGGTGGTATAATTGACTTATCGCTCACAATCTATTCAAGGTTTTAAACTCAATAATGGTAACTAAACACTATATATATTGTGCTCGTCAAGGTTTTAAACTCAATAATGGTAACTAAACACTATATATATTGTGCTCGTTATGAGACTTAAACCTTAAACTACTAAGAAGGTTCTTCGTTTGGTTATCAACATCATATGTCATTATTCAAAACAACAGTTTGCTCAGTTCTCCAAGGGGTTGGTTAGGTGGCCAAATATATATATAGATATGTAACTTGGAAAATCTCCCTCAAACCACAAACATCACCTATAAAATCTCATATCACCTAATAGTAGGTACCTAGGCTAGCACCTTTTTCTTCTAAATCTGTAACTGTGGCCATGTGCATGTGGAATTTCTATAACTATATTTTTCTAGAGATGAGATTCCACTTCTCAATGTTAACTAGCCAAGTATATATCCCACTTGTTTACACTAGTATCCATGTACATAGTATATTATAAGTCAAATAGCACATGGCCATCAAAGCCATTTCATGAAATCTATGAGCCCAACTATAAAAATATTCCATAACACTTGTATATTCCACGGAAGCTCTAAAAACTATAAGAGAAATAGTATTAAACTTCAATAATACACTAGAATAAAGAAATCATGGTCAACGATCTAAGATCCCGTGGTGCATCTGAATCTATTGAATGACTTAGCGCTGATGCATCATAGTATAAGCTATCTATCATTCTTCCTGTTGATCAATTTATCTAGAATAAAGATAAATGTATTTGAGCCTCTACGTCGACTGCATTTTTTATACTATTAACTTAACAAGTACAGTTGATCGAGTGAAAATCATTCATTCATGAGTTAATGAGACACTACCACTTATTAAGGAACACATTTTCACATACACACTAGTATAAACAGCATGTATATGTATCAAGCTAGCCAGACAAAGTAAGCATCGACGGGTAAAAAAAGACAACATTGTTTTTATATGAAATTAATGCTGCTCCTACATTTTTGAGAAAATGTACCTTCAAAACTCCAAAAGGGTCTTGATCAATAGAAATTTAAGTTTAAGAAAGACCTTATACCTAAGAAGTTCAATTAATGTTTATGTTGAAAATATTCAATCCTCTCTCCGACTATCTCTTTGTACATATCATAATCTCTCTTCAGCTGTCCCATGTCTCTTTATACGCTTGTATACCCCCCATCAACTTGCTGCAGTTAATAACACATACATAAACAAGAGTTAGACAAGGTATTTTCTGAGATGCCACTATATTACTAAGTGCAAGTAGCGGAAGAATTTTTGCTATAAGAAATTGAACTCAAGAGTTTGTTAGCTGGATAACAAAATACAAGCAGAGAATGAAGGACCTAGTAAAACATTTAAGGCTAGTGAAGGAGTATATATAAATGCAAGCCGAACCACAAGGATGACTTAAGCATATACATAAAAGAAAATGTAAAGCATTTAATGAAACAAAAACTTACCAAAGATCAAAAATGTAGAAGACATCAACCTGAAGGACCGGAACCCCTTCTCTCCTCTTCGCTGTTGGCTCTCTGTTGCTGCCTCGGGGTCTCTGGTGGCTGTGGGGGCTGCAGCTTTTGTTGAGACTGAAGATGAACCTGTTGTTGATAAGAAAGAGACTGCTCCGGTTGGGACTGCTGATGAGGCGGAACCAGATTATAAGGATTTTCATAGGTACCGGCCAAAACCAACGAAGGTGGTATGGATGAACTCATCTGATGAAATCCAGTAGCTGTTACCGAGCCCGTAGAGTCAAACCCACTGTTAAATCTTACAGCATCTTCTTGCTGCTCATAAAATTTTAGCATCTCCTCCTGTTGGTCCCTTTGTTCATTTGCAGCCATTGCTGTTATAAATTGTTGAACTTGAATTGGCTGCTGCTGTTGCTGTTGCTGCTGTGGGTCACGAATTAGCAATTGACCACCATGTGGGACCCCTGTTGACATTCCTGACATTGGGTTCATATTGAAAGGCATCAAGGTACTAGAAGAGGGCGCATTCATAGGCTGCTGCGGTTGAAAGAACCCCGGAGGTTGAAGATTAGCAATGGGTAGCATTCCTGATGGACCAATGTAGCTAGACAGTTCCTTTCTAGCGTTCAACAGATCATCCTGAACTTGCCTAAGCTTCTGTTGGAGTAATGAAATAAGGCCAACACACCCATAGACCGGATCTCGAAGCCGATACTCAGCCTCGTAGGCAAGGGAATTCACAGCATCTTCCCGTTGAGCAGCATTGAGTTCGTTGAGTAGTTTCGACACATTGCTGGCACCGAAAACTTTGTGGACATTGGAAAATTTCAATGGCTGATCTGGCGGAAAATAGGGTGCGAAGACACACTCTTGGGTGCATTTTCTGCGTAGGAATTTGCAAGCTGCGCATGGAGAATTGGTCGATGACATCCTTCTGTTCCTAAAAATCCTACAAACCAACCCCACACAAACACACACACAAGCGATGTCAAAGAATGAACACATTAATAAATGGAACAGAATATCTAGGTGTTCGCATTCTAAATATATTTAGACTAAATTAATCATTATACACAAATAAAAATAAAGAAAAGATTTATGGCATTCAACGAAGTTTCATTTACCGATATTAAAGAAACAGTAAGCCATTAATGGCTTAGCAAATCGAAGCAGACATGGTAAAATAATAAAATCATATCATCTACAGTAGGGACTTTAATTAAAGGAAGTCAGAAAATGTAAATTAGCATCTGTAGGGTGATTTAGAATCATATCCAAGTTTTTGAACCAATTATTTCAAGAAAAAAAGAAAACCCTATAACAACAATATAGGCATGAAATACCACAAAGTTAGTAGGTAAAGTAGATAGACTTTTTCAGAAAGAACTTCGCCAATAAAAACAAAAAACAAAAGAAGAAGAAAACGGAAAGAATCAAGTACGAGCAGGATAAACTTGCAGTGACGAAGAAAGATGCCAAGTTTCCGAAGGAGACTTGAATGAAAACAAAATTTCACCCTACTTTCGCTTTTTCTCTCTCTAACTTGATAAACTTGGAATGCAAGAAATCTTCCGTTTCACGGATCTAATATAGATCAATGATATCTCTCTGGGTTGTATCAAATCAAGGACTTGTTCTATATCAAATTCATATCAAAATCACACACTAGTAAAACTTGTTCCTTCTCAGAAAATCCAAACTCTAAGATCGTTCCTTATCAAACAATGAAGAAACAAATCAACACAAAATCACAAATCAAAAACCAGTTCAAAATAGTAAAAATTAAAACCATAAAATAAAAATATAGAATACAAACAAAACATGAAATCAGAAAACTCATTCACCTTTCTAACGTTACAAACCCTATTCAGATCACTCTTTAACCTTCTCTCTCCACTTCTCTTCAAGATTCCAAACTCATTCTATCTGCAAAGTAACAAAAAAATGGAGTGAACAAAGAATGTTGCTGAATTTAATTTTGTAATCGAAAAAATGAACATCATTTAACTCTATAAAATCACACACAAAAAATAAATGGACTGAACCTGTCTAGGGTTGGAATTCAAAAGCTCAAGAAAATCAAGAAATAAGAAAACGCAGCTATTTTTTTTATAGTTTCATCATTGATATAAGAATGAGAGAGAGAGGCATAGAGAGGGAGGAGTCAAAATGAAAAGGAAAAACAAATTTGATGAAATAGAAGTGAATATAAAGGAAATGATTTTCCAAGAATGGTCGAGTTCGTAAATAAATTCAATCACTAGGGTTAAGTTCTGAAAGAGAAACCCCTACACGGCATCTTGTCTATTCAGGACCGTCGATAGGATAACATATGCTGTATTGACCGTCTGATTAGAATTTTGTATTTATGTTGAGTTACCGATTTGTCCCTGCGCTAGTGTCCTGAGTGATGAAATAAATTGGACTCTGAGTCACCTCTTTGTCCCTGAGCAAATTTATTGCGCTTCCCCAATTACCCCTTTCATGAGGGATATGCTTTGAAATACGGCTCTAAGTTTGATGCATTCACAATCCTGCCATCGCATTTGATTACTAGCCTTAATTTCTCAAATCTGTAATAAGATTTGTTTTGAAATTAATTTTCAAAAGTTAGACTAGAAGTTTTTGTATATAAAAATCACTCAAATAATGGTATTTATTTTTAAATAAATTATTTTTTTTTTTAAAATAACTATTTAATTATTTTTATTTTACTTACAAAATCATTCCATTATTATTATTTTGGCAAAGTAATTTAACGAATTCAAATTATATATATATATTACTAGCCTTAATTTCTTCAAATCTGTAACAAGATTTCTTTTGAAGTTAATTTTCAAAGCTGACTAGAAGTTTTTGTATATAAAAATCAGTCAAATAATGATTTTTATTTTTAAAAAATTATTATTTTTTTGAAAATAATCATTCAATTATTTTTATTTTACTTACAAAATTACTTCATTATTATTATTTTGGCAAAGTCACTTAATGAATTCAAGTTTTATATATATGCATATTTATTACTAGCCTTAATTTCTTCAAATCTGTAATAGGATTTCTTTTGATATTAATTTTCAAAAGCTGACTAGAAGTTTTTGTAAATGAAAATTAGTCAAATAATGATTTTTTCTTTTAAAAAAAATTATTATTATTTTAAAATAATCAATCAATTATTTTTATTTCACTTACAAAATCACTCCATTATTATTATTTTGGCAAATTCACTTAATGAATTCAAGTTTATATATATATATATATATATATATATATATATATATATATATATATATGTCCTTAATTTCTTCAAATCTGTAATAGGACTTCTTTTGAGATTAATTTTCAAAATTTGACTAGCAGTTTTTATATATGAAAATCAGTCAAATAATGATTTTTTATTTTTTAAAAAATTATTATTATTTTGAAAATAATCATTCAATTATTTTTGTTTTTCTTACAAAATCACTCCATTATTATTATTTTGGCAAAGTCAGTAAATGAATTCAAGTTTTATATATATATATATATATATATTTATTACTAGCCTTAATTTCTTCAAATCTGTAATAGAATTTCTTTTGAAATTAATTTTCAACAGCTGACTAGAAGTTTTTGTATATGAAAATCAGTCAAATAATAATTTTTATTTTTATTTAAATTATTAATATTTTGAAAATAATCATTCAGTTTTTTTTATTTTACTTACAAAATAACTTCATTATTATTATTGTGTCAAAGTCACTTAATGAATTCAAGTTTTATATATATATATATAATGATTATTTTCAAAATAATAATATCTTTTAAAAAAATAAAAGATATGGAAAAAGATATATAATAATAATATTTTTTATGGTATGAATATTTTATTTGAATAAGGAAAAATCTTAGTAATAATATGGAAACAAAATAAAAACTTATTGCCTATTGGAGAAAGAGTTCTAATAATTGTGACATTAACATATTCTATCTGTATATTTACCATTTAAATGATCCTAAGCATATCATTTTTTATATATCAAAGAATTCATATTCTTGGGTTTGAAATTCAAAAGGAGGAACCAAAAATTTATTTGCTATTGAGCTCCTTAATCCTTTATAAATTGTTTTATTTTAGTTTTAGTCCTTCAAATTATTTGAAAAAAATGAAGAATTCAGTATATTAAAATTGAGATTTTAGTAACAATTAATTAACGATAACAACTCAATTGCTACTAAATATATATTTACAGTAGCAATTAATCCTCTTTATATATGTCCTCAAAACTTTTAGGCGATATTGAATCTTAGTTTTAATAGCACTTAACTCATGACGATGAATATTTTAGCATTCTTTTTTAATATGTTTATTTGTTGCTAAAAGCTATTTTTTGAATAGTAAGTAACTTAATTAGTTGTATATCAAACTGAACTAACTAGTTTTTTTCAATTTAGTATTAAGAAAATTTTCCAATAAGTAAAACTTACTTGCACAGAAATACATAAAACTCATTGTTCATTATTAAAATTAAATAGTATGGAATCGATCAAATTGACTGATTTATGAATATGTCATCAAGGTTAAAAAAGGAAAAATAACTTTTGAGGTTCTGTTGTTACCTTTTGGCTTTTGCATCAATTGTGTCAATGAGTTAAGTAGGAAAGGATTGACTTGTGAGTGAGTGCACGAGCCATTAATCCTTGGAAATTGATCAATTGATACCATTTTCATTTGCTGTTACTATTTTAAATTTCACGTTTATTAAAAAATTAAAAATCTATTAACATGGTTATTCATAGGTCAAAAATGTTTTTTGGGAAAAGGCTCAAAAATGCCCTTAACCTATTAGAAATGGTTCAAAAATGCCCTCCTTCCATCTATTGGTTTAGAAATGCCCTTAACGTTTTTCTTAGGTTCAAAAATGCCCTTTAGTTAACAGAAAATGTGATATGGAATTGTACTAAACAAGTGACCACTTTTCATTGGTCCACAATTCTTTTATCAAATAAAAAGACTCATCCAACCCAAACCTAACCCATTTTTTGCTAGAAAGCAAGTACCAAAATTAAGTATCCATATGTATATATAGCTAAAGTTATCATCTTTTAACTTGTAATTCAGCAAAAGATTCCTTGGAAACAGCCGAATAATTGCTGTCCATCACCACAAATGCTATTTACAATTAAAAAATTAAATGCATCTACACGACTTTTATGTAGCAAAAACGAGACCTGTGTTAAAATTAGCTAAATTAAGAAAGTGGGTTTTGAATTCGATGACTCCAAGATTCAAAATTGTATTTCCAATGTAATCAAAGGATGAAAAGAACCCTAGATCGTCGAAATCAAAGTTGAAGCGATTTATTTGCGGATGATTTACCTCTTAATTTTTGCCAGAAAACAAGTACCAAAATTAAGTGTCCATGTGAAAACGGGTTAGGTTTGGGTTGGGTGGGTCTTTTTATTTGATAAAAGAATTGTGGACCAATGAAAAGTGATCACTTGTCTAGTACAATTCCATGTCATATTTCTGTTAACTAAAGGGCATTTTTGAACCTAAAGAAAACGTTAAGGGCATTTCTAAACCAATAGATGGAAGGAGGGCATTTTGAACCATTTCTAATAGGTTAAGGGCATTTTAAGCCTTTTCCCATGTTTTTTTGGTTAAAGAATACTTTTATTTTTAAAATAATTAGAAAATAAATTAAATAGTTTTATTAACTAATATATTTAATATTATGTATGAAGAAAGTAAAAAATAAATGATCTATTCTAAGATAAAACCTAACAAGTAAAAGTAATAATTTATTTTTAAAATAATAAACAGGTAAAAAATAACTGTAAGAAAATACAATCGAATTTATTGAAGCCTTTGTCTCCTTTATTTTTTAGATTATTCTTTCATGTTTTATGGGCAATTATATTAAAAAGTATTGCCACGCCCATTTGAAAAAACAATACACATTTATTAAAAGAATCATTTAGCCGAATTACACTAATCTACATATAGGAAAATGTACATAAGCATTGCATTTCTTTAGAATATTTATCTGAAGTCTGACCATAAGTTACAGGTTTGAAGAATTGCTTATTGTGGACTAGAGAAAGAACAAACATCGTATCCTTCAGATTATGTGATTCTTTCTTTAAAACATCGTAGTTTGGGATGGGGGATAAAAATAAAATGTGATTGAATAAAAAATAGTTATGAGATAAAAATTTTGTATCTTGTTTGATTGTCATAGTTGAGATAATTTATTTCATTATTTATATCATTTAATAAAGGGCAACTTTCACATATAGCAAATAAAAATTCATATTTGTATGCTATAGCATAGTTTGCATAATTACGCTTCATAGCAAACATAGAAACTGTATAATTCGTTATACATATACAGTTGAAGCAAATTGTATAAAACGAAGTGTATAAAACGAGAAAGAGAAAGACACTTGGGCAGAAAACTGTATAAAAACGAAGTGTATAAAACGAATTGTATGATTATAAGTGTATAGAACGATTATATACAATTTGAATTTGTATAAAATGAGAAAGAGAGAAAGACAAAAGAGACTTGGCATGGAATATACAATTGAATCGAATTGTATAAAACGAGAAAGAGAGAAATTAGATACAATTTGAAATTTGTATAAAACGAGAAAGAGAGAAAGACAAAAGAAATTGTGCAGGGGAGTATTTTTATTGTATAGTTATAAGTGTATAGGACAAAAATATTTGTACTTGCATGTGTATATATAATTTTCTCACGCTTTATACAAACAGAAACGCAATTGATACATTTCGCTTCTATTTGTATAAGTGAGAAAGGCGAGGGTGGCGAGCGAGATTTGGGAGAGTGGCTAGCGAAATCTGGAAGAGGGGAGAGAGGGGAACAAAAATATATGTATTTATACAATTTCCTCTGTTTTATACAATTAGAAACAATTTTTATACACTTGTGTTGGATAAAAAGTGAGGAAGCGAGCGAGAGATTGGAGGAGAGTGGCGAGCGAGATATTTGGGAGAGAGGCGCCTGACAATTTTTTGCAAAGGTTTGCTATGGAGCACAATTAAATCAAACCCTAACTACTCCATTTATTTTAGGTTATTAGTTTGCTATTATATACAATTATCCTTTTAATAAAAGCTACCTGAAGATAACTTGCTCCAGAATAATTAATCCTGAGAGATTTAGTGGTTTTTGACTTTTAAACTTTTTTGTTTCAAAAGCATTTGGATAACTCAAGGTCGAAAAAATATTAAGAGGTCAATGGAAAAAGGATAAATTTATCATGAACTATCATAATTAATATGCAGATACACTCTGGTATGCTTTTGAGACATTGATGCTCTTGCCGTCCAAAAACTTAAGTATATATGTCATTCACTCTAACGGAAGACTAAGTAGGGACACCTGGTACAATTTTATCCGTCAATCTAATATTTAATAAATGTTATATTTATGAATAATATTATGACAGGTGTGTATTTGTTAGTATATATATCAAGTATATATAATCTAGTTTTGGAACAACAAAAACCAAAAAAAGATATAACGAATGATATTTGTATACAATATGACAAATGATATCTCTATACAAAAACAAATTTAAAAATAAATGTTAATCAATTTTTAAGTTAATTCAGACAGTTTTTAAGTGATTGAGTAGTTCATTAAATGGTGACTGAGAATGAGGCCAAAATTTAAAGAATAGGCTTGCGGTGGCAGTGTGTTGGTGAGCAATTGCGTACTGAAGTTTCTCTAAATACATGCTCCTCTTTTGTCCTTTTGCAGTAGCAGTTACAGGTCAATATGAACTCTTTTTCACTGACTCCCTTTATAATTACTTACATACTTTGTTTTCTTTCTTTCTTTTTCCTTTTCCATGCACACGTATATATCTTACAGATATCATTCTCATCCCAAAAAAGGTATTATTAATCAATTTGATTTAACTTAAAAACTGATCAAATTAATTTAAAGTTAATTATTTATTTATTTAAGTGTATGACACTTTTTAAAGTGATTTATTTTAAATTAAAAAAAACTTATTTTATGCCAAAATTAAAAGCTGAGAAAGGGGTATTTTTTTTCTTTTAGCTTAAAAGCTTTTTTAAGTTAATCAAATATTTTACCTTTTTGCCCTTATTTTTTTATTTATTATTATTATTATTATTATTATTATTTATTATTATTATTATATTATAATTATTAGTATTATCAATATTTTGTTATTTTATTATTATTATTATTATATATTATTATTATTATTATTATTATATATTATTATTATTATTAATAATATTTTTTTATTATTATTATTTATTTATTATTCTTTATTATTATTATTATATATTATATATTATTATTATTATTATATTATTATATTATTATTATTATTTTATTATTATTTATTATTATTATTATTATTATTATATATGATTATTATTACTATTTATTATTATTATTATTTTCATATTGCTATATTATTATTATTATTTATTATTATTATTTATATTTAATTATTATTATTAATTATTTTATTATTTCATTATTATTTTTATTATTATTATTATATATTAGTATTATTATATATTATTATTAGTATTTTATTATTTTATTATTATTATTATTATTTATTTTATTATTCTTTATTATTATTATATATTAGTATTATATATTATATATTATTATTAGTATTTTATTATTTTATTATTATTATTATTATTTATTTATTATTATTTATTATTATTATATATTATTATTATATATTATATATTATTATTTATTTTATTATTCTTTATTATTATTATTATTATATATTATATATTATTATTCTTTTCATATTATTTTATTATCATTATTATTTTTATTATTATTATTATTATTATTATTTTAGTATATATTATATATTATATATTATTATTATTATTATTAAATTAATCAACTTTTATCATGTTAACAACTTTTAAGGGTATTTCAGACATTTTGATTAAAAAAAAGTGTTCACCAGCACTTATTTGCCAAACACATCAACAATTTTTTTTTAACTTCAGCACTTTTATCCAAACACATAACTACTTATTTTAAAAATAAGTTACAGCACTTTTAAAAGTATTTTTTAAAAGCTACTTTTTTTAAGCCCATCCAAAATGGCTCTATATCTAGTTTGGGACCTAATTATAGCATTATAGTTTAATTTGGATTCAAATGAGTTTTAAAATATGTTGGTTTTGACCCGTTAATTCGATCTCCTTAATCTTAATAATTAACCATAATTTAATATATTGTTATTTACGTGAGTTTTATGATCACAATTTCAATTTCAAACTCAAGTTTTTTTTAAAAAAAGAATTACAAATAGATGAATTATAAAATATATTGTAATTCATTCCTTCAATAGAAACATACATTACATCAATGCAAATAAAAAGTCTTAAAATGATTGAAATTGGAGATAAAATTGCTCTCAATTGATAATTCTCTAAAAAGTGGTTAAGACTTGAATAGGTTGATATAGAACGCAAATCAAATTATCTTGAGCCTAACCCTTATAATTATGGTTGGATTGGGCAGGTTAGCTATAGTTGGGCTAACTTTCGATGCTCATAGTCTTGGGTACGGAGAAAAATGGAAAAAAAAACTTATTGGGTGTGTCACTCCTGAATGGACTTTGCCGTGCACAATCTGAATTCAATCGGAACTCCAATGCGGCTTCGAGCACCGAATTACTATACAAAATGATCTTTAATGGTAATTAATTAACGATAATAATTTAATAATGCTAATTACTTAATTTTAGCAATAATTAACGCCTTTTATAAATATTTCTAATACCTATAGCGACATTAAATTTAATGATAATTGACTAATTCAATAAAAAATTTAACACTAATAAAATTTATATTTATTATCGTTAAAACTTATTTTTACTACCTCCTTTGAAAAAGAAAATCGAAAAAAATAACAATATTATCATGTAATAGCTTATTGAATTATATGCAATGATCAATAATATATATTAACTTATTTTTGTTGATTTGAGGTAATATATATAATATATAAGGTAATATATAATATTATTGATCATTGCATATAATTCAATTAAGATATTATATGAAAATATTGTTTTTTTTGATTCTCTTTTCCAAAGGAGGAATACTACTCCCACTTTCACTCTTTTTCATACATGGAGTGGAGAGGGTGAAATGAGACTTTCTTTTTTATTTCACAAATGGACGTGGTAGATCATATATCTATATATGGATAAATATATAGATAGATTAACGGATAAATATACATTTGAGATGTTTTTACAGATAGTGGGGATATCAAGGTCATGCTGAATTCGGATGAATAAAATAAAAATAGTTTTTTGAAGAGATGGTTATTGGTTCATAGCTCTGGTTTTGAAAATCGGTATAGTAGAATAATCGAGGGTTGAATACTTCTCTCTCCTTTTTTGCTAATTGAATAGATTTTTTTCTTTAATTTAGTGTTTTTACCCAATCTGCTATATAAAAGAAAAGGAATTTGGCTCGACAGAGATATTTTAAATCTTGAACATAAGAATAGAGATTGACCTAGCTGGTTCGAATCCATCTCTCTCCTTTTTTGCTAATTGAATAGATATTTTCTTTAGTGATTTTGCACAATCCACCATCCGAAAGAAAAGGAAATGACTTGGCATAGATATTTTAAATCTTAAACATAAAAATAGCGGTTGACCTAGCTGTTTAGACGTTCAAAATTCATCATGATATTTTAAATGCAAACTCCACCACTATATTTTAATGAAAATCTTGATAAATTTATAAATAAAATATATTTTTTTCTATGCTTTTCTCCCTTTGCATTAATGGCAACAAGGAGATGAACCATATCTACGAATCAAGTACAAACCCCTGCATTATACTAGAAGTATTTGGTTACTTTAAGTATTAGGGCATGCATTTACTAATCCAGAAAAAGTAAAAGTCTGTGTATATAGTGTTACTAGTATAATCTAATTTTACATAAATGTGAGGGCAAACATCCTCTATCACATCAATATTAAATTCATATAGCTACAGGGTTAGGGCAGTTGACAACGAAAACGAGAAGCTATATCTATTAAATATCTAGCTAGCTGCTATATGTATGGGGGACAGATAGAGACAAGAGATAAGCAGATTGAACATATAAATATATAGTGATTTAAAATTTTATTTTTTAGAGGTCAATTAGAAAACATGTAAGAAATTAAATTATTTTTTATTAAATTATTTTTATTTACCATATATATTTTAGTAATTTCTAAAAAATTATCTTAATAAATAATGATCTTACTCTTATAACATATAAGATCAACTTTAAATTCGCTCTGTCCTACTTAGCCTTAAGCCTATCCTATCCCACATCCGCCCTACTCCAATGCGATCCCTACCTACAGGCTACATGCATATAAGTACACATGAAATTAATGGGAGAAGGTGAAACCCCAAATTATCACCAATATTTTAGATTGATTACACAAATTTCAAATTTTAACTCCGTCTTTAATAATAAAGCTTTTTGCCCCCCCAAAAAAAAAAGAGAGGACAACAAAGTCTCTTTGATTTGCTGTTTTGATATAAAATGACACAAACGTATTACGTTTTATTTCTTATAGTATATCATACATTTCATTTATGGTTCATGCTTTCCATTCCTTCAAATTTAATAAATGCATCAATTTTGACTTTGCGCTGCTTCGGTGCAAGATAAAGTGCTCCTTTCTTCAAGAGTTTTCACTTTTGACTAGGATAACGTGAGGGTGCAAACTGTTTTTTGCTTTTATTATTTATAGAGAAAAAAAGAAATTAGTTACCTCCTCCTCTTGGGGGAGAACTTTAAAATTTTATGATCTAAATTTGAAAATATATATATTTTTTATATCTTGTGATTTTAATTTCGACATGTAAAATATTAAAATTGAAAAATTAACTATATATATAAGATTGACTATTTTTGAGACAGATAAAAAAATATCAACTAAGATACTTAAATTGGACATCGAAAATACTCCTTTTAGTTAATGTTTCCTTGTCCATGCATATATATATATATAACATAACTGTAATAAAAAGCTGGCATTGTTACGTAAATATGCGGGCAATTATCCCATAAAATCCCCATTAATTTGCGGGATAAAAGGTTAATACATGCAGATGCTTTTGAAGCAGTTGGCAACGAAA
The DNA here is from genome assembly GCA_016801875.1 of Solanum sitiens. Classification (NCBI taxonomy): domain Eukaryota; kingdom Viridiplantae; phylum Streptophyta; class Magnoliopsida; order Solanales; family Solanaceae; genus Solanum; species Solanum sitiens. Next base: position 14,103,403 of record JABWTJ010000001.1, read on the forward strand.
ATGAGAAATGCTATGAGTGACAGATCAAACGAGGCCTATTACCTACGTTGATGTGAAGTTTCATTCAAAACGTCTATCAATCTAAAATATATACTTCCTCTAATTTTCAGACCTATTTTGACTTAGCACACACTTTTTAAATATACATTTAATTTTTTAATTTTTGTGATCTTAAATTAACTATATATCAAATATATTAATATGATCTTTAATTTTGTAATTTTAAATACGTCATGCATATAGTTAAATTCAAAATACTAAAATGGAAAATAATCATTATGTTTTAAATGGACTAGCAATATATATCAAATAAATTATAATGGAGATAGTTTATCCTAGTGAATATTATGTTTTAAATGGACTAAAAGTATATATCAAATAAATTATAATGGAGATAGTTTATCCTAGTGAATGTATGTAAATACGATTAACCCGTTCTATCTGTCTCGTCATGTCCATACCTTTGAATCCCAATACAAAGTTTTGAATTATCATAAACTAATGATGGATGTTATTATTGATACAAGTAAAACTTGAAATAATAGATACAATTTTTTATCAACTAAGATGATCTTTAGTTTACATTTTTTCATGAGTTGTACATTGTTCTTTAATTCATGTCCTTTAGCTAGCCATCAAACTTATGCTTAGTGAAACATAAATTTTTTAGAAACAATAATTATGCCCCAACATTATTTATAAGATATAATGATATATATAAAATATAAATTTATGTGGCACAAAAATGTTATTTATTTTGTAGACATAAATTAAAGTAAGGCTAAAAGTGCAAATGATCCCATTTCCAAACCTGAGGTGCATCAGCAAGGGCGCAACTCTTGTGTATTCAGTAAGCCCAAACCGAATGGGCTAAAAATAAGCTCATAAAAAAGCCCAGAAAGCTTAAACCCTCCAAATGGTATGCGGTAGAACCCTAAACCCGAATTTTCCTGAGGGAGTTTACCCATTTCTCCAACACTCGACGCTTTCACGGGAATGTCGAAATGGTGGCGTGCGGTGGCAACCACCGCCGGAGGTCTGAGGTCGACGGAGGTAACTAGCAGGAGAACGTATTTTACAATTCAAGCGATCCCTAGGGAGGTCAGCGGAAGAAGAGTTTCCAATAGGGACCGAGCCCAAGGTCGTATTCCGGCCGTTGTTTTCTCGCAGAACTACGTCCAGTCAAAACCTGACGATCCAACTTCCATTGTCGCCGCAAGTTCTGTTTCTAGAAAGTTCCTCCTTACAACTGAAAGGAAACAGATTAAAACGATCATTGATTCGGTTGATCTCCCTTTCTTTTGTTCGACAACCTTCCCTCTTCAGATTCGAGCAGGTTCGGGCTCGTCAACTTTACTGGAATCTGGAAAAGTACTTCCCATTAAGGCAAGTGATGCTTCTTCTTTGTATTCTGATGTTGTTCTAGTGTTGCTCGACTGTATTTGTCAAATATACAGAGCATAAGATATTGGTTACACGGAATGTGATAGAATGTTTGAAGAATTTTTTCAAAATAGAAGAAAAGTATGTTGATGGTTTACATTTTAATATGTTGATGAATTCGAGTTAGAAAATTGGATAAATTAGAATTATATCCAACAATTTGGACAATTGCAAATGGATTAAGTGTCATCGGAATTGTATTTAGTCTAAACTCGTGTTTTCTTGCTGTTATTTCTATAGATTCATAAGGATGAAGAGACTGGTAAGATATTGAATTTGGTCTTTGTATGGGTAGAAGATGGAACAAAATTAAGGGTCGACGTGCCTGTTGTGTTCAAAGGGGAGCACGAGTGCCCTGGTCTCAAGAAAGGTACTGTATTCTGCTTTTTGTCTTTCCATAATAAGAGTTGTAATTTACCATGAAAATACAATAGCTTCAGCCTAGACCCACCTCGGACATGTACTGCTCATATTACATTCTACGCATTTTATTACGTGTGATCTTTTCCATTGCTGGTTGAGTTTCCTCTTGAATGTGTGAAATTACTATTTTTTGAGTGATTTCTGTTTATTAGTTGTGGTTCTGTAACTAAACACAGAAATATGAAGTGACTATAAATTATAACCATACATACCTTTGACACGAAACTATTGTCAGAAACCCCATGTAGGCTGATTTGAACTTTCAATGCCAGAAAGTCCAAATACTTGAAATTCCTATTTCCTTCTCTGACCAACAAAGATCATTTGAAAGAGACGAAGTTCTCTATTTTCTTTGTTAATACCCTTGTGAACTGATATTACCGCCCAGAGAATACTCATGTAAGCTTTGGTGAACTGATATTACCACACAGAGAATACTCATGTAAGCTTTGGAATTTAATTACTCTGCAACATCATGGTATATATGCTGTCTTGAAGGGTATCAAGGAGAAAACATTTTATTGCTAAAATTGCCAGAGTTTTTTAGTCTACATTTGCAGGGCATCTGGAAAGAAGTACTACTTGCTTTATCCAGTTTTCTGGATTATCCTTCCAACACTATCTTATTTTGAGGAAACTAATTGAAGCTGCATAGTGAGGAGAACTCCTCATATCATATTTTATGTGATCCAAAATTCAATAGAATGCCTTCCCAGCCATAGTTATTATACTCGCCTTTATATTATGGAAGGACAAATACTCAGGAACATACATTTGCTAACACCAGTTAGCTGCAAGCTAAGAAAATAAGATAGTTTAACCTATACTGTAAGGGGTCTTTTGGTTGGGAACAAGTTATCCTGGGATAAATTATCATGGGATAAGTTGTTCCACCATGTGTATGAGATAACTTATCTCATCACTAAGGTATAAATGGTGGAAAGAATAATCCCATGACTGCCTAATTCCTCGAACCAAACACAGGCTAAAATAGTCCTGCATTTTATCTCTGGAATTATTATGCCTTATTCCTCACAAATCCTAAGTCTGTAACAAATCATGGCAGACTTGGTATCCTTGGATTTAGTGAATGTATCTACTTATCGGCTCTATATGCATAGTTATTTCTAGCATTTTCTGAAAACTTAAACCAAGTACCTTTCAGTGATAAAATATAGCTTTCAATGGAGATTCCCCTCCCAAGAACTTTTTAGTTAGAACTTCATCTTGAACCTAGGCTAATGTCCCTCGTGCTTTCTTAGATATATACTTTTAGTGGATGGTGATTGAAGGATTTATATTGGCCTATGTCTGTCCCGCTTCCAGCAGATTATTTTTGCTTGTCAAATTAGTTCAGGGAACTTCCATTTTATCTTGCGATTTTAACTGCATTAAACAGTTTCAAACAATAAACTTCGATATTGAAAGAAGATGGCCTAGTGGTCAAGTGCCGCACGGAGTCTTAGCAAATACTCTAAGTCCGTGACACTAGGCTCTACAAATTTAACAGTTTTCTATCTTTGTCTATTCTGTTCCAGCACTAGTAAGCTCCTGTTTTTGTATCCTTAGAACATTATAAGAGGAACTAATATTTCAAGTAGTTCACTTAAGATGCTGTGAAGCCTGATACTACTTCTAGTGGAACCCCATGATAAACTAAATTTTGTTCAAACCATGATTGGTTATAAAAGTCCTTTTGTATATGCTTCAGAAAAATATGCCTTCTAGTATCAGCACATGGAAGGATTATCTTATTTAATGGGATTAATTCTGTTCAAATATGTGAAGTAACGCTTTCCACTTGTTGTCAAGACACCTCAAACTAAGGGCAATTCTTTATCAGAAATCTTTGGTAGCATTATTTTCAAGTTTCCTTGGTGTGCTTATTTGTTATCTTGTCTTGTTGAGTGTTAGAAATGTTAATGGAAAGAAAACTTTAATGCATAGATTGGCTTGGAGTAATGACACTACTGCTCATTCATATGCTTGAAAACAGTGTTGTGTGTTCTTTTCTTAATTCTTCCATGAGAATATCCAACATGCAAATATTTGTTTGAAAATATTTAGTGAAAATGATTTATGGCTTTTTATATGTAAGCAGGTGGTTATCTAAACAAGATTAGACCTTCCCTAAAGTTGTTGTGCCCAGCGGAGAATATACCTCAGAAAATTGAGGTGGACATAAGTCAGCTAGATGTTGAAGACAAAGTGTCCCTGCATGATATCGATGTTCATCCAACTTGGAAGCTCTTAAGCAAGAATGAGACGATCCCTGTTTGTAAGGTTAAGGCAACACCAGTTGATAGCTAATTTTGTCGATGCTATTTTTCAACTGGCAGATGCGTCAAGTCCACTAGTTCAACATTGTCTGTTCAAATTTGACCTGGTTTCGTAGTGGTGTATATGGACACGGTCAAAAGACATTAGAAACTTTTGCTATACTGTAGTAGTAAAATTGCTATTTTGGGAATTGTTCTAGAATAATAAACTTGTGCATTAATGAGTAAATTGAAAATGCAACTGCAGTCTTCTTAAGTTTTTTAGTAATGCACACAATGGCTGAGTTTGGGTTACCTGTGGCTGCGTAATGAAAGCAATTTATTTTTTAAGTAGGAATGGTGCTGGAGGATATTTTTATTGTTAGACTATATTGAAATTTGATAATGTTTGTATGACTTGTTCTTAAGTAGTCAATTTCCGTCCATGTAACCACCGAAAGACTTGGCTAGTGACAACAAACGAGCTTTGATATGTAGCTGTCAAAAAAATTAAAAAATACTTTGATGCATAGAAATGAGCAAGTCAAGGGAGGGAGATGACAGTTGGATGAAGTTATTCTTATTCTTATTCTTATTCTTATTAAAAAGGGTTTGCTCTATATAGAGGATAATATTATTGTTTTTAATTCTCTGGATTGATTGGCTTTCGAAATATATTTTCTCTGGGAAAGCAAATGCAACTTAAAAGTCAAGAAGACTTCCTTGAAGAAGGATGAAAATAGGAAAGTTAAGTTTTCATCTATAACGAGTGACATTTACGATATTTTCATTAAGGGGTTTAAAAAGATAAGTAACCATGTCAACATACAAGCGAATCAGATCAAATATAAGTAACCAGAGATTCAAAAAGATAAGTAAGCAAGCATGTTAATAGTATTCATATACAAGCGAATTGGATCAAATACAAATAACTAGATAAAATTTAACTCTAGATTTGACACAAACAAAGAAAAATAGTTAAAAAAAATTAGGTATCGTTTTTTCTAGCCCTATTGAATATGGATACAATCAAATTGAGGCTAGGAAAAGAATAAGCAACAAACCGGATTCGAATTAGCGAAAGTCAAGGAGATTAAGCCAACTCATGAACTCACTTTACCACTGAACCAAACCTTTGGCTTACGCTGAGGAAATTCATCATTAAGTACATAGACGTAAATCAATAAATCAATTCTATACATACAATATAATTTTTTCGAAGAAGGGGATTCGGATGAACAAGGCTTTATGTAACTCCACCCCTTTCCACCTCCCTCGCCTTCACCATCATGATTTTTACTTTTATATATAAATGTCCTTGTATATATAATATAACAATATATTTAGTGTAAAGTGGCTGTAGAATGTACTCCCTAGTGTTATAGTGAGGTTGGAAGGATACAATGTGTATCTATTTTGTTCGTTTTTATTTGTCACTTTCAACATACATTAAGAAAAGACTATTACTATTATTATTGTTTTTAAGTTTAATCACAGTATTAATTACTTAATTTTCAAAATACTTTCCATAACTTAATGTCACGACCCAATTTCTCGAGTCATGAAGGCACCTACTATAACCCACCAGTAGGTAAGCCAACCCGTAACCCAGAACAACACGCAATGGGTGTGAGGGTAGAAACTAAATAAGAGTAAGCAAAATTACTATAACAACATAAGCAAACCAAAACATAATACAATTAAGGATCCCTCCCAGAACCTGGAAGTCACTAGTACAGAGCTACCAACAAAACGAGTACAAGTCCCAACAGTGGACCACCGAAACTAGACTGTCTCGAAAAGTAAAAGACAAGTCTTTATATATACAGATGGAGACTGAAATAGTACAAATCGTCGTGTGCTCACCCCCGTCTCCAGACCAGAATGCTCCAAACTCGATCAACGCTGGCTACTGGTGCTCGGACCTGCATCACGAAAATAGATGCAGAGCATAGCATGAGTACCAAACAACAGGTACCCAGTAGGCATCATAGGCCGACTGAACTAGAAAAGTAAAGCAATATGAAAAGACGGAATCACATAACTAGAGGTCAAGAACGGAAGGCTAAGTAACAATGGAATGCACACGAGTGTATAAAGATCTAACTAAATTAATATATAAGCTAACTACACCTAACTGGACCCCCATAAGCACAGAAGGTACACTCGTGCGCAAGTTTAAATAAAAATCCGAACGGACCCCCATAAGCCCGACGAGTACACAGAATAACTATAACTAAGGAGAATAGATCTCAAGGCCAAAGAATATCGAACCAAATGCTCCAAACCAAAAGTAGAATCTGACGGTACGGAGGTCGGGCCTTGAACCGGACGCTCACCATAATTACACAAGTAGCCAATCACAAAATATAAGTAACTGAGGCCGGACCTCTAACCGGATGCTCTACATACTTGAGGCCGGACCTCTAACCGGATGCTCTACATAAGTATGTGGATGGTAGAGGCCGGACCTTAAATCCGGATACCCGACAAAGATGTCGATATAGCTGCTGAAAGAGTCTCTATCTATCCATAATCATAAATACCCGTGGAACACCATCCACACTTAGCTAATCAATGTAAGTCCTTGAAGCCGAATCAAAAATCAACTTTGAATCGCGGAGCGAAATTCATTGTCACCGACGTAACTCGTGAAGCCGTAACATCGAAGAAAAAAGGATAACTATCGCCGGAGCGAGCTCATCGTCTAGCTAAGGACAAAACTATCAGACTCAAGTCTGCTACACCAGTCTACAAGGATTTAAGCCGGCCGAGCGACGTCGGGGCTAAACTAAGTCCTACCGACTTCGAATCATGCATTTCTAAGACAAGCCCTAGTCAAACCTAAACTAAGGCCCAACATACTTCTGATAACCAGTATTCAAACATACAAATACTTCATATAGCAAAGAAGGTCAATTAATAACAATAAACATGCTCAGAGTTACCCAATAATTCTCAGAAAAATGCCGAAAATATGATTTTTAACACCTATGCATGATCCAATAACTACCCAACCCAAATCCCAACTAATCAACATGCATTCACATGTTCGAGTTCAATATAAGAAAGGAAACCGTAGCCTACCTGTACGCAGATCACGCGCGCTTGAAAAATCACTTCCCCGGAGCTTTTCCTTTCTGAATGGCCTCGAAATATTGATACACTATCAAAAATAGAGTCACAACGTTATTACGGTCATTTAAACACTAAAATCGCAAGAAACGGAGACGGGCCAATTTGGCGGTCAAAACGGAAAAAAAAAATGGGATCCGCGTTGAGAAATCCAGAATTAACCCCAAATAAAGGTCCTAAACAGCTCTCGGAACTTGTGTTCCAAAATGAAACACAATTCGGTACCCGAAACAGTCCCAGCATGAACATGCAACCAAAAACCCAAAATCTACGCTAAAATTCAACAACAATGGCAGCAGCTATTTACAAGAATTTACCAAAAATGAAGGTCCAACTGCCAAAACCAATCACACCACGACGATCCTCACGAAAACCCCCACAACATAGGCTCTTGAATCACCAGATTCGGACCTAAAATGGCCAAGAAATCACCTTCTAAAAGTTTTCCAAAAGTTGAGCTCGAAAATGAGCTATGACAGCAGTTAAAACACAAAAATTACCTCAAATCGGGTCCCCAAATCATATTCCAAGCTCACGAATGCGTTGCCCTCGAAAAATCTCACAACTTAGCCTTTTGAATCGCCCAATTTGGAGTTCTATAGCTCAATATATCGCAATTTTAAAGTAAAGCATAAAAGCTGAAAATTGGGCTTTTATAAAGGACGAAGATGGTTGCTCATAAACCCAAAAATCTGGTCGTTAAAACCCCAAATTCTGGTCGTTAAAAGGCTGCACCAGATTTCAGCTTTATCTAATTTCTTCAAAGTCTCCGACGGGGTGCTCGGAATCCGTTCGGAACCTGATAAAAATAAAACAGATATGCTACCCTACCAAAGTCGACATTCCAGACTCAATGGCGCAATCAAAATTTCCATCAGAGGTCATCTCGATAAAATGTAGGTCCCACTTCCATTGGTCATTTTAAGTCAAAAATCACAAAAGGGCTCGGAAAAATATCGAAAATCTCAGGACACGAAATAAGGGTCAAACTAGACCAAACTCGACATTTCGGAGCTAGCCGCGCTGTCGGAATTCTCATCCGAGCGCGTTTACTCAGAATGTTGACTAAAGTCAAACTTAGCCTTAAACTTAAAGTTAAAACGCCTAATCGCACCAACTCACAATGAAAACTTCGGGAGTCATGTCGACCATGCTACTAGCCTAAAATGACCCTTCCGGAACTGATGGATCGTCAGAATTGGATTCCGATGTCATCTTCTTGAACTTTTGATCGAAAATGATCGTTCAAGGTACATAAACTCCAAAAACACTAAAGCTCACACAATAACCAAACGAACGACCAGGTGACCGAACTGTCAGTCCCAGCAAGTCATAAATGACTTGGGATCGCTATAGGAACGCTCTAAACGATGCACAGAAGATAAAACACAAAAATGACAAGAAAGGTCATTACAATATCCACTACTAAAAAGGACTTTCGTCCGTGAAAGTAAGGGTCAAGAAGTACCTGAAGGCTCAATCAAGCCGGGACAACTGCTCTCGCATCTCCTGTTCGGTCTCCCAAGTAGCCTCCTCGACTGAACGATGCCTCCAACGGACCTTAACAATAGGAATGGCTCTCAAGCGCAATTTCCTCACATCTCTGGCTAGGATTACAACTGGCTCTTCTACAAATGTCAAACTGTCATCCAACTCAACTGCATCATACTGGAGCATATGGGACTCATCAGGAATATATCGGCGTAGCATCGATGGAAAACTGGGTGGATGGCTGAAAATGCTGGAGGTAGGGCCAACTCATAAGCAACCTCTCCAACTGTCCGGAGTATCTCAAAAGGCCCAATGTACCTGGGGCTAAGCTTACCCCGCCTCCCAAATCTCATCACACCCTTCATGGGCGACACACGGAGGAATACCCGATCACCAACAGAGAATCTCAAAGGTCGACGCCTCCGATTCGCATAACTCTGGTGCCTACTCTGAGCTGTCCTGAGTCTATCCTGAATCACTCTCACCTGCTCCAAATCCTACTGAATCAAATATGTACCTCGCGGCCTAGGCTTTGTAGACTCGAACCAGCCCACTGGAGAGCGACAACGCCTACCATACAAGGCCTCGAACGGGGCCATCTGAATGCTAGAATGGTAGCTGTTGTTATACGCAAACTCCACCAAAGGCAAGAACTGGTCCCAATGACCACCAAACTCCAAAACACAAGCCCGTAGCATGTCCGTAAGGACCTGAATAGTGCGCTCTGACTGGCCATCGGTCTGCGGGTGGAAAGCTGTGCTAAGGTCAACCCGGGTGCCCAACTCATCTTGAAAGGTCCTCCAAAAGCTAGACGTGAACTGAGAACCCCGATCTGATATAATAGAAACTGGCACCCCATGAAGTCGAACCACCTCCCGAATGTAGATACGAAGCCAACCTCTAGGCGCTAAATAAAGACTGAACGGGAAGGAAATGTGCTGACTTGGTCAATCGATCAACAATGACCCAAATACTATTAACTCCTCTAGAAGTCCGCGGTAGACCAGCCACAAAATCTATAGTGATGCGGTCCCACTTCCACTTCGGAATGGGTAATCTCTAAAATTCACCACCAGGCCTCAAATGCTCGGCCTTTACCTACTGGCAGCACAAGCAACGAGAAACAAAGTCAGCAATATCTCGTCTCATGCCACTCCACCAGTAATGTTGTCTCAAATCACGATACATCTTCGCTGTACCCGGATGGATAGAATATCTAGACTCATGAGCCTCAGAAAGTATCAACTGTATCAAATCCCCAACTCTCGGAACACAGATGCGATCGGCGAATCTCACCACTCCATCAGGATCTACGGTAGCCTGATCACCATCACCCGCTAACACTCGATCTCTAAGGGCCACCAAGGCCTTATCCTCAAATTGACAACCACGGATCCTATCATGCAAAGAAGACTGAACTCCCATATAAGCCAAGACACGTCTAGAATCTGAGATATCTAATCGAACCATGCTACTGGCTAAAAACTGAATGTCCAAAGCCAAGGGTCTCTCCCCCGCAGATAAGAAAGCTAGACTATACCATACTCACCGTCTTCCGGCTCAAGGCGTCCGCTACCACGTTCGCCTTGCCCGGATGATAGAGAATAGAGAGATCATAATCCTTCAAGAGCTCAATCCAACGACGCTGCCTCGAATTAAGGTTCCTCTGGCTCATGATGTACTGAAGACTCCTGTGGTCGGCATAGATCTCACATCGAACTCCATACAGGTAGTGCCTCCAAATCTTAAGCTCGAAAACTATCGCCGCCAACTCCAAGTCATGGGTGGGGTAGTTGCGCTCATGGACCTTAAGTTGCCTCGACGCATACGCAATAACCCGGCCCTGCTGCATCAATACACAACCCACACCAACACCAGACGCGTCATAATAAATCGTGAAACCCTCGCCCTCAACCGGAAGAGTCAATATAGGAGCGCTAGTAAGCAACTCCTTGAGCTTCAGAAAGCTCATCTCACACTCCTCCGACCATACAAAGGGAACATCCTGGCGAGTTAACCGAGTCAAATGAGCTGCAATAGTAGAAAAGCCCTCAACAAAGCGCCTGTAGTAACTCGCTAACCCGACAAAGCTACGAACCTCAGTAACAGAAGTGGGTCTGTCCCAACTACGAATAGCCTCAATCTTCGTCGGATCAACCCTAATACCCTCCTTAGACACCACGTGCCCCAAGAATGCTACAGACGCAAGCCAAAACTCGCACTTTGAGAACTTGGCATAAAGCCGCTGATCTCTCAAAGTCTGGAGCACTATCCTCAAATGCTGCTCATGCTCACTCCGGCTCCGCGAGTATACCAATATGTCATCAATGAAGATGATAACAAATGAATCAAGGTATGGCCTGAACACACGTGTCATCAAGTCCATGAAGGCGGCTGGATCATTAATCAACCCAAAAGACATCACAAGGAACTCATAATGGCCGTAACGAGTCCTAAATGCGGTCTTAGGGATGTCTGCTGCTCTAATCCTCAGCTGATGGTACCCGGACCTCAAATCAATCTTACAAAATACGACGGCACCCTGAAGCTGATCAAACAAATCATCTATACGAGGCATAGGGTAACGGTTCTTCACCGTCACCTTGTTCAGTTGCCTGTAGTCAATGCACATCCTCATAGTCCCATCCTTCTTTTTCACAAACAGAACAGGAGCACCCCAAGGCGACACACTCGGACGAATGAACCCCTTTCCTAAGAGGTCCTCTAACTGAACACTGAGCTCTCTGAGCTCTGCATGAGCCATCCGATAAGGAGAAATAGAAATAGGACGGGTGCCGGGCTCCAAATCTATGGCAAAATCAATGTCACGCTCTGGGGGTAGGCCAGGTAGATCTGTAGGGAACACATCTGCATACTCTCTAACCACAGGAACTGAGTCAACTGAAGGGCCCTCCCTACTCACATCTCTGATGTGGGCCAAATAAGCTAAACACCCAGAAGCAACCAACCGCCTAGACCGAATAAAAGAGATGATCCCTGTCGGTGTGTGACTATAAGCAGCCTGCCACGACACCGGGGGAATATCAGGCATGGATAAGGTAACAGTCTTGGCATAGCAATCCAAAACCACATGGTAGGGGGATAACCAGTCCATGCCCAAAATCACATCAAAATCAATCATATCTAGCATAATAAGATCAGCTCTAGTATCATAACCCTGGATAGTCACTAAGCAAGATCGCAATACTTGATCCACTACTAAGGACTCACTCACCGGGGTCGAAACATGAACCGGCTCTGCCAAAGACTCAGACCTCATACCCAATCGGGGAGCAAAATAAATAGATACATACGAGAATATGGACCCTGGATCAAATAATACAGTAGCAGGCTGATGGCATAATAAGAGCGTACCTGAGATGACATCGTCAGATGCCTCAGCTGCCGCCGTCGCCGGGGCTGCATAGAAATGGCCCTGAGCACCTCTACCTGGTGCACCCGATCTACCACCTGACCTGCCTCCCCGAGCTCCACCCCTGGTACCCTGTCGACTGTCTCGATGGTCCTGAACCTGACAACCTCCTCTAGCCGGAGAAGACACTGCTGAAACTGGTCTAGGTGCAAGTGGAGCTGGTACAATCGCCCCCCGACCTCGCCGGGGGCATTCTCTAGACCAATGGTCAAGAGCACCACAATCATAACACCCCAAAGCTGAACGCCCTATAGTAACCCGACCGCGGCATGAAGGAAAAGAATCTGATCCCCTCTAATTCTGGCCTGTACTAGGACCACTCTACTGATATTGGCCTCCCTCAAAAGCAGGTAATGCCGCCTGAACAGGCCAACTGGTCTGACCCTGCTGGAACCTCTAACGGGGCCTATCATATGAGTCCCTCCCCCTAGTCTACGACCCGCTATAGCTGGCCTGGTAGCGTGCCCTCTTATAGCTGCCCCCTTGGGCCTCACGATGAATATGCTCCATGGATCGGGCATGATCGACCACATCGAGAAAAAAACGGCCAGCTGAAACCATATGCTCTGTTTCAACCCTCAAACGGTATCGCAACCCACGTACAAAACAACAAACTGTCTCCTCCTCTGTGGGAAGGATCATAGTAGCATGGCGAGACAACTCATGGAACCTTGCCTCATACTCTGAAATGGTCATAGAGCCTTGCTCCAATCTAGAGAACTGATCACGAAGCCTATCTCTGACGCTCCGTGGCATGAACCGGGCCAAGAAAGCCTCTGAGAACTCACTCCAAGATATAAGAGGATATCCAACTGGCCTGGACTCTCGATACGTGCGCCACCACTGCCTGGCTGGCCCACGGAACTGATGAGCGGTAAAGTCAGCTCCTCTCGACTCTAAGAGGCCTAATGACTGTAACTGCTCCTGGCAAGTGAGCTGGAACTCGTGAGCGTCCTCCCCAATCACCCCTGAGAATATAGGCGGTGCCAACCTCTGAAATACCCCGAGCATCTTCTGATATCGCAGTCGCATCTCTCTAACCTCTAAGTCTGGCGGGGCGGCCACATGGACTGGTGGCGGCTGAACTTGCAACGCTGGTGCTGGTACTGGTGCTGGTGCTGGTACTGCTGGTGCTGGTGCCTGTCGCATATCCCCAATAGCTGCTAGTATCTGAGTCAAGAGGGAATGAAGATCAAGTGCTGCAACTGGTGCGGGTGGTGGGTTGGCTGGCCCCGGCCCCACTGGCTGTGGCGGTACATGCGCTGCATGAGGCTCCTCCTCTCTATCCCGGGCCGGTGCTGCGGCCCTACCTCAACCTCGGGGTCGGCGTCTACCCCAAGCTGGGGCTCCGGGTGCATTTCCCCTGGACGCACCGCCTCGCGTGCGAGCCATCCTGCAATAGAGTGAAACAAATGAGATTTTAAGAAACAAACAAGACACACACGGCACAAATTTGAAACAAAATGGATATCTTCCTAAACACATTATCTAGCCTCCCGAAGATAAGTTACGGACGTCTCTGCACCGATCCGCAGGACTCTACTAGACGTTAGCTCTGTAAAAGTGAGACCGTTGAACCTAGGGCTCTGATACCAACTTGTCACGACCCAATTTCTCGAGTCATGAAGGCACCTACTATAACCCACCAGTAGGTAAGCCAACCCGTAACCCAGAACAACACGCAATGGGTGTGAGGGTAGAAACTAAATAAGAGTAAGCAAAATTACTATAACAACATAAGCAAACCAAAACATAATACAATTAAGGATCCCTCCCAGAACCTGGAAGTCACTAGTACAGAGCTACCAACAAAACGAGTACAAGTCCCAACAGTGGACCACCGAAACTAGACTGTCTCGAAAAGTAAAAGACAAGTCTTTATATATACAGATGGAGACTGACATAGTACAAAACGTCGTGTGCTCACCCCCGTCTCCAGACCAGAATGCTCCAAACTCGATCAACGCTGGCTACTGGTGCTCAGACCTGCATCACGAAAATAGATGCAGAGCATAGCATGAGTACCAAACAACAGGTACCCAGTAGGCATCATAGGCCGACTGAACTAGAAAAGTAAAGCAATATGAAAAGACGGAATCACATAACTAGAGGTCAAGAACGGAAGGCTAAGTAACAATGGAATGCACACGAGTGTATAAAGATCTAACTAAATTAATATATAAGCTAACTACACCTAACTGGACCCCCATAAGCATAGAAGGTACACTCGTGCGCAAGTTTAAATAAAAACCCGAACGGACCCCCATAAGCCCGACGAGTACACAGAATAACTATAACTAAGGAGAATAGATCTCAAGGCCAAAGAATATCGAACCAAATGCTCCAAACCAAAAGTAGAATCTGACGGTACGGAGGTCGGGCCTTGAACCGGACGCTCACCATAATTACACAAGTAGCCAATCACAAAATATAAGTAACTGAGGCCGGACCTCTAACCGGATGCTCTACATACTTGAGGCCGGACCTCTAACCGGATGCTCTACATAAGTATGTGGATGGTAGAGGCCGGACCTTAAATCCGGATACCCGACAAAGATGTCGATATAGCTGCTGAAAGAGTCTCTATCTATCCATAATCATAAATACCCGTGGAACACCATCCACACTTAGCTAATCAATGTAAGTCCTTGAAGCCGAATCAAAAATCAACTTTGAATCGCGGAGCGAAATTCATTGTCACCGACGTAACTCGTGAAGCCGTAACATCGAAGAAAAAAGGATAACTATCGCCGGAGCGAGCTCATCGTCTAGCTAAGGACAAAACTATCAGACTCAAGTCTGCTACACCAGTCTACAAGGATTTAAGCCGGCCGAGCGACGTCGGGGCTAAACTAAGTCCTACCGACTTCGAATCATGCATTTCTAAGACAAGCCCTAGTCAAACCTAAACTAAGGCCCAACATACTTCTGATAACCAGTATTCAAACATACAAATACTTCATATAGCAAAGAAGGTCAATTAATAACAATAAACATGCTCAGAGTTACCCAATAATTCTCAGAAAAATGCCGAAAATATGATTTTTAACACCTATGCATGATCCAATAACTACCCAACCCAAATCCCAACTAATCAACATGCATTCACATGTTCGAGTTCAATATAAGAAAGGAAACCGTAGCCTACCTGTACGCAGATCACGCGCGCTTGAAAAATCACTTCCCCGGAGCTTTTCCTTTCTGAATGGCCTCGAAATATTGATACACTATCAAAAATAGAGTCACAACGTTATTACGGTCATTTAAACACTAAAATCGCAAGAAACGGAGACGGGCCAATTTGGCGGTCAAAACGGAAAAAAAAAATGGGATCCGCGTTGAGAAATCCAGAATTAACCCCAAATAAAGGTCCTAAACAGCTCTCGGAACTTGTGTTCCAAAATGAAACACAATTCGGTACCCGAAACAGTCCCAGCATGAACATGCAACCAAAACCCCAAAATCTACGCTAAAATTCAACAACAATGGCAGCAGCTATTTACAAGAATTTACCAAAAATGAAGGTCCAACTGCCAAAACCAATCACACCACGACGATCCTCACGAAAACCCCCACAACATAGGCTCTTGAATCACCAGATTCGGACCTAAAATGGCCAAGAAATCACCTTCTAAAAGTTTTCCAAAAGTTGAGCTCGAAAATGAGCTATGACAGCAGTTAAAACACAAAAATTACCTCAAATCGGGTCCCCAAATCATATTCCAAGCTCACGAATGCGTTGCCCTCGAAAAATCTCACAACTTAGCCTTTTGAATCGCCCAATTTGGAGTTCTATAGCTCAATATATCGCAATTTTAAAGTAAAGCATAAAAGCTGAAAATTGGCTTTTATAAAGGACGAAGCTGGTCGCTAATAAACCCAAAAATCTGGTCGTTAAAATCCCAAATTCTGGTCGTTAAAAGGCTGCACCAGATTTCAGCTTTATCTAATTTCTTCAAAGTCTCCGACGGGGTGCTCGGAATCCATTCGAAACCTGATAAAAATAAAACAGATATGCTACCCTACCAAAGTTGACATTCCAGACTCAATGGTGCAGTCGAAATTTCCATAAGAGGTGATCTCGATAAAATGTGGGTCCCACTTCCATTGGTCATTTTAAGTCAAAAACCACAAAAGGGCTCGGAAAAATATCGAAAACCTCAGGACACGAAATAAGGGTCAAACTAGACCAAACTCGACATTCCGGAGCTAGCCGCGCTGTCGGAATTCTCATCCGAGCGCGTTTACTCAGAATGTTGACTAAAGTCAAACTTAGCCTTAAACTTAAAGTTAAAACGCCTAATCGCACCAACTCACACTGAAAACTTCGGGAGTCATGTCGACCATGCTACTAGCCTAAAATGACCCTTCCGGAACTGATGGATTGTCAGAATTGGATTCCGATGTCATCTTCTTGAACTTTTGATCGAAAATGATCGTTCAAGGTACATAAACTCCAAAAACACTAAAGCTCACACAATAACCAAACGAACGACCAGGTGATCGAACTGTCAGTCCCAGCAAGTCATAAATGACTTGGGATCGCTATAGGAACGCTCTAAACGATGAACAGAAGATAAAACACAAAAATGACAAGAAAGGTCATTACAATATATCGTAACCCAGAACAACACGCAATGGGTGTGAGGGTAGAAACTAAATAAGAGTAAGCAAAATTACTATAACAACATAAGCAAACCAAAACATAAATACAATTAATGATCCCTCCCAGAACCTGGAAGTCACTAGTACAGAGCTACCAACAAAACGAGTACAAGTCCCAACAGTGGACCACCGAAACTAGACTGTCTCGAAAAGTAAAAGACAAGTCTTTATATATACAGATGGAGACTGAAATAGTACAAAACGCCGTGTGCTCACCTCCGTCTCCAGACCAGAATGCTCTAAACTCGATCAACGCTGGCTACTGGTGGGTTATAATAGGTGCCTTCATGACTCGAGAAATTAGGTCGTGACACTTAAGTACTAAATATCAATTAATATGAGTATGAGCATAAAATCTTCATATCAATCATTATTTTTTAAAGGTGTGTAACAAAAGAAATACCATCTATGCATCTTATGCTTTTTTTGAATTGCAAAGTGAAGCTTGAGAGGACAAAATAGATGTAAAATCTTATCCTTCATCAAAATGAGTAGAGTGAGGTCTCAAATGGTAGAATACAAGATCTTATTCTTAATTCCTTATTCGGAGTGCAAAGTGAGGCGTCCCATGATAGAATGTAATCATGTATAATGTATGCAAGATATTATCCTTGTCTAGAAGTGAGAAGTGTCGTTTAAAGGATACACCGTATTAGTATGAAATTAATCTAAAAATAGAAAAAATATTTTCGATTAATCCTCAGCTAAATAATACGATAATTAAAATACAAAAAAAAATATCAAAAATCAAATGATAAGATATTTACTAAGTAACCATCAAAAATATATTTTAAAAATATTTTCTAGTATTACATTTTATTTCATACCAAATATAACGTTATACGTGTTGACATTGATATACCTCCCAAGTCGTTGCTCCGTACAAGGTATATTCATGTCCTTTTCAATATTGCAATCTCCTCATCATATTTTGATATTGATTGTCGCATTACTTTATATCAGTGAAAATGAAAAACACGTTCATTACCTTATACAGCCAAATTAAAAAAATAAATACATTGGGAAACACGTTATTTCTTTTTCGTGGTTGTTCTTTTATGAAGAAATAAAATGGGTAACACATTATTTCTTCTACTTGGTTGTTCTTTTTCCTATGAAATAAATACGTTACGTTTTTTCTTCTTCTTGGTTGTTATTTTTTCAAAAAATAACAATAAAATTATTGGTCTAAATTAAATTTTAATATGAGTTTATTTTTAAATTAAATACTATATATATTCTTGTAAATATTTTATTTTAGCTTTGAGGTATAAAAGTATTAATAAGCTTTTACAAGTTATATGATCTCTCTCCATATATTGTTAATTTTAGTTACTAGAATTTGTTTGAAAAATTATTTTATGATATTTCAGCATACTTAGAATAACATAAACTTACTGAAACTTTGAATTCTTGTAACAAAAAAAAAAAAAAAGAAAAAAAAAGAAATGAAGTGTAAGAGTGTACATAATACATGTTTTCATATGAGGAATGTATAATTGCAACTTGAATTATTTAAAATACCAAAATAGAAAGGTGTTTATAAGTGTATACACGTTATCTAATGTAATTACCTCACTAAGGATGTCAATCACATATATAGATAACATGGAAATTTTCATTTATGGCAAAAATTTAGGCAGAGTGGTTCTCTTTCTTCTTTTTTCTTCTTTTTTTTTCTCAAACGATTACATCGATCATAAAAAATATATTATACATCTTTTTTATAAAATATTTTACTTTTCTACTCTGAAAATATTTAATATTATTAATTAAAAAGTCAACAGATGAAATATTAGAATAATATTTTCATCCCTCTTAATGAGAGATTGTTGGATTTGATACCTTCATAAGAATAAGCTGACAATGGCGCAGTCAAAATTTTATCAAGATATTCAAAATTTCAAAAAGTCAATAAGATAATCAATGAATGAATTCAGAGAAAATATAAGTTCACCTACACAATATTTAGCTAAATTATTTTTTTAAAAGAAAATTATGACAGGCATTCAATTTTATAATTAACACTAACCTAAGAAGTCGACAAATACTATAAACATCTGATCAAAATGTATCATCACAATTTTTCTTTTTGACAAAATTTCATTTTTTCCCATATTTTAAAAAAATTACAGTGTTAATAATAATATTAAATACTTCTCACCATTTAGTTTATTTATTATCATTATTCCCTATAAGTTTTATAAATTTCGAAAATTCCTCATTTTTCTCTTTAGTCAAAATTTTCATTAATGTATCCAATCCTCCATTAATGTATCCGACTCCCTTTTTTAATGTACAGACACATGTATCTGACCCTCTTTTTAATGTATCAGTGCCTCGATTTTTTGACCATCAATGTATCCTGACCCTCCATTACTGTGTCTGATTTTCTTTTTAATGTATCAGCGCTTATATTATTGTATCCATTTAAGAAATTTTTATAATTATAAATTTTAGTTTTACCTTAAAAATATGTAATTATGTAATTTGCTCATAAATTTTTGACGAAGAATGCTAATTGAACATCAGCTGACAGTGTAAACCGCCCTGCAAGTTGGCATAGCAAAATAGATAAATAAATATTAGTACTTGTTTTTGAACCCACGAATTATGGTTAAATGAATAAAATACTACACATGTATAATTCTAAATTTATCAACATGAGTTGTGGTATAGTAATGAAATTATTTTATTTTTATTAGAAGTCACGAATTGAAGAGGTGCATCGATAAATTACTCCATCTTTACTATACATTTGGACATGCAATTTCATACGTTATATGAAATCAACGTCTAAACATGCAATTCTGCGTTGATTTGATCTCATAATTTCATATCTTGACATAAAATCATATTCTCCAAAAAACATAATTTGAAAATTTTAAATCATGATTTAGAATTTTTCAAATACAGAAATTGTCTTACAAGTTTATATTTTGAAAGAAAAATTATATTTACTTACAATTTATTCATATGTAAAAAAAATTCTAATTCATACCATTGCTTTCTAAAATTATTTATATCTCATATAATAATTATTTTCACTAACATAAATTTATTATTAGTTCAAATTAATTCCTATATGACCATTTATATCCATCAAATGCATTATTTTGATCAAATTTACTTACTAATTAAATTTATTACTATGTTATTCAAATCAACGTTTAACAAACGATATTATTTTTCACCTTTATATGGTAAGATTATGTGATAGTAGTTATGCGAATAATTATTTTAATTATTTGTAAGATTAAAGAATTGTGATAGAGTTAATAATTTTATAATTTATAAAAATTTTATATTTAAGAAAAACTATAAAATATAAAAAATTTAAATTACAATTTAAATTTTTAATTAGAAATCTTGTATTCGAGTTCGATTGAATTGAACACCCAATTCATCATTAAAAATATATGAAGGAGGTGGGTCCAATTTGTTGGTCTTGCTCACCGTCAAAGAAAATTGAAAATAGATGGAGTAGAATATACTTTTTTTTTGGATTTTAATATAATTATATTGTTAAAATAGTATTTGTTGTTTAATTAAAGTTGAAATAACAGAAATGTACTAGATGAAAAAATAAATGGAGGTAGAAGCAGAAGAAGGAAAGGGGGAGAGTTTATTTTGACCTCACGATGAAGATATTTTTCTTGTCTTTTTCCTATCATTTTTCCTTATAACTCTCCATTCCTTCCTTCTTGTACAACTTTTTTCCGGGAACCCGCCGACGCCGACCAACCCGACGCCGGCGAGTTTTCCCACCTATTTTTACCCTTCTCCGAGGTTCCTCTGTTTTCAACTATGCTCCTGAACGCAGGTTTTGTACAGTATTATTATTATCTTTTTCAGGCGTCAAACATACCATGCATTTTGTAACCAAAACTACCACAGGCAATGCGTTGGTGGCAGAGCGCCTTTTCATCTTCCTCCGGTTCGTCTTCCTCTTCCTCAACATGCTCCTCTTCCAAAGTATACTCTGACGATACCCTCCTTGCCTCCGGTGGAGGCATTCGTTACACCATCAAATCCGCTTTTTTCTTCGCCCGTAAGCGCCGACACGCTCGCGCGAGAAAACTCCAAAATCTTACGGAACATGACGGTGATGACTGGCGTTCTCACTGTTCCAATGATAATTTGCCGTCCAAATGTTCCTCCGATCGTCCGCCTCCGCAACCTTTGCCTTTGCCGGAGCTGCATCTTGTGCTTCGCCACGAATCCGATGCGGTTTTGAATGTACCCAATGTACCATTGCCATCGCCCTCAGACGCGCATTTGCATCATAGAACTGGAGAGGATTCTTCCAACGTTGATACCCGTAAGGATGGTGTAGCATCCCATGGGAGGTATGTTATCTTTTATGAACTTGTTTCTTTCCAATTAATGTGAATTTACTGAATTGGATGTATGATTTGTTTTTCTTACAATTCAGGCTTCATTAATATGGTAAATTTTAGCCTTTGATTCTACGGTTTACCACATTTTTTTTGCAATTGAGATTCGCCATATAAAATATTCCTTTTTTCTCATAGCATGGTTATGGTATTACTCATTCAGCTAGCAAGCTTGTTAAATTTTGGATTATCCTTACCTGTATTTGTATTCTTCTTTAATTTTGTTTTAGCAGATTATCAAGCCAAGATGCTCGAAAGAAGAAAAAAGAGCACTTGGGAAGTCGCTTGTCTAGGAAGACACCTCAAAAGCTTCATGTTGCTGATAGAGTTTCTGATATCAGGATCAGTGCACCCATTAGTGCTCCTACAACTCCTTATGCAAGTCCTGGAGTCAGCCCACTAAAAGCTGGGGATCTTTTAAATCATAATTACATGGCATTCCCTGGTGCTTTTCAAGTTTGTTCTGCCCCAGAGATGCCTCCATCGGACACACTTCAGTATCCAGGTTTCTCTTACCATGTTCTCCCGGAGAAAAATGCTTTTAGTGTTGATAATTCTCCTCATCACAGTCCAAGAGTAAGCCCACAGAGGAGTAGAAAGATCGCGAGTGGACCTGCATCACCCTTGCATCAATTATTACCAAATGAGAACTCAACAGCACGACGTGAGAGTAGTGCTCAGGGAAATGTCCATCCACTACCACTTCCTCCTTTGGGTGCCACTCCTTCACACCCTACTTCCATTCCACCAGTTCCCTCTAATGCAGAGTTGACACCAATCAAAGGCCAATGGCAAAAGGGGAAACTTATAGGGCGTGGGACATTTGGAAGTGTATATGTCGCATCAAACAGGTATAATTTCCAAATAGATCTCATCGCATATGAATACGTTTTCGCTTTTCTATACACCATTGAGTTTCTAATGTTGCCCATCGTTTTATTTTAACCAGAGAAACTGGAGCTTTATGTGCGATGAAAGAAGTTGAATTATTACCAGATGATCCGAAATCTGCAGAGAGCATAAGGCAATTAGAGCAGGTTATATTTCCTTCATTTTCTTTGTTTCTTTAAAGTTTAGATATTTAAAAAATATATGAAAAACACTATAAGTTGCAATTCTTCTCAAGTCAATAAGATGAAAAAATATTTTTTTAAATGTTAGTCAGAGTTCACATAATTTGAATCTCACAAAGCGAAACGTGCCACATAAATTGAGACAGAAGTAGTATAAAAGTTTGCATCTTGATTGATGAACTGGATCATATTGACCATTTAAAGCAGCAGTACCAAACACATCGAGTATGAAATGTTGAATGTGAATACAGTAAATTAGCAACCACCAAACCACTATCATGGGCACACGAAGACATGTTTGTTGTCTAATTGTTTCAACTTCTAACTGTCTCCAACTTTTATGTTGGTATAGGAAATTAATGTTCTCAGTCATCTCAAGCACCCAAATATTGTCCAGTATTACGGCAGCGAAATAGTAAGTAATTCTTATTCTCCAACTAAGTTATGGACTTGATTTATCCGTGCATGTTGTCATTAATGAGATTCTTTACTTCTTGATTGTGCAGGTTGGTGACCGATTTTACATTTATCTGGAATATGTTCATCCTGGTTCTATCAATAAATTCATCCGTGATCATTGTGAAACAATTACAGAATCCATAGTACGAAATTTTACTCGCCATATTCTCTGTGGATTGGCTTACTTGCATAGCAAAAAAACCATTCACAGGTAAAAACCTGAGATTTCACTTATGATAGAGGGTTGATTATAACCTTCTGAAGAACTAATTTGAATTTTTTACCTGTATAGGGACATAAAAGGGGCTAATTTGCTTGTTGATGCTTATGGTGTCGTAAAGCTTGCAGATTTTGGGATGGCTAAGCATGTAAGTTCTCAACTCAAAATATGGAAGTAAACATGTCGTTAAGAGATACCCTTTTCCTGGAAGCCTGTACATGTAGCATAACCTATTACTTTTGACTACAGTATCAATGACAAGAATAATAACGCCCAACAGGAAAAATAATGTTTAGAATGACTACTCTAACAGTCTCAACAAGGATACTTAATCTGTTGTGGCCGACTATTGCTAGTCTTAGATTTGATCTTGAACCTTTTGGTTTTTCTGTGCAGCTCAATGGGCAAGCTGCTAATCTCTCCTTAAAGGGAAGTCCTTACTGGATGGCTCCTGAGGTACTTCCTTTGAAACATTCACTTCTTTCTTATGTTCTCTACCTTTCATTCAGTCATGCTTATATCTCTTGTTACTTGACAGCTCTTGCTGTCAGTTATGCAAACGGATACTACCACTGATCTCGCCTTTGCCACTGATATATGGAGTTTGGGTTGTACAGTAATTGAAATGCTGAACGGCAGACCACCTTGGAGTGAATATGAAGCAGTAAGGACTTTGATTTGCTCATGCTTAGCTCACACATAATTTTTCTTTTCCTCATGCTTAGCTCACATGTAATCTTGATTGAGATGCGATTATTTTGCATGCTGATATGCTCCCTTAGATTCATGGGGTCTTCAACAAGTATGGCCCTTTTTTATAAATTCTTTTCTTGCAACCCTATCTCTTAGAGTGTGGTGGAGATTTTCATGTGGTAGTAATGATGCTGAATAAGACTGATGCCACTATATTTTGCATTGTGTGTTGGAGATTTTTTGATTTCACTACACTTAAGTTGATGTGTTTCGTATTGAATGGATCCGTATATTTTGCATTGTGTCTAGTATGTTGTTTATGGTGTTTCGATTATCACGTGATTTATTGTTGTTTTGGCTCCTTTCTGGTACGCTCTTGCACTGTGTTCTTATTATTTGCTATATTCTCTTTGTTGTCTCCTTCTTCTTCAACGGGATTTGTTGCACTTGAGCCAATGGTCTTTCGGAAGCAGCCTCTCTACCTCCACGAGGTAGTGGTAAGGTCTGCGTCGTTCTATCCTCCCCAGACCTTACTTTGGGATTTCATTGGATATGTTGTTGTATTAAGATCTGCAGTAAAGGCAGTGCAGTGATTCAGTGCGGAGATACATTACTGTTTCTGCATAGAACCAACAAAGTCAAGCAACTTGTCTAGTTGCCCCTCCTATTGTGTCGTTGCTCCAAAGCAGAGAGTTCAAGAGTTTCTTTCATCCTGGAGTTTCCTCCAATCAGAAGTCAACACTTTGTTTATCTTACAAATGTTCTCTCATAAACGGACATTAAATCTTACAACACTTGATTCACTGGAATATTAGTTTATCCTCTTTTTGCAGGCTTACTTTGTAAAGCAACTAGTCAAACCGACTATAAAGAGCAGCACCACATTAACCATATCCATTTTTGCAGGCTGCAGCCATGTTCAAGGTTCTAAAAGATACGCCTCCAATACCGGAAACATTATCACCTGAAGGGAAAGATTTCTTGCGCTGTTGTTTCTGTAGGAACCCAGCGGAAAGACCCTCGGCCAGCATGTTATTAGAACATCGATTTATGAAAGTCTCTCATCAGCCAGATGTACCTTCTTTCATCAAACCAGCTGGTGTAATACGAGTCAAAGTAAGTACCTTTAATTCCTCTCCTCTCCAGCTCTTTTTCTTCCTTTTCCTGTGCTTGTGAGTTGTGATTTTCAATGCAATAATATAACTTTAACAGGAAAAGTTAAATTCTCAAAAAGAGCATACAACATACAATCTTGACCAAGGGCGTTTATCGCTAGAGAGGTAGCTCTTGAAAAAACTGTCAATGGAAGGGAAAATTAGATTGCAAAGGGACTGCTTATGCGAACACATTCATGAGATGGACATTTCTTCATTCCTGGACATTTATTCTTCTCTGCAATTGGGACAGGCCAGCTGTGCATCATTGAAATTCCAACTAAATATTGGAGCCCCATCATTTCGCTCGTTCAAATCCCCTATGGTCCTGTCGGCATTTAATCCCCAGCCTGCTCGGTGTAAAGTCATTGCCAAAACTGGGTGCAACTACAAAATCTCAACTGATTTTGGGATGGAAGTAGCAGTCAATTCTTTTTGGTTTCTCTTTCAACGAGAGCTGAACTTGTGAATACAATGTAAACCTCTATATATGTGCTGTGTAGATAGCTTGAAACCGAAAACTGAGTTGGAGCCAGTAGGTGCTCTGGCTTCTTGTCAATATTAACACCTCGAGAGGAACATAGGTTTATTATCATCCAGGGAAGTTTTTTCCTGCTGACCTTGGAGTTTAGAAGTAGATTTTCTGTAATGACTTCCAAAGCAGGAGATTCAACAACAATCAAAAGAAAATGAAATGCTTTGACAAATTATACAATTCTTTACTGAATCTCATTCTTTTTTTTTTCTTTCACAATCATGTCTAGTGGTTTTGCTTGTATCTCATGATCGCTTATATTGCAACTTAGTGGCTATATTTTTCAGTGTGTTAAATTTCATCATGATCTATATTATTTTGAGCTCAAAAACAAAGAAAATGAATTGATGAAACACTTTATTCATTAACAAATTGAACATTATATAGTGATAATGACACAAAATAAGCCCAAATTATTGTGCCTCTTTACTACTTACTAGAACCTTGCTTTATAGCTGAGGTGGAAAGTTGGGTCAACAGAAAAGGGAAAAACGTCAATGAAGAAAAATGATAGAATAAAGTATATCAAGTACTCCCTCTGTTTCATAAAGAGTGACCTTGTTTAATTTGACACAGAGTTTAAGAAAATAAAGAAAAAATTTAATTATGTGATTCTAAATTAAAGTTATGTCAAATGTATAGAATTTCCCTTTAATCTTGTGGCCTTAAATATGTCACGTGTAAAGTTATTAACAAAAAAAATAAAAAAATTATTTTTTTTTAAATAGATTAAAAAAAATAGAAGGTCATTCTTTTGAGTCATTTTTTGTTTTCCATATTAGTTGAAAGACAGAAAACTGAAAGACTTTGATCCTCTTTCCATATATTTAGCCTTCATCCAACCAAACAAACTTCCCCCAATCAATGCCCTTTCCTTTTGCCCTTCCATCTCCTTTCAATAATCCATTAAACAAAACCTTCATCTTGTGTGTGTGTGAGAGAGAGAATAGAAATGGATCCACCACAGGTAGAGACCGTGGACATCTCCAGCAAAAGTTATCCCCCAATTGAAGACGAACAGGACAAAATAGTTGACCAGTGGTAATTTTGTTTCCCTTGTTGCCAATTTGCCCTGTTTTCTCCGACTATTTCTGTTGCAATATACTACTAGTATTTTTGATTAGTTGAGACCCATTTGGTTTAACTCTTTGATCTTTTGGTTGTGTTTCTGCAGTTGTTCTTGCTTTTACGACTGTACTAATTGCTTGTTGGACTACTTGTGCTGCTACGATTTCTGGTGTTCTTAGGGCTACACATTATATAACTACTCTGTAGACAAGAACTTGTAGTTATGTTCTTTCGCTTTTGCACTGCATTACTTCATTTAGATCAAAGTTATTTATCCATCTTCTAATTAGAATTTGAGACGGTCAATGTCTTCTTCATTGTCATCTTTTTCCAATTAAATATATGGCTATGGTCCATAACATAGTGTGTTCAACTAAAACTCTTTTCTTCCAATCCTTCTCTATTATTTAGGCATCCGTATCAACTCAATTGATTCGATTTCACGAGAAAACGCTGTAATGACCAACATGCAACTTTTCTCTTTGTTACCAGAGAATACGTTTGTTTATGCTGCCGTTATTAGTTGTTCACGCTTTTAAGACCGTAGTCTCCACTGATATGAGAGACTGCATCATTTTGCATGCCACCAGAAAAACCGCTCCTAAAATTCATATTGAGGCACTATATCCTTTTCTCGATTCAAGTCCATGGATTATTTGTGTCGTACTTGGAGAAGAAAAAAAAAGATTAATCTCAGAGCAACCTTATGAAACTTGACCCTTGAAGTAATACATTTCCTAGTTTATTTTTACTTATTTATTATATTAAAAATAAATTTTCATTTTACTTGTTAAGTTGAACATATCAAAAGAATGATAATACGGGTATCACAGTAAAATATGAACTGTATGTATTATTTCTGAAAGTCAAAGACCATGTAAAATTCATTTTGAACAAGTGAAAGTGAAGTGAAGTGAGGGAGTATCATTAATATGTGACATTATAGGACCATAGTCTATAGGCAACAGGCTTGGGGTTGTGGATATATATGTAGCATGGATTAAGTGTACGAATGTACATATATTTTAAGACTTATAGAGACATGACATAGGCTTAAAATTTTATACAGTCTAAATTAATAACTAGCAGATTGCAAAAAAGAATTATCCAGAAAGAAAAAAAAATACATTATAACAAACTGGCAAACTGACCACTGGACCTTTTTATTGAAACAACAACATCGATCAGGTAGCAATAAAATCTTATGATTTTGGTTTTGAACTTTTATTCAGTACACAAGCTACCAAATCTCTTTTCAATTTGAAGTACGTTTGTTGGCCAAAAAATGAAAATTCATGTCCAAATCAGAGGACAACACTAATAACATTTTCTTTTAAAAAAACATGCGTCTAATAATGTGCCGGCACACCAATACGCGCCAGTATATTTGGTGTTTGGGCTTCGCAGTGAACTATCACATTGTACTGTAGTTGACTTGTACGGGCGGAGTTAGGTAAGATCGAAAGGTTAAAAATATCATTTTTTATGTATATATTAGTAGATGTTGAAAGCGTCTTTTAAGTATATTACTTCATATTTTGAACTCTTTGATGAAGATTTTGATTCTGGGTTGACTTCAAACAAAGATGATATTAATAAAAAGCATTTTAGTCAGTTTTAAAAGAATAAGATATGACATAAGATAACAATTATAATTTTATCGGAGAAGGCTCAAAAATATCTCTAAACTATTCGAAATAGCTCAAATTTACCTTTAAACTATATTTTGGCTCAAAACTACCCTTCCCGTCATACTATTGGGTCAAAAGTACCCTTCTTATTAACGGAAATTGTTAAATGTCATGTGGATGTCATATGGATGCCACATTGCATGCCAATGGGGTTCCACTGCCACGTCGACTAAACAGAAAAGGGTCAAAAATACCCTTAAACTATAAAAATAGCTCATATTTACCCTTACATTATATTTCGGCTCAAAACTACCCTTCTCGTCAAACTATTGGGTCAAAAGTACCCTTCTTATTAACATAAGTTGTTAAATACCATGTGGATGCCACATTGCATGCCAATAAGGTTCCACTGCCACATAGACTAAATCCCTAAATCCTAATTACTTCCCCCCACCCTTATTTCATTATTTTCCCAAAACGATTCACCCGTTCTCCCTTATTTTGCGGCTAGAGTTTGACAGTTTTCTTCGTGGATGGGTTTCAAAGTGGATACTCATGGTTGTAGTTTAGTACATATTTTTTCTTATTTTATTATGTTTAAGATTTTAAAGCATGATAGTTAGGGGGATAATACTCAATTACGCCCCTAGCCTATACCCAAAATCCCTGAGACACACCTTATCTTTGATGAGGTCCTATTACCCCCCCCCCCCCCCCAAAACTTTTTTTTTAAGTAATTGTTTACCACTTTTGTACCTACGTGGCAATATACGTGAATTCACCCATGTAGGGCGCGTGAGTGAAGATTTTAGATAACAATGACCAATAAAAGTTAGCCACGTGTCAAAGTAATTTGAAAAAAACTCAAAAATAAATATTAATGTTTCTCTCTAAAGCAGTGTTCTTCATCTTTTGAAAAAAAAAACTCCATTTTCAGTGTTCTTCATTTTTAAAGAAGCTCCATTATCATTCAAATTAAATAGCTCCTTAATTTGAAAAGGTAAAGTAAAATTTAATATATTCTTTACATCTTTTTATGTCGATTATTAATTCTTATTTTTTTTGACAATGTTTATAAAGTTAGGGTTATGACAAAATCCGAGTTGAATAAGTTGTGTATGGATGAGAACGATTCAATGTTTAATGCGGAAGTGCGATGCAAGCATGGAATCTTACTGCAAATGCAGATGTCTTGATCAAATCGCAATCCCGAAAGATGATTTTGATCTTGTCCTCACTATGAGGCCACAAACTGTAATTTCTTTAGATGGAGAGACACGGAGAGAGTTGATGAAAGATCTCGTTTTATTCTTCCGAAATTAGTGAATATGATTAACGAGTTAGAAAAAAATTATGAGCGTGTGAAGATGCAACTGGAACAGCTTGATAATTCCAACATTGAACAGTCAAAACTAGAGAAAATTCCTTTGGATGAAGGTGAAATCGATCCATACATGCAGCACTGAAACAAAAACTAACTATCAAAATCCAACATCAAAAATCAACTATCAGTTTGAAATCAAATTTCTAACCTTTGTTTTTTTTTAAAAAACCAAGCTAAACTTTCCCTCTTTCTTTCCTTGTTCCTTTATCTTCTTTTTGGTAAAGTAATTTTGAAAATATAAATGGCCAGCTTTTTCGAATTTGGGAAGTGTAAAAGTAGCTGATAGTCACTTTTTAGAAAGCTGTAAAAGTGGGGCCCGGCGCGTGTTGAACAAATCGACGGCGCGTGTTGAACAAATCGATCAACCTTTCTGATTATGCCACGTAGGTACGAAAGTGGTAAACAATTACTTTAAAAAAAAGTTGGAGGGGGTAAAAGGACCTCATCAAAGATAAGGTGTGTCTCAGGGATTTTGGGTATAGGCTAGGGGGGTAATTGAGTATTATCCCATAGTTAGGATTTCACAACTTTCCTCTTATTTCACGGCTAGGATTTCGTAGCTTTCTTCGAGGCTGAGTTTCAAAGTGGATATTCATGGTTGTTGGTTAGTAAATATTTTTCTTATTTTATTATGTTTACGATTTTAATGTATGATAGTTAGGAATTCACAACTTTCACCTCATTTCGCGGCTAAGGTTTCATAACTTTCTTCGGAGCTGAGTTTTAAAGTGAATTTTCGTGGTTGTAAATACAATAAAATAAGAAAAAAGATTTACTAATCTACAACCACGAATATCCACTTACAAATCCAGCGACGAAGAAAACTATTAAACCCTAGCCGCAAAATGAGGGAGAAGGGGTGAAATCGTTTATGAAAAATAATGAAATGAGGGGAAAACGAGTAATTAAGATTTAGGGATTTAGTCAATGTGGCAGTGCAACCCTATTGGCGTGCAATGTTGCATCTATGTGGCTTTAACAACTTACACTAATAAAAAGGTCACTTTTGACCCAATAGTTTGACGGGAAGGGTAGTTTTGAGCCGAAATATTAGTTTAAGGGTATATATGAGCTATTTCGGATAGTTTAAGGGTATGTTTGATCCTTTTCCTATTTGCCTATGTGGCAGTGGATTTCTATTGGCGTGCCATGTGGCATCCATGTGGCGTCCACATGACATTTAACAACTTCCGTTAATAAGATGGACATTTTGACCATATAGTTTGATAGGAAGGGCAGTTTTGAGCAGAAATATAGTTTAAGGGTATATATAAGCTATTTCAGATAGTTTAAAGGTATTTTTGACCATTTTTCATAATTTTATTAATGTTCCCAATAGACGATTAATTTTGTTAACCGCACATCATTCATTGGATTAACATAGCACGGACCAAATGTCCAAATTCACTGTTAACGTATGATGACTAGAATTGCACTATTTGAAAAAGTGCTACTCCTTTCTTTTTTTTTTTTTTTTTTTAATAATCATCATCTAAGTGCAGACCAAGTTATAGAAGAGGATAAATCAATTAACGTTTCAATCACATTCAAATTTGTATATTTTCAATTAGGAGGCAGAGTATGGGCTGCGGTTTGGCCGAGTTCACCAGCTTTGGTTCAAAACATTATATTTGTCTTTAAAATTTCATTTAATAGGTATAAATCATTAATTTATAACTCAGTATCTTGCGAAGACTAGAATTCAAAATCCTTACTTTCAAATCCTCACTCCACCTCTGATTTTGATACTTAGATAATTTGTTTTATAAGACGATTTAAGAAGTTCTGTAAAACCAGAGGGGTTCCCTGAATCTGAATAATTTACACAATATACTTGTTAATTTCTCATAATGATTGCCATGTCATGCTTGGCATGAAGTATCCAAGTTGAGTTAAAAAAGATGATACCAATTGAATCTGGACAGAACTGTAGCTAGGAAAATACCATTTTTATAAAATTCGATTGTCAGAAAGTAGTATATATAGATTGTTCAATTTGGGCACTAACACCTCCTTATTGCAGCCCTCGTCATTCCTCATATATAAGTCACGTTTAACAGTTTTTCCTTTTTAGGTTCTTCCACCATCTTTACTTTTTTTCTTTTCCAAGCCAAACATGTATTGAAGAAAATAGAAATCCACTCAGATAGAGCACTTATTACAAGATTGCATTCTGGTACTTTAAGTTGGTAAAAACTTGAGTGTTTATACCAAGTCAATTCTAGAATGAATTTGATCAAAATCCCTGAGCATGGTTTTATAAGGCCTTCAAATAGTTCTTATCTATCACTTTGAAAAATTGAATTGGTACAAGAAGGCAATATAGTCATTAGTTACTCAGTAAGGGAGAGATAAACATTATAAAACCATGAACGAAGAAAGACACAGATTAGAAAAAAGAGAGTATATTGGCAAGTGATTGTGAGGTCTCAATTCTTGATTTGAGGGGCACCAAAGGCCTATGCCTTTTCGCCCCCTTGGATAGATAGAGAGGCCATATCTTCTTTATTTTGTCAAAGCAATGAAATAGAGGGCAGGCTGAATTGATTAATTTATGAAGGAACAAGGTTCAAGTCTACTGATTTATTAGAATACCTCAGCCACGTACATTATTGCACTTCCACTTGACACCTATCGTAATAATAGATAGCTCATCTTGACATGATCTTCTCTTGGGGTGGATGCTTTCAGCAATTACTTGGCTACCCAACGTTTATTACCGCGGGCACAACAACTAGTACACTAGATAGAGGTGCGTCTTTCGTCAAGTACATTATTTGATTTGATAGTATTGAATAGTTTTCTTAGAGGGTATGCCAAATTCTAAACAACTGGAGCAAGTAGGAATTTCTACTACCAAACAAATGGTGTACACATCTATGAATTCCATTTTCCTTGCAGAAGTAGAGAAGTCAACTTGTGAAGTATTTTATTTTTATCCGTTTGCTCAGTTTCAAAGGGATGCCTCATCTTGCACTCACATATACTACTTTATCTTTGTAAAGAGCAACTGATATATTTTAAAGAATCATATGGATTAGTACTAAACTTAACTGAAAGGGACATCTTTATTCTTAGTGGCTCTGCCACTCTCTACTCTGTACTGAGCATGAGTTTGTGTTTGCTTATAAATAACAGCTTCTACTTACTCCTGATATAATAACGAAAAAAGAGCAATGTTTACTGCATCTGCAATCATGAACATGAAAAGCCATATGTTTTTAACTTACCCTTTGCTTTGCTTCTTGTTGCTCAGTTCCTTTGTGTATGGCCAGCTTGATTACAAATACTATGATACCACTTGTCCCAACCTCACAAAAATCGTTAGAAATGGTGTCTGGTCTGCTATTTCTAATGACACCAGAATGCCTGCTTCTCTTTTGCGCCTGCACTTCCATGACTGTTTTGTCAATGTATACAATTGAAATCTTTCTATGCCCTTTCTTAGTGTAACAATATATTAAGAACATAGCACTAATGCCAGTTGATCTCATTTTTTACTGATGTATGTTGTGTAGGGATGTGACGGGTCAATTCTGCTTGATGATTCGAGTACATTCACAGGAGAGAAGAATGCATTTCCTAATCGAAATTCAGCCAGAGGATATGAAGTCATTGATGCAATAAAAGCTAATGTGGAGAAAGCTTGCCCATCTACAGTTTCATGTACTGATATATTGACTCTAGCAGCTAGAGAAGCTATTTATCTTGTAAGATTTTTTTTTTCTTGTCATAGGGCTCTCAGATTCCTGATCTATATAATATACTCTGCCTCTCATCAAATTGTTTGATACAGCTACCGTGTAATTGATCTAACTTGTTTTGTCGAATGTTTTCAGACTAGAGGACCCTTTTGGTCAGTGTGCTTGGGCCGTCGAGATAGTCTTACTGCAAGTCAGAGTGCAGCTAATGATCAGCTTCCATCACCTTTCGAGCCCTTAGTAAACATTACCGCGAAATTTGTTTCTAAGGGTCTTGATGTAAAAGATGTTGTGGTGCTTTCAGGTACCTGAACCCAAACCAACATGCAACTTTTCTTTTTGTTGCTGATTCCTACTAAAAGAGCCTTGTGGTTTCCCTCTCATGCTAATTTCACGTACTTTATCCATTATAACAGTAAAGTCAATTATTTGATGCAGGTGCCCACACCATTGGATTTGCTCAATGTTTCACGTTCAAGCGAAGACTATTTGATTTTGATGGATCAGGCAATCCTGATCCTACACTAGATTCATCATTGCTAGGCAGTCTACGAAGCGTATGCCCTAACCAGAGCGATTCAGATTCCAACTTGGCTCCTCTGGATGCAGTCACAATTAACAGGTTTGACAATGTGTATTTCAAAAACCTAATGAAAAATTCAGGGCTTCTTGAGTCAGATCAAGCACTCATGAATGACAATACGACTGCTGCACTGGTGTCAAACTACAGCAGGAATCCTTCTCTTTTCTCCAAGGATTTTGCCGCATCAATGGTTAAGCTGATCAATATAGGTGTGCTAACAGGACAAAATGGAGAGATCAGAAAGAACTGTAGGGTGGTGAATTAGAAAGTTCCAATTATATTGTGAGATAATTAGCTCTGCTTCCAAATAACATATTATCAATGCATGTTTGATGTAGTATAACAACTCATCTTGGATCTAGTCCAAAGTAATTCACTGTCACATTTTTATTTTAATTTGGAACTTAGTTATTTTTAAGCAAAGTTTCGTCTTGTCTAATAGTAAAAATGTTTGTTATATATAGCTTCCACAAAGTTTTTCTTAATTCACAATCATGTCTGGTGATTTTGCTTGTTTTTCATAGTCGCTTATATTGCAACTTAGTGGCTATATTTCTCAGCTCATGTTCTCTATTATTTTCAGCTCAAAAATAAAGAAAAGGAATGAATGAAACCCTTTCTTTATTCATTAACCAATTGAACATGTAATAAGCCAAATTATTGTGCCACTTTACTACTTACTAGAACCTTGCTTACAGGTGAGGTGGAAAGTTGGGTCAACAGATAAAGGACAAACGTCAATGAAAAAGTATTAAAAAACTGATAGAATAAAGTAAGTAAATATGAGAATATTGAAAGACTTTGATCTTCTTTATATAAGTACAGTTGGTAAATATTTAGCCCTCATCCAACCAAACAATCTTTTCACCCCCATCTCCTTTCAATAATCCAATTCATTTTGTGAGAGAGAGATAATAAAGATGGATCCACCAGAGGTAGAGACCATGGACATCCCTGGCAAAAGTGATCCCCCAAGTGAAGATAAACCAGCTAAACATTGGTAATTTTGTTTCCCTTGTTGCCAATTAGCCCTAACTATTTCTGTTACTATATACTACTAGTATGTTCTTACTGTTTTGATTTGGTTTAACTCTTTGATCTTTTGGTTGTGTTTCTGCAGTTGTTCTTGCTTTTACGACTGTTTTGATATCTTGTTGGACTACGTGTGCTGCTATGATTTCTGGCGTTAATTAGGGATACACATCATATAACTACTCTCTAGTTTTATTCTCCCAAAAGGGAACTTGTTAGATGAACCAGTTATGTTCTTTCGCTTTTGCACTGCATTATTACTCTTATTTATCCATCTTGTATTGTAATTAAAGTTCTAATCAGAATTTGACATGGTTCGTCATCGTCGTCTTTTTTTCAATTAATTATATGGCTTATGTGATATATTTCATGACTCCACACAGTTGAGATGCGTGATAGATATTTGAATATCACGTAAGCTAAAATGGTGTATAAAATTACAAAAAAATTGAGTTTCAAGGATAATAGGACTTTAGTTTGATTAATGTGTATTTCTAAGGTTTGAATCATAGTTTTGGGAGTTACTTATACCTGATATTATCAAAGAGGCCATGGTCGAAGGGAAAAAAAACCTTTTACATAAAAGGCAAGCATGTTGAGACTCTGTATAATACTTTCTCTGTCCCTAATTACTTGTCCATTTCGAATTGACATAGTAAGTTTATCATTCTTACCTCTATTAATTATGAAGTGATTAAATTAAAAAGGCTTATGTCATCAAGGACTCATTAAAATTGTTCGCATAATTCACTTGCACACTTCAACTAGAATTATACCTATTGAACACCTCTACTAATTCGAATTCAAACCATGTGAACACTTTTTCGATAATCAGCTAAAAATATAAAGCGTATAATATATTTGCGGTGACATGGCAATGTGACGAATTAATGACATACATGTGAAATTTGAGGAATGACCTGACAAATTGATGAATTAACAGCATACATGTGATTTTTGAGGGAAAAAAAAATAATATTTCGAGTCACCTTCCCTCAGTTTGCTCGTCTTCAACTTCAACACATTCACAACTTGGATCATAATCAATGGAGTATAAACAAATTTATAATCAATTCATAAATTAACAACACACATGTGAGTTTTAAGGAAAAAAGGATAGAAGAATTATTTTGAAGCTTCCTTCTTCAGTTTCACCAATGAGACTCGTCTTCAACTCGGAAGCGGCTCAAGCATATTAGTAGCCTAAAGCAAAAATTAAACAGGGCCTTAAACTTGAATCGTCAATAACTTTTATATAATTGATTTCTTCTAGTTTTCAATTGATAATATAAGCATTCTTATTTTAAATTATTTTTCATGAGATATAGTACTTCAAATATGTCAAATTTCTTCTAATAATTCTTCATTTTTCATAAAAAAGTTTACTTTTTCTACTAATAGTATTCAATATTTGTTAAAAAATAATAACTTATAACCTATCATTATTAAAAATGAAGCCCCTCAAATTTGAGGCCTAAGACACATGTCTTTTTTTTAACACTGTCGAGACACCCCTGTTTCAACTTCAAAAGGTTCACAACTTTAATCATAATAAATGGAGTATAGACAAATTTATTAATTATGATCAATTGATCTTTGAACAAGTTGACATCTCATGGAAGGTCAAGAAGTGAAAAAAGCCGCAACTCTGTTATTCAATATGTCGTTGTCCACCATCATCATCGTCGCCATGAGTCCTCTTAATCCGACAATTTATTTTTAGAAAAAAGTTGACTTATTTAAATTTAGATAAATATTTTTCACTAATAAAAGAGGGAGGGACAGACAGAAAAATAGAGTTGTTATGGTGTGGGTCTCCATTTTTCCCGCTGAAGAAATGGGATGTACCAACGACGGAAACGGAGGTGGTGGAGGTAATGGCAGCGGTAATGACGGAAATGGAGGCTGTGGTGATGGAAGAAGCTATGGCTAAAGAAGAATAAGTAGAAGAAAGAGACGAAAAAAATATAAAAGCTATGTATTGCACTTTCTTTAGCATGTAAAAATTGTCTAATAGATACATATTTTAATTTTAAATATATAGAGAACTTTTGTCTTTTTAAGTGTACTTAAATCAATTAAAATTTTAAGATTTTCAATTTTTTTTTGTATTTTCTAAAGTAATTATTGAAAATGTAATAGATAAAACATAATATTATTTTATGAAATAAACAAATAATTAAGAATAACTATATAAAGTGGATATAGAAACTTTTGTAAATTGAGCTGATCTAAAAGAGGCATCAGTTCTTTTAGCACTTTTCTCTGACAAGATAAAAAGTGTTGGGACCGGTAGAGTGGTAAAAGTTTCAGTTCCGAGACTCATTGGATGATAATGGGGAAATGAGAAACCTGAGTTGAAAGAATGGTTAGCAATTATTGAGTTTAAATTAGTTTAAAAGTTGGTTAAATTTATTTTTTAGTTAATTTTTTATTTTTGAAAATGTTTGATAAATATAAAAAATAATAAATTAAAAAAATATTCAATAAGATAAAGAATAACTTAAAATAAATTTAAAATAATTTAAATTAAATTAAAAATTAAAAATTATTTCAATTTGATTTTTATATTTTACTTATAAATTAATAATTTTTTAAAGTCAAAATCCAAACAGACTCTCGGTGATATTTATATGTACATCCATTGTCATTTTGGCCTCAAGTTGTTCCCTCTCACAGTTTGTGGAGCCCTATACAAATATATTCTTTCATTCCCTCTCACAATTTTTGGAGCCCTTCCAAAAATATTCTTTCATTAATTATCATTTAGGCATCTGTATCAATTCGATTGATTCGAATTCACGATAAAAGGATGCTAGGAAAGTGCGAACCTGATTATATTGGTGATTTTATTGAAAACGTCACTCGAGAATACGTTTGCTTATGTTGACGTTATTAGTTGTTCACGCTTTTTTTTGTAAGACCATAGTCTTCAATGATATGAGAGACCGCTACATTTGGCATGCCACAAAAAAAAAAGGCTTCTAATAAATAAAATTCTTGAGGCACATGTTCTCTTTAAAGAGATTTAAGTTCATTGATTACTTATAAAGTTAATATCTCAGATAATCACTCAACTTCGAGTTTTTCACTTAGAAAGTTATTTAGGCCTTAGCTTTGTTTGATAACTCAAAAGTCACTCGGAGTTTCCCTTAGAAAGTCATCTAACTACTGATATATATTTCACTTAGAAATTCACCAAATCAATTTAAATAATTTTTCATTATATTTTAGTTTAAATTATTTTTAGAAGAAATAATAAGATATCTATTTTAATTATATATTGATCCGTCCCAATTATTTAATTATAATTTTTCTGATAAAACAATTGACAAAAAAAAGACCAGTCTTTCACTATCTTTTTTTTTAAAAAAATAGGTAAAATACAAAAAACTATATTTCAGCAGAATTCAATAAAATAATTAAAATAAGCATTTTATTATTATTTTTTAAAAAAGTTTATTATTTTGTATTTTTACAAAATTTAATGAAAAAGTTATTTAAACTGTTTGATTGATTTTTATGTGAAATATCAGTAGTTTTGTGACTTTAAGTAAAAAATAAATAGTTGAGTGATTTTTGATTTATAAAACAAGTTAAGTGACTTTCTACGAGTCCATTTGGATGGGTTTAAAAAAACAACTTTTAAAAAATACTTTTGAAAGTGTTGAAACTTATTTTTAAATTAAGTAGTTTGTGTTTGGATAAAAGTGCTTTAATTGAAAAAAGAAATTGTTGGTGTGTTTGGCAAATAATTACTGGTAAACACTTTTTTTAATCAAAATGTCTGAAATACCCTTAAAACTGTTAACATGATAAAAAGTTGATTAATTTAAGGTTTTTATACTTAAAAGAGTTAAAACAAATTAATTTATATTTACACCATAAGTAATAATATTTCCTATCATTCACATATTTCTTTATCATCACAATTTTTTATAATAATAATAATAATAATAATATTAATAATAATAATAATAATAATAATAATAACAATAATAATACAAAAAATATTAATAATAAAAATAAAAAAAAATAATAATAATAACAATAATAATAAAAATTTAAATAAAAATATAAATAATAATAATAATAATAATAATAATAGTAATAAAAATAAAAATAATAATAATAAAAACAATAATGATAATAATAATATTAATATTATTATTATTATTATTATTATTATTATTAATAATAATAAAAAAAAAAAAAAGAATTAAGGACAAAAATGTAATATATACTTGGTCAACATAAAATGACTTTTAAGTTGAAAAAAAAAACACCCTCACCTAGTTTTTAGCTTTTGACTTAAAATAAATCATTTTTTGACTTAAAATAAACCTTTTGATAATTGTCAAACACTCTAATAAGTCGAAAATTGACTTTTAAGTCAGTTTGACCAACTTTTAAGCCCATCCAAACAGGCTCTAAGTGAACAATTCAAGGTTGAGTGACTTTTTGAATGATCTATTCAAGGTTGAGTAACCATCTACTATATTAACTCATTATTTTTGTGGTACTTAGAGAAAAAAATAGATTAATGTCACTATAATCTTATGAAACTTAACCCTTGAAGTAATACACCCCCTCAGTTTATTTTTATTTATTTATTATGTTAAAAATAAATTTTTATTTTACTTGTCTACTTGAATATATATATAAAATAATATAATACGGGTATCAAACTAAAATATAAACTATATATAATATTTCTGAAAGATCGTGTTAAATTCATTTTGAACAAATGAAAGTGAAGTGAGAGAGTATCATTAATATGTGACATTATAGGACCATAGTCCATAGGCAAGAGGCTTGGGGTTGTGGATAATATATGTAGCATGGATTAAGTATACGAATGTACAAATATTTTAAGACCTATAGGGACATGACATAGGCTTAAAATTTTATTCCGTCTAAATTAATAACTAGCAGATTGCAAAAAAGTATTATCCAGAATAATAATATAAAAACACATTATGACAAACTGGCTAAGTGACCACTGGACCTTTTTATTGAAACAACAACATTGATCAGGTAGCAATAAAGTCTTTATGATTTTGGTGCTAAAGTTTTACTCAGTACAGAAGCTCCCAAATCTCTTTTCCATTTGAAATACTTTGGTGTCAAAAAATGGAAATTCATGTCCAAATCAGAGGACAACACTAATAACATTTTTCTAAAAAAAAGTATTAAAAAAAAACCATGCGTCTAATCGTGTGCCGGCACACCAATACGCACCAGTATATTTGGTGTTTGGGCTTCGCAGTGGACTATCACATTGTACTGTAGTTGACTTGTACGGGCATAGTCAGGTAAGGTCAAGGGGTTTATCCAAACTTTTCTCGATGGAAAATTACAATACTATATATTGTTAAAATAATTTTTTTATGCATATATAATAGATGTTGAACCTTTTTTTGCATTTTTTTATTTATACTTCTTCATATTTGAATTGTTTAATGAAATTTTGGCTAGAATTCATTGTTAACGTATGATGAGTAGAATTGCACTTGTAGACAATGAAATTTTTTGGGACTCTACAAGATGCGTTCGATTCGAGTTGGGACTCTACAAATTGTGTTCAACTCAAATTAGGATTCTTGGAGGCTATTCAACCCTAAACAATAATTTATGGCTATATAAAGGGTACTAAATTCCCTTAAAAGGCATCTCAGAAATTCCATAAAGAGATCAAGATCTCGAATACTCCACAAACTGATGGATTATTCATATAGAGAGGTCAAATCTAAATCATCCTAGTTCGAGAAATACGCCACTAACGGCCCTCGAATTGATAAATCTTAGGAGAGTAGAATCAAGGGATCAACAGAATTGTACTCGCAATCTATCTTGATCTATAAAATAATATTTCTTCATATTTTATTTGTGATTTTAATTTATTTTATGTCACTTTAAAATTTGTTGCAAACAAATATGACATCTCTCTCTTAAATCAAATCTGAAAATCTGAAGCTGCAAAGGTGGAAGAATGAGTACTTCAAGTCTCGTCTTTGAGTTTCATCAAGTCTACACTCCGACAAGCCTTGAAGCAGGGGGCATTTGTAGACATTGAAATTTTGTGGGACTCTACAAGATGCGTTCTATTCGAGTTGGGACTCTACAAATTGTGTTCAACTCAAATTAGGATTCTTGGAGGCTACTCAACCCTAAACCCTAGTTCTGCCTATATAAAGGGTACTAAATTCCCTTAAAAGGCCTCTCGGAAATTTCATAAAGAGATCAAGATCTCGAATACTCCATAAATGTGGACTATTCATATAGAGAGGTCAAATCTAAATCATCCTAGTTCGAGAAATACGCCACTAATGGCCCTCGAATCATGGATAAATCTTAGGAGAATAGAATCAAGGGATCAACAGAATTGTACCTGTAATATATCTTGATTAATAAAATCATATTTCTTCATATTTTATTTGTATGATTTATTTATTTTCCATATGTTTAAAATTTGTTGCAAACAGCCCTATTTGAAAAAGTGCTGCTCCTTTTTATATAGTAATACTTGGCTTTATCTAAGTGCAGACCAAGTTATAGAAGAGGATAAATCAATTAACGTTTCAATCACATTCAGATTTGTATAGTTTCAATTAGGAGGCAGAGTATGACCTCGGTTCAGCCGAGTTCACCAGCTTTGGTTCAAACAATCATATTTGTCTTAAAAAAATCATTTAACAGGTATAAATCATTAATTTATAACTGAGTATCTTAGGAAGACTAGAATTCAAAATCCATACTTTCAGATCCCGACTCCACCTCTGATTTTAATACTCAGATAATTTGTTTAATAAGACAATTTAAGAAATTCTGTAAAACCAGAGGGGTACCCTGAATCTGAATAATTTACACAATATACTTGTTAATTTCTCATAGTGATTGCCATGTCATGCAAGGCATGAATTAACCAAGTCGAGTTAACAAAGATGATACCAATTGAATCTGGACAGAAGTGTAGCTAGGAAAATACTATTTTTATAAAATTCGACTGTCAGAAAGTAGTATAGATTGTTCAATTTGGGCACTAACACCTCCTTATTGCTGGCACTCGTCATTCCTCATATATAAGTTTCCACTAGCTAGTTTAGTGCAAGGCTGCTATATATAATATATGAGTTTCTTAATGTGCACATGCAGGTGTTTTATAATCTATTGCACGTTTAACAGTTTTTCCTTTTTAGGTTCTTCCACCATCTTTACTTTTTTCCCTTTCCAAGCCAAACATGTATTGAACAAGTCCATTCAGATTGCATTCTGGTACTTCAAGTTGGTAAAAACTTACATACACCGAGTATTTAATAAGGCCTTCTAATGCCTTTTATATATCACTTTGAAAAAATTGAATTGGTACAAAAAGCCAATATAGTCATTAGTTATTAAGGAAGAGATAAAGATAATAAAACCATGAACGAATTAAGACATACATGATTAGAAAAAAAAGTAAATTGGCTAGTGATTGTGAGGTCTCAATTCTTGACTTGAGGCACACCAAAGCCCTATGCATTTTTGTCCTTTAGAGAGATAGAGAGGCCATAGTTTTTTTGTCAAAACAATGAAATAGAGGGCGAGTTGAATTGATCAATTTATGAAGGAACAAGGTTCAAGTCTACTGATTTATTAGAATACCTCAGCCACGTGCATTATTGTACTTCCACTTGACACCTATCGTAATAATAGATAGCTCATCTTGACATGATCTTCTCTTGGGGTGGATGCTATCAGCAATTACTTGGCTACCCAGTGTTTATTACTGCAGGCACAACAACTGGTACACTAGATAGAGGTGCGTCTTTCGTCAAGTACATTATTTGATTTAATAATTCTAAACAAATGGTATTCACATCTATGAAATCCATTTCCCTCGCAGAAGTAGTGAAGTCAAATTGTGAAGTATTTTAAATCTATCAGTTTACTCAGTTTCAAAGGGATGCCTCATCCTGCACTCACATATACTACTTTATATTTGTAAACAGCAGCTGATATATTTTAAAGAATCATATGGATTAGCACCAAACTTAACTGAAAGGGACATCTTTATTCTTAGTGGCTCTGCCACTCTCTACTCTGTACTGAGCATGAGTTTGTGTTTGCTTATAAATAACACCTTCTACTTACTCCTGATACAATAACGAAAAA
The DNA here is from genome assembly GCA_016801875.1 of Solanum sitiens. Taxonomy (NCBI): domain Eukaryota; kingdom Viridiplantae; phylum Streptophyta; class Magnoliopsida; order Solanales; family Solanaceae; genus Solanum; species Solanum sitiens. Next base: position 14,146,335 of record JABWTJ010000001.1, read on the forward strand.
AGAGCAATGTTTACTGCATCTGCAATCATGAATATGAAAAGCCATATGATTTTAACTTACCCTTTGCTTTGCTTCTTATTTCTCAGTTCCTTTGTGTATGGCCAGCTTGATTACAAATACTACGATACCACTTGTCCCAACCTCACAAAAATCGTTAGAAATGGTGTCTGGTCTGCTATTTCTAATGACACCAGAATGCCTGCTTCTCTTTTGCGCCTACACTTCCATGACTGTTTTGTCAATGTATGCAAATGAAAACTTTATATGCACTTTCTTAGTGTAACAACATATTAAGAACATAGCACTAATGCCAGTTAATCTGATTTTTTACTGATGTATGTTGTGTAGGGATGTGACGGGTCAATTCTGCTTGATGATACGAGTACATTCGCAGGAGAGAAGAATGCATTTCCTAATCGAAATTCAGCCAGAGGATATGATGTCATTGATGCAATAAAATCTAATGTGGAGAAAGCTTGTCCTTCTACAGTTTCATGTACTGATATATTGACTCTAGCAGCTAGGGAAGCTATTTATCTTGTAAGAACTTTTTTTATTGTCAAAGGGCTCTCAGCTATATGATATACTTTGCCTCTCATCAAATTGTTTGATACGGCTACGGGCTACCATGTAATCGATCTAACTTGTTTTTCGAATGTTTTCAGACTAGAGGACCCTTTTGGCCAGTGTGCTTGGGCCGTCGAGATAGTCTTACTGCAAGTCAGAATGCAGCTAATGATCAGCTTCCATCACCTTTCGAGCCCTTAGTAAACATTACTGCGAAATTTGTTTCTAAGGGTCTTAATGTAAAAGATGTTGTGGTGCTTTCAGGTACCTGATCCTACACCAACATGCAAATTTTCTTTTTATCACTAGTTCCTATTAAAAGAGCCTTGTGGTTCATGTATCATCAGTTAATTTATCAATTATAAAAGTAAAGTCGAAACTATTTGTCATGCGTTGATGCAGGTGCCCACACCCTTGGATTTGCTCAATGTTCCACGTTCAAGCGAAGACTATTTGATTTTGATGGATCAGGCAATCCTGATCCAACACTGGATTCATCATTACTAGTCAGTCTGCAAAGCGTATGCCCCAACCAGAAAGATTCAGATTCCAACTTGGCTCCTCTGGATGCAGTCTCAATTAACAGGTTTGACAATGTATATTTCAAGAACCTAATGAAAAATTCAGGGCTTCTTGAGTCAGATCAAGCTCTCATGAATGACAATACGACTGCTGCACTGGTGTCAAACTTCAGCAAGTATCCATATCTTTTCTCCAAGGAGTTTGCCGCATCAATGGTAAAGCTGATCAACATAGGTGTGCTAACAGGACAAAATGGAGAGATCAGAAACAACTGTAGGGTGGTGAATTAGAAAGTTCCAATATATTGTGAGATAATTAGCTCTGCTACCAAATAACATATTATCAATGCATGTTTGATGTAGTATAACAACTCATCTTGGATCTAGTAGAAAGTAATTCACTCTCACATTTTTATTTTAATTTGGCGTAGATCCATTAAGCAAAGTTTCTTGATGTCTAATAGTAAAAATGTTAGTTATATATGGCTTCCACAATGTTTTTCCAATCTTATACCTAAACAATACAAACAAAAGGGAAGCAGACACTTTTCGGTGTCTTTGATAAATTGTTAAAGATACATAAACAGAGCTTTCCTGTTCCCGCTAGAGATATCACCCTCTAGCCTCTAGACCAGGGTTTGAACTTGTTTTTATTATTTTTATTTTAAATTTAAATTTGAATTGGACCTCATATTTATATTGGTATCCCAAAGATTTCAAATCCTAATTGGCCGACATATGGCTACAAACGTTTCGTCATCCACATAAAACAATATAATCATATACCCATACAAGCACAGGTCATTGTTGAGCCAATACAAAGTTGAGTCACATGCAACTGCGGTCGTATTGTTGGTAACAGAAATAGAGCATAACGACCATATTTGCCAAGTGCATGTTATGATGATGTTCTTTGTGAATCCACTCCTCCTTAAAGGAGCAAAACAGAATCGCTCACTGAATAAAAGACTATTGTTGTTTTATCCATAACGGCAAAAGGTTTCGAAACCTACCAATTTGGGCAGGTAATGCCATGTTTGGGAGTCCAGATTGTAATATCCAATCCGCGTAGTAATCGGATCCTAACCAATCGCCACTGATAACATACATCTTCCTACCGAAGGCAAACACAAAGGCATGTACCAGCGAAGATTTCACTTATCTGATATGTAGAATTAGGGTTTGTGGTATTATATTTAGTCAAGTTCATACTGACGGTGTAATGTTTTGTTTCGTTTACTTCCTTAATTCCTCCGATGCATTCATCAATAACGGTCCACCCTGGAAAACTTTCAGTGGTGAAATCGGTAATCGGAGAAAGTTTATCCAGCAAGCAATCCAAATCAATCTTAAAATATTCGTGCAATCCATTGCAGAAATAAATCACTGCTGGATAAACCGCGTGATTTTTGGTCTCGGGTTTCGGAGTTTTTGCTTCTCTTTGTTGGTGTTGTTAGGGATTATAGAAAAGTTATTTCTCTTATTTTAAGACATTTATTATATTATTTTCTAATTTTTTTTCATAATTTTCAAATTCACTTTTTAACATTAGCACAAACAAATAAAAATTTGCAAAAATAATTTTTTTTTTCCGCATAGGATGCGATATTTTTTTATTCAGCGACAGAATACAACAAAAAGCAGACTCCATTTGTCGCTATTATACTGACAAAGGGACAGCTGTCATCACGGAAGGAAACTGGGCTTAGTAGGTTGTAGTGGGCCCATGGGCTCGTTTCAGCTCATAACTGTCCAAAATGATCCTCCACACTCTACCAGTCCACAAGTATTGACAGAAACAGGAAAATCGCATGCTGTCGACCGCGTACTGTAGCATAAACTGCTCCTTCAAAAACTCAAAGGGTTTCCGTTTTTTCCATTGAAACGTTTTTCCAGTTTAAGAGAAAATGGCGAATCCGAGATGCTATTTGGACATAAGCCTTGGTGGAGAGCTTGAAGGAAGAATGGTGATTGAGCTTTACAAAGACATCGTTCCTAAAACCGTTGAAAATTTCAGGGCTCTTTGTACTGGTGAGAAAGGCATTGGCCCCAACACCGGTGTTCCCCTCCATTTCAAGGTTATTATTCCATTTTCTCTGTTTGTCTACGCGTAAATAGTTTCTGCGTCCAGTAATATGTTTGTGCATTTGTGTTTTTTCTCTTCAACACATGAATACTTGTGTTTTTAAATGAAATAGACCTAGTTGAGGAATGTATATGGTCAGATAGATGATTCATGCAGTCAAGTCCAACCTAGTTAGGAATTGAGGCTTATTTGTAGATTTGTAGTAGTTTTTGGGTGTATATTAGTTCCCACCTTTTCAGTTTTTGGGTGTATGGAATGCATGTGATCATATTGTACGAGTTAATGTTTGTCAGACTTCAATACTATTTTACTTGAAAATAGCAGTATGATTTACTCTGTTTGATGTTTACGAATCACGTCATAAACTCTGATCTTCTTGTGCCAGTAGGAGTGGAGTGTTTTTGCTGTTCTTTTGTTTCTTCGCATTTTTTTTACAGTTGAACAGGGAAGTAGTATATATGAATTTACTTTTAAGCTTTGGAAAGAATAAAGGAGAATGGGGCTCTTCTCACAAATTTCATGAAAGTAAGTCTGGTTGCACATATGGAAACGGTTCTCTCCTTGGGCGGGGAATGGATCATCGTCCTTTAGTCCAGTTTGGTTATATGAGATGGTATTCTGGAATTGTCAAACTCTCTAATGTCAATGATGATATAATAAGGGAGAATGAGGAGTGATTGCTTAGAATAATACTAACAGTTCCAACACAGCATGAATTTTGGGTGTATGCAACTGTCTCTGTTACTTCATGCTCTATCCTATCTAAATCTATTTTTTTGTAGTGGCCCAAATAAATTGATTCTCTCTATGTCACTGTCCATTTTTACCTTTCCCTTTAGCTTTTTGTTCCATTCATTATAATATGTTTGCTTCTTATGTAGGGTTCTTGTTTTCATCATGTCATCAGAGGCTTTATGTTACAAGGCGGGGACATTTCTGCTGGAAATGGCAGTGGTGGGGAGTCAATTTATGGCTTGACATTTGAAGATGAAAATTTCAAACTCAAACATGAAAGAAAAGGAATGCTTTCTATGGCTAATTCTGGTCCAAATACAAACGGGTCTCAATTTTTCATCACCGCTTCTCAAACACATGTTCTAGATGGAAAGAATGTTGTATTTGGACGAGTAATCAGGGGTTTGGGGATGATTCGTGTAATTGAACATATTAAAACAAGTGAAAATGGTTTTCCTGATCTTCCTGTGATAATAGAGGACTGTGGAGAAATTCCAGAGGGTGCAGATGATGGCACAACTAACTTCTTTAAAGATGGTGATACTTACCCTGATTGGCCAATAGACCTTGACGTGAAACCAGATGAGGTTGCTTGGTGGATAAATGTTGTTGAATGTATCAAAGCCTTTGGCAATGAACATTTCAAGGTACTAGATTAATGTATATTTCCTGTTTGTTTCAAGTATACCTTGTGTTGTTGTATAAGTTCACACATATATGTTTCCAAAAGTAAGCTTGGATTGATAGCTTGTTATTTACATAAAATAAGATCTACTGCAAAAAATAACTAAATAAATAAAATGAGAGAGAGTGAGAGCAAACAATGTAACACCATTTCTTCTCCACTTTTCTGTAGTTTTTTATCCATGGGCTTAGACTTCGTTGCACATTTTATCTATTTCAAAATGTGATTGTATACCATCTTCGTATTTGTCATGGGCAGAAGGAAGACTATAAGATGGCTATCAGGAAGTACAGGAAGGCTGTTCGTTATACCGACTTATGCTGGGAAAAGGAAGACATTGATGAAGGTGAATTTTCTAATTGCAGCTATAAATGACTATCTGATTTGCTTTCTCATAACTAGGACATCTTTCTGAAGGAATTATTTTTCTCATTATACAGTAAAAAGCGAGTATTTGAGGAAGACAAAGTCCCAGATACTTGCAAATAGTTCTGTAAGTTCTCCTAAATTCTCTTGCAACCATTTGGTTTTACGGAATGATTTTCTTTCTGTTAGAATATTGTAGGCCTTAGTAGGACTTTCAGTTACATAATATAAGAACTAGTACCTGCTTTATGGTGTGAACATATCCTGAGGATATAACAACTTTCCTGAAGAAATCAGCTTTGTTAATGTTTCTTCCATATAAATAAATAATCAAAAACCTTGTTTTAGTCTATATATTTTCGCCATCAATGTCTATATACATTGAAGCTAAGTTACTTGGACTCGGCAAAATCGGTGCCGCTGTAAGGGTGTGGGATCTGTTCGGATCCGGTCAAACGAGATCGGGTGTGTTGACCAACAATGTAGAGAAGAAATTGAAATTTTGATATCTCATAGTAAAGATTTGAATAGATCGGAAACAAATACCTTCAATTTTTCTGTTATATAGTGATTTATACTAGTCCTTTGTGTCCTTTGAAGGTTTTTTCTTGATAAATTAGAGTAATATACTGTCGAGGAGTTTCTAGAATCTTCGCATTGTATCAAAGCTCTCGTGCTAAGCACACGTTGGTGTATGAATTTGTGAGAGAGAAAGGATGCAGCGCCGTTTTGGAACTGAACTAGGGTTCTTCATCGTTTTGTTCTTAGGCTGCTTCGTTCTATACGTGAATGGAGAAGAGGGGAACGTGGGGTTTGGAGGAATAGGGTGTGGGCCAGATTTGGTTTTGAATGTTGGGCCAGGTCCATAACATGAGTGAGACCAAGTCCCTTGGAGTCTTCTTATCAAAATTAGAGTATTATTTAAATGAAAAATAATTTCGACTTAAAATAGAGTATTATTGAATCAAAGTTAAACCAGGTCCCTTTGACGGTACATTATAAGTTTTCCACAATGTTTCTAGATCCATATCCCCGAATCTAAAAAATCAGATCATGAAGGATTCGACATGCAGATCCGCACCCGAGTCCAAGCAACTTAGCATTGAAGAACACTTAATTATTTCCATAGGTTAGATATTTTTGAAATGCCTTCAACTTTTTTTTTCTTTATGTGATGCCTTGAACTTCTTCATTGTTCATTTTAAGTACTATGGAATTTTTAACTCATTGATTTTCTATTTACTGTGGAATTCAGACTGATCACATATACATATTTAGACTTTGTTCTTGATTCTGGACTACATAGCATTTCCTTTTCTTTTGCTTTGCAAAATATTCTTAACATTCTTGTTCAGGCCTGTAAACTGAAGATAGGAGATCTAACTGGAGCATTGATAGATGCTAATGATGCAATTTATGATGGAGAAGACAATGTCAAAGCTTTTTACCGCCAAGGCCAGGTTGGTGTGTTGAGCTATAATATAGTTCAAGTGGTTAGATTTCCTGAACAAAAGAAACCTGACTTGATTTGTAGAAGGGCGGCCAACAGTGAATAGCATATAGAATGATCTACTGCACAATCACAATATTATGATAAAAAGCACCTGTAACATCATTCTCCTCAGTGTTCTTGGACTTAAAAGTCAGTGTAAAGAATAACTTACAATGTACTTTCCGATCTTCATCTTCCATAGAGCTAAACAAACTTCTATTTCTTTTTTCTCCTCAGTGTTCTTGGACTTAAAAGTCAGTGTAAAGAATTACTTACAATGTACTTTCCGATCTTCATCTTCCATAGAGCTAAACAAACTTCTATTTCTTTTGCATTAAGTTTGTCCACCTACCTTGTTTTTCTTTCTGGTCGGGAATGATTATTTTCTGTCACGATTAAGGTGATTGATTAGGCTTCACTAGGATACAAACTTTGTGCCATAAGTTCCTTTCTCAAGCTTGTCTCACGTTTTATTAGTTCCTTTAGTGTTGGATTATCAGTTTGCTATGGAATTTTATGGAATTTAATACAGTTAGATAAACACAAGTACAGCTCCTGTCAACTGCATGTCATGCATCCTCTAATCCATGAACAGAACTTACACTTACTTTCAAACTTTAATTTTACACAAATGTTGGCATATGAATCTGAGACCTGAAGACCTACTCATCTTTATTCTCATTAAACAGCCCTTTGTATTATTATATTCAGCGTTCGGTCATAGCAATATCTCTCTTGTATTCTTCGAATCCCAAAGGAGGCAAAAAGACTAGATAATTTTTTTCCCATCTGTCCAAGCCATGGTAGATAGAGTTACCCTGTACTTGCCTTGGTGGGAGGCGGTTGATATCCTATTGAATTAGTCAAGGTGTGGGCTAGCGGGCCGGACACCATGGTTCTAAAATATTTTACTTGATGGTGTAGGATTACTGATTGCTTATACCTTATTGTCTTCATACTTCACTATACGGGGTCTTATACATATCCAAAACATTGAACCATCATTTTCTCTATTTCAGGTATATATGGCAATGAATGCTATAGATGCAGCAGCTGAAAGTTTTAAGAAGGCACTGCAGTTAGAGGCAAACAATGGTTAGTGACGCACAATTTCATCTTTGACATTTTAAGGGAAGAAACTCTGGCAAATGTTGAAGTATAAAGAGTATATTTTTCTTTATTAATTAACGCTTGTGCTGCCGTTCCTTTTTCCCTTTTTCTGCATTATTTCCTGGCTACCTGTATACTCTAAGTTGTATTAGATGATTCTCTGGAGCCAAACAAGGTTGCTGTCTTTAGCTGTGAATCTCAGGCTTAGTAACTTGGATATCCAAACTTGCATATAGAAGTCCTTTTCATCTGGCAATGGAACTTTTAATCCATAAAAGGAGAAGTAGCAGTTGAGAAAGCGTGTTCATTATGTTTTGCCTAAACTGATTATATAAAAGACTCAGAGATACTCATAGAGTTCTCACTAGAATTTCCGATATGTACCCAAAGTGTGGTATACTTCGCCCAACCCAAACTCCCTACCCTCATAAAAAGTTCACATTAAACTCTGTTTGACTGGTTATATTTTGTACGAATAAAGGAAATAATATTATTCACCTCTAGTCTTGAGTATCAGCCCCGGGAACTTTTTCTTACATTTTACTTTCAGGGGGGATAAAGAAGGAGCTGGCTGCTGCAATGAAGAAGGTTAGTCATTATCAGATCAAAATATTTGATCCAACATCTTCACATGAACGTAATACATGTTTTCTAATTTTCTTTCTCAAAAACATCTCGTTCTGTAGTTTCAAAAACTACAGTTTCTTTAATTTGTTAACAATTATGACAGATTGCTTATAAACTAGAGAAGGAGAAGAAGGGTTATGCTAAAATGTTTCAGTAAAATTTCTAGTGGTATGCTGAACTCTTCTTCAAATTTCAACCTGCAATCATATTTTTTCATTATCCAAAATTTATGATGCTCTGAGATATCAAATGCTGGCTGCTACTAATACTTGTTAGTTCAATCTTTTTGGCACAGTTCACAATAGAAGTATAGTGGTTCAGGTTAACTTTTGGGCCTTAAAACAGCTAGAATCAGGTATTTTGCGCCCATGTCATCTTCTTTCTCTCTATTTTAGCCTGTCAGATCAATCTGTTAATGTCTTATCTTGTAGGAGTAATAGAAACTTTGGTAGTTTGGTACATCAATTTCTTGTATATCCTTCCATCTCATTGATCTTTTTTTTCCTTTCTACATTTGGAGTTCTTGCAGGATTTGTTTCTCATGTAGTACAAAAACGAAGGGTTTGTTCTCAACTTCTCATAGAGTACAAAAACTAACTGTGGTTATCAAAGTTTGAGCCGATTTCTCACTTGACTTTAATTCTGCTTAGTGGGCATTCTTCTGTTGAATACAAATTATATAGCCTGAATATACCTCAACGTGTTTTGTACAGAAAGTGAAAGGGAACTTAATGCAGGATAAAATATCTTTCCATTTTATAATATAATGATATGGATGCCCCAAACTCAGCTTACTTCAATATCTTTAACCTCTTGATGTGCAATATTTCTAGTACAAAGTCAGTTTCCTGGATTCGTTTTTATCTCCCCGTGGACTTACTAGCAGCTGCAATTCAATTGTGCTGTTTTTCATGAATCCATTGGTGCACTAGGCTCCTGTGATGTGCGAGCCAGAGCAGATTTGAGTACATGACACCTTAGTGAAACAACGGTTGTAGGAGCTCATGAGAAAAAAACAGAACTATTACATAAATTTTATTTTCTGCTTGGGATGTTATTCTCATATTACAACATGGTTTACTATTTAGGCGCTTAACTATTGAAGGGTAAAAGAATACAAATTAATCTTCTAATCGTCCAACAAATTGTGTGAAGAATTCTGCAAGTACTTCGTTAGTTTATTCGGAGCTTCCTTTCCTCTGAAAGCAACTGAGCAAAGCGGACTATAGCAGCTTCGTTGGTGCCTTCCTCAACAACTGGTTCGTATCGGCCTGTTTCTAAGTTGACCCTTGAAATTGGCTTCTTCAATAGATCATTACCAACTTGTACCAGTGTCTCCATGTTTTCTGTCGTTGTAATATCCATAGATGCAGCCTCCCCTGTCAAATTGTCATCCTGTACCAATCAAACCAGAAAAGCGTTAGCTGATTTATTTTCATCATGTATTTTGAAAATACTAAGTCATTTTTACCTGAATTCTGATGTAGTTCTTCTCACTACCAAGGGTCTGAAACATGGTGGAAACATGTATGTCTACCATATCAGCACTAGCATCACCATAAATATCTATCAAAGGGGTGGCACCATTATTGTACACCCAACCTAACATCCCCCATTTGGAAGCCATTGTAGCATTGTACTTCTCTTCCTGCTTGCCTATACCCGTGCCCAACGACAGAACCAACATTTTCTTGCAGTCCATATTCTTCATACCCTCGTATTGAAAGTTACCCGTCATGATTTGTTTTGAAACGTATGTTATTGCCATTAAGGTCTAAGATAAGAGTCAAAAAGAATTGTGTCAATATTGATATTTCAAAAAGAATAAGATACTATAAAAATTTAACTTTTGTGGCTACTCACTGGATTATTTGCAGCTACACCTCCATCGACAAGATCAAACGTACGCGTTTTGCCTTGAGCATCCTTAGTCTCGAAACTGTGCACTGGGAAATAAGTGGGTGCGGCTGAGGTACTAAGGCAAACATCTGATAATTGAGCATTCTTTGAGATATTTGCTTTTGCCTGTAGACAAATTAATTTGAATAATTATATTAAATAAGAAGAAACTATATAATATAATATTAAGATGAAGAAAAGTTGTTAGGATAGAAGTTTACATCAGCTGTACTGAAGATAATTGGTTGAAGACGTTTGATATCAAAAGTAGGTATTACTGTATTAGTCAACGTTTGCTTCATTGTAAGATTGCCTAATATTGAATTAATAATTGTTCTCAAGTATATGCCATCATACTTTGGTCCTCCAAACAAATTTGTGATCTTTCTCACAAAGCTGTTACGCCTGAATTACATATATAATTAAACAAACACTTGCCTTCAGTATTAAAGTATAAAATTAGAAAGAAAAAACAAACTCTTTTAGTAATTAATTCACTGTTGTTGTTAACCTGCTTTGAGGAAAAATTTGAGGGCCATGTTGCATGTAGAAATTGGAAATATCTTTTGCTTGATATAAAGGACGATTATCCTTGTTAGGAGCAGTAAGCATAGTTGTTACTAATCCACCTGTGCTTGTTCCTGCTACTACATCGAAGTAATCAGCAAGTCTTGCATTTGGTCCATCAAGCTCCTAGCATACACAAATAAATTCATCAGAAAAAAGTAATCTATGGGTAACACATTTTAATTTTTAATCCGACAGTTAGATATTTAATTTGTCCTGTTATATATAGTCATAGAAATGTCATAACATGCTTAATATAATAAGTTCCAAGCATATATGGCGAATATCTTTCTTTTTACTTGTACTTCAAATATTGTCATATAAAAGAAAACGTATGAACGTATATATTGTAGCATAGGTATACCTGAAGTTTGGATTCAAGGAAGGCAAGAAGGGTTCCAGGAATAATGCCTCTAATACCACCTCCATCGATACTCAAAACGGTTACCGTCTTTCCTTTGGTAGCGGCAGAAACCATTAATGGAGGTTGTAAAACTTGAAGGGTTATAAAAAGAGTCATTGCTGCAGCTATAAGAACCATCCTCCCCATGTTGAGTTACGTTATTACCTAACAAAAAAAGGTTTATGTTTTTGATATTTGAAAGAGAGGGGGAGAAAAGTGTATTGTTATTATGTTAAAAGAAAGTTAAATCTTAGTGATTCGTTTCCTTTGTAGGAGGCAAGTATTTATAATACTAATATTAGCCCATTGCCTATCTTGGCTGCGTAATAGTGCTAGCCTAGGTGACTTTATCAAAGTCTTTTTTCTCTTGTCCTTACTTTGAATGACTACTTTTTTTTGAGGAAATTTTAATTACTTTCACGTGTTATTTTAATCTTCCCGTTTTGGCATTATCGTTATGACTAATATGAGTCTTTATGCATCTTTTTATCTCTTGTATTTGGATTTTTGGGAAATTTTAAATGTGTGAATTCATCTTCTCGTTATATTTACTTTTAATTTACGGTCATATTGCTTTTATTATAAAAAGGAAAAAGGTCAAAAATGCCCTTAAATTATGAGAAAGGAACAATAAATGCGCTCCGTTTATAATTTGATCTAAAAATATTCTTTCCGTCAATACTTTGATCCAAAAATGCCCTTATTGTTATTTTGGATGATAAAAAATGCTCATTTTTTCAAATAAATATATTATTTATTTTCCTTTTAACACATTCTATCTCCAATAATATTTTTTTAAAATTGTCAAATGTTTATCTTATTTCAATTCAGACAAAAATAAAAATTAAAATATTTCTTATTTTATTATAACTATATTTTATCGTTATATAAATATAAATTAATGATGGATATACAATGATCTTGTATATATGGCATATATTATATGTTGAAAGGGTTCATGAAATTATTCAATTTTAATTGATAAGATGAGATTAAGAAGAAAAAAATTCCTACATTTTTAGTTTTTTAAAGTGATTTTAAAAGAAAGAAAACAAGAACATGATTCTTTTATTATAAATTTAATTAAAAAGAAAATGTGTTCTAAAAGTAAAAAATAATATAGTTATTCGGAAAAGGTCATTTTGACCCATTTAGTAACTATAGAGGCATTTTTGAACCATAGTATTGATTGCAAGGGCATTTTTAAACCAAAGTATTGACGACAAGGGCAATTTGAACCGAACTATAAACTGAGGACATTTTTATTCCTTTCTCATAGTTTAAGGACATTTTTGACCCTTTTTCCTTATAAAAATTAACTTTAAAAAAATAAATGTATGATATATACATGTGTTGGTATATATACTTTTATCACTTAATTATATGGTTAACTATTGTATATTTTTATTATTATATAAATAGAAGCTCTTAATTATTGTTAGTTTAATGTAAATGAAACACGTGCTTGCTGGTGAATTAAATATTATTACTGCCTATTTATTGCAATAACTTATATTGGAAGTGTACTATTTGAAGTGATAAGGACGAATTTTGTGGGAAAACGAATCTCTTATGGAAAGTTAGTGGTAGTTTACACATAATCCCACTTCTACTATTCTTTGTTCTGAGTTGGACATCCACTAATTACATTTTTTCAGACTTCACACATATATCCCACTAATCACATTTGAATAAAATAATTACAACGTGGTCAGGTATGGTAATTTCGTTTAAAATTAATTATTATTCAATTATTCATCTTAAAATATAGAGCCTCGTCATTCATGAGCATTATTTATATTATATACTATATATATTATTTAATATTCGCTCCGTTTCAAAGAGAATGACCTAATTTGACTTGCAACGGAGTTTAAGAAAAGAAAGAAGACTTTTTAATCTTGTGAATTTAAATTAAAGTTATGTCAAATGTACCAAAATGCCCTTTAATCTTGTGTTCTTAAATATGCCACGTGGAAAGTTAAAGTTAAAATATTGCCAAAAAGAAAAGAAGTCATTCTTTTTAAAACAAACTAAAAAGAAAATAGGAATATTCTTTTCAAAACGAGTAATAAAAGTTTGACATAGTGGTATAACGTAACAACCCAATGGTCCAACTTTTTTTGCTCACTCAACGCGTCAACCAAGAAAATGGGAAAAAAATGGGACCAGAAAGTTCCAATCAAAATTACTAGCTAGCCCCCGAACTTGATTTTTACACCACATCTAAAAAGAAAAAATTTCTCCGTGTGAAAACGATGGAATTGACCACTTCAAAAATGGAAATTGATTATGTGAAAATTCGTTTTGAACAATTAATGGCGATGAACATGTCATTATTTCATTTAAAAATTAAATTATTTAAAAAATATTTTTATTATTTAATTTAGACTCAACATACATATCCAATAGTTCTTTTTATCAATTCAGAGATCACACCAACTACTAGATGAACATGCTATTATTTTATTTAAAAATTTAAATTATTTAAAAAATATTTTTATTATTTAATTTAGACTCAACATAAAGATCCAATAATTCTCGATATCAAATCAGAGATCACACCAACTACTGGATCATACTCTTTGACTATTATAAATTGAGAAAATGTTGGACTGTTTATTCATTTAATATTTAGACCCATAAGTATAGTCAAGTCCTCTTTATGATGTAGATAAGTGTTGGGCATGTCCAAATGATCAAAAGCAGCCATCAGCCACTTGATACCAACTTGTACAATTATAGTAAATTGATGATCCAATTAATGATCAACGAAGCTATCCACGCTTTTGTTTTTGTTTTTATTTTTATCTTTTTTTTTTTTTACCTGTTTTCGTTTTGTTTATTCGTATTCTTTGCACAAACAAGAAAAAAGTGATTGTGTGTACAATGTTTCAATTCTAACTTAATTGAAAATGCTTAATTTTAAGACAATTGAGATTCTGAAATTCGAATTTCACGATCCAATTTTTTTGGATGTCTATGATAAGCTTTCATATTTGTCATATTTCAATCATATGATTCAGAGAATTATGATAGCTTTCATATATGTCATATGAAAAAAGGAACTTAAATACAGTGGCTTAAAAATTTAAACATTGACACCTTAAATAATGGCCCATATATCTGTATACCAAAATGTATGCATGATACACTATGCGAATTTTTCAATAACTTTTGAACAACGGCCCATAAATCTCCTAATTTGGTTAGCCCAAATAGGTTTCCGATCCATTCCCTTCTTACATTGAGCTAATTCAGCTGAACCAATCTAGTTACATGGAGTGGGGTGTTTTTACCATTGGATTGATTTTGTTATTTAAACTACTCTGGATTTCAGCGGTGTTGCTAGAATTTTTATGAAGGATGTCTAAATAAGACATAAGTAATTTTTTATTTTTTTTTGATGAATGGATGCATTGAAAAAATTAAAACCGAACTATATAACAATAATATTACTTCTTTTACCAATAAATGTTCCAAAATTTAAAAAATTCAAACTGCATGATATTTAACTTTAATGTTTGTGTTTAATTCAATATAAAGTGAACAACAAAGCAAAAAAAAAAAGGAGGGGTGGGGGGGCCATTCAAGCTTTCACTAATCTATGGTGATGACAACAATATCGAGACAATAAAAAATGAAAGCAAAATCAAATGAGGTGTTCTTTTGTTCGCTTTTAGAAGCTTTATAGAAAAAAATTAGAATTTTTTTATAAACTTTAAATTAAATGATTACATTTAACTTTTAATTCAAATTATAATGAAAAGTAATAAAAAGTCAAATTCATTAAAAATTCAATTAGCTATTAAACTAGGGGTGTGCATCGGTCGGTTCAGTTCAGTTTTACGTATTATATGTTCGGTTTATCGATTTTCAATTTTTAAATATGCTAACCCAATAACAAATCAATAAGATATTCTTTATTGATTTTTTGTTTATCGGTTTTTCATCATTATTGGTTCGATTTTCAGTTTTCCCACTAAATAAATGTCCATAAAATATTATATGACATCTCACTTCTCTAAATGCTTTGATATAGTAAAATAAAAAAGATAACGAGAAATTGCATCATTAAGAGAAGATATAGTACGAAGGCTATAATTACATGTTACCACCAAAACATAGTATGAGATTTTTTGTGTTGATCAAATTACAGACCTTTACAAACTTGCAATGCTACAACCTACAATTACAAACTAAAACTAAAATAAAATATTTCAACAAGAGTAAAACTAAAATTAAAACTAAATTCAAATAGTTATAATTGTGAATCCCTTATTTTAATCTTTAGGTTTTGAGTAAACAATAAAAACTAGTAAAGCAACCAAGTGTGAAGTTGGTAGAGTACTAATAATTTGATATAGTTATAGTGTCTAATTATATATTAAATTATTAATATTTCATAATTAAGAAGGGTTAAATAATAAATTATCACCATTTTATTGGGTTATCGGTTTACCCAATAACACAATTATAAAAATCGATACCGAATCAATAACTCAATAAATATTTTTTATAAACCTATTAAAAACCCAATAAAAAAAAATTGATTTAATTTATCGGTCGGTTCGATTTTTACACACCCTATACTAAATATAGATTTCTAATTAAGAATGTAATTTAATTAGGTTAGACAATTAAAGAAATAAATTAATAAACAATATAATACGAATGTTCTATTTAAAAATAATTATAAAATGCACTTGTGGGGATTCAAATTTGTGCCTTCAAAGTAAGGCAAGAGAGCCTCACACCATTGGACTATAACATCTTTGATATGTTTAAGATGTGCAATCTATTAACTTTAACCGTTATCAGTAACACTTTACTTATATATACGGTATAATTTTTCGATAAAAAATGTCCAATTGGATACTATCGAAACACTATAGCTCCGCCCATGCTCCATTTTGGTCTCAAAATCAAGCAAATAATAGTAACGGATCCAGCAAGTTTTTCTAGTTCGGAGTTTGATTTGTTTTTTTTTCTTCTTTTGCATGGATGCCCTACTGGAATTTTGAATGCATTCTTAGCTTGAGATATTATTAATCTCAGTTCAATTTGAAATGTTTAACTGTTTCTTTTATTCAAGTTTTCGGCATTTCATTTCTAGATGATGCACCGAAACAGAACCTGTGCATAATTTTTGCACTTCAGTTCGGTTTGGATTTTCCTCTTCTCAAATCTAATCGGATAATTTCAGTTCGGTTTTAAGAAAAAACCAAAACCAAAATCGAGTTATTAAACATTCCTCTTCTTAAACCAGAGCAAATAATTTTGATTCTGTTTGGTTTTTAGTCTTCTCAATCCGAATAAGATAATTTCAATTTGGTTTTAAGGAAAATCAAAATTGAGATATTAAGTATCACTGTAGTTCGATTTGGTTTTTCCTCTTCTCAGACCAGAGCAAATAATTTCGGTTTAATTTGGTTTTGTCTTCTCAAACTAAAACAGATCATTTCTGTTTGGTTTTAAGAAAAAATAAACCGAGTTTTTAATATAATAATTGTGGTTCTGTTCCATTTTTCCTTTCTCAAACCAGAGCAAATAGTTATGATTTAGTGTGATTATTCCTCTTATCAAACCAAAGCAAATAAGTTTGGTTTGGTTTTAAGGAGAACTCTAAACCGAGTTCTTAAATATAACAAGTGTTGTTCGGTTTGGTTTGTTGTTTTCTCTTCTCAAATTGGATAGATAATTTTGGTTGGGTTCGGTTCATCCTCTCCTCAAACTGAAACACATATTTTCGATTCGGTTATAATGAGATTTCAAAACCCGAGTTATTAAATGTGATAATGACGATTTGGTTTGATTTATCATCTTCTCAAACTGAACATACGATTTCAGTTCGATTTTAAGGAGAAATCAAAATTGAGTTCTTAAATATGATAATTGCGTTTCTGTTCCATTTTCCTCTTCTCAAACTGACAAATAATTTCGATTCGGTTTGGATTTTTCTCTTTTCAAACCAGAGTAGATTTTTGTTTGGTTTTAAGTAGACGTCAAAATCAAGTTTTATAACTGCGGTTGATTTGGTTTGTTTGAAAGTGAAATCAAAATCGATTTTTCAAATATGACAAGTTCGATTCGGTTTTTCATCTTCCCAAACCTAAGCAGATAATTTCGGTTCCATTTTAAGTACAAATCAAAACAAACTATTTAATATAATAAGTGTAATTTGATTTGGTTTTTCTCTAACCCTAAACAGATAAGTTCGCTAAAGTTGCTAAAAATGAAATCAAACAGAATTTCGATATGATAACTGGGGTTCTGTTTGTGCTTCTCTTGTCAAATCAAATAGATAAATTTAATTCTTGTTTGGTTCTTTCTCTACCTTGAATACGTTGTCGAACATTTTTTTTCTCTTTTACATGAAGGTCAATTTGTCTATGTCAATCATTATGTACACTCAACAAGGATATTTCAAAATTTTCAATTCGGTTCAGCTTGAAACTTTTACATGGATTCTTTTCTTCAGTTTTTTGGTTTTCCTGGATGACACATAAATGTTAGATGATCGGTTCGGTTTAGATTTCTTCATCTTTTCAAATCGAAACAGATATATAATAACTGCAGTTCGATTCAATTCCTCTTTTTCTCCAACCGAAACAATTTGGCTTGATTATGCTTCTACCTAGAATACCTTGCCAATATTTTTTTTCTCTTTTACATGGAGGATAACTAACTATGTCAATCATTGATTTGAACTTTTCACATGGATGCTTAATCAGTTGGTTTGATTTGGATATTTAAAACGAAAATTAATCTGTTTTCCAGTTCAGTTCTTCATTTTTTTGGTTAAAATCAATGCCTTGTTTAACATTTTTCTAATGTTTTGTGTTAGGGGTGTCAAATGGGCGGGTCTGTTGAAATTTGAGATATCAAAAATGGGTTGAAATAAAAATTGTATTGAGTTTTGACCCGCCCAAGTTA
The DNA here is from genome assembly GCA_016801875.1 of Solanum sitiens. Taxonomy (NCBI): domain Eukaryota; kingdom Viridiplantae; phylum Streptophyta; class Magnoliopsida; order Solanales; family Solanaceae; genus Solanum; species Solanum sitiens. Next base: position 14,164,329 of record JABWTJ010000001.1, read on the forward strand.
CTTTAATCTCAAAAGGGTTGGGTTCAAATAGAGAGGTAGTAATTCATACCTTTAATATAGGAATATATTTTATATCATTACAAATAAAGAGTTTTAAAACGAGCTAAAATTGAAAATAAACTGTGCTCAATTGAGGATTATCTTAAAATGAGTTAGGGGTTAAATGGGCGTTGATTGAACCAAATTCAAATTATTTTGAGTCCAACTCTTCAATTTCTAAACTCGTTACTCATAGTTGGACTCATTACTTACTGGTGGACTCATTTTTGACACCTCTAATTTTGACTAATCAATCTGTAACTGACCCTAAAAGAGAGACCACATACATGGGTAATAATGGCTTCACTAGATTTGAAGTTTATTTTGAGATTAATAAGGCAAACAAGTCCAGTATTCATGTCTTAGTTACAATCACTCATCTACACATTACTGAAATCTTCATATGCGGGGACTCTAGAATCGATTGATTTCTCTATAATGTTAAATTAAATCATGAATAATCGATTAGAAATGACTTTTTAGATTGGTATGCATATACTTAAATAGTTGTTTTATGTTTCCACAAGTTGCTTCATAAATAGTAGAAATGAAGATCCTTAAAAGTCTTGTTGAAAAGAATGTCATGGAAACAAAGAATCAAAATATATTAAACCACAGAAAAAAGCAACTGAAATGAGAAAAAAAGAAAATGAGTGAGGATATTTGTTCCATCACGAGTGAGAAGGGGAGGAGACCTCCTTACACGGAAAAAGAGAGATTTCTCGAGATTGAAATCGGATTAGTTTCAGTTAATTTGAGGTTTTTACAACCAATTAAAAGCACAAATGATGAAATCAATATCGGCAGGGGTAAGAATAACTTCATTTTAGGCCGATGTATTTTTGATCATTTTCCACAACATTTTTTTAATTTAAAAGTTATTTAAGTTTGGTTTTCTATTTTTGACCTAAAAACAACTTTTTATTCAAGTCAACATGATTGCTTGGACACTTCAAGGGCCATTTTTGTAATTTTTTTTGATAATATTTCCGTTTTAATTTTTAGGCTTTTATATACTTAAAAATTGTGTAAAAAATTATAAATCATGATAATTGGAATCACTGTCGCATTAATAGGAATATATGAGTAACATATATTGTTTAAAAATTACATAAAAGTAATATAGATTACAATAATTCAAAAATAAAAAAACATATAAAATTAAGTTTATTCTTAAAATTTTATCAATGTCACATAAATTAAAATAAAATACGTAACATATATAATTTATAAATTAAGTAAAACTTCCAAAATTCTATCTATTACATAAATGAGATAAAAATAACGGATATTAGACTGTTTTAGCACGTAGGTCTAAAAATCAACCTCAATTTTTGATTATCCGCTTATATTGAACGCGGATATATCTTTTTTGTTGTTGTTATTATATTCGCTTATATACAACGCGGATAAAAGGGTATAATAGTCCAATCACACGGAATCTCTTGCCCGCCAACCCAATAACAAGTATTTACAGGCTTCAATTCAGTAGAAGCGTTACCAAACTCTGTACTTTTCAATTTCTTTCAGAATCTTGGAGCTTTAATCAGAAATTGGAAGAGAAGAATGTGCGGTGTGCTTTGCAATAGTGAGAAGTCATCAACTAAAGCGGCTGTGTATGTTTTTGCTGACATGGGTGTTCAAGTTACCGTTGAAGATTTTGTGCCTTTCATGGGTAAATTATTCTTCTTCTTCTTGAATATTCTCTTTGTCAATCTGCTTATACGTAGTTGTTTTTCCTTCTTGATTTTCTTTCAAAGTGTTTGATGTGAAAGATGGGTATGAAATTATCATTGTTTCCCGCGTTTCAGGATAGTGGTTCTTGAACAATTGAACCAACACTATTGAACAATTGAACCAACACCAACGGGTTCTTGATTGAAAAGTAGTTTCTTGATTTGTATGTTTGGGAACCATTGACAATTTTGGGTGTTTTTGTTGACTTCACTAGCTTCTTTGGATATCATTCCTTCAGTAGTCGAGGATAAAGCGTAAAGCATCAATCCAATGGACAATTTTTTCTACGGTTCAATGTTCTTCTTGAATTTCTTGTTTGTTACATTCTTTTGATTCATTGTTTTTGAATTTTCAGAGGGGAAAGGTGTCTTTGTCAATCTGCTTAGATGTATTTGCTTTTCCCTTCTTGATTTACTTTAAGTGTTTAATGTGAAAGATGGATATGAAATAATCATTATTGAACCATATTCATATTTTTGGAAACAATTGCCCAACCCCAACTAATTCTTGATTGAGTAGGAGTTTCTTGATTCATATGTTTTAGCAGTTTAACCATTGACAATTGTGGGCTTTTTTGTCTTTGGATATAAAATCTCTGAAGAAGTTGAGGATAAACCGTAAAGCATTAGTCCAATGTCCATTTCTTTTACGGTTTAATGCTATTGTCAGATTGCTCTCATTATATCTTTTACGAGTTCACCTCAGCCATTGGTCATTTTGTTTGAAGGCATGCTGATGAATTTTATGAAGTAATGATTAAGCCAGATACATGAAATATCGATAAGAAGAAAAACAAAAGAAAAGAATTATCAAGAATATCTGTCCAGTCCCCTCTATGGGAACTTTGTGATGTAAGAAACTCGTAACCATCATCTACCTCATTTGAATATTTGCTGTTTGTGAAGCATCATCTCTTTCCTCTCAAATAATAGGTTTCGGTTCTCGTGGTAGATCTTATCATTTGCTTACTTTCATGCATATAGCTAGCCGAGGCCTTACTTGAATTGTTTCATTCACTATGTTAAATTTTAGGGCCCTTCTCCACAAGAAACACTCGTTCTCACAAAATTATCCATTTTTTCTACGAAACTTGTTCTTTTGAATGATCATCATGTTGGTTGTGATTGGATCCAAATACATCGGTTAAACTTTTGATCTCGAATTACTCTTGTTTCGACCCCAAGTATAAAAAAAATTAGTTTGATGTTACTTATCCTTTAGGAAATGAATCTTTGATTGTGTAGCACCTTGTTCCTTTGCCATATTTTCTCAATGACTTTTTCTCCTTTTGATTTCCCTTTACCCTCAAAATATATTATTTAGTGGAGCAAACTTCTTATGTGTTGCTGTTGCTGCTAAGGGTGTTGAAGGATTTGATACTGAGGCTGCAAAGAAGAGGTTCTTTGAATTTCATATATTTACGAATATCTACTCTCAAAGCAGATTTCACTGGGTATGTTGTTGTTGTAAAGCACTTTCCTTTTAGCCGTGGTAGCTGACTCCAGAACTGACAATTTTATTGATAAACAGGCAACCATCTGTAGTATGCAAACCCAATAGTTTCTTCTCATTCCTTTTATAATTGGCATTCAAGAAACAGTAAATTAGACTGAATCAGCACATAGCAAGAACCATATTTGTTTAAATTATAAGTGTAGATATGTTTTATCGTAAAGAACTACCTGATATCTACTCCTGAGAAACTTGGCGTATAACTTCTGCAATGGGAATTACTGAACATTAAATTTTTTGTTTACATAATGAATCTGTTAGTCATGGAATCAGGTGCTCTGACTCCAAAGTCTGTGATCTTTCTTATATGGTCTTGGGCAATCCTCCCCTTATGAGCTAGCTTTTGTTGTTGAGTTAGGCCCACGGCCCGTTTCTTTACACGGTATCAGTGTCAGTCCCATCAATCCCTCGACCCCTGTTGTTATGTTTCTCTTTCTCAATATTGATCCCCCATATTATGTTTTCCGTGCTTAGAATTTCTAGTCCTGGGTGTGCCCCTAACTTTTTGTGGTTTAGTTGTGTTCTCAAGGTCCATCCATTTGTTCACCGTATATATGCAAACACACACTGTTGGTTTGTAATGTAGTTTGGGAGGACGTAGTACTTTTATTAAGGTTAAAGTGTACAGCTCGGATGAAAATCACAGGTTCGCAGTGAACTGACTGAAACCTCCCTGCCCCCCTCTTCTTTGTTTTTAGTTATCCTTTATCTATATTTGACCTCATATCCTATTTGTTTGATTTGACAGGTTTTGATGCAATTGTATCTGCTGATGCCTTTAAAAGTTTGAAGCCTGCTCCTGATATTTTCTTGGCTGCATCGCGGATTCTTGATATTCCCACTAGTGAGGTAGTTTCCAGGATGTGCAATGCTGTTCTGCTACCACCCGTCATAATTTTTTTCTTTTTAGACACTTTTATGTGGGTAGTATGTGGTGCTAACCTGATGAGAAATTTACATTCAAATTCTGTTTGACTGAGAGTTCCCTACATTATTATCCATTAGTGACTGTAATAATCAGATGAAGCTAGCTGGAAAACAAAATTTAAGCAAAGAAGATACTACAAACTTGATAAATATATTGGCAACTTTTATGTTGAATATTATATTCCTACGGAAAAGAGATGCTCTATTGTCATTCTATCAGTCGGAACAGTTTTTCTAAATATGGATAAAAAAATGGGGGTGCATTATGAATAGCTGAAGGTTCATGTTCAAGGATGATGATGTTTTGAAGTGTTAAGTAGATCAGTGTCCTGTTTGTCGATCTTGATAGACATTATCATAATCCTGTATGTTGACAGTGTATTGTGATTGAAGATAAATTAGCTGGAGTACAAGCTGCAAAAGCTGCGAAAATGAGGTATTTGCGTTTGAGTGCCTTCCCTTTATATAGTTGGACTATGTACAATCGTTCAAAGTTGTTGATATCACCAACCCTACTTGAACTTTCCTTTTTTTGTTGCGTCTGTCAACTGAATCAGTAAGCTGTATCAGCATCATTCTAATGTACCTCGTTGCCTCTTTTTTTAGCGATCATTTTGATTCCATTTTTTCTACATTCATAAATATGTTGACTTAATTACTTGCAAATGTATAGCTGTGACGACAACACTATCAGAAGATACTCTAAAAGCAGCGGAGCCCACACTTATCAGAAAGGAGATAAGCGATATTTCACTTGAAAATGTCCTTGATGGTGGCTCTGGTAGCAAATAGTATGTAGTGCACCAACATGTTAAGAACTCCCCTTTTCGTGTACCATTGACAAATGCAGAATACTGAAAGCTCTTTTGTGTTATTTATTGAAAAACTTGTGAGTAAGCTCTTTTTTGTAATCACTATAATCTGTTGAAGGATATCCTGTTCTCTACTCCCTTAAGCTGTATGCTTTAGCTGCTAATTGTTGTCTTTTACTTAGTTGATGGAAATTTGCTAGTACTAGTGTTCCTCTAGCTTATCATGTGTGGTTAATAATGGCTCCCTTTCTATGCTTACTATAAAATGAATCTAATGATGACTAACAATGCAGATGTAATGGTGCAGGAATCTCAATCCATTAATGATCTAGCTCTCTCTTCCACTAAATCCAATATGACAGGGAGTATCCCAGAGCTGGATAATTATCCAACAAGTGAAGCCCGTAGCAACTAACTCATTTGGATCCACTTTTTTCAACTTCTCATCACACTTTACAGATTCCCTAATTGATGATGTTTGTTTGCAAAGCATGCTAGGTCAGAAAATGCTTGAATTCCAACTGACAAGTCTTGGTGCTTTCGATGCTGAAGAAACTATTAGCTCACACTCAACCTTGACCAAAGCTTCAAACTTTATGAGAAGTTTTTTGATATCTGTGTTAAAGCTTCTATGCTAGATAGATATCAAGCTTCTTTATCTTGACCTGTTTATTCTATTGCCTTAAAAACTATTTGCAGTGTCGGCCAGCCATGTGGATGATATAAGCATCCAATATTCTAGTGCTCCAGCTTCTACGTGAAATTTTGTAAGGTAACAACTTTCTTGTTCTGGTATCATATGAAGGCAGCATTAGTGCAAAACATATTTTTGGAGAGTGCATTAATATAAATATATACGTAGTAGTTTTCAAACCCTGTCAAAGTTCCTAAATCAACGAGCATTATATAACCATCATTGACATTGGTACTAATTTTTGTCCAATTAAACTCATATCAAGAGTGAGAATCTGGGATTGGATCTTTAAATGCCAACTGCACAAATTTATCTCGAGATCATGATGGATATAGCATACAACTAAAAAAATTATAGTCAACAAGTTGATTTTATGACCTCAAACTTTGGATTTAAGTTTCTTTTCATGCAATTTTACTTTGAGGAGTCATGAATTGATACTAGTCCTAGCAATGTCTTAAAGTTACTATATGTCCAACTTAACCTCAAATTTGAGTTTGTTACCTCAGACGCTTTCATATTTTCTTAACGTTAGGACTCAAATTGATCATAATTTTTTTTTTCAGTAGGGCCGGAGACGCCAGAGCAAAAATCTCAGAGTTCATCAACCAACAGGTATCTGAGGAAAGACCCCAGCGTTTCAATAAGAGGAAGGAGTTCATATCAGATGTATGTCAAGTTGGAATGTGAAAAACTAAAGAAAGTACTTGGGGAGAGTTCTGGTTCTAAGAAAATCAGAGATATGGCCATTAATGCCTGGAAGACTCTGTCGAAAATGACAAAGAGGTACGATGAAGTACTTATCATATTGTTGCTAGCAGACCTGTGTTTCTTTAAACATAATTTTGGCATTTAAGCATTCATGTTTCTTTCTTCTACTTTAACAAACATACACAAATTTAAGCAAGTAAAAGTTTTTCCTGGTTCATCGTATCCTTCCAACTTTTGCTGCCTTACATTGAAGCAAGTAAGCTTGAAAAGGAAAGATATATCCAAGAAACGGTTGGTTATGAACAGCATAAGAACAAAGAAACTACAACAAAACCAAACTTGCACAGGGGTTTGGCCTCGAGTATGATCAACTTTGGTGCACCATCAGGAATTGATCATGGTTATCATGTGACTTCACAAGCTTATACTGTAAGCAACATTCTCCCTAATGCATCCTTTATTGAGTCCATGGTACAAATATTGAATAATGGTAAGACAAGTAACCCCATATTTCAGATGGATTGGGGCTCTTTTGCCTAGTCGATTTCAGTTGCTACTTTGGTGGGTTTTGGAAGATATGTGTAGCTTTCTATCTGTAAGTATCTTACAACCTTAACATGATGCTTTAAAGATGTATATAGCTTCTAGTCTTTGAAAATTAGCGTGTCAAGAAGCAGCATTTGTAGGTTAGTTGGTAGTGGAGGGTTGTCTTGCTTTTTGAGGCATAGGCGTGTTGGTTTTATTTTTGTCCTTGTTTTATTATTGTGATTCTTTTAACTTTTGGTAGTTATGTCTGTACTACAATGTTGATTTTCTATCTTCTTGTGCTCTTAATTTGAAAGATTTGTATGTGCGCATGACAGGGTGTGTTCTGCTGCAATCTGAGAGTGATGGAGATGCTAAAACCAAAAATGTTATCCCTATTGAGTTTTACTTTTGGTGCTGTTTAAGCTGGATGATGTTGGCTTGCTTTCTGAGATATGGAAGCATAATACATCTCTCTTGTTGCGCTAGTGTACTAATTTTCTAATCTGACCAATACATCATCAGCCTCCAATTTTACTTTTGTTTGTTTCAATGTCCTTAATTTCTTTTCATTAATAAACAATTCACAAAAACTTCCTACTTTTACTTCTATTTGTTCACTTTAAACTTTGCACGTTCTTTAAAAATAATGACTAATAAAAATGAACTGAGGGAATACTTAGTTTGCATTTAAGTTATATTTTGTCTTTCATCATATTGTAAGTCTACCCCATTGCCTGTTTCGGCAGATATAAATTTAGTTGCTGTCAACTCTTTTAGTTACTTCTATCCTTCTTTAGTCACTTTATAATTTAGCATTATGATGAACTCAAAACTCTCAAAAATCAGAATGGTGTATTATTCACTTAAAAGCAAACGAACAAGCAAGGGAACAGAACATTTATGCAAATATCAAGAATGGTAGGTAAAAATTGAAAACTGGGGTAAATTGACTGACTTTTTTTAAGCAGCGACAGATACGGGGTCTGTTAGTTTTCCTAATAAAAGAGGAAATTCTCAGACAGTCATAATAAATGTGTTCAATATAGGAGTGGGCATAAATATCGAAAAAATCAAATCGAAATAAAAAATTTCAATTTTTCGGTATTTTGGTTAGGTGTTGGTTTTCTTTTTTCGGAACTTCAATTTTTCGGTTCGGAGTTCGGTGCAAGAGTCCCGAAACTATGGTGCACTGAAATTTAAAAATATTTAAATTATATTGCTTAATTAATAATAGTTATACACTTTTGAATTTTGACTCAAAATATTTACATGACCCATTTAAATTTTCAATTTTTAAAGGACAACAAATATAATGTCAATAAAGTGTTGAACTATTGTTGTTTATGTACAATTGTACATTGTGAGTCCTTATATTTTGGTTGTTCGAAAGTTCATCATGCATCGTGCTTTGCTAGGTTGCTTGCTCTCTTTTTTATTCATTCAGCATTCATGTATGAGAGAAAACCTTTAGACTTTAGCAAAATGGCAGTCATCTATGCTAAGTAACAGAAACAAATCTTTTGACATCTTCGCTAAAAAATTATCTAGCCCTCTTTATATTTATTAAATACATGATGAAACTCTTAACACTTTATTATATTCCCTCTTTATTTTTATTCACACCGAAAAACTGATTTAAAAATACCAAAATAAACCGAATCAGAGTAAAAAAAATCGAACCGAACCGATCTAATTTGGTATAAATTATGATGCATACTTTTCTAAAATCGAATACCAAAAAGCCTAACTAAAATTTGATTAAACTGAATCGAAGAACCGAATGCTCATCCCTACTTCAATATTTGCAAACTTTAACTTCCAACAATGTTCAAGATTATATATTTGGAGGATAAAATTAAATCTAAGGAATAGTTTTGGCTAAAAACACTAGGAAAAGTAATGACATTGACATTTGGATGATGTGAAGACCTAAAAAGAGTATGAGATGGTGGGACACACTAGCTAGTTGTTTCTCTTTTTACTTGCATTTGAGATATGGGACATGGGAGTGAAATCAGTGCCGTCCTTGAATTCAATTATGGAACTACTTTGGTCAGACAAACTATATACAGTATAATATATAGTCACACGAGCACTATCTCATTTCAAGGAGATGAAACTATTGGAATAAAATAATATGTTGGGTTAAGGATGTTTAAAATATATTATTTAATTATTTTATATATTATTTTATTTGTATATATAGTGTTTTTTCGACGAAAGATGTCCAACTACTGACATATATTGACTCATCACAAGGAAAATGCCTATTTTATATTTAAAAAATCATTTAAAATTCATAAACTTTTGATTAAAAATGGATTGATGGTATTCATAGTTGACAATTTATACAACTACACTTTAAATATTATGAGATTGTCCTTGTGGCGAGTAAGGTAATTTTTCAGCTTTCCTTGCACTTAACAGTTAAGGTGCTTGATTATCAACCACAACCACAACTGATTAACATATTACGGCCATTACCAAACTCAGACCATAGTCTAGTCTTAATTAGATCATATAAAGTATGTTATGATATTACTCATGGCTAGGGGTGGCAATTTGAGCCCATACTAGTGAAATGAAATTATTTTGTTCCTATTAAATTAAATGGATCACTCATATTTTCTTAAATGGTTAATATGGTCTTCAACTTATTTAAGCTCATACAAATATGGACAAAATAGGTTAACATGGAAATCCATATTCAGTCCATATAAGTGAGAAATAAACTAATTTATTTTTAATTTTTGGAAAACAAAAAAATTAGGAGTCGGTTGGTGGAAGGTGGGGGATGCCGGAGTGGAAGGGGGGTATGGGGGTAATTATTTTTTTTTTTGAAAAAAGTTTTTTTTCTGTTTTTGGAAAACAAATATTTTTAGGGGTAGGATGGTGGAAGGTCGGAGGGGGGGGGGGGGGGGCGCCAGGAGAGGGGGTAATTTTTTTTTTATTTTTTTTTCGAAAAAACAGATTTTTCTTGATTTTCGAAAATAAAACCTTTTAGGGGTAGGTTGGTGGAAGGTCGGGGTCGGGGGTGGGGGTGGGGTGGAGAGGGGGTAATTTTTTTTTTTGAAAAACAGATTTTTCTAGTTTTTCGAAAATAAAATTTTTTAGGGGTAGGTTGGTGGAATGTCGGGGTCGGGGGTACCTGTAGGGAGGGGTAATTTTTTTTTTTGAAAAACAAATTTATAATGGGCTAGAACCACTTTGCCCAAACCATATTTGACCATATTACATTTGGATGGATTGTATTGCACATAATTTTTTCTTAATCCATATTCAACCCATCTAAATCCAATCCAATCCAACCATTTGCCACCCCTAGTCGTGGCAATGACATCAAATAGCCGGTGACCAACAAGGTTCCGTCGCACTGGGCTTGTTTAGTATGAATTACCTTTCTTATTTTGTTTGCAAGCTATTGCATAGGAGCAGGTTTTTACCTATACGCACTCAAGGAGTAGCCGTTATGAGTTTGCTTTGTCATAAAAACTAAAAAAAAAAAAAACTACCATTATCATTTATTAACTGTCTATGTCAATATTTAGTTCAAAATATAATTAATAAAGTTAATTAGTAAACAAAATCATAAATAAATATATCACATAAGGTAAAGAATACAGTTAATCTACCATATTAAAGTCTCACATAACTCATAAGAGAACCTGTGCATAACACATAAGGTAAAGAAATCCTTATGGGAAAGAGCGTTTCTTTCGATCTACCGATACATACGGCCGTTTGGTAGAGTATATTAGCAAAAATAAAGCATATATTAATTATATATATTAGTAATTTTTTGTTTGGTGCATTTTTTCATGCTATGTATAACTAATGCAACACTCTATTGTGTATTGAGGAGTATATTACTAATACCATGAATTTCTAGGTATTAGTAATTGCAAAAAATTTAATACATGCATTAACATGATTAAAGACTCAATTACCCCTCAAAAGTATTTTTACATCTTTTCCAACATAATTTTAAAGGATACTTTTATAAATAAATATCTTTTACAATCCAAACTATTTTTAATACATCAAACCAAACAATGCTTAAGAAATCATTCATGCGTAAGTAATATAAATATAACTAATACATGCATTACTAATACAAATATTACTAATACACTCTATTGAATATTAAAGAAAAGTTGCAAAGATTTCACTTTAATTTTTACAAATGATTAAAGAGACGATATCTATGAGTTTGGCCAAATGAATTAAAGGAATTAAATTATATTCCGTTTTCAAATATCAAATACCGCTCTCCAGAATTCCAATCCTTAAACTTTTTGACTTAATAACGTAACATTGATTATTAGTAAATTCATATATGCTTTAATCACCATGGCAAAGTTTCGTTTTCCTTAGCAAGATGTACATGCATACTTATGGGGAAAAATAAAAATAAAAACTGTAGTGCATTCTATCCAGAAAAAGAATTAAAGTTAAGGGAAAAAGAGATTCTTAATAAGAAAAAGAAAAATAAAGTCTATGAAACTGAGAAAAAAGTATGAAAAAAGGACAAAGAAAATCTCCCAGGACCACTTCACTATATCATAATTAAACATCACATGATGTTTTAAATATGGAGAGTTAGCAGCAATTAATATAGTTATTGTTTTACAAATTATTCCATCTCTTAATTGATTTCCATATTAAGGTTTAATTAATTAGGTTGTCTCACCTCTCTCCTTTTTTTTTTTTGTCCTATATATATATCAATATAAAAAAGTCCTCTCTCCATTAAGAAGTGTTCTCTTCAATAAGAAAAGAAAAGACCTAAGAAATATATATTCATATTGAAAAGCTAGGCCTTAAGCACAAATAATAATGAGATAAAGCACTTTAATGCAACTAATTAAGGGGCTCTCGTACGAGAAATAATGGATAAATTAAGTATTAGAATTAATTTTAAAATGAATTTATTTCATGGAAATATTTATTTCGAAATAATAATGTTAGTTTTATTTATATTGAGAGTAGATAATAATCTAAAATAATTAATTAATTTCGAAATAACTTGTTTCCTAATCGAGAAGTGAGATGATAGATGTTGATTCTGTTAAATATATGACTTTATGTCCAATTTTATATTTGTAGTCTTATTTACAATATAATATTTTGGAGAAAAAATTGTCAAAGTACGTAATCGGCCGGCAATAATAGTTTCATCATTCATGACAAACAAATTATAACTAGCTAAGCACGTACGTATTAGTGATGAAAAAAAGTCTTATCAATTTAATCCACAACTAATTGCCACCTTAGGTAATAATTTAAAATGAGATGATAATTATAATAGTAATGATGATGACAACAAGATAATAATGTCAAAATAAAATCGTTTTGGCATAATATAAAAAAAAATGTCATTTAACTTGACCTCATTTCATATTCATGCTCTCACACTTTGAGTGTACATGAAAAATATACAAATATTTTATATGACATTCTACGTGACAATTTATGGACGACATCCTACGTTGTAGGCAGGATCGTCTTAACCCCTGATCACTAAAGTCATCGCTTGGGGTCCCATTTTTTTTTGGCCCACATTTTTAAAAAACAATTACTTATGTATGTTATTTTTAAAAAATAAATAAATTATGTACTATGAGTGCTATAATTTTACAAAGAAAATTACATATGAGATGAATATAAACCTGAATTTCGTAAAAAAATAATTTGATAAAAATATGGATAACAAAATCACAAAGTCCCTTGAAGAATCTTATTGATTACTTTATAAATGTATAGAAGATCAAACTATTTTTCATTTCACAATAGATTTGAACCAATTGAAGCATATGAAAAAAAATTGATTTCTTATTTAGTGGTAAAATATTGAAATTATTAGATGATGAGAATTTTTAAAAATATTGTGTTTAACTTTGAACTTTCTTTAACACGTAATAGTTATTCTGATATTGATGGTTTAAATTTATTTTTTTGAATTAAAAGTGTTAAGAGAAGTAATACTAGCTAGCAGAAGATAATGATCTAATGAAAATACTTAATCAAATAAAAAAATTTGATTCTTTTTCAAATACACATATCGCTTATAGAATAATGTAAAAAGTTCCTGTAGCCTCACCCGAAAAAAGTTTTTTTCGAAATTAAAATTGATTGAATCTTTTTTAAGATCAACAATATCTCAACTCTGAAAAGAGATTGAAAGCTATATTATCATTTGAAAATGAATTATTAAAACAAATTGATTATAAAACAATACTTAATGACTTCGATGGTTGCATCTAAAATAGCTAGAAATATATTCAAATAAAAGTATACATGATAAAAAGAATACTTCTCTCTTAAATTTTGCTTTATGCCCCTAATATTATTGAATCGGCCCTGATCGTAGGTGTATTATAATAGCTAAGAGGGAAATGAGATTTCAATGCCAGAAAAAAGAACTATTAATTATGGCCAATGAGCAATTCTGATTTGTTATTGGTATTTGGTAAATGAAATTTAAACACATATGAGTAAATTTGAAGGAGGTTGTAAATTCCAAGAAATTTCAAACATAAAGAAAGGCTATTTTGTATATGGAAAACAACTAGTAGAAAGAGTTGTGAAAACATAGAAGGTGTGGATTCCTTTGCTGCTTAACGCCAAAACAGAAGAATTGTCCCTTTATTCCGCATCTTTGGTTTTACCCAAATACTAACTGACAAAATTTAAAACCTTTTAATGACAAAATCGTAGATTAGTTTTGTCTCAATCTTATCTCACTTTTTTTTGTTTTTTTTCCCATACACATATAATTTTAAAAAAAACAATCAAGTTGGTCGAGCAAGGAAATTTTCAATTAAAAATCTTAAATTTAAAATTTTTCATTTATTTTTTTTAATTAAGTTCAGGCATAATTTACAATCTATTATGTTGGAGTAAAATTTATCATAACGATAATAGTAGAATGAGATTTATATGTGTTATTCCTTATCATTAATAAAAAAGATAAAATTAAAGTCATAAAGTATAGGTACGCAGCCATGAGTTTGTTAAATTATGGTTAATTAATCCTTATTTATCGATTAGAAAAGAGTATTATTATTCACTACTATCTAACTAAGTAGGCGCTTGGCCATGTTATATCATATCACGATACGCTATCATGAGATGCAATTAGTGTTGGGACATGCGTTTTTACGCTGATTCCATCTCATGATTCCATATCATGAGATGTGATTCCATATTCTCCAAAAATATGATATCGAATCATGTGGAAATACCATATCATGATTTGAGATATTAAAATACAAAAAATAATTCATGAATTTTTGTTTTAATATCTATTAACCATTTATTCACATGTAAATAAATTTGTAATCACACCATTACTTTTAAAAATTTATTATTTTCACCAACATAAAATTCATTACTCTATCCAACATTCAATCACTTTAACTCACACTTCACGATTGTTGAGTAATAAAATCTTGAAGAGCTCGTGAAAGGTGTTTTTATTTTTACACAAATATATTGATGAAACAATTATTTAATTGAAGAACAAATAGCTTTGTAATAGTTTATTATGTCATTTTATATTTTTTTGTTTATTTGATTAGATTGAATAACAATTGGGGCTACTTTAATAGTTTTAGAATTTATGATAAAATATACAATACCAACATATCCAAATAAAATTTTAATTTCATATCATGTCATGATACCATATCGCATTTTCAAATAAATTTTATATTCGAGTTTCGGTGATTGAAACCATCTTAATATTAACACGTGGAGGTCAACAAGATGGCTAGGACGGTTCCAATATAAGCAATCTTTTTTTTTCTCCAGTGGAGTAAGTATTATTTTCTGCACAACAATATTTTAATAGGATTACTAATTAGTTATCTGTCATTGTTAACAACTTTCGTCATTTTTAAACAAACCATACGGCTAGTTTTACGTTCAAGGTTAGTTAGTTAAACCTATTTTGTCAGTGAATATATAGTATTTTTGTAGTATTTTTTTTAATCACCGTAAAGGGGTTGATGAGGTCGACGCAACAACTGATCTAGTTGTTTGAACAACGCCACCCACTCCCCTATGAGGGCAGTTTCTCATCATATGCCCTGGTGTGCCACACCAAAAACAAACATCCGTCCCAAACCTGCATGCACCTAGATGATTCCTCCCACACTGTTTACAAGGCTGTCGTGGAGGCCTTGATTGGCTCGTACTTCCTTGCTCTTGATGACTGCCTTGGCTTTCACTTCTTTGCCCAAACTGATTGCCCCTAAACCCCTGGAATCGTGGTGGAGCACTAGCTGTAGAGTAGAAAGATGATGGCCTAGGTGGTCTGTTAGAGAACCGAGGCCTAAACTCACCTTGGGATGGTGTAAACTGCCCCATTGATCTGGCACTCTTAGAATGCCCTGTTTCCAACTCTTGTGTTCTTCTTCTTTGCCTTTGATCCTCCAATTTTTGTGCAAAAGCCTGCATCCTTGCTATATCCATATCTTTATTTAATGAAGCAATTGTACAGTCTCTAACCAGATATGAATCTAACCTGTCCACAAAACGATGAACTCTATCCTCCATAGTAGCTACTACATTAGGAGCATACCTGGCCAAGGAATTAAATTTGAGACTATACTCCCTCACACTCATATTTCCTTGGTGGAGATTTAAGAACTGATCCGCACGGGCCTCTCGGATCTCCAATGGCAGATAATGATCAATGAATGCCTTTTTGAACTCTTTCCACATAGCTGAAGGTGCATTTGTTCCCCTAGATTGCTTCCAAGCTTCATACCACAATATAGCCACACCTTTAATCTGTATGCAGGTAGCTCAAGTGCTTCTTTACCACTTACATGCATAATATCCAAAGTGCGTTGGATTTGATCTATAAAGTCTTGGGGATCTTCATTAGGATCTGACCCGGTAAATGATGGAGGGTCCAAGTTAAGAAAATCACGTATCCGTGTTCCAAATGATCTAACTACACCACTAGTACCTGCAACTGGACCTTCTTGCCTTTGGCCATGACCAGCAACTATACGAGTCAATAATTGGACTGCATTCCTCAAATCTTGCTCGGTAGCATTAATAGGGGGTTCATGAGGTTCATCTTCCCTTCTTAGTTCTTCAGGAGATGGAGGCGTCGAGGAAGTCTGCGATAGAGACTCATCTTGAGCCCCACTTTGAACAGCTTGACTTGGTGGTGGTTGGCTGGTCCCTTCTTAGACAGCCACATCTACTCGTTTACCAGTACTTTTACTCCTTCTCGTAATCGATATCTATGCTATAATAAAACAATTGAGAAATTAGATATGATTCACCTACAACACTGGTTCTATCGCACGATCTAAGAAATGAAAGAAATGAGACAACTCCTATATGTCCCGTAGCCTCCTGTTTATAGATGTGGTGCACAACACATCCATAAGCACGACTCTACACAGACACGGCTTTGTAGACTCCCTAGGATGACCTGCTCTGATACCACTTTGTCACGCCTCAAAACCTATTAAGCCGGACAGGCACCCGATGCCCTAAAGGCCCGAGAGAACCAACCTGCAACCTGTTCTTACTGAGCATATACTATAACAATTGAGACAAGTTAACTTTGGATGCAGCGATACAAAATAACGTAAGTAGGTCCAAAAGTTATATACAAGACTTGGCTGTTGAGGCCACAACTCCTTAAGACACAACTGAACCATGTACATACGTCTACAAAGCCTCTAAAAGATAGAAGACTAGAGTAGGTCGGGACAGACCCCGCCTTACCCTTAACTACGATACAATACCAAACGAATTTAACAAGGACTTAATAAAGCTCCGAATCAACTTAGAGCTCACCAAAAGTAGCAGAATTTCGAGTGCTCCTACTGAGGAGGTCTACTAGCTGGAGTACCTGAGCCTGCAGCATGAAATGCAGCGTCCCCAATACGGGACGTCAGTACGAAAAATGTACTGAATATGTAAGGCAAATAGTATATGTAATACAAGGCTCAAATGAAATCAAGTAGCAACATAAGGGTGCATAGATTAGGAGAGAAGACCACCTTTGCTTACTCTTATGGGATCAAGTAAGCTACATTTTTTTCTTTACCTTGTTGTATGTTATAATCTTTGTTGGGCATGTGATACAAGTGACCAGCTTATCAGTGGTAGAAGAGGATGACCCATGCTAGTCGTATTAACCCCTGGGATGCGGTCCTCATAATTACACAACTTGGGATCGGCCCATGCTAGGCTTTCGCCCCTGAGCTGCCACCCTTCTATACCAATAGGGATCGGCCCATGCTAGGCTTTCGCCCCTGAGCTGCCACCCTTAATTAAATAGATTTCTTCAATTAGATTCTTTAATCTTTGAGATTGTTGTTAATTAGTTCATAACACTTTTGAGATGTTGATTTGGTGATCATAATCATCTTGGAGATATGAAAATACGGAACAGTAGTGGAATACATGAAAATAATACTTTGAGGCAGTAACAATGACATAAGGAGCTATGAAACATCAACACCTTACTTTAAGACCTTAATGGCACAATTGACTTCAATTGGCTTAGGAGAAGGATTCATCAAACTTTCTTTTGCAAATACCATTTCTATAACAGCACAAGGGGAAATTACACAAGTATAGAGTAGTGAACATATAATGAAGTAGTTCTATGTACTTAGAATGGGAAAAGAAATATTGTTAGCTATTTGGAGATAGTACGCTGCCACTATGCTTCCTTTTCTAGAAATAGAACTTATGGGAAACACTTCATTGATATTAATTGCAGGTGCCAGATTTCATGCCAAAAGGATATAGAATCGAATAGCCTTACATACCTTATTTTTCTAACCAATACCACTATCACGATTCAGCCTTCCTTATTGGGTGCTAATCTACAACATAAGTCATGATTAAGCTAACATCAGCAGCTAATCACAATAAGGTCCTCCAAAACAGTATCTAAAATATTTGATGGAAATCAGGCCCATACAACCCTTACATAAATGGTGAACCACCACACCCTTCCTCTACACATTAATACAACTTCATACATCATCTCCCAAGCTACCCAAACAGCCCTCAACAACAATATTCATAAGGCAGTCACTATCAATCTCAAATCTTTCAGCATAATAGGAGGATATTGACTCAAAGATTTATCACAATCCATGAATTCTTGATAAACATATACAAAATTCTCCACTCCAAACATTATCAAAGAGAGGAAAACAAATAGGTTGAAGTCTTACCTTAATTCTGGAAATTTATCCTCTAAACTTGTACTTCAAGAATTCAAACTCTCCTTCAAACTGTTACTTGAAAAATTAGACAGCACTCAAGAACTCTAAGGTGTCTTAGGGCTGCTAATTGAAGCCAAGAGAGACCAAGAAAGAACTTAGGAAATCTGAAACTTTTGCAAGTTCAAAATGGAGAATAAGACTTGATCCTTATCATTTGAAAAAGGAGGTGTTATGGCCGACACTCTTGACCAATTTTGGGCCATATAATGTCAAGTAGGTGCCCCACCTGCTTGTCCTTTTAACTTGGGCCTTTTTGGACTTAATATTATTGGACCTTGGCTGTCCATTTTCCCTTTGTTCTTTTATTCCATTTGGGACAGATTAATGCAAGTAGGTGGTACACACTTGTCCCAATAACATGGTAAAACAAATCTTAGGAGGTGATGCACTTACCTAGTTTCACTTGGGCTTTATCCATAATGGGCCAATTGGCAGATTTGGCTGCTGGGCCTTCTTTCATTCACAATTTCTTTAATAGGTTTGGGCTTCAAATGAGCCCCTAAATATAAGTCTAAATCTGGTCAATCAAACTTGGACCCTTTAACTATAATATAGATCAATTAGGTGATGCAGCTGCTAGCTCAATTACCATCTTACTATAATTACTTAAATACTTTCCATCGGAGTTAACTTGCAATACATATGCTAAAACGTGCAAGGCATTACATCACCTTCCAAGCTAATTTAAACCAACACTAATCACATAAGAAACATGATCCCTCACCTACACTATAAGTCTATGTCAAGTATAACATGAATAGAACTACCACATACAAAAATACAGGCCGTTACACTAATGATTTCATATCATGTCATGATACCATATCACATTTCCAAACAAAACTTTATATTCGAGTTTCGGTGATTGAAACCCATCTTAATATCGACACGTGGAGGTCAACAAGATGGCTAGGACGGTTCCAATATAAGCAATTTTTTTTTTCCAGTGGAGTAAGTATTATTTTCTGCACAACAATATTTTAATAGGATTACTAATTAGTTATCTGTCATTGTTAACAACTTTCGTCATTTTTAAACAAACCATACGGCTAGTTTTACGTTCAAGGTTAGTTAGTTAAACCTATTTTGTCAGTGAATATATAGTTTGTTTATAGTATTTTTTTTAATCACCGTAAAAGATTATCATAATTATCAAAAACAATTATAACCTAATTGGGTTGTAATCTAAAAAAACACCTTCTCGTTGGGCCAAATATACTTTAATCTAACTTCTAGTAGGTTTAGAATTTATATTATTGAAGACGTATCATATACTACGTATAAATAAATATTAATTAATGTAATTAATTATCAGTGATAGCACAAAGTAAGAATATAAAAGAGTCGTTTGATCCACAAAATTATTTTGAAATTATAATATGAGATTATAACTTTGAGACCGATTTATCCTGCATTATAGATAATCTAAAATATAAAATAATTAAATCAAATATAGTATAAATTTTAATATCTAAGCTAATTCTTAGATATCTATCTTATTATACATATAAAATGACTTTAAAATATTTCTGAAAAATGCTCTGTTATAACCAAATATAAAGTAATGAGAGTTGGAATTTCCAATCAGAATTTATACCCATTTTAGTAGGGGTAAGAATATATATATATATTTAGCCTTTTTTATACAATTTTTTTTAAGTATATACTCACTTCCTCTAATCTCATCTCCCTAATATAGAAAATTAGAAAAACGAAACATAAAGGAAAGATGAAGGTTCTAGATTTTTGAAAAATTTTAAACTTTATATAACAAAAGAAAAATAAGTTGTACGTATTTGTTAGGAAAAAAAGAGAAAAGAGAATAGTCAAATTACTAAAGATATTAAAGTCTTCTGCACCAGAGATATAAATAAAATTTATTAGTAGTAAATTTCAATTACTTTTAATAAATTGATTAGAGGATCTATGGCCTTGGTGTTTTCTATTTTACTTTTTTTCTTAAAATAGTATATATATTTTTAGACAAAAAAGCGAACATCTCGTCGTTTCCTTTTTATCGCCTTCTGCACTCTGCAGATCCATCTTCTTCATCTCTCTTTCAAACACAAATTCAAACTTCAAACTAAACAAATTTCCGCTTATTTATACTAATTTCGTTTTCGTGCAATTTTCTCAACTTTGAGATCTAACTGAGCTTCTTTTTTTTTGCCTTGTTTGTTTTTCAAGTACATTGGGTTGTTTCTGAAACCCCAATGGGTGCTTGTACTTCTAGACCCTCAAATTATTCCGGCGACAGTAATGGCAACAGAGCTACACTTCCGGTGAAATCTACTCCGAACAATAATGAGGACGGCAACAGCCATCAGCAAGAAAGGACGAAAAAGGACGAAGCTGATGTAGGTAAAAAGTCACCTTTTTTCCCTTTCTACAGTCCTAGTCCGGCGCATTATTTGTTCTCCAAGAAATCTCCGTTGAGATCTCCGGCGAATGCCAGCTCTAATTCTACTCCTCGAAGGTTTTTTAAACGGCCATTTCCTCCGCCGTCTCCGGCGAAACACATCCGTGCTGTGTTGGCTCGGCGACACGGCTCTGTGAAACCGAATGAGTCTGCGATTCCCGAAGTAAATGAAACGGAGGTTGGCGGCGGCGGTGGAGGCGGCGCTGGGCTTGATAAGAGTTTTGGATTTTCGAAGAATTTTGGGAACAAGTATGAGCTGGGAGAGGAAGTTGGAAGAGGGCATTTTGGATATACTTGTAAAGCTAAGTTCAAGAAAGGTGAAGTTAAAGGACAAGAAGTTGCTGTAAAAGTCATCCCCAAATCAAAGGTTTGGCATTTTCTTATACTCTCAATTTTCTTTCAAGTTTGATTCAACTGTTATGATCTATCATCTCTGTGGTCAAAGTTAGTTGGATTTTTCTCTTTTTTACTACTTGAGTATTATTAGTCAGATCTACTCTACAGATTGTAGTCTTTGACTTTGTTATCTTTCTATTTTCAAATGTCCTTTTTGTACCACTTGTTGTTTTTGTTTTCCAAATGGATCCATCATCTACTGTTTCCTTAGGTGGTATAGTAGATGATTTAAGTATAAAGCTTAGTTTATTTGGCAATTAAGTTTAAAGGTTGTGAAGTGATGGAATGAGGAAGCTTTTTGCAGCTTCTGTTGCGGTGGCATACGTGATTATATTTGTTATATGCTGATGACTGTTTCAAAGGAAGCAGTTCAATCTTTGCAGTGCACTAGTCTTAAGTTTTTCTTGAACTGTTCTTAGAGTCCAAAAATTATCTGTTCAATTGTCCATAAGATGCACTGAGTTGGGATTAACTGTGAGTAAATAGAGTATCGACATTATAATTGGATGCGATGAAAAGAGGAATAACAAATTAAGGGTCTAAGGGAAGTCGAGGAAGAGGGCTGATGTTATTGTCCCATTTTTCCCATTGATGTCCAAGAGTTATAATTTGAGTTTGAAATTCCAAACTTTCGACATGATCATTGAGGTGAGACTACTGGTATTTGTCCTACCCAAAGAATTCAGTCATTCACAAACTTTACAAAAGTTGGTTCAAGTGGGTCTATATACGATGTCGGATGACTTGGTTTGTTTGTTCCTGAAGGCTGGTTAGTTCCATCTGATGTTCATGTTCCTTATTTGGTTTTGAAGTAATAAAGAAAAGGAACAATATCCAGACTAAAGTAGCTGTTTTTTTAAAAAGTCAAATGTGTTTTCTTTGTCTTCTAGTTGTACAAGTAACACGAAAAGGAGAAAACAATTTACTTCAATTAGTTAAGAAACAAAACTCCCTCCCACAACCCCCTCCCCTTCCTCTCCATAACCATACGTTTTGTAGGGTTTAAGGGCTCTTTAAGGTTTGCGTACATCCTATCCTCCCAGACTGGTTATATTGTTGTTGTCTTTGTTACAGCAGCAAAATTTTCTTGAATAATGTTATCAGTTGCTCAGTCTGTCTAATCAAGGCAGCTGACAGTTTGTGGAATGGACATTTTCATCATGTCTGTAGTTGGAAGTCTGTCTTCCTTAATAGGTGTGCCAACGAGAGCTTGCGATGTATTTGGCACATGCTTCTCTCCTTAACCCCCTTCAAATTTCGGTGGAATTTATTACTGTTCAGTGAGCTGCTTTCTGGTGTTTCTAGCTTGATCTTCTATTTTGCTTGATTTTTTCCTAAAGTAAGTTGATGCATGCCTATTGTTGTTCAGAATGTGTGGTCAGTGGGTTTTTTAATTCTCTTCTGATGTTTAATCTGAAATATATGATCATATTCTTTTCCTTCCCAGATGACTACTGCAATAGCCATTGAGGATGTGAGAAGAGAGGTGAAGATATTAAGAGCTTTGACAGGACATAGCAATTTAGTAAAATTTTATGATTCATATGAAGACCACACCAATGTCTACATAGTCATGGAGTAAGCTTCATCACTCAACTCCCATCACATTTACATTTGCAATGGGGTTCAGTCTCAAACTTAGGTTGAGAGAAATCAGAAAACTTTATTGGTTGTCAACCAGAGTTTCGAGTAGCAGGACAGTTTGTTTATTTTCTCAGCAAACATTTGTCTTCAATTATCATATTTTACTCTTATCAGGAGCTTGATCTGCTAATTTCCTTATCACACCGCTCTTTTGAAATACTGATGATTAATCTCGTAAATTTCAGGCTATGTGAAGGGGGTGAGCTTTTGGATAGAATACTCTCTAGGTAGTTCTTGATCATTCCTATGTTACAATATCTTTGAATTTGAACCTTATGTTTTTATTGATAGAGAAGGTGCTAAGTAGTAGTGTTTTTGTCCTGCAGAGGTGGAAAGTACTCAGAGGATGACGCAAAGACTGTAATGATACAAATACTGAAAGTTGTTGCATTTTGCCACCTTCAAGGTGTGGTACACCGGGATCTTAAGCCAGAGGTGAGAGCACTAAAGTTCTCACTCTATGATTGCTTTAGAGTGAACAACATTTTTAGCATATCCAGATATTTTACCCTGTGTAGAAGAGAGGAATTTTTTTTTGCACAAAAAAACGCCTTTTTCTTTACTGGGTCTTGGATTATATTTAATATTCCAAATGCAGTGATTTTTCTTTCAGTTTCAAGTTAGATAGATATATTATTCATCAGTCAGACTTAATGTTTGTTTCATCTAGTATTAGAGTTTAGGAACTTCTTTATTTAGCTAGTAAGTGACAGAGAAGCTCAAATGTTCAGCCGTGGCATTTTGCCGTGGCTTAATCTATCACTTGTTAGAGAAGCTATGCCATCTGTTTCAGTAAGCCTTCCTCTCTATCATACTCTCCGTTGTCTAATTCTAGCTTTCTGATTGACCAGAATTTCTTATTCACGTCTAAGGAGGAAGATGCACAACTTAAAGCAATAGACTTTGGACTGTCTGATTTTGTGAAGCCAGGTTAGTCCATTGCTGTATCTCTGTAAACACTCCCCACCCCACCCAAAAAAAAAAGTAGAGTAGAAAAAAAAAACTACCTTCCATAAAATTTGAGAACCTCACCAACTTGTTTATTTGCCTTGCTCAATTACTTTTGCAGATGAAAGACTTAATGATATAGTTGGTAGTGCATATTATGTCGCGCCCGAGGTTCTACATAGATCTTATAGTACAGAGGCTGATGTTTGGAGTATAGGTGTCATAGCATATATCCTTTTGTGTGGAAGCCGTCCTTTTTGGGCTCGAACAGAATCTGGGATATTTAGGTCTGTCCTCAAAGCTGATCCAAGTTTTGAAGAACAGCCTTGGCCTACATTATCTTCTGAGGCGAAAGACTTTGTGAAACGTCTATTGAATAAGGATCCCCGGAAAAGAATGACTGCAGCTCAGGCTTTGGGTGAGTTTCTTGAGTTATATTGGAAAAGACTATCTTTTTATTCTTTAAATTTCTGCAAACTGCTGAACAATTTACTTTCTCAGGTCATCCATGGATAAAGGATAGTCACAACATAGAAGTGCCTTCGGATATTCTGATATTCAAACTGATGAAGGCTTACATGCGGTCCTCTGCTCTTAGGAAAGCTGCACTACGGGTGTGTATGATGCTACCCTGAAAAGTTTTTCTATTCCCATTTTATCTTCCGAGTCCAATGCTACATGTCGAGTAACAAAAGCTCTATTTTGTACCTCATAGTATTTGCTGAAATTCTTACTAATCTTTTGCATTGTTCTTTATGGCCTTGTCATCTACAATTTTTGCAGGCTTTGTCAAAGACATTGACAGTAGATGAGCTATTCTATTTGACGGAGCAGTTTGCACTGCTACAACCAAGCAAAAATGGCACCATAAGCTTCGACAATGTTAAAACGGTTTGTCTTTTGGAAAAAAGAACTATTTATTAGTCTCTTGTAGTATCTTTCATGTTTTTGCTGATCTTCATGATTTTACCAGGCCCTGATGAAACATGCAACAGATGCAATGAAAGAAGCTCGCATCCATGATTTTCTTGCATCGGTAGATTTTGAGACCCTATGGACTTCAGATAATTAACTGGTGTTGTCATTGTTATGGGTTTAATAAATACTCCTTGTCCTTGTCATGCAGCTTAATGCGCTGCAGTACAGGAGGATGGATTTTGAAGAATTTTGTGCTGCTGCATTAAGTGTTCATCAGCTTGAGGCTTTTGATCGTTGGGAACAACATGCACGTTGTGCCTATGAAATCTTTGAGAAGGAAGGCAATAGGGCCATTATGATAGAAGAATTAGCTTCGGTAATCATGGTTCATTTTTTGTTCTGAATATTGATTGCCACGTCTTAGTCTCTTATATAACTGTCTCGATTTTTCCTTTTCGGGAGAGGAGAGTGTGCAAGTGATTGGGAAAGCAATCTAACTGAATTTAATTTCAAATTGTTGGTCCAGGAACTTGGTCTTAGCCCTTCGGTTCCTGTCCATGCTGTTCTATATGACTGGCTCAGGCACACTGATGGAAAGCTCAGTTTTCTTGGTTTTGCAAAGTTGTTGCATGGAGTGTCTAGCCGTTCAATTGCAAAAGTTCAATGATTCAAGCCCCAGTGAACCAGAAAATGATTCTCTTGGTGTATCTACATTCTTGTCATGAATACATTGTTTGGCAGTCAAATGAGCTTGGGAGTGACGAATGAGGAAGATCAATTTATGCCCCTCATTCTGGAGCTTCATAGATCTCATTATTTTCTCAGGGACTAGTTTGAGATTCCGCGGAACAACTTTCCAGGAGAGGATGTGAGGTTTGACCGCCGTGTGTTATCAGAGCAGTGACATCCTGCATATAGAGTTCTTACTGTAAAGCTGTAGGTAGTTATGTTTGATTGCAGGTGAGAGTACTTCTCAGCTGGTTTTTGGTCACACACTAGGTGTTTTAACTTGTTGGACATGCGCTGATGTCTACAATTGCATTGTGTAATGTTGTCTACATGTTTTTATAGTTAAGAAGTTCCACCACTTCCTTTTCTTGCTTCTCAACTAGATTGGAGTATATGTGACTCGAAATGATCAATCGCGAGTCATCAAATTTTAGCTAAAAGCCTCATTAAGGATAAGTTAGTGAAGTCTAGGTGATTTTTTTCCATCCGCCCTAGTCTTAATCAATAGTTACCTTTACGTGCATGCAATCTGACCGGTATACCACCTTTTGTTAAAGGTTAGGTAGGGATGATCAAGTAGTCATTGAAAGCATGTACCAAATTGTTCAGTTGGTTGTCCTTAATCTAATTGTCTTTCCTCCAGCCTTATTTTAATCTAACTTGATAACCGTCATCACTAAGCTAACGTTTAGACATAGATTTCTGAATATTCTTGGCAAATATTATTTCACTGAAATTTCACCATGTGTTTGATCATAATATTTGGGAAATATATTTCACTTTTTTAGAAAAAAATATGATTTAAACCCATAAGTTTTTAAAACTAACCATAAGGGTATATTACAAGTCAATTGAATTTTTGTTGCAACAATAACAAATAGTGTCCATGACACTAGAACAATGTGGTAGTTTGGAGTGAGTGCAACAAGCATTATTTCATACATCGTGAAGTAGACAAAACAAATGACTTTGTTACTTTGATCTGATTGTTCATCATTTTCATCAACAACCATATCATCATTTAATATTTATTGAATCGGTGTTCTCGTAAAAAATTGTGTAATACATAGCAAACAACTACTATAGAGAGTGTTTTTGTAAAAGATAAAAGTTTGGTGTAAAATATCAATTTTCAAAAGATTTCAAATAATGAGATTAGACCCAAATACTAAAAAAAAACCTAGTATTTTGGAAATTTGTGATATTTGCCAAATAATAACAAATTTCTATGGATAAACATTATTTGTCAATTTTTTTCTCTAACATTATTTGGGAAATCTATGACCAAATAGTACTTAATAATGATTTATTGAAACCAAATTAACTTGATTTTGAAAGATGAATCAAATTTCAATTTTTTGAACATTATAGATTATCGTTTATTTGACTTGACTAGAAGGGCATGGCCCGTGCTTGGGGCCCAACATAGTTGATTAGCTCTCGGTAAATAATAAAGTATGCTGAAAATTATTCAGCCATATTTATTGCAAAGGAACAATGTATTCAAGTTGTGTATATGAATTACCGAAAGAGATGATCAAGTATGGAAATAAAATGTATTCACTCAAGCATTTGCAAAATCATTGATAAGGTAGACTACATAAAATATTGACTTAAATTTTCACCCAAACGAAATAATCAAAAAGTAAGAAAGGGAGAGTGCTCGAAGTTTTTAGAAATATTCTGCATCTACAGACATTACTAATAATGTGTCAACATCTGGACTATGATTCAAATTCTAGTAATGTGTTAACATATCTAACTCTTCTGTGCCCAAACATTACTATTTGTTGTTCCCTGCAAATTATATGAAAGTGCGCACACAAAAAATAATCAGCACAAGTTCTTGTTAAGTCTGTCAACTTCTTATTTGTGGAAACTGCATATTTATATCAAGGTGATAAAAATAGAAGTTAATTAAGTAGTTCTTTTAAAAGTCAACTTCTATCTTTACAGACTTGACTTGCTATGCATGTCCTTATCTATACTACGAACACCTTATAAAGGTACACATTTGCTCAAGTCCGCTTTTGGCGAAATTGAGCCAAAATCTCTATTATATTCAAGATAAATTCATAAAGTGGTGTATTTTTAGGTGACAAGTTCTTTTTTCTTCTGACAAGTAAAATGATATATGAAGGGAAGAATTTATCTCTGGACTTCCATTTATCTTTAAAAAAAATAAAAGAGAAAAATAAAATTACATGTGTTATCTCAATCACATTGTTTTCCTCTTTGAATATCCTTAACAGGAAGCAATCTTAAGATATTATGGATAAAAAAAATTTCTTGTCCTCCTAAAGATCATATATTAAAGTATGCTATTTGATTTACTAAGCTCAACAAAGATGGTATCTAAATTATTGCACATAGACATAGTTGCTTCTGAATCTAATAAGACGGTAATGAACAACTAATTAAGTAAAACTAAAAATGATGATATAGAGGGACGGAGTACACGGATCTCTTAGACCTGCTTAGACATTAGCCTTAACTCTAACATTAATTGTTTGAGTGTATGACAGAGATAAAAGCATGTTATAGCTATGTTTGTATCCTTTCATTTAAGTTTACTACTCTTGACTTTAAGATTTTCAATTCAATAAATGAAAAGCTAACGACAATCTTTTTAAGCAAAACCTATCCCACATGCATAATCACATAATATGTAAAACCTTCTTCATTAAATATTATGTGTGTCAAAATCACATATAATACCTCATTAAGCGAATGAATATTACCAAATCAATCCAAACCATCATTAGCCTCTCAATCCCGGAACTGCTATAAAGTCGACTCTACAGGTGAAGTATTTTAAACTTTTTGTATCTAATACTAAAAATGTAACTTCTATTCAAGAATAACTACTAAATACTGCTACAACACCATTCAAAATAGAACACTATGGTTCGATTTCAAGAAAAAGAGACCTACAATTTCAAAAGCCTGAAAAAGGATGTGAAATTGTACCTTCAGTCTTGAAAATTAGAAATTGAATGTGTTTCCCTTTTTCATGGTTTGACTCCTCTTTGTTCTGTTTCTGGAATTTAATTGTTTTTCTCAATTACTTGCCTCACTCAACAATATAAGTATAGGTGAGTAAGGATCCAACATTACTAATTTGTGAGTATACCAAATGTATTTGAATCACAACGGAGTCAAATCCATGAGAATGTGAAACTCTACAGAGTGTGCATAGTATACATAAATACAAAGTCAAGACGAACTACAAAGATTTGATGCGTTTTCATCTCCCATGATATGACAGTAGTTAGAGTAAACTCTTGGAGAAATGGTCAAATATATTAAGATGTCTACAAATAAAAAGAGGGTGTAGATAAAATCTCTCCATCCATATTCCACATATTACATATTAAAATAAAAATAATCACCAGAAAAAGTAAAACTTACTTGATTGAAGCAGCACTGGATACATTGTTAATACCTTGCATCTTTCTTTCTTTAATTAGCGTGCAAGGATGTTAAAGAGTTCCATTAACATGTAAAAAATATCTTCACTTAATACTCAAATAAGATTATTAAAGAAGGTCCGATTTCAATAAGACTTTTCTTTGCTAAAACAATCCTCAATAAAATTTTAAGATACTTGTTAAAATTCTTAAATACTTGAATTAGTAGACTTGTCAAAGAATAGAAAATTGACAATTCATCTAAGCTTCTCATTACTATTATTTCTTTAAATGGTGATTTAGGGTGTTCAGTGATACAACAATTTGTGCACAGTGCTCCTAGCAAGAAAATTGTCATTGAAGCATTGGAATGAGAAAAACAAATCTTTTATGCAGAGTTCAAAAGCTACATCTTTTATTTTCTTCAAATGATCATAATATTTTGCTCTTGCTTGTAGTGTTATAAACTTGTAATAGGGGGAGGGATAGAGTTTATAACAAAAAGAGTATTATCAAATTATCTTGTACAGTTGTTTCTGACCTTGGCTACAATTACATGAATCACGTAGGGAGATTTATGTACAAGTTGGCAAGGAGAAGGTAAGAATCTTGCCTTTTCTATTATTACTATATTTTAAATAAGCAATTTATAGTTATGAATTTATGGTAATGATCTGTTATTATTGTTCTACAAAAAATAATGTACTCGTACAAATGGAGAAACAGGATATGTACCTTACAGTTAGTAGAGAGAACCACTTGTGACACAAACAAATCGAAGGCATGTTTCCATGGACTCTGCCAAAAAGCTGCCGAAAAGAACGTAGCAAAATATGTTTTTTACTTATATATAATTGTGAAAAATAAACATAAAGGCATAACAGTGAAAGTTTTACTTTTCTATAATTCACAATAAAGTTCAAGTTCATATTCACTATTATTTCATTAATAGGAAACAACCAAACAATCATCGTGCAAGAAATGAGAAACAAAGAGTCAATGGCCAAAATAACACCTTAAGTATTCGATGTTTGAATTTCATCAGTGGACGATGAACTATCACCAACTATTTGTCGAACCACAAGTCAATCATCAATAGTTTACATATAATGATATTTCAGATAAGAAACTCATTTCTCCTTCAATTCAGGTAAGTTTTTCAGCCTTCACTCTAGAAACAAATAAAGAAAAGTGGCAGATTCAATCATTGTTGAAAATTTTCATCAAACTTGTGATGCAATTGCTACAATACTTAAAGATAAATCTGATCAAGCAAGCTCAAAATAACAATAAAACAACACCAACAACACATAAAAAGGAAAGAAAGAGAAAAAAACAGCTCAAAGTTGTTGATAGAACATGGATATAACAACAAGAATGATAATGGAAGAAAATAAAAGATAGCTTTTCAAGATCATCACTCTTGTCAGGTTTATCTAACCAATTTTACTATACAAAATGAACAAATACATGAACTCTAAGAAGTATGTCAATTAAACACTTACACATCCTGAAAATGCCACCTTTATCATCCTAGCTCTAGATCTAAAGACTCTGAGCAAACACAATAGCATAACAACAACAAAAAGCACCACCCCAACACATAAAAAGAGAAAAACGCTTAAGTAGCACAACAAGCATTCCCTACCCCAACATAGTTGAATTCGGTATAGACTTTTTCACCGTAACAATACAACCAAAGCAATTTAACTATATGGACAAAGCATGACATTTTTATGTAAAATTAAGCTCCTATACCTTCAAATAATATTGATCATTTTTTTTCAGGCTGCGTATAATAAATGCATAGTTGTATAAGTGATGACATGTTCCAGCTAGACTACATATAATAAATATATAATTGGGTAAGTGATGACAATAATGTACGACCACCCCATGAGCCATGAGTATAAACACTATATAGAGAGACCACTAATACTCAACCTTCAACCAAATTAGTCAATACAGGTCCAACCTAAATGACCTGACTTGTTCACGTTCTCGAGTCCTATATGATAAATAATTTCACTTTTACTTCATAGATAATCAATATTTGTGAATTTGAAAGAATACAACTATGTTGCTTCGCAAAAAAGTTGAATTTTACAGAAGCAGATTGTTCAGAAGTATACCAGTCAAATCTCCAACTTAACAACATAACAAAATTGCGGAGAAAAAAGGGGAGGAAAATCTCCAAAAAATGACTATCGAATATATATAGTACTAACCTTTGAGAATTATTCTCACAGAGTCTTTCTATATTCTCACTGAATTCTTTGTAATACATTCTACACCTAAGAAATTGAGACAAAATAGTGAATGAGTACATGCATGTGCAAAATCAGCTAAAGGAAGAGTCAAATGCACACAAGATTTCTGGTGAGTTTTACTTAATGCTCTTTCTTTCTTTGTTGCATCCATATCATAATGACGGGCTCCCTGTAAACTTTCCCCAATTCCCAAATCGAAAACACATAAAAATAAAAGATAATTTTGACTTTGATAAGTAAGTATTCAATATCTCAGGAAAAATAATCAAACCAAACTGAGACTGAAAGATTACCTCCAATTTTGGTAGTCAAATGTGAAATTTCATTGCCAAATTGATGTTCCAGCTGGGGACTTAAATCACTCTTCACCATCTTTCCATCAATTTGATGCTCCTCTCCGAAAATATAATACCCTCCATTTATAAGTAACTTTCTCGACTTCTCCGTCAAGAGTGAGAAGGAGAATGAAAAATAAAAATGTAGGAAATGACTGAAAAAATGATAGACCGGTGAAAGAATCATAGAAAAATAATGGGATAATGTTTAACTAACCCTCAATTTATGTTCGAAATGTCAGACATATATTTATATTATATTAATGTCCTATTATCTCTAAACTTATATTATAAATAATTTTTTAACCCCTTTTTAGCTTATGTGACACTATCTTGTGGGTCCAGTGCGTGTTGACATTTGTTTCTAAACTAGTGTCACGTAGATCGAAAAGGATTAGAAAATTATTTATAAAATTAATTCAGTGGATATAGGACCTTAGTATAATATAAGTGTGACTCTAGAATATTCAGACATAGATTAAAGATATTGAGAAGTGTTAAATGGCCAGAATTTTGTGGCCAGAATTTGACCAGAATTGACAAAAGACTAATTTAACCTTCTTTCCTTTAAAGTAAATCAAGTCTTTATTACTACTATTTTCTAGACTTTTAGAAATACGTGTAGACAACAATTTTATGTTAATGAATTAGAATTAATATTAGTTGTGTGAAGAAAATTATTTCATAAACTTTATAATGTGTGACTCATTACAATCTAACTTTATCTAATTTTAATTCTTTCTAATTCTCTCTTTCTTTGTTCCTTTTTCTTCATGTGTTTTGTCATCCTTTCTCCTTTCTTTTCCATTATATATAAAATTAAATTATACAAATTTGTAATTCTACAAGATATATTTGCATACATTTTATCAATAGTTTTCTAATTTTGAACTTGCAAAATAACATTTACTTATTTCCATGATATACAAATCATCCAATTCTAAAATCGAACACAAAAAAATATATATATAATATCTAACTTCATACTACAATTTATTTATTTTTTGCGAATAGTATCACATTTGTTTTCTTTATTTTAATTTCTTTATAGTATATTTAATGCATTAACATACTAAATTTAAAATAATATGGTTTGATTATTTTTTTTCTTCACTACTATGCTCATTTGAATATTATATCTCATAATCGTCTTTTAAAATAAATAAAATATTTTTTATGATAATAACAAATCTTTTTTAATAAAGTTTGTACTTTAATGTGATAAACACAGAAAGACGAGTTTTGTGGGAGAAATTTAATAATTAGATGAATTTTGTGTATTAAAAAATAAGAAATAATTTTCGTGTTATATTTTTTTCTGATATTTTATAGTGAAAATATGACATAACACTATAAATAAGTTAATTACATTTAAGGTATTTTGGAAATTTCCTTTAATGTGATACTTCTCACAATGTTCAATAATATTTTGATGCTTCTCACATGTGATTTTTTTAAAAATATTTTTATTTCAATAATTTATTTCAGTCTTAAACATCTATTTGTAAATTTATTTATTTATCATTATCTAAATATTTTGTTCAGTTAATAAGAAAAATATCTTTTTGTGTATGTGTATAGTTCATTCTATTTATTTTAAAAATAAATATTGTTCAGTTAATAAAAAATTGCACGTTTTAGTTAAAAAAGTATTTTTGAATTGTACCTTAAAAAGATGTTCATAAGGTACTAATGCATACCTTCGAAAAATTAGTTTTCATTTAAAATAAACCTCTTTATCAAAGAAAATAATTAAATTTCTCATTAATAATAAGTACAGGTGACTACTTCTCTACTTAAGATTATGCTTAATTATTTTGTTAAGCGTAGATTCAAAAACAAATAGTTGAATTTTTCTTTAAATATAATCAACTAAATAGATTAGACTATAATATAATGGATGTTTTTCAAGAGAAAAATAATATTATTTCGGTAATTAGATATTTCTAAAAATAATTGATGATAAGACATTTATAACTGTGCCACGAATAACACATTTTTATGGCCAAAAGGATTTTCCTATTAGGATATACATGTTTAAAAAATTATTCATTTAATATAAAAATTTTTATCGAATGAGACAATTAAAATTCATGTTAATAATGTATATGTGTTTTTAATTATAATTCGAAAAATATTTCAATAACGATAATCAAAATTCAAAATACTTTAGAATTGATAAAAATCAACACATTATAGAACTATGTAATTTAATTTTTTAAAACATAATAATTAAATATGTAGGTTAATTTTTTAAATAGGTAGTTTTAAATACGTGATTTTTTTTAAAATATAATATTTAAATATGAAGTTTAATTTTTTAAAACATAATAATTAACAATTATCAAAACTATAACATTACGGTGTAACTATCTTGGTTTGTGGTGAAATAAGATCGACACTTATGAACTATATAATTTGTAATATTTCTTTACTATGTCGATATCTACCTATTAAAATATTTTAAAATTTGATTGTTATTATTGAACTATTTTACATTACATTTTAAAAAGAATTTTAAAATTGAATTAAAAAAATTATTGAAAATTGAATTTAAATAATTATTTAAATAGATAACTTAAATTATTTCATAAAATAAATACGATAAAATTACTTAATTTAAAAATTCTTGATCTGTTTCAAAAAAATATTAATTTGAGAGAAAAATATATATATTGTCACTACAACTACGTATACTTAATATTTTAACATATCATTTAACAAAACAACAAATAATACTAATAAAGAAAAATATATATGTGATGAAACTTTGATCTAGTCCATGTTTAATAAATTTGTGTTGTCATTATCATCGGAGAATTAATAAATTTATAAAATATTGGGATAATGGCAGCTCAAAACACATTAGACCTGATAATTGTCAATAGTTATAGAAATCATGTGTATAGCTCATACATGTCGAACTAAAGAGAGTCATATATTAATAGTATTGATCATTAATAGTATTAATCAAACAAGACTTACCTCCTCCTATATTACGTAGATTTGATGAATTGTAAATTATTATTTATATTTATTACTAAAATGACCTCCAATTAAGTAATTTTTTTTAAATTATTTTATTTAAATAAAATTAAACTATATATTTAAATAATTTTTAAATGTAATTTATAAAATGTTGAGATAATGACAACTCAAAATACATTAGATCCGGTAAATATCGACAATTATAGAAATCGTGTGTATAGTTCATATATGTCAAACGAAAGAGAACAAAATATTAATATTATTAATCATACATATTTCATCCCTATATTGCGTCGTTTTGATAAATTTTGAATCATTACTTATATTTGTTACTAAAATGACCTTCAAATCCTAATTAAGTATTTTTTAATTATTATGTTTGAATAAAATAAATTAGTGTTAAGTAAATTCAGTTATCACAAATATTTTGGCCATAATCTGTTGTAATATTAGTTAAGTGATTATTTTTATTATAATACAACCAACAAGAATATAATGTGATTCAAAAAATATTTTTTTTCTATTGATGTCATAATTGTTATTTTTAAAACATAATTGAAAGATATTTTTTATGGGTCATCCAATCTACTTAATGATCAATGTGCTCTTTGATAGAATTTGTAGTACATAGGGATTCCATAGTACATAATTGACTATGCAATTCTCAATAATTGATGCAATTAATTGTTTTTAATATGTTGGAAATATGATAGAAGAATATAGAGATCCAAGAATAGCTTCCTTCAAAAATATATTTAATTTTATGTTAAAATGATAAAAATGTCCAAAAAGGAACTAGTTTATAGTGTGAATGAGTCTTTTTATCATTCTGGCCAAATTTGACCAAAATTTTCTGGCCAAAAGAATTTTTCTAAAGATATTTATACATTTTTCAAAAATAATTAAAAACTAAAGCATATAAGGACACGTGTTTACTCAATAGTGAATAAGGCTTAAATGGTAGAGTACAGTTTTCAATACTATTGATACAACTGTGTTGGTACTTTGGCTTATATATAAGGGTAATAATTTGTAACCATTTTATATCATTTCACGAGAAATTAGTGACGGAAAGTTAAATAGATTCAACCCATCTCGGGCATTTTGAATTAGAAAAAAAAGTGCGTTAAATAGCGGGGACTTTAAAATTAGGGCATTTTGAATGAGAATGGGTAGTCTCTTGTTGAAATGATGGAAAGGAGTAGGGCAAAACGCAGTGTCATTGAGATTTCCTCTTCTTCCGAGCAAGAAAATGGTGACGATGAAGAAGGAGGAGAAAGTTCAGAAGAATCAGTACAAATATTAGAATCGGATGACGATTTTGATGCCGCTAGTGCATATGATTTTGACGACTCCGCTTCAAGGTATTAGTTTCCAATATTACGCCTTAATTCTAAACTAATTTTGCTAGGGTATATCAATGATTTATGTTTATATCTATTGTAAATTTTAATGATGATCAATTTTTGATTATTTGGGCAGCGAGAGCAACGGTGATTCCGAAGATGAGGAGGAAGACGAGTCTTCCCGGTCTCAAGAACATGATGATGAGGATTTCCAAGAGGAAGGTGAGGAATCAGGTAGCGAAAGAGTGCTTCAGCTTCTCCAAGGTATGAAGATTTTCTGCCCTTAGGTTTCTGGTAATCTACTGATAAACTAAAGAAAACTAAGTTGCACTAAATCCCTATGTTTTATGGGGAAACTTGATTGTTCTTCAACTAAATCCCTATGTTTTTTGTCGGTTGCTTTCTGCTAAATTGGGTTAAATGTTGGGGGGAAACGTCATGTTTTTTTTTTTTTAAATTCTATTTCCCATCAAGAACAAATCATGACGTTTTCCAGGTGTTATTGGAGCCAAGTGAACATGAACAAATCCTTTTTATGGAAGTCCAGTTGATACTAGTTTTCCACTTGAGCTTTCGTGGCCACAGAAAAGAAGGGTGCAAAGCAATATGGTTCCTATGTCCTGCCATTGGCCAGGATAGAACTAGTAAAAATTATATGTGAAGAAAATTTACTCATTATTCAAATGACAATTTGGGGTATTATCAATTATAATGTAAACTGTGGATCCTGACATTTATACACAGTGCACTTCTATAATTTTCAAGGGGTTCATAACTTGATCTCTTTTCAAGGTGGAGGAGTAGGTAAATGCATA
The DNA here is from genome assembly GCA_016801875.1 of Solanum sitiens. Classification (NCBI taxonomy): domain Eukaryota; kingdom Viridiplantae; phylum Streptophyta; class Magnoliopsida; order Solanales; family Solanaceae; genus Solanum; species Solanum sitiens. The sequence continues at coordinate 14,200,780 of JABWTJ010000001.1, forward strand.
AAGATTTTCCAACTATTTTCAAGTTTTTGTCATATTTCGACTCTAATTATTTCAAACAGAATAAATTAGCTAGTTGCGGTATTCTCTAATATGAATATATCTCCTTTTGTGTGTTATATAGGTGGTGGAGAATTGAGGAAGCTAAGGGAAGGATTGGGGAATCTCACATTGACGGACTATAAAGCATATTTGCGATCAAATGGGTTGAGGTTATCAGGTACAAAAGAAGAATGTATACAGAGGATCATAGAGCACTGGAGGTACGTCTGAGTGTAAGATGTAAACCTGATATATTTAGATGCAGCACTAGAATTTTTGTGTATGTCCAATAGAGTGTTTCTCTCATGGCATTCCATCAACCATTTCTATATTATCTTTCTTTTTCATATATTTTTTTTTTTTTTTTGTATCCTGTTATGTTTTGTTTTGTGGTGCAAGGACGGATCTCATTAATAGCTAGAGCTTCAAGCATTCAGATTGCTGAGTATGAGCAGCCAGCTTGAGATTGCATAAGAATATTTAAGAAAAAGGGATAAAATTTTGCAAATTACTGGTGCATATAGTTAAGAAAGTTAAAAACCCTGGTTTGCATCATTAATGAGACTAGAAGTGCTCCATGATTTTGTTCCTACTTCATCATTCTAAATTTGCAACTGACAGCAAAAGTTCCGTTCTAAATCATTCTGAAGATTCAACTAACTAGAAGTTGTGTTTTGGATTAATTGTAAATATGATCTTGTCACTCCATATTTTGAACTGTATTGTTCCTTTTCCCAGTAGTCTTTCATTCTTTTCCGCCTATGCTAATGGGAAGTCTTATTGCTTCATTTGTACACAGGATTAAAGATGGAAATGGTCAAAGACAATATCCCAGATCATCTTTTACCATAAACTGCACCGGTAGTTAATATTTTGCATCAGCCATCATGACACCTCAGAATCTCTGTTTCATCTATGCTTCTTGTACTTCCCCTTTTGTTTTTGATCTTTGAGTATTTAGCCTGGTGATTCTATGTGCAGGTGACGTATGTAAAGGAGATGTTGTATTATTCCAACAGAAAGTGTACAAGAAGTATTCACCTAATCGATTCTCCTGTTTTTTTAACATTTTGTCAGTGTAGAGTGATCTTTGCCTTTTGGATTAATCATGTCGTGTTTTGAAGGTTTGAAAAGATGACAAGGGGTGGAGAACAATCAGGGAAGAGAACCGTTGCTGGTAGGATTGTCAAGGAGAGCTATGGCGCTGCCAAACAGCAGCATACCTTTACGGTAAGGCTCAAGAGAGAGTTTTGAGCTCACTGAGATATCTGATTACAAGTGAAATAAACTTGTTCTGGGTGAGACTGAGAGATTATGGATATAAGCTTTCTTGAACACCTAGCAGTCTAGCACTATCATTCTTCTAGTAACCCTTTTGTGCAATTTCATATGCAAAGTTTTGCTAAATACATCTCCATCTACTTTTTGTAACTAACAAGGTTGAGGTGTTATGGAGCCAAGGGGTTAAACAATTACCTCCACTTTTTCCATTGCTTGTGAAGGGACGAAACCTTTATAAGATGAAGACTTTCAGACAGGTGAACCTGCAGCCATTCTGGAGTACCTGTAGTTCTTATCAGATACTCTATCATTTTAACTGTAATTGCTGCTGGATAATCAGAGATGGAAGGATGAAGAGGAAAGACTAGAAGTGCTCGGAGAGAAGCACAAACGTGGAGATGCAGCAAGATTTATTAGAGCAACAAGAAAATCAAAATCAACAAAGCCGACAAAAGCATCCTCAAAAAACAAAGGTAAGGTGCCTTTTACGGAAATTAAAATGATGCATCACCAGCTTTTCACTCAATACACACTAAAACTTTATGTTTTCTCTAATGTAGTATTTGTTACATGTAGGTAACAAGCGCGAGAAACTTGATCATCATATGAGGCCAAGCAAAATGATGCAGACAAGCAATGTAAAGAAACATAATCATTCTATTGATGAGCGTGGGAAAGCAATGGCAGGAAGTAAAAGAACGAAAAACCACCAGCGGAAGCCTCATCCACCAGGAAGATTGAATTTGGCAGAGGCCAGTAACAGTAGATCCCCTATGAGGAATCCAAGCTTTGTGCCTGCCATTAGGGAGACCTCATTGCAGTTCAATTATCCTCCAGCAAATAATTTTCGCCAATTTGAGTCATATACTTACGGCCAAAGAATACCATATTCGCATTCATCTAACTGGTGTTCAGCACCAAGATCACATTTAGGCTCTTACTCCTCTCATACTTTGCCAGTTCCAGAGCATCAACATTATGGTCATGGAAGTCATCCAAATTCTTCATACGCTAGGTATGTATCTCAGTCTAACAATTATCCGCATCCCCCTGGCATGTTGGGTATTCATAGATCATCTGACTCAATCCCATTCGTAAACTACGAACGTAGATGGAACTCTTAGCTTTTTGTCTCTCTTACTCTGGCTTGTGCTCTGCACATAGCAGCAGCAAGGGGTTTACATAAACAAAATAGTGCAAGGGGTCTTAACTGACATTTGGAACATTGCCTTGTAGTAAATGTCGAATTTCAAACACATGTACAGAAATTTGCAGTAGTGTTTCGTCTTGAATTGGTATTTTTTAATTTTTAATTTTAAGTACAAATCAGGGAAATTAGGTCTTATTTTACCAATCCTAATAAGGTATCTAACCTCTACTAATTAACAACCATGAAAAAAATACGAACTAGCGAGTATATTTTATGATAATCACACAGTTTATAATCCTGTTCATCTATTATTTTATCTTTAGTTAAGCTTCTCCTTTTGCTTGCTTAGAGGTGAAAATCAACCAGAGAAACTTTCTTCCTATTATTATTCGCTTACTGATAATCTTTATACTATACTAGACACAAGTGTGTGCTAGCACGTACCCAATATTTAAGTATTTTTTTGTCTCGTGACAGATAAAATTCAGAGAGTTAATATGATTTTTAAATATTTTAAGTTGTTAATTATTGTAATTTATAATACTTTTACGTAATTTTCAAATAATATATGTTACTTGGTGTTTCAATATGTTAATTTTTTAATGTGCGCAAGTAGACGTAAGTGTCCTACATGGCATAATATACGTAGGATGTCATATAACATACAAAATTGCCATGTAGGACGAATGTATTCATTTGCTCAATTTTTATTTAAGTTTAAGTGTCTAATTGTGTACACCCAAATTAAATGTCATAGTTATCAATTGACGTCAAGTTAAGGATCATGTTTATGTATTATGTTTTTTTTTTAAAACTACTAGTAAAAAACTACTGTGTTTAAGTTAAAGCCAAATGAACTCGTATTACACAAATAAACTATAACCGTGGACCCTTGAAACACCTCACCAACCATGATGGGCAACGTTTTTCTCATGAAATTTGATCAAAATTTATTCAAGTATTTTGACGTCCTCAAAAATTAGCTCAGACCAATTTGTTGAATCTTTTACCCATAAAACTTCAAAAAGAATAAAAATTTAAATAATTTTAAAAATTCAAATTTCTTAAAAGTTAACCAAGAGAGCTAAGAAAATGAAAGGTTAAGTAATGGGTTTGGTGTTGGGCATCGTTGCCTTTTAAGATATATAGACTGGCAACGATAAGACTAATCATTTTGGTTTGTGTCAGCTATAAACAGTTATGGGCCAAAAATGGATGAAGACTAATATTTTTCTTTGGTCCACATATGTATCGGAGGTTACATGTACTTCATAAAGAAGTCAGTTACTTGTGTTCTCAATTAGAACACGAATGCCGCTTCTAACCATTCAGAGACCTGTCCCTACCTAATTTATACTTGTCGGTTTTAATTTATGTGACAAAGTTTAACTGGATATAAAAATTTTCAAAACAGAAACTTATGCTATTTTAAAAGTTCAAAACTCATGCGAATATCTTATTCACCTGTTCAAATTCAATTGTTACAATCCCAAACCAAATGAAATGTACATAAGATCCCAATCAATCATACAACACCACACTAAATTGAAAATGTCTAACTTATTATAGCAGTACACATTCTTGTTTCTATACTACATATATCTTTGGTTGAAAGGATGAAGATCAATCTCTTGGGTCCAAGCAGATCTATCTTGAATGTGCAAGTACCAGTAGGTCTGGGCCAGCGCGTCTGGATCCATCAATCCATCCCTTCCTACGCTTTGCTGTGAATTGCCCCCCCTGCATACACAACTCATGACAGTTGGCTAATCTGCAACAAGTAATATATTCATATAGTATGAAATTACTATGCTGTTTGGTTTGCAAGCAATTCTTTTTGGATCCCTTACATACATAACCAGGCAATGGCCAATGAGTCCAAAATCCAAATTTACCCAGTCTTATCTACAGACTACGGGGCAGGCGGTATGCAAATTTTCCAGGTTCCTTTAATATACATGACCCACTAGGGCATATAAAGTAAAATTGCTTTTTGGGGGGCATCAAGAGCCTTAACAGGTAAGAGCAGCATTCTAATAGAATTTTACAAGATCTTTCTGGTCCACAATCTTTATTAAGGCTGACTTTTTCTTTGCACCACTTGATGGATTCATTTATGAGTATATTCTATTGCTACAAGATAATTAGATACTCTCATGGAATAAGCAGTCCAACAAAAGAAAAGAATCCAAAATCATTTGGAAACTGAGTTGTCATTGTTACAAAGGCAAATACAACAAAGATCCCTGCATCTTCTTTGGATAAAAAAAGAATATATTATATATATAAATTGACAAGTTTGAATAAGCAGAAAAGATTTTCCAAAACGAGTAAGAAGGGAATATATAATGAGTGGACGGACAAGTGGAGAGTAGTACCGAGGTGCACCGACGATGCCGTGGATGATGACATGTGCCACGTGTATTCCAAGTGGCTGGAACTCTCTTGCCAGGCATTCGGATAACCCTCTCATTGCAAACTTTCCACAGCCTGTTCGATTTTAAAAAAAAGCAAAGTTGGAGGCCTAAATTATTTACTGATTAATGGAGTATTATCATCCTTCGAAAACTGAAATTTCCAAAAGAAGAAAAAAAAGGATATTAGGAGTAAAATTACATAATTCGGAGTAGCCGGCAATGCCATTCAGAGAAGCTGAGCAACCACTAAAGAGAATCGTCCCTCTTCCTCTTTCCACCATTCCTTGTAGTACCTGAAAAAAAAAATAGATTCCCATACAACAAACTTTCAATTCACATACTCGTATAAGATTCTTTACACCATTACAATATTCTTTTTTTCCGTTTTAATTTGCTTGTTGGATTTAAATTTTAGAAAGTAAATACAGTGATACTTTTGAATCTTATGGTTTAAACTGAGAATATATGATCTAAACATGTTAGATAAAAAAGTTTTAAAAAAATTGGAACCTGTTGAGCGCAGTGGAAGGCGCCGACGGAAGAGACGGCGATAGATTTTTCAAATTGTTCGACTTTAATGTCGGTAAAATTAGTGGGATTCCAAGATACTGGCTGATATGCATTGTAAACCAAGACTTCCACAAAACCCAGTGATAGAACTCCCTCAAATGCCTCTCGAACGCTTCGTAAATCGGAGCAATCGATTCGGATAGCAAATACCTGCGCCTTCTCTTCTCTCGCTATCTCATCAGCAAATCTAGATAATCTATCTGTAAATAACACAAAAAAATATATATACATATCTGTATAAATCTCCAGTTACATATCCATTTTTACAATGTGACAACAGAATCTTCAATTACTACATCAAATCCATCTGAAAAGAGTAGAATATCTCTAACCTTTAACGAGATCTATTTTCGAAAGGTATCACACATTTAATGCCATAGCAATAAGAAAATTGAAATAACAAAGCACAAAAAGCAACACAGAAGAAACTATTTACTCTCCTGCAATGAAAATAGTAAATACCACTAACTTTATATGGAAAGGTCATGGAACTTCGAAATTGACAAAAATTAAATCCTGAATAGCAAAATAGAAGGAGTGAAAGAAGTTAAATTACCCAAGTCACGGGCGAGTATAGCAACTGTATAGCCTTCATGGGCGAACTTGCGAGCGATAGAGCGTCCAAGATTAGGCCCAACGCCCACAATGGCAGCTATGCCTCTGGATGAGGCGGAACTCGCAATGGTACGCATCTTCTAATTAATCAAATGCTGGTACAACTCAGCTCAAAAAGTTTCTTTATGTTGAAGGAATTTAAACCACCGTATGTGTATATATATATATATATATTTATATAATATATATGGTGGGGGAATTTTGTGTCGCTATCTGATTTTTGCTGCTTCCTATGGAAGAGGCAATAAATTGTATAGTATAGTATAATTGGATGAGCGTTCTTTTCCAAATTAGGTAATGTGTATATAGAAAGTATGGACTAGGACGCTCACACTTATTTCCTAATGATTGCGCTGCTGTCAACTATACTCCAAGATACTTTTCATTTAGTACTATATTTTAGTTATTTATTATAATCATAATAGTAAATGGTATGGGGATGTGATTTATTCTAAGTAAGCATAATTAGAGTATGTGTACATGATTTTCACCTACGTATTCAATGCTAATTAATCTCAACTAATTACTTGTAAGAATGATTATTATTAAGGTCAAAATGAAAAATATATATTCAATTGTATCTTAATTCCATAGTATGAATAAATTCACATTTATAAAAATTTGGTCCCAAAACAAATGTTTTTTTCTTTTTCGCCTTTCACATTAGGTTAGGAGTATTGAAACAGACTATAGTTTTAAAAAAAGTGTAATTATCTTTTGTAGTCGTATTTTTTATTCTATGTGGTAATATTAAGATTATTCGCCTCATTATAACATCAAAGTTATAAAATCATTTTTTGTATTAATTATTAGAAGAAAAAAAAAGAGTTTGAATAGATAATAGGAAGAATATAGAAGGTTGAATCTTAGGTGAGTATGGATATGAACCCTACACAATACCACTTGCTATAGTTAGGACCAAAGAACAGATGCAGTTACAGCAGTAACTATGACAGAGACAGGGATGTCCCACTTATCATTCAGCTGAAGCCCACCCCCTTATATACATACCACTTGCATACATGAATTTCCCCACCAAATAACAGCTTGGGAATAAAACATCCTGTACCAATTAAACAATTTCATTTTTTTGGACCATATAAGTAAAGGAGGCAACTCTATCTTATTAATTCTAATAATTACAAAGAAGTACTTCATTATTGGATTAGATCGACTCTTTTGAAAGAAGATTTGTTTCTTTCTCTTAGAAATCGATAAAATAATGAAATCTCTCTCTCCTTATTACGTATATTATTCATATATTCATTGAATTTTAATATAAATATTAAACGAAGAATAAATCAAAATATGAAAGTGTTCACTTTTCCTTTTCATGTTCAAGTTCATGTCATTGCTGGCTACTTATGTAACCCACGTTATCATTGACTAAAATCCAGTTCCTTGATTGGGCCTAAATTCTTTGGCTAAATTCTAAGTTTACTCGACATGTACTTGTTTGATTAGATTTTATTAGAGTTAGAAGGAGCTTAAACAACCAAAAGTTTGGACTACGTGTACGGAAAGAGAATAAAAAAAAGAACAATATATCATGCAAAATATAAATAAAATAACTACGTATTAAATACTAGTAAATCTGATTAGAATATATATATATATATATATAAATATATTGATTGTCGGCTAAGATTTAAGTTTTCAAACTTAGGATACATCCTACAGTTGTTTTTGCAACATATAAACAATAATGAACCCACACCTGGCACCTGATGTATTTTGATTTGCATTATATATACAGAGTATAAACATCATATTTGGTTGGCTCGATTAATCCATTATCAAGAAAATGGGTAATGCCGATCAGGACATTATACTACGCAAAGTTATTTATTTGTTTTCTTATATTAGTCAGTTTTTTTTTTTTTTAAAAAAGAACTTATTTATAATATATATGTTTAAAAATATCTAATTAAAAGGTGTTGTTTGACCATAAATATATTTTGAAAAAAATTGAGAATAAGTATTTGGCAATACAACTTGTCATTATGCGATCAATATATTTGACAAATATCTTAAGTTTTCAAATTCTAGAAAAAAAAAGTAGAATTTGAGCCAAATTCTAATATTTAAATTTTTTTAAAATTCAAAAACAACCTCAAACTTTTATATTTTATAAAACATTCATCATCTATCAATTCAATTAGTATCTATCTACAACCAACTATATTAAAAAAATAATTCATTTTTAATGTGTTGTAAGTTTTCTTGAATCAGTGACACATTTTAGTATGTGGTTATTGTACAAACTCTTTGACCATATTGTTGTTTTTGTTGTTAATGATTGTCATAAATGTAGTCAAAATTATTATAAGGTTAATTTTTAGACGGGGCACGTTCATTATAAAATAACAATAGTAACTTAGGAGTAATTTTAATATTTTTTAATAACTTAAAGTATAAATTATATTAATTAAAAGAATCAAATATTTCTCGTGAAATCCACATGGTAAAACTTCACTCAAAATTTATTTAGTAGGTGTTTCGCCATGCGATATTGTGAAATGAATCAGCGTTTGGATATGCAATTTTATGTTAATTTCAACTCATGATTATCCATGAGATGTGATCTCATATTCTCCATGATATGGGAATTTCATATATATCATGATTTGAGATATTTTTAATGTAAAAATTGATCCACAAGTTTATATTTTTTTAAAACAACCCCACATTTATATCTATTAATAATTTATTTCATATGGAAATAAAATTTATAATCACATCATTACTTTTTAAAATTTATCATTCTCGCCGACATAGAATTTATTATTCCCACCAACACATAGTCACTTTTACTCACACCAATCGATTGTTGAGTAATAAATTTGTTCTCTTAATTTACTCCAACATCTAATTTATTACTTCTACAATTATATTTAATACAACTCAAAGAAACAATGTCGGTTCGTCTTCTCGATCACATGATCGAGAAATTCAAATTCGTTCGTACTATTTGGGATGATTATATAAAAGACAAGTACAATACAATTTATATTAAAATTTTTTATTGAATTAAAGTTAGATAAACAGTTAGCTAAGTGGAGAATAAATAGTTTTGTAATAATTTATTATGTGATTTTGTAAATTTTTATTACTTTGTTAAGATTGAATAAACAATTGAGATTATTTTAATAATTTTACAACTTATGAGATTTTAATGTTTATAGAAAATATACAATATAAAATTCTCATATCATATATCTAAATAAACTTTTAATTTTATCTCATAATTTCATATCATTATATCGTATAAATAAACCAATTTTATTTAAAATTTATGATCAAACGTCAGCTAAACTCGAAATAACCTCTGTCACTTAACTTGAAAGAAAGGGGATTATTGAAGGTGGGCATTGGACACAAGTTTTGGCTGTCTAGGGAAAAGTGCGGTCAGCCATCCATATCATGGGAAAAACTCATGTGCAAATTACTGTATATCTTATCGTTATTGTGAACTCTCAAGTCAAAGTAGACGAAACTAGAAAACCTTCTGACCCAAAGGAAACACGTAATTGGGCCACAAAACACATAGATGTCAGAAATTAAATGTGGCTTTCACAAATTTTAAGCACAAATTCATATAGATTTTCCCCGTCCGAAATTGTTTATCATGTTATGCTTATCAAAAGTTAACTTAACTAATTTTCAAAAATAAATTAAATCACATTAATTCGATATTTTAAATAAAAAATTAAATATTTTAAAACTATATGAAAAGTACTATAATTTACAATTTTATGTATATTAATATGATGAAAATATTTTATCTTAAAATATTAGTTAAAATTTTTATAGTTTAATTCTAAAAATATAAATTATGACAAATAATATCGAAATGAGGAAGTAGTATATAGGAAGAGATAAAGACTATGAAACAAAGCCCAACTCCCTAGATCGAAAGGGATAGGCCACCCCAATTTCCCACCACTCATATTCCGCCAATTTCTAAATAAAGAAAGGTAGAGGGCTTAGTTAAATCGGATTGAATTAAATTTAAATGAGTTAAAATATATAGATTGGGTGAAAATAAATTAAATTCAATTCACCAATATACAAATATTAGGCTGCAGACAAATTTATCGATAATACATGATTGAAATAAATACGATATATGTACTATGATTCGTATATGTTATATGTATAATATATATTAAAGTATGAATATGAAATAATATATTATTATATATTTTATAAATTAGTTGACTGAAGTATTTAAATCTATAATTATCCCATAATAAACCAATAACACTGAAGTTGACGTTGTAATTTTTCTTTTGTTTCTTTCTTTTTCGTTTTTCCTTGCAGTATCGCTTAATTTCATCCAAGATTTTAAATCACTTTTTTAGAATTAAAGCAAGAAATAAAATCAACCAAATTATTTGTATATAATAGATCATATATGATGGATGTTCGATCTCATTTACTAAAGGTTTTCCAACTTGATCATGTAGATCCATTTGAACATAAAACATAAATTCTATTTTTCGTGAACATATATTATTGTCTTGTGTGTGCTATATATTTTTATATTAAAAAGAATTTCTTTATATTAGAAAAAACACATAAACGAAAATAAAAACAAGTCTTAAGACGTACTAATTTATACGAAAGAGGGTTATTTTTCTCCAGTAAGAAGTTAAACTAAATTATGAATCATGTAAAGATTAAATAATAATTAGTGATATATATGTAACTCAAGTGCAATTTTAATTTGTTGAGAGTAACAATTTTTAATTATTAGAATATAATCGGTATGAAAAGATAACGGAGATTTATCGTTACTTTAAATGGATCTCATAAGAGTAATTGATAAATTTCTTAAAATGATAAAATTGTATTTCATATATAAAGTTTAGATCAAATGAACAAATGTATGACATGTGTTAATAGATACATTTTTTATCATTAACCCCGTGATTAACTAATACATATTTTCACTATATCAGGTTATTTAATTAATCATGCTAAATTATATTAATTTATAATATAAATATTCGATGTGAATAAGTATTTACTGTTCTTATAATTATGTTAAATGACAATAACAAAAGAAAGAAACTTGTGAGCAATATGGGCTCATTTTGATGGAATAATATGGAATCTAGACCCTAAAGACCCAAGTGATTGAATATGGGCTAAGCCCATATTTGACCCCTTTCCCTTAGTTTCATGGTCGCTAGTTTCAATTATCCAATTTGTTTAAATACGAACCGGTTAGTAAAAAAGATAGTTATCTATACCACTTAGTTTAATGGGGAACTTTCACATATAACCACTAAAAATAGCCTAATTATTCTCCATAGTTATAGTTTGATAATTACAATTTATAGCTACATGTTATAGGGAGAAGAGAGGTGAGCGAGACTGGGAGAGAGATGGAAAAAGTGGGAGAAAAGTGAATTGTATATGTTTATTGATTAGATAATTGTAGATTATACATATGTATTTGTATATATGGCAAGCGAGATTGGGAGAGAGAGGAGAGAGGAGAGCGAGATTGGGAGAGGGAGGAGAGAGGAGAGCAACAGAGGGCAGAGAGTGGAAGAGAGGTGAATTGTATATGTATATTGGTTAAATAATTGTATATTATACATATGCATTTATATAAAAAGTAAGCGAGATTGGAAGAGAGAGGAGAGAGGCGAGCGAGAGAGGTCAGAGAGAGAGAGGTGAATTGTATATGTATATTGATTAAATAATTGTATATTATACATATGTATTTATATATTCTAGAGAATTATTCATATACAAATGTGGCTAATTATACAAACTCGAAGTCAACCCACATAATTAATGTATAATGTTAGTCGTGAGTGATAATTAAAGCAAACTATAGCTATAATGAGTAATTAAATAGTATAAATTTGCTTAACCGCGTAATTTTCCCTTTTCCTATAGCTAGCCCAATTTGGGTCACACAAATATTGAAATGATAATTGTCAATGAGAAATTTGACTATGAATTTTACATTTAGAATTTTAATTTCAAGTGAAATATCATATATTATAAATTGAAAATTCAATGTTTTAAAAGGCAGGGCCGTGAGACTAGATATTTTATATCGTACGGAGCGAGAAGCAAGCCTCGAGACATGGGGCGTAAGTCTTATGAATTTACGGGGCGTAGTCTCCTATATATATATATATATATATATATATATATATATATGATTAAATAACTAAGAAAATAAACAAAAGTAATACTTTCAATTATTTTACAAATATATTTTAATAAATAAACCTCTAATATATAGAAAAATATTATGATTTTAATTTGAGAAGGTACTAATAACCAATAATGAAGAAAAATAAATTACAATTACTATTTGAGAAATATCATTACATAAATAATAAAAAATATGGTTTGAAGCAAAAAATGAATAAAAATGTCCGGGCGTACGTTTTTTACGCCCAAAGCTTACGTTTTTACATTTGGAGCTTATGCCTCGGATTCTAAAATTTACGCCCTATGAATCTATGTCTTTAATTTGCGCCTTATAACATTTTTGATACGCTCCGCTATGAAACTTGCCTAGTTTACGGCAAAAAAAAAACATTTTTAAAAACAAGGGTTGAAATAGTGATTTTGAACGTGTAATAGAAGCAAATGAAGTTTCAAATCATCAATTTATGCAAGACTTTTTCACAATTTGAGTTCATGTTTAATTAAACACAACTTCTAACCTCCTAAGTGTTCGTTTGAATTTCACATAACTTCTTCTTCACCTTCAACTAAAAGATTGTTCTAATGTCTTTCGAAACTTACGGCTGGTTTGGTGTGAGGAATAAAAATAAATAGTAATGAAATAATAAAATAGTGATGAGATAAAAATTTTGTATCTTATTTGGTTGCCATGTTTGAGATAATTTATCCCACTATCTATGCCACAGTAATTGGATAAGTTATCCCATATATATGGGGGGATAACTTATCCCAGGATAATCAATTTTGGAATACCTAGTTTCCAACCAAACGACCCCTAGGTCTAAAGTTATTTATAAATATTGTTGTGGTTATAAATCATCTCATAAACGATAAAATGAGATTTTCGTAAATTAAATAAGATTTTAGAATATTTGAAGAAAAAATATTATCATTATTTCCGAAACTAAGTAAAAAAAAAAAAGGTTTGTAACGTAAATTGAAATACATGGAGTAAGAAATTACTTATGGTAACATTTTGTAATTTACCTACTCTACTTATTGAAGACACGTTGGATAAAAGACAAATGTGTCCAAAATTGAAGAAAAATAATCTTATAAATAAGTCCATGTTGGGATAATAGTGAGGACGATATATATTTTATGTAGTCGGAAACGACCACTGACAGTTGACTTTGCTGAAGAGAAGTCTCTTCCAATGGCATTGCGGGATTGTCAATTTCTCATCAACAAGTGCTTTGTCTAATACATTATTACACCAAGTTTGAGAAAAACACGATCGAGTTAATTAAGTTTTATTTTTGCATATACTATATGATATTTTATTATCTTCTTATACGAGCTAGCCAATTTAGTAGAATGTGTACTAACTAGCTTCCTTTATGATTTTGAGCAAATTTCTATGTGTTTGATATTCATAAAATTCTTGTTTTTTTAAATATATTTAAATAAGAAGAATGAGAACAAGAACATACATTTTTTTATCCCTCCAATACAGATGAGACACCGAAAAACTTGACAAAATAAGTCAACATAAATTAACTAGCCCCTACAGACTAAAATTAGGGCAACCTGGTGACCTAATCATCCTGCATTGACTAGGTCCCGGAAGGACCGACACTCTTTTGGTGTGTGAGGTATACAGCCTACCTAGATGCAAAGCATCAGGGGCTGATTCCAAAACGGTTCGAACCCGTAACTTATTGGTTACATGGAGACAATTTTATTGTTGCTCCAAGTGTATCTAAGAAATCAGTGGAAACTATGTACTAAAAATTGAAGCTACTGCAACATATGATTAATCCATCAAAGTATTAGCTCTATGCTTGGTTGGTTTCACACGACGACGTGTCATATTTGTTATCCAGCCCTGCAAAAGAACAATAATTACAACTTGAATCCAAAATTTTAGAAAGAAACGGGGAAGACATTTAGTGTAATGAGGTAGCGTGGATAAATTTGTATAGTACCTTAAGTTCCACTAGTGGATCTTGGAGAATCCAAGGAAGCAAGGGTGGAATTTGGTGTACTTGTTAGTCCACTGTCACAGCAGTTGATTCTAGCAAACCAATTCTGTAACAAGTTTCTGGCTGGATGAAGAACTCCACAGTCACAATATTTGCTTATCTTTATGTATTGTGATGCCCATTTTACTATCACATCAAGCAACCATGTGACAACACCAATTAAAATGGATATCCATTGCTTCCAATTCAGTTGAGCCGTGTTGCTAAAGATAACCTCTACTTCAATGAATCCAAACTGCAACACAAGATAGAGCACAGACAATGCCCAAAACAAGTAATTTTGACCAAGACCTTTGAAAAAATTCTTCTGCTCTAAATCCCTTGCACTGAATATACTAAAAAGCTGGCACAGAGCGAACCCGTTAAAGACTATAGATCTGTTAACTTTTGGAGTGATGCCCAGTATTGCACTTCCTCTGTGTTGAAGGAATACAAAAATGCCAGTCTGATAAGAAGCTTGAAAAAGTATGTTTCTCCACATAGCCTTGGTAATTGGTGGTTTTCTTGATATGATAGAATGCTCATCCCTTAGTTGTCTTGTGGCCTGTTGAGTAATTAGCAAAGCTGGCCCTCCAATAAATTTTACAAGAAGGTTAACCCATACCAACTGAATGACTGTTAACGGGCCACCTCCGTCCAATATAACCAGTATGAAGTTTATTAATAAGCTACTGATTGCAAAGATTATCTCAACTTGGATGAACTGCCTCAGATTCTCACAAACAATTCTTCCTCCCTTGATGCTGTTCATCACATAAATTATAGTTTCAGGCCAGTGTCACCACAGGCAGGCCAAAATGAGCTGCTTCAAGAACCACATTAGTTTCAGATGCTTGTTTTCCTACCACAGCCACCACTTCTCCTCTTTTCTTCAATTGCTCTATTAAAAGAAGCATGCATGTGGGAGAGGAATTTCCCATAATGCAAATTTTATCAATGATTTCCTTTGTAGCATCTTCGCCCCTAACTACTAGAGCTTCACGTGAGTTGAGCAATCCTGTTTCATCAACAATGGTACAAAGCACTTCAACATCTTCTTCCGAGGCAAATATCATCTTCACTCCACCTTCTTTCAGATTATCAATTCCTTGCCTCATGTTCTCTAGATTGAAATTTTCTTCTAAGACAAACATACCGATGAATGTTAGGCCATTTTCATCAAGTTCAACAACGCCGTGAGTGTGTTTGAAGGCAAATGCAACTACCTTCATGTTGTTGTTGTTACTTTGAGCAATGCCACTCTTTGTTCCGTCATCCAAATCATGCAATGCACCTGTAATGTCATAGTAACTTGAACACATAGATAATATTGAATCAGTAGGGCCCTTGAAATATGAATAGTACTCTTTCCCATTATCTCCATTTTTCTCCATGACAACTCTATAAGGTCCTTCAAAAGGATTCATCTCATCATCGTTGTCCTTCACTTTGGTGAACTGCTGATTGGAAGTGTCCCTCTTCATACCCCTGTTCTTCTCTACCCAACAGAGTATTGCTTCTTCTACTCTGTGGTAGGCTGTTTGAGAAGTCAGAGTGGACACACCAATTCCATCAGAGAGAACACTGTAGACATGCGAGGGTATCTTGGTAACATCTTTTTTGTCAAGAAGAAACTGAGTAACTTTCAATTTTTGCTCTTTCAACCAGCTAACTTTTTCTATACAGATGGTGTTGACTGGTTCCATCTTAACATCAAAAATTGGATACCAGTATGCCCTTGCAATTGAAATAAGAAATGGAACTCCTTCAGTTATCCCCACCAGTGTGATACCAAGAGAAGTTATCATAACTCTCACTGTTCCCTTTGATTCTGTCAAAACCTTCTTCACGGCATTCATTATCCGTGCAGTTTCAGTTGGTTCTTCCTTGATTTCCAATCTATATCCGTTATCATCATCTTTATGGCCCAATTTAAAGCGAATGAACAGCACCAGAGTGATCAAAATGCCAATCGACAGCCCACTAATATGTATGTAATTGTTCAACTTGTCAAAGTCGGCACAAAAACTGGAGTCCGTTTCAGCAATAAGCGGCTGGTCCTTCGTTGCTGTGTTCTAATTTTGCTTATTCCAAATGTGTCTTTTGTAGCAATTACGTGCTAGCTTAAACAAAACAATCACAAATATGATCACAGCCAAAAGTGCTCCTTCAAACCAACCATATTCTGCACACCTCCTTCTTTGATTCCAAAGACAAAAGACAAAATTGCAGCAATTGCAAGGAGCAGAATAGTAGGTTCCTTACATATCAATTGTCGGATGATGATGTGCAGCATGTAACGACCAGAATTGTCTGCAACATGAATTCCCTTGTCAACATCATGAATATCACTCCAATCCAACTTCTTCACCTTCACAATCTCTTCACTAATTTGTAAGCATTGCTGATGAGTACTCTCATCATCAGGCGGAAGCTCAATCTCATAGTTTGATTGTACAGTATTAGCATCAGCCACAATTTCAACAACCTGGATTTCATCTCCACCACCTTCAGAGTTCTGAGTAGACACAAAGCATATATAATCCCTCTAATTAATTTTATCAACATAACTAAAACTATATATATAGGAGTCGATTGGTAGAGTTTATTAGGAAATATAATGCATGCATTAGGTGTGTGTATTAGTAGTATCTTGTTTGGTACACTTTTTCTTGCTATGTATAACTAATGTTATACTCTCTGTTCTGTATTACATATATCAAGTACTTTGGGTATTAGTTATACATACATCTAATACTTGCATCAGATTAAATAATTACAAAATTAAACTACCTTCAAAGCTTTTTAAAAACATTTCTTAACCTTTTCTCTTCTTTTCATTTTCTTTCTTTGTCATATGTTTTTATTTTTATTGTTATTTGTTTTTCAATATCTTTTAATTTGTTAGTGTCTTGATAGATTTTATGGCCTCTTTAAGTATCTTTTTTTTTAAAAAAAAAAAACAAACAAACTAATTTTCAACATAATTTAATCAAAAAAATTACTTGTGGCGATAAATTTGACAAAAAAAATTATTTGCCAACTTTTCACAAAATTATTTTGATTCAAATAGTACAACTATTTAATATTATTTTTGAAAAATAAGAAGAAGAAGAGTTAAATGTTAATGATGTTTTAACAAAGAATTTTGTTGCAAGGAAGTGCATGCAAAGATAAATAAAGTATGAAGAATATTTTTGTAAACATATATTTTCAAATAGAAATTATGCAATATTTGTTATTTCTAATACATCAAATCAAACAGTGTATAAGAATAATGTTTGCATAACTAATGCAAGCATTACTAAGGCATCTTATTTTGCATTATTCTTATATACTCTACAAAACAACTCTGAGTGAAAAGTGTGAAAATTAGGTACTTTACTCACACCCTAAAAGCTAATCTCATTAACCACCAATGTGAGACTTTTGTCATTATTTAACTCGAAACCATAAAAATGAAGTCGAAATACTATTTTACCTCTATCATAATTTAAAATGTTATAAATATCTAATAAGTTAAATATAGAGTAATTAAAATATTTTCACAACATTTTCACCTCCTAACTTATTTTTAAGCGAAAGAGTTATAAAGTGACTATATTATTTATCTATAAATTACAAGTGACAGTTAATTATCTACAGTAATTGATTATGATATTATGGATAAAGACTATGCCATAAATGTAACTCTGGTAAGTTTTAATTAACCATAAAAACTTTGAGGGACAAATCAATGATATTGTTGGAATAGGAAAAAGATTATGTTCTAAATACTACAAGATGTTAAGAAATATGTAAGAGTGTTTGGAAAGCTATTAGCCTAGTAAATTACACAACCTAGTAATTATGTTAATTTGTTTGTTTGTCATAGTGTAATTAAGTAGGGGTATGCACTGTTTTGGATTAAATAAAAAAATTAAACTAAATCAAATCGAATTCTAATTTAGATTGATTTTTTGAATTTCTTTTCGATTTTAAATTTATAATTTATTTTGTTTGATTTTTTGGTTTGGTTTCAGATTTTAGAAAAATGAAAACCGAAAAATCGAATATATATATAGAGAGAGAATAAGTTAGAGTTAACCACTTTCTTTTTAGTTATTTTCATTATTATTTAGTTTTTTTTTTGTTTGGACATCTATAATTAATATACTTTTAAATATTATATTTTACGTTTTTACTTGTGATTTATATAATATATTCAATATTATATATATTTTATATATTTTAAAATTACAAATATAACTTTGTTATGTTTCTAATTATCAACATAACTGATCGAACCGAAAAAACTCGAACCAAAAAGAGAAAAACTGAACCAAACCAAATTTATTTTGGTTTTGATTGAGTTACACTTCTTCAAAACCAAAAACCAAAAAATTCAAACCAAATAAATCGAATGCACACCCCTAATTACAAGTGTAGTGTTTTGTTGCACAAGTATAATCATAAGGTTATATCGAATTTTAAAAATTTAATAAATAATTATTTAAAATTAAATTTATATTAGACAAATAATTCCCTTTTATAAATGATATTAAATTGAATATTTAAGATATATATTGCCTTTTGAAAATATATTAATTAATAAACATATGTTCTTAACTAATATTATAAAAAATAATTCATCTATATTTTTCAATTTAGTACTATATTTTAATTATGTACTAATCATAAAAACTAAAAGTACGGAGTTGTAAAACAAATGAATTGTTGGAGTATTTTATATACTTACTCCATGTTGAAGATTCAAGGTGGCATGAGGAGTACAAAAGGTTGTGTTGGATATTGATATAGTTGCAATGAAGTTGTAAATAGATATGAAAATGAAGGCCAACCTCCTCATGATCATCAAACTAAAATTACGTAATTCATCATTCACTGATAGCTGAGCTTCAATGTCTTCATGATCCACCTCCATCATCCTACCTACCTTCGATCAGTACTGTCGCCGGCCGTACGTGCACGGTGCACACTACTTCTTTTTTTAAGATCTACCTAGTGTGACCATGATATGATATGATTGAAAATGATCTAACAAAAGCTACGTAAAAATATAGAGTGGGGTTGAGGGGAGGAAAGGGATTTTCCTAGCACCCTACTATTAATTCCAACAACGTCATAATGATGTCAATTTTGAATTAATATTCTAGTCCTGATCCTTCAAACACCAACACAACAATATATATATATAGGCAAAACTTGAACCAGATCAAACCATTAATATTGTTTTTATTTTGTATGTACTATAATCTGAATCTGTACATCCACGTTACTTTATGATTAAACGATTGAATCTTTGCTAAAAGATTTTAGCAAGTGAAATGCTTGCAATTGTATTATATATATATATATATATATATATATATATATATATATTCTACTCAAATTTTTGTTTGAGGTTTGTATTAATTACTCAGTTCGTCAAACTATTATTTTCTCATTTCTACTTTCTAAACAAGTGCTGAAATGTAGCTTCCTAGAAAGCAATTATGCTGGTCAAGTGTTCAGGTTTTAATTTTCACCCTAAGGCCTCAGCTTTGTGTTGCGAAATGTTAATACTCATTTTGTTACAAAATTCCTTAGGCTTGTAGGTTTGTTTTTATAACGCGGTATTCACAATTTTTCATTTGATCCCTACCATCACCACTTCCCCCCCCCCCCCCCCCCCCCCCCACACACACAAACACATTTTTGACCATTTGACCATGAAAATAGTGAGTATTTAAGAAAAAAAACATATTTACCCTCCAACTTTGCTTTAAAAATCAAACTTTTCCTCAATTTTGAACAATCACCAAACTCCCCTTCTATTCTACGCATTATTCATTTATATCACATATATATATATATAATGCCTCTTTATATTATATATAATTTATTTATTAACCAAAATATTTATAATTTTTTCTTTATGTTCATTAATATTATAAAAATTCTTTTGATTTCATTAAGTGGACTCAATCAATAATTGTAGAGTTACATGTAATAATAGGGTATACATATATCAATTGTTCTTGCCCTGATATACATAAATACATAGTAATTAGTAAATACAAGTATACAACAACAAAAAAAAAAACGCGCACATACTCATACGTGTGATTGGAGTTAAAAATTGGGGATATATGGGTGAAGTTTGAACAATTCTATCTGCAAACCTAGATGTTAATTGTTTCATTGCATTTTAGAAAGAAAAAAAAAATTAAAATGTCCAAGTAAAGAGGCATTGCTGGATTGTCCATTTCTCCTCAACAATAGCTCTCTCTAATACATTAGAGCAAGTTGAAGAAAATATACATCGAGGTAATTAAGCTATATTTTTGCACATTATCTGATATTTAATTTTGTATCTTATTGCACGAGCCAATTGGTAGAGTGTGTACTGACTAGCTTCCTTTATGATTTTGAGCAAATTTCCATGTGTTTGAAATTCATAAAATTCTTGTTTTTTTAATAGTATATATATTAGTACTATATAATAAGTTTGCATTCTTGAATTTAGTTAAAAGAGAAAAGAAGAAGAACAAACCTTTTCTTTTTATCTCCATCCAATACATATGAGAAACCAAAAACTTGACGAAATTAATTAACATAAATTAACTAGCCCATACAGACTAAGAAGAGTAGCCTAGTGCCTTAATCATCCTGCATTGACTAGGTCCGGGAAGGGCGGATGCCCCTAAAGGGCAGCCTATTTGATGCAAGCATCATGAGCTGATTACAGTATGATTTGAACCCGTAATTTATAGGTCACATTAAGACAACTTTAATGTTACCCCTATAAAAGCAGTGGAAAATACATACTAAAAATTGAAGCTACTGCAACATATGATTAATCCATCAAAGTATTAGTTCTATCCTTGGTTGGTTTAACACGACGTGTTATATTTGTTATCCAGCCCTGCAAAAGAACAACAACTACAACTTGAATCCAAATCGTTTTAGGAATAAGAAGGAAAGACTTTGAATTTTCTATAACTAGGCAGTATGGATAAATCTGTGTAGTACCTTTCCATTAGAGGATCTTGGAGAATCCAAGGAAGCAAGAGTTAGATTTGGAGTACTTCTTGGTCCACTGTCACAGCAATTGACTCTGGAAAACCAATCTTGTACCCAGTTTCTAGCTAGGTGAAGAACTCCACAGTCACAATATTTGTCCATCTTTATGTATTGTGATGCCCATTTTACTATCACATCAAGCAACCAAGTAACAACTCCAATTAAAATGGATTCAACCCATTGCTTCCAATTCAGTCGTACCGTGTTGCTAAAGACAAAGACAATCTCTACTTCAATGAATCCAAACTGCAACACAAGATAGAGCCCAGACAATGCCCAAAACAAGTAATTTTGACCAAGACCTTTGAAATAATTCCTCTGCTCCAAATCCCTTGCACTGAATATGTTAAAAAGCTGGCACAGAGCGAAACCGTTAAAGACTATAGATCTGTTAACTTTTGGAGTGATGCCCAGTATTGCACTTCCTCTGTGTTGAAGGAATACAAAAATACCAGTCTGATAAGAAACTGGAAGAAGTATGTTTCTCAACATGCCCTTGGTAATTGGTTGTTTTCTTGGTCTGATAAATAGCTCATCGCTTAGTTGTCTTGTGGCCTGTTGAGTAATTAGCAAAGCTGGCCCTCCAATAAATGTAACAAGAAGATTAACCCATACCAACTGAATGAATGTTAACGGGGCATCTCCGTCTACTATAACCAGTATGAAGTTTATTGATAAGCTACTGATTGCCAAGATTGCCTCAACTTGGATGAATTGCCTCAGATTCTCACAAACAATTCTTCCTCCTTTGATGCTGTTAATCACATAAGTTATAGTTTCAGGCCAGTTAGTCACCACAGGCAGGCCAAAATGAGCTGCTTCAAGAACCACATTACTTTCACATGCTTGTTCTCCTACCACAGCCACCACTTCTCCTCTTTTCTTCAACTGCTCTATTAAAAAAAGCTTGTGTGTGGGAGAGGAATTTCCCGTAATGCAAATTTTCTCAACATTTTCCTTCGTAGCATCTTCACCCTTAACTACTAGAGCATCATGTGAGTTGAGCAATCCTGTTTCATCACCAATGGTACGAAGCACTTCAACATCTTCTTCGGAGGTAAATATCATCTTCACTCCGCCTTCTTTCAGAATCTCAATTCCTTGCCTCATGTTGACTAGATTGAAAGTATCTTCTAAGATAAACATACCAATGAATGTTAGGCCATTTTCATCAAGTTCAACAACCTCAGTACGTTTGCAGGCAAATGCAACTACGTTCACATTGTTGTTGTTAGCTTGAGCAAATTCACTCTTTGTTTCGTCATCCAAATCCTGCACTTCACCCTTCATGTCATAGTAACTTGAACACATTGACAATATTGAATCAGCCCGTCCTTTGAAGTGTGAATAGTACTCCTTCCCGTTATCTCTATTTTTCTCTATGACAACTCCACAAGGTCCTTCAAAAGGATTCATCTCACTATCATTGTCCTTCACAATGATGAACTGTTGACCCAAAGTGTCTCTCTGCATACCAATGTTCTTCTCTGCCCAACAGAGTATTGGTTCTTCCATTCTTTGGTCGGTTGTTTGAGAAGTCAGAGTGGACACACCAATTCCATCAGAGAGAACACTGCAAACATGTGGCGGTATCTTGGTAACATTCTTTTTGTCAAGAAAAAACTGACTAACTTCCATTTTTTGCTCTTTCAACCAGCCAACATTTTCTATACAGAGGGTGCTGACTGATTCCATTTTAACATCAAAATTCGGATACCAATATGCCATCGTAATTGCAATAAGAAATGGTACTCCTTCAGTCATCCCTACCAG
The DNA here is from genome assembly GCA_016801875.1 of Solanum sitiens. Lineage (NCBI taxonomy): Eukaryota > Viridiplantae > Streptophyta > Magnoliopsida > Solanales > Solanaceae > Solanum > Solanum sitiens. The sequence continues at coordinate 14,223,876 of JABWTJ010000001.1, forward strand.
TGTGACCCCAAGTAAAGTTATCAAAACTCTTACTGTTCCCTTTGATTCTGTTAAAACCTTTTTCACTGTATTCATTATCTGTGCAATTTCAGCTGGTTCTTCCTTGGTTTCTAATCTGTATCCATTTTCATCATCTTTATGGCCCAGTTTGAAGCGAATGAACACCACCACAGTAATCAAAATACCAATCAACAACCCAGTAATATGTATGTAATTGTTCAACTTGTCGAAACAGGCACAAAAGCTGGAGTTCGTTTCAGAAACCAACAGGGGGTAAGTATTCCTTTCTTTGTTATCTATTTGCTTCTTCCAAAGGTGTCTTTTGTACCAATTTCGTGCAAACTTAAACAAAACAATCACAAATATGATCACAACCAAAAGTGCTCCTTCAAACCAACCATTCTGCACACCTTCCTCTTTGATTCCAAAGACAAAAGACAATATTGCAGCAATTGCAAGGAGCAGAATAGTAGGTTCCTTACATATCAATTGTCGGATCATGATGTGCAGCATGTAACGACCAGAATTGTCTGTAACATGAATTCCCTTGTCAACATCATGAATATCACTCCAATCCAACTTCTTCACCTTCACAATCTCTTCACTAATTTGTAAGCATTGCTGATGAGTACTCTGATCATCAGGCTGAAGTTCAATCTCATTGTTTGATTGTACAGTATTATCAACAGCCACAATTTCAACAACCTGGATTTCATCTCCACCACCTTCCGCATCCTAATTAGAGAGAGAGCATATATTATTAATATAACTACGTGTCTCTCTCTCTCTATATATATATATATATAGTAGTGATAAAGACGACATTTGGTCAGGGGCGGACCCACGTGTTGTTGAGGGTGTTCAGAACACCTTCGATAAAAAAATACATTGTATACCTAAGGTGAATTTTCTGGAATTGTATTGATATATATATTTTGAACACCCTAAATTACAAATGGTTGAGACAGTGCAGTGGTAGCTGAGCCCAAAGTTACGCGCGACGTCTAGGGTTCGAATCCCTTGATTGGTGTTTTGTTTTTTACATTTTTTGATTTCAGTTTTTTTTTTTTTTTTAGTTAGATGTTTATACTTTTATTTTCCGAACCTCCTCAACGAAAATCCTAGGTCCGCCACTGCATTTGGTTATATACTTACTTGATGTTTAAGATTAAAGCTGGGAAGAGGTGTATAAAAGGTTGTGGCGCATTTTTTGGTTTCAATTTTTTTTTTTTTTTTAGTTAGATGTTTATACTTTTATTTTTCGAACCTGCTCAACGAAAATTCTAGGTCCGCCACTGCATTTGGTTATATACTTACTTGATGTTTAAGATTAAAGCTGGGAAGAGGTGTATAAAAGGTTGTGGCGCATTTTTTGGTTTCAATTTTTTTTTTTTTTAGTTAGATGTTTATACATTTATTTTCCGAACCTCCTCAAGGAAAATCCTAGGTCCGCCAGTGCATTTGGTTATATACTTACTTGATGTTTAAGATTAAAGCTGGGAAGAGGTGTATAAAAGGTTGTGGCGCATTAGTTAGATGTTTATACATTTATTTTCCGAACCTCCTCAACGAAAATCCTAGGTCCGCCAGTACATTTGGTTATATACTTACTTGATGTTTAAGATTAAAGCTGGGAAGAGGTGTATAAAAGGTTGTGGCGCCGGAGGATGAGTCTCGAGAAAGAGATGGTATTGTTGCTCCAGCTTCAATGAACTTGTAAGTAGATCGGAGAATGAGCGCCAACCTCCTCATGATCAACGTAGAATTATGGAATTCACCATTCATTAGCAGGGGCGAACTCCCCTGAACTTCAATGTCTGATCCATTATCTTCATTCATCATCCTATTTATATTCTACACTTACTCTAAGCACAGTAATTTTTTGGGATCTATTAGTTGTATAAAATAGAAAAGCACACGGTTGACACAGAGATAGATGATTGAAAAGGATCTAATAAAATGTACAATATCCAAGCACTATCTACTACTCCAACAAATTATGCCTAGAGATTATTACAGAAACTAAAGTCATTTTGAATTAATATTCTAGTCCTTCAAACACAGGACAACGATGGTTAAAAGTATAAGTATTTTATCTTCTCTCATTTACCCCTCCAGCAAACATCCAATAATTTTACTCAATATTTATACGAGATCAACAACATACGTATTGATTAATTCTGAATTAGTATTAATGTATTTATCTCTATCTGATTTTTAACAAATCAAAATCAAGTCTATAAGAAAAAAAAAATAAAGAAACAAAATACGAGAGAGGTATTGGATAAGGTAAGAGAAAAGAAGAAAATATTAATTTAATTATAGTAGTGCTACTTTTGATGATGGTTTAATTTGCCCTCATTTCTTATCATAAATAGATTTTTCTTTTACAAAGAGGTTTTGAATTGACTAATCCTTTTTCTGGTAGAAAAATATTTAGGACTCTATAAATAGAGGCATGTTCCTTCTAACTTAATTAGCATTAACAATGTAGTCTTAAGGGTTTTGAAAGTTTTGGTTAGGGGGAGACTAGAATTTGTGGGTCACAAGCTTGATACGTTATCACTTGTGTGAACCTCCTATGTATTCCGGAGTGAATTGGTTGAGGTTGTTTCTCTCTGTATTTTGTACTCTCATATTTATAGTGGATTGCTCATCTCCTTTGTGGACGTAGATTGATTGACCGAACCACGTTAAATTGGTATATTTTCGTTGTCTTCTTACTCGTGGTCTTTCGAGGTTTGCATTGCTAGCTTTCGCGTTACACCTGCTTATTTTCGATCCTAACACTTTTAACTATATGTGCCTTGATTTGTCATATATCTCAAGGACATTAGTACTAGTTTTCACTGTAACTTTGATTTGTTATATTATTGTAATTTACGCAATGAAATATATGTAAATACATTTAAAAAATAAAAAAGTATTTTATGTTAAACGGGAGGGACAAATGGAAGGAGGTGAAGGTGGAGTGGTGAGAAGAGTAAAAAGTTATAATAGACTATAGAGTGAGACAAATTTTTCAATTAAAAAATTTCCTCATACAAATATGACATTATCATATGGCTCCACCATAAAATGTTTCCTCAAGTAGGCCACTGTGGTAAGGTTTGTTTGTGTATAAGCTTATACTATATTACAACTCTCATTAAACTATTTGTATTACTTAATTTTCTCATTTCTACTTTCCAAACATGGATGAAATGAAACTTCCTCGGAAGCTTCCAGGTAAGGATGTCAAATGAACGGTTTGAACTGAAATTGAAGATTTTAAAATAAATTAAAATAGAAATCAAATTAGATCATGATCCATCCAAATTGATATGCAATACTTTAATGCTAAAGTTGTTAGTTATTCACTCCCGACCTCAGTTTTGTGTTGTGAAATGTGAATACCCATCTTATTCAAATTCAAAATTGTCCTTACACTCTTTTAAGTTTTAATAACGCCTTAATATTGACGATTTTTCAATTGATCTCACCATCACCCCACACGCACACACATTTTTGTTAAGAAGATGCTGCTTTTTGGTATGTTAAAGAATGTTTTTTCGAAGACTTTATAGATTAATTTTAAAATATTATTTTTCACTTTTAAAATAAAAATTATTTTTATCAAATAACATAATATATAAGCGTCGAAACTTGGCTCTGGTTGTTATTTATGTCCACCAATTTTGAATGGACACAAGTAGTTTCTATGTGGTGTCTTCGTGTACACACCAGAAGTTGGAGAACATAGATGCAAACTGAGATCAAGTTAAAGTACACGTTAATATAAAATAATATAATCAAATACTCACTATTTTCATAGTCAAACACTCCTTGAACGTGTGTGGTCATGAATACAAATTGAAGTTGCTTTTGAATTTTTATAAGTAATTTGGAGTGAAAATATTTTTTGATATTTTTCAAATTTTTAAAAATTCAAAAATTTTAATGTCAATTTTTTCTATGATTACAAAGTAATTATTTTTCTTTCTTAGAACGAGATTTTTATAAGTTAAACTATTTTAAAATACCTATAAAAAAGAAGTAGTATTATTTTGAGGACTAGCTAAAAAAAAATTAACAAATTAATTGTAATAGATGGAGTAACAAATTCCTTATGGCAACCTTTCCAAAATTATCTACTCACTTTTTAATTTATGATCTTAAAGCTAATCATAGATATTTCTATGATTATAAATTATTTTCTCTTTTTTAAAACAAAAATGAAAATTTTAGAACAAGATTTTTACAAGTTATATTATTTCAAAATATCTATAAAAAAGGGATAATTTCTGATATATCCTTTCAGGTTTCACTCTATAACACTCACCTCCCATGTGGTTTACAATATTACGTCTACCTCTCTTATTTTCATTTACTTGTAGTCATTCTTTAACCTATTTAGAATAAATATAAATTAATTTAGATTGACAATTTTACCTTTCTTTATATTAATTTCTTCATATTTATAAATATTATATAAAAAATAACTTTTTTAACATATACTTTAAAAATAAATCAACACAAATACGTTTTTTTTTTATCCAACAAAGATCAAAGTCTTCATTCAAGCTAAACCACCATTTTCATGAAATATTAACTATTCATCTCCATTTTATCTTTACCAATTCACGTAGATTTCGCCCCCCCCCCCCCCTACAATAACCATCATTTTCAGGCAATAATTTCTTCAAATAGAAGATAAAAAAGAACTCCTCAAGAGAGAAATTCGATAAGATCGATTATATTTTATTCTAGATAAACATTTCCACGAGTGAAGAAAAAATATGATACAACGAATAGAGATAAATCGTTGAAAAATAGATCTAAACTTTCATATATAAGGGTAAAATTGGCAAATCTAAATTAATTTATAGTATTTTTTAAAATAGGTTTAAAGAATGGTTATAAGAAAATGGAAATAAAGGAGGTACACGTAATATCGTAAATCATTGAGGAGGTGAGTGTTATAAAACAAAACTTGGAGGGAGATCTCTAAAATTATCCTTAAAAAAAGTATTATAATTATTTTCAAAAGAGAAAATACATTATTACTCCATTGAAATAAGACCTATTTTTGAAAAAGATACTCAAACTTTATAAGGGTCCTAGTACCCTGCTAAATAATTTTAAAGGGATAGAAATATCTCATTTTTTCAGTTAATCCCACTAACAAAAAAGAAGGTGTACACGCACAGATAGTTGCTTGCCACCTGTCGATTTTATATAGTTTTCTTATATCTGCCTTTCTTTATATTTTTTTATTTAGTTTTAGTTCTTTATTTTTTCCTTTTTCTTCAATTGTGCTTTAAGTCTTAACCCATCCGTTCATCTTTGTTCTATGGAGTGACCGCCATTGCTTAAATACCATTACAACACTAAATCAATATTGAAGAAGAAGTCTTCTTTATTGAAAAATCAAATCCGCTTTCAAAATTAACTTATTTCAAATTAAAATTTCTATCAAAGTCTTCTTTTTGTGTGTCTTGCCTTTGACATTTGCTCTAAATCAACCATGGTTGTATTTGAAAAAAAATGAAAATTCTCTCTCCGGACGCATATGAAATTATTTTTGTTTGGTCTTAATAGGATTTCAGCCTAGTAAATTAGTCAGGGGTCAATTTAAATAACGCTGACGATTCTATTTTGAAGTTGCCATCAAAGCTTCTTACCCTCCGTTATCAATGATTTTTTTGTTAGTGACAATACTAAAAAGACATTATGTACTGAGATTGTGTTATTCAGTTACAATCACATCTCTTCGTTGAAATCCAATCTAAATGAAAAACGAAAAGACGAAAAAAAAACTTCAAGCTCTCCTTCAATGGTGAAGCTGGGAAGAAAAAGAAGAAAGAAAAAGAAAATTAACATTAAAATAAAAAAAAGGATAATTGCATGACAAACTAATAATATAAAATAAATATATTAGCTACCGTTTAATTTATTTGTGTTTCATAGCAAACTGTTTGTCAGTCCCTCTCTCCTTCATATTCTCGCTCGACACTCTCCCTTTCTCGCTCGCTTCTTGTCGCTCGCCTCTCTCGCTTTATATAATAGAATTGTATAAATTGTGTTTCTAATTGTATAAAGCGAGAGAAAAATATATATACACATGCAAATATATATATTTTTGTCTTATACACTTATAATTATACAATAAAAGTACTCCTCTGCCCAAATCTCTTTTGCCTTTCTCTCTTTCTCAGTTTATACAAATTCAAATTGTATATAATCATCCTATACACTTATAATTATACAATTCATTTTATATATTTTTTTTTATACACTTCATTTATACAATTCTCTGCCCAAGTCTTTTTTCTCTTTCTCGTTTTATATCGCTTCAATTGTATATGTATAGGGAATTATACATATATATGTTTGTTATGGAGCGCAATTATGCAAATTTTGGTATAACATACAAATTTTATGTTTGCTATATGTGAAATTGTCCAATAAAAAATTATTTATATAATTGATAAAAAAATTGCAAAAGTAGAGTTTAATCTTACTTTTTTAGGTTTCCACGCTCTTTAGGTGAGTGATATACACTCTCTATGAAATATCAAAAAATGGTTCAATAATTTTACATTTATCTAGTTAAAAGAGTGTATTAGGACCTCGTAAAATTGAATATCTTTTTTAAAAATAGATCTTACTTTTGATATAATTATGTATTTTCTCGTTTCGGAGCTGCCTAAAAAAGTTTGTATCATAAATTGAAATAAATAAAGTAACACTTTCGAAATTATCTACTCACACATGACACATGAATATTTATTGAAGACACGTCTGATTAAAGACAAATGTGTCCAAAATTAAAGAAAAATATTCTTATAAAAGCCATGTTGGGATATTTGTGAGGACCATATATTTTGTTTTATATATTATTTTAATTTATATATATATAGTAAAGAAACTACCACTGACAGTTGACTTTGCTGAAGAAAAGTCTCTTCCAATGGCATTGCTGGATTGTCAATTTCTCCTCAACAAATGCTTTGTCTAATACATTACACCAAGTTTGAGAAAAACAAGATCCAGGTAATTAAGTTATATTATTGCATATACTATATGATATTTATTATCTTCTTATACGAGCTAGCCAATTAGTAGAATGTGTACTCACTAGTTTGCTTTATGATTTTGAGCAAACTTCCCTGTGTTTGAAATCCATAAACTTGCTTTCTATATAAGTTTGACTCTTGAATTTAGTTAAAACTGAAAAGAAGAACAACAAGAAGAACCATAAAACTTGATGAAATTAATTAACATAAACTAACGAAAAAGGACAACCTTCAAGGATGTACGATGTAGGCAGTCTATCCTAATACTGATTTCAGTACTGCTCTAACCCATAATCTACGGGTCAGCTGATTTCATTACTGCTCTAACCCATAATCTACGGGTCAGCTGATTTCATTACTGCTCTAACCCATAATCTACAGGTCACATCGAGAAAACTTTAGTGTTGCTCCAACTGTATCTAACCTTCTACAGAAAACAGAGGAAACTATGTACTAAAAATTGAAGCTACTGCAACATATGATTAATCCATCAAAGTATTCGCTCTATGCTTGGTTTGTTTAACACGACGTGTGATATTTGTTATCCAGCCCTGCAAAAGAACAACAACTACAACTTGAATCCAAAATTTTAGGAAAGACTTTTGTGTAACTGTACTAGGCAGTATGGATAAATTTGTATAGTACCTTTCCGCTAGTAGATCTCGAAGAATCCAAGGAAGCAAGAGTTGGATTTGGTGTACTTCTTTGTCCACAGTAACAGCAATTGATCCTGATAAACCAATACTGTAACCAGTTTCTAGCTAGGTGAAGAACTCCACAATCACAATATTTATCTATCTTTATGTATTGTGATGCCCATTTTACTATCACATCAACCAACCACGTAACAGCTCCAATTAAAATGGATTCAACCCATTGCTTCCAATTCAGTTTTGCCGTGTTGCTAAAGACAAAGACAGCCTCTACTTCAATGAATCCAAACTGCAACACAAGATAGAGCACAGACAATGCCCAAAACAAGTAATTTTGACCAAAACCTTTGAAAAAATTCTTCTGCTCCAAATCCCTTGCACTAAATATGTTAAAAAACTGGCACAGAGCGAACCCATTAAAGACTATAGATCTGTTAACTTTTGGAGTGATGCCCAGTATTGCGCTTCCTTTGTATTGAAGGAATACAAAAATGCCAGTCTGATAAGAAGCTTGAAAAAGTATGTTTCTCCACATAGCCTTGGTAATTGGCGGTTTTCTTGGTCTGATAGAAAGCTCATCCCTTAGTTGAGTAATTAGCAAAGCTGGCCCTCCAATAAATGTAACAAGAAGGTTAACCCATACCAACTGAATGATTGTTAACGGGGCATCTCCGTCTAATATAACCAGTATGAAGTTTATTGATAAGCTACTGATTGCCAAGATTACCTCAACTTGGATGAACTGCCTCAGATTCTCACAAACAATTCTTCCTCCCTTGATGCTGTTAATCACATAAGTTATAGTTTCAGGCCAGTTAGTCACCACAGGCAGGCCAAAATGAGCTGCTTCAAGAAACATATTACTTTCAGATGCTTGTTCTCCTACCACAGCCACCACTTCTCCTCTTTTCTTCAACTGCTCTATTAAAAGAAGCTTGTGTGCAGGAGAGGAGTTTCCCATAATGAAACTTTATCAACATTTTCCTTTGTAGCATCTTCGCCCCTAACTACTAGAGCTTCATCTGAGTTGAGCAATCCTGTTTCATCACCAATGGTACGAAGCACTTCAACATCTTCTTCTGAGGTAAATATCATCTTCACCCCGCCTTCTTTTAGAATCTCGATTCCTTGTCTCATGTTGTCTAGATTGAAATTATCTTCTAAGATAAACATACCAATGAATGTTAGGCCATTTTCATCAAATTCAACAACCTGAGTATGTTTGCAGGCAAATGCAACTACGTTCACATTGTTGTTGTTAGCTTGAGCAAATTCACTCTTTGTTTGTTCATCCAAATCCTTCACTTCACCCTTCATGTCATAGTAACTTGAACACATTGACAATATTGAATCAGCCTGTCCTTTGAAGTGTGAATAGTACTCCTTCCCGTTATCTCCATTTTTCTCTATGACAACTCCACAAGGTCCTTCAAAAGGATTCATCTCACTATCATTGTCCTTCACAATGCTGACCTGCTGACCCAAAGTGTCTCTCTGCATACCCATGTTCTTTTCTGCCCAACAAAGTATTGGTTCTTCCATTCTTTGGTCGGTTGTTTGAGAAGTCAGAGTGGAGACACCAATCCCATCAGAGAGAACACTGCAGACATCTGGCGGTATCCTGGTAACATCTTTTCTGTCAAGAAAAAACTTAGTAACTTTCAATTTTGGCTCTTTCGACCAGCCAACATTTTCTATACAGAAGGTGCTGACTGATTCCATGTTAACATCGAAATTCGGATACCAATATGCCATTGCAACTGAAATAAGAAATGGTAATCCTTCAGTCATCCCTACCAGCGTGACACCAAGTGAAGTTATCAAAACTCTTACTGTTCCCTTTGATTCTGTTAAAACCTTTTTGACGGCATTCATTATCTGTGCAATTTCAGCTGGTTGTTCCTTGGTTTCTAATCTGTATCCATTCTCATCATCTTTATGGCCCAATTTAAAGCGAATAAACAGCACCACAGTGATCAAAATGCCAATCAACAACCCACTGATATGTATGTAATTGTTCAACTTGTCAAAGTAGGCACAAAAACTGGAGTCCTTTTCAGAAATCAAGGGGGGGTAATTCATCCTTGCTTTGTGATCTTTTTGCTTCTTCCAAAGGTGTCTTTTGTAACAATTACGTGCTAGCTTAAACAAAACAATCACAAATATGATCAAAACCAAAAGTGCTCCTTCAAACCAACCATTCTGCACACCTTCTTCTTTGATTCCAAAGACAAAAGACAAAATTGCAGCAATTGCAAGGAGCAGAATAGTAGGTTCCTTACATATCAATTTTCGGATCATGAACTGGGCATACCCTGTGAAGATGTGCAGAGCAGAATTGTCTGCAACATGAATTCCCTTGTCAAAATTGTGAAATGAATCCAACTTCTTCTCCTTCACAATCTCTTCACTAATTTGTAAGCATTGTTGATGAGTACTAGGATCATGAGGCTGAAGCTCAATCTCATTGTCTGATTGTACAGTATAAACATCAGCCACAGTTTCAACAATCTGGATTTCATCTCCACCACCTTCCGCGTCCTAATAATTAGACAGAGAGCATATATAATTAGTATCATCAATATATAACTCAAAAATATATACATATTTTTTATATATACGTACTCCATGTTTAAGATTAAAGCTGGGAAGAGGAGTATAAAAGGTTGTGGTGGAGGATGAGGAAGACGACGAGACTCGTGAAAGAGATGCTATTCTTGCTCCAGCTTCAATGAACTTGTAAGTAGATTTGAAAATGAGGGCCGACTTCCTCATGATCAAACTAGATTTACCCAATTCTCCATTCATCAACAGCGGGGAACTCCGCTGAGCTTCAATGTCTGATCCATTATCTTCATGATCCACCTCCATCTTCTTGGCCTTTGATCAGTACGTGCACACTATTTTTTTTTTTTTCTGGATTTATTATAAAATACTAGGAAAGATACACTCAAAGAATCAGATAGAATAAGATATGATGGTAAGTAACTGATTTTTTTGTACATATAAATAGGAAAGAAAAAAGTTGCGATGAAGCTCCCTAGAAAGCTCCTAGTCTGCCAAGTTTTGAGTTTTATATAACGCGGTATTGCTGAGTTTTCTATTCATCCCTCCTCCCCCTACAAGATGCTGTTTTTACTATATTTAAAAATGTTTTTCCAAAGACTTCAGGGCTTTTGACCATAAAAATTATGAGTATTTTAAAATAAAAGAACGTAATTTTATTTGCAAAAAGGAAAATGATATTTGAAAATTTCTAAATTTTATGGATAAATGTATTTTCGGTGCAACTGTAGAAAAAATAATTAAAGAGAAAACATGGGTCAAAAATTCCATACGTGAATTCTATGATTATATATTTCTATGAAAATCTAGTTTCTTACCGCTAATTTCTCTCACGAAATTAAAAGGATAATTTTCTTTGATTTTTCAATTGAATGAATTCTAATTTTGCTCATTGTGATATTTTACCAATCATATTTAGTATATTGAACTTGTGTTTTTGATTCTTTTACATAAGTGATACTTAGGTTACAATTATAGTAATATATGATTTTAGAACTAGATTAACCTCAGCCGTAGAGTAATATTATAATACTGAATAATTAAATAGTTTAAAGGTTTTCATAAGTAGATGGATCAATAGAAAGTGTTTCAAAAATTGGAATTCACTAAATTCCTTTTTGTTGTCTGAGTAGAAAACTATATTTCAAATTGCATAAACCAAATCATCTTAAGATTTAAATTTTTAATTTTTTTGTTGAAAGCAGGTCATCCCAATTATATGGATAATATATATATATATAATTGTAGCCTTACATGTAACAATAGGGTATATCACACATCAATTGTTTTTGCCCTGATATACCTACATAGTACGTACAACCAACAACACCACACACACACATATATATATATATGTATATGTAGTGTGTGTGTGTTGTGTTCACACATTAGAGTTGAAAAATTGGGGCAACTTCAGACATATATGAATATGAAGTTTGAACAGTTCTACCTTCAAAACTAGAGTCCGGAGCCTAAAGGGTAAAAAATGTTAACAAATATTCCAAAACGGTATATGAAATTTCTTTTTAACCAAAACGGCAAAATCGCTCACGGAGTAGCGATTTTGTCAGCCGGAAAAAGTAAAATCGCTGCTATAACAGCGATTTGTTAAATTTGAAAAAAAAAAAATTTAAAGAAAATCGCTCTCAAGGGAGCGATTTTCAAAATAAAAACTTTTTTTTATAATTTTTTTTAATATGTCGCTGCTGAGGCAGCGACTTGTTTATATTTTTTTTTTATTTTTTATTTTTTGCTTCTTTTTCTTTTAAAAAAAGTTTAAATTCGATTTTTTGATTAAAAAAATAAATAGGAGCGATTTTCAAAATAAAAACTTTTTTTATAATTTTTTTGAATATGTCGCTGCTGAGGCAGCGACTTTTTTTTTTAAAAAAAAAGTTTAAAACAATTTTTTTTCTTTTTTAAATAAAATTGCTCCCTTTAATTAATTAATTTTTTTTTAAAAATCAAATCGCTGCCAAGGCAACGATTTTAAATCATTTTTTTTTCCGATTTGATTTTAAAAATAAATAAAAAATTTAATTAAAAATCGCTGCCTTGGCAAAGATTTGATTTAAAAAAATAATTATTTTTTTATTTTAACTTTTTGTTTAACAAAAAGAAGCAAAAAGTAAAAAACGTAAAAAAAATTAAACATGTCGCTGCCTCAGCAGCGACATATGAAATTTTTTATAGAAAAGAGTTTTTATTCTTTAATTTTTTAAAAAAAAATCAAATTTAAACCTTTTTTTTTAAAAAAAAAAGAAGCAAAAAATAATTTAAAAAAAGTTAAACAAAGTCGCTGCCTCAGCAGCGACATATGAAACTTTTTTTATAAAAAAACGTTTTTATTTTGAAAATCGCTCCCTTGAGAGCGATTTTGTTTAATTTTTTTTTTTTCAAATTTAACAAATCGCTGCTATAGCAGCGATTTTATTTTTTCCGGATGACAAAATCGCTACTCCGTGAGCGATTTTGCCGTTTTGGTTAAAAAGAAATTTCATATACCGTTTTGGAATATTTGTTAACATTTTTTATCTTTTAGGCTCCGGACTCTTCAAAACTATATATGAATTGTTTTCCAATGCATTTCAGGAAAAATCATTTTTGTTCAATTATATTTTGTTGTTACGGTCTTGTAGATGTTATTTGTGATAATTACTACTATAAATTGCTCTTGCAAGCCATCATTTCTACCAAGTTTAGCGGATGGAAATACTATAAAGAAAGATTCATTAGTTTTGTTCGTATTATATTTTCTTGTTTAATTAACCAATTAATTGTGATTGAATTTTATTATTTTCTATGCCAAGAATATAAAAATTACAGAGATTGAAATGTTACAGTTCGACAGGAAGCCGGTGTACAAGGAGGAGAAAAAGAAGTAGAAGCAGCAAAGGAGCAAATATACTTTTATTTGAAGTTTGACAATACCAATTACTAATTACAACTTAAATTGTAAAATGAAAACTGATTACAAGTTCTCAACTCATTTTATAGCTAGAGTATGAATGACGAGTTAAGTAGGTAGTCGAGACCTTTTAATTTGTTTGTGTAGTTCTCTTGAGTTAAAAGGTGCATTTTATTGAATTTAGAGCAAAATTTTGTACTTTTATGTATATCTCAAATAGAAAAATTCAAATTATAGAATCTCAGCTATACGTACTATATTCGTTATATGATGTAAGTTATAAAGTTATGTCGAAATAGTAAGTCATTTGTGAAAGATGTCATTGAATGTTATGATTTTGCCGCTTAGGTGCTAAAAGTTTCAATTTTTTTTATGGGACCATTTCTTATTAGAAACTTATTGTTTGTGAAGAAGTTAGAAAAATAGGCTTTTTAAAGCCAATTCGATAAAAATTTTGGGAAAATGATTGTCAAACACATATAAATTTTGCTGAAATTACTGTTACACAATCCAACTTTGCGGGGGGGAGGGGGGGTCATAAATTATTTTTAATGTATTATTGAGGATATTATCAGGTTAGTTGGATGAGCAAACGATCACTTTCACAGTTAACGTGTGAGAGTGGAGTGGAATTAAAGTAAAATGAACCCATCTTGATTTTTATTATTATTATTTTCATCTTGATTTGTTATTAGAAAAATAAAGGAGTCCATGTTGGGTATACAGCAAGAATTGATGGAAAATAAAGGGAAAGAGAGGAATTTGAAAAGTTGAGAACTTGAAGAGTTGGGAACTTGAAAAGTCCTCTTATGCTTTAATGAAAAGGCATTTGTCCCTCATCGGTGGTGGAAAGAAAAATAGGAGAGTTTAAATACAGAAACACTCCTATTAATTGTTAAAAGGGTTGGAAAGAGGGACCCCCCTCGCGCCGTCGTCGCTCGCTCGTCTCGTCACGTCACGGCTTTGGCAAATGATCGAGAGATTATTTTTTGGACAAAGTTTATTTTAATTATTTAATTATTTATTTATTTAATTAATTAATTAAATAGCCAAAAAAAATATTTTCAATTAATTAGTTGATAACAGAAACGTTTTCAATTTTTTAGTTGATTAACCCGACCCGACTCGGATTCGCGCGCGCCCCGTTTTATTTGAACTTTTCTGGTTTTATTTAAATTTCCCTCCATGACTGTTCTGAAAGGTTGTAACTTTGAGGAATAGTCATTACCATTTGAAAGGTTGCAAACTTTCATCAATGGTCGTGTGGATTCTGAAAGGGTTGCAACCTTTCAGAACCTTGCTTCTTGCCTATAAATACCATTCATTCTTCAGATTATTCACTTACGAATTTTTTCATCTTCTTCTTCTTCTTCTGCACACATTTTTTCTTCTTGTACTTTCCTGCTGTGGATTGGTTCGCTGACAGTAGAGTTTTTGGTATCTACACTCTGCTGATTAAGATCATTTTACCCTGGGAGGTTATATTCCAAATCAAACCTCGGATACTAGAGGGGAATAATTTCCTTAAGGGGACACTGTGAGTTCAGTGGACTTGATCTTTTTCTGATTTAAAAGATTTTTCCAAATTCTGGTACGTTTTTACAGATTTTTAGCTTTTGTAAATTAACTTTCTGTTCATCTCTCTTACTGGTTCTATAAATTTCAGTTACTTCGTGTTTCTGAACAATTTATTAGAATCAATAATTTCTGATTTTATAACACAAATTGGCAACAGTCCAGTGAGCTCGATTTTACTTTTTCATCTTGGTTTGCTATTATTATTTTCAAATATCTTTTCTTCACTCTCTTTTTCTTTTGTGTTTTTTCCCTTTCTATTAGACTTTTTAATTTAATTTCTATTAAAAAATTATATTTTAATTGGGCTAAAATTTTTAGTTCAAATATTTTAAACTTTTAAAGTATTTATATTATTTAACGTTAAATATTCATGGGTTGGAAAACTAGATAAAAGTTACTAATTGTATTAACTCTACTAACTAGTGATCAAAAGGTTATTAAATTAAAGAAAAAAAATTGGGGATAAAAAACGAAGGTGTTTTAATTAATTAGCTTAAACCGTAAGCGGACACCCTTGCGGTTAAAAGCGTGCGTACAAATTATGCAACCAGCTCTATTTATATATATATACAGCCATTCCATTTTACTTGCCATTTATTTACCCGTCGGAGAAAAATAAATATTCCAGCTCTTCTTTCCTTTCTCTGTCACCAGACATGTCGATATTTTCCTCGGCTTCAAGTAAGTAGGAATTCATTTGTATTTCTTTTTGATGCAATGTGTTTTCTGTGTTTATGATTTTTTCTTCATGCAAGTAAATTTTATTGATTATTTACAGATCTACGTGGTCTTGATAACTCAATCTAGGAATATTGCTCTCTTTTTCTTGATTCACTATTTATGCTTTTTTTTGTGATTCTATTATTATATATATATATCTCTAAAACTTGATAATTGTATTTGGGAATGTCATTATTTGTGAAGAAGTTAGAAAAACAGGATAATGTTGTTTGTTTCTTTGTTCGTTTAATATTACTTTTTAAGTATATGTTATTGGACCTTAGGACTGATACTATTTAAACAGAGTTATGTTAATAATAAAAATTACGACCTAAAGTTTAAATTAACAGCGCTACTTTACTCTAATTTACACTGTGGCAAATAAAAATGGCTAGATAATTTTGTTTCGACTTTCTACAATCTTGTAAGTATCTCGCATCAGATTCTTCCTCTCTTCAACCCCTTTTCTGTAGATTAATTAATATCAAAGACTAAATTTCATCATCAAAGCTTTTCAGGATCTGATCTGAAAATTTTGATCCGTTCATTTTCATGATCTGGATCTGAAAACCTCAATTCATCTTTGTGTTCTTAGTTGAAATTGGTCTCGGTTAGTTAAATTAGGGTGGATCAATGGAGTGGGCGACTCTACAGCATTTAGATCTCCGCCATGTTGGTCGGAGTTCGAAGTCGTTACAGCCTCACGCCGCCGCATTTCATCCCACTCAGGCGCTTCTCGCTGTTGCCGTTGGAAGCCAAATAATTGGTAAATCCTTCTCATTTTCAGCTTTGAATTTTAATATGCTTTATGTTCTGTTAATTAACTCTATGATGATGCTGAGTATATTTTAAATGGGCAGAATTCGATGCATATACCGGAAGCAAGATTGCTTCCATAGACATTGGTTCCCCTGTTGTTCGTATGGCTTATAGTCCAACAAGTGGACATTGTGTAATTGCTATTCTTGAGGTTAGTTCATTTAATATCTTCAAACATTTCAATAGTTTCAGTTAAAACCTGCAAGTGATAACACTTGTTACATTTGAAACTAGTGGAGTTGCGATGAACTTAAGTTAGGTGAAACATCGTGGCATTGGGCTCATGTACTAACTTCGAATCCCAAAAATAATTAACCGAACATTTTCATTTTTCCAAGATGGGAATAGTTTAATGGGTTTTCAGTTCTAATTTGTTGATCAACCATGAGAAAATGCTTTAAATGTTGATATACTGGCAATGTTTTAGTGCTTAGGTTTTATCAGTACTTTGTTTGCCTAGGAAGGGTCATCATTAAATCCAACAACACAAAAGACTTCCATTTGCACTGAGCAATTGCTTACCTTTAGTTTTCTTTGTTTGAGACGAGGGTTGGGTGCTGGCATATAGCATTCGAATGAAAATATCAGATATTATTCATTTAGCTCTTCTTTTCTTTTTTGTGCATTGGCTCCGATAAGTTGTGAAAGTTTATTCTAAAGGATGTTTGTTATGCATAGAAGGATGATCTTATTGGCTCAGTTAGAATGGCAATTTGGAGAGGTGATAACTTTCAGACATCCCCTTTTTCCTTGCATCAACCAACCAACAGAAGAACTGTATGTTCTATAGATTCGTATGGCATAGTAAGAAACTACAAAAGACATGCCACTAGAATCATAAGGAAGAAAATTTATTAGAGAAGGATAAGTGAACTGAGGCATGATATAACGGCTGTCTTCAAATATTTGCAATTTTAAAACAAAAAAAGAAGAAGAAAAGACTGTCTTCACTCTTCAGCACATTGAATCTCTATGTTATTCAGTGTTTTATCTCTATGTTTTTAAAGTATTTTGTGATAAGTTCCTTCTGTTATTTATTATATCCTGAAAGATTATGTCTTTGAATTTCAACTGTGTAATCTTCTGTTATTGTTCTGTAAAATCTTTTTTTTGTTTCTTTTAATCATATAATTTAGTAACAACAGACCAACTTATTACCCTTTTGGACATTGTCATAGGCAGACAGTGTTCTTCACATCTCTCATGATATTTTAGGTTCCTTTTCTCTTTGCAGTTAGATACCTTGAAATCAAGGATAAAGCTTCTCAGATTATTCGTAACAGATTTTTTTTCCCTTATAAATAAACTTGCTAGAATTTTTTTGATCAGTACGATAATATGTAACTATTCTTTTATTTTCTCTTCTTTTTGTTGTTTAGTTTCTTTAGTATAAGACAACAAAAAAGGAAGCAAGTATGCATTTTTATTATCCTCTTTTCCCATATAGGAGTTCATATGTTCCCATTAGAGTTCTAAAACCCCTAGATAAAGCTAGTTTGCATTTTTATTATCCTCTTTTGTCTGTGATATACATTTTTGCTAGTAAAAATTTAATAATCGCATTGTTCCTGTGTGAATTTCAGTGGTTTCTTACTGTAGAGTTTAAAGCTCCTATGATGTCACCCGTTCCTTCGTAGCTTAAGTGAGATATTTGAACTTGGATATTGCTGTCGTCGGTACTCGGTATGCTATTATCTTGCATTTAGGAAAATTGTACTCATTTTGCTTGCTGCTTATTGTAGGATTGTACAATGCGTTCGTGTGATTTTGATGCAGAGCAAACGTGTGTTTTACATTCACCTGAGAAGAGGACCGAACGCATTTCTTCTGATACTGAAGTTCACCTTGCATTGACTCCTCTTCAACCTGTTGTATTTTTTGGTTTCCATCGTAGGATGAGTGTTACAGGTTGGAGCTCATGCCTGTACACACATCTCTTTCATATTTAAGCAGTTTTTTTGTTGTTGCATTGTTTGAAAGTAAATTAGCTGATGCTCCTAGGATATGTGTCCTTGGTTAGAAATTTACTCATTTTCTAAAAGAACCATTGTTATTAGTTTAATTATAGACATTTCACCATCTGAGTGACGGGTTATATGGACATGAGAGATGTAATCCAGCTATTGGGAGTTGCAGATGCAAGCAGAGTTGTGTGGTGTTGTTGTTTCTTGTATAATGTGGTTGTTGGGTTGCAGTCTCGGCAATGTTAGTCCTGAGAGCTGCACTAACTATCCTGTGCTTTTCTGCTTCTTGTTATGCTGATATGTATTTCAAAAGAGTCCTCTGTCATTCATCAATTATGGCCGAGTCTATACTTCTTTCTTGTCAATGCTACCACATTATCTTCATATTTCCTTAGGAGCGTTAATATTTTGTTTTATGTGGTTTAACCGAGTGCCTGCAACATTTTACTACTTCTGCCTTCATGTCTCTCTGTTCTGGTTTTCTTGATGATGTATTTTGTCCTTCTGGATTTTGCTCTCATGCTTTGAAGCGTATTATCCCTGAAAGAACAATACAACAACCTCCTTTCCCTGCATATCATTTTTTTCTTGTATGCCCATAGCCCATTTAAAAAAAAAGATCACTGGTAAACTTAGTCAGAACTTGGGAGTTTGTGAAGAGTCTTTTCGTTTGCAAAACTTTGGAGACTAGGGTTTAACCCCAGATTATTTCTTCCCATTTATCTATTGCTTGATGGAAAAAGTTACATGGTACTTGTGGTGGTGGAAGGTCAGGTAGCTGGTGGAATAGTCGAGGTGTGCTCAAGTTGGACAGGCAACACAGTGTTAAAAAACAATGTTTTTGTCATTTGCTACGTTTCTACAGTCAAATGCTAGTTTCAGAGCAATCTTTTGTTCTTGAATAGCTATTTTATTGCAAGTGTTTCTGATCCATTTCTCTTCTTGTTAAGTTGTTGGAACTGTGGAAGGTGGGAAGGCGCCAACAAAAATAAAGACTGACCTGAAGAAACCTATCGTCAATCTTGCTTGCCATCCTCGACTACCAGTTCTGGTAACATGTTTAGTGTTATTAAAGCCTCCCATTTCATGATTGACCAACAAAGTTTGTGACTGCCAATTTGATCTGACCTTTTCTTACTCCCTTTTGATTTCAGTATGTAGCTTACGCGGAAGGCTTGATTCGAGCTTATAACATCCATACATATGCTGTACACTACACTTTACAATGTGAGATTTGAACGAGTCTCTTAATATATTCTCTTTTTTGTTGGATAGTTTGAACTTAGTGGAACTTTCACGAAAGCCTGTTTATTTTCCATATATAGTGGATAATACTATCAAGCTGGTTGGTGCTGGTGCATTTGCATTTCATCCAACATTGGAATGGCTCTTTATTGGAGATAGACGTGGTACTCTTCTTGCATGGGATGTATCAACTGAAAGGCCTATGATGATTGGAATGTAAGTGATGTACAATTCAGCTATGGCTGACTTTACATTTCATTCTTTTCAATTTCCGCGATCTTAATTTTTCTGAAGTTCTCTCATATCTAGCTCAATTTAGGGCCTTAGCAACCAATATGCCAGTTCTTCCTC
This sequence comes from Solanum sitiens, assembly GCA_016801875.1. Lineage (NCBI taxonomy): Eukaryota > Viridiplantae > Streptophyta > Magnoliopsida > Solanales > Solanaceae > Solanum > Solanum sitiens. Next base: position 14,243,737 of record JABWTJ010000001.1, read on the forward strand.
CCTGAATTTTCTGACTAATGTTGCGGTTCCTTCTCTGAAAGCTAACTGACAGCTCAGTCTTATTCAATAGTTATATTGCTTTCAGTAAGATCTCATTTTCCTTTTGAAGTGTGTTTTCTTAAGAAGAAATATGTGCATGAAAAATAACCCGTGGATTCTGAATGGAAATGCCGAATAAAAATCATATCTGAATGGGTTCTGGAATCATGTATTTTGCTGATTAAATTTGGGAAAACCAACTCTGAAAATTATAATTCCAATTGTAGAAGTTCCAATTTCTGATGTTAAATATGAAATTTTACATTTCTTTCTCATTGATGGATTATAATTTTTAATATTTTGCTTGCAATAACAGTACCCAAGTAGGTTCTCAACCTATCACATCAGTTTCTTGGCTGCCAATGCTGCGATTGCTGGTCACGTTGTCCAAGGATGGAAATATTCAGGTGTGGAAAACAAGGGTGGTACTGAATCCCAACAAGCCACCCATGCAAGCAAACTTTTTCGAGCCTGCTGGTAACTCAATTCTTTGAACCCCCCCCCCCCCCAAACCCAAAATGAAATTGTCTTGAGATCACTTTTGGGTGAAGTTGTTTGACATGAATTAGGAGCTTCCAATGGTACGTCAATTGTTTTAAGAGTCTTGGCAGATAGTAAAGATTTTTATTAAAGGATTCCTTCTGTAATAGGACAAAGATCAAACTCATTTTGCTTGATAAAAAAAAAAAAAACTCATATTTAAGAGTCTTGGCTCTTTTTGGGTGAGGTTATAAGCAAAGCTATTCTAACAGTAAAGTTGTAAAGTTGTCTCAGTGTGAACTATATGTCACGGGTTTGAGCCTGGGAATCAACCATTGATGCTTGCATTAGGATAGGTGGTCTACATCACACCCCCGCGGGGTGTGGTCCTTTCCCGAGCCCTGCTTGAATGTTGGATGCTTCATGCATCAGGCTGCCCTTTATCATTTCTTCAGGGACATCCAATAAAATTGAAATGATAGAGAGACCCCTATGCAAGGATGACATGCACAAACCGTTGATCAAAATTTAGAACTAACACTGCGCATCATGGATCTTGTTCTCAAATAGTACTCTTGTTTCTTTGTTTTATTTGCTATTTTGTCTATTTGAGAACATCCAAAAGAACAGAAAGTATATCCACTTATAAATTACAAATATTTTTATACATAACTTCACCTACTTTGAAGATACAAGATACATTCGTAAAGTCATATTCAGTACATTATGTTGTATTTTCTGGATCAAACCAACCAATAACTACTATTCCCTCTGGTTTATGTGACCCTATTGCCGTATTTGTTCATTCTAAAAAAGTACGATTCCATCTCAATTTTCCATTTTACCCCCTTTTAGAAGTTTTTATAGCCACACAAATGTTATTGCATGTTTAGGGCCACAAGTTTTAAAAGCCTTATAACTAAAAAATGTCATGGTTAACCCATAAGTCTCAATTTTTTTTCTTTCTTAAACTCTATGCCCAGTCAAATAAATTTGTATAAATTGAAATGGAGTATATATCTTTTTTTTTCTACTGCTACCAACACCAACATACCCGGTTAAATCTCACAAGTGGAGTTTGGGTTCTACTGCTAGTCTGCTACTCCAACATATGTATTTGACGTTTGAACTTTGACAGAAGGAGTTTTTATTTACTTTTTTACATGTGTCTTTGTGATCCTTTCTGTTGATGCTATTATTGATAAAATAACTGCTATGTTGCAGCAATTGAATCCATTGACATCCCGAGAATTCTATCTCAGCAAGGAGGAGAAGCAGTTTATCCACTTCCTCGGATCAGGGCTTTAGAAGTTCACCCAAAATTAAATCTATCTGCATTGCTTTTTATGGTGAGCATTTCGATTTATGTCACATACCTGGGACTTGTGTTGACACTCAGGACATTTCTGTGTTTGTTTACAGAGTTTGACTAGTGCTGACAATAGAAAAAATAGAGCTGCTTTTACTAGGGATGGAAGGAAACAATTATTTGCAGTTTTGCAAGGTGCAAGGGGATCTTCAGGTATTTCTAAACTAAGAATTTTGCTGTGTGCTTCTTCAATATCATATCTTCTTGTTTTTATCAGGTTAAAAGTATTTCATTTATTAACATGGCCACAATATTGGCTGTATACAATGGGTATTACCAAAAAGAAAAGAATTATAAAACAGACGTGATTCTCTACAAAGTCCACCTGTTATTCTATACAACTAGGAACTTTATGGGTGTACCAAAAGAAAATAAGAGACTGAGGGCTACTACTGAACAGAGTAAAATTCAACTCTACCCCCTCAAAGCTCTTCTATTTCTCAATCTCCAAACTACCCACTCAACGTTAGAGGAATCACATTACATGCCCTACTTCTTGTCCTCCAACAAAACATCATCCACAATTTTTGGCATTGCCCAAAAGTTCCAATCCACTAAAGCATGTCCACCATAACCTCATGGTAAATACACGATGTAAGAGACGATGATCCACGTATATGTAACACCAACTGACATTGACAATCTTTCGCTTTCTAAGATTTTGTGCCGTCAAGATCACCCGTCTAGCAGCCAGATGAGAGGAAAAATCACACCTTCCTCGGCACATGTGGTGTCCATATTGCATCATACAAACCCTAACCAAAAGCTTCTCATAGAAAGATTTAACAGAGAAAACTCCATTATTCCCCAAACCCCACTGCAAAGCATCATAGTTATCAAACAAAATGACTTGCCTATGTAAAATGGCCGACAACCTGTGAAGCTCAGTCACCTCCAAATTGTGGAAATCCCTTCTAAATTTCAAAAAGTCGCTACTTAGTGTTCTCCTAATTTGTTGGATCGTCAAGTCTCTTTGTCATGATATCCGGAACAAACTCTGAAATTCAATTTTCAGTAAGTTATCCCACACAACGTATGTTCCCACAAATTGATTCTCTTTCCATTTCCCATCTTGATTGAGATATTTTTATTAAAATCTTCCCATCCCTTCAGTATGTTTCTCCACAGTCTGCATCCAAAAGGCATAGTGACATCTCTAGTTCTCGATCCCTCTGTTATTTCCCCATATTTATCAGCTATTTCACCTCTCCAAAGATTTCAATACCATATCTTATATTGGAGCTATCATGGATTTCATTTTATCCTGCAAGTCTCAAGTTCTATTAGTCCTTCCTTTTAAACTGAGAGCATTTATATAATCAATGAAGGTTTGTTCAGATTTGCTTATCAAGTCAGGTCTTCTTTCTTCAAGTGTTGATTGTCTCTTCATTTGATCTCTCTGGGACCTGGGCTTCATTTTTTATATGATTTAACAGTTTCCTAATCATGAAAAATACAGTGTCCAAAATGCTGTTTATGTGCCTGTGCTGTTGTCGCTGCTATGTGCTTGATCTTGCAGAGAAAATTATTTTCGGAATTGGCTACAATCTCTTGATTCGATTAGTTACTCTAGTTTTGATCCCATCAGCTTATCTGACTTCTTTTATGCGGTTGTACTGTTGTTGTTGCTATGCGTGCATTATCTTGGAAAATAATAGAATTTGTAACGATTTTTCAATGCATGTAATTGATTCTTTTTAAATGCTCAACAAATCTTGGGTTGTTGATGGGGAAGGAGTGTCCTGAGGCTTACATGCAACTGTTTTTCCTTATTGTTTTTACTTTTATCCTCTCTCTAGTCTTCAATTGGATACTGGCAGAGGCATTTGCTAATTGCTGTTATTTTGTTTTCCTTTAGAATATGCAATCAGTATGTTCCTTTCTGAGTTTGGTGAACTTTTAGTGCAATCACACAAGGTTCTTATTAGTGTAGATGATGGTGTTTTTTTTAGAGGACTATACTTTTGTGTAATCTTTCTACTTTTGTATAGCATGTGTCCAAGGGGAGCCATGTAATCCAAATATGGTGTTTTGAGATAAATGTACTTCAAAAGTGGTTTTAGGTGATATTGTGATCACATTGATATAACTGCAGTATTAAGTGATCTGTATCTTCACCTTGTTGTTCTAACTTCATGATCCTGAACAGCCTCTGTCTTGAAGGAAAAGCTCTCAGCCCTTGGTTCATCCGGAATATTAGCTGATCATCAACTTAAAGCGCAGCTGCAAGAGCATTATTTGAAAGGGTGAGTTAATTTAGCCTTAGGCCCTTAGCATTGTTCACTTTCTATCAGAACTAGTAACATTCAGGATACCCTAGTTGTGACCTGTAAGCGACTGGTTTGTTGTTGCATTTTAATTGTCTTCTCTTTTGGATTTGGTGTGTAAGTAAACCAAAAAATGTTGGTACTATCTAACTGTTCTTATGGACATTCATATTTACACAATTTTTCAGCTAAGGAGGATGGATTGGTAATTTTTTGTTCAAAAGCGACAAGGGATGACCGTAGCCATTTTTTTCCTTGAGAATGATAACTTGAGTATTAAAGAAAAAGGCACCAGGATAGTGCTAAAACTATAAATACAGAGAGAAAGGGCAGCTGATCCAACTATGAAACCCTAACAGTTACAGAGCAGCTATCAAACCTACTAAGGATACTGCTTCCTCTACAAAAATGAAATCCTAACAGTTACAGGCACTAGTAGATTGCTTTCTTCTTTATGCCAAAACTGAAGTGCTTTCTCATCACTAGGTAATGCTGAAAGGGTTAAATTGTATTTCTCATCCCTAAACTAAGCTTAAGTGACCGTTAGATAAATACAATGGAAGATACACATGAGTCACATAGAAAGTAGAAAATATATCTTACTTCCAAAAAGATAACCACACCACAGAAGTGGTGATACCAAATTTGATAGAGTGGTTTTCTTGTCTTCTTGGTGGTGTAAGGCTATATACATCTTTCATTGTATTTCTTGACTGATCTTTGGCGAGGTTGAAGAACTTGGTATGCTTAATTTATCTCTTGTAGCCTGAGGACACCCGATCCTCACCTCTGTAGTCTGAGTCTATATTATATATTTAACATATGCCCATTTATTAATTATATATGTTGCAAATCAGTTTATCAGCCATCTACTAGAAACCTAGTTATCAATCATTATTTGTAGGGTGTAGCCTATCCTTTTGTCATATTTACCATTTTGGAAACTCTATTACATTACGTGGAATACTTGATCTTTGATAGTAAATAGCAATTGTACTAACTTCTCTTTGAAAACTTTTGTTGGTTTGCTATTTTTCTTGTTGTCTACTTATTTAATTCTCCGATTTTACTACTTATCTATTGAGTTGCTACAAGGTTTTTACAACTAATGTTTGGTTAATTTTCTTGTGTCAGACAAAGTCAGCTCACAATTTCGGATATAGCGAGAAAGGCTTTTCTTTATAGCGTAAGCCATTTCTCTTTGTTTCACAATTTTTTCTTGGGAAAGTATGGCCTATCTTCTATAGATCTTTCCTAAAATTTGAGGGGGCTACAAAAATCCTAGTTGATTTCTTTCCATCCGCCTAAACTTCAGTTGACAAAGTTACCCTATGTATTGGTGGGACGTAGCATGTACCTTGTGGGATAACAAAGGTGCATTCAAGCTGACACACACACCATAATCATCAAAGAAAAGATTTAGGAGATTAATAGATTGTTTGAAAAATAATACTTGCCTTTTCTATGATAGTAAATAATGGAATCATTTTCATAAAGTTAAACCAAACTTTCTTCATAATTTGTGAGGAGTTGCATTGCTAGCTAATAGTGGGTTAGAGATATGCAGGACGGTGGCGGCAAGTAATAAGAAGGCTGAAGGGCATTATTGATGTGCATTTGGGGATGGTTAACTATTACAACAGGAGGTATTTGTAATGACATATTAAAGTAAAAGGGAGTTCCTTCATATTTACTCATTGGAGTTGCTAAAATGATTGTTAGATGTAACTCTACTCCAAAAGTTTAGCTCATCTTATTATTGGCATTTGGAGTGTTGGACTGTAGAATTTGGGCGTTCAACATTGGGTAAATCAAGGAAAAGATGAGTTTGACTGGGATGCCATGTTAAGAAAATGGAAATGGACCTTCAGTATAATTCAACACAAAAAATTAGCTCATTAGGTGATATGATTGTTCAATATCGTATAGAGAGACAACTTATTCCCTCAATCGATGTGGAAATTCTAATAGGAGGGAAGGTACACTTAATTTTGTTAAGATTGAAGTATTGCAAGTTTCACCATATCTTTTAGTTTTTTTTTTTATTGAATCTTAGTGAAAAGTAGAAAGTTATAAGAACGACCTCTGCGCCTTTCAACACTTCTTCATGAGGTTTCTAAGAAACAAATGGAGTTTTATTGAATCGTGTATACTATATACCTTCTCATTTAAAAGTTTTTAAAACGAGACATTACTTTATGTAATTATGTCTTTAAAATAACTCTTCTGGTACTGTTTATCTTTTTTCTTGAGCCAATCATGTGAGAATTTTATGACGTGTGATAGTGATACTTACAAGATGTGCCAGCTGTAGTACCATGTAGAATCTGTCTCCTGATTTAAAAGTTTAAGCATGAGAGATGTTACACATTTACATTTTAATTATGTTTTTAACCAACTATCAATCAGGGAAATAAATTGTCCTTTTTTAGAAATAATAAGTGAATGAAGTGTTAGTAGAAATCTGTATACCATGTAGATTATGATAATTTTTTGCATCTTGTTAGCTCCCTGATCCTAGAGTAGACTGTTTATACTATGGAGCTAACTCAGTTTTATTGTTGGATGTAACATCATTTGTAATTTTGCATCTACTTAATGCCATCAATTATACCATTTATTTCACTCACATGAAAAACTTTAGAACTAGATTTGACTGGTTGTTCATGCAAGCTATATTATACGTAGAGTGTATAAGTCAGTCTTATCATATCATCAACTCAATAATTGACCTTCATCGTGTTGCTGAATCTCGTTGTTGCATTTCAGATGAAATGATTGTGCTCTGTTTAGGACATTATTTTTAGATGTGAAAGCACAAAAAATCTACCAAAAAAGCTAAAGGTCTATGTGGCTTGAAGCAAAAAAGTAGAAATGAAGTGCATAGTTTACAAAATTGGAAAAAAATCCCAAATATTCAATCAGTACTATCATAGACAAATTGCAACAAAATAACTAATTTCAGCATGCAATATGCAAATAATTCCGACATTACTTGAAAGCCTCAAAGTTGAATTTAAAGAACCAGTTACGTTTCACTGGGGTCACTTTGGTTTTCATTGTTCAAAGCGTACATTCCTCTGAAGAACATTCCTCTAAAGTTAAATTAACACTAACTTGCCTTTTGAGGCAAGAAGTCAATATTTATAAGAAAAAGTCACCTTGTGAACTTCTTTTGGCAGCATTTTATGGAAGGTCATGCAAAAACTGTTCCAATTTCCCGGTTACCTCTCATCACAATCCTGGATACTAAACATTATTTGAAAGATGTCCCAGTTTGTCAGGTAACTATTATCAACTGTTTAAGTTTCTGCCCTCTTCACATTGTTTTGCTTGACATATCTCTAATTAGCTATCTTGTACAGCCATTTCATCTGGATCTAAATTTTTTCAATAAAGAGAACAGAGTTCTTCACTATCCTGTCAGGGCTTTCTATGTAGAAGGCTCAAACCTTATGGCATACAATCTGTCTTCTGGAGTAGAAAATGTTTACAAGAAGCTTTACCCATCGGTAATACTTAATTATTGTTTTCAGTTAGTATGTCGAAGCAGTATATTTTAACAGTACTATTGCACTTTTGAAACTGACAAATTAGTTGTTCTTCCAGATTCCTGGAAATGTAGAATTTCATCCAAAGTACATCATTTATGGTAAAAAGCAGCACCTATTCCTCATCGTTTATGAGTTTAGTGGCGCCACAAATGAAGTGGTTCTTTATTGGGAAAATACAGATACCCAACTTGCTAATAGTAAAGGAACTACGATTAAAGGTTTTCACCGTCTATCAGAGCTTTTAGTTTTGGCTTCTTAATGTGTAAACATGTTCTGCCATAGCTCATTATTCTGATACTTGATGAGTTTATCTCCTTTGCCATGTTCCAGGTCTAGATGCTGCCTTTATTGGGCCTAATGAGAATCATTATGCAATTCTTGATGAGGATAAGACTGGGCTGTCCTTGTATATTTTGCCTGGAACTGCTCTACAAGTGTTAGATGAAAAGAATGGAGCAATTGATCAAAATCAGTCTACTGACACTGATGGTACCAGTAAGGGTCCAATGCAGTTTATGTTTGAAACTGAAGTTCATCGCATCTTCTCAACTCCAATAGGTATGTGAGGAAGGGGTTTCATGAAAAGTATTATGTAATCTGCTGTGGCAATCCTGATCCGAATATTTTGATTATGTAGAATCAACTTTGGTATTTGCTTCCCATGGTGATCAGATTGGCTTGGTAAAACTGGTTCAAAATTACCGCCTTTCAAATGCTGATGGCCATTACATATCAACAAAAGCAGAAGGAAGAAAATTTATCAAATTGAAAGTAAATGAGATTGTCCTCCAGGTAAATGGTTCAGGTTATGTTTCTCTCTATGGAGTCTTATTTAACGAAATTCCAATACAAGAATTAGCAACTGCACATATTGAATCCCGTTCCTGTTTATTATGGCTTCTCTCCCAAGAACTACTTCATTCTCAAGTATGTTATTTTCCAGGTGCAATGGCAAGAAACTCTCAGGGGCTACGTTGCTGGTGTATTGACCACACATAGGGTGCTTATTGTTTCAGCAGATCTAGATATACTGGCCTGCAGTTCTACAAAGTTTGACAAAGGACTTCCTTCAATATCCTCGGATGCATTCCTTTTATTGTTCCAGTTATTTTATTGCCTCTTTACTATCTTTCTTGTAGGCTATTCTATATTTGCTTGGATACTTAACTTTTTGGATACTATAGATCTATTCTATGGCTTGGGCCTGCACTTCTTTTTTCAACTGCCACTGCTGTTAGTGTGCTTGGATGGGATGGCAAAGTGAGGACTATACTTTCAATTAGCATTCCTAATGCAGGTGGATACCTAATTCTTGCTTCAAACTGCATGTACATGTTTCCATTTTTGGGGCTATCCTGGTGTATTTGTTTTTCTGTTGGCTACATCTTTTTTCGTGCAACCTTGGGTGCTTAACTAATTTCCCTGCCTGGCTTCCTTGTGCAGTACTGCTTGGAGTTTTGAATGATCGGCTGCTGCTTGCTAACCCTACAGATATAAATCCTAGGCAAAAGAAAGGGGTTGAAATCAAAAATTGCCTTGTTGGACTTCTTGAACCTCTCCTTGTTGGGTTTTCCACAATGCAACAACATTTTGAACAGAAGCTTGACCTCTCAGAGATCCTATATCAGATAACCTCAAGGTTTTCCTTCTACAAATTTTTGACGCTTTAAGTTACCAGTTTCAAAAAAGAAAAAAACTGTTAAACGCTTTTAGTGTGGCATCTTTAGTTTCTTTCATGTTGCTTAAATGTTTGTTCTGATGGTACTATTTAGTTCTTTGTTGGTGTTAACATTTATAATATATCGCCAACCAGGAAATGTAGTTATTGACTCAAGTAGTTTTAATTTTTGTTTTTTGAATTCTTTGTCGAATGAATCACCTTTGCTTAAATACTTAGTTAGTTTAGCTAATCATAGCGACATATTTTTTTTTTGGCAAAGGTAACAAAGCGACATGCTTTTTTTTGATCATTAATGTTGTCCTTTGGTGGAGGTTATGAGGTCTAATTTTTATGGTGTATCTGGTCAACTGCCAAAAGAGGCAAGAATTGAATAGCAGGCTAGAGAACTGTATTTAGAAAATTTCAGTGGATTGTGAATGTGAAAGATCTGAAAATAGGATAAGGGAAAATCTGTTGTATGCGACAATTCTGAAGAACTCAACTTTTACTAGATTCCACATGTTTTGCTTAAAAAAAAAGGTCATAGGTCTTCCTGGAACTTGGAATCCTTCAAAAAATAATCAATATTCTCAAACCCAAACTAGTCAGTCTCCAACTGGGCCCATTTCATTCCATTCTTGGAATTTGTATATTGCAAAATTTATCTAAGAGATTTTAAAGATGTATATATTTCAGATATCTTAGTGTGTATATGTCAGATTTCTTTAGTAGTTGAATTAAAATGGGAGAGAAAGGTACTTGTTTGACATGATGGCAGTTTTCTTGTAGATTTTTGGTTGTAATTTTACTATGAGTGCTTGCACAGAAGCCTGTTGGTACAAGAATATTTGACAGTTTTTGTTTTTTTCTATATGAAGGTTTGACAGTCTGCGAATAACTCCTAGATCTCTTGACATACTTGCTAGAGGTCCACCAGTTTGTGGTGATCTTGCTGTTTCATTATCCCAGTCAGGCCCACAATTCACTCAGGTAAAAATTATTTACCAACTTCCTTTGTTTTTCATCTTTTGCTTGTTTGAGGTGAGGAAGAGAGACTGGAGGGAAGTAAAAGTGGATAACAGTTATTTATGAATAAGAAAAAAATTGTTTTGGATAAGAGTTACTTCTCTTGTTTGGTTATGAAGTTAAAGAAGAGTTGAAGTTAATGTGGAGTGTTAGATACCCCCACCATGTTAACTAGCATTTGAAGCCCTCCAGAAGTGGATGGGACGGTTGCAGTACATCATCACTTTTGCTTTCTCCAGATGTACTTTAAAATTTGAAATAACTCATCAGTACTTTACCTTCCCTCAACACACAATTGTATGCAGAACAATATGTAGTGTTAAGTTTGCATTGTCTTTGTGTTAATATTTGCTAACCTGAGTAGGTATTGAGAGGTACCTATGCAATCAAGGCGCTCCGATTTTCTACTGCACTGTCTGTCTTAAAGGACGAATTTTTGCGTTCAAGAGATTATCCAAGATGTCCCCCAACTTCACATTTGTTCCAGCGCTTCCGCCAGTTGGGATATGCTTGTATAAAGTATGTAATCATGGCAATATTTTATAATTCTGTTTAAAATGTCTAAAACTATATGCCATGTCCTTGAATTCATTTCATCCTGTCATTGCTATTTGTTTTTCTTCTTTCCTTTTTTCGGCTTTGGTGTTTGACCTGTTTGGATTTTTCCTACAATTTGCAGCTTTACATTCTCTTTAATATTATTTTGCATGTAGTAAATATTTTCTCAGCTATATAAACGTTTTGCACGTGGAGTAGATTTTTTCCCATCACTTCTATTAAATAGTGACATCTGCTTCTTTTTTTGTTGTGAAATTAAAATCTATTAATGTGGTGGCAAGAAACCGTGCATATAAGTTCTATATAAATTGTAGAGAATCACGTCTGGATCTTTAAAGTTTCATTACTAGCCTTTTCTCTTTCTTTTCTATATATTTTGGACCGGATCTATTTGGTTTTGTTCTTTTGACGTGCTCTATATACATGCTTATGTCATGCAAATTGATATCTTATTCTTTCGTGTCTTTTTTGTGTTTGCCGGTCAACAATTCCTCTGGTTTAATTTAGGTACTTGACTGATCAAAATATAAAAAGTCTTTGTCAGGACACGTTCCATTACTTTTTGATGTCAGACCTCTTTGCCTATGTCTTAAACGACATGGGTAGCTTGTTCCAAATATTTGAGACGGATAGTGTGACATTTTTTTGATTCAGTAGGATAGGTAACATGACAGAAATGTGAGACTAGGTTCAGGGTAAAACTAATATGCCAATGTGACAACAGTAGCAGCGACTTTTTGGTTTTCAAAATGCTGCTACTTTTGAGTGTTCCTCAATTAGAACTGTTTTATCATCGACCAAGGTGGAGATTGTGCCGCTTTAAATGTGTTTGGAAAAGTGGTCTGTTGTGAATTAATAAGATACAATTTCTATTTTGGTGATGTTTACAGTTTCTTTCCATCTAAGTCGTCCATTAAGTCTATATTTGCCATACTTTTACATGTCCAACTTTTAGATAACTTTCCGGTAGACTCGTGCAAAATTTGATATGCACATTCTTGTTTCAGGCTTTCAGCATCTTTTAATATTCATTCTTATGTTGGATTATAATATGATTGCAGATATGCTCAGTTTGACAGTGCTAAAGAAACTTTTGAAGTCATATCAGACTATGAAAGCTTGCTTGACCTATTTATATGCCACCTTAACCCAAGTGCTATGCGGCGACTAGCACAGAAACTAGAAGATGAAAGTGCTGACTCAGAATTACGACGGTATTGTGAAAGGATCCTTCGGGTGCGCTCAACTGGGTGGACACAAGGTATCTTTGCAAATTTTGCAGCTGAAAGTATGGTACCTAAAGGATCAGAATGGGGTGGTGGTAATTGGGAAATCAAGACACCAACCAATCTGAAGAGCATTCCTCAGTGGGAGCTTGCTGCTGAGGTGATGCCGTACATGAGAACCGATGATGGCACAATTCCATCAATTGTCACAGATCACATAGGTGTTTACCTAGGTTTGATAAAAGGAAGAGGTAACATCGTGGAAGTGAGAGAAGATAGTTTGGTGAAGGCATTCAAAGCTGAAAATGCTAAAGACAAGGCAAATGAGCCTCAAAAATCTATAGCTGCATCGGCAGCTAACCAGGTTAAAGGGTTGCCTGAGGGTGAAATGTTAATGGGACTAGAAAGCCTTGGCAAGATAGTTGCCAGTTCTAGTGTGGTAGATGAGCAAACAAAAGCAGAAGAAGAATTCAAGAAATCACTGTATGGATCTGCTGCTGACGGTACCAGCAGTGATGAAGAAGAAACATCAAAAACAAAAAAATTACACATAAGAATTCGAGACAAACCTGTGACATCTGCTACAGTGGATGTGAACAAGATAAAAGAAGCCACAAAACAGCTGGGCCTGCCGATTAGTAGAACAAAATCATTAACTAGTTCATCCCCAGAACTTAGCCTACTTGTACCTCCACCTTCTTCTGCAACCAATGGGTCAGTTACAGCTCCAGTGGTTTCAACATCTGCTGATCCGTTTGGAACAAATTCATTGACACAATCTGCATCGATGCCGAATCTTGCTCCTAAGGCAGTGGGTGCTGGAGTTGCTGCAGGGCCCATTCCGGAAGACTTCTTCCAGAATACTATATCATCCGTCCATGTTGCGGCATCATTGCCTCCTCCTGGGACTTACCTTTCTAAGCTGGATCAAAATTCTCAAGTTGCTGAAGCCACTAAAATGCAACCTAGCCAGGGTGGTGCATCTGCAGTTGATGTTGGTCTACCTGATGGTGGTGTCCCCCCTCAAGCTACTCAACGACCTGTTTCACTTGATGTGGTAGGTCTTCCTGATGGTGGTGTTCCTCCGCAGCAGTTCGCTCAACCTTCTGGTCTGCAACCTCATGTTCAGATGTCAAAACCTCCCGTGTCCAACCAACCTCTTGATCTCAGTTCTCTTGAAGCTCCAGGTTCAGGACAACCTTCTGCACACCCATCTTCTCCTCCAAAAGCTGTGCGTCCTGGACAAGTAAGTTTTCTTTTCCACTCTTATAAATAATTAGGAAATTGATGGTACCAAACTATGACCAGTTCCTGCCTTCATATTGAACTTGTCTGATCATTAGTAATAATGGGAAGATTGATGGTAATCATTAACTTTTTTGTTTTTTCTATGTGCGAATGCTGGAACATAAGAACGAAAATTGGCCTTTTGAATGCCATACATGTTATAATAGCGCATGAAGAATTTTGTAGGACTGCTTTGGGTTTGCGGTAACTGTAAAATTAAAGCACAGATAGCTGGCTTATTTACATATCTAAGAGTGTTGGGTTTTGTCATCAGATTCTTCACTAAGTTGGTGAGGCCGTTATGTAATTATTAGTTGATATTTCTGATTCACTGGAGTGTAGGAGGTACAGTGAGGCCTCAGGACCCTTCCTCAGTTGCTGATGTTCAGTGATCTGTTGTCACAGTTCATGGTTGAATATCGAGCGTTCTAGTAAGAGAAAATATAATGCTTCCTTGGATATGGATTTGTGTGCTTTTGAAAAATCAATTACCTTACCTAAGTCTAATTTGACCAATCTTCATGTGATTGATTTGGCCTAGTAAAGGGAAATCCCTTGTACTAAAAGATACAAGGATGCTGAGAAAATTGAGTGCTACAAGAAATCCCTTCATTTTTGGATTGTATCATTGCAAGTCAGGATTAAACAAGTGATGGGTAAGGGAAAAGAAATTTGAAGTCAAAGGTTAAGTAGATAGATAATTAAGCTTAACTGCAACGAGCATACTGATTCTGTTATGGTGTATATATTTAGGGTTTCGACCTTCTTAATGGGTGGATTCTACTTCACTGTCTGACAAAAAACAAAAGACAGATAGGCCAAATCCGCTGCTGGTGATATGCTCATTTGTGCTTCACTTCAGAAGAAATAAGAGGAAAATCACATTGCCAAGAGGGACAAGGAGCAATGATGCTCCAAAGTGAGGAATTGTAGATAAGTCTGCGGAAGAAAAACTGATGAAGCTAGGGAGACCTATGAACTATTGCTATATGATTACATACAACAGAATTTTTTTTGAGCTTTTGAATAACAATTTTCTCTAAAAAGCTTCTCCTTGCATGGGGTTCAAGAAACTAAATACGACAAAGATTTACTGAGAACCATTGAGGAGGTCCTTGAGCACTAGTGTCAGTTGAAACTTGAAAGTCTTGGGGTCAAATATGTCCAAGTCAGAATCCTCATCATTTTCTTACAATATGCATTTTTCTTTGTCATAGGTTCCTCGTGGGGCTGCTGCTCCACTTTGCTTCAAGACTGGTCTTGCCCATCTTGAGCAAAATCAGCTGCCAGATGCATTATCCTGTTTCGATGAAGCATTCTTAGCATTGGCTAAGGATCAATCTCGTGGAGCTGACATAAAAGCTCAAGCTACAATATGTGCACAATACAAAATTGCAGTCACTCTGCTTCAGGTACCTTAATCTTTTACCAAATAGCTACAGTCTCTACTTTTTGTTTGCCTCCTCTTGTTTCTGTCCCTATTAATTGACGCCACGTATTTTCTTTGTAGACTACTGCATTAGAAGTTACCAAGTGAATCTAATCTGCTCCTAATACAAGTTGCTAGCTTCATTTCTTTTAACATTAAGGAGATATTCACATCTTTTTATATTTCAAGATAACAACCATTTTGTTATCACCACTATAGGCTACTTCACCATGTGGGTTGAATTAATACCACTAGTCTTAAGATTAAAACTGAATATTTACAGAGATCTGTTAGCGGAAGTACCAAAAGTACCAAACTGTACTCTTAAGAGTCCGTTTGGTTGAACTTAAAAAAAAGTAACGTTTTAAAAGTCAACTTTAGTAACTTTTAAGTTAAAAAATGATATGTAGAGGAGTACCTACTTTTATCTTTTTAACTTTTTTTAAAGTCATTGTAACTTTGCCAAACATCCCCAAAAGCTAAAAATGACCTAAAAGTAGGTTTGGCCACTTTTAAGCCAATCCAAACAGGATCTTAGTTTTAGAAGGTTAAATATGTGTAGTCAGGTAATACCAGGATTAAAATTTGGAATTTGCAAGGAACAAAGCGCAATTAGCTCTATAAGAAAAGTAGGAGTCTAGCTAACCCTTCTTTTCTGTTCTTGTGTTTCATCCCAAAATGCAGCTGTTTTCAACTTCTCAATAGAATTTTCTGCATTAGAATTTAATGCAGCAAACCCACTAGCTAGTTTTGTTTTGTCCCTACATCATATGCAGGGCGTAGTTTGAGATAGCCTTTGTAAACAAATTGGATGATTAAAGAGAGAGGAGCGGGAAGGGAGATGTATTTATCGGTGTATGGGTGACTTAGGTTGAAATCTAAGCTTCATTGCTGAGAGAACCTTTTATTTACTAGCCAACAGCAATATTGAACAAATATTACTTGGTTTCCATTTCAAGGTTTTGTTTTGTTTGGATGGGTGGCTTTAGCCTATTTGGCCATGAAAATTGTGAAATTTGAAGAAAAGAAAAAAAAGGTTTTTGTTTTCACAGTGAAAAATGATATTTGGAAATTAGAGTTATTTTTTTATAGTGATTTGCAGTACAAAAAAGGTCAGTTTTTCGGTGTTCTTCAAATTCTGGTAAATTCCTAATTTTTCCGAAATTTTTTGGCCAAACATGATTTCCAAAATTCAACTCTAGAAAGAAGTAAAAAATATTCAATGGCCAAATGGCATCTAAGAGTCCTTTGTCACTTCATTGCAGGAAATCAGCCGACTGCAAAGAGTTCAGGGGCCAAGTGCAATCAGTGCAAAGGATGAAATGGCACGATTGTCTCGACACTTGGGTTCACTGCCTCTTCTCGCTAAGCACAGGATAAATTGTATTCGAACTGCTATCAAGAGGAACATGGACGTACAAAATTATGGCTATTCCAAGCAGATGCTTGAACTTCTATTATCTAAGGCACCTCCAGGCAAGCAAGACGAATTGAGGAGCTTGGTTGACATATGTGTTCAAAGGGGGTTGTCCAACAAGTCAATTGATCCACAAGAAGATCCATCCCAGTTCTGTGCTGCTACGCTTAGCCGTCTATCAACCATTGGTTATGATGTGTGCGATCTATGTGGAGCCAAGTTCTCTGCTCTGTCATCACCTGGCTGTATTATTTGTGGTATGGGTAGCATTAAAAGATCGGATGCTCTTGTGGTTCCTGTTCCCTCTCCATTTGGCTGAAATTACCGGTTGAAACAAAATTTCCTCAGAAATTCTGGGCTTGGTGGTTGTGATGTTGGTATTAGCATAGTGCAATTGTTTGTACATAGTGTAATTTTGTACTTGGTGTTCTTTTGTTCCCTCCACATCATCTTTTCCTATCCTCCTTTTCCCTTGTCTAGTTTGGCCGTGTGCAACTAATTCCAGCAATCAGTTCCTGTAGAAAATTTTGCTATTAGTGGCGGGTGTTCTTTTGTGTGGTTTCTCTTTAAATACATCTTTTTTTTAACATATCATGATGTTTATTTTTCCCAAAGATGTTAGTCCTTGTAAACACTGATTTCTTTGGATCATATTATTTAGGTCTACAATGACTATACTCCCATGTGCCACTTGAGCTTACACGGAATATAATTGTTGTTGTTACAACCATTGTATAAAAGAGAAGCATAGATGTTATTATGGTGCATTGTCTTGCTATTAACTGCACAAGATGATCTCTATAAGTTTCCTTTGGCGTCAAATTTGTTCCTTTTAACACAATTTGAATCTTGATTGCTGAAATACCCCTGAACATATATCATGACAAAAAATAGATCGCTGCATTTATAGTAACAGCATTGATGCATCTAAATAAAATTACACTTTCCAAGACTCTAAAAAAAGTACTACAGAATAGATATCACAAATTTTATTGTAAAATATTTGAAAAATTATAGAATACAAATAAAGAGTAAGAGCTTGTTTAGATTGACTTTATAAAGTAGTTTTTAGATCAAAAATAAAAAGTCAAACTGAAATAACTTTTAAGTCAAAAAAAAAAAAATAGGTGGGGAAACTAGTTTTATGGACTTATTTTAAGTTATTTCTTACCTTGTCAAACACTTCTTAATTTATTTTAAGTTATTTTTTATATTTATCAAACACTTTCAAAAGTCAAGCCAAACACCCTCTTACGCTTGAGACAAATTTGAGACAGCAATATACTATGGCACTGACCAAGATAGAGTAGTCGAATGAAACACAACCTTGGCTACAGAATTCAATCTACAAGTAATCATATCACATATACTCTGATTCCAAATCTTGTGTTTCAGCAAGCAACATTTTTGCTTACTCTAGAGATAATGATCTCGTCGAGTTTATGAACTCTAGGTGTCTAAGGGATACAAAGAATTTCATAAATTAAATTTGCTACAATCCTATACTGTTATGTGAAACAATATCAGTGACCATTTGTTCCATTAACACTTCCCTCTGAAATGTTATGCTTAGTATTCCGTCTTTTCAGCAAGTACTCTGGAACTTGTGGAAGCTGAGACACATGAGAATATCTTATTGGTGTATGAGGTACCTGAAGCTGAAATTGTAAGGCATTACTTGAACTAATTGTGAAAGGGGTTCTCTTCCTCGTCTCTCGAGGCATTTCATAGTTTGATTTCTAAGTTCATCTGGTAGCTGGAGGCACACCCAATCTAGTAATGCATCCAAGTCCTTTGCAAAATCAAGAAGATACCAATCCAACAACTTGGGGATAATGAGCTTATTTGTTGCTGAAATACCAACTGCTGCTTGTAAGTAATCTCTTTTTGCAGTTTCCAACTGAGTCTCAACTTGAGATGCAGTGTAAACCCTCACCTTCAGTATGGAAAAGATCACAACATACAATTAGAATTACTTGGACATAATATCAAGACTTGAAACATTATGTTAACACCAAGTTTAAAGACTACAACATACAATTGGAATTACTTCAGGAGATGAATGATTAACCGACTCATTATACAATGCTTTTTCTTTAATTTTGCCAGAACTCTTTTCTCAACCATTATGTTTTTTTACTTCTTAATATGTGAAATGGCGTCATTTCTGTTTGTAGACATTCAGAAAGCTATACGTTTTGAAGTTTCCAGCTCAGGAAAATGAATTGTCAAGCCTATGACTTTGCGAAAACTGAAAAAGTAATATGGTCGAAAACTTACTGCAGGGGAGGACCAACTTCCACAGGAGAGTGCAAATGTGACAAGAGGTTCAGACCACTCCAAGCCAAAAACGCTCCGAACTTTCAGCTCATTGTCTTTTGCTGACTTTGAACAGGTCTTTCAAGTGATGGAAAATAGATTAAGAGTTTGTTGAATGAAAGAAAAATATAAAAAGAATTGCTCTAAGCTCACACAACTGCAAAACAGATTGAGGAACATCGAAAGGTAACTTACATATTTTAGGTGGTACGGTAGCCTCAAAATAAAGTGCTCAATCATGATTGCATTTAAAAAATGCCCTCCCACATTAATTGTTGCCTGATGAAATTCATTCAGAAAGTTAAATAGATTCCGGAGTTCATTTGCCACAGTATCAGGAAAACCTACTCTGCATATACTTTTAACTGATCCATTACAAAGGAGAAACGTGTATTAATGGATCAACTATTGTAGCATCAGCAATATACGAAGCATGGATTATAATGACTGAGTAACTTGCCTTTTGCATTAGTGATACAACCTGCTCAGCAGTCTCCGGGATACCATGCTCTATAAATGCCTGACAGATTCGTGACAAAAGGAATTATTTCTTAAGTCAGAGTATAACATTACTTGAACTTTTGGGTAAAACATTGGCCCCTTACATTCATCACACAGGAATTGTATGTATTTATCCAGAATGCTAGCTTCTGCTGATGAGTCAAACCCTCTAATTTCACAGATGATAGCTTGCCAAGGAGAATCCTTCGGTTCAAAATGGAAGCCACATTAAGGACATGCAAATATATAGACTCCTTAATCATAATTACTAGAAAATGAAAGATAGACTAGAACTTACTTAAGTCTGTGTATCAGAAACGAAGCATTCATTTTCCGGTTTAAATTAACAGAGTTAGCATCTATGTTGAGTATATATCTGTATTCGCCAATATCTTGCTTCCTTAGTTCCGAGCAGATGCAATACGGATCTTGCAACTCCCTTTCCCCATTGCTTTCATTTAACACTTTTGCTCCTAAAGAGCGAAAAGATTCTGGATTAGCTATCTTCCCTTTAGATGTGCTCAACCTTAATAAGATGCTAGACAAGCACTTCAAAATGTCTTCAGAGATTTTGTTTTCTGTGCTTTCAGCTTCCGATTGTCGTTCATCTAAAGAAGCTAAATAGCTCTCTTGTGCCTGTTCTACAACCCTGCACTGAACAGATAGAATTATACTAAGATCAATTCGCACGTGAAGCATCAAATGCCAACTTTCTTGCTGGTTGCTTAATGGTATGTATATACCTGAACCCTAACATCTGCTATTTTGCTGATTGATTCAGGCTTAACTGGAGGCCTTACTAACGAAGTCTTTATCGTGTTGAATTGCTTCTGTGGAGATGGCTTATCCTTAGTACAACTTTCAGCCGAGTGATTCTCTTTTCGTAGGCCATCTATCAATGAGTCAGTGCAACTCTTCATAACAGCTTGTCTGCTATTTGATGTTACATCATAGCTAATTCTCGAGCTACCAAACACTGATTCTTTTAATAACAACTTTCTACTTGAAGCACTCCTATCTAGAGAAAGCGAAGAGTGTGGCACGGATGATCCGAGATTGACTTCACTCATGGAAAATGATCTTGAATGTCTTTGCTTAGAAACTTTACCATGTAACTGAGGGCATGAATCAGACAAATGATTATCAGCCGTAATTCGCCTTGAGCATGTGGAAACTGCTTCTTGATAGAGACCTTGTCTATAATTAACAACCTGTTCCTCAAGCCGGACCACCTCTTCTTCCAAAACAGCTACTTCAGCAAGAAGCTCTAATGTCTGCATTAGTGTCATCAATTCATTTATCATATTCTCAATATTTTCATAACGAAAACACACAAAAAAAAAATCATTAGAAATTTCAATTGAACCACAAGTACTAACATATTTGGGAAGATAAGGAGGAAGGCGAGGTAGAGTTCCTAAAGGTCTATAAAAAGCTCTTTCCAGTGCTCTGTGAATATTTTCTTCATGCCTCAACTTCTTCTTTAGCTTATCAACCTGCCAATTTGAACGCGAAAAATCAGAAAATTTTAAAACCTCAAGGCAAAAAATAAAAAATTTAATCTTATAAATATAAAGAATTGAGATAAGTATATACATCTTGTAGTAAGGCTAATTTTCTCTCTTTAGCTGCTTGACGCCGATTAACTCTGGGCTTCTCTACAGACAAGAATTTGTTTTGCTGTATTTCCATCTTCTTCTCCTATCAAACATTTAATAAGTAAGATAATTATATGTGTAATTAAAAGGGATATTGAGAATATGAGTCCAATTCAGAAATTGGATCCAAAGATGATAACTTTTTGTCAGTATAGATTGTGTATTATTCAAGACAATGGCCAAATAAAGGAAGAAAAAGAAAAAAGAGGAAAGGGGACAAAAAAGAAGAGAAATCTCTATAATTTAGCATAATCAAAGTTGTTGCACAACAGAGAGAAGAAAATTTAGGGATTTTTGGGAAGGAGAAGAACTCACCTTTTGAGGATTCAAAGGAACTTTTTTGGGGTGTGGAGGCTGTCGGAATCTATTGTTCATTTTCTTGAAAATCTGGTAAAGAAAATGGTGGTGTCGAAGTTTATAAGGTAAATTTCAGATAAAGACCAGTCTAAGGATTTTGAAGAAAAGAATAAAAAGGTAGAAGAAATTGAGAGAGGTTGAAGAAGAACATACATAAAAAACACAAGCATGAGATAGAGAGAGAGAAAGAGAAGAGAGAGCGGGAAAGTTAAAGGGTGATACAGAACAGAGAGAAAAAAAAAGAAAAAAAGTAGTGGGATTGGGGAACTAGAACAGAGTAGGAAGCATCTCTGTTTTTTTTTCTTCATATATATTTATATTTAAATTTGATTAATTTAGATGAGAAAATATTTCAACAGTGTTCAAGGATTATTTTTTATATTTAAAAAATATTTTTTCTTATTCATCCAATTATTGGAGTGGAAATAGCTTGAGTTGTGAGTAATATACTAATAATGGTAATAATAGCTACTATCGATGAGTTTTATGCAAAAGAATATCTTCTTTTTTAATATATATATAAAAGAACTATAAAAATAACATCAAAAAAAGCATTTGCTGAATTACTTTTTCTTAAATAAAAGGCTATATTCATCTATTTCCTCTGTGATAGATGAGATGAATGGTTAAAAACTTAAAATAGAGGTTTTGAGTTTCAGTATATGAAATAAGAAATACTTTGTGCTTTCTTTTGTAGTGGTTTAATTGCTCAGCACACATATAAATTAATTGTTTGAATGAGTTTTACCTGATAATACCTTATTCGAATTAGTGAAGCAGAATAAAATAAAGCCAATTAACAAAAAAAACTAATTATTCTTACCATATACATGAGTTTTAAATTAATACGAATTGTATAAAGATTAAAACATTACTTCCAATTCTAAATTACTACTCTCCATCAACACACTTTCCCTTTTAATAAACTTTATAAATAAATTATTTTTTATTTGTAGATGTTCAATATTGTATCTCACTTATTTAGCAAAAAAATATATAATTTTTTAAAAAGTTTATTTATTTTAAACTAGACATATCTTTGTATACTTCTTAAATTACGTGCCTGTTCGATCAAGGAATATGGACGTATAGTAATAAATAAATAAATAACAGAAAGCGGTGAGTCCAAAAAGAGGAAAGAGCAGAGCACTTGTGTCAGTAGAAAATAAAGCAACAAACGAATATGGACGAAGAAAGTGAAGGTCAGGTGGAATTTTTGACTCATGATTTTTAACACATATGGTAAATTTTATTATTAGGAGCTATATTGAATTATTAATAATAAAAAATCGATAGATGCTCAAATAAATATCGAATGAATGAAGTATTCCATTAAAAAATACGTAGTATTGTTTAATTCTTGTTTGTTTCATTTTGTTTTTGTGGGCTTATATTCGATTGCCACTTTATTTCATTTGGCCAACATTGAATTGCATATATATATGCTATCCAGCTCTTATCAATATTCTATGACCTGCACCTCTCATTTTCTTACTGTTTTGGCTGTTTTAATTTCATGGACGTGACGGTATCCATCCATATGGACTAAATAAATAATAGTAATGCAATATTCCAAGTTTAAAAAAGGACGACATGTCTTTGGATAATGTTTTCAATTGAATTTGTTTTTTTTGTATGTCAAAATATTGGGGAAAAAACAAACTCGTTTCAGAACTTTAATTTATTGATGCACAAAATGCAATTGTCACTGCTACACATAATCTAAATAATGTACCTCTTTCTCATAAAATCTTCATAATCCAAAATGCTGGTAAGCTACAAATAGGTGTAAAAATAAATAAATAAATAAATAGGAATTAATATAACGGATCCTGGTCCCAAGTACCAAATAAACTAAGGAAAATTGTATGAAATAATAAATTATTAATTTAAATTAAATGTTATAGACGTAGTTTATTTTATTTGTAATTTGTAGTAAATATTTTATTTTTTGTCATCTAATTCGGTATACAATTACCTATTCGATATATAAATGTATAAAATGCGGTTGTATTTATATAAATGGAGAGAAAAATAAATATACAAATTCAAATACATATATTTTCGTCTTATACACTAATAATTATAGAAATACAGTTCTTATTATACAAATTACAATGTATAAATAAATTTATAAAAAAAACGGAATAATTTATTTTTAAAAATTGAATGTATCTAGTGAATTGCACAAATTAAAAGTTCTATGACAAATATAAAATATGATATGAAGTATAATTATGTAAACTAAAACTATAATATATAAATATAATTTTTATATTTGTTATATATCAAAATTAAGAAATTACTCATAAAGTACTTTGGAAGATGTTGTCACAAAAATTAGGGTAAAAAGGTAGTAAAGCATTCCAAGTAGACAACAGCTTTATAAATGCTTTATAAATTATATATGAGTACGTAGTTGGGGCGGAGCTACCCTTATTGAATGGATTCATTCAAATTTTTTTTGGCGGAAAATTATATTATTTATATATGATTAAAATAAGTTTATATGTATATATAATATATGTCGAACTCCTTGCGACTATCTATTTCTATAGATTTTGAACTCCCTTATTAAAAATTCTGGCTCCGCCTCTGATACGTAGTACCAAATTCATTATAAATGCTTGTTGAACAAGATTATATTATTTGTAGGGAGTACTATTTTGGGTAATTAATTGCACATATTTCGATATTTGTCCCTTTTGTAGGTTACAATAATTACGTAGGTAAGCGATAACCTTTTCATGGGTTTCACAGTTGGAGGGTACATCTACTAATTAATTAATCAAAGAAAGTTTGTAGTAAATTAATAGGCCAGTTTTAGAATTATATTGATTATTATGCTTGTTTCAATTGATATATAACAGAAATTACGTGCCAACTAAGTACACTAAGATGCCGTTTGGTTACTGTTTTACAGATATTAGTTGTGCAGAATTTAATTATGCAGAGTTTAATTATGCAAATATTAGTTATGTGGATATTAATTATGTGATAAATATTACTTTTGCTTACTTTTACTTATTCGTTCTATTATAAAAAAAAATTATTCAGGATATAATCAAATAATTACTAATTTATTTATTGCTTCTCATATAAGTTTGATATGAGTAGAGTTTCAATGATACGATTGATTTCACTATAATAAAAATAATTTTTAACGGTATTAAATATTGACATTAATAAAATGTGTTAATATTTTTATCGGTATTAGTGTCAATAGAGTCAATATCGTTAATAACATATACAAAGAATATCAATTACTATTAAAAATATCTATTTAGTAACAATTAATAATTAATTATCACTAATAATCATTATTGATATAATGTGAAGGCCGTCCGGATCGATTCATTAAAAATAGCACAGTTGTACCAAAAAAAAAAGTGAAAAACTAGGTAGTTGTATATTGGAGTAAGTATTGTAATTATATTGAGCAAAGCACGTGAAAGCATATCCCATGCTTGTCCATTTTCAGCTTTGAAACATATTGATTGTGCACATGTGCCCTTATCAGTTTCATCATCAATATATATATATAATCGTACCGCTCTGCAATCCGATCATAGCATAATATGATCGTAAATCATTTCATATTATAAAAGTATATTTTTCAATCTTTATTTTAATTAATTTATTTTTTATCTTTTAATTTATAATTAATTTGATTTGAATCAATCCAACATAACGCTCTGTTAATATATTGATTGGCTAATGCCTCCGTAAAGTAAAATATTGACTAATGAATTAATTTTTGTGATAAAGCAAGATTGCTCCCATTTCTCCCAGCTGTAATTAATACTAAAATTAACAGTTGAAATACAAACTTTTCCTCTTAAGGAGCAAACTTCCAAAAAGATGGGGAGAAAGCCAAAACTACTTTTGAACATGTTAATAAGACTCATTCCTCTTGTGTTTTTTGCTAAAATAATGTATCAATCACTTTCATTTGCTGTGAGCACGATCCTAAATATACGAGTCCGAAGTCTAAAGGTATAAAATTTTAATAAAAATTTTAAAACGGTATATAAATTTTTATTTTAATTAAAACGGTAAAATCGCTGATAGAGCAGCGATTTTGCTCGCCGGAAAAAGCAAAATCGCTGCAATAGCAGCGATTTTCAATATAAAAGTTTTTTAAATTTTTTTTTAATAAATCGCTGCCTAGGCAACGATTTGCTTTAAATATTTTTTTTTTTTTAATTTCAAATAAATAATTTAAGTTAAATCGCTGCCTAGGCAGCGATTTATTAAAAAAAGATTTTAAAAAAAATTATATACTGGAAATCGCTGCCATTGCAGCGATTTCTTAAAAAAAAAATTAAAAAATATTTAAAATGCAGCGATTTTGCTTTTTCCGGCGAGCAAAATCGCTGCTGAGGTTAAAATGAAAATTTATATACCGTTATAAAATTTTTATTAAAATTTTTATCCTTTAGGCTCGAGACTCCTAAATATACTCTCCTTCTTTCCTTTTTTTAATCATTTTGATCTGTCAAATATTCTTCTTCTTTTTTCATTTCATGTTAGAAATATATATCCAATTAAAACTTCAACTAAGCAACTACTGGCAAATAATATAACTTTATTGGTCAATTTCTATATAATACTGCGTCACGTTAGCATGCAATCCCTTTGGCATAATGCATTGTCTTCCTTAATTTTCCATACTCGGCTTTTTTTACTTATTTCCGTGCTTTTTTATTACTCTGGTTTCATATTAGTTGATTATTATTTTTTATATAAAAAAAAAAATTAAAAATAAGAAGATAATTTTATTATTTCACCCCTTCAAAAACTTCTTGGAAATTTCACAAACAAATATGAACATCTTAAAAATTAATTGCAAGGGTAGTATATAGAAAAAATTTAATTAATACTTTCTGTCGGGGATCTATTGTGGCTAGTAAATCATGATTTCGTTTATGTTTTGTTCAATATTAATTTAGTAAGGTGTCAACTAATATAAAACAACTATCTTTCCGGACAAAAAAAGCATTTGTCATGCTTCCCAAATTGTTTTGAATTGATTTTTTCTATTAGTAGAAAAGTAAAGTTTACGTACTATTTTTCTTAAATCCCAATACTAATTGTTGTTGTCGTCATCATGAATGGCTGTACTATTATACTCCATAACATAATGCTTCATATTTATGGTGGTTACTAATGAGAGCAGCACAATATATAATTTATGATGGCCGGTACTCTCTATGTCTATTTGCCTAATATACACGCTTTATCTTGAAAAAAAAAATGATTTGCTAAGGGTAAAAGACAGAAAAATAAATTGTTTTTTTTTTATATGTTGTAAAAATAAGAATCTATTTTAGGATTAACTGAACAGAGAAAATATTTCATTAAGACAAAGTAATAATTTTAAAGTTCAAATATTTCTAATTATAAAAAGCTGACATTTTTTTGGAAACGGACTAAAAAAAGAAAAATGTATTTGACTAAGTTGAGAGAAGATAATAACCAATTAACTATGACAATTCACGAGTAGCTTGCCTTGTCCCAGGACCCAGTAGTATTTGTTGGTGTATATTTAGCTACTACTAACTACTTGCTAACAACCTAATCGAATTTCAACATCATTAATTGATAAATTAAAAGTCCCACAACTTCATAAATTCTTTGAAAAAATAATTTTCTAATTGGCATCATGGACTATAATTTTAGTTACTAGTTGTAGGTGTAAATTAGGTAGCCACTAATAATTGAGGACATTAAAGAAAGTCTTCAATTATTGAATGGTAGAAAGTTAATGAAATTTAAGTATGAAAGAATGTTTTCGTACAAAGGCTATGGTGCCATGCCATCCCTCACTTGCTAAAATTACCTGCATTATGCATGTTCTGGATTTTTAAAAGAAGAAAGACAAGGCATTGAAGATTCAACAAAATTAATGAGAGGAGAATAATTTCTTCTAAAGTTAGTTATATTGCCAAATAAAATATATGAATTGAGTGTCATTTATTGCCTCAATTCTACCCACCCCTAAAAATTGAACTCCTCTATCATTAATTTTTTTTTCTTAATATGTGGTCGTAAAGAATCAAAAATAGAATGAGTTAATAAATCGAAAGGCGGATAATGATCGACGTCCTTGACAGGGGTAATGAATTGTTTATCATTATGTCATCGATCGCTCAAACTCGTATCAAATTTTAATGTGTTTCTATTTAGTTCACCAAGTGGATTGGAGCAATCATATTTTTATGGCTAGTTTTGCAAAGGGTCAACCAAATCCTTCCTGGAAAATATAAGGTCACTCTACCAATGATGATACAAATTCTCATGGCATTTACTTTTCGTCATCCCTTGCTAACAACCATCACTATTTTTTTGCAATGGGCAGGCTTGAGCGGTCCCCTATTTGCAGGAGCCGTTCGGTCGCCTTCACTGGGCTGGATTTTAAAAAGCCCTTTCGTTATTATTGGACCACCTTCTCTCACCATTCACTATTGGAGGTGGCAAAATTAACCCAATTCGTCTAATTTGTCCAACTCATTTCAGTTCACTAATAATTGAGTTGATACATAACTCAAATTAACTAGTAAAAAATCTTGTGGAAAATATATTTAAAAATTTATTTTATTTATTTGATATATATATATATATATATTATATAGCTATGATAAAGAAAAAAGAATTTTATTAAAATTTAGTAAAAATTGGATTGATTAGATTATGACCTGCGTTCTCGCTCAAGTAGCATTTGAGAGGATTATTGGTCATCCATCTTAACCCGTCCAGATTCAGTTCAATTCATTCATTTGGTACATATATCCACTACCAAAGGGTTGCATCCCTAAAATGGGCTTTTTCCTTGATCCAGTCAAAAAGATTTGCGTAAACCCTTATGACTCGCTAGAAGCCCAATCTCACAGAAAAATGTGCACTTCACAATATGTATATATAATATATATATTTGTATATACTAATGGAAACAACAAGCCGATATATGGAAACTAATCAATCCGTCGTAATTCGTCTAGTCATCCTACGAGCTTTTAGTTGTCTTATACAACATATTTTGTGAAGGAATAAATTTTGGACCGAAAAAACAAATAAACATAACTAGACGTAAGCAGATTATTAACCCGCTCAAACATAAACGGATTGAGAGATCATGATTTTATTGACGGACCTAGGAAGAAGGGTCTATTTGACCACTAGCGAAACGAAAGTAATTTGCACAACATATATGACACGGGCTTTCCTCTTTTTCTCTTAAGGTTACAAATGAATGTTGAAATTGCCCTTTTTCAATGATTGGGCCGAAAAGGGGGAGCATATGGACTCCAATAACGTTACTACGAGCCTTTCTTCGGAAAAGCCTATGGGCCTCAAGGCCCTAAATCTCCAAATTATACATATACAAATATACACGCATGCGCATGTATATATACTTTCAACAGTTCAATTTACATTGCAATTGATATTATGAAATGTTTGATTTTATTTATATGATTTATAATGTTATATAACAAGAAAAATTGGATTAACCCCAATAAGCCATACATTTAAATGTATCATATAATATAAAATAGATGAGAGGAATATAATTAATTATTACACTACAGCGTATTTGAGCGCACATGCTCTCGAGTATTAAGCGTATGACAGCAAGCCTCTAGCTTCCCACTACAAATTTAGAAGCTCCTTGTATTACAGACTTACAGTTACAGCTAATTAAAATTAATCTGATGTCCATTTATTGTGCGACATGTTTAGTCCAAAGTTTGCCCCTCTATTCTATATAATATTACTCTATTTTTTTAAAATCAGACATCGCAAAATAAAACAAAATAAGGAATATATATAGCATAAATAATCAATTAAAAAGATAAATTAAAATTTTGAATCTATGAGTCGTAGCTCTTTCCTGACTTGATCAACGTAGAACAATAGCAATCCCCTCAAATTAGAAATAACTTATTTAAGTTATTTTTGAAAATTATATCCCACATCTCAATTATGACCTTCATCTTTTAGTGTTATCTATGATCATACTTCTTTTTATTTAATGGACTATAATTTACAGCTAAAGACAAACCAGGAGTGCCAAAAATTATTATAATTAGGAAGAGATACACTTTAGCTTTGCTGGGCATGGGTTCACTACCCTACTTTAATTGTTGACTAATTTTCCTTTGACTAGAAAATGAGTTTAAAGTTAGTCAAAATCAAGAATCTCCACTAATAGTGTGCTGTCATTTTCAACCTCCCATGGGTCCCAGCAGGATCAATCTCTTAATTAGCCTTAATTGAAAAAGAATTAGTATTAAATAATGTTAGGACAAAACATAAATCTAAGCCGTACTCTCTAATGCGCATGCTTCAACTTGCTGATTTTGTTAATCAACCCACGAATCTCTGTCTCCATGTGATCGAGACGGCTCCAAAAATATATATATATATATATATATATATTTTTAAAAGTGTATCTTTTACTAGAAAAATAGACAATTAATTTAGTGAAGGTATCTTTATCGTTAATAATAACGTAATTCAAGTATCAATGTGGGGTTTAAGACTCCTTGTGCCTTAATCATAAACTAACTTAACTACCACTATCTCTATATTATTTTAAAAATCGTGGGGCCACTACTCCATATTTAACTTTATATGTACTTTTTTTCTCTCTTAGAAATACTACTCTTATCTTATTTTGTCATTTCATATATAATAACTTAAAGATTCCAGCTTTACGTACACTTAGGAAATGTCAATTCAATTTTATTCCTTAAAAAAATAAATGTACAGTACTAATAGAATATGGTTTGGTCTTGGTATCCTTCTCTCTAAGATTTATTTAGTGTCAATATTTTGGAGTTTAGCTACTTTACATTTGTATAAACATATACGTCGTTACATTGCAAATAAAATTGTAGCTTTTATTGGTAATATATATATATAAATATCAACAAAGAGTGTTAAAATTTCATTGATATTTATTTAAATATTTCATCTAATAAATATATATTTAACCGAACTTAAATATATTCTACTAAAAAAAATATTTTTGGCATAATATTATATTTAGCCACATCTGAACACATGAGGGTGTAACTTGTAAGTTCAATTAACTAGCTTAAAAAATCAAAAACTAACCTAACAAGACACCAAGATCGTCCAGGTACATTCAACACACTAAATCAAAAATGAGCTTTAGCGATAATTAATTAGCAATTGTCGCTGAATATGTATTTTTAGCGGCAATTAGCATTCTTGTATATGTCCCTAAAGGCTTTAGCGATATTGAATCTAATGACAGTTAACTAATGTCGGTAAAAACTTTAATTCCTTTTATTCATGTGTCTATTTATTGCCGCTAAGATTTTTTTTTTATTTATTGTAGTGAAGTTGGGTACATATGCAGAAAGGCATGAGAACGTGAAGTTCGCCAGCTAGCGAAATTTTTCCTTTATTTGCAAATTGCGATGATATGTTGTTAATAAGTTTTTGAGTTCAAATTTTATGATCACCTTTAGTTCATAAAAATAAATCATCAAATTCACAAATGAGCGATAATTATTGGAAATACGAATTAAAGACATGTCTCACTATCAAACTTGTAGATACGATATTAGTCGGCATATAATTCTATGTTAAACGATAATACCGATAAATTAGAGTTAAGAGTAGATCCCCAACTCACATAATATCTTATTATCAAATTGTTCAGTAATAGGAATATAATGCGATATATAACCAAGAATTTTGCACCAGCTAAATAAAGTTATTGTAAAGTATAATACACCGTCCACGGTCCAGGCAGTCGACAGATCCAGCGTGCTGACTTTGTTCCTCCATAATTATAGCCATATAAGTTAGTATATTTGTTCCTCCATAATTATAGCCATATAAGTTAGTATAACTTTATTTCAAAATAAGTGATATTTTTATTTTATTTTATTTTATTTTAAAATAAGTGGTATTTGACAAAATTACAAAAAATTATTTATTTATTTGTTTCCATTATTCTCCTTATTTAAATAAATGAATCAAGAAATAGGGAAGGAATATGTTGTCAAATATAAAACTTGGCGATGGAAAGGTATTTTCAACCCTAACCACCATTATTGCGGGAAGAGATTTTGTTCTGTTCTAATGTTGTACGCCTCTTCCTCAATATTTTAACGCTACATTACCTTTTTTTTCTCAACAAAATGCTCAGAGAGTCTTTTCAAACAGTATTCTTATTCCAGCTTATTTTCTCACAAGCATTCATACTCTTGTTTAGTCTAAAATTACGAAAAATTAATCTATATATATGTTCTAAGATATCAACTTCCACCTTGAAATAGATATTCAGTAGAAATAATTAATAATAAGATGGGTTATTGATCCGTTTAAAAGTAACTTGGGTTGAATTTGGGTGAGTCAAAATGAGTTGAGTTAATAAATGATCAGCAGATTATTGATCCATTTAAAAGTTACACGAGTTAGGTTAAAATTGACAAAAAGGTGGATCAAAATCCAACCCGCCCGACGACTTATAGTAGTCTTCAAGCTAGATAACTCTTTGTGTAAAGGATAAAGGATACTCCTATCTATTTGTGAATATTGAAATTGAAATATTAGTTTGATCACGGATATTTGCAATTGCTACTAAACTTCAAAGTAAAACATTGAACTGTAGTAGGTTGTAGTTGTCCATTCACAGTACCAAAGACCAAAAATGATCTTTAGGGAATGATTTACCTATATATATATATATATATATATATATATATATAGTAAATGTATATTTTTAGCGGCAATTAACACTTTTGTAAATGTCCCAAAACTTATGGATAGCGACATTAGATTCAATGACAATTAATTAATGTTGTATAAAAACTTTAGTAATTTTTTTTAATATGTATTTAATATTGTTGCTAAAAGTTATTTTTATAGTAATGATTAACCATCTATCGTTCTTTGCAACAACAACAATAATTATTATGTCCCAGTTTCATCATATGACACATGAATTTAACGCCACAATAATTTTTACAGCTTTGAAACATTTACATTTTTTGAAGTTTTAAGAAGTCGAATTTTTCGGACAGAGTGAAATTCTCTTTCAATTATTCTTAGTTAGATTGGGAAGTTTAGATTTTAGATTTTAGATTTCCATGTATATTTTTATTTCAAGCGAGGATTATCGTTTACTGTTTTGTGTATGTTCTAGCTAGTATGACTATTTCAACAATATAATTAGCTCAACATAATTCAAGTTATAATAAAAACAACAATATAAATATACACACAAAACAAACTAAGTCACAACTTACGACCAATTATTTATGATACATGCAAACAACTAAAATAATAATTCCTATGCCATTTTGCTTGTTTCACAATCACAAAGAGAAATGAATAGTACTAGTTTGTTTTTGACTTCTAATTTTGAATTGAATGACCCACACCCGGACTATGCCCGGGCCCCGAAGCCTCAGAACCATCAACGTTCTCAGCCTTGGTGGTACCTTCAGTTGCATACGTTGATGACCCAAAATTAGAAGACGGATTATAATAATTTCCATTGTTCTTCTCTTTCAAAGTTTTTGAATGCTTAGACTTGAGGTGCCTTGCCTCTACATGTAACATCTCATGACCCAAGACCAATATAATGAAGAAAATAATAAGGAAAGAATAATTATTAGCTTTAGTGTTTGTTGGTGCCATAGTATTAGAAAGAAATTGAACTTTGATTTGTATGATATATTAGATTTATAAGTGTAGTATATATAAGCACGGAAAAAGAGGATGATCATCGGACAATAATATGCATTTTCATAAATATACGTAATGTTGTTAATTCTATATTTGCCCTTTTAATTAATTTCCAGTGAACATGAATGTGATAGGAACATGTGCTTGTGTCTTCTCACTCCTCAGTGGTGGGAGGGAAGATTCTTTTTGATGAGACAAATGAATGATGTAAAGTAAAAATGGATGGTTTGTTTTTGGTGATTAAGGGCAACCTCTAGTGAAGAATTAAGCAGCAAAATAAAAGCTCACATGCCATCCTATCTATCTTCATTTCCTATTTGTCTATATTCCCCATGCTCTCAACTCTCATCCCATGCCACTCCACACTTACCTGCAATTATTACTAGCTACTTTAATGCATGCATGCCCATCTCTACAATTACTTATGTCCTCCGAACAACATATTTAGTGTAAATCCATAGCTATTGAGGTTCGAAGAGGGTGATGTGTTAACAATAGGTTATTTCCGGGGAGTGACATTTAGGATATTAGCATGTACTTAATTTATTTGAAATGGAAATAGCCTAAGTAGGATGTAGTACTTTAACTACTTATTCATCTGAATTCATAACTTCCGACATATACATAAGTATAAATATATATATATATATGTACAAAT
Source organism: Solanum sitiens (assembly GCA_016801875.1). NCBI lineage: Eukaryota > Viridiplantae > Streptophyta > Magnoliopsida > Solanales > Solanaceae > Solanum > Solanum sitiens. The sequence continues at coordinate 14,277,272 of JABWTJ010000001.1, forward strand.
TTATTTTATTTTAATTATTAAATAAAGTATTAAATATAAACTAATAAGTTCAATACTGAGGATCTTTGGATTGAATAAATTTAAATTTAGAATCCCTCTCGCGCTCAAAAAGTGCAAAAAAGATATCTAGATGCACTTTTTGTGCCTGAGGACATTAAGAAGACAGATCGAACTGAAAAACTTTCATTTCGGTAATATGCTTGGCATGAGAAGCAAGGAATGTGATTCTTGAGAAAATCACCATGCAATTGGTTTACAAAATGTGTGATGTCCTTAATTGGATTTTCTTCAAAAACTATCCTAACTATAAAATCAAATATGCACTTGATACTTTTTTGTGGCCACTTGTTGAATTGTCATTCGATAGTCCTTATATCATGAGTCAGATCCATAAAATCATAATTTGTTTAATTTATTTAGAATTTGATGAATTAGGTTACAATCCAGTATTCAACTCATTTCAGTTTAATTTACTTCTCCCAAGTTACATTTAAGCAGATCAATGTTCCATTTAAATTCGACTCAACCAACTCAATCCGTTCATTTGACACTTCACGTTCTTAGTTACTTCAAAATCACACCATGTTTCGATTACTCTTAAATATATTTTTTTCTTTTGCAGTTTATACCATTTAAATAATTATGGTCACCAGGATTACCACTCAGAAATTAATTTTGAGAAATAACTAAGAATAAAATATCTTGAACTTTTTCATTGCAGTAGCCAGTAGGCAGCTTTATGATTATTAAATTATACAACTAATTTTTTTTTAAGAGAAAAAACAACTTCACAACTTTAGTAATTACCAAATGTGACCCATTATTTTAATTGTAGTTTACTATATTGAATCAAATGGAATTGAAGAAATTATTCTGCCATTGATGAATAATATGCATGAAGATCTGATATTGAAGATGAAGATCAAGAGGAACAAAATGTGTGATTGAAAGAGAATGGAAAAACTGATTTACTTCATGACAATTACAAACTATATATACAATCAAAAAAGCTAAGAAGAATCTAGAAGCTTAGGCTAACTAACTTCTTGACACACTAATTCCAAAGCCTAACTAACTAACTAATTAATCATATAACTAATTTGCCAGCTCAGTCTGATTTACAATTTGAACAGTAATAACATTTATCTCAACACCCCCCCTCAAGTTGTAGGTGGGAAGCTCACAAACAACTTGTGTAATATCTTGGAATGCTGGATATTTGGCAAGGCTTTAGTTAGAACATCTGCCAGCTGATTTCCAGTAGGAATGTGATGGAGTGCAATGAGACCTTCTTGCAACTTGTTTCTCACAAATGACAGTCTACCTCTATGTGTTTCGTTCTCTCATGAAACACAGGATTCTTGGCTATGTGAATAGCTGCCTGACTATCACGGAAGACAGATATAGGCAAGGTGCATGTCAAGTTCAGCTCTGTCAACAACCTTTCAAGCCATACTATTTCTCCCACCACCTTTCTAATAGCTCTGTATTCTGCCTCTGCTGAGGACAAAGATATAGTCGTTTGCTTCTTGGATTTCCAGCTAATAGGACTGTCTCCCATTAAAACTACATAACCACTTACTGACTTTCTTGTATCAGAACATGCAGCCCAATCTGAATCACAGTATGCAGTTATTGAACAATCTGTGTTGTTGGACAAATATATACCCAAACAAGGATCATTTTTGAGGTATCTTAAAATATGATATGCAGCCTTGAGATGTGGTTCTCTGGGATTCTGAAGAAACTGACTAAGATGCTGGACACTAAATGCTATGTCAATTCTTGTATTAGTTAAGAAATTCAACTTTCCTACCAACTTTCTGTAGTATGTAGGATCTTTCAACAATAAACCTTCACTTGCTTTGAGTTTGACTGTAGATTCAAGAGGTGATGTAACTGGTGAGTAGCTTGAACATTCAAATTCATTCAACAAATCTAAGGTGAACTTTCTTTGTGAAATTAGAACTCCAGAATCCTTATATGATATTTCCAGACCAAGAAAATATTTGAGTCTTCCCAAGTCCTTGATTTTGAATTTATCATGAAGATAACCTTTTAGAGAAGTGATTTCTTCAACATCAGTTCCTGTCAAGACAATATCATCTACATAAACAGTAACAAAAACCAAAGAGCTCCCAATTTTTCTGTAGAATAGAGAGTAATCACTTTTTGAATGAGAATAACCCCTTGAACACAAAACCTGAGTCAACTTGTCATACCATTGTCTGCTGGCTTGTTTCAGTCCATATAAGGACTTCTTAAGTCTGCAAACCAACCCTTTTTCATCCACCATGAGCCCTGGAGGTGTATCCATATACACTTCTTCATATAAATCTCCATGAAGAAAAGCATTGTTTACATCTAGCTGGTACAAATTCCATCCCTTCTTAACAGCCATGCTGATCAAAATTCTGATTTTAGTCATCTTAACTATTGGAGAGAAAGTTTCATTATAGTCAACACCAGCCTGTTGAGTATAACCTTTCACAACCAGCCTAGCTTTCAATCTTTCTACTGTACCATCAGCCTTATGTTTGATCTTATAAACCCACCTGCACCCAATAGCTTTCTTTCCTATGGGTAGTTTAACAAGATCCCAAGTATTATTAGCATACAATGCCTCAAATTCTGATGTCATTGCTGCTTGCCATGCAGGGTCATGTGCTGCCTCCTCATATGAACATGGTTCATTGTCATGAAGAATACCTTTAACTAAAGGTTGATTATTTTGATTGGAGCTTGTGAGGGAGAAACAAGATAAGGGAAGTACAAGATGAGAAGATGAAGATGGAGGTGTGATTGATGTTGTAAAGAAGGTAATGTGTAACTGTATTCCTTCAAATTAGTAGGAATTTTATGTGATCTACTAGATCTTCTGAGATTTAAAAATTGAGCTGGAGATTGAGTGACTGGAGGTTGAATAATGGTGTTTGGAATTTGGTTATCTGTTGGTGGATCAGGGGCCAATAAGGGATCAGGAGCCAATGAGTGTTCAGGCATATTATTGTTAGTGACATTAAAAGGAACATCATCATCCATCACTGATACTTTGTTAAAAATGTTGTCAGTAGATTTTAACATGTGTGGATCTACATGTAAGGCTCTTAATACAGTACTAAAACTAGAATTAGACTCAGACAATGCAAAAGGAAAAACATTTTCATGGAATGTCACATCTCTGGAAATATGTATCTTCTTGGTGCTTAGGTCTAGAACTTTATACCCTTTTGTGTTACAAGGATATCCTACAAATATATGAGGTGTTGATCTTGGATCAAATTTGTCTTTGTAAGTTTTTAGTGTAGGAAAACATAAACATTCAAAAGATCTAAGATGAGAGTAGGTAGGTGGTAGATGATGTAGTGTCTCAAAAGGTGTCTTGTTATGTAACACTGAACTTCTAGGAGATGTTTATGTTTTCTTTCCACTACACCATTCTGTTGTGGTGTATAAGGACAAGTCCTTTGATGTATTATTCCTTTGGCTTGAAGATATGTGTTGGTTTCATTGTTGGTAAATTCTGAACCATTGTCTGTTCTTATTGATTTGATAGTGGTCTTGAACTGGTTTTCTACAAGGGATATAAAATTTTTTATTGTTTGAAGAGTATTGCTTTTACAGCTTAAAAGGTGAGTCCAGGTTGACCTACTGAAGTCATCAACTATTGTTAAAAAATACTTGTAATTGTTATAAGTTGAAACATGATAAGGTCCCCAAATATCCATATGAAGAAGATCAAAAGGGCTGGTGCTAGAAACAGTGGATTTTGTTGGAAAATGGAGTCTAGTTTGTCTACATGGGACAAATTGTACATGTAAAAGGTTGTTTAGGTGAGAAAACAATAGGAATACTTGAAATACCTTTCATCTTTACAAAAGGGACATGTCCTAGCCTATTGTGCCACAAGTGATCAACACAATTTCCATGAGACATAACAGAATTAGAAGCATTAGTAGTATGACCACAGCTAGGAAGAACATCATTATTATTCAAGCATGTAGATGTGGCATTACAAGAGTTTATAGTGGAAATATCATGTGGACGATTACATGGATTACACTTAGAAGAAGAAGTAAGAAAACAAGATTTAGATGAACTAGATGTAACAATAGAAATTGATTCAGGAAGAGCTTTCACAGAATTGGAAGTGTGACATCTTGAACACAGGTAATAGGAGACAGTCCTATTAGCTGGAAATCCAAGAAGCAAACGACTATATCTTTGTCCTCAGCAGAGGCAGAATACAGAGCTATTAGAAAGGTGGTGGGAGAAATAGTATGGCTTGAAAGGTTGTTGACAGAGCTGAACTTGACATGCACCTTGCCTATATCTGTCTTCTGTGATAGTCAGGCAGCTATTCACATAGCCAAGAATCCTGTGAAGTTGACAGCTCCACCATTTAGATTCTCATGTATAGTATTACTAATATTGTTTCCTGTTTGAACTTGCATATGATCCAACAAGTTTATCAGTTGATTGAATTGCTGATTAGTAAAAACTTGTCCTGATTGTTCATTTATTTTTCCCTTGCATTTGCCTGCTTCAGGTGTCTTCTCACAGCCATCTCTCATTGGTTCTTCTGAGAAACCATTAGCAATAGCTGCTGTACCTGCATTTTTACCCTTTGTGAACTTGAAGTCTGGAGGAGAACCATGAAGCCTGTAACACTTTTCTTTGATGTGACCAGTTCTCTTACAATGATCACAAAACAAGTTAGACTTATTTGGAGGTTTGCTAGTACCCACAGTATTCCTATTAGGAGTATAGTTAGTCCTAAAATTTGAACTAGTGTCTCCTCTTGCATGAAAAACAGATGAATCCAGATTGAATTTACTGTGAGGCTTGACTTCCCTCTGCTTTTCTTCCTGAACAAGAATAGAAAATGTTTGAGCCATGGTGGGCAAATGATTCATCATCAAAATGCTACCCCTCACAACAGTATACACTTCATTTAGTCCCATTAAGAACTGAATAGGTCTTCTATCAAGTTCAGCTTTGTGCATCTTCGATTTTCCACCACATGTACATAAGCATGTGCATTGTGAATTAGTATCCAAATTGTTGAGTTCTTCCCACAGTTTTCTGATCTTGGTGTAATACCCAGTGATATCCAAATTACCCTGACTGAGATCATTGATTTCTTGTTGAAGTTGATACAATTTGGCTCCATTAGTTTGGTCATACCTATCTTCTAATTCATCCCAAAGTTCTCTAGCATTATCAACATATTGTAGGCTATCTTTGGACATAGAATTTAAGATCCAGGAAGTCACCATATCATCACACCTTTCCCATTGAGCAAAATTGGGTGAATCTAGGCGTGGTTTTTGTATCTTGCCATTTATGAAACCAGTTTTATTCTTCACAGATAAGCCTCGAAGAACATCTCTTCTCCATGAACGATATCCAGATCCATAAAAAACAACTGGAACAATTGTGGATCCTGCACTTTCAGAAGGATGAATGTAAAATACACTGGTCAGATCCTGGACAATGTGAGCTAGTGACGGATTGCCAGTGGAAGCAATGTGAGCTGGTGACGGATTGCCAGTGCAAGTCCCTTCCTGATCAGTTGACTCCATGACAATGAGATTAAGCTACTGAAGAAGATGAAGATGAAATGCAGTTGAAAACTGAAAAACAGAGAGAGGAAACAATCGCAGAAGATAAAGAAGAAACAATTGCGGAAGATGAAGAAAACCTTATTGCTCTGATACCATATTGAATCAAATGGAATTGAAGAAATTATTCTGCCATTGATGAATAATATGCATGAAGATATGATATTAAAGATGAAGATGAAGATCAAGAGGAACAAAATGTCTGATTGAAATAGAATGGAAAAACTGATTTACTTCATGACAATTACAAACTATATATACAATCAAAAAAGCTAAGAAGAATCTAGAAGCTTAGGCTAACTAACTTCTTGACACACTAATTCCAAAGCCTAACTAACTAACTAATTAATCATATAACTAATTTGCCAGCTCAGTCTGATTTACAATTTGAACAATAATAACATTTATCTCAACATACTACTCATACAAGAATATTTGGCGACAGTCAAGTACACATTTTGATACTATACAACTTCATTGCAAATACCACAATCCACATTTATTATTTAATTAAATTAAAAAATAATTATTACGACCAAAACAAGCTTTATTCCAATTGCATAATTTATTCATTACTTTTATATATATATATACAAGCCTGGCAATTACATTGTATAATGTAATATATATTTTTATTACTGAGAGACCCATTACGTTATGAGATGATATGATAAAAATTGAAAAATAATAAATCATGAATGCATGCGGTGTCCTTTTCCTTTGTGAAATAAGAAATTAAAATAGAGTAGCCCTAAGCTTCACATAAAGAACAGTAACCACCCTCTAATTAAACAACATCTTTAGTTTCCCAGGGGATCGGATTGGCAGTCCAAAAAGCATATCCCTTTTTCATTATAAAAACTTCATACAATATTACCCTTCAAGAACTCAAGAGCTACATAAAATTTGGTAAAGAACTTATAAACTATTCCCTCATCTCTATTTACGTGATATATACAATTTTGTTTCAAAAAAATAAAAAAAAAAGTTGTTCCTAATGAAATATTTTATAGTCCTACAATTTTTTTAAAATTTTTTTTGAATGTCCAATCAAATATGTCACATAAATTGAGACAACGGGAGAAAATATGGTCTAACAAAATTAAACCTTTAAAGAATTTTAGGAGAGTCCAACTCACTGGCCTACAAATTTTGTACTTATATACGGTTTTATTAGGTCTAGTGCTTGTCCTGCTATGTTATTTTTTATTATGTCCTTAAAAACAACTGTTGCATGTAATATAGAGGAACTTAACTTTAGAGTTTAGAGAACCCAAAGGCCTAGGTGACCCTTTGCGGTTGCGTAATTCCAACTTGTGTATGTGAGGCTAAATTAAAAAATGAAGATTCTTTATGAGCACAAAATTGGGAAGATTCTTGATTTTCTTTGCAGTTAAGGGCAAAAAATTGTAAACAATGAAAAGGTGGTCTCCCTGGCCTAAGGAGCTAGCTAGCTAATTAACAAGGTACTTATATATATATTATTAGTAATTTGAAAAGGTAGACAAAAGATAGTGGACCCTAATTAGCTAAGTACCAGTCCATTGCACTTTCATGTGCATTTTGTTCTCTTCTGATGATTTCAATGGGGTTGGTGAAAGATTTCTTTTGATTTTGTGCTTTCTCATGGATTTCCAAATCTCATGCTACCCTTAATTTGCATCTTCACTAACAAATTAAATCTTCATATTCTCTGACGCATGGATGTTAGGTTCTTCATCATAATATAATGAAAAAAAACTATTAGCAAGGAATTTTTTGTCTCTAAATAAAAATAAAATAAAATTTAGGTAATTCTTTTTTTTTTTTTGGGTAACTGTTAAATTTATTTGATCACTGATTGATCTTTTTTCATGAATTATACTACCGTAATAATTTTATATAGTCATAGAGGTTATTGCTTTATCTAATTCCCTTCTATCTTTTACGGTAAAAAAAATGTTGTGCTAATTTAAAAAATGGGAGTCCAACTAGTTGTTGTTAAGTTACATATCACGCAAAGTAAACTGACCATTTACAGTTGGTTTGACCTTTTCTTTTAATATTTTTATATTTATAAATTTTACTTTTAAAAAAGAAATATTTAATATTTAAATATCAAACGTTAATTAGCTGACTTCCGAATCCAGCCACATATAATTAATTAAAATAGAGGGAGTAGCCAATTACGAGAGAGATGACATAGTAGATGACGCACCAGAAATAATAATTAAGTTGTACTTGCATTGTAACCATGAAGCTATACTTTAAAAAGTATACATCACGTGATTATTACATGACCTATTTACAATAGAATTGATTTATTTTCTAGTGTTCTTTTTATGTGTTACTTCAGTCAAAATTGAATTGAACCAATATATTTGTCCAAGTTAATTTTCTTTTATAAGTTCTACTCTTACTGTACCCAAGCTTATAGTCATTCATTACTCATCTAATAAATGATTGTGTAATTTAATCAGATACTCTAGGACTAGTTCCATTAATTGCTCTTCTTATGGAGTATTTGTTTTAAAATCATAACATCTGCATTTATAATTTTACATGCCACTAGCTTAATTTTTTTAAATAGATGTCTTTCTGAAATGCTGACGGGATTCAAATTTCTTGGTCACTTACGAATAAATATAAGAAAAAAAGTTCAAGATCTCTTATATATGTAAATATAAATTCAAGTTTTTTTTGCTTAAAAAATAAAGACATCTCATAAAAAGATCATAAAACTAAAAAGAATGTTAGTAATCTGCAAAACCAATTTTCCCTAGATAATAGTTGTTTGGTGAAAGAAGTTTTGTTTTAACTTGGGAGTGTAATAAAATTCTGAAGGAAATGAAATTTCTTGCCTTCTTAAAAATTGAATAGAAGAAAAAAAAATTCAAATCTCTTATAGTGCAATATAAAATATTTTATGTACGTAAACATAAATTTCTTGTAAAAGAATATAAAATTAATGTTTTTTGGTAAAGGACAATAGAACAATTTCTCCATCCAATTCCCTAACCCAACAAAATTTAAGGGTGATAACAATGTAGTGCATTTAATTTCGTGCGAAAGACCCGTTACTTTCGTACGTGCTGAATTTTCAATTTTGACCAAACAATAGTATGGGCCACAATCATGAATACCACTAAGTTAACTATTGAGAATTGAAGTTACACATACTATCTTGATTTCATAATGGAGTCTGAAAATGTATACGCAAGCCTTATCTCTACCTTATATAAGGTAGAAATACTGAGAGTTGAAGCTATCATAAGAGATAATTGAAGAGTATAACGAATAATAAACGTTATAAAAATTGCGAAATGAACGTTGAGGAGTACGATAAATGAAAGGAAAGTTTTTTTCACAATTAACATTGAAGTAAACTTAAGAACAAATTTACATGATTCATGAGCCCTAGCTACAAACTAAGCCAATCGAATTGAAGTAGTACGTACGTACGTACTACATAATACATGCACGCAATATGAAATTATAAAGAGGATTACAAATGGATGACCTTATATCACCAAACCTATGTTGTATTACATTAATTTCTAGTCATGTTTAGAGTGACCAATGCCAGGACTATGGCCAGGAGAGCTAAAAGCATCCACACTTCCTTCCATAAATCTAAATCCTCTTCTTCCCAACTGTTTATCTTCCTTTTCTTCGACCAACACCTTTACACCTAACGCTACGACGACATTAAGGTTCAATTTTGTAGCAAGATTTCTTCCTTGGCTGAAAACAACTAGGTTTGATATGAATAGTAACATGAAGAGTACGGTATAAAACTTGGCCATATTGGAAAAAATAGAGAGGAGCAAATTAAAGGGTGTTGGTGCCTTGCTAAGACTTGTTGAGAGGAAGCAAAGCTAATAGAGAGTATTAGAAGATAGTCCGTTTGGCAAGGGCTTTAGGGGTGGTATTTAAAGAGTTAAATTAATGAAAGCTCAAGATTCCATAGGAATAATCAAAGCCTAACACATTGCCTCCTCCGACAAATTTCAATTTTGTTATGAAAAAAAATTAACGGTGGATAGAAACAAAGACCCGAAGGGGTTATTATGATGATAAGCACTCTTCAGTCTTTACATTTGACTCTAAAGTTGAGGGTTTGTGTCACAACTGAAACAACAAGGTGAGAACTCGAAAAATAATATGATTTTATGTACATAAATTATTCTATTTTTTATAACTCCTTGTTAACCTCACTTAACGTAAATGAAAATGAAGTTATACGCACTCTTTTTTTTAATTTAGGTGACATTTTTTATTTTTCAATAGTCAATTATTTAGTTTTGATCACTGACCATTGGATATATATACAATCACATAAATTGGACAAATAAAACAACACATACACGTCGGACCATAACTATTAAAGAGGAAGAAAACCTAAAAATACCTTCAAAGCTTGGATTATAAGTGGTATAGTACTAAACTTATTCCTAGTATTAATTAATTATTTAATTGACATGGGTATTTTATATGACTTTATACTCTTTGACGTTGACGAGATAGAGAACGTGACTACATTTTTTTAGGCCTGCGAGAGGTAAGAAAATAAAAATAAAAAACCAGCTTTTTTTCTAGGCTAATTTGGAGAAAAGAAAAACTTGATTGGAATTCCATATATCATTTTATAAAAAAGTTTTTCTTAAAACAATAATGAACTACCAACTTATACTATGTTTGGATCATTGTTACCCATTGTACTGTATTGTATCGTTACTATACCTACAATGTTTGTTTTGATTGTTACTTAAAATATATTGTATTGTGTTGTTAAATTTCATCGTTACGTAACAATGAAAATCCCTATTTTATGGAACAACCGATTTGGTGTGTTTCAATTGTTACTTAATTTATTTTTTCAATTATATCTTTACATAATATTTCAAAATACTATTTTACCCTTTACCTTAATTATTTAAGGGAAACTTTCACATATAACCACTTAAAAATAATTAATTACACTCCGTAGCTATAGTTTGATAATTACAATTTATAGTTACATGTTATATGGAGGAGAGAGGCGAGCGAGACTGGGAAAGAGAGGAGAGAGGAGAGAGAGGGGAAAAGAGTGGAGAAAGGTGAATTGTATATGTATATTGGTTAGATAATTGTATATTATACATATGTATTTGTATATATGGCAAGAGAGACTGGGAGAGGGAGGAGATAGGCGAGTGAGATCGAGAGAGGGAGGAGAGAGGCGGGAGAGAGGGCAGAGAGTGGGAGAGAGGTGAATTGTATATGTATATAATTGTATATTATACATATACATTTGTATATAGGGCAAGCGAGATTGGGAGAGGGAGGAGAGAGGCGAGCGATATTGGGAGAGGGAGGAGAGAGGTGAGCGAGAGAGGGCAGAGAGTGGGAGAGAGGTGATTGTATATGTATATAGGTTAAATAATTGTATATTATACATATATATTTGTATATTCTGGCAAATTATACATGTACAAACATGACTAATTATACAAATTCAAAGTCAGCTCACGTAATTAATGTATAATGTTAGTCACGAGTGGTAATTATAGCAAACAGTAGTTATGATGAGTAATTAAATAGTATAAGTTTGCTTTGTTACGTAATTTTCCCACTATTTAAATCTAGTCAAACATCCTATCCTAATATGATTAAGGATATTTTAGTAAATTTATAAATTACAATACAGTACAATCAAACCAAATAATTAAAATGTCAGTAAACAACATCAAACAATACAATTCAACCAACATTGTATCTATCATACAATACAATACAATAAATTATGAAACAATGGGTAACAACGATCCAAACAAAGTGGTAAGTGTTTATTTTTTCAAGCCAAAATCAATTTATAAGGTTAAAAGAGTTACATATTTTTAGTCACATAATATTTTATCAACCAAGATAATGGATTTGCAAATTGCAATTGTGTTTTGTGTATTTTTTTTAATTTGTTTCTTGTTTAGATATAATGACTATTTATTTCAATGATGTATTTTTTTTGGGACCAAATCTATATAGTACTTGGTTAGAGCTCCTCTATTTTTAGTGAAATAAAAGGTTTTAGCAGAAAAAATTTCAACTCTATTTTTGTTTCAACATTACATATTTTCTTTTTGGGCAAAGCCTATTAAATATTTAAATTTAGGTAATTATTGATAGTTTAGAGAGCTTTAAATAAAACTACTCAAATTTAAGAACTGTTAAGCATTCTGCCTAATTTTTTTAAAATAAGAATGAAGTACATGCACGAATATTGTCGTTTCCTGTCCCATTAGTTCAAATACTTTAACACTAACGGTCTCAGTTGCAACTCAAACCATAAAATAACATTGAAAACCCTGTTCGGTCACATGGTAAGGATCCAACTCATGTTAGATAGCCGCCATTTGCACATTAGTTTACACAAAGTAACATGGGCTTAGCACACTGTTAAAGATGAAAAAAGTCCACATGTGGTTAATTTAATGAGATGGGTGAACTCCTTATAAAGCTTGGGCAATCCTTCTCTCTTTGAGCTAGCTTTTAGGGTCTGAGTTAGATCTAAGACCTAATTTCACATGGTATCAGAGTAGGGTCTGTCTCACCCAATATTGATAGTTAAAATATCAACGTACAATATAATACTTTTTTTATATGTACACTTTTTTTCTCGTTCGAATTTATCGCATAGACCAGAGTTAATTTGTACACATATAAAAAAGAAATAGCGACAATGAAATTTTCTTTCAATTAAATAAAAATGATACTGTTAATTACCGTATCTCTTTAATTTAATTAGTTTTGTTTTGGTTCATTTGTTGTCTAAATATTACAGCTCTGCAGACATATCCCAGAGTATTGCTAAGCAGACATCATATTCTTTAAGGAATCTAAACAGCTCAGCTATCGGCAAGATTCTTCAAGATTCACATTAATTAATGGCGGCTCATTTTTCGTCCCAGTCAAACTCGACTCTTTAAATTAACATATGATCGGTGCTTGTCTTGGACTTTACCTTTGGTGGCTTACATTTAAGATCATACATTTTTTTATTATTCTCACAAGTCAATTTTCAGAAAAGTGAGTGGAATGACTAAAACAGTATTTAGTTAATTTTTCTTCCTTTTCGAGAAACAGTATTTAGTTAATTTTTCTTCCTTTTTGAGTTGAGTTAAGTTCATATATTCATTAAACAAAACAAAAAAAAGAGTCCATATGTTCACGTATGCATCAAATGTTTAGTTCGGAATGTGAGGCAAATTAAGATTCTGTTTCAATCAATTTATTTTAAGTATTTTTAAGTTAACAGTATTTTTAGAGTGTTTGGATAAATTTTAAAAATATTTATAAACACTTATTTTTAAGCTAAAAAAAACCCGAAAGTGATAGATCAAAATTTTTAATAACTTTTGTCTTATAAGTCAACAGTAACAAACTCATCCAAATGAACTCTTAAATCTTTGAAGTCATAGATCCAAATTGAGTAAGAGACGACATATGATTTGATTAAATCACCTTCTCTCTCACTCTCTCTCCATTTCAACCGTAGTTTTGACTTTCTATAATATATAATGTTAAAGTTATTAGAAAATACAAAATGTAGCTTGGCATTTAGGAGTTGTAAAAATATTTCTCTTTGTTTAATACTTCTATAAGGTAATTAATATTAATTTATGTAGGAGTCTTGGTGGGTCACATGTGTCTTTACGTTGTTAATTAATTAATTAATTAATTCTGTGCAATTTGCAACTGATAATTGCTTAATTAGCTCTTCCCTTACTGCGGACTAATATAAATATTTTTAAATCAAAGGTTCTGGTTATTCACTGCCCCATTAGGAAACCTCGTTGCTCAGCTGTCACTGTCAACTCCACTTGTTCTCTTCTTTTTGTCTACTTTGTGTATAGTACCACTAATTAAATACTTAATTGATTGTAATTTAGAAAATTATCAACAATTTATCGCCAGATTGGAAAGTTAATTATTCCTTTTGAAATCATGCGATCCGGGTATATGTTATAGTTTATTTACTAATTAGAATTAGAATATCTAAAATACTATTGCGATGATCAATTCCATTTTCTAATTTCTACTTTACAACTTCAGCTAGTTGCTTTCTGAGTATAGAAAATGCATGGTTGTACTTCTTTGCTTCATTTTTACTTGTCTCCCATTTTAAAAATAAACTGTCTTAAAAAAATAAACAGTTTTTTTAAAAAAATAAATTTATACCACTAGACAGAGCGTCTAGCGGATTAATAATAAGATAAAATCCTCAACATGAATAAATACAAGCAAGGAGGGCTAGACCTTACCTTACCAATCTTAATGAAATAACAAATAAATAGTCACTTTTTAACATATTTTTTTATGTTTTACTCAACATTTTACTTAACGAACTTTTGGACTCGAGATTCATTTATCAATAATAGAGACAGCCCAAATCAATTCGGGATGTTTTACTCTAGTCATTAATTATCTATTCCTAAATAATTTTTTAAGATCTAATATTAAAAATCAATTTATAAGGACAATATAATAAAATAGTTATGTCAATCATTATTTTCTAATGGGTATATAAAATCTATATTTGACAAGCAAAAGTGAAAGAAACAAATAAAATATTTCCTTAATATGGAGCTGAAAACCAGTGTTAAGTGTTTGAAATATTAACTCTGTAAATGATATATGAGCGGCAGAAATCATACTAGAGATGTCATTAAATACCAAAGTTCCTTTTGATTTATGTACAAAGATAAGTAGTCACAAAATTAAAAGGGAAGTCGTCAGGCATTATATATGGTCCTTTCATTGTGGTAATACGCCTTTTGTCCATATTGCTTATGTGTTGTATTGACTTGATACATTTGTTAAGAAGTAATAAATAAAATAATATTTAATAAAAATAAGATAGGCAGAAATTATTGAACTATTTTTTGGTTTTTTAAATTGATTATAACAAAAAAAAAATTAGCGGTAATAAATATAAATATTAATATAGAGTCTAAAAACTTTATCAGCATTAGTTATTTATCATTGGACTTTGTGTCACCATAGGCTTTAGAAATATTTTTAAAAAATATTAATTATCATTAAAAATATATAGTATTTAGCAGCCATTAATTAATTATCATTAAAGATCATTTTTAATAGAATAATTAGATAAATAAAAATTGATATATATTTTTTTGATATAATGAATAAATAAAAGTGGACGGACAACGCATGATTTAGCAAACACCCTCTGTAGCTATGTTGTAGGCTTCTGTTAACGAATGACAAAAGTCCCACATCGGTGGTTAATGAGATGTGTGAACTCCTTATAAGGCTTGAACAATCCTACTCTCTTTGAGCTAGCTTTTGGGTGTGAGTTAGGCCTAAGACCTAATTTAACAGCTTTGATATATAGCAGAACTTCGTAATTTCAAACTATTCCGTTTTTTTTCGTATTTTTATAACTTAAAGCCGTAAATATGTAATATTTTTATTTAAAAATCTTTTTTACTTTCATATATATGACAAATAAATTGAAACAGAAAGAGTAAAAAGTTAATCAGATTTCTGATATACATAATTCATATGATATACATAATTCATATTCCGTTGCAAATACAACTTTCAAGCTCTAATATCCAAGCTGTAGGGAACGGAAGTACCTTAATGAAATAAATAAACTATAACACTAATTAAATAGGGAATAATTACAAATGATGAGTACGTAGGGAGAAAGAAAATAAATAACTTTAATCTAACTTAGACATTTGGACCATTTTTTTCACTCTGAGAAGAATGTCCAATACCAGGGCTGTGTCCTGCTTTGATATCGTCTATGCTTTTTTCAACATTAGTGTGTTTTGTTTGATAGTAATTTGTTTTTGGCACTGAATGTGAATGTCCAATACCTGGGCTATTTCCAGTTTGGTTAGGTGTATAGTTGAATTTTTTTGGTACTGACGATGAATGTCCAATACCTGGGCTATTTCCGGTTTGTTTTGGTGCGTAGTTGATTTTTTCATTTACTACTTTTGAAGCGTCTCTAATAATAAAACGTTGCTTTTCAGGAATTTCATTTGCGCTCATATTATCAGCCAAATCGGGTTTCTTCAATTCTTTCAGTTGTCTTCCCTCAGCAAATGGAACTAGATGGCAAGCAATTACCGCAACAATGAAACTAAATAGACATATTTGTTGCATAGAGGCCATGGTTAAATTGGTTGTTAAATTGAAGTAATTGGGGGGGGGTTTTTAAGTGTTGAAATTGAGATGCTATCGAAGTTTGGGATTTGAGTGAGGAATATTTTCTATCATTGTGGTAGCTAGGTATTTATAGGAACGAGAAATTCCCTACATATGTGATGTGATGATTAATATAAAGTATTTTATTAGTACGGACTACTTTTTTTAGTAACAATTTTGATGGTTTGTGGTCCTTCAATAAGTTTGGAATTCTTTTTAATTACTTGTTTTGTAAATGGGTCTTCACTTTTCTTTAATTGTTATGTACTAAATTTCTTTATTAGTTACTCTTACTTCTTTTTTGTTGCTTCTTTCATTTTCCTCTTTATAGCTTGTATTTCTGTGATCCAAAATTTCATATATAATTTTTAAAAATAAAAATGAGTCAAAATAACTTTTTTTACTACACAATAATTTTATCGATTGTAATAGATGTATTTCTTTACTTTTGATCAGGTTATCCTATCAAAAGTGCTATACATAAGAGGTAGAAGGAGCTTAGTTTATTAGTTTTAAATGAACCCAATATTTCTAAACAATGCAGAGATATATGTGAAAATTTACTAAAATAGTGAGAAATATTAAATCGTGAATTGAGTAATTATATTTCAAAAGTGCAATATGTTTAATAGTAAAAACTCAATGATTGACCCCGTCAATTTGAATATAGAGTACATATCTTTGATTATAAGTCACAAGTCAACCTAATAAAACTGAGCTTGATCATGTTAAAGAAATTTATTTTATATGTATAGATTATTCGTTTAGAACCTAATAACTTGAATGGTCTAGAACTCAAACTTATAAGCGTTAAATTCTGATTTTGCATATGCTGAACCTAACATGATAGAGTAAAACATCAACATGTAACATTAGTGTACACAACTTGCACTAAAAATAGAGTTATAATTATGCTTTGACCTACTTTAGTCGTCCAGTCGTTTGGCTGGCAATTGTTTTGTATTAATTATAATTAAGGTGTTTAAACTTGTACTAAGGCTTAATAGTTGGCTGTACAGTAGCCTCTCTTTTAATTTGTTCATGCAGCTTTATTTTTTTGTATCTAATAAATATTGTAACGAAAGATCTTTGGACTTTTGGTTTATAATACCAGAATTGCCTATAGCCAGCCGTCCCACTACCGAAATTCCAAATTGAAAGATTACATTCTTTAGTATTTCCCACTTTCTTTGTGCTTAATTATTTAACTGTGTGGTTTGTATGCAACTTCTGACTTTTGCACACCAGATGCGAACTTAAAGATTTCGACTTTATAAGTTCTGAATTTTAAAATGACAATTTTTAATGAGAATGATCAAGTTTTAAATTTATTACTTCTACATACTTGGTGAATTTGTTAACACAAATATACTGTTTGAATTTTTTTTTATAGAACTCCATGCAGGCTACTAATTCTATCCATATTGCTATGTACAAAAAAAATTCAAGTAATTTGGTTTATTTAGTTTTGTTATTGTACAACTTAATATAGCTTTTGAATGAGTTCATAATGAGTTAAAGATTCCTAGCTATAATTGCTATTTATATTATTCGTATATTATTCTTTTCAACTGTAAGAAAAGTTTGTGGAGAAGGTCGCTTTCTTATAATCTCCTAAAAGTTTTAATTTTTAAAATGAAAAAGCTAATTCTGCTCGTTTTCTTCCTCTGTCTCAATCTCATTCTTATATTAGACCTTTGTGTTGTGATACAAAGATCTTCTCCGGCTCATAAATTTCGATTGCGTGATTTATTTTAAACATATATTTTAAATCAATTACCCACATATATTGTTCAAGCTGAAAGTAATAAATTCAATCAAACTCATTTTACATTTAATTGGAGATGTAAGTTTTGGTTTGATCAAATAATGGTATTTGATTAAAAAATTAAAGCAGGAAGATGGGCTGCACGGGTGCCTTAGAAATATTTATTGCTAAAAGGAGCACCTACCACTAACCAAAAAAAGAAGTTGAATATTGGTAATGGAGGGCTTAGATAAGCTGTTAATGATAGTTGACCCATGACCGATCATCAGCTAAATAATCATTACTCTCTATTTTAATTTGTTGTGGTCCTTTTCATTTTACTATATATGCTATGCTTTGACTCTTTCTTTTTAGTACTATACTTTACTAATAATAAAATCAACTATTATGCCCACTTTAATCTTTTTTAGGATTTTTCAAATTGATGTGACATCTTTAATATTTTAGTACTACAATCACTTTTTTAATCTCTCTGTTGTTTGTGGCAATTTAATTTGCTTTCAGAGTTACATCGTCAATTTGATTTTTTTTTTTTTTTTGGAGTGAAAACTATATAAGTATTAAGATTTTGGCTAATGGTGAGGGGGCCTAGCACTCTTCTTTGTCTCAAAATAAAAGGTTAATATTGCTTCAAATAAGTCAAAATAAAGCAACGAAGTGGGGATATTCAATTCCATTGACTCTCCAATATTTTTCTTAAAACTGTATAATTATGTACACACAAATCGAATTTACAAATATGCTCTTAATAAGTCTCTCAATGAATAGAAATTGGAAAATGATTTTCTTTATATAAGGACATGTTAAAGTTGGCTCCTCGAGTCGTGGAAGTATCTCTTTAGCACTTGGCCCACCAAATTGCACAAGATAGACTATAATACTACTTAGAAAACATAGAGAATTTCATTTCAGCTTTTGCTAGGCTGTGATACATGAGTGCTGTTGGTAGCTCAAATGGTTACTATAGTATAAACCATTACAAAAAGAATCTTTTGCATGTTTATTTTTACCTGGTGTAATAAGTAACCCCGTCTAATGTCAATAAGATACTATCTCACTTTTAATTGGCCTGATAATCTCTTTTAATTACACCAGCAGAACTACACATTACCATTATAATTTTTCTTTCCTCATTTTGCCTATTCTCATGTTATTATATGGTCGATATTAGTTCACTACAACAAAAATAATTTCTAGCGACAATAAATATTGACATTAATAAAGAGTGTTAAAGTCTTTACCAATATTAGTTAAGTGCCATTAGAATCAATGTCGCTAAAGACTTTAGGGACATATACAAAAAATGTTAAATGCCGCTAAAAGTATATATTTAGCGACAGCATCTAATAATCATTTTGATGTAGTGGTTATATTTAGCCATTATCTTGAGTATTCTGTATTTTCTAAAATCGGTATAATAGTATCCGTTGACACCTACGGTAAAAGAATGATAAATGGTGTATTTGGTTGAGTGTTGATGAGTTATTTACCTTAAAAACTTAAAAACTAGATAGTTATTTTTAGTAAGTACGATAATTAAATTGGACTGGAGAGTGTAGAGAGTGCATAGTAGGTAGGCCGCAAAGTAGAGAAAATATTATGAGATTCTCCAGTTGGAAAGTGAGCATGCTTCACTGATATATATTATTAGTATATAAAGAAGTGAAAAAGAGGGTAGCCAGTGGAGCACATACAAACAATCCAATATACTATATAGTATTAAGGACAACAATATTTTGATTCCATGGCCGGTGGGCTCTCATAAGTCTAATTTGCCTATAAAATTATGTCCTTACAATACATAAAAAAAAATAATAAAATTATAACATATATGGAGGGATATATGATCTTGCATGGCTCATAAAAATAGAGGACACATTATTATTGCAACATTTTCCATACATTCAATATATACACATTCTATACTATAATTTGGAGGTGTAATGGGATATGGTTGGGATCCCCCACCCTTATTAGTCATCGGTTTAAAATTCAAAGCCTTGTAAAAAGAAAACTTGTCGGCAGAGACCCTTGCTTAGAAGCCTCCCTAATGCGAATCTGAATTAATTAGTTAGTATATTAAATGAGCTTTGAATTAATACAAAAAATGTTACTTCTTCGTCCTATTTTATGTGATACCTTTCGCATTTTGAGATTCAAACAAGTCTTGACCGTAAGTTTTTTCATAGATCCTTTTAACATTTTGAATTATCAATTATTGTGACTTATAGTACTCTTTACGTTGTTTATAAATATATAAATTTCATATCAAAAAATTTGAAGATTCAATACGCAAATGTCCAATCAAAGTTAAACTGTTTGACTCTCGAAAAACGAAAAGTGTCACTTAAAAAATGGGACAGAGGGAGTACTAATTAACAAAATATATGTATAGATACACGTTTGTGAACAAAAAGAAAAAGGTTGTACATCTCCAATATATTTTCTTGTGTAATGCATGCATGTGAGAATATAATTATCTCAATAACCCTCATGTTTCTAACTTTTCTCTATAAATAGCAACAGGGAAAATTGAGTTTAAGCACTCCTAGCTATAACATCAATTGCATTAAACTCTCTATTACCTTCTTCATGGCTCAATTAATCAAATTGATCCTTGTTAATCTTTTCCTTGCAATGATCTTCTCCCACATTATTCAATCTATTGAGGGAAGACATTTGAAGTTGGAGAATACAAATAATCCTTATGTTCAAACAGTAAAATCTGCAACATTTGAGAAGGTACTAATAAGTCACAATTATGTGGCCACAATTGCAACCCTAACACCGCCAATTAGTCCGGTTCAGATGGTGTCTCCGCCGCCACCTCCTGGTCACCCCGATGGTCTCGGGACTGGTCATAGCCCTGGGATTGGTCACTCTCTTAAAGGGAACTAAGAAGTAATTAAATGCTAATTTAATTTGTACTTAATTTATCAATGTAATTCCTTTTAAAAAAAATATGTAAGTCATATATTTATTATAATGTACGTGAAACCTTGACATTCATATTAAATTATCAGCCTATTCAGGATCTGGTGAAAAACTTGTATTAATAGTAGTTTTTAATTTTTTTACATAAGATACACAAGTATACGTTCTAGTTTTCTTCACTATTGACTATTGTAGTACACAAACAGTCAGACTCAGTCATCCTTGACATCAAAATTACTGACCAAGACTTCACAAGGTCCTTGAAGGAATTAAAAACAAGCATTGCTTTTTGAGAAGAATTTCTTTATATTAGTTTAGAACATATATTATGTTCTTATATATTATAAGTGCATAGGAAAGTAGCATTAGTTGAATAAAGTTGCACGCTCCACAAAATTATAAGAAAGTGTGCAAAGAGTGTTTTAAACAAAGAGTAACTTACACAATCTGACATACATGCTACTAAACTACCCCTAAGCAACAAATTTAGGTAGTTGCTCCATATAGACTTCTTCACAATGCAATAATTTTCGGAAAGTGCTCGAATCTAGTATAAAGTAATGGATCATGTTGGAATTAATAGACGAGTCGATATTAAATAAGAAAGTCACCGAAAAACTGGTTGAAATCTCCTAAGTATTAGATTTAATGATTAAAAGTGGTCACAATCTAAAAATAAAATTATATGTAAATTAAGTTATTTTAGAGAAGTCAAGATAGAACTAATTAGTACATGTATTAATTTTCACTTATTTTACTAATAAATGTGGTGGAGAGAAATGAATGTGATGAATATGAAGCAGAAATAAATTGATATTAAAGAATAAATAAGAATTTTTAGCCAAATTACCATTTTAGTAAAATATTCTTTTATGGAACGTGAAAAAAAATAAAAAAAAATACAAAATGTAGGGGATCAACTCTCCTTGACTCCTTATTCCAATTACAAATCTTTGTTGGGCCACACAAGTTGGGGTAAGTACGATCCCAGCCCAGAATCAAACCGAATTTGGGTAGGCAATTGGGCTAAGTACAATCTCGGACCAGAATCAAACCGAATGTGGGTAATAAGTTGGGCTAAGTATCTCGGCCCAGAATCAAATTTAAAAAGAAAAATTACGCATATAGACAAATATATACTAGTTAATTACTTAACATAACTATAGTTTGTCTTAATTACAATTTGCAACCTACTTTTAGTTATAATTACGCGGCTCAGTTTTTTAGTTTTATATAATTCACACATTTGTAAATTCGGAATTTTTATAACTTTTGAATAATTCGAAATTTGTATAATATAATTTGTAATTGTTTAGCTTGTGATGTTTGTAATTATATAAATTCGTTATTTTGAGTTTATACAAAAAATAACTGAATTATATAAGTGTACCCGTGAATTATACAAATGGGACAGCTAAATTGTAGATACCGCCCGTAAATATGCAAGCTATAGTTATGAAGTATAATTAAATTTATTATAGCAGCTATTTGCAAAAGTTTCTCAACTTAAAATTACATGAAACTATATTCATGACCTTGAAAATGGTTGGTGTTTAAGTGAGAATCGAACTCACACCTATTCGGTAAGATTAAAAATTCCTTTCCTTAAATGCATTTTTGAAAACTATCTTTTAATTAAGTCTACCAAAATGTGATAGCAAGTTTGATGGAAATGAAACCTTTGCAAATGCTACACAATAATAATTAGGAAAAATTATAGAATATCGCAAACATTAATGTATATTTAAAATAAATAGCTATAGGTTTATTTTATTTATTGTTGTATATGAATATAATTATACAATAAATAGCAAAGTTAATCATATATCAATAATCATTTTTTTTAATATTTAATATAAATAAATATTAAATAGGAAAATTATTATTATACGCATAATTAAATATGTCCTCATCAATACCTTCTCTTTCACCAATGTTCCTATATCACAATTGTTTTATATTTTTACCCCCAAATTTCTTTCAATTCAAGATCTTTTTGTATAATTCTAGGAGCGATTTTTGTGATTTGAATTCATTAGATATTTTCTAACTGATTTTTTCCTCGCGTTTACGAAAATTTTATTTATTTTCATCTATTTTTATAAGGTTTTGATTGAAATTACTTTTTCATGAAAATTATATTGCTTTTATGATTTTTCTTTCAATGGCGAAATTGCATATCTCTTTGTGAAGAGCGTCACCTCTAGGAGCCATTCCTTGTCCCGACGCACCGATAAGAGACCCCGGCGGTCTATGAGATGGAGGATATCCGCTTCAGTGTAGCCGTTAGGTTATCATTGTTAGCAGAGAGTGTAGAAAGAAAATTTTGTTGTTTGTCCAATTTGTATATTGTATTATATTTATATACATAGATAATTGTATTATAATATTAACACAAGTTGAAATGGTGATTTTTGAATACAAGTATATTTGGATACATAAGTAATCTATCCAGTTTGATTAGGCAATACAAGTATAGATGGATACATATTATATTTTTATAAATAATTACCTAAGCTAACACCAAGCCTCAAGTATTATAGGAAAAACTTGATCAAAAAGAGATTGATGTTTTGTTGGATTTTTCAATTTTTTATACAGCCGAATACTTACACACTTTGATCCCTATGCATTCTATTGTTTTTCCATTGTCTTATCTAACAACACTATATTCATATGTATATTATATTGGTGTATACATTTTTTATTTAACAATAGTGTATTCATTTTCAAATTATTGTATTCATTTGCTAAAATTGTGCAACTTTACCTAATTTGATGTATTAATACATTAAGTTTAAATACTTGTATCCTTGATATATTAATACTGTAAGGTTTATAAATAGAAATACCAATTTGAATTCAAAGTATTCATATGTTAATTGTACAAATAATACATTTTTCTTATTTTAGTTATTATAACTACTACTGTATTAGTATATAAATAAAAAAATAAAAAAAATATGCAAAAGTACAGTGAGAAAAAGACATAAATACTCTTTTATATTCAAAATTTTATAAATACATTTATAATTAGTATTTAGTGAATATATTGTATTTAGAAATATAAATACAACTTATTGTATTATGTGAATGAATCGGGATATGCATACAATGTGTTATTATTAGTTGGTAATTTAATAATGAAAATTTGAGTGATTTAGGAACATATAAAAGGTTGGCAGTTATGCTAACATATCATACTTATTTAGTGTATTATCAAAATGATACAGCGAGACCCTACATGAAGTGTCTAAAATGAACATTGCCCACTTGAGGTGTTTAAGTGAAACTTTGTGCCAAATTTAAAGGGTTATCGATAGGTTAGACCTTTTTAATAAATAACATATTTATAGCTATTGAACTTCGATAACCCCATAAATATAGTTATTTTTATAAGTTGGTCTAATAATTATTTTTTGAAAGGAAAACAAGATTCTTAAAGGGCTAAAAGTTAGAATCTAAGCTCTCTTCAACTGTAAATATCAACTACAAGTATTAATTCAGGTCAGGCCAGACAAGGGGACAACCTTTGCAATTTTTCTGTTCAGCTGTGCAATAGGAACATGAAAGAATTGAACATTTATCAAACACAAAAAGAGATAAAAGAATTTGTTGGACCCTTATCAAAATCATTTAGTACCAATTTCAAGTTGAAAATAACATCTCACATTCTCACTAGCTACTTTATTAAATTACAAAAAGGAAAAGAACAAAGAGAGAAATATTGCCTACAAATTTATGACTACTTGCCTTTGGCACTGCCCAACTTTAGCTACTTCACTATGCACACTTCAATGTGGGATAAAATAGGGAGTAATAAACACTAGAGATACATGAGAGTGAAACTTGGTACTATGCTGAATTTCGACTGATCTTCAGAGGCAAATGCAGCAGGAAGCTTTTCCAAGTTGAGAGTATACCTGTCAGCATTTACAAGAAAACAAAGTTGATATCTACACCTCCTTCATCGATCAATGAAAGTGACAAGTCAGAAATTAATAATCAGCTCGGAGGAACTTCTCATAAGCTGTTCCACTTAAGGTCTTGTTCACATCATCCCAGTTCTTGATATGCTTCCACAATGGCCCGTTATGTATCTTCACTTGACGGCTACTTAGATCCATGTTAGGCAATCTTAGAAACTCAAGAACATCTATCAATTTCTGCATTAAAAGCAAGAAACATGAGCAAAACTGATGAAACAAGATTGCAAAAAATTACTACATTGGTCTCTGATCTTCAGCATTGCAAGCAATGGAAGTTACTCATACAAAAAGCTACTGAAAAAGCCTTTACTTTTTTCGGAAAGTGCAAGTTACAGAAGCTGGAGTTAATTTTTTACAGTTTGAACAAGTAATTATGGAAACTCCTGTATTTAGAAATGCAGGTCAAAAGTAATTACTCCCTTCGTTTCAATTTGTTTGTCTAGTTTCGACTAGGCACAGAGTTTAAGAAACTAAATAGGACTTCTGAATTTTGTGATCTTAAACAAAAGATACGTAGAATGTGCCAAATTGAAACTAAAGGGTTGCCTAAGAGGAATGAGACATTCCTTTTGAAACGCACTAAAAAGGAAAGTAAGACAAACAAATTGCAACGGAGAGGAGTACAAATTGAGATTCTTACAGCTTGATTTCTGACAATATCTTCATAATACAGAATCATATGTCGAGTGCTATTGAAGTATTCCAGTGCCTCCATGGCAGAAACCTCCATTCTTTTCAAATCTGTGATCAACAATGTTGTATTGATTTCTGGTTTATACTTAGCAAGAGTACCAGCCTAGGCAAAGCAGCAAAATGATTAGATTGTATAATTTTGTGTTCATCTGTATATCCATGTAATGATAAAGAGGGAAGGATGCAAGAAGATACCTCTTCATGTGAGTGCACATGAGACTTATGTGTTCCATTCAAGAGTTTGGCATATCGGTCATGGGAATTTGAAAGAACAGAAACCATACGTCGCAGTAGATTCTTTCTAAAGAGAAATACCACGGAAACACCCTTCCTATTGAAGTACTCAACAATTTCCTTATGGTGTTCTATTAACCCCTGCAATGGCAGTTATCAACCAAGTCAATTGAAAGATAGAGAAGTTTTTTGCCCTTTTTATCTCTCATATCAATATTAACAAAAATCTATCATCTCACTAACTAGTCTTAACAGTTCGGTGAAACTTTCCAGTTTCACTAGGGAAGGCATACACTCTTGATGTTTGCATTTGAGTACTCTGAAATTGTCAAAGTTACTTCTAGAAGCATAAATATGAATGTACTTCTTTGTCCCAAGCAGTAAATTGTCAGATAATAACTTTAGTGATGTGGAGTTATAGCAGAGTTCGAGAGAGGCCTACCCTTAGCTACACAATATTCATCTGTACCTACAAGTTATCCAAAATATAGAATCTGAAGGATGATAAGGGATAGTTTTAAGGTAACAAAAGTTATTACCTGATTAAGCATCCACTTGAAGCCCACTGCAGCTGAGCAGTGATTTTTGGAAGCACTCGTAAAGAAGTCCAAATTATAAACTGTGTCCAACGTCGTCAGGATTGAAGAAGCATTTTCTCTCCTATATTTGACAGAGAATATTTCTCCATTGGAGCTTACGTTCATATGACTATTCAATAGTGTCTCAAACCAGCCGCTCCCAGACCTTTGCATCGAGAGAATGGCGAAGCGCCGAACAGGATTACAGCTACATTCAGCCCTGAATCAATTGGAGATGAAATTAGTTTAGGCAAATTCATGTAAGACAGAAACTTAAAAACCAAATCGAAATTTCTCGAGTACATACCGGCTAAAAGTTTTTGGCTTCGGATAATGCACATACGGAATTTGGGACTGATCCATGTCATAGTTATGGCAAGGCTTTTCCATGACTTCAATGTTCAAGTATTTACTTGTATTCTCCAAGCTAGTTTGTTTAAGACAAATTGAACAGATATAAATACCAAAGATCAGCGTAAACGCTACAACCACCATCCTTAACAATGCTGGAGATTTCTTGGGAGGTTTTATGATTATACTATCCTGTCATTCAAATACAAGACAATAGGTCAATGTGAAAGTGGAAAGCAGACAACAAATGTGAAGTTACGAATCATTTTAACCTTACATTACATACTATTACTAAGCAGGATAAAAGTTTCCTTCAGGTAAATAAGCTCAAGTAAAAATGCTACATAAGGAACACTAACACCATAAAAAGAGGAATCAGTTGGTTGACTACGTAAAGTTGGTGAGGGTTCGATCCCCACCTTGTAATCCCCTCCACATTTCCCTTTGCCCTACCCCCATTATAAAGAAAGGTGAGTTCTTTATTGGAAAAAAGAGAGAAACAATCCGTAATACTAACTTTAATGGGAAAAGTAGAGCA
Source organism: Solanum sitiens (assembly GCA_016801875.1). Taxonomy (NCBI): domain Eukaryota; kingdom Viridiplantae; phylum Streptophyta; class Magnoliopsida; order Solanales; family Solanaceae; genus Solanum; species Solanum sitiens. The sequence continues at coordinate 14,304,181 of JABWTJ010000001.1, forward strand.
AGTATTTCGAGGTAAAGCAACACCACCGGCACAAATTAGGTTACAAGATAAGATAGATCAAACACATGTCAACCTAACATATCAATCAGCAATTATCATTCCACAGGCCAAAAATAGACTAGGCTAGTTGTCTTTAAAAGTATTTGAAAAAGTAAAATTCATACCTATTTGCAGATTGAAAACTCAAAATTTGTTTTATCAGAAATCAGAAGAACAAATACAAGAGAATGCACAAATTTTTCCTCTGTTTTCACACGTAGAAGATAACTTTAAGTTCGAACCCACCAAGAAGAGGGGGGAGCTGGATTTCCAGCTCAAACAAGAAATGAAAATGTACCCAAAGAACAAATTTTTAGGTGGATCTCAGCTTAACAAACACAAAAAGAGGTACAGAAAAGAAAATGAAACCTTGGCAAAGAAACAAATATCCTCAGCCATCTTAGCTCCTAGTTGCAAAGAAGCAAACAAAAACCAAAAGGGTATACAAAAAACTCAAAATCTTGAAGTATTCTTCATCCACTTAGTGATGTATGTGTAATGAGCAGAGAGTTTAGCAAAGGACATTCGAGAAACATCTCGCTGGTTATGCTGGTCTCTTTCAATTCAGATTTTCTATTGCGCTAACAAAATACTATGAAAGAGAAATAGTAAACATAAAGAAGTTAAATAATCCTAAATTATAAGAAAAAAGTTGTCTTTATTTTACAAGGACAGTAATTACTTTTTTCATTTCTCATAATTAAAAATGTTTTAATTACCTAAATCATTTTTCAAAGTCATAATTTAAGGTTTCCAACATAGTGGTGGGGTGCTTGTTGGTGCAGTCGCACTAATTACCTTTAATTGTGTGATGTTAATAATGTATAATATTAAGGTATGTTCTATTTATGTTTTAGGTTCTGGTTTCACCTTTTTTGTCATTTATGTATATCCAACTCATAAAGGCAATAGAACCGTAATAAAAACGCCAAAATTCTGGCATGCTTCAGGGTGTAGACCCTCTGACTTGACTTTTTGTCTTTCAACTTTTTTACGCACGAAGTTTTTATGCGTCTCATATATTAGTAAAATTTCTTTTAAAGTGTTACTCCTGTTTTAAAAAAATTGATTTTATTTTTTTTATTTTTTTTTAGAAAAAATAATTTTTTTTCTTTTTTGGCAATACTTTAACTTTAACTTTTCACGTGGCATGTTTAAGACCACAAGATTAAAGGGCATTTTGGTACATTTGACATAACTTTAATTTAGAATCACAAGATTAAAAAGTCTTCTTTTTTTCTTAAACTCCGTTCCAAGTCAAACTAGGTCAATATTTTTGAAACGGAGGGAGGATTATTATCTAAATTTAAATTTATTTGTTTATTTTTTAAAATAAATATTTTTTAGTGATTTTAAATTTTATTTTTTGATGTGATATGTCTAAAATTGTGAAATTGTGTGGCATTTTTTATAAATTTAAATTTTAATATGCTTTAATTTTAAAACGACAAGTAAATTATTTCTTTTTACATATTTTACAATGTCAAACAAATAAAAATAAGCACGGAAATGTTCAAGTCCCACATCATATAAAGCACAACGTGATATTTAAGTGGAGTAGGATAGAAAGACGGATTCATTATCCACCAAATTTAAAAGATTGTGATTAATTGAAAAGACAATCACAGAAGGATTTTTCAATTATAAAAAAAAATTAGCATGTATATTTCAACGCGAGCCATATGCTCATTGACTTGATGTAAATTTGTATATTTCAAATGTGAGCAAGTACTTTTTATGTTATTATTACCTATACATAAAATTTACAATTACTTAATGTTGTCTTTTCTTTTGACATGCATTACTAATTCTTGCCCAATTAATTATTGCATTGTTCTTCTTTGAGAATAATTTTGAATCTATTTTTCTCAATAAAAACCTGATAAAAATAGTCAATCAATCATAACGGTGTTTAACCTATAGTAGTAATAATAATACATGAAGAATCTCTATATTATTATTTGCGTATACAACTTAAATTCATTTTGCAATGTGTTTTTTCTGCCCATCTTAGTCATATGCTTTTCATAAATTTGCATGTTTTGAGAAGTAGAAATTTGTTTTCTCTCAATCAGAAGACATTTGTCAACCCAATACGAGCAAAAAAGCGACAAAGTGAAGTGGAAGGAAGGTGGAAATCTGTTGTCCTTTAATTCATATCTTTTTCAATTGTATTTCTTTAATTATAATATAATATAAGATGGGTAGTTTTGTAATAAAGAAATGTCATAAATGATTAAAATTATTTGATGGAAGTTGGAAATGAAAGAAAAACAGGAAATAAAAATCTCTTTACGCAATCTCCTATTCCATCCGTCTTAAATTATTGTGGTGGTTTTTAAATATAATTATCTCTTTCATTTTAGAATTCGAAAAAACATAATTATTTTTTATTTTATTTTTGTTATAATTGTTCAGCAAAATTACAAACACCTCAAAAGAATAAATATATTGTCCAATATAGTCGTCTACTATTAATATTGTTAGGGTTTATTTGCCATGAATTTCTTACCAATAATAGGTTTTGTTTTTATGAAAAGGTTTAGGATTGTCTAGGCCAATTCATGTAGCCGGTAGGAAAATGTTTAGCACTCTATAAATAGAGGTTTGTTCCTTCTAACTTACTCCCTTCGTCCACTTTTATTTGTCATGTTGCGCTTTTTTAAAGTCAATTTGACTAATTTTTAAAGTTAAATTAGATTACATTAGTTCGATATTTTAAACAAAAAATTTAGATATTCAAAAAATATATCAAAAGTACTATAAATTGCAATTTTTTGCATATCAATATGGTGAAAAAATACATATTAAAATGTTAGTCAAAGTTTTTAAAGTTTGACTCTATAAAAAGAAACCATAACAAATAATATCGGACGGAGGGAGTAATCAGTATTCACAATGTAGTCTTAAGGGCTTTGAGAGTTTTGTTTAGGGGGAGAATTTGTGTGACACAAGCTAAGCTTGATACATTATCACTTGTATCAACTTCCATGTATTCTGAGTGAATTGATTGACGTTGTTTTTCTCTATATAGCTTCCGCATTGCACCTGCTTATTTTCGATCCTACAAATATGACACTGATATTAAGAAACGGTAAATGATAGGAACAATTAATCAAATCATCCTTATTAAATATAAGTAATTTAACCATTAAAAAATGAATAGTACTCCATCCTTTTCTTTTTATATGTCACATTTACTATAAATAGTTGGTCCATAATACTTAAAATTAATGCATAAATTACAATATTCTTCCTATTATGCCCTTGATAGATAAAAACAGAGGGAATATTTAATAACAAAGGTAAAATAGACATAAAATGATAAATTATTCATTGATTTTATAAATCGAATATATATTATTAAACAATTTAAAATAGTACAATGAACGAATAAAGATGGACGGAGAAAATACATGACTCACTTTCCTTTTTCAATCAAAAAAAGTATTTATAATAATAGTTTACTTTAAAATATTTATTTTATTTTTAACAAAATGATTCATAGGCAAAAAAATATTTATGACTGTGATCTTATGCTACAACACAAGTTCCAAATTCCTTTTTAATCTCCATAAATAACAAATCAAACTAGCTCATATAAATTAGATTAGATTGAAGCAAGTATTCTGTTTGCACCGGAACACTTCAACAAAATGGAAGGGTGAAAAAAAAAAAAGTCATCCTAAAAATGATTATTATGAATCAACGTAGTTGCAACGCAATAAGTTTAATGATTTTTAAAATAGATTATTTCTTTGTTTCTAATTACTTGTACATCTATTAAGAAAATAATAATTGACATATTGATTATATCATTTATCTCTATTAATTATAAAGTGAGTGTATTAAAAACTCAAACTTTTTAAAAAAAATTACCTTTTATAAAATAATTAATTGAGAATATAAAAAGTTTTTTTATCATTTTTTAATTTGTCAAAATAAAAATAAAATAAAATAATGAGTAATTAGAAACCGAGGGAGTACTTATTGCTAAGATTATTGACCAGCCTCAATTTTGTTTTGGGTGAAGTAGTCCATGGTCCATCAAACCCATTATTTTTGTGCTCATTCATGACTTCCTTTAATGGTTATCATGATATGAAAATTAAATGCTGGTATTTAATGGAGTAGCAATTAGCAAGTACTAGTACTAATAACAACTCCTAATTGGTTCACTTTTATTTGTTTTTATTATTAATTCAGTCAAATTTTAATTCTTATAGGTTTTTAGAGTTAAATTATATTTTTTCGGTTTCTAATTATTTATCTATTTTTTCTTTTATAATTGTCCCTAATTATTTATTCGTTTTGACAATTCAAGAAAGAATAATTTATTTACCTATTATACACTCAATTAATTATTTTAAAAAGGTAGAACTTTTTGAAAATTTTAAATTTTAAATTAATCCACTTCATAATTAATAGCGTAAAATGGTAAATTCACTAAGTCAATAATTATTTTCTTAATAGGTGTGTCAATTCAAAAGTGGACAAGTAAATAGAGACGGAGGAAGTAATTTTTTTTACTAACATTCTAAGATGTATTTTTTATCGTATTGATATGCAAAAAATATAATTTCCAGTACTTTTCACATAGTTTTTTTAATATCTAAATTTTTCTTTAAAATATTAAATTAATGTAATCTAATTTAACTTGAAAATTAGTGAAATTGACTTTCGAAAAACGTAACATGACAAATAAAAGTGAACAAAGAAAGTATATATATATTAAAATAAATATTTATTTTATTTATTTTATTTTAAAATTAATAGATAATTTATCATTTTGTATCGATTTTATTTTTGTTGATAAATATTTCTTTATTGAGTGAGATGACTTATAATAATTAAGGGAGATAAAATAAAATTATTATTTTATTTATTGCTTCTCCAATGGTGTCTCAAAGTCAAACATAGAGGAGAGAGTACTACGACTTCCTAAATTATTTGTCAAATTAGTTTGCACTCATTTATGTTTTTTGATATAATACTTTCGCTTCATAAATATTTACTCTGTTTATATTATTAAAAAAATTATTATTAGGACAAATGGGGAAAAAAGTTAATCTGAGATTATATTGAAAATTATGATACATAATTTGAGATTGGAAAGTACTGGAAATACAGTTTCTCTTGTCCATACTGTTAATTGCATAGCAAATTGAATTTGTTTTAAAATATTAGTAACATTTTAGAAAGTCAAGAAGTTATTGATGGATTATGTTATTTTGAAATCCATTCTTATTATTCCAACAAGTATAGTGTTTCCGTGATGAAAAATATTTTTATTTAGAGAAATATGTCATGATTAAGAATAATGTAAGAGAATTCAAAGCTCCATTAATCAAAGGGTAGAGTACTGCAGTGGCAATTATAGCAAGTCAACATATAGATTAGAGCGTTGAAATTTTCCTTCCTTAAGTTATCCAATTTAATACTCTATTTGATTCTAAATTATGACATCGTGCGTGTTTTACGAAAAGTTTAGTTATTGTTCAACCACGGGGTTGACTTTTGTTTTGTGAATTCTTTAATTTGTCTCTTTGCTCGCCTCTCCCTAAATACAAGTGAATTACTATTAATTCTAGTTAAGCATAGAAATATAAAAGTTATTACTTTCTCTGTAATTATCATTTTTTGTTTGTTAAAAAAATAGGATGAGAGCTTTTTTATTCTATTATGACAGTTTTTGAATAGGTTAAGTGTTTAATGAGAAAATAAAATCCTAAATTTGGGTGTCTAATTAAAAAAGGGAAAATTGCATATAATAGCAAACTAATAACCTAAAATAAATGGAGTAGCTAGGGTTTGATTTAATTGTGCTCCATAGCAAACGTTTGCAAAAAATTGCCAGGCGTCTCTCTCCCAAATATCTCGCTCGCCACTCTCCTCCAATCTCTCCCTCGCTTCCTCATTTTCTATACAAACACAAGTGTATAAAAATTATTTCTAATTGTATAAAGCAGAGGAAATTGTATAAATACATATATTCTTGTTCCCCTCTCTCCCCTCTTCCAGATCTCGCTCGCCACTCTCCCAAATCTCGCTCGTCACCCTCGCCTTTCTCACTTATACAAACAGAAGCGAAATGTATAAATTGCGTTTCTGTTTGTATAAAGCATGAGAAAATTGTATATACACATGCAAGTACATATATTTTCGTTCTATACACTTATAATTGTACAATAAAAATACTTCCCTGCCCAGTTTCTTTTTCCTTTCTCTCTTTCTCGTTTTATACGATTTTCAAATTGTATTTAATTTCTCTCTTTCTCGTTTTATACAATTCGATTCAATTGTATATTCCTTGTCAAGTCTCTTTTGTCTTTCTCTCTTTCTCATTTTATACAAATTCAAATTGTATATAATCGTTTTATACACTTATAATAATACAATTCATTTTTATACAGTTTCTGTCCAAGTGTCGTTCTCTTTCTCGTTTTATACAATTTGCTTCAACTGTATATGTATAGCGAATTATACAGTTTCTATGTTTGCTATGGAGCGCAATTATGCAAACTTTGCTATAGCATACAAATATGAATTTTTTATTTGCTATATGTGAAAGTTGCCCATTAAAAAATCGTATCAGTTTTAAGTGTCTCTCAATAGGTTCCATTTTATAGTTTAGACCATTTACCTCACTGGTGGAGCCACAGTATGTTTAGGGGATAAATTATATTATTTTTATATGATTAAAATATTTTTTTAGATATATATTGTAGATTTCGAACTCCCTTCGCCTATTTCATATGTCTATTCTTTAGATTTTGAATCTTCTTATCGAAAATTATGGCTCCGCCTCTGATTTACCTCATATTTTATTTCAAGAATTTGTATGATTAATAAAATTTCATGAATCGTGATAATATGAATTTTTCTTAGATATTGATATTCTAACACAACTTTTTTAACAAAAAAAATAACTTATTTGTCAGGCTCCCAAACACATGTTACAGTTATTAAAGCACACACCCCTTCTCTTTTATCCATTAGCGTTTGCTTAAAATTGAAGATAGTTTTTCCACTAGACTCGCTAGATCAGTTAGTTGTGTGATATTTATATAGATCTACCATCTATATATTAGTGATACCGACCAATCGAGTCCGAAGTCCAAAGAATAAAAATATTTGATAAAAATTTCAAAAGGATATATTAATAATTTTTTTAATCAAAGGGATAAAATTGCTATTGGCGTAGCGATTTTGTTTCACATCGTTACTCCTCTTATAGTTAAAATCGCTGATTCACGAGCGATTTTCTCCAAAATATTTTTTTTTAAAAGAATATCGCTACAGGTGTAGTGTAAATGTAAAGTTTTAAGCATGTGAAAGAAAAAAAAAATGATTTTAGAATGTAGATTGTGGACCCACGACAGGTCTTTAACAACCATGGATTGATGTAAAAAAGGAGGAAAATGAGGCGAGAAACAAGATCCAACCCCTGCTGGGAAATTAGGTTTTCTAGGACAACCTTAATTTACTACTACTTCGTAACCAGTAAATTAACTAAACAATGTTTTACGCTACAAGACTCGTGATTCCCAAGTTGGCACCTAATTTTTAGCAATTTGGAACGTGTTGTTACGTTCTAAAATCTGCTTTGCAAACTTTGCATATTTGAACTAATCGAAAGCTAAAAACTATAATTAATCGATAATTACATTAAGATTTTATTGAGAAAGCTAAATATATTTAATCAATAGATACCTCGAAAATAGTTTTTTTGTCCCACGAAAAAGGAAAAATTACTTGGATGAGTTTATAGCAATTCATAGTAATATTATGTTAAATTTGCAATATGTATTAAAAGTTAATTATGTATGCATATATATGTATTATAACTGTTTTAAAAAAAATATATTATGCTTGTTTGGTAAGAAATTATCAAATTGTATTATAAGTGTATTAAAATATGATAAATGTATTATCCATCCATAAAACTTGTATTATATGTGAATAATAATTGTTCTTCGTAATATATAATAAAACAATATTATAAATGTATTAAAAGTAATTAAGTGAAAAAAATATTATTGATATAAATAGTAAATATATTTTTATTATAATACACCCTCAGTCCCTAATTACTTGTCCACTTTTCTTTTTATAGTTGTCCGTAATAACTTCTCCATTATGACATAAATAAAAAACAATTTTCTTTTACCTACTATGCTCTCAATTAATTACTTTAAAAAAGATAAAAGTTTTTGAAAATCTTAAATTTTTAATTCATTACTTGATAATTAATAAGGTAAAATGATAAACTTACTGTATTAATAATAATAATTTTTTAATATGTATGTCAATTTAAAAGCGTATACGTAATTAGGGACAATTATAGTTAGCTAAGTTCATGAAAAATAGGGGTAAGTCCGGTTCGCTTTCGCTTTTTGTTTATATATTTTATCATAATACACCCTCAGTCCCTAATTACTTGTCCTTTTCTTTTTATAGTTGTCCCTAATAACTTCTCCATCATGACAAATAAAAAAAAGAACAATTTTCTTTTACCTACTATGCTCTCAATTAATTACTTTGAAAAAGATAGAAGTTCTTGAAATTTTAAATTTTTAATTCATTACTTGATAATTAATAAGGTAATAAACTCAATGTATTAATAAATTATTATTTTTTAATATGTATGTCAATTTAAAAGTGTATACGTAATTAAGGACAATTATATTTAGGGAAAAATTACATGAATGGTACATTTTAATAAATAATTACTGATTTTAGCAATACTTTTTATTTATTACCATTTATAGCAATACTATGTTAAATCTGTAATATGTATTAAAAGTGAATTATATATGCAATATATATGAATTATATATGAATTATAATTGTTTTTAAAAAATATTATGTTTGTTTGGTAAAAATTTGACACATTGTATTATAAGTGTATTAAAATGTGTGATAAATGAATTATCTATCATTAAAATTTGTATTATATGTGAATAAAAGATTATTCATTGTAATATAAATTAAACATATATTATAAATAAATTAAAAGTGATCAAGTAAAAAAGAAATAGTATTGCTAAAAATGATAATATTTTTTATTATAATATATTTATATAAGTTTCCCAATATTTAGCTAAGTTCACGAAAAATAGGGGTAAGCCCGGTTCGCTTTCGCTTTTTGTTTGTTACCTATCGAAGAGTGTAATTGGGCCTTCTAAAGATTTGGCAGAATTGGAACAATTTCTTTAAGATAACCCAATCTTTTTGAATGATCCAAGAACGGTTCACTTCCTATTTGAAACTTATACACTTTGAATTCTGACAAGTGACATGATAAATACTAGTAATAGCATAGATACATTTTTGGGGAAAATTATACGATTAAGTAAATTTATATTATTTAATTACGCATTATAGCTATTGTTTGCTATAACTATCACTCACGATTAACATAATACATTAATTATGTGGACTGACTTCGTGTTTGTATTATTAGTCACATTTGTATATGTATAATTCGTCAGAATCAAATACATATGTGTAATATATAATTATCTAAAAAAAAATACATACACAATTCACCTCTCTCCCACTCTCTGCGCTCTCTCGCTTGCCTCTCTCCTCCCTCTCCCAATATCGCTCGCCTCTCTCCTCCCTATCCAATCTCGCTTGCCTCTCTCCTCTCTTTCTCAATCTCGCTTACTTTTTATACAAATGCATATGTATAATATACAATTACTAACCAATATACATATACAATTCACCTCTTTCCCACTCTATGCCCTCTCTCGCTCGCCTCTCTCCTCCCTCTCCAATCTTGCTAGCCTCTCTCCTCTATCTCCCAATCTCGCTTGCCATATATACAAATACATATGTATAATATACAATTATCTAACCAATATACATATACAATTCATTGAATTGGGTATCATTTCACATGTTATCCGTGTTCCCTTTCATCATTTTATCATTCAGCAAAGATTCTTTCTTCTGAAATTGACCATCAATTCTAAGAGAAGCATTAATTATGAAGCTCATTAAGTCATAAGATTCAGATTTCATGTATTAGCTGAAAGACCAGACGCCCTACCCCACAAACAGGTCATGGGCTCATGTGCTTAAGCATTACTAAGAGAGAAATTTATTGAATTGGGCTAACCCTATTTGAAATTAAAGAGTAGTCCGGTGCACTAAGCTCCAGATATTGCACGGGTGCGGGGATGACCGGACCATGTCTATTGTAGGCTGTGTTAGTGGCATCTATTTGAATTAAAAGGAAGCATAATAGTGATTAGGTTTACTCTTTACGCCCTATCCTCTACTTTTAGTTGCTCAAAATCTCTGTATTTACCTTTTTTGGTCAAATGGGAGAAAGGTAAGTTAGACTATCTGGGTTTTAGTGATACATCTGAAGTTATAATGACCTCAGCAGCTGTTATAAACTATCCAATATGAACCTCTACTATATAAGGTGGACAAATTTGACTGTTACCATTCTCAAAGAAAAAGGTGGACAAATTTGAAGTAACTGTAAACATTTTTTAAGAAATGCAGTGAGTTATGATCATTAAACAAGTTTATGTGCGTATTTTTTTTTTTTTTTTTTAAAAAGGTAACTAAGTTTATGTCCCATATTTATCATTATGATTGTCGGTTTTCTTTGGAGAAGGTAGTGTATTTTATAAATGATCAGCACTAAGAAGTGCTGTTAAAATCTGCATCAAATAAACATTACATAAATTGAAATGGAGTGATTACAAATTTTAGTTAATTTTTTTTTGTTAACTATTTTGCTGTTTAACAAAATTTAAAATGAAAATGCTAAATTTTTTTTACAATTATGTTTTATAATTTTTTTTTATTGATATCTAGTCAATGATAACCAAATTTTAATACAAATAAAGTAATAAAATAACTTAATTTTGAAATTCAACTATTAATATTAATTGAGAAAATATTTATTTATAAATTGTAAAGCATCCATAATCTAATATTTAATGTGTTTCGTACTCTCGACGAATGACACTAATTTATCATGATTCAAGATTGTAAGAAGTAGAAATCAAGACTAAGAGCCTGTTTGGATGGGCTTAAAAGCTGGTCAAACTGACTTAAAAGTCAGTTTTTGACTTATTAGAGTGTTTGATAATTATCAAAGTGACTTATTTTAAGTCAAAATGACTTATTTTAAGTCAAAAACTAAAAGCTAAGTGAGAGGTGCTTTTTTTTTTCAACTTAAAAGTCATTTTATGTTGACCAAGTATATTACCTTTTTGCCCTTAATTCTTTTATTATTATTTATTATTATTATTATTATTAATAATAATAATAATAATATTATTACTATTATTATTATTATTATTAATATTATTATTATTATTATTATTTTTAATTATTATTATTACTATTATTATTATTTTTATTTTTATTATTATTACTATTTTTATTATTATTATTATTTATTATTATTATTTTATTATTATTTTTATTATTATTATTTTTATTATTTTATTTTTATTATTTTATTATTATTATCATCATTATTATTATTATTATTATCATTATTTATTATTATTTTATTATTATTATTATTATTATTATTATTATTATTATTATTATTATAATTAAAATTTGTGATGATAAAGAAATATGTGAATTATGGGAAATATTATTACTTATGGATGTAAAATATAAATTAACTTTGTTTAATTTTTTTAAGTATAAAAACATTAAATTAATCAACTTTTTATCATATTAACAGTTCTAAGGGTATTACAGACATTTTGATAAAAAAAGTGTTACCATCACTTATTTGCCAAATACATCAACAACTTTTTTTTTCAACTGAAACACTTTTATCCAAACACATAACTACATATTTTAAAAATAATTTTCAGCACTTTCAAAAGTACTTTTTAAAAGTTATTTATAAGCCCATCCAAAAGGGCTCTAAAAAGTGCAACTCACTAGTATATGAAGGTCAATACGTAGTTTATCTATTGTGTAAATTTCCTAAGTATATGACATATAATTCTATGACAAATTAATTTTTGATCACATATATTTATACTATTTCAAAATTATCCGGTTAATTGGTTATGTATTTTCTTATACTATAATTATGCGGTCATTATTTATCAACTCTTACATTGTCAATTCTATATTCTTTTTTTTTAATCTCTTTAGAATTGTGCTATTTTTGTTTTCTTATTTAAGTCACAATTTTTAAAGATAAAATAAATTTTATTTTGGAGATAAAATAAGTTAAATAAAACTTTATGAATACTTATGTTTAAAAAACATTATATATAATTAAAACGGAAATTACATACATGGAAGATTGTAGGATTATACTGAATATATTGTGGTAGTAATAAACATAGATGAAAGATTTGAATTGTCAAGTGTATAAAAGTAAAAATATTTTTCACATTTTTATTATAATCAAACAAATACAAATTAATTTTTAAAAATAAAATAAAATGAGTTTGTGGGCCACACATGAAACAAAACTTTTTGTGATTCTTGAAAAGAAAAATTAAAAAATGTCAAGCTTCTAGAAAATTATTTTGATAATTAATTCTAAAAGTATAAATATAGAAATTTGCTCATAAAAATATTTAAAATTATAAAATTGCCATTGATCGTCCTCCATCATGGCTCTTCTATATAATAGAAAAGTAATAATAAACATAGATAAAAGATTTGAATTGTCAAGAGTATAAAAGTAAAAATATTTTTCACATTTTTATTATAATCAAACAAATACAAATTAATTTTTAAAAATAAAATAAAATAAATTTGTGGGCCACACATAAAACAATATTTTTTTGTAACTCTTGAAAAGAAAAATTAAAAAATGTGAAGCTTCTAGAAAATTATTTTGATAATTAATTATAAAATTATAAATTTAGAACTTTGCACATAATAATGTTTAAAATTACAAAATTGTCATTGATCGTCCTCCATCATGGCTCTTCTATATAATATAATAATAAAATAAAATAATAATAATAATAATAATAATAATAGAAACAGTTTTCAATGAGATATGTTTTAACTGTAAATTACCTGTTGAAAAATATATATCCTACTTGGCTGAAGAAGCTAATTTTTCAACTTTTTTCTTCTTTCACATTCCTTGAAGAGAGTGTGATAATACTCTATATCGATTAATCATTTAATTCGAGAATTCACTAAATAAAAAATGTCATGTCTAGGTTATGAGTTTTTAGGCCTTCAAGATTAATTTTGTGAGCTTGAGGAATTGACCCTTTAATTTCTATTATAAGTTTGGGTAATAACAATCAAAATGTTACGACTTACGAGATTGATTAGTTGCTTCTAGTTGATTTTCCTGTTGTTTAATAAATTAATTAATTTGTTTTAAACCACAAATGTCGTGTATAATTTTTATTATTTATAATTCAAAGTACTCTGAAGCATGATTGAGAAATAAAATAATGGGAAATAATAAGGGTCAGGCAAAGAGGCAATAGCGTACAAAGTATATCTTGAAGAAACTTAAGAACACGTTTGCATATTAAAATATGAAGCATCATGTACATCACATTGTATGATTAGTATTCTAAGAAAAAATCAGAACAATAAATAGTTGGCATCATATCCTTATAACCAGATCAAAAAGAATCTTTTGATCATTTTTTATAAGTCACAAGTCAGAAGTCACAATTAAAAATTTGAGTTACGCTAAAAATAAAAATAGCTAAAAATAAAAATAAAAATACTATTGATTTTGGTAATGAAAGGGAGTGCAAAAAAACAAAGCCACGGATTCAGTTAATCAGTTGTCCTTGATGTTGTTAGACTATCTTTTCTGAAAAATACTTATTCACATTGGTGACTATTAATTAAATTGCACCGATCAACTAATTTAAATATAAGACATTTATTTCAGTAAAGATACATATTCTGTCTGTTTATGTAATTGTACTTTTTTCAAATTTATTTTGAAAATAATTAATGGCAAGTTCTTGTAGCATACAGATATTATAACATGCTCAGAATCCATAGTTGTGGATCTCCCTCCAAAGGTTCCTCTTGATCTAGCTCAGGGCCGGCTCTATGCTTTCAAAAATAAGGCATTTGCTTTAGGCCTCCAAATTTTTGGGGCCTCAAATTTTTGTCAAAAATAAATTATGAGTTAAAATTTTATAAAAAAATTAATTATTTATGATAAAAAAGTATAATTTTTTTTAAAATAAATTATTTTAATTAATTTACTTTAACATCTTTTGTACTTTGTTTAAAATAAAAATTAACAGTGAAAAGTATTGAACAAAGTGAATTAATAATTCTTTTTAAATTTTAGTTTCAAATATTACTCCAAGTATATTAAAATGAGGTATACCAAGTCATCAACTTTTGAGTCAAATTCTATGGTTCTAACACTTATCTTTATTTAATGTTTATCAACTTATTACTTATATCACTATGTTAACAATACATATAATAATTGTCTCACTTAAAGGATGTTTTTCAATGTTGAGTTGATAAAATCTTACCTAAAATTAAAAAATTAAAAAACAATATTAAGTACAAATAATTTTCATCTAAATAGTGGATTTTTTTTGAATAAATACGTATATAAAGTGTATTTATATTTTAGACCGCAAATTAAAATTTTACTTTAGATCCCTAATTACGCTGAGTCGCCCCTGATTATTTATTCTAGCTACAAGGATGGGGCAATAAGGAACCTAAAAGAAAGTATTATACTACTACTTTGATAAAAAAAAAAAAGTGATTTGATTGATAGGATTTGGTAAGATTTCAATGAGATTGGTAATTCAATATTTTTTTCATAGAACGTATTAATTTGATTTCGTAAACAAGACTAAGCATGTTGCCATTAAAAGCAAAACCCCAAAAAATCAAAAGTTTCAAAAATCTTATAGTCATAAGTTGCGACATGCCTAAAATTAAAAGTTTTTTACTAATCTCTGTGTCTCAATTTATACGACACATTTTATGTTTTGAAAGTCAAACAATTTAAGTTTGATCGAGGATTTGCGCATGAAATCTTCAATTTTTTTAATGAAATTTATATATTTGTAAACTATGTAAAAAAAAAACACTATGAGTCACAATAATTGAAAATTCAAAATGTTTAAAAGATCTATGAAAAATTTACGGTCAAACATAGACTTGTTTAACTCTTAAAAATATGAAATGTGACATAAAATGAGACAAAAGAAGTACAATATTTTCTTTCTTAAATACTATAATATGATCAGATCGATTTAATAGCATAGATAAAGTACCACTTTAAGTATAATTAATGATAGAAGTGTATTATACAAGATATATTTTCCCTGTTTTCTTGCAAGTCATTATGTATTGACTTTTTTTTCCTTGTTAGACTTTTCTCCTTCAATTTTAAGCAAATCAAAATTTGAACAAAACATTACTGCAACACCACTAAAAGAAAGGAATAATTAAAAAAACAGATCCCAGGTAGAATTGGTACAACTTGGAAAGAACAGTAAAAGAAAAACTTAAAACAATAGTACTAATACTCGTAACTCTACGTTACTTCACTTATTAATTAACTTAAACTCAATATATTCTAATTAGTTCAACAATCTTTCAAGATTAAATTACTGGATAGAGGATTAACTCTCCACTTCGTCCATGAACTCGTCAAAGATGAGTTTATATTTGTTTTGATCAATGACAAAGACACTTTAATTAATATATACTCCCTTTGTTTAAAAAAAAATGTCCCTATTTCATTTTTAGTTTGTTTAAAAAAGAATGACCCATTTCCTTTTTTGGCAACACTTTAACTTTAACTTTCCACGTGACATGTTAAAGACCACAAGATTAAAGGGCATTTTAGTACATTTGACATAACTTTAATTTAGAACCACAAGATTAAAAAGTCTTCTTTCTTTTCTTAAACTCCATTCCAAGTCAAACTAGGTCATCTTTTTTGAAACGGAGGGAGGACATTTTTTTATTTTATTAATTTATGATGATTGTATTATCATCATTAGCAGTACAATGTTTCTATTTAATCACATTATGATTAGCCTATGAAATGAACTAATTACATATATCTATTGGATTAATATATATATATACATTTTCCGATGGAAAGGGAAGTTGAAGGTGAATCATGTCGAGTAGCAATGCCCCCTCCCAAGACAGGGAAGCTGATAACCATTCTCACTATCGATGGAGGAGGAATTAGAGGAATTATTCCTGGAGTTATTCTTGCATATCTTGAATCACAACTTCAGGTAATTAATAATTAAAGATGGAGTACACTATAGGATTGTATATTAATTCAATTAATTTTGTTTGAAGGAATTGGATGGTGAGAATGCAAGAATTGCGGATTATTTTGACTTGATAGCAGGAACAAGCACGGGTGGTCTTGTAACAGCCATGTTAGCTGCACCAAATAAAGATAAACGCCCTCTTTATGCTGCCAAAGATATTACTCCTTTTTATATTGAGCACTCCCCAAAAATATTTCCCCAAATCAGGTTAAACCATGCTACATAGCTATAATATTCTTACAGTAATTTTGTTTTTCGATAATCGTGATAGTACGATCGACTACCTCAACAAATACCTTCTACTTTCCACCACTATAAATATCAGACATGATTATGCATTTCAAGAACTAAGCATATGGGAAAAAGTCAACTACGCACTAGCTTCTTTTTTGTTTGAACAATATGATGAATCATCAAACCACACCCTTACATGCATTATATATATTGATTTTTGTACGATAAATATTTTTGAATAATGGGAAATACTTCCCCTTCATCTATTTTATTAGAGACCTGCCAGGGTAACCATGCGACAATGTCAATCAACACTTTGTGAGTTGCTGCTAAAAGACCCTTTTTAGTAGCGATGTGTAAGTTGTCACTAATTAGATTTGACTTTTGACAACTCCGTCACCAGTAAATCCTTCACTTTAGTGGCGACTTGGCAAAAATTTGTGTTGTAATTTTTTTTTTTTAAGGGTACAATTTGACTTTACTTATTGTGGTGATAGTATGTCGCCTCAAATGAGCATTTATTGTGGCGATGGACTTTTAGTTATCTTCACAAATAACCTTTAGTGACGGAAGTATATATTATCACGACTCAAGTGTCACGGCTAGGGGTGTCAAATGGGAGGGTTGAGTTGAAATTAAAGATATTAAAATGGGTTGAGATAGAAGTCGGATTGGGTCTTGAACCACCCAAGTTTACTTTGAGCTCAAATGGGGTAACAAACGTGTCGGGTTTTGACCCATCCAATTTGACCAATTAATCTCAATAATTTAACATATTGATATTTAACTTTTATAATGACAATTCAAATTTCAACTAAAGTCTTTTTTACAAAAACCTAACAAATGGACATATAAATCTTAAATGATGTTCAATAGATAGTAATTCATACTTTAAAATAGGAACATATCTTAACAAAAAGTTTTAAAACGGATTAAAATTGGAGATTAAATTAAGCACAATTGAGAATTATCTTGAAATGGATTAGACTTGAATAAGTTGAGATTGAATCCAATTCAAATTATCTTGAGTCCAACCCTTTAAATTCTGAACAATTAGGCGAGTTACCTATGTTTGACTTCATTTTTGACATCCCTAGTCAATGCTAATAGACTTTTAGCGGTGGGTTTTGGGCATTTCAGCTACTTCGGTCGCCCTGATAAGTCATATTTCTTGCAGTAGGCAGTAGCCCCAACATTCTTTTTTTTTTTGTTCTCACTTTTATGATTTTCACCCACTTCAATAACAGTTACTTTTCAATGAACGTACATCTTTTGATCTTTGTGGGATTAGTTTTTGCAGTGGACTATTTGCTGGAGCCATAAATCTAACCAAAATGATTAACGGACCTAAATATGATGGGAAATATCTTCATTCACTTATAAAGAGACTCCTAGGAGGTACAAGGTTGCATGATACCTTAACTGCTGTCGTAATTCCAACTTTTGACATCAAAACACTTCAGCCAGTCATCTTCAGTTCATATGAGGTGTGCCTTCTATTCCTCCTTTTGTATTTTGTTATGCGATCTGTATTCTAAATAATATTAGTGATAACAAAAACTTTACAGAAACAATACGTTATTAAAGTTTTAATCACACAGCAAAGAACATAAATTAATTAACAAAAACTAAAATCTGTAATAGAGAATGATCTCACTAGTCAGAATCTCACTGAATGCACAATGTACGTTCACCAGTGGAATATGTCCTCCTAGGATAGAATGATCTCAGTCACTGAATTCCTAAAGGTTGCAACCTTTCAAAAGACCATTCCAGAAGCGACGACGGCGCGAGGGTCCCTTTTTCCAACCCTTTTAACAACTAATAGAAGTGTTTCTCCATTTAAGCACTTCTATTTTTGTTTCCACCACCAATGAGCAATAAATGTCTTTTTACTAAAACATAAGAAAACTTTTCAAGTTCTCTCTTTTCATCTTCACTCAATTTCCCATTAATTCTTACTGTATACCCAACATGTATAACAACGTGTAGAAAATAGGTAAAGGGGGTTAAGGCTAGGGGCGTACAAAATCGAACCAAACCGCAAATCAAGTAAAATTGAAAAAAAAAATTGACTAGTGGTTTGGTTTGACTTGGTTTGGTATTGAGAAAAAAACCCGACTATATTTGGGTTTGTTTGGTTTAGACAATTAAAATACATAATTTAATTTTCATTTTTCTTAAATATTTAGTAATGTAACTAATACTTATTAAACTTATTTTAGCATAATTTAGTACTTTTAAATGATGATCATTTTCATTATGAATTTACAATATTTATTTAATATGATGATTTCATTATTATGAATATTGTTTTGTCATCAGTACTCATCTCATATTTTTTGTTATTTTTTTTAATGAAACACCTTAGATAATTGTATTTTGGTTGGAGTAAGAAATATTTGGAGCACAAGTTAATTATATGTTTGTATGCAAACTTACCAGAAAAAATCCAAAAATCTGAAAAAAATCGAGGTTTATTAGTTTGGTTTGATTTATAAATTTTAAAATTCGACATAGTGGTTTGATTAGGAATTTGAAAAACCCGAACCAACTTGAGATTGGAAAACCCGAAAAAATCCGAATTTTATTAGTTTGATTTGGCTTTTTAATTTACAAATTTTACATAAATGATTTGATTTAATATTTGAAAAACTCGAACCAATCCGATCGTGTACACTCCTAGCTAATACATTCTTAATTATTTAAACTATTTTGTAGGCAAATTCGAAACCTGAATTAAATGCGGAACTGGCGGACATTTGCATTAGTACCTCCGCAGCGCCAACATTTCTACCTGCCTATTGTTTCAAGACCAAGGATGCTCAAAATGAAGATCGTGAATTCAACCTAATTGATGGTGGCGTGGCTGCTAATAACCCGGTAAATATATATACAATATTTTGACAAAATTGTTGAAAATCAGCACTTATTGATCACACTTTTGTATATGTGATGTGATGAATATTTTAGACATTGATTGCCATTGGTGAGGTGACGAAGCAAACATTGATGAAGCATGAAGACTTATTTCCTATCAAGCCTATGGATTATGGTCGTTTTCTAGTGATCTCATTGGGGACAGGCAATGCAAAGAACGAGGGAAAATACAATGCTAAAATGGCTTCAAAATGGGGATTACTTAGCTGGCTAACTCATGACAACTCCACACCAATCGTTGAAGCTTTTAATCAAGCAAGCGCTGATATGGTTGATTTTCACAACTTTGTGGTTTTCAAAGCTCTTCATTCAGACGATAAATACCTCCGAATCCAGGTGTACCTCTGATCCACCTTCAATTATATCTATAACTTTAGTAGTATTTAATTAACCTATCAATAATCAATGGTAAATTTATTTGATACGACCAGGATGATACTTTGACGGGGAACTTGGCCTCAGTTGACATATCGACAAAGGAAAACTTACAAGGTCTTATCAAGGTAGGAGAAGAGTTACTGGACAAACCAACTTCAAAGATTAATTTAGACAAAGGAGTTTATGAAGCTGTTGAAAATGGAGGAACCAACAAGGAAGCTCTACGGAGGTACGTACATTTGTCTATCGAATTTTTAGACGTGAAAATATTCATTATATTAAAGACTAGTTATCGTTTAAAAATGTTACAGGTTTGCAAAGAAACTTTCGGACGAGAGAAAATTCCGGCAGGCTAATGCCGGCCAGTAGCCGGTTGGTGTAAATGTAGTCATCCACTTTGTTGCTACAGCGTGAATGTATTAATTGTGTGCTTCAGTTTAATAATGTTCCTACTTAATTAACTTCCCCTTATTTTTATGCATTAATGTTGGTGGGATTAAAGCTGCATACCTTTTGTAACAATTTCCTACTTTTATAATTTATTTGGTTGTTTAATTTATAGTATATAGTTCATCAATTAATTTTATATGACACCCTATGTTTACTTTAAAAAAGAAGAAGTGGATTTACACATGGTACACAATAAAATTTTTGTTATAGAAATAAAGAGACGGGAGAGAAGTCAGACAACATGACTATGAGAAAAAATTTAAAAATGTTTTTTTTCTTTTTAATATAAGCATTCAAGTAAAAACCTTATGACAATGGGTAGAGTTTAAAGTGTAGCGCACCCCCTTTGGGAAACCTTGATGTAGGAACGAGTAAGTCCACCAAGATTCTGATCCGCTCTATCCCACATAATTTTCTTAAAAATTCTTTTTACATCGTCTAAAAATATGTAATTATAACTTACCTCAAAATTTAATACCTCCGTAATTTTTTTCAAACTATCTATGAAGTTGTTATTAAGGGTGTGGTTGATACGAAGAAAAATATTTTCTGAAAATATTTTCCAATTTTCTCATGTTTGGTTGGGATAAGAATCTTGGAAAATGTTTTCCAAATCAACTCATTTTCCTCAAAATTAAGGAAAATGATTTCCCTTCAAAAATTAAGAAAATATTTTCCAAAATCTTTTTCCAACTTCAAATTACATTTTTCTTTTGCAAAAACATCAATTTTTAAAATATTTTCAATTTCAAATATTTTTTTTCACTCGATCCCTGACCCCCCCCCAGCACCGGCCCCCCCCCACCTCCCAAGAAATTTGAGTTCGTTTTAAAAAAATTTTTTGTTTTAAAACTCCTCCCTCCCTCCCCCCAGCCAGCCCCCTCTCCCCCAGCCAGCCCCCCTACCAGCCCCCCCCCCCCCAAAAAAAAAAAAAAATAATTATTTTTATAAAATATTTTAAACTTCAAAATTTTATTTTTTCACCTAACCCCTGCCCACGCCCCCCCCCAACCCCCAAAAAGTTAATTTTATTTTTTAAAAATATTTTTAACTTCAAATTTTTATTTTTTCACCTACCCCATACACACCCACCCTCCCCACACACACACCCCAAAAAATTTGTTTCTAAAAAATATTTTCAATTTCATAAATTATTTTCTACTCTAGTAAAAATAAAAGATGTTTCTTAAAAAACATTTTTCATTCATAAATCAAACACTAAAATCATTTCTGGAAAATATTTTCTACTCACCAACCAAACATGAGAAAATAAATCCAAAATCTAGTTGTTTTCCAGGAAAATATTTTCTAGAAAAACATTTTCCATTGAAAACATTTTCCTTCATACCAAACACACCCTAAGTATCAAATATTCTTGCTAATAAAAAATCATTCTAGAGACTTGTATTTCAAGTTGAACTTTAAGAAAAATGCCTCTAGAAGTATTAAATACAATATTTCATATTATTGATCTTCTGACTTTAATAATTACAATATTCATATTATTGATCTTTTTATCAATATCATAAAGTATTAAATATTAATTCGAGATGTATTTAAGGGAAGATGTATCCTTTTTATAAGGGTGAACTAGAATTTAACATAAAGTAATTGCCTTCAAAAACTCTAACGTATCTTAAAGGTCAAAAAACATGAATTAAGTTCATTTTATAAACATTACCTTGGATCAAGTTTTTTCTTTTTAATGCCTCACATGGTTCTATGCTTCAATGAAGGTAAGCGTGTGAAATCGTGCATTTGTTAACAGAAACCAACACATGTCCAACAATTAATCTTCCAGGACTTTAAAATTAAATAAATTGGAATTATTAGATGCTGGTACAATTACTTGAACACGACGCTGAAGATACTAAAAAAAGAATATTATTACTAGTTCTTTAACTATTACTCCATCTTATCTTACTCTTAGTTTTGTTTCAATTTGTTTGTCTTAATTGTTATTTAGATAGATAGAGAATATTTTTTCAAATACTTTCTAAATATTGTGACTTGTTAACTATTTTAACTTATAATACATTTTATGTGTTTCTATATATGTAAATTCTATTTCAAAAACGTTAAATATCTCTATCAATATTCACACCAAACTTCGTACTTTGAATCAAGCCGAACAAATTGAACCAAAAGAGAGTATTACTTCATTTATTAATTAAAACTCAAAACTAAGATATAATTCAATCATCTAATTTGATTGGAGACGTCTCAGTTGAAATTTGTCCATGAACTCTTCAAAGATTAGTTTATATATCCTAGTTGTAATAATCATCGACAAAAACACGTTACTTTTAACATTTATCTCTTCTTTATTTTTTAATAATAATCATCCTCATTTAAGACAATGCTCTATTTATTAGAATCGTGATTAGCATGTGAGATGAACTAATTGTTAAGTCTCTATACATAGGAGTATTATTTTTACGTGAACTTATCTTTTGGATATTCCGATGGAAAACTCAGCTGCAGGTGGAGTAGCAATGCCGCCTCCTAACAGAGGGAAGCTAATAACCATTCTCTCCATTGATGGAGGAGGAATTAGAGGAATCATTCCCGGGGTTATCCTTGCATATCTTGAATCACAACTTCAGGTCTTTTTTTTTTTTTACCTACATTAATTATAGTCGAATTCATGATCAACTTTAAATCTTAGATCTCTCACTCACTGAATATATCTTACAGGAATTGGATGGTAAAGATGCAAGAATCGCGGATTATTTTGACTTGATAGCAGGAACAAGCACGGGTGGCCTTGTAACAGCCATGTTAGCTGCACCAAATAAAGATAAACGCCCTCTTTATGCTGCCAAAGATATTACTCCTTTCTATCTTGAGCACTCCCCCAAAATCTTTCATCAGATCGGGTAACATGCTATCTGAGTTAACATTTATATATATATAATTCTTGATTTTTCTTTTTGGATATTAGACCACACCCTGTGTATCTCTTGATTTTGGATTTTTGCAGTGGACCATTTGGCGGGGTGATAAATCTAACGAAAATGTTGAACGGACCAAAATATGATGGGAAGTATCTTCACACACTTCTAAAGGGACTCCTAGGAGGTACAAGGTTGCATGATACCTTAACTGCCGTCGTAATTCCAACTTTTGACATCAAGGAACTTCAGCCTGTCATCTTCAGCTCATATGAGGTGTCTTTTATACCCCGTAACAGTAGTACTGTAAATCATAAAAAAATAGTAAAGTGAAATAACAACTTGAAATTAACCATTCTGTAGACAAAATCAAAACCTGTTTTGGATGCGGAACTGGCGGATATTTGCATTAGTACCTCGGCAGCGCCAACATTTCTACCTGCCTATAGTTTCAAGACCAAGGATGCTCAAAATAATGAACATGAATTCAATCTAATTGATGGTGGTGTGGCTGCTAATAACCCGGTAAATAAATAAATAAATAAATTCTTGAATGATCAGTACATTACAGTAGAAAATCCGGTAATATATGTATTGATGAATATTTTAGACATTGATCGCAATTGGTGAGGTGACAAAGCAAGTGCTGATGAAGCATGAAGACTTATTTCCTATCAAGCCCATGGATTATGGTCGTTTTCTAGTGATCTCACTGGGGACAGGCAATGCAAAGAACGAGGGAAAATACAATGCTAAAATGGCTTCGAAATGGGGATTACTTAGCTGGCTAACTCATGACAACTCCACACCAATCATTGAAGCTTTTAATCAAGCAAGCGCTGATGTGGTTGATTTTCACAACTTTGTGGTTTTCAAAGCTCTTCAATCGGATGATCAATACCTCCGAATCCAGGTATATATCTATCACACTGAATTCACATGTTATAACAATTTACTTGCCTTATTTTATCAGATTACTAATTAATCTCCTCTGCTGTTTGATACTACCAGGATGACACTTTGACAGGGAACTTGGCCTCAGTTGATATAGCGACAAAGGAAAACTTACAAGGCCTCGTTAAGGTAGGAGAGCAGTTGCTGGACAAACCAACTTCCAAGATAAACTTAGACAAAGGAGTTTATGAACCAGTTGAGAATGGAGGAACCAACAAGGAAGCTCTTCGAAGGTACATACACCTGTCTATCACATTTGTAGACGTTCAAACATTCATTATATATAAACTGCTGAGGAAATAGTACTACCATGAGTACTGATCATTGCCTCATTTTGAAATGTTGCAGGTTCGCAAAGATACTTTCAGACGAGAGAAAGTTCCGCCAATCCAATGCCGGCCAGTAGCCGGTTGGTCTAAATGGAATTGTATTGTCATCCATTTCTATGTATTGTTTGTTTCCGTTAAATAATCTTCCTACTTAGCCATTTCTTTTTATGATTTCATAGTACTTTCATATATATATACAAGTTCGATCCACTTGGGAGACTCCAAAAACAAAGTTAACAAATATAGATACAAACTGCGAAAAACACTGCATCTGTAAACACGTCATTAAGTAATTTCACATAATTAAGTACCAGGGTAATTCACTCCATATAAATCCAAGTATAAAGTAAAAATCAAATTTGCAAACATAAAAATGACAAGGTAGCTGTTTGTGGTACCCCCTATTTTTGAAAAATACAAAAAGTAAAATTTTAACTGAAATCTAGTTGCTACTGCTTTCGAAATTCGGGTCTGAAGTTGGGCTCTGGCGAATGGGCCTAGAACGTCGTCATATGCTTTGACATATCACCGCCCAGAAGAGAAAAATTATGAGCTGGGGCATCAGCTATTTAATATACAAAATTGAGATACTATCACCCAATCATCCTATTTTAACTAATACAGATGAACAAGGAAATGCAGTAAATAACATCAGCTGACAATGTCCCAAGCTGTGGAATTAATACTCCCTTACATAATAAGCTTTCTAAGATTTTCAGACAAGTGTTTCAGTAAAAATCATTTTTGATTTCTTTTGATCAGAAACTCTTGCTCCCGCAATCTTGACAACAGGGTGATCCTTTGGTTGGATAAGCTTCAAAGCTGGATGAACCCTCAGATCACCCATTAACAACTTTTGGTTAACATCCAACTCACTTTAAGTCTACATCAATGTAGGGAGGGATGACATCCGCTGGGCATAGAAACTTTACCGTTCTCTTGATGATATTCAAATATGACCCTACCAAATTGGTTAACCGTTAATAATTAAAAATATAACAACATACCCGCTGATGTCCAACTAAGTGGGGTCTGGGGAGGACCGATGTTTATTAAAAAAATTTTAAAAAAAACAAATAAAGAAAAACAAAAGCGCAAGCAAATAGGAATTGGATATCATTTCACATGTTATCCGTGTTTCCTTTCATCATTTTATCATTAAGCAAGGATTCTTTCTTCTGAAATTGACCATCAATTCTAAGAGAAACATTAATTATGAAGCTCACTAAGTCATAAGATTCAGATTTCATATATTAGCTGAAAGACCAGACGCCCTACCCCACAAACAGACCATGGGCTCATGTGTTTAAGCATTACTAAGAGAGAAATTTATTGAATTAGGCTAACCCTATTTGAAATTAAAGAGCAGCCCGGTGCACTAAGCTCCAGATATTGCACAGGTGCGGGGATGACCTGACCACAAGGGTCTATTGTAGTCAGTGTTAGTGGCATCTATTTGAATTAAAAGGAAGCATAATAGTGATTATGTTTACTCTTTACGCCCTATCCTCTACTTTTAGTTGCTCAAATCTCTGTATTTACCTTTTTTGGTCAAATGGGAGAAAGGTAAGTTAGACTATCTGGGTTTTAGTCATACATCTGAAGTTATAATGACCTCAGCAGCTGTTATAAACTATCCAATATGAACCTCTACTATATAAGGTGGACAAATTTGCCTGTTACCATTCTAAAAAAAAAGGTGGATAAATTTGAAGTAACTGCAAACATTTTTTAAGAAATGCAGTGAGTTATGTTCATTAAACAAGTTTATGTGCGTATTTTTTAGTTGTTTTTTTTGAAAAAGGTAACTTAGTTTATGTCCCGTATTTATCATTATGATTGTCTTTTTTTTTTTTGGAGAAGGTAGTGTATTTTATAAATGATCAGCACTAAGAAGTGCTGTTAAAATCTGCATCTGCAGCAAAAAGGGAACTTCACAAAAATCTAACCCTTCTAGACCTGTAGTGATTCTATTACATCTGGAATCAATTCGTTTCAGCCTCATCCATTTGTTGCATTTTTTACATCAAAAAAAGAAGAAGAAGCTAACATTTGGATTTTCTCTTCTAAATGTTGTTTTCCATGTCTTGAAAACATCTTCTATTTCTCTCAATCCACACAGTTCACCAAACAGCAGCTGGTGCAGTGTTCCCTTTTGATTGCCTTATTGACTTACTAACAGGTAAGACTTGAGAACACTTTAACCCTAACTCTTCCTCTTTAGAATTCATTGTGTTTCTTCTCAACCTTCATGGAATTTAAAGTTGATGGACCCAAGGCGGAATGACTGGGACCTAACTATATTATTAGAAGATGGCTGCATCAGCTCTTTTCCAGAGTGAAAGAAATGACTGAACCATAAATGATAGCGCTGGACATCAACATCCTAGCCAGATGTCTTTACTACAGTTCTTCACCAATTTTTTTGGCACATCTTTAGAAATGGGATGCTCTAAACTTATAGCAATTCTATTCTGAAGGAAGATTTTAGAAGAGCTTCACTGTGCTTAACGAAAGGGAGAACTGACTTAAGAGACTTCAAGCCGATCTGTTCGGTAGTTAGTAGTAAATGATTACAAAATCACTTGCTGAAAGACTAAAGAGGGTAATAGTTGCATTGATTTGAAGTAACATCAAATGTGTGCCTTGATCATCAATTATTCAAAGAGAACCAGGAGGTCTAAGAAAACTTGACATAGTGAAGGCTTAAGCTCGTACTAACTGGAACCTCCTCCTTATTCCTGAACACTAAAATGATAGGATCTGATCAAAGATGGTTTCAACAGATAATACATTCCATCTAGAGGGTAAGACTGTCGGTGCTGATTAATGGCACACCAGCAGGGTTGTCACCAAGACTCAGACAAATAGCAAGAAATAACCAGGCATGTTGTACCTAATTCGGGATTTGAACCCTAGCCTCCCATGGCTCATTCCAATTAAAACAGCTAGACTACACCCTTGGGTGCTCTACATTGAGAAACTTCTAGGTCCATCATAACCATATAATGTTAGCATTTAATAAATTCAAGAAACCAGCCGTTACACCTTAGGATAAAGAACTGATGCAAGTGTAACATATGATAAGCTAAGTATCAATACATCACTACGCAAACCTACATAGTAAGGAAATTGAAGACTTCATAAAAAAAAAAAAAAAATGTTTTAGCAAGTTACCGATAGGAAAAAGCAGATGTATCAATTACTCACCTTTCTTCAAACCAGGGGACACATTCTCTCCTCTAGATACAAGAGGAACCTCAAGTAAAGCACTTGATGGAGCTCTTATAAAGGTAACATTAAGAGACGCATCTGAACCAGCCTCCAGATGAACCTGAACATTGAAATAGATATATCAGTACATAGGCAGCTCTGTTTCCTTAGCTACGGCTCCTAAGTATAAATGAATTGAAAGCCAGTATCTATCTTCATGTAGAACTCGAACTTTCTCAATAACGTCAGTAGATTCAAAGTCAGGGTGAACCTCAAGATCAAACAAAATGGGAGCGACGGAGATGGTTCACAAGCTTCCTAATCTGATTAGCCTGAACAGAGATGAGTCTTATGTTACCACCATGTTGGCCGTCCTCTTGTTCAAACACTATGCTGGGTACCCGCCCAGCTTTCCTCTCTTTGGCGGCGATGTTTTTTCCCGAAGTGACCCGAACAACGGCATGAATAGTTTCTGGAGAGCATATTTTGGATCGGGTTTAGGGAAATCATCTAGGTCTGTAAGAACTGCGGTGCCGGCGTGACTGAAGAAACGGAAATGGTGGAGGGATTTGGTCAGCACAATGCGTCGGATCAACATTCCTGAATATGATCTGATCAAGTCGGAGAGAGCGTGCAAGGGGCTTGCTTAACGAAGGTTTTGAGTCGGACACATGTTGGCTGTACAATTCACACAGTGTGTAATGCAAAAGGTAAATTTTCATGTTTATTTCTGCTTCTACTACTATTTGTTTTCTTTTGAGTTTTGATTGTTTACATTGACCTGAATATCTTGTGTTTCAGTTCGATCTTTGCACAATCCTTTTTATCTCTATAAATATTGGTGGATTCTTTAGTAGCATATCATTCTGTATATCAGTCAATGAAGCCATATGGTAATACTTCCTTATAAGTACATGAAAGAAGGAAGTGAATGTAGCAATATTTGTTATAAATACATAAAGTGACGTCATTTGTTTACTTGAGTTTTATTACCTATATACGTCCAACTCAATTTACAACTTCAAGACTCATAAAGCAAAGTTAAGTTGGCTAACGTCGACGCACCGCAACAAACATTGCATCAGTAAACCCACGGCAAATTATTGAAGTAATGAATAAGATTCTGTAACTTAAGAGCACAGAAGTACTTCTTCATCCACTGGATGGTCCGCCCAAGTAAATATGGCAAAGGAACTAAGGGTATTTACAGAGCACTTTACATAATCAACCCTCTCATCAACTAGTATCATATTTGACGCCCAAAAAACTTCAGGCTACACGTAAGACATCCCCTTCCCAACTATTTTTTGTTGTTTTCTTTTACAAGTTATTCCATCCCCTTTCAGCCTATAATAAGCCTCACAGGTAAGAATTTATGGCACTATAAAATAATTTAACAAATAAACGAATATTACTATTCAGCTAAATTTAGGGGCTATGCAAATATCTGCTGAATGACTGTCTCTGCATTCCCGTTGTACTGTGCAAGGAGGTGAATTGCATCTGCTCTGGGCAATGCCAGAAATTCCTGCACCAAATATTCACAAATAAGTAGCTGCTGCACTCAAAAATGACCTGAAAAAGTGGCACATAATGAGAGCACCTAGAAAGTTTAACATAATCAATAGAATAGCATCAAGTAGAAGGGCTTCACAACAGGTTCATCGAGATGCAATAACAGGGATAAAGTTAGAAGCAAGCTTAAAAACCAGAAAAGGAAAAAAACTCACCATAACTTTTAGTATTGCAGTTTCATCACATCCAACATCTCTGGCCGATGACTGGGTTGGACTTCCATCTTCCTGTTTCCTATTATTTGAGGAACCAGTAACTTGAGATGATCCATCAGTGCTCATGTCAACATCCAATCTGGAAGCATCTATAATCAATTTGGCACCAACTTCCTTCAGGGCGTCGATCCTCAAGAGCCCTTCAAATCGATCTTTACACATTTGAAGTTTGAACCACTCACTGTGTGTATACAGTGTGGCCCTTATGATCTTCATAAGCTGGGGTTCTTCAATACC
Organism: Solanum sitiens; assembly: GCA_016801875.1. Classification (NCBI taxonomy): domain Eukaryota; kingdom Viridiplantae; phylum Streptophyta; class Magnoliopsida; order Solanales; family Solanaceae; genus Solanum; species Solanum sitiens. Next base: position 14,333,916 of record JABWTJ010000001.1, read on the forward strand.
AAGCCTCCTACCAATAGCAACCTTTGCATGGACAAAATTGTGACAGTAAATTAGGTGAGCCAAGATACTAGAACACAAGATTTTTCATTGATCAATTTGGGCTACATATATCAGCCCAATGTTTAAATCAGCTAAATTTGGCGTGTCAAAATGGTCTGAGGTGCGGATTGCACAAGTCGTGCTTTTATGGGCTAATTTTGCCAATCCTAGTGATATGCTAGTGTTTGCCATTAATTATTTTAGTTACTATGTAAGTCAGATTTTTATGTAAGTAACATTAACATGCTCCCAAGTTCCTAATTTGTAACTAAACCACAAGTTACTAGATAAATCAAAGAGCATTCATATACAATACCCCCACCCCCTCATCCCAACACTCCTTGCCCCTCCTACAACGAAAAAAACTTGTACAATTCAGAACAACAACAATATTTTGTTGATTTTTCCAAATATTAATTGGTTATGAAGAACAAGAACTACAATTCCACACCAATGAAGAAAATCAAGAGTACAAACAATTAAAGCGGCATATGGTTAAAAAACAATTAACTTTTTTTTTTTGTAAACATCATAGTCCCACATCGGCTATAGCTGGGGTGTTTGGTTTCTTATATGATCTTTGGGAAATTCTCATGTCGCTCTTGGGGTTGAGTTATGTCAAAGTCCATCTTCTTATCATGGTATCAAAGTCAGGTCCATTTCAATTCTTGGTTTACCCCACGTTGGGCTCCCATATTTTGTTCTCTGCAGTCAAATCTTGGGCGCACGAGGGGGTGTTGGAGTCTCCACAGTCCAGATGTCCAATCATGAGCTAGCTTCTAGGGTTGATTTACACCCAAGATCTATTTCCTTATCAGCAAAAGGTTATATAAATGAAGCAAAATCTATACCTAGCCTCCTAAAATCCCTGTAAGATTGGAAAGGATTTTTATTTTGGTTTTTGCTCACTTGTAATTACTGCATGTCCTTATTGCTAGCTTGATATATAATACAATTACCTTCCTCTTAAGACTTCTTAAAATTTATTTGGCAACTCTCTTCAAATTGAAGCAAATGCCCACCTAAAGAATCAATATTCAGGAAACTGAAGTGAAAAGCTGGGAACGAGAACAAATCAAGTTCTTCCTTGTTGTCTTATTGACATTCATAAAACAACAGTACACTGTTCTTTTCACGGTGTGTTTCTCACTGAATAAGGATAAACCAAAAATATCGCAAAAGATTGGAATTACCTATAGATTAATACATTTTTCCAACATTAAGTTCTCACTCTCTGTTTTTCCTTGTTATAGAGTAGAACCATCCAAGCAGCACTAAGCCTTTAACAAGCCTTTGAAACTGTGTGTACTGAAAAACAGTAAACTGTCTATTGAAAATCAGTAAAACAGCTCAAACCAGACTATCACTCATTTAATTCCAGTATCTTTGTGTGAGTAAAGAAGATTTCACATCACTCGTTCAGAAATAGAGAATCTCATCATTCTTGTTTATGTTTTTTCCACAATCAGTGCCTTCTCTGCGTTCTCTGGGAATCTCTGGTGAAAGAATCTAAGCATCCAATTCGAAGCTCGTTGCGCATGGAGTAGCTCAGCATAAACCCCCAATGGCACTATGGGGCGTTTATATCTCTAACACTTTCCTACACAAATAACCTGGTTCCAAGGTTCACAAAACACCTTGGCAGACCCGATCATTAAGGAGGGTAAGGACAAAGAGTGGGCCTTCTTTGCTCTGACATAGGAGAGCAGGAAGCATAAACTCAATAAGCTGAGAAGTGGAACCAGAGCAGAAGTTAGTGACTCAATTGTTTGAGTGAGCCAAAAAATCCAAAACAATAGAATACAGTGATTAGAGAGAACATGGTTCTGAGAAGGAATTTAACAATGTTTTCTTCGGATACCATATGAAGAATATAAGCATTCAAGTGAGAAACAGAAGGTAATGGGTAGAGTGCCCCATTACTATTATAACCCCCTTTAGAAACCTTAATACACCTGATGTAGGACGTTCTATATTTTTATCATCAAGCTGTTACTTAAACTTCTTTTCTTAGCCTTAACAGCAGACAAACAATGTCATCCAAGCTGGGACAAGAGTACTTAAAGCACGGTGCATTCTGGAATCAAGAAACAACACTCCAGTCTTATATATACACAGATACACAGACAAGGAGACAAAGGGGACATAAGTGTGGGAAAAGATTAGCCGGCAACAGTTCACCTGGGACCTGTTTTTACCATAAAGAGTGCAGAATGTCATACCTGGAGAGTATTGGCAAGAACACATAAGGGCAAGCGATCATTAAATGCCTCTTCATTAGGTTTGAGCAAAGCTAGCAAAGTCTCCTTCAATGGCTTCAACAGATCAGGATGACTAGAAGCCAAAGGACCCAGAAAAGAACAGGCTACCCTCAGTGCGTGAGTATGATCCCCAGAGCCAACCAGCTTCAAAAATTCAACCTGCCCGGAGGATTATTTTTTAAATGCCTTAATGATATAAACATGCTTCTACTGATCTTTGTCCCAAGTAGAAGTTTTAACTTCCATACCTGCTTAAGTTGAAAAAGCAGAGAAGGGTTCTGCACAAAAAAGTTTGAATCCATCTCATTAATCTCCTCAACAACCTCCTCTGTCATTCCTCTGCTAGCTAATTCCTTCAAGCCCAGTACAAGCTCATGCTTGTCCTCTCTATTCTTCATCATATTCAGGAAGCACGATTTTGGAGAAACCTGTAATAAAAGGTGTCGAAACAATGATTACTTTGAACACTACCCCCGCATCCGTTTTTCTTGTTATATGTTCTACTTTGAAAAACCAAAATACATGCCTGCTGATCTTTCAACATTGTTGTGTCGGCATTAAGATCTTCTCTGCTCCTTTCACTGGTAGGTCCAGACACAAATTCTGTGTTTTCATGTCTCCCCCTCCATCTTTTCCGCTTGTTTGTTTCGCCAACTCTAAGACACTTATTTTTCTGCAGAACTTTTTCAAACTGAGGGGTCCCACTGGTACTGCAATCTCCATAACTTGTTTCACTAGGGTAACGTTCTTCAGTATCAGTACTTTGAATGCTAGCCAAGTTGGTATTACTTTCAGGTGATCCCTCCATGATAACTTGAGAAGCAGACGTGTCACTGCCAGAAAGTTTAGTGTTTCCATCCCCAACTTCTGTGGAACAGTTCTTTGATAATTGTCCAGACTCTGATTGATCGTCATTGATACTAAGTTGCATCCCTGGGTAATTGAAAAAAATATAAAAGCCAGCCTTGAGATACATATTAGCAAACAGAATGTAAGAATGGAAAGTAAAGTTGCTCAGAAAGTTACCAGGAGAATCTACCACACTGAAGTTGACAAAACCCCTATAGACACAATACTCATGAACAAGCTCATCAAACATGGGGTCATCCAATCTTATCCGGCACAGCTCATTCTGCAACAGCAAAGTTACAGGCACAATCTCAACAAAAGTATTTGTGATCTTCTACTATTTGACCTCAAAGCTGTACAATTAACAAGCTAGATCTACCTCATCAGCAAATCACAGAAAATCTGGAACACTACAAGAAACAGAAAACAACTCAACAAGAATGCAAATGTGTGACGAAATCATCCTCAGTCCCATCCTCAATTTTTTTTACTGCAAAAAGCCACTGGCAGCACAAGTAAAGAACTACAGAATGATTTTCCATTTAGTGAAAAGAAAATGAATTGTTGTTGAAGCAAAAAAAAAAATCATACAGCCTGATTTGCTGAACAGATAACTTCAATTTTTTTGACAATGTAACAAAATTCATTCAAAAGGGGGTAACACCCAGTGGCGTACGCAAGATTTTTCACAAGCGGTGTCGATATATAATAAATAAATAAATGATATAATAATATTATATTAATAAAACTGTTTGAAGTGTACTATTAACTTCCTTAGTTTTATCTAAATAACTTATTATTGTGTCGAGTTTCATTTCGAACAAGTGATTAAATTATTAAAATACAATACAAACTATATTCTAGTTCAATTGGTCCATTTTATTCTAATTTAATTAGGAGGAATTGAAGGTTGGAGGTTCGAATCTCAACAATATTAATTTTCATGCAAAAAAATAACTAGAAAAGCCAAAATCAAACAAAAAAATGCGCTTATTGTGGCTCGAACTCGGCCAACCAGGAGAATCGTTGCACTCAAGCCGCACGCTAAACCAACAAGCCAAGGCAGCATATGTGTTTAACGAGTGTCATTATATTAATTGTAGTAATATTTTTATTTTTTTTCAGATATATATATATATATATATATATATATATATATATATAATATAATATTAAAAAATTTCGACGAAGTAGTGTCGGATGACACCACTAGACATAGGATGGATCCGCCCATGGCAAAAACTCGACGATCTACACGAAGTACACCACAAAAATAGAAAACCTTACAAAAAGTTTTCTACTAATGACAACCAATCCTCTATACAAACAGAAACCTTATGGGTGCACAAAAACGAAATAAGGGGTAAGAGGCTATTCCGTCAAGTATACAGGATCCTTCTCTACTCCATCAAAAGCAGATAACTTTAATAACAGCTTCATTTCGAGAAACAGAAAATACCCAAAAATTAGGGGGCTATATACAACGCCATCAACAATGTTCTCAGCTTCACCAGTGATTAATAGACATACATTTTGCATAAATCAATGCAACAACAGGGTGATGCTGGACGAGGACATCACTAAATTTCAAATTATCATCAGAAAATTGTGGCAGAAATAGTGTGATATCCAAGCATCTATGAGAAACTAACCCAGTTTAAAGTAATGTTGCAGATAATTTAGATTTTAGCGAACAGATACTATTAATAGCAAATACTTCAGCATACTAACCTGAAATGCTTGATATAAGTCACCCTTGGCGAATCTCAAGCTATCAATAGCCCCCTGCCTTGTAAGCTCTACCGCATGAGCAAGAGCTTGTATGTCCACCTAATTTCATAAAATATTGATGTGACACAATGCCTAGAACATTAGAAGAATTTCTAAAGCCTAGTCCCCCAGAAAAAGAAGATAAGGCAGTTTAAACTTCAACAAATAATGCACGTTATATTAAGCACCAAAAATCTTACTTCAAAGTAATAAAAAAAAAAACAGGAACAATTACGCCTCAAACCGAAACTAGTTGGCATCTGTAATAGGAATCTTTTAATACCAACCAGTCACCACTCTGATTGGACACATTTTACTCGACCCAATACTTTGTCTTTTAAGGCAAATTAGGGGCTTTCTAACACCAGATTTTCTACATTCTCAAGATCTCTGAAAATATAATAAAACAACCAAAGAGAATTACCACATTTACAAACCGCATTCCTCTTCAGGTTTAATAACCAAAACAATTACATCAGAATAGTAATAGAGTAGCTAAGATTTATAACCTCATCAAATGGAGGTGCTTCATAGGAACTCTCAAGTGGTGTTGCAGGGGGGTCACGGTCCTCGAGAAGTAATCTCTGTGTAAGATCTGATATAGGCGATGGAACTCCCTGACGAAAGCAAAATAATTTGTGTATGCTGCAAAATGATTGTAAAGTTAAATAAGAACAGTAAGAGGACTTGGATCTCTGATGAACGAATCATAAAAAGCCTCCATTTCATTGGGTTTTGAATGAGCATCTAAGCTTGTCATGGATCATCTGGAAGTTGTACCAACCTTATCAAGTACCTCAATGACATTGCAAAAAGAGGATCATACGCACATAAATGAGCCCTTAAAACAGATGACAGCAGTCCTGCAATGTCAATCCTCCTCCTTGGAGACCACTGGGATAGTGAAGTGCAAAGACGTTAGTCACTTCTACTAAAATGAGACATTCAGTATCTTCGTTAACCCAAAAAAAATCTCAATAAACCCCTCTAACTGCTGCCAGATGAACATTTATGGAATTCTTACTCGGGGCCAATGAAATAACCTCTTACCTCACTCACCACTGGAGAACTCTTATCTTCTTCATCATAAACCAAGGCAAGAAGAATATGCTTAAATTCCTCATATGCTTCCTTAAGATAAAAAGTTAAACATTCATTAGAACCCAAGAGTAAGGAGAACCAAGTAAAGCGAAATGATTCATATACGGATCAAGTATACACATAGAAAATTGTTTTTTACTAATGAGATTGAGAGAACTCAAATGTACTGTTTTGAAAGTATGGAATTGATGTAATGGGATCCAAAGTGGCGAGAACCTGAGGATATCGCGCAAGTCACTATCATCTAGCATAACCAGTATCTATGGAAAACATGATTTATGACAAAGAACCTACGATGAGAAATTCCATCCTTGAACCACAAAGAAACACCAGCTTGTCAAAACAAATATTATCTATGTGCTGCATAAACATAACTTATAATCTAGTTGAGAAACATACACAACGACAAGTATATAAATAAGTTGGGTTGTGATTACAAAAAAATAATTTTAAAAAAATTGTGGTGTTGACAGATCCAAGAGGTATTCACTAGTGTCAATGTTGATAAGGAATTCAAATGAATATGCAGGGACCTACTGGATATGCATCCAACGCACAAGGTGCCAGTGACTCTCGGAGGCAATTAATGGCAGATTCTCGGTCCTCTGCAGTTCCTTTCCTCAAAAGCTCAATAAACCTCTGCATAAAAATCATGTAGACAAGTTTCAAGGATCATCAATTATTTTTCTAAGTGAAGCATGGCGAAAAAGTTTGACTTCATTTACCAACAAGTTTGCATGGACAGACATTTGAACCTAAAAATAACTTCGGTGAAGCATATCACCAAGAAGTTTCATAGATGAACTGAAACTCTAAGATTTCTCCAGAAAGCCTCTTCAGATTTTTGAAATCCAAAATGTTTGACCCAGTGATCAACCTCTCACTCAACTCAACAGTTGTGGTTAATCACATAAGAAAGAAAGAAAAAAAGCAAAATGGTAGAGAAACACACCAAGTGACTCTTGGCTAATTAAAGGGGGCACTTCAATGAAGAAATACATAGGGGGTAAGGGAATATGTGTCTCTGCCTGTTACAACAAAATGTAACAACAAATGAAAAGAACTATATCGACAAGAGTTAGAAGCCCTAATTAAGTGAATTTTAATCAGTTCAAAAACCATTTTGATCTTTAACTTTTCTAATATAGATTAATGACTAATTTTATCAAATTAAAATTTATATCTAGTATTTTCTATTAAAATCATCCATAATATTGCTTTAACAATTAAAATATCTCTATGCCCTTTACAAAAGAACAAAGCGCCCCAACTCAGGTTGTGGCTATCTTCAGGGCTTTCAACCTCAATACATATGCAAGTCAGATAGACAAGACTTGAGAAACTAGTAACTCGAAAACGTCATCAGAAGTTGCGTCAATTAATTTTAAATCCTCGCTAAATAAATAGAATTGGTGAGTTAGAGAAACTATGATACTAGGAAGTTCAAATTAAAACACTGTTGTTCCAATATTTTAAGTGTGGAGACAAACAGCAAGTTACCTGCTTCTGTAAGCAGAAGAGAAGACGATGATCATCAAGAACAAAAGGCGCATGCACACGCAAGAGATCGATAGCGGCATCAATGTCACCAAACTCCACTGAACGTCTGATCTGCCGAATAAGTAATCTTGACTGATAAGAGGAAGAAGATGAAGATGAGGTTGACGAAGACGGCGATAGAGATGTCGACGGCGAAGTTGAAGGAGAACCTGAGTCTTCCATTAGGTTTTCCGATTTGACGAAATCGATAATCAGAGAGTCTAGTGCCTCCCAATTCACCGGTAAAGAATCCATGGATGAAAAGTTTGTTGTTCTAGAAAAGTAGTAAGATTAAATGGAAAGGAAATTTATAGGTTTGACAATTTTATCTTGGGCTGTTGGGCCTTGACGTTAGAAAACGCGGAGATAAAGCCCAATAAATTATAACCCGTTACCTACATTGTTTTTTTTAGGAAACTTACAGTTACATATATATTAGGAAATATTTTATCACATATTTTATAGCAACACGTTTTTTCCACTACACACATAAGTTATAATGCATTGCATTTTCAATACATATAGTTATTGATAAAACACATGATAATTAAAGTTTTATTCATAAATAATATATTTATTTCTTCATTTTTGAAAACTTATTTTCTTAAAATAAAAATATTTCCTCTATACGAAACACTCTTTAATTAGTCATCAATAATCAAATATTAATTAACAACACCTAAAACACAAAAGTATCATTAGATTGTGTTTTATTGTTTACTCCCCTCCACCTTCCCACACCCTTTTTCCCCTCGTTACTTGTCCTTCAACCGTCTCTAAAAAAAAAAAATTATATTGCATACGCTTTTGGGACACACATAAATACTGGTCAATTAAAATAACAAAGTTTGGCTTATTCTACAATTGTTCATGCATTTTTCTCTTCCATCCTTTTAGTGCGAAGTTTCTTCTCCTGTGAAAGCAGCTTTGCAAATCTGTTATGAAAAAACACAATATTAATTATTAATCGAATTTAATTATCTAAATATTCTGAAAGTTATATATATCTACAAATACTCAAAATTTCTATTATCATTAGTATTTGGATTATAGATGAATTAATTAATTAGATAGAAACCTGATAAGAGCTTGTTCATTTGTGCCTTCATTCTCAACAGCTTCCTTTATGCAGGTTTCAAGATTCATCCTTGAAATAGGCTTTTGCAAGATGTTATTACCAATCTTCACCAGATTCTCCATGCACTTCTTTGTTGCTTTGTCAGTCGATGCCGCATCTCCGCTTAAATAGTTATCCTGACAAAATTAAAAGAATTTCACTTTAATTCACATTTTTAGTGTCGAATTCATCTGAACTCAATACTTTTGATGCACAACATAAATTTATATATAATATAATATGACAATAAATAGTAGTAGAAATGAACCCAAACTTAAAAATATGATGAGTTATTAACTAAGGTTATTAAAGATTGAACCATAAAGTTCAAGTTTTAGATTTGCCTCTAATACTTCCATATACAGGTCATCAAAATGACAGCTACAATATTATTTTCTTTCACAAATTGGGGATGTGAAAAGGAAAAAATGAAGAGAGCATTATTTTAGTTAACCTACCAACTGAGCTACTAAGAGTTTAACGATAACCAAATAGAAGCGGAAAAAATATTAAATACCTGGATGCGAAGGTAGTTGTTTATATGTCCAGCAGTGCTAAAAAGCAATGACAAATGAAGGTCAGCCATATCAGCACTGGCAAAAGTAAAAGCATCAACCAAAGGGCATTTTCCATCTTTATAGAGCCAACTAATGAGTCCCCAATTGGCTGCTCTGATTGCATCGTATTTCCATTCTGACTTGGAAGTAGCTGTTCCCACAGATAGAACTAGATACTTACCATAATCCAGAACATTTGCCGGCAATGAATTTGCTTTGGCTCCAGTTGGTCTCATCGCCAGCAATGCCTTCATAAATTAATAACGGAGTACATTTTACTGTCACAGGACTGAAAGTACTACAAGAAAAACATCCTCTAAGGAAGGGAAATCTGGTCCCTAAAATTCTAAATCTGGTCCCAAATGCTATTTTGAGACCAGAAAATGTTGGTCGCCACCCGTCGTAACCGCCTTCGTCGCAATAGATCTTCTGAGATGGGAACAAAATACTGGTCCTTAAATGGTATTGGAGACGGGAAAAAATATTGTCGTTAAATCCTTTTAGAGACCACATAACTAGTCTTAAATAGGCAATATATATCTTGGGAAAATCTATTTTTAGGTCGTTACAACTTTTTAGCGACCATGAACACCTAGTCGTAGTAGTGGTTAGAGACGAAAACATTCTGGTCCTTGATCAGCTTTTGGGACGATATTGTCATGGTCGTTGAATAGTTTTAGAGATGAGGAAGAATGAGCTGGTCCTTGATTTGTATAGAGACGAGATATTTCTTGTCCTAGATTGACAATCAATGGTCCTAGGTCAATTGATATCACCATAAAAAATTCTTCATTAAATACTAAATTTCTACTAAAACTTTCGATTCAAAAAGAAAATAAAGAGAGACAGAAACAAGAAGATAGAGATAAAGAGTTCAATAAATTGGTCAACATCCCATGATGTTTGTTTCAATATGTTCATTGATAAACTTAGCTAATACTATCGAGTTTTGCATAACATTCGTAGCAAACTAATAACAAGCTTGTGCATTTCTTCTAAGCTTGTATCTTGACTTGAAACTTCAACCTTCAAAAGCTGCAAGTTCAAAATTCTAAAAAACGTTAAATAATTATTGGTATACATTAAATTTTATACAAAAATTAGGTAGATCACTCACCCCAAAAGTAGTTAACTTCTCCACGCGTTATCTAGATATATCCACAAAAGCTGTAAAACATAAGAAAAATCAACTAGAAAATCATTGAGATGCATTTACCAAGAATTCAAATATTATTTTTGTGCAGAAAATTTAACATATAAAGTGGCTGTCCAAAACTACAGAAGTGCAGAAATTAACAAATATACAGAAAGACATGTACAGTTGTGCAGAAATTTTTAATTAATGAAGTACGCATATGAGCTTCTTTGTTATAGGGTTCTGTAGAATAATGTTGTCTTGAAAGAATCTCTTCCATGATAAGTTGTGCATCTCTTCTAAGTGTGATTTTGACAAAAAAAAATTCCAGCTATGTAAATTTATGAACGGCTGTATTTCACAAATATAGACGAAGAACGAATAGCAGCTCTGGCGAATCTAAAACATCATACCAAATTTCACAGCGTCAAAAACCAATGTCATACAGTTAGGAACTATGGCCAAAAATACTTGTAAAGAATCCCAGACAGCAGTAAACAAACAAGTCAACAAATGAAAAATACTAGTAATGACAAAAGTTAGAATAGTGACATGTGATTCATTTTCATCCACCACAAAGACCTTGTATATAAGATCATAGACAATGAGAACAAGAGAACTAGTAGAGATGAAGATGGATTCAAACAATTTAGGTACTATCTTTTAGCTTGAGAAGATTAGTTACCATCATTTTTTTCAAGATATAGTCTTTAGTAGAATATGACTATATGAAAATCAACAAAATAAACTAAAAAGTCGGGTATCTTGGTGCTTACTTGGTCATTAGAAAAAAGTAGAGGTCATTCAGTTGAATCATCGGATGTCGTAGGTTGAATATGTGATTGTTGAGCAACAAATAATTCCTTCATTTTCATTATTTAATTCATCTCATCTTCTAAGGTAGACAAGCCATCGTTCAAGGATTTGTTTTCCTCATTCAAGGATGTACTTTCTTCATTCAGGCATTAGTTATCCTCTCGAGTTGAACGTAGCGCATACAATAATTCAGCCTTCGAAAAAGTTCCACCTTTCAAACTACGAGTTTGAGGTCCAAAACATTTTTCAACAATATCAATGCTAGGTAAAGACGAATGAACTTTTCAATAGAAGCTAATTAAAGCCAGGAATGTTTACTTTTGAATACAAGCTAAATAAAAGCAAAGAATGTTTTCTTTCAAAAGAAGCAATTTCTTAAAATTCTTCACAAGAATACTAATCTTGAGAATATATTAGACAATCAATAACTCAAAGCCCTCGAACATCTATTATCATGATATAAGTTCAACAACATATAACAGAACATCATCTTTTTACTGTTATGTTTGATATTGTCTGACAATTTAAATATGTATTAGACAAACATCCAGAAAATTAGCTGCATAATATGAGGCCTCACAAACTCATCTTAAGAACCTTAAAAGCTCCTATGAGAACACAAATTAGCAAGAACATTCATATAAAGTGTAGAACTATATCAGTAAATAGTGATGTTAACATATGTGTAGATTAACGACCTGTAGCACATTAATAAAAGATGACAATTACTTAGCTCGATGAAGACTCCAGTATAAAGATTTTTTATGTTGAGCAGTCAACAACTAATCCATCAAGACTCATATACCCATTTATACATTGGTCTGTTTTGTCAATTAAAGAAGGGAAACCATGAAGAAGAGAAGAAGGAAGAAGTACAATATGGGAGGGCATTGCGAAGGAAACTTCCTATGTTGCTTGTGTGAGAGCACCTACTAGGATAAGAGACGAAGTTTATAGTTTCTTTTTCTAAAAATTATGTATGCTCTATATGATCAGATGATTCATTAGACCAAACATGTTAAGACTTAAGCATGCTTAGTTTGTTAACAATATCAGGTTTATGACCAAAATAAATTTTTACTTGTCAATCGTCGAAATAAACTTTAGTACTCGCTATATTAAATTCACTAGTTAAAGACTTCAAATACAAGTGAAGCAGTGATGTTAAAACATTTTTCAATTCACGACCCGTAACACATTAATAAAAGAAAGCGATTACTTACCTTGTGGTATATAAAAAATAATAATTTTTGCTATGACAAGTCAATCAAGACTCTATTGTAATGCATATTTGTGTTGTATAATCAACAACTAATTAATCAAACAAGAATCATATACTCATTCATACAAGGGACTTTGTTGTCCATTGAAGAGGGTAATTATGAAACAGAGAAGAAAAGAGGAAGGGTGTCCTCGTAGTTATTTTTCAAAAAAAAAAACTTTATATTATGGGTAATGTGATTCTTCAAACACACAATAAACTATAAACATGAATATACTTCAAAAATAATTAAACTTTCAATTAGAATCTGGACTCAATAAAAAAAGATAACAGGGCAATGTTGAGCGACAGATCAGTAAACAGGAAGAAGAGCAAGAGACATCATACTCAAAATTCGTAGTTGACATAAAGAAACAAAGACGTTGCTGCTGCGAATCATACAGAGGATTTAAGGCAAAGTTGAATAACCCTAGGTCGATGTTGATCAAGATACAAAAAAAAACTTCTGTTGAGTTGAGCAAAAGATCGGTAAACAGAAAAAAGAAGAAAAAACATCATACCTTAAATTCGCAGTTGTGAAAACGAAATAAATATGTTGCTGCTGAGACTTTGAACAGAAGATTTGAGGCAGAGCTTCATAACTCTAGGTCGCTGTAAATCAAGATGTAAAAGAGACACTTTTGTTGAGTTGAGCAAAAGATCTTCAGTAAATAGGAAGAAGAAGAGACATCATACCTTAGATTCGCAGTTGAAAGAACTTTACTGCTGAGAATACGTTTAGAGGATTTGATATTGAGAATACGTTTTGTTGACCTGCGTTGCTGCACTTCTGGGCTTGAGAATATACGTATAGGGCAAAGTTGTGACCAATGGATTTTGAGAGAAAAAAGAATCTTTTTTGGGATTTTTAGAAAATAGTGCTTCTTTTTGGCGCCTACTTTTCAGATTTTTTATTTTGCGTTTTGGTAAAAATTTTAGCATTGTTTTAGCGCTCCCGCTAAGTCTCTCAATTATTGAACAAGTGAGCAGATAAATAAACTGGAGCTGACGAAGTACCAATACAGATATCTGATAGTAAAGCATCAAAACCAAGATCCATCTTGGCCTGCATTAGTTAAAATTAGCACAATTATAATGGACGAAAAACGATTTATTTATTTTTTCAGAAAAAAGATGTTGTGAGGTGAACTTTAAAACCTCATATGAAGAGAAAATTTGGGGCTCAAGTGTTTTGATATCATAAGTGGGAATAAGCAAATGAGTTATAGTTTCGTGCAATCTTCGGTTCCCCAAAATTCCACGGATTAAATTCCTTAGATACTTGCCATCATATTTTGGACCACACAACATTCTTAGTAGCGTTACCATTTTACTGCAAATTATGTCAGTTTGCATTATGATGGAACAGTTAATAACAACATAAGAAAATAATAATAATTATACTTGTGCTGTGGAAAGATATTAGGACATTGCTTCTGATAAAATGGAATAATATCCTTAGCAGCATAAAGAGGACGGCCATGTCGGTTTGGTGCTGTTAACATAGTGGCGATTAGGCCTCCAGTACTACTCCCTGCTATTATATCAAAGTAATCTGCAAGTCGAGCTTCTTGTCCATCCAGCTCCTGCAAGATAGTGTAATATTGTAGATATATAATTTGTGCAAATGCTCAATGCTTAAAAGATGAAGTTGTCCTACTTGTAACTTTGATTCAAGAAAACTCAATATAGTTCCTGAAATGATTCCCCTAACTCCTCCTCCATCAATGCTCAACACTGTAATTCTTTCTCCATAACGCTCCATTGCTCTTGCAATTAAATTCCACTATTCGTAATGCTTGATTTAAATTTATTGTCTCTGCATGTTGTGTATATATAGATGGCATCAACTAACGTATAGTACAAGTAATTTAATTATTGGTAGGACCAAATGCACGTCAATGAGAAGAAAATACTTCCCATTACGTTAAATGATTTCCAATTTTAATCAAGTAAATTAGAAGCTGTGTACGAAGTATTCAGGTTTTAATTGTCCAAATACTTGTAATGCTAAGCCAGGACTCGGGAGTAATTGCTTTCAACTTGAATTGGCCTGTTTATAGCGCGTAGATAAATTATCTTCTTTTGAAAAGCTATGCATAGAAGTTCATTTTTACTGGATATTAATATATAGAACTGCAAATACAGTCCTCCTTTTCCAAACTACCGGGAAAACAGTAAAATTTGCCAAATTGCAGAGGCGTGCAAGAAAAACTTGGGAATGGAACACTATTAATTGTGAATTTTGTGGTAGATATAAACTTTGGCATTCCACGCTATACATTATGAGTTTCATTGCCTAATTCAGGGGAAGGGGGCGTACATAAGAGAAACTTCGAAAAAATAACTATTTTAAGTTCAGAGTTTGGCCAAATCATGAATCTTGTCATAAATATAGACAGATCAGGCCGCTGGTGTTCCTAACCTTATCACGCCACACATGGAGACTCTCGAATGGGTAAATTGGTTTGGGAATACAGGAAAAACATCCATCATTCAGGTTTTTGAGTAACTAAAGTTAAGATAGAACAGGTCCATCACAACATGGAGTTGAAGAATGAGCGACTTTAAAAAGGAAATGGCAGTCGGAAAGGAGAGTAGCCACCTCATATAATCCATCTGAAGCAGTCACAGACCAGTCACCGGTCTTTCTATCTTCTTTCTGGCTGTTCCCACAATATTCTAGATTCACGACTTGTCTCAAACAAGAGAAAAAAACAAGCATAAAATCTTTTTTCATAGATATGCAACGTATGCTCCCTGTGATAACTGAATTCATAAATTATAATCAACAAACAATATGTGCCGCCAGATATTCAACACCCCCAACTCTCGTGTGCCATTGTCTACATAAGTAGGCGTTTCAAGTTTAAAAATACTTGTACAAGTCTTCTTTCCTTCTCTTGTCCCATTTTCTGAAAAGGTTTAAAAGAATTTGAATGAAAAGTAATAATAACTTGATTTCTATGGGACGGATTTAAAGAATATTACAGCACCAAAACTAACAAGGTCGATATGAGAATTGTAGTTACCAATATTGAATTGTCGATGCTGTTGCAGGATCGTCGCTAGCACTGCGTTAGAATCTCAGCACCATCTGCAGTTATCAAAATGGTGTGTTCAAACTGTGCTGATAGGCTACCATCATCTGTAACAACTGTCCAATCATCATCCCATATTACTCCATCTATGCTGCCAATTGTCAGCATAGGCTCTGTACAGCACAGTAAAAAGTTGCATTCAGCACAGTAAAATAGTGCACACAACGATGGAATAGTAATTTTATGCTCCAAAAACTGACCGATGCATAAACGTGAAAACATAAACTACTCATGTGATTCATAAACATTAAGCACTGTAAAACCTCAGGTCTTAGCTAAATCAGACTACAGGGGAAAAGGAGACAAGACAGTAGCTACCAGATTTTGGTTAATACCTATAAACAGAGTTCGAGTAGACATTTATTTAACATGGAAAATATTGTGCAGCTAATGCACAGTATGCCTCTTCACCATCGTGGAAATTAATAAACTATTGTAAAATTACCAATAGTGAATGTCTGATTGAGCATCATCCGTCCGCGATCATTGTTCCCTGGGAAAGAAAACAAATATAACAAAATAAAAATTGATATAAAGAGAATTACTGGGTTTAAAAAGACGAGAATAATAGTAAATGCAAGTAAAAATGTGATTATGCATTCAAATAGATTATTTTTCAGAGACAGCACCTTAGAACTATGAGCTCAATTCTCATTCTGTACAAAATTTCTTTAGAATAGAATTTTCTCATTATTATGTATTACAAAACTGCCCAAGAGGATGGAGGTTTGCAGATGAATGAAACATCTTGTAAATTGATATTAGATCAAACCAACAGTGTGAAGTAACTTATTTTAATCAACTCAGATAACTGACAGTAATTCGAACTAGTTGTCAACACTCAACAGAGATTCAATATAAATGTTAGACACAGCTTAAATGTAAGTATTTGGGTGCAATACAAATAAATTTTGAAGTCGGCTCTACTTTTTAACCCCTGATACAATAGCAGTTTATTCTTCCATCTCATGCAAATATTAGTTTGAGGTGTTGTTGCAACATTTAGCAAGCTGGATATCCAGTCCATCGACATTGGATGGCACAAGTAGAAAACTGAACAAGAAGATAATGCTTTTCCCACGCAAACAGTACAAATTAAGCTGCAAACAAGTTGAACCATATAGTCTCACTATTGCTCATATTTCTACACATAAAAAGAGCAGTAGGGAAGTTAGATATTAAAAATAAAGAAGTTACTGTAATGCAGAATGACTGGATCACTGTGGAAAGCACGTCCCACTCCATGGCCAACGAATTGTTGCACAACCCCATAGCGATGTTTATCTGCAAGATCACTACAAATAGAATGTTAACGTCAATCAAAACATGCTATGCTAAACAAGCAATATATATATATATATTTTTTATTATTATTTTTTTTAACAAGCAATATATTGATGTACATATGAATAGGTCATAACCGTATATTAATAATTTACAAAAATATCAGACATGTATGTGTCCTATTCCTCAAATCAATTTGCCAAACTATGCCAGCTGCAAAATTGATTTTTCATGACAATTCACCTCCATACCGAGACAAATCCTTCAAGCATTTAGCAGACTGAGATACACAAGAACAAAAAAGAGAGAAGACTTAGGTAGATGTCTTACTGTATCGTCTTGCCAATTTTATTGAATTCCACTCCTGGTGCACATATTGATATTGCCTTGTCCAAGCACTCTTTAGTCACCTGAGGCATCAAATAAAAATCAATAGGCAGAATTGCAAATGCAACAAAATAAGGTGTCTCCCTCTAAAGCACAAAAGAGAGTTTCTTTTTTGGGTTGATAAGTTAAAGCATACAGAACACTTGGTAGCACAAAAGGTAGGAATTCAAAAAAAAAAAAATGGCACTAACACCATCAAGAAGTCATACTTGCACCAAGTTTTTGGCTTCCTCATCAACAGTTCCTGCAAAGAACATCGCTGATGTGTCACCATGGTAACCCTGCATAATCAATCAAGCCAAGCAGAGAAACAGAGAGAAAATTGAGTTTCATGAGTCATAGACTGCATTTATCAAACCATGTTCGACTAATTAAATTTCAGGTGAGACACAGAAGAAAATTACAACTTTATAAACTGAAGAAAAGGCTTCCCAATTTTCTCTACTTACCAAGTGATTACCTTACACCACCCATAAATGCCTACATACATACATACATCTTGTACTACCCACCACCAAAATCCCAACCTTTGGTGGCCTACAATGAAAAAATGTTCAGCAAACCTTTGCTCCTCCCCCTACAATATAATGATTAAACGTTCATCACCATGACCACAAGAACCCCCTTCTACCCACGTAGGAACGGTGGGAACAGTTGTGTGTGGAGACTTAAGTAGGAGATAGTAGTGAAGAGGAGTAAGGGCACTGGAGACGGGAAAGAAGATGTTCTGAAGGTGGCAATAGGGATCTGAATTATAGGGGGGTGGAAAAAGTATTATCTATGATATAGGCTCATGGAGTAAATGCTATCACTTTTGTGTAATAGCATAAGAGGGAGCAAAAAACAAAGATAACACAAATTACTTCAAAAGATTACAAGTACCAATAGTTATAAACCTAGTGATATAAATCCCAATCAGCAGACAGGAAAACCAATAGTAGAAGATTATATCAAAGATGGCATTAGTGACGCATAAGGCCCTGGTTCTTAAGAATAAGAATAATGACATGTTGAAGAACCAAAATCTTACATCATCATATTCATAGCTTCAAGAAGGCATCTCATAACAGTTTCTCTCTATTGATCCATAACAAATATTGGTTTAACCAGAAAAGTCGAAGCAATGAAAAGACAAGTAATGGTACTAATTAATCGCAACAAACAACTTACATTAAGATAAACGGTGACATCAATATTGATAATATCCCCATCCTGAATCATCACAGAGCATAAGAATGTTAGCCTGTTGCAACATTGAATTTTTGGTTATAAAGGAAAACAATTGTTACCAAACCTCAAGTGGACGTGAATCTGGGATTCCGTGGCAAATGCACTCATTTACTGATGTGCATACACTCTTTGGAAATCCACCATAACCAAGAGGTGATGGATATGCTCCATTGTCAATGATCATTTGGTGAACGGCTTGGTCAATTTCATCTGTCATGATGCCTGGCTGCCAGAAGGAATAGCAATGTAGATTTAAAATGAAGCACGCTTCAGACAACCTAAGAAACTACTTTGATTGTTGATCTTTTTACACCCATTTAAAGACAATCTCAGTCTGAAGCAATGGCAACTACTATAACAACTACGCCTCAAACCCAAGCTACATTAAGCTGGCTACATAAATCCTCATCTATCCATTTGCACCATTTATACCTGTTAAATTCCAATATTGAATAAGTTGGAGTTATCTGACACTACACGTTCTTTACATTTCTATTCATTTACAAAAAGAAAGAAAAAGACAACCATTTACTCCTCCATATTCCATTTTATAATGGTAATTATGTGCATGGAGTTTAATAAGATAATTTGATGTACATCTAATATCAGTGAAAGTTGGAAAAAAAATTAAAGTTATGGCTGATAAGTTAGTTAACAAGGAAAAGATCACATCATTTGTTAAAACTTGAACAGTTCCATAAATTTGCAACAAGTAATATAAAAATGAAACGGTATTAAACATTTCGAAACATGCAAAAATAGAAAGTTGTCCTACAAATTGGAACGAAAGGACTTGTAAAAGCAGACTGTAACCAGTGGCCAAACCAGGAATTTACACAAGGGGCATTCAGAAGAATACTAGAATGTCATAGGTGATATTTGAACTTTTGACCAAAAACAACTTTTGAACACCCTTACCACTACACTAGAATTTTCTCTAATATCAAGGGGGTTCAACAATTTATCAAAAAAAAAAAAAAAAAATCTACCCTACTTATACAGTGTAATTTTCAGCAAAGGGGATTCAATTAAACCCCTACCCTCTAACTAGCTACACCTTGATTGTAACTTGTCTGCAAAGAAGAACCTAAAAGGAGCAAAAACACAAAGTAGATGTCTAATTTAATAAACTTAATATCAAAAGTTCAAAGCAAGAAGATGATCATAGTAAAGACAGGAAATACAGACTGTAGATACTCGAAGTCAGTTACTGAAAGCCTTAACTGGGGCAAACACAAATCTTCATTTATTAACCTAAATGAAGCTTGTGTGCAAGGAATGCCACATAGATACTTCAGTAGAAGGTACTCCATAAATCACCTTGACTAATGTCCCAGCATACTGAAGAACCTGTGCAGCAAGCCTTCCTGAAGCTCTCATCTTTTCTATTCCCTTTTTGTCATGCACTTCGGAGCCACTACCAATCCCAGGTGGCTTCCTAGACTTCACATATGGAGGCCGTTGTATTTGTTCTGGAACTGGTCGAGGAGGAGAAATTTGGCCTGGTCTTAAACGTTTGCGATTGGTGCTTGGAAGTTCATCTACATTTCTGCCAAGTTTAGTTTTAAATTAGCATCCAAGGCATGCAGCAAACAGGCAGAAGCAGGAACATAGTAAAATAAGGGAAACATTACAGAAACTTCCCATTTGCTGAACCTTGTTCTCACATGAAAAAAGTTCAAATTCAAATAGTCCATAGTAACTTTTCATATTTCATCAGCCATGTAAAATCAAATTTCGTATAGGAAGAAACACAAGAAACAAAACATACGCAAGTCCCTTGTAGGTTGGTCTGAGGTAACCTTCTCGTGACCTCACTCAGAGATGGACAACACTATTCCAGTACCAGAATCCTCCCATATCGGTACAGACAAAACGAACCTACGATAAATGCAGTATTCATGTAACACAGGTTTTAAGAACCTTAAGACTGTCTAAAAGGTTTTAGAAACCATAGCAAATTAAGAGCTTACAAAACTTTCTTTCTGATAAACAAAAGGAGATGTCTTTCATTTGCACCACGGCAATGCCAAAAGTTATTAAGTTACTCAACTATGACCAGGAGCTACCCAAGACCTTTTGTACTGATATTTGCTTGCACCCACCATGTCTGCATCTTGCAACTGTCAGTCTGTTACTCTCCTACTATAGACAATTCCAAATTCCAATACACCATCCTCAGATACATTTGGGGCACATTTCATGTTTCCACTTTTTAAAAGAAATTCTTAAAGAAAACATTTAACGACTTGTTCAGTTTTACACTCCAAAAGAATAAGTGGGACACAGTTAACACTAATGGAGCAAAGAACAAACACGTATACGGGAATTTGTTGTCCAGTTCAAGGTAACAGTCCAAGAGGGAAAAGAGGCTAAAACGACGGGCAGGAGAAACAGGTTGAAGCCAATAATGCCAAGGGTCAAAAGTCTAATTGTTGGGCAAAAAAGTGACTAATGTGAGGTATAAGGCATACAGAGGCTATTGAGTGCAAGGTAAGGTGGAAAAGCTAATTTGCTACTTTCCCATTTTTTATCAATGTTGATCCATACAAGTTTCAAACTGCTTTCAGCCATGCCCTTGGAATGCTTTCAGATTTGGTCACAAATGGAGCTAGGATCAAAGGCTGACTATGCTTATTTTCCGAGTTCTACAAGTAAATTTGAAGAGATGGACTCTAATGGGACTGATTGAACCAAAACCTAAACATTAAGATCAGAAGCATGACAAACTTCATTTAGCCAAGATCCACTAATGATGTATACTAATCCCTCATTCTCAAACCAAGTATGACTTTATCAATGTGAGGAATCTCCTATCTTTATACTACCAAGAACCAGGAACAGAAAATGGCAGCATAAACAAAACAGTAAGAATTGAGCATGCAACCATGGTATTGACAGTCGAAACGTCATATGTTTTAGGACTAAAAGAAGGAAAATAGAATGATAATCAGCATGCTGAAAACTAAAAAACTTAAAGATCAAATAACATACCTTCTATTGAATAACAAATCCGTTAACCCAGAAAATGTTCTTGAGCATTGCATCGACACATGTTTATTTCCTGAGTAAGCATAAACAGTAATCGTCAAAAGGAGTACTTACAGTTGATGAAATATTTTCATTTACTAGTTACATAAAAGATTCAATTTTCTTTGAAACATTTTCCTTTGATGCTACTGTTACACAAAAGATCCAACTATGTCCTCCTGAGCACTATTATAAATACCATCATAAAAACCTTGAGACAAGAAAGCACAATCATGGTAAATTCGAAATCTTGAAGAAGTAAAGAAAAAGGGGGAAATCCAAGAAGTCAAAAAAGAAGGGGGCATTTTTTTTGTCCCAAAGTAGTAGATGAGAATATATATATCATCACAAATCACAAAGAAAGTAATCAAGAAGCTGGGCAACATATATCATCAAGAATCACATAGAAAGTAATCAAGAACCTAGGTTGCAATATATATCATCAAGAATCACAAATAAAGTAATCAAGAACCTGGGTTGCAATGGAAGAGTCGATGACATTTGCCTTTACTAGTTATATTGAAAATTCAATTTTGTTTAAAACATGTTCCTTTGATACTACAGTTACATAAAAGATTCAACTATGTCCTCCACTACTATGACTACCATCATAAAACCCTGAGACAAGAAAAGCACATGGTAAATTCGAAATCCTGAAGAAGCAAAAGAAAAAAGGGGGAAATCCAAGAACTCAAAGAAGGGGGAATTTTAAAAAAAAAAAAAATCATCAAGAATCACAAAGAAAGTAATCAAGAATTTGGGTAGCAATATATATCATCAAGAATTATTATGACTACACCGTCATAAAATCTTGAGACAAGAAACCACAAATTATGAGTAAATTCAAAATCTTGGCAGTAAAGAAAAAAAAGGGAAAATCAAAAACAGTAAAACAAGAAAAGAGGGCATAAAGATTCAAGAAGCAGAAAGTAAGTGATGAAGAACCTGGTTTGTAATGGAAGAGTCGACGAAGTGAGTGAGAATGGTTAATGAAGCGGCAATCGCCACGAAAGGTAGAGACGAAGCCCACCATTCTCTTCTCTCTTCTCTCTTATCACCTTCTCCAATAACACACCCTTTCGCCGTAGAGCCATATATATTGCACAAATTTATACTTTTTTTTCCGCAAAATTTCGCAAAAAATCTATAACTCCCAAATTATAGTAAAACATTTATCTTTATCAAAATAAAGTGGTCTTAAAAAAAATTATATTGAAAAATAGTACTAACTAGTTAATATCCTTGTTATTAATAATTTTGTCCATGGATAGATCTTCGTAATTAATTGCAATATAATGAGTTGTATAGGGATGGCAATGAGACGGGCGGGGTGGGTTGAGTTTAATCCATAAAAATTTTAATTCGATATGTCTTGTATATCTATTTTTTTTCATTTTTAACCCGTCATAGATTCGCCTCGCATAATTTTTTTCATATTTTGTTTTTCTAGTTAAGTTTGATACTAAAAATAAATTTATCTTTTTATTAAATTGTATTAAATAGATACTAACTTGAATTATATGTTATATTGCATTTACCGTTTTTATATAAAGGAAATGAGAACGCTGGTTTTATAGAAAATGATTCAAATTTTATTTGAATTTTGTGTTTGGGAGGGTCGAATAATTTTTAAGTGGTAAGAGTTATTAATTCAAATTACAATGGATCAAGCACAAAAAAGAAAAATTTAAATGTCTGCTAAATAAAAAAAGGAAAATTATAGTGCAGTGTCTTTGCGACATTAATTTACAAAATATATATACATATTATATAAAGGAAAAATTACGCGGCTAAGCAAATTTATACTATTTAATTACTCATCATAGCTATAGTTTGCTATAATTATCACTCGCGACTAACATTATACATTAATTACGTAGGCTGACTTCGAGTTTGTATAATTAGTCATGTTTGTATATGTATAATTCACCAAGATATACAAATACATTTGTATAATATACAATTTTTTAACCTATATACATATACAATTCACCTCTCTCCCACTCTATACCCTCTCTCGCTCGCCTCTCTCATCCCTCTCTCAATCTCGCTCGCCTCTCTCATCCCTCTCCCAATCTCGCTTGCCATTTATACAAATGTATATGTATAATATACAGTTATATACAATTATATACATTTACAATTTACCTCTCTCCCACTCTCTGCCCTCTCTCTCTCGTCTCTCTCGATCTCGCTCGCCTCTCTCCTCTCTCTCCCATTCTCGCTCGCCTCTCTCCTCCCTCTCCCAATCTCTCTTGCCATATATACAAATATATATGTATAATATACAATTATCTAACCAATATACATATACAATTCACCTTTCTCCACTCTTTTCCCCCTCTCTCTCCTCTCTCCTCTCTCTCCCAGTCTCGCTCGCCTCTCTCCTCGATATAACATGTAGCTACAAATTGTAATTATCAAACTATAGCTACAGAGAGTAATTAATTATTTTTAAGTGGCTATATGTGAAATAACGTATATTTTATATTTTATATCATTTATTATACAAAAAATATATATAATCAAAATGCATAAATAGTGCACACTTCAATAATGTCGCTAAATTAAATGGCCAAAAGGTGTATTTACATAAGTTTTTTTAAACAAAAAGTGAAGTCATTTTTTTATAAAGAAATGATACAATTTCAAAAATATTTGAATTTTTTTTATCTAAATACACATCTTATTTTATCATATTTTTAAATTTTCTTATCATTTAGAAAAGACCAAAAATTCTCTCTCAAATACATCACTTTCCTTTTGTTATACATTCATATCTCCCCCTCGGATATATCCCTCCCCTATGTATCCATATATCTTATCCCCTCCCGGGTATATCCCTCCTCCCCTCTCGGATACATCCCTCCCTCTATAATATATCCTGCCCTCTATAATATATTCTTCTCTTATGTATCCAGATGTATTATCCCATCTCTGATGCATGCATCTCTATCTGATACATCTCTATGTATCCAAATGTCTTATCACCTCTGTGATACATCTCTCCCCCTTGCATCTGAATGTTTGCTGATGTATCCGTAAGTTTAGTCATGTACCCAAAATTCATAAATTTTAATGAATTCTTGTAATTTGAAAAATATTAAAAATAATGTAACTATCTCATAGCATTATGAGATTTATATAAATTTATTTATATACAAGTGATAATTTTGTTATAATATTTACAAACACTAGAAAGAAAATAATTTTCAATATTCTGTTAGGGTTTCATCTGAAAACTCTGGGCCTCTTTGCAATATCAGTGGACCAGCCCAAAAACTTGATATGGGGCTTACTTAGGAAAGCAAAAGGCCCGAAAAATTTCGCCTCTGCCCCTGACTATTCTACCATGCCGGCCCAAGCTTGCTAGGTACAGCAAAATGAAAAATCATGGCAAACAACACAAATCTCATTAGTTTAGAATTTAACTATGTGTTTTTTTGTGTGTTTTCAAAATAATTATTTGCATCAGTTTTTGGTCCCTAGATACATTTTTATATCGGTTACATAGGTCAAAATTAGGTGTAATTTATTCACGATACATTGTATCGAACAATGGCGGAGTCCAGATTTTCAATAAGGGGGTTGAAAATCTGAAAAAATAGACACACGAAGTAGTCGAAGGAGGGTCCACATCTACTATATATATCTAAAAAATTATTTTAACCATGTATAAATCATATAATTTTCCGCAGAAGGGGTTCGGATGAACCCCCTAATTGTAAGGTGGCTCTGCCACTGGTATCCAAGTGTCATTACATTTATCTGGGATACACAACCTCTCTCGCTTGCCCCTCTCCCTCACCTCTCGTATATGTATTTTCAAACATATCTAATATTTCAGATACATTTATGGAGTTTGATTCACATGTTTCCGATTTACACTGACTCTCTTGCTCGTCTTTGTCCCTTTTTTTTGTGTGTATTTCAGATTGTATCTGATAGCAAAATATATGAATTTATGTGTATCTAACTTAATCTTTTCAAAAATTATAAATTAGTGAGACTATATATAATAATTTCAAATTATAGGGAGAATTAACAAATATACACTATAGAAATGTTTGTATAATTATATAGTTTTTCTAATCATAGTATAATGGATGTGATGTGTTTCAGCACTAGTATTGTTAATATCATGCATATATTTATAAAAAAAAAAGGAAATTTAATTAAAGACATAAATAGGCATTATATTAAATAAAGTTTTTTTTCTTTCTGAAAAGACAGAAATATATATAGTGATGGATCATGGCGAAGTTTAACTAATATACTAGCTATAGTCTCACGCACGTTTGTAATGACGATTTATTGAAATGCTTTACAAAGTCTTACTAACTCATTATTGTGTCAAAATTTTGTCAAACATGAAATAGTTGAATTTTTAGCAAGGAAATTCAGAATATAAAAAGGTAAATATCCGATAGAAGCCAACATCTACTATATATCTAAGTACATGATGTATATAAAAGAATAATTTTTTTTGTGGAAAGATATTAGGATAAATTTGTTGAGTCCCTATCTTGTGTCCTTATGAGGAAGGTAACGAGGTCCTTACAAGTTACATGGACCATATTCCAAAATGCAATACTCATCTGGTTGAGGTCATTTTCTTGATAATGAGTGAGGAGATCATGAAATTAATTAATACTCCATGTTATAGCAAGCAAAGTGCGACCACTTTTTGTTGCTTTTATTATTATTATTATTATTATATATATACATATAATATTGGACCACTTTCATATGATTTGTCATGGCATTACTAAGTACCAACACCGATTAGTTTGGTCATGAAATTGGACCAGCTCAAATATTCTTAAATTCTAACTTCAATTCAACCTGCATTCTCCAACATGTTGCTTCTACTTGAATTTTTCCAAATTGAGTCCAAAATGAGAGGAGCTCAATTCATGGCCATAAATAAGTATGAGAACAGAAAATGGAGTCGTAACATTTTTCGTTTTCCACGTTAATAGCATATATCTATATAGGAAAAGAAAACGATCAAGATACTTCCTCAGTTTCATTCTACTTTGCCAGTGTTGACTTGATACTTCTCATAAAAAAAATATACTTCCTTAGTTTCATTTTAGTAAATTGCATTTATTAAGAAATCAATAAATATAATATGTAGTTTACTAGTTAAACTATTACCTCTGTCTTACTAAAAGTATTTGTTCCATATTACTTGATTACTTACTAAATTAGGATAATTTTTTTATTTTTTATTTTATTTTACCCCTACAATTAATATGACTTTGAAAGTTCTAAGCAAATTTTGAAAGTCCATTTAGTAACTTAATTACTACTAATAATAAATATAATTACAACTAATTCATTAGCCGTTTGAGCGTAGACCAGAAAACGTATTGACTCACCCCTTTTAAAAAGAAAAAATCACTTGGTTTCTACTTCACTAATACTCCTATTTGCTAATCATTCATTGCAAGACTATGATAAATAATATATGATCTCAATAAATATAAGTTACTCATTAGACAAAATTGCTATCGGAAGATGGAAAAAAAAAAAAGAAGAAGTGGTCCTTCATTGCATTAAGTTGAGGGGTGCGCAGCTTAAGAAAGCATGTGTCAGATTGATGGTTCCACTTGAGCTAATTATTATATATGGCAGGTGACCCATTTCTTTATAATATCCCGACCCGACCCCGACCCGTTCGTGCACTATTCTGCCACATCTCATTAATGGGACTTTTGTTCCAATTCTTTATATACTCCTGAGGCCTGAATAGTCTAGCGTTTGTTTAAGGATAAATATGACTTCACATTTTAAATTAGATTTTGCATCAATAGTTTATTGTTTTGACCTTATACTATACTTACGTGTATTAAAATGAAAAAAAAGTAGATCAAAATGTGTGTGTGTGTGTGTTGGAAGAGCTGATTACGCTTTTAGAAAGATGAAAAACGTAGAAAATAGTGGACCAATTTTGCACTAGCTAGCCATGGAAACATGTCTTGGACATGAAAAGAAATGTGTCTTTAAATTAAAGTTGTATATTCCAAGT
The DNA here is from genome assembly GCA_016801875.1 of Solanum sitiens. Classification (NCBI taxonomy): domain Eukaryota; kingdom Viridiplantae; phylum Streptophyta; class Magnoliopsida; order Solanales; family Solanaceae; genus Solanum; species Solanum sitiens. Next base: position 14,361,427 of record JABWTJ010000001.1, read on the forward strand.
CAGACTCTTTTTTCAACCCATGACGACTATTTTCTTTCTCTGTTGCTAGATTCCTTGATCTTTTTACACCTTCTTTCTCTTTTTCCGGCTTGCTTTCTCACTACCTTTTTCTCAACCCCCGCCTTGGGATTACAGATTTACATATTTTCCATAAAATTGTTCGGGTACTAAACATCTCTTTCTAAAGTTTTTATGAATAGATAGCTAAACAAATATTTTATTTAAATTTTTTTTATTTAATTTCAATTTATGTGATATGTATTTTATAATTAAATTAAATAAAAATAAATTAAGTCACGATAATTAATAACTAAAAATATTTTAAAATATATGTTATAAAAGAATTATGATAAAATAAAATAAAAAAATTTTTTGACTCTTCAAATCAAAATTACGTTTGGTTGATTTTGTCTTTTTTTTGGTTAACTTATAGAAAAATTACCTAAATACATATCTTATTTTATATATAACTTTTGAATTCCCTTCCACTTAAAAAAAAATTCAAAAATTTTCTCTAGGATACATCACTCTCCTCTCGGATACATCTCTCCCCTTATCAAATATATCCCTCCCTATATATATATCCAGATTAACTATCTCCTCTCTAAGACATCTCTATCACCTCGCTCTTACATCCTTCCATATGTATTCGGTTATCTGCTAATATATTCAAAAATTCAGTGATGTATTCGAAATTCATAAATTTTAAGAATTTTTTGTAATTTACAAAAGAGTAGAAAAATAATATAATTAGATCTTAACATTGAGATTTACATAATTTATATCACTAAATTTTGTTTGGTGACTCTTTTATTAATAAAAAAAATAAAAAATCTCAATAGGAACAAATAATAGAAGTATGGAAAGCTAAATTTTATGCTTACCAATAATTTGATTTTTGAATTTCAATTTTTTTTTTTCATTCGATGTTTGATATCTATATTGTCATCTAATTAAATTTGAATTCGCGTCGGAAAATCCCACATTAAAGATAAAGCGCTCCCTAACAAAGATGATTTCATATCCAGAGAACTCGAACCACCCTAATTAAGATAATTAAGATGGAGAGAATAAAGTCGTTCCACCCTAATTTTGACATGTGGTCGTGCCTTTAGTGTGGAAATTTTTTGTCTACGAGGTTACAAATCTATTGTCCTTTTCAATTTGAAAACCACACCACCCACTTAATTTCCTAACCCCCACCATTTCTATTCTCTCACAAATTTCCATTAAAGTTGGCTAAAGAAACAATGAAAATTAAGTTGTGATCAATTATTTAGTTCCTTAAAAAGATAAAATCTATTTTTTCTTCTAGTTTTTTGGGAGTATTTTTTTGCATATGAAATATAATATGCTTATTTGAGTATTGTAAATATAGACACATTATCCACATTAAGATGCTATGAAACAAATTCAAAATATCTTAGACATACTACTAACAGGCCTTTGTCATTTTAATACGAGTTGCGTAATACTATTCTTATAGGAAACAGTAAAATATTGTATACTTTTAGGATTTTTGAGAATTTCATACAATCATATTGTATGGAAGAATTAATAAGGGGAATCCTACCATATTTTGTGTTATAAAAATTGTATTTACTTTTAAAACAAAGTCAAGTAGCAATTTTTCTTTTATCTTTTTAGGATTGACTTATAAAATAAAGAATATATTTGTGTAAAAGTACAAGTAATAACTAATGTATCACGTCCTAGTATTTATTGACCTAGTGATGAACAGGAAGCAGTGATGGAGTTCGAATTTTTAATTAAGGGGTTCAAAATTCATAGAAATAGACATATGGAGTAGCCGAAGGGTGTTTGATATCTATTATATATACATAAAATATTATTTTAACCATGTATAAATAGTATAATTTTTATCGAAGGGGGGTCGAATGAACCCCCTTAACCAAGGTGGCTCTGCCCTGACCGGAAGTATTTATTTTATACGGACTATTTCTAAACTTCAAAGCAAAAGTTCTTGAATAAAAAAAATCGTTTTCTTTAATTATTCTTATGAGATATCAATTTAGCGTTTTTGATGTAGGGAAATCATGCGAGCTTTTTTCTGTTTCGTAATCTTTTAGTTTGCACAGTGAGATGAGACATCAAAGTAAAGAAAAGTACTAATTTGTCTAATTTTTTGAAGTTCAATATAATCTTTACCTTAATGAAATAATTGAGGACTATAAATCAATGACTGTTCTTCGACTTTTTTATTTTATTTTTTAAAATTGAAAAGGGACCCAAAAATCAGGTCTTGTTTTCCGTGTATATAAGGCCCATGTGCGTTTGTCTATTACAGTAAAGGTAAACCTTTATTTCACCACCTATCATTACATTAACTTGAGATTGAGGAATCTTAGCTTTAGTTGTCCCCACTTCATTAATTTACTACTTACGCAATGATTAAAGTTAATGTTGTGAATTTCCAATTTGTTACCTTGTCGTATCCTGCCGCGCACTAGGAATAAAGAGCGCTTATGTCCCCCTCCATCTAATAGGTAACGCTAATCAAATAGATTGTTAAATTAATACAAAGTTAAAATAATAATTTTTTCTATTTCAAAGTATCACCGATAATATTATGATCATATATTAAAATATTGGATATAAGAAGTGACATACTAATTAAAACGAAAAAAGTACTTGGGGAAAATACTCTCCACAAAAAAAATATTATAGTATTCAATAGAAAGTAAAGGGTCATATGTGATGCTCCTTCTGTTGACTTTCTCTAGTCTACTATATTTTATATTTTTTTATTTATTACTTTCAGCCTAAAAGAAGAAATGATATTACTAAATTTAAAAATCTACATCAATTAATATAAATAGATTAACTAAATATTCATATTAATTAGAATTATATTTTTACAAACTAATACAAGTAAAAATAAAATGAAGTGTTCAAACTTCATGTGCAATCCTACAAATCCAGTAATTCCCTTTTTACAGTGTTCCTATTTTACTGGCTTACGTATGAGAAGTAAAAGGTATTTAGTTTTCTACAACTTTGCCACAAATCGTTATATATACATGTCGAAACCAGGATTCATTGCCATAGTTTTATTATTTTCGTATTCTTATCCAGATTTTTGAAAGGGTGCATTATTACGAAATAGCACATGTAAGATATACATTTAATTTTTAGATTCTTAATATGAATCGTTAAATTTTAAATACTATAGGTCCAAAATATATAGTGATATCAGTTATAATTTTTTATATGCACATTTAATTTAATTATACATAAAAAATTCCGGTGCTAAATTTTTTAGAAATTTTAATGAAACACAGATGAATTTTTTTGAAAAATTAGAAAAAAAATAAAATAAATTAAAACACTAAAAGTAATTTTTGATGCTCATAAATTCTTCAAGAAGGAGGAGGTAAAATAGTAAATAAACTGTGTTATACTCGAAAACAACAAATTTGTATGTACAAAACTATTGCATGGCAAATTTGGGTAATGAGCATGGTCCCAGCTTTGCCCACACGTGCGATCATTTAATTTCTTGGAGTTGTCAAATGATACTCACCAACGTTTTGCTTCAATAGGTAGAGTTTACACAAAATCCCTTTTAGTAATATTTAAAAAATTAAAACATTTAGAATTGTGTATACTATGTCTTTACTCCCTCCTAAATCAACAATCATTTTAATTCAATAAAAAATTGTGCACAAATAATTGTTATTCCCTTCTTTTATGAAGCTCAAAAGACTAGAACACATGATTTTAAGAGATTTTTACGTCACTATAATTAGTAAATTAAAATTTTAATTTGTGTGAAGAGATGTCAATATTATGTATAATTAAAATTTAATCAATGTAAATTTTAGACGAATAGATGTCGCTTGACACCTCCTGGATGGGTATATCCCTACTTGTCATTTTACAAAATCAATACATAAATAACACTATTCTTTCTATTTCATTATTGAGAGTATTAATCCTGAAAGTATAAATTTGACTATATAGAAAAACTAAAAGATTAAATCATGTTTATTGGCAATTTAATTAATGAAAATAAATTAATTTATGTTCATTTTGAAAATATGACTTTAAAAAAAATACTAAATAAGGATACAACGGTAACTCAATACAACAAAAATAATCATTAGCGATATTTAATTCTTAATGGCCGCTAAATATGTATTTTTAGCAGCAATTGTCACTCTTTGTATATATCTCTAAAGTATTTAACGACATTGGTTCTAATGACACTTAACTAATGCCGGTAAAGACTTTAGCATTCTTTATTAGTGTCAATATTTAATGTCGCTGAAAGTTATTTTTGTTGTAGTGAGTTAAATATTTTTCTTAAGAGACATAAACTATAAAATGACATATAAATAAAAATGAAGGGAGTATTTTTGAAATTTCAAAATCTTAACTATTTTTAATTATATCTATAATTCTTTTTGATACTAAAAAATATCCAATGAACAAGAATATCTTAGTTTACTATATTTTAGACGGAGTTTTTTATAAATGGATGTAAAAATGGTCATTGTCTCTAAAAGCATAAAATTTCAAAGTTGTAATTTGTAAGCAACATAAGAAATGATTAATGTGTAGTCAAAACATTAGGTTCTAATGAGAAAAATGTCTCCAAAAAATAAAATAAAATTAAGTTCAAAGGAAGTGATGAAAGAGATGAATTATTTATTTTTAGGAAGGAAACAATTTGTGTGTCTTATTTCTCGCTTTAATATTTACGCCCAAACAATTTCCTTCAACGAACGAACACGTTTGGCTTCTTATAGCAATTTTAATTAATGAGTCCTTTTGACAATTCAATCATATTCTATGACAATTATTTCATTCATCTGTATATTCTTATTAATGAGATTCTCTACAATATTACTGTGTTGATCTCAAAAAAGGGCTACCCCACTGTCCTATAATTTTAAATCAAATTTACTTTTCATTTATGCGGCTATCCAGTACTCAAAAATTAATAGTTAAAGTGTGACATACCCCTTAAAAAAATCAGGCAGTGACATTAATAAATGGTAATTAATTACTCTTTTGCCTTTTTGTCAAACTTTTTTTTGTAAAAAAATTAGAAATAGTTAAATCACTTTCTTTTGTCAACAATACTTGTTTATTATTATTTACTTTACATATTTTTAAAAAATTATAAATACAAGGATTGTTTCAACATATTACCCATTATATTATATAATATAAATAACTATAATTAATAATAAAAATAAATCATAAATTAAATATAAAATTATAAATAAATAAATATTATTTAACATATCAAAATAATATAATAAACCAGTGTTGTTTCATTTTAGCTCTCAATCCTAGTACACGTAAGTTACCATAAAATTTCCACCAGTCGGTGGTTAAAACTTAAAAATAGGAAAAACATGCATATGTATCTCAAATGTGCAAGAAGTTAACTTGTCCCATCGTTACCAAAGACTTAAAAGACAATCGTTCTCACATTACTCTCTCCGTTTATTTTTATTTTATCATTATTGATTTGACACACATTTATATCTCTAATGTTTGATATATCATATATGCATTTTCTAATTATCCTTATGTTTTTTATTGAGTCTTGATATATCATATATCATATATGTATTTTACTAAATCACCCTTATTAAATAATGTTTGGTATTGAGTCTTAAGAATGATTTGGAGTATAAATATTTAATCTTAGAGTAAAAAAAAAGAAAAAATAATTATCTTTTCTTGATATGTCAAAAATGACAATTGAAAATAAAAATCTATTTTAGAAATAAATAAAATTGAATAGAGAAAATAGTTAACTTTTATTTTTATACATTTCTTAAGAAATTAAAAATATGAAAGAATATTTCTATTCCAGCCAAATAGATAGAGTAGTTAAAAGGCTTATTTTACATGAAATAAAACTTAAGGTTACTAGTGGGTGACCACATTAACTAAATTAATCTAATTATGATGAAATGGCTATAGAACGTGACCCATTTACATTAATTTGATTGGTGAGATAAAAATAATAATTTCAAAATATTTTTTAAATTATTAAAATGGTATTTTTTTATTAAAAAATGAAATAAAATAATTTTATAGAATATTTCAATTCATAAAATATTTTCCTTTATCTCATCATAAACCAAAAGAATCGGTAGACAATAGGTATAGTATTAAAATAATTAAAAAATTTGAAATTAAACTAAAAAATATTAGTGAGCAGTCACTAGTGTAATCTAATCCTGGTTGTACAATCCTATCTACTAACCTTATCTGTTAGTCCAATTATGTCTAATTAAACATTAGTATTTCCGTCCAAAATTCTCCGGCAAATATCTTTTTCTTATTCTTATAGTAAGTATATTTTACTTATAAACGGAGTATTTATCCGCTTAACGGCGACGTCAGAATCCCGTTACTGTAGGAAAAAGATCCGTCACAATGGTGGACCACAAGACGAAGCGCCCAATAATACGAACCTAATCGAATCATTCAACGGAATGCCTATCATCATCATTATCACCATCACCGTCTCTAACACTTGTTCTCTCTCCCCACTGCTGCGGTGCGGCAAAAGAGGATATCTTCAGTCAGATCGTACGATTCTGGTGTGCATAATTCTCTGCAATTCTACCAATTTATATAACAAACAATTTCTGTATGATTCTATGACTTGTTGAAGTTTATTGTTTAGAATTTGAGAGGAATATCAAAACATTGATGAGAAGAAAGTATAAGTGCAAGTCGAAGTTGTGATTATGGAGGTTGCGGAGGTAGCAGTGAAGATGACAAGAGAACGGGAGGTTTTAGAGGTGGTTGACACAAGGAAGAGGAAGAAGCGTGACGGTGATTTGGAGATGTCACCAACTGCAGCTCGTGTTAGAAGGAATTCCGTAGTCTCAGTTGTACCGGCGAGTTTTGAATCTCCAGCGAGCGAGCTTAGTTCCCAGGGAAATACTGTTTTGTGTGAATCGGCTGTGAGTTCTAACTTTGATAACGTTTTAGCATCTGGTTTTGGAGATAATGAATCAAACAATGTCACAAAAGGAAGCTCCAAATTTGTAGATCTGGATGTATGTGAAATTGAACTCCTTGAATTTTACTAGTTTTGCGCTTCTATTTTTTTGCTTTAATATTTTCAGGTTTGATAGTATCAAGTTAATGCATTAGAATTGGAGTGAATTGTCATGCCGTTCTATAACTGCTCATTTTCGTGAAATTTATGGCGGACTCATGATATTTGAATTTCGAATTTTTCAGGAGGACAGTGTGGAAATTGCAACCAGTTATTCAGAGTTGAGAGAAAGGTAAATATGCATTCTATATCATTTTCATGGCGTTTCAATTCTCATTCAGATCCGCCTCTTGTTTTGTTATTCTTCATCGTTTAATCATTCCGCAGTAGAGAGATAATACTATCCAGCAAATTCAAAGTTGCATTTCACAAAGTGGAATCAACACCGAAACCACAACATGCTAAATCTTGCCGCCGCCGATTGACAGAGGCAAATATGCCCTCCGAGGCTGAGCTTGATGAGTTTTTTGCTGCAGCCGAGAAAGATCTCCATAAACATTTTGCAGAAAAGTACAAAACTCTCTCTCTCTCTCTCTCTCTTTTTTTCAAAATTTTGCATTACTCATGAAAGTGCGTGCTGTAACAGATACAACTTTGACTTTGCAAAAGAGGAGCCATTGGAAGGTCGCTACGAATGGGTTCGACAATGAAACCACAAGGCCAAGATCATAACAAATAGCAGCAGTTGCTTCTTAATCTAATTTGTTAGTAGTATTTCCAAGTATATTTAACTGTTCACTCTTTTAAACTAGTACTAGTACTACTTCTCTTTTTTTGTTTTCTTATTTTATTGCTTTATGATTTTGGTTTCCATGGGGCGGGAGTTCAATTTGAATATGTACAGCCGGGAGCACGAAATCTCTCTTTGTGTTAATATACAAGTTATGAACCGAGAAGCTGCCTCTGCAAATCATCATTTCCTTTGGAGAAAATATTCTCTGAAGATTATATAAGACCTAATTTTCGAGTTCGATCTTCGTAATTAAAATTATAAAATAGACAGTTGTTACAGTACTTATGATTTGGTGATACTGTTGGAAATGTACATTTTCTTCTTTGGGACTAAAAGAAGGGCAGTAGGATGGAATATTTGGTGGAGGCATTGAGAGGGTAGGCAGTGATAGGTTAGAGTAGAGAAAAACGCAGCAATAGAGCTTGCCGTGTAAGTTACGGACACGTGCTGACTGCTGAGTAAAGGAAAGCTATTCTTGTACAGGCTTTTAGTAGTGTGGACCTCTCCATGCAGTCACAAAGTACTTGGTTGGGGTGAAACAAATAATTACTATACCCTTTCTTTTGTTTTTCTCTTTTGGTAATTTGGGTTTCATTGCTAAAGAAAATACTCCAACTGCTTATGCAAGAAAACTGACTTGCATTATGTCTGCTTCTTCTAGCTCTAAGAAAATGACGCATGAACTAGTGAAGTGCTCAAGAATTTAAAATTAGCATGAAGCAAAAGTTGTTTGAGGGGAACTGTTGTAACTGAAAGAAATGGTAAAAGATCATTTGTTACTCCAGCATTCTTCTTGGATCTGCTGAAATAGGCTTTCCTTATTTAGGGTACTGTACCTGCTGCTGCTTTATACCATTGATTACTGGACTTGTAATTTTAGTGTATACTATTGCTGAAAATGTATATTGGGTATCAGTTTTACATCCGCATATTACATAAATATGCCGTTTATCTTGGTCTCATCTAATATTTATGTTTTCCAATTTGTGTATATACAAGTAGACACTTAAAATTTATATAAAATTGAATAGGTAGAAACTTGGAGTCCGGAGCCTAAAGGGTATAAAATGTTAACAAAAATTTCAAAACGGTATATGAATTTTTATTTTAACCAAAAGGGCAAAATCGCTGGAAGGGCAGCGATTTCGCTCGCCGGAAAAAGTAAAATCGCTGCCTTGGCAGCGATTTCCAAAACAAATTTTTGTTTATGATTTTTTAATAAATCGCTACCTAAGCAGCGATTTCTTTAATTTTTTAAATTATTTACTTAAAATTTATAAAAAACTAAGAGCAAATCGCTGCAAGGGCAGCGATTTGTCTCCAAATTGTTTTTTTTATTTTTTCCAATCAATTTTTTAATTTTTTTTTTTACAATTTTTAAAATAAAATTTTAAATTTTTTAAAGAAATTTTAATTTTAAATTTTTCTACTACTTATTCCAAAATAAAATTTTTTTTAATGATTTTTTAAAATAAGTAGCAATCAAAAATTTTCTAAAAAATTGATTTAAAAAAATATATAAAAAAAAATTGGAGACAAATCGCTGCACTTGCAGCGATTTGCTCCTAATTTCTTTTTTTTTTTTTAATTTCAAATAAAAAATTAAAGAAATCGCTGCTTGGATTTCTTTTTATCAAATTTTTTCCGGCGACAGAAATCGCTCCTCTTCTAGCGATTTTGCCCTTTTGGTTAAAATAAAAATTCATATACCGTTTTAGAATTTTTGTTAACATTTTATACCTTTTAGGCTCCGAACTCTAGAAACTTGAGTTCTACATGGCATAATACATGTCGGACGTCCTATAGGAAACAAAATTGTTATGTAGGATGTCACGTAAGACGAATGTGTCTATTTGTCCAATTTTATCACCCAAGGGCATAGATTTCAACTTAAACCAAGTTAAATGACAAATTTTAATATGAGTCAAAATAAACAATTTAACTTTAGCCATATATAATTATGTGAGAATACGTATTACTTAATCATAGTTAAATAAATAAATTAATAGAATAATCCGTTACAGAAAGCATTCCGTGTTTATGTATGATTTTGAGAAGGGTTGCACCCGAGGAGCGTGACCTAAACAACCTACTATAATGCAAATATTAGTAACGACTTTCATGGTCCAAACCTATGTCCTATAAGTCACACATGCAAATAAGTTTCTACAGGTCCTCGCAATAATGTGGCTTAATGCTAACTGTGCATCAACTAATTGAAGTAATTACCCTTTTTGAGTGTTCTTTTGGTGCAACTTTCTTACAGTAGTAAATTACCGCCAATGTACTTATTTTTTGCAAGGTTTCTCCTGAGTACATTTTGTTGAGTTTAAGTTATATATGTTGTTAATTAGTGTAAGAATACACCATCAACAAAAAATTCTTACACTAATAGTGTATTATTTTCTAGAAATTGAGCACTATTTGTTATGCGGCAGGACAGAAAATTAAAGTCTGCACATAATCATGCATCTTTATTTGGTATAAAGCCATCTTATGACTTTGCTGCAAGTTCTTTTGTCGCGTATAAATAAAGGATATAAACGAAAAGAGACCCAGCAATTGCTAGTTACTCCCTAGTCCCTGGTTCATTTTATCTGGTTCATGTTGACTTGACGGTAGAAATATATATCATAAGAGGCTATTAATCTTGTAAATTATGCTTTGGAAATCTAAATCTGACTTATAGTGCTTTAAAAAGTTATTTCATAATCAGTGTAGTGTAAGAGAATCTTCAAAGAACTATGTACAAATAACCAGGTAAAGCTGGAGATCTCATTTTGTGTTTGAATTGACTTAAAAGTTGGTCAAATATATTTTTAAGTCATTTTTTTAACTTCTGCAACTGTTGACAAATATTAAAATAACATAAAATAAGTTAGGAAGTGTTTGATAAGATTAAAAATAATTTAAAAACCAAAAATAGATATCTCTCTATATTTTATTTTTTTACTTAAAAGCTACTTATTTTAATTCAATTCAAAGAAACTCAAAGTTGTCTTTCTCCTAAGTGTCTTTTCTCCTCTCTGTTTGTCCAATTAGCGTTTCCATTAGCTGGTTAACCAATCAATTTAACACATGCCTATAACTTTAGCTACTTAGCTTTAAGATGCAAATCATTGTAGCAAAATGATTAGGCAATGCTAGTTACTGTCATAATTTGAATAGATGTAAAGAGATAAGTCATTAATACCCGTTCTGCAGGACCAAATTTTGGTCTACAAGAGATCACTAGATAGATAGAAACAGTTAAGTTCGATAGCATATTCAGACAGGAGCGGCTCAAGCGTATTAGTGGCCTAAAGCAAAAATCAAACGGGCCTTAAAATTAAATTGTTAATAACTTTTATATAATTTATTTCTTCTAATTTCTATCTGAACCGTTCTTATTTTAAATTATTTTCATTAGATATAGTACTCCAATTGTGTCAAATATCTTCTATTAATCCCTTCATTTTTCATGAAATATTTACTTTTTCTACAAATAATATTCAATATTTATTAAAAATAATAACTTATAACCTTTTATTATAAAAAATGAGGCCCCTTAAATTTAGGGGTCTAAGGCCCATGTCTTTTTTTTAATACTATCGAGTCACCCCTGTCTACATACTACAGCATGATAGAAAATGGAATCATTCATCCTGAGCAAAATGTAGAATGATCCAGTATCTTATGGACTGAAAAACATTAAGTAATTTTACATCATCTCTAACACTGTATCTTACTCTTTTCGGGAGTGCCCTTTAAAAGGAAAAGGAAAACAAACAAAGTCATGTCCGTACACGTTTCTAATGGTAAAAAAATAACTGAAATCACACGGAGACAAAAATACAACTGTACTGATCTCTAAGAAACGTTGATTTTACTTGATAGTGAGAGGTCTGATGACCTTTCTTGATGTTGTTGATGATTTCATTTAAGATGTTTGAGCTTGGAAAATTGGTCTTTCAACAATGATACTTTATGAACTCTCATAAATAACCACGATAGGAGTTAAAGATCACTAATCTATACTTAAAATGTTTAAACAATTTCGAGAGAACCATTTGATCTTGTGGACAGTGATCGGGTGGAACTGTTCTTTACAGAACGAGGAACAGATCTCGTAGAACCTTCTCTGGAAATAGTGGAATACTGCATGATCAATGTTTTCACTATCTGTCTGAATTTCCTTCTATAAGTTGGAAACTTAGAAACACTTCTAATCATTCCCACCATCCTGCCAAACCAACAGAATGAATTTTTCATCATTTACTACATGTATCATGACGACACACAAATCTTGCTTCAACACTGCAAACTTACGATGAAAATATAAACAAAGAGGCTTACCTTCGGCTTATGCCTTCAATTTGAGCTACCCTGAGAGAATCCTGAGGTGCTACGCTTCCATTTTCCCAGGCCTTAAAGCGTTCAGAGTTGCTGTCGAAAAGGACCACTTTCTCTAGGAACCTCATTTCACCGTCTTCTAGGCTCAGGACTCTAATTTGTTCCTTGAGGACCATAACTGGTTGGAAAAACCAGTCTAATAATCTGTCCTGAGGTCTGTTCAGCTGAGTGATCTCAAGATCCTCTAGAAGGAACAATCCATGTGATCCGGCTTTTATGGAATAAAAGATTATCTGTAGAAATGTATAACATGCTAAACCAACATTGATGACTGCAACATCAACTCCATGTTTTCCCTTCAACCAATCATCCAGGTCGTTGGGGGTTATCACTTTCGCGTCCAATAATTCCTTGCCCCTTATTTCACATGATTTCATCATGTTCTGCCACACCTGTTAATTGTTGTGACATGTCAATTACCCAATTTCATAGTTTATAAGACAAGAAAAATATGATTCTGTTTATGAAAGATACGTCGAATTGTGTGATCATCTTATTTAAAAGCTTAAGTTATTAAAAGAGGGAATACTTTCATTTACTTAATTACATCTTCAAAGTACATATAAAGATGTTACTTGTTAGCATTTTGCAAATTAGCCATTTCACATATTTGTCAGTATTTTGCAAATTAGGCAGAAAAGAAGAGACAAAGAAAAGCACACCTGCACCATTTTCACTTCTTGTATTGCCTCCCGCACTGATCTAGACGACGTTAGGCTTGGCACGAGCATTGCGGGTGCTTCAGCAAATATCGAGTTTAATCTACCTTGTACTGAGCTGTTTCGTTTCACAGAGTAATCTGACGAATTGGATCCCTTCTTGTTCCGATAATGAGGTCTGGCTGCGACTAAGATGATCAGTAACCTTGACAAATATGAAAACTGTGTATACAGAAATAAGGGAGAACTCGAGTAATTACTTTGGAAGAATGGATCCTTCTCTAAGGTAAAGCCAATCATTTGTGTACTCATCAAACTCTGCCACCATTGCAACCACGAAAGCAACACCTCTTTGGAAGGACCTCTCCTGAATTCACAGTTTTTAACTAATGATAAATCCGACGGTCATACTAAAACAGCAGGCAGAACTGAGAAACTAATGAGGCAACTACGGAATAAGTTACCTGATAGACGATAACAGCTCCATATAATCCAATGAAAAAACTGGAGAAAACAGCCATTATGACACTTCCAATGACAACAAGAGGCCACAGTAGGATTGTTAATCCAGCAATGGGAATGCAAGCAGTTTCAAGAAATGGGCCTTCGCGGCTTATCAGATCATGTATGAGTCTGTACCATCCTTTGAACAACATGAATGGGCTCTTTACTATGGCTATAGCAGTGTAAAGAGGAATTTCCACAATCAGTCCCAATAAACCAACCATGATACATCCTGGTACATGGATGAATCTGCAACACGACGTTTTGCATATTATTTTTATTGGCTATCAATAAGAGAACTGAATAGATGCAAGTAGCCAAATAAGAAATCGAAACATTCTATTTGCATATAACTTTGATTATAGTTCTTCAGACTATTATAGTTCTTCATATAAAATATTTCTTTCTTGTATTATAGTTCTTCAGACTATTTCTTATCATTTTCTAGACTTAATGCATTACCATTTTCCGTCTTCTTTTCTTGATTTTCACTCGAGCAACTACAAAGTTGTCTCTGCATGGTCACTGGTTCAAGCCGTGAAAACAACCACTAATGCTTGCATTATGGTAGACTGTCTACATCAACAGGTGTGCCTCTTCCCCAACTTCGTTAACACAGGATGTTTTGTGTACCATACTATTCTTTCTTTTTCTTAGTCACCACTTTACTTTTCCCCGTCTCATTTTTTTTAATGTGTTCACGGAGAAAGTCAAATCCATTTATTATTCTGAGTCCAAGGTAGTTTATTGACTTCGTCATCAAAATAATTTGTGGTAAGTTGAGTTTTAATATAATATAACCCTGTTAGAAAATGAACACGATAACGTGTATAACATTTAGAAAATTCATTATGATTGTCCCCTATTTTTAACTAATTTTTTTTTTCTGATAAAGTTTTGGCTACCTCAAAATTCGAAAACATAGAAAGAGGAAATTAGAAAGAAACCTAAAAGGTTGAAGTTGAAGAGAAGCAGGGGAATGACGCAGTTCCTTCAAATAGATTGGATATGAATGATAGCACATATCTGCAAAATCTCTAACAGCAGTAGAGCTACCTTTTATGGTTCCCCATGTTCCATCCTGAAAATTAAAACAACCTAATCAAAACAATACTAAACTATAAAACCAAAAATCAAAAGAATTGGTTCTTTCTTACCAGAGCGCAATGAACAAACTTGTTAAATTCATCGTCGTGTCTGAAAGCTTCAAAGGCAGAAACCCAAGGAGCAAAGAAACCATATCCAACTCCCACAAGAACACTACCAGCTAAGCTTAAACACAACCAAATACCAAATAAAGCTGGCAAACCGAACAACAAAGCTACTTTAAGTGGTGCATCAAACCTATTAGTCCTGTGCAATTGTCAAACAAATCCACCTTAGAATTAAAAAAATTCAACTTTGTACAACATAACTGAATCGCCTTAGACATTTACTTGACAAGGGTGTAAATTGTCCAGAAAACATGTGCTGGGAAGAGACATAAAATCACCCCAACATTTCCTATTATAAGTATTAGGCCAGCAATTGGACCCACCAACAAACCTGCAATTGAGAACCACCAACAATAACACAGATCAACAACAACATGATGAGTATGTTTCCGAAAGACCTTCGCATCAACAACAATCATAAAATAAACAAATTAGTACTACTTACTTTTGAGAGCACCCAAAAATAAAGCAGAGCAAAAAGCAAAAACAACATAAACACCCTGGAACCAAGAATTTACGTTGTTGGTCATGTTTTTTTTTTTTTTTTTTTGGTCAGATAATAGAAACTCAAGAATGAATTATGAAAGGCAACTAATAAAATTTTTAAAGAGAGAAGCTAGGCTGGAATTATATTGTGTTGGTCCATGGCGTAATTAAGGACGAGTCATAGTCATAGGAGGATTAATTTTTTGTGAAATTTGGTGTGCCTCTTTTCTTAAAAATAAATTAGAATATCAATAATTATGCAGACTTTTCTTACTGGTTTAATTTCTTTCATCAATAATTAAAATAATTACGAACTAGATATGTTTTGTCTTCTAGAAACAGAGAGGCGATGAAGTTAGAAATATTATTGAAAAGCTTCAAAAAGAAATGTAGCTTCTAATACTTGACTTCTTCTCTTAATAGTTAATGCACCTTAAGCTTATAGCGGCCTATTTTGGAATGATAACGACTTTGCAACTTATAATCCATGGCCTACGCAATAAATGAAAAATTAGGACAAACAAAATATTAAAAAAAAAAAAAAACTAACTAAAAGAGTAATAAGACAGATAAATTGAAATATGATGGTACAAAATATTTTCTTTTAAGACTTTATAAAAGTATTAAGGTCATAAAATATTGATTGAATTTTTTGTCCTTCTTTACAAGACTTTATAATAGATAAAAAATTTATTTATTATTTTTTTCAAAGTATTATTTTCCTCAAATTATTAGTTAATTATCTTTATAAAATTTAAGAATTAAGAAATCTTAAAATATATGATAAAAGAGATTAAGCGAATTAATAATCAAAGAATCCAAAAAATATATGGCAAGAAGAAAATATATTTTAAATATGATGACATCATAAAAGATATAAAGCAGAATAAAATCACATCACATTAGGAAAAATTAGGAATTTTACTACCATAATATGGCCTAAATTTGGCATGAAAGATCCCACAATTTACTTTTGGTGTCTAATAACTCAAATACATTTTTTTTCTTCTAAATATTCGGCATTTTATTGCTAAATATTGAGATCACTTATGTTATTGCTATAAACAAATCATTCACCTAATAATTTGTTTTAGCTTAGTATTGAAATTTGTAAATCATTGGGACCATAATTATAAATTATAACTTTAATCTATTTCAACAAATTTGTGTTTTATGGAGTAGCTTCTAGGTCTACACACATGTGCAATTAAGGTGCACTAAATTAGTTATTACAGATATATCATAATATTTAAAGACTTTGAAATTAATTAAAGTTATAACTATTAAATTTTTACTTATTTGTACTAAGTAAGAACTCTCAATATATAGTACTTTAAAATAATGTTCTATTGTTGTTTGAACTATATTGAAATTCCTAATATTTTAACACTTTAAAAAACAATTTGTTACATTATATAAATCTTACTTAAATTATGGCAAAATAAAATAAATTAATTAATCAATTAAAGAACTCAAAATATTCGAGGAAGAGATTCATATTTTTAATATACTGTTTTAATCTCCATGTATGAACTTCCTATCATTTAAATAGATATAATTTTTATTCAATGTAATTTTGTTCTTTTTATACATAATTTTATCTATCAACGTAACACACATGTAAAATATACACACTCAACTAGTTGCTAAAAACAGGGACAACTCAACGTAATTGGGGGTCTAAAGCAAAATTTTAATTTGCGGCCTAAAATATAAATACACTTCATATATGTATTTATTCAAAAAAATAATTTACACTATTTTGATGAAAATTATTAGTACTTAATATTGTTTTTCAGTTACTAGTTTTAGGTAGGATTTTATCAACTCAAAATTAAAAAATATTATTTAAGGGAGACAATTATTATATGTATTGTTAACATAATGAATAAGTAATAAGTTGATAAATATTAAATATAGATAAGAGTTAAAACCATAGAATTTGACTCAAAAAGTTGATGACTATGTATATCTCATTTTAATATGCTTAGAGATGTAATGCTTGAAACTAAAATTTAAAAAGAAATTAAAAAGAATTTGTAATTCACTTTTTTTAACCTTTTCACTGTTAATTCTTATTTTTAACAAAGTACAAAAGATGTCAAAGTGGATAAAATAATTTATTTAAAAATATTATACTTTTTATCGTAGATAATTAATTTTTCTAAAAAACATTTTAATTGTATATAATAGCAAACTAATAACCTAAAATAAATGGAGTAGCTACGGTTTGATTTAATTGTGCTCCATAGCAAACGTTTGCCAAAGTTTGTCAGTCGCCTCTCTCTCAAAAATCGCGCTCGCCACTCTCCCATTCTCGCTCGCCACTCTCTCTCTCTGCTCGCCTCTCTCGCTTTATACACAGAAGTGTATAAATTATGTTTCTGTTTTGTATAAAGCGAGAGAAAATTGTATATACACATGCAAAAAAATATATCTTCGTGCTATACACTTAATTATACAATTTACAATATTTTACTTCGATTCAGTTGTAGACAAATGCAAAATTTATACAAATATTGCAGCGAAAAAGGCCAACGAATTATACAATTGCGAATTATACAATTGCAGTGAAATACAATTTTCTCTCGCTTTATACAACATAAGTGTATAAATTGTGTTTTTGTTTTTGTATAAAGCGAGAGAAAAACATATATCTTCTTCCTATACACTTATAATTATACAATATACAAACATTTTACTTCGATTCAATTGTATGCAAAGCAAATTTTATACAGATATTGCAGCGAAATAGGTAGCGAATTATACAATTGCGCATTATACAATTGCAGTGAAATAGGCCAGCGAATTATACAATTGCAGCGAAATAGGCCAGCGAATTATACAATTTAGGCCAGCAAATCATACAATTGTATATGTATAGCGAGGCCAGCGAATTATACAATTTAGATTAGCGAATTATACAATTGTATATGTATAGCGAATATACAGTTATATGTTTGCTATGGAGCACAATTATGCAAACTTTGTTATAATATATAAATATAAATTTTTAAAGCATGGAGTCGGCCCTGGCTAAAAAATGGGGTACCTCATGGGGGGCCTAATTAAGAGAGTTGTCTTATTTTCTAATGCTTAGAATCGACCGTGTTATTCACATACGTACCTGATTCTATTTTAAATATTGATCCAACACATGCACAAAATCTATAAAGAAAAAGCATTTTTAAACTTTTTTTTTTTACCTTGATGATTCTGTAAAATCACATTAAGTTTAATGTGACTATAGGAGAAATGAGGGGTTGAATTTTTTTATTTTTTTTTTTTATTTATTTATTTTTGGGTGGGCCAAAATAAGCCACATTAGCTTACACATTCCAATGGCCATTTTTCAAAAAAACCTAAATTGCATGTGTTTTATTTTGTAAGAAAATAATAGTAGTGATGATAAGATAAGATTTTGGTTGGATTACGTGTTTTAAGCACAATTAGGAAAGTTTCCGTAGGCTGCTGAGGATGATTAGTCTAAGCCTACCACGCTTTAATTTTTGACTCTAACCTATTTTTAAGCTAAACTATGAAATTAAAACATAACCACTAACCTAAAATAAAGTCCTATTCCAACACTGAACTTTCTTTATCTTAATTGAGTAATTATCAACAAAATCATCTTGCAATAGGAAAAATATACTAATAGTTATATTTTATAAGAATAAGGAATATTACAAGAGGCACACCAATTTTTCATTTATATATTTTTAATCTTTCAATTTTTTTTTTGTTTTCACTTTATGAAGGAATAAAGACAAGGGGAGTAATTGGTCAAACCCTTCAAATTGTGTGCTTCAATATTTGGTTCAATCAAATATTTATGGCTAAACATTTGAATAGACAAATTAAGAACCTAACATGTTAAAGGTTGTGAAAATACTTGTATGGTTATGAAAGTTTAGTCGGTTGATAAGAAGGAATTTTTGGTCCCTATTCTCCTCCTTTTGTGCAAATTCTGTCAATATTAATTGAGGCAATTCTTATTTATTTACGGTCAACTAATCTAATTTCGACAATATATAACATTGCTAATCCAATGATTTGTAATGAATAAAGTCACCTGATGAAATATAAGCCCTGCCAAAAAAAAAGTTCATCCAAAAGAACTTAAAATACAATTTATATTTTACTATTAAAACTATCTCCAATCATTATTATTATTCATCGTACAAAAGATTCACAATATGTTAATAACTATTAAAAATTACTATAGATATATGACGAAAGAGCGATAAATTAACTTCTATCTTATTCTTCTGCTATAATTATTTTTTATATGAAGTTTAGTGTGCCAAAATGGGAGTTGAATTCCAATTTGTTTTTAAAAAAAAATCCCCAAAAGTGTAGTTGATTGATTCTCTTACCATGACACTTACACGTCAAGTATATCAAAAAAAAAAAAATTTCCTTTTACTTGTCCACAGCAAATTGAGAGACAATTATTAGTTTAATAAATTTTTACTCTTATTATTTACTAGAGTGGATCGCAAAATATAAACTAGATTACATTACGGGCATTATAGTTGACCATACAATTTCAAAAGAACTAAAGCTTGGCCCAAGTAATTAGTCAACCCCCATTTATTGTTTTTATAGGTCAAGTTGTCACTATAATCTTTTTAATTTAAGCAAAAGAGGAAAAATGCATACAAACTGGATCATTGTAGAAACCAAATCAGGTTTACTGTAGTTTTTATAATAATTATTTTAGAATCGTTTGATAATTGCGAATCTATTCCATATAACATGAAATATTATGTCCTGATTAGGAATTAGTATTATAACCCTACTTACTACGTTGGCCCAAAATGCAAAATCTTGATGATGGTTGAGAAAATTGTCTTTTGGATTCTACATTTGTTGAATGAGGCACTAATAAATGTTTACAACTTACAACAACATCCTCTTGCATTTACACAAACTTAATTCTAATATATGAACTTTGCTAAAATATTCACATTGTTTTACAAGACTAGACTGGCAAATAACTGTTTCTCCATTATCAGAAGATCCAAGGAATGGTAGCTTTAACAAGTTACACGTGTAAACCAGGTGGCTAGAGACTCACACGACAGTATGCCAGTATAGTGTTATTCTTGTTACTAGTGAAAAACGGTTCATGTTTTGTAATCGAGCTAAAGATCATTAAACCACAAAAATGGATCTGTAATTGTGTTTGTTTGTTTCTTTAACCAAAAATGAAAAAAAATGTGTCTTTCACCGAACACCTAAAAGGGTTTTTTCTATCTTTTCTTTTACTAGTAGTTGTTTTCTAGTCTTCGTTGTTGTGTGCATCACATTTTTTTTTTCCTATCCAGGGGAGTGGTAGGAATAGGATCTGCTAGAAAAAAGAACAAATCCCTTCAAAGGTACAATCTTTATTCCATTTTCCATCAGGAAAATGAAGATTAAAGTAGTTCATCGAAGTGAACCCCCAAATCAAGAACGTGTTTCGATTTCCTACCCAGATATGCCCAAGAAGGAGGTTTTTGATGAGGAACAGGAAAATCAACAACTTGGAACTCAAGAACCTGAACCTGAGCCTGATTTTGCAATACCCAAATTGGGGAATGACAATTTGAGTCTTGTTGATGCTTCTATTCCAATGAATTCCCTAACCCCATCTACCCAAACTCCAATTTCTTCTTTGCTGGTAGGTAATCTTTTTCTCGCTGTGTTGTTATTTGCCTGTCTTGATTTACCGAATTGATGTTGGATCTGGCTTAATGGTTTCATCAGGGTAAAAGAAGAAGGAAGCCCAAGGAGATGATTGATCAGATTTCAACAATTCCCTTCAGGAAGAAAAGGGTATTCAAGAAACAGTCTCAATCCAGCAATGTGAGATATACTTCTCTTCGTATCAACTATTTCCTGTCGAACACACAGTTTTCATTAGCAATCGATAACCTATGGATCAGTTGATGTATGGCCAATTTATCCTTCTTGTTTTGCTGATATCGATTCAACTAATTGCTATGTTAATGTGCAACCCACTCTGGTGGAAAATGTGATTCTGGTACCAGTATTTACAACTCCAACTCTTGTTTACAGTTAGGATCACATCAATTGCAAACTTGTCGTGAACCTGGGATAGTAATTAACGCGACAACTTAAGAAGACAGGCTGATTTACAATGCAACCTGGCTACCAAAGTTACCTTCAGCAAGCAACCACAACATTTCCCTAAAAATTGTCTCAGACAACACTTAGCTTGGTTCCCTAGCCTTTTATTCCGACTGTTCCACCAGGCCGTGGTCTTTTGTTTCTGTGATGAGTTATTTGGGAACTTCAACAACTGCACTTATGAAAGGACTTATTTCTGTTATAGGTTTTCTTAATTAGTCCTTTAAGGTTTTTTACTGTGCTTAAATTTGAAGTCAAACTGGTAGTTATTCGGTATTTCTGAATGTAATATGATGTAGAGTTCCTAAAGTAGAAGTGAGTACTCGTCCAGCCCCCAGTCGGCAGTCCATCGAGTAAGGGCCCACAGGTAGTCCCCTATCCGTATCAATGGGATGAAATGATGGGAAAGGCTTGCTTTCTTAAAAAAAAAAAAAGCTTTCTTTATTAAGAGTCCTTTAGAAGCTAAGCTCCTTAGAGATAGTAAGATTCAATTAACTTCATACCTCTAAGCGATCGTGACTATCCGATGATAGTTACTTCGCTTTCCGTTTAGACTGAAAAAGGAAAACTGAAAGATTGAGCATAAAAAAATATAGACAATGAGCTATTAGAGGAGATGAAACTAGTGAAAATAGTTGTGACAGCTGAGTTCAGCATGGATGGAACCAATCAGGGTTGACTCAAAGCTTATTCAAATTCATAAACAACTTGCATCTTCCAAACTAGGAGTCTAAGATTGGTCTAGGCCTAAGAGTGACTTCAGATTACTCGCATTGGCAAATATTTTATTGGGAGGGAAGGCGCTTTCAGTTGTCTGCCAAGTATTATTTTGAATAATAAAATGAGTTATCATTACTACACAAAATTTAAGATTTAAATTAAAGGTATAATCTGCATTCTACTAAATCTCATGCTGGTTTCGTGAATAACTCATTAATTTGCATGGTAGTAATCCCTTTTTCTGGTTATATAAGATATAATCATTTTCCTTCCTGTTGCATTCGACATTTAGGCTGTATTCAGGATACTTTGGTTATGCCAATTTTAGATTCAGAACATAATTGTGATCTTACCAAATTTCTAACACACTCTAGTTTTTGTCACATTCCATGACTGTGTACTTTTACCAAGAAATTACTTTAACATCTCTGTTGCTGTTCCTCTTATCGTTGAGCAGGGCTTAGCTGATGCTGGGCGCAGGTCAATTAGGTCAGTCTTTCAGTACAAAACATTCTTTGGCTATTCTTGCATAATTATGAACCTTTGCTATTTGAGAGTGACAGTTATTTGCTTTTATCTTGAAGCACCAAACTAGAGAGGGCTACAGCTGATGGGTCTGGAAGTGCTACCCAAATGAAATTACCAATCATCATTCGAGCAGAGGAGTTCCTGTTAAGTATTGGAAATGAATATCCCAGCTTCATGAAATTGTTAGTTAGATCACATGTTGGTAGTTGTTTTTGGATGGTAAGTTTTGTCTACGCAACTTAACTTTTGATTTAGCAAAGTAATTATTTACTTAATCCTCTAATTTTTGTTTTATATTATCCATACAAATAGGGGCTTCCTGTGCCATTCTGCAAGAACCATCTTCCAAGAAAGGACACTCCGGTTATTCTTGAAAGTGAGACTGGAGAAGAGTTTGAAATAAAGTACATTGCTGAAAAAACCGGACTTAGTGCAGGATGGAGAAAGTATGCTGCTGCTCACAAGTTGGTTGAGGGAGATGTTTTAGTTTTTCAACTTGTCGAGCCTACTAGATTCAAGGTGACACTCCCAAATTTCTTTTCTTAACATGCTTTGACTCAGCTTATTGCTACCGCATTAGTTTATCTACTTGTACAGAAGTGCAGCAGATAACTATGGTTACTTGTGGATCGATTTTGTTTTTCCCATTTCATGGTCTATCAGAGTGACGTCATCATGTTAAACCAACTTATCCGCACGTCGATGAAGATTCTGCAACAGGGGTGTGAATTGGTCAGTTTAAAATAGGTCTATTCTCATCCGAAGGCCACATTCTCTGTTAAACCTATAGATTTGGGCAGAATTATGGTACTTGTAGATTAATGCTGGAAGAAGATATTGAAGCCGCTCTTTGACTCTAGTATGTT
Source organism: Solanum sitiens (assembly GCA_016801875.1). Taxonomy (NCBI): domain Eukaryota; kingdom Viridiplantae; phylum Streptophyta; class Magnoliopsida; order Solanales; family Solanaceae; genus Solanum; species Solanum sitiens. The sequence goes on from JABWTJ010000001.1 coordinate 14,384,721, forward strand.
TGATACTAATATATATCCTGGGAGACTTTGTTAGAGTAAAGTCTCTTTCAGTTGTAATCTACAAATTTTGAGGTCACCAGTTTTGTGGCATTGTGCTTGGACAGGATTGAAGTAGATGACAGACATTATCACAAGTGCAGTAAACACTCTTTGTTCCCTGTGCTTAACTATTCAAGTCCAAAAATGGTAGAGCAGGCATGCTAATGTGTCATAGGTTTGTAAAAAGAACTATCATCATAGTAAGGTTTGCATGTATCTTGGTAGAGCATGTCTCACATATTTGCTTTGCCTATCATGGATCCAGATAGAACATACTATTTGTTGTGGTTCATTTCTTGCTTTGCTGGTTTCCTAGCATTGTACTTCTAGGCCTCATGGATAGTGTCTGGAGACTGTCTTATCAACATCACAGTGAGCCCATGTTAGTGCATACCGTCCTCAAACCAAGCATCTATCAATGTATCTTTTGGAAGGAACAAATATATGGGCAAATACTATTGGTAGAAATTCACATGTTTTCATCTTAGCTTTTTTGGTCACTTTGGTGCCTATAATTGAGGGCAGGTCTGCACTTGTTTTTTTTTACTTGATTAAACATTAATTCCACAAATATTGTGGATTCTTTTTAAGATACCAAAAGTAAGAGGATAGCTATTAGTGAGTGCATCCTTTTACTGAAGCAAATGGATAGGATAGAAAATGTATTTCACAGTGGATAAACAAATTCATGGCAGTCCCTGTCATGTGTATATAACAGTGACACTGTAGAAACATTTTGACGGTGGGGATGATTATCGAGTTTGTGTAACAGCAGTTAATTGGTGGGGGCACAGAGAATAACAAATACTATTATCTCTGTATTAACACCTGATATTTGCTACGTCGCTTGGCAGGCTGGAGTGGCAATTTCTGATTGAATTAGGGCTATTCAAAAAGTTGTTTATTAACTGTTATCCAGTTAACAGCATGATAAACTCCGTTGCAAGTGATGATAGTTTTTGTCTTAAGCCTAGTGTCAGATATTATATAGGACATCTCAGTAGGAATGCTCACCATGAAGTGAAGCAGAAACCTGGAAATTGAAGAAATGGTTTTCTAACCGCAAATATACAGATCTTTAGCTGCAATCTTTATCTAAACTTGGTTTCTGATTTGATAGGTGTATGTCATAAGAGCAAATGATCTAAAGGAGGTAGATGGCGCTCTTAGCCTTCTAAATTTGGATGCACCCGCCAAGCAAAGTGATGCAGGTCAGTAAATCAGTTTTATAGCCGAAACATTCTGTGAAACATGATATTGTTTTTAATCTTTTGTCGTTCTTCTAAACAACTTGTTTCCAATTTGTCACATGGCAGAGGGAGCTATTGGTAATAATATAAAGAAGCGTCAAAAGAAGTCTCTTCCCTTAACTGTTGTGCAAAAGAGGAGACGAAAGGAGGATCCGAGTAAACAACTTGTGCCATTGGAGGCACAGTCGGGAAATGATAGTGATGAGGTTGCTTCAGAAATTTTAGAGGGCTCAAGGTCCTCCGGTCTTGCTGTTAATTTTAGAGACATTAAGAGCCTTGAGGAGTTCCACATTCTGGTGAATGGAGTATGCATAGACTCTGAACTTCCTGAACATATAAGGAGAAAGTACTATGAGTTATGCTGCAGTAAAAATGCTTTTCTTCACGATCGTCTTTTACAAGGTCTTCATTGTAAGTTGGTCGCTGGTATGATTTTTGAAGTCGTCAACATTGCCGATATGGTAAGAGCCTGCAAGCTCACCACCCCACGGAAGGAATTTGATAAATGGGAGAAGTCACTGAAATCTTTTGAACTTCTGGGCATGAATGTTGGATTTTTGAGGACTCGTCTGCGCTGGTTGCTGAGTCTTGCATTCGACTCTGAAGGTGCTTCGGACACCAAGAGGTACTGGGACGCTAAAACGGAATGGTCTCGAGCTGAAGATGAGATACGGAATCTTGAAATGAAACTTGAGGAACTGAAACAAGCTTCTGGAAAATATGTTGCTGATGTTGAGGCTTTGAAATCAAAAGCTGAGAGCTATGAGCTTATGTTTCAAGGAGAAGTCAATGCTCCATGGTAATCTTATCTTATATTATATGATGTATGCAGCAAATCAGAGGGAACGGTACAAAGGGAGAATGTTGTTAGTAGTTTGTACTTGGTAGTAATATCAAGCTTGGAGGACATGATAATTTTATTTTTTTCGATTGCTAAATTATGCTGCTATTGTTATTTAAGCCTAAAGACGTAGCTAAAAAAATTCAAGGACTGGTGTCTGGTGTGTACAAGTAGTCTATATTCTAAGTCACTGTTTCAAAATTTTCTTATTAGATGAGGAAAAAAATTGCTCTCTTCAACTTAAGACCAAATATACTTGAATCGAGGGTATATCAGAAATCAAACATTCGTAAGGGTATGGTCTGCATGCTTTACTTTCTCCATATCCCATTTATGGATGCTTTACTTTCTCCATATCCCATTTATGGAATTAGATTGGGCAATGGTTTGTTGTTTTTACATCTTTAGATTAAATATGGAAGTGAGTTTGAAATTGTCAAATTTAGTCACTTTAAACTGAGAAATATTCATTTAGAACTTCGTTGTTTGCCAAAATCAGGGAAACCATCTTTTGATGTTTTAGTCTAAAAGAAGTGATCAATCTTAATTTATTTATTTATTTTGAACTTTTTTTAATTATAAATTTTACTGCAAATGAAAACATTACTTATTTTTTTGGCTGTTCATTTGATTTTGGAAAAGCTTTTAAATACTAAATAAACGAGTTTTTTGGTACTATAGATGAACGTGAATAGGAATAGGAAGCTTCTTTGCAAAATGGGCCAAGTACGTTTTGACCGGCAGCTCCCACGCTATGGACATTATAATTTATTTATATGTATAAATGTTGTCAATGTAATATTCAAATGCACATTTATCAATTCTCATGACTCAGATTCAGATTGGTAAAAGTGAAATCTCTTTTGGAGTTTTGTGCTTCTTCCTCATCCAGCCTGTCATTTTTGACCCCTTAACTTTCATTTCTAATTATTATTATTATTATATTTTTACTAGTACCAAAAATATACTACTCCAGTTGAAGAACAAGAAGGAAATAAAGAATAACATGTAATGTACCTTAGTACTACTAGTATTTTGCAGTTGAACTTTCCAAGTCCCCTTATTGACATGAGTTTTTTTTTTTTTTTAAATCATAATAATATTAATTAATGTTAGTCTTAGGTTAGGTTTTAGAAAAATAATTTGAAGAAATATGAAGGCTATAAAGTATGAAAAGAAATATATGATTTTGTCTTGATATGCCATAAGTAAAATAACAAAATATATTTTTAATACAGCAGACAAATAAAAGTGATAGATTCTCTCTCATCATTTTTAGCCGAAATGCCCCTTTGTAGCAGTCATTTCATCTGAGAACTCAAAATTATACGACCTAGAGAGATTTTCCCAACAATGCTTCATCAAAAGTAAAGCCAATATCTCCCAAATTGTACATATTTAACAATTGATGATTCAATACAAAAAAAGAAAGAACACAATTGCTCTAAAAGATAGTAGAAAATGATAAGAATCGACGTTGTACATAAAAGAAATCAGAATCTATGTTGATTCAATTCTCCCAAACTTCAAAACTAAAAAAAGCATAAAAGCCATCCCTCAAAATACCTTGTAGTTTGAATTTCAATTAAAACGAAAGTCCATATCTCTTCCACTAGCAGACCCATTGTACACTTGCTGCAAATTATAAACAAAAAACTCATATCAAAAGAGTCGATATAAAACTAATTTTTGCATAAATAAATAAATAAAAAGTTACCTTGGTAGAATGAGGCGTTTTTTCATCGTTTTTCTTAGATTTTTTGAGGCCTAATAAACCTTTCCAGGTAGTAGAACTTTTGGGTATTGTCAAGGTAAAATCATCATCGTTTTGAAGTTCATCTCGAATAGTAGTAGTTTTTTGAGTGTGTTTAAAAGGCAACAATCTGCCTTTAGAGAAAAGTTCATCAGCAGTAAGCATGCTATAATTAGTGACAGAGAATTCAAAGTCAGAGGAAACAGGGGAATGATTTTTTATCAAGTGTTGAGAAGAATTAGTTGAAGAATCAATGAAGTCATTTGAGAAGGAGATTCTAGGACTCATTGAATAAAGTTTGTTGTTTTGGTCAGTAGATGATGACTTATTTTTGTTGTACATTTCTAAGCATGCCATGAACAAGATTGACTCAAACAAAACATAACATAGTGAGTTGGTATTTTGCAAACACAACCTCTCACTACTACCAATTGTTGCTTCAATTAATTTCTCTCAGTTAATACCCACCACTACATGTCTCTATTTATATATATCATCACTCAGGAGTATTGGAGTAGCAAGAAAAAAGGGTCTCGTCTAAGCTGGCGTTTGATACTAGATTTTTAGATAATTTTAAAAAAAAATTAATTTGAATATTATTTTGACACAATTTTTTTATTTTTTTTTAATAAATTGATGAAATATTATCTATAAAAGTCATTATGCAAATTACAATTATATCTAAGTCACAATAAAGTTCGATTAAAGTAAATTAAATTTATATTTTCCTGATCATATTTACGAATCTTGTAAAAACAGGATTAAGCAAGTAGGATACTTTCGGTGAAAAACTTTTGTTGGATAAATCATTCTTTTCAAATTAGTCAAAAGTCATAAATAGATAAAAATAATTATGAAAATATATAATTTTATTTTAAAAGAATTCAACAGCTATATTTTGGCTAAAAAAAGCTTCTTTTTTTTATTTATTTATTTATAGATTTTTGGATTTTTTGCCCAAAAAATAAATCAAAACTAAAAATTTTCACTCCCTAGCAATGATATTTTTAGGGTTCGTTTAATAGGAAAACTCCACCTTACACCTCTGTCCAATAATAGTAGTCCACTATCGACTTGATACATCCCCTTAAGAAATAGTACTAAATAATATGGTTAACCTTTGACTTTATTAAATTAAATCTTTTGAAAAAAGTGCTAATTACTTCCTTTGTCCAGTATTGTTTGTCATGTTACGCATTTTGAAAGTCAATTTGATTAATTTTTAAAGTTAAATTAGATCACATTAATTCGATATTTTAAACAAAAAAATTAGATATTCTAAAACTATATGAAAAGTACTATAAATTGCAATATTTTGCATATTAATATGATGAAAAAATACATCTTAAATGATAATCAAAGTTTTTATATTTGACTCTAAAAATAGAAACCATGACAAACAATACCGAACGGAAAAGTAATAAATAATATTAAATAGCAAGAATAAAATAGATATAAATGGCAAATTATCCTTTCAAATTGAACAAATATTATTGAACAATTATTTTTAGTATAGTGAACCTCTATTGTTTGGACAAGAGAGTAATAACCAATTAAATTCAAAAACCCGAAAGAATCACATTTATGTTGAAAAAGAGGAGAGACTCTAATTCTTACCCTTCATGCATTCAATATTCGAAATTTATTTGCTACACTAATCAAGATCCGATCAAACACCCGTTGGTGAATAGTGGAGTAATAATTTGGTATACATTCTTTAAAGAAGAAATACTATCCAATAACAAAAAAAAAAATTGTAATTCGAATTTAAAATCTTTGATGCCAACAATAAAAAGAAATTCATAATTTAAACTCAAAAATCTTTTTGACGATAAATGGGTCATATCCATATCATAATAAGAGAATTGTTATTTGTTTAGAGTATTATTTTTGCTAAAGAACACATTTTGTATAAATATGATCCCTTCTTAATATCTAATTTAAAGGGCTACTGACATAATAGTCCTACACGAATGACCACGGTAAAAAAAATGTGGCAGGAGTATAGTTAGTACAATTATATTTTGACAAAATACCAGTCACACTTTGACTATATTGTGGATGTACATGGATATCAAATCAAAGATGGTGACGGTTTTTGGCATGTCGTCTTCGTTTGGAATTGAGCTATAAATGTCTGAGTGTTTGCTCTGATTTTCGATACTGGTGAAACGCTTTCTAACAAAGACAATTTCGTTCATATAGAAATTTGAATATAAGAACCTCTAATTTACTTCATCACATTCTAAATTGATATTTAATCATTTAATACATGAAATAAGAATAATAATTTTGAAATAACAGTTATATGAAAACTCATATAAAAGATGAAATAATTAATCTAGTAAAACATCACACCATCGTACCAAACGAACCCCTAAATCTTGAATAGAATCCGATGGGGAAGGAAGCCATATTGTCACTTCATTATGTTTTTCATTGAGTGCCCCTTCCTTCGACGTTTTCATCTCCTATAGCGTGTTTAGATTGACTTAAAAATTGGTCAAACATATTTTTAAATCAATTTTTGATTTTGAAAAATATTTGACAAATATAAAAAAAAAAACTTAAAATAAATCAAAAATAACTTAAAATAAGTTAGAAAGTGTTTGACAAGATTAAAAATAACTCAAAATAAATTTAAAATGACTTGTAATAAATTAAAAATCAAAAATTGTTGTAAAATAATTGGAGTGTCATGTGGAATATGACATCACTAATGACTATGTATGCATTAGTGATGTGGAATATGACATCACTAATGACCATGTATGCATTAATGTATGGCTATAAATAGCCACTATATGAAACATATAAACACACTTTGAAAGAATATATCTTCTAAAAATTTTCTTTCTTTTAGAATTTTTAGTAAGTTCTTTTATAACAAGAATTTTAGTAAGTTCTTTTATAACACGTTATCAGCACGAGTCTCTGCCAGTTCAAGTAAAGATTTTTAAAGCCTCAGAGGTATAAATTTCCTTTTCTTAATAATGTCTAATCTCTCTAAACTTGAATTTCTTGCTCTAGACATATCGGGAAAAAGCTATCTATCATGGGTACTCGATGCGGAAATTCATCTTAATGCGATGGATCTAGCAGACACCATCCAAGAAAATAATCAAGAATCGAATCAAAACCGTGCCAAGGCGATGATATTTCTCCGTCATCACCTTGATGAAGGTTTGAAAATGGAATATCTCACTGTTAAGGATCCTCTGGTATTGTGGAACAATTTAAAAGATAGATATGACCACCTGAAGTTGGTCGTCCTTCCACAGGCACGTTATGACTGGATCCACTTGAGACTTCAAGATTTTAAATCTATCAGTGAGTATAATTCTTCCATGTTTAAAATTATCTCACAATTAAAATTATGTGGAGAAAATATCACTGACCATGATATGTTGGAGAAAACATTTTCCACTTTTCCTGCCTCAAGTATGCTTCTGCAGCAGCAATACCGAGAAATGGGATTTAAAAAATATTCCGAATTAATTTCACATCTCCTTGTTGCTGAACAACATAATGACTTACTGATGAAAAACCATGAAAGTCGACCTACTGGCTCTATGCCATTTCCTGAAGTAAATACGGTAAATTTTCACCAATCTAGGCGTGAAAAAGGTCGTGGCCCCAGTCGTGGCCGTGGTCGTGGTCGAGGAAGAAATTTCAATCATGGTTATCGTCTTGCACTAAATAATAACCTTCAACACCAGCAGTGTAAAAAGAAGAATGAAAAACATGATGTAGTGCAGAAGAAAAATTCAGACAACAAATGTTATCGATGTGGAGGAAAAGGACATTGGTCACGTACCTGTCGTACGCCAAGGCACCTGGTTGTGCTATATCAAGCTTCCCTGAAGGAGGTGAAAAATAACGCTGAAGCCAACTTTATCTCGGAAGATACTGTTGAACCCATGCATCTAGATGTAGCGGATTTCTTTGAGAATCCCGAAGGAAAGATAGATCACCTGATAGGTGATGGATCTATGATAATGTAAATATGTTTCATTTTCGTCGTTTGTATGAACTAGTATGAATGTGTTTTCCTAGACTTGTAAAATAACTAAAAAGTTATGTAATGTTTTTGTTTAGTAATAATAATATAATGTTTATTTCGTTTATATCTTTTATCTTGAAGAATATATGGATACCTCAATGATCAATCATGAAGATATTTGTGTAATTGATAGTGGAACAACGCACGCCATATTCAAAGATGAGAAATACTTCTCCTACTTGCTTAGAAGAAAAGCAAATGTTACTACAATTTCTGGTAGTTCAAACTTAATAGAAGGCTCCGGAAGAGCTACTATATTTCTGCCTAAGGGGACAAAACTCGTCATAGAAGATGCTTTGTTCTCTTCTAAATCCCCAAGAAACCTGTTAAGTTTTAAAGATATTCGCCGAAATGGATATCATGTTGAGACAATAAATGAAATGAATGTTGAATACCTTGGTATTACCAAGATTGTCTCAGACCAGAAATATATGTTGGAGAAATTATCAACTTTATCTTCTGGCCTATATTATGCAAAAATAAGTACGATTGAAGCACACTCTATCGTAAACCAGAAGTTTACTGACTTAAAGACTTTTGTGCTTTGGCATGACCGAATAGGTCATCCTGGATCAATAATGATGAGACGAATCATTGAAAACTCAAATGGACATCCATTAAAGAACCTGAAGATTCTTACAAATGATGAGTTTTCATGTGCTGCTTGTTGCCAAGGCAAATTGATTATTAGGCCATCACCAATGAAGGTTAACATTGAATCCCCTCAATTTTTGGAACGAATACATGAGGATATTTGTGGACCTATTCACCCATCTAGTGGGTCGTTTAGATATTTTATGGTCCTAATAGACGCATCTTCAAGATGGTCTCATGTGTGCCTCTTATCATCTCGCAACCTGGCTTTTGCAAAATTATTGGCACAAATAATACGATTAAGAGCGCAATTTTCAGATTATCCCATTAAGACAATTCGCCTCGATAATGCTGGCGAATTCACATCCCAAGCTTTTGATGCTTATTGCGTATCAGTAGGGATAAAAGTTGAACATCCTGTAGCACATGTTCATACTCAAAATGGCCTTGCTGAGTCATTTATTAAGCGTTTACAATTGATAGCAAGACCTCTACTTATGAAAAGTGAGTTTCCTACTACTGTTTGGGGTCATGCTATCTTACATGCAGCATCACTTGTTCGTCTCAGACCGACTCATTATAATAAATACTCCCCATCACAATTAGTGTTTGGCCATGAACCAAATATTGCTCATCTTCGAATTTTTGGATGTGCTGTATATGTGCCTGTAGCACCACCTCAGCGCACCAAGATGGGCCCTCAAAGAAGGTTAGGCATATATGTTGGGTTTGATTCACCCTCAATAATTCGCTACCTTGAGCCATTGACGGGAGATTTATTTACTGCAAGATTTGCAGATTGTCGATTTGATGAAACAAATTTTCCGCAATTAGGGGGAGAGAAAAAGAAACTTAAAAGTGAAATTGCATGGAAAGTTTCATCATTATCTCATTTTGATCCACGCTCCCCTGTGTGTGAACAAGAGGTCCAGAAGATCATCCATTTGCAAAACATAGCAAATCAAATGCCAGACGCATTTACTGATTCAAAAAGGATAACAAAATCACATATTCCTGCAGTAAATGTGCCTATCCGAATCGACGTCCCAAAAGGACCATCTACAAGTGTCATAGCTTCTGAATCACAAATACGCCTGAAGCGTGGTAGACCATTGGGTTCAAAAGATAAGAATCCTAGAAAAAGAAGTACAAAAAATGACACTACAAAAGAATTTCACGAAGAAATTCAAAATCTGATTGATCCTGATATTCCTGAAGAGATCAGTGAACCCGAGACTCAAGTAAATGAAGAACTCTCAATAAGTTCTACAGGTGATGAGATAAGTTTAGATCGATCAAAAATCATAGTGGATAATGTTTTCGCATATAATGTTGCACTTAACATTATGAAAGGAAATGAGGATCTTGAACCTCTATCTGTCGAAGAATGTCGACAAAGATGTGATTGGCCAAAATGGCAAGAAGCAATTCAATCAGAATTAAATTCACTTGCTAAGCGTGAGGTTTTTGGACCAGTAGTCCAAACGCCTAGTGATGTTAAATCAATTGGCTATAAATGGGTCTTTGTACGAAAAAGAAATGAGAGAAATGAGATTGTAAGATACAAGGCACGCCTTGTGGCACAAGGATTCTCTCAACGACCTGGTGTCGACTATGAAGAAACATATTCACCTGTTATGGATGCAATAACTTTTCGATATCTCATCGGCTTAGCTGTACATGAAAATCTTGAAATTCATCAAATGGATGTGGTTACAGCTTACCTTTACGGTTCACTAGATAATAAAATTTATATGAAAGTTCCGGAAGGACTTAAAATGCCTGAAGCATATAAATCTCGGGAAATGTATTCAATCAGATTACAAAAGTCATTATATGGCTTAAAACAATCAGGGCGCATGTGGTATAATCGCCTTAGTGAGTACTTGATAAAACAAGGTTATATAAACGATGCCATTTGTCCTTGTATATTTATTAAGAAAACAACATTGGGTTTTGTTATTCTTGCTGTTTATGTTGATGACATTAATCTCATTGGAACTCCAGAAGAGGTTCAAAAGGCAATTGAATATCTAAAGAAAGAATTTGAGATGAAAGACCTTGGAAAGACAAAAATTTGTCTTGGACTACAAATAGAATATTTAGTAGACGGGGTCTTCATCCATCAATCTGCCTATACTGAGAAAATCTTGAAACGATTTTACATGGACAAAGCACATCCATTAAGTACTCCAATGGTTGTCCGATCACTTGAAGTGAGTAAGGATCCATTCCGACCTCAAGAAGAAAATGAGGAATCTCTTGGTCCAGAAGTACCTTATCTCAGTGCAATTGGGGCACTTATGTATCTTGCTAATGCTACGAGACCCGACATAGCATTTTCTGTTAATTTATTAGCAAGATATAGTTCTTCCCCTACACGAAGACATTGGAATGGAGTTAAACATATATTGCGATATCTAAGGGGAACTAGTGATATGGGTCTGTTTTATTCTAACAAAGATAGTGCAGATCTTGTTGGTCATGCAGATGCAGGTTATTTATCTGACCCACATAAAGCTCGATCACAAACAGGCTATCTGTTCACATACGGAGGTACTGCTATATCATGGCGATCTACGAAGCAGTCTATTGTCGCTACTTCTTCAAATCATGCTGAGATAATAGCCATTCATGAAGCAAGTAGAGAATGTGTATGGTTAAGATCAGTAATACATTTTATCAAAGAAAGATGTGGTTTGAAGTGTGACGTCAAGATACCCACAATACTCTTTGAAGACAATGCTGCATGCATAGCTCAATTAAGAGGAGGCTTTATAAAAGGAGATAGAACGAAACACATTTCACCAAAATTGTTCTTCACACATGATCTCCAGAAGAATGGTGATATTGATGTGCGACAAATTCGTTCAAGTGATAATCCAGCAGATCTATTTACCAAATCTTTACCAGCCTCAACTCTTGAGAAGATGGTTCACAAAATTGGAATGCGAAAACTTAACCATCTAAATCGTGGTTTTTATCAGGGGGAGTAAAATACGCACTGTACTCTTTTTTCCTTAGTCTAGGTTTTATCCCACTGGGTTTTCCTAGAAAGGTTTTTAATGAGGCAGCAAATAATGCGTATTATGTATATCTATGTACTTTCTTTTACATAGATATCCAAGGGGGAGTGTTGTAAAATAATTGGAGTGTCATGTGGAATATGACATCACTAATGACTATGTATGCATTAGTGATGTGGAATATGACATCACTAATGACCATGTATGCATTAATGTATGGCTATAAATAGCCACTATATGAAACATATAAACACACTTTGAAAGAATATATCTTCTAAAAATTTTCTTTCTTTTAGAATTTTTAGTAAGTTCTTTTATAACAAGAATTTTAGTAAGTTCTTTTATAACAAAAATAAGTTTTTCTTAGGAGTACTTTTTATTTTTTTAACTTAAAAATCATTTAATTTTATTTTTATTTTTAACTTTAAAGATGTTTTTCTTTTTAAGCGTATCCCAACTGTCTTTGGAATAACATTTCTTTTTCATTATCTTTTCTCTTTGACGGGCCGTTGTATAGTGTTCTGTGCATTCATTCCCAAAATCATTTCTTTGATTGGGATATAAAAAGTTGGAAAATAATTTCGGCTTTTAAGTGCCCATCCATGTATATGTCCAAATTCAATTTGATCTTATAAAAGGACAAGAAAAAATAACAGGAATTTTGACCATATTTATTTTAGTACCCATCAAAATATTCAAATTTGGGTCGTGGATTCATACAATGTGTAGTTTAAATATAAAAAGACTAGGATATACTTCCAAAAATACTTTTAGTTTTCTATTTCTGTTTACTCTAAAATATGTTTTTTAATATAACTACTAAGGCGTTATTCTTTTTCATATACTTTCTTTTTACCTGTCTAAACTAATTCCTAAATATTTGTAAGAAGTAGGTTGCAATTAAAGCTTCAAGTGGTATGTGTAATATGGACGTTTTCTTGTCTTATTAGTTTAGTGGCTTGGAATGACATTAGGACGTGCCGTTATATAGTGTTCCGTGCATTCATTCATTCCCTAAAATCAATTCTTTCATCATTTCGGCTTTTTAAGTACCCATCCACTGTGTGTACGTCAAAAATCCAATTTTAGCTTTAAATGAGACGAGAAATAGGCTGAAATTTTGACCCTATTAAATACACATTCAAACTTGTGTTGTCGATTTCATTAAATATGGTAGGATATATACACAAAGTGAAAAATTGGGGATGGGACATTGGGTTTGTGAATAGCTTTTTCAAAATGTTTTAAATGCAAATATTAGTCTTACCTAGCTATAAGAGTGTGGACAGAAGGCAGAAAATCAGAGCACAAAGGGTGAAAGGATGCTGCAGTGCAGATGCCATCCATGGGTTGACTCACCTTTGACTTGTATTTTTTTTACTACTTCCACTAATGAATGAGCTGGCTAGGGGACCACCGGATCTTCATCTCTTTAACCCCCATTAAATTTTGATCGAGGAGCGATAAGAAATAACTAATTTCATAAGCATGATCTTATCTCGGATCAGTTTAGTAGTGCTCCATTATTTGCTAATTACTATTTGTTCCGTATCTTACTTCCTCTTTTGTTACAATCTTGTATTGGTTACCTTTCTTTTGATCCGAGATGCGAGAGTTTATCGATTTGTATGATAAATTTTAACTGGAGAAAATGTTATTGTAGTTAATCATTTATTTTGTTCATAGACAAAATATGTTCATTTGTGATTTATCCAGCCAGAGAATAGGACAAAGAGGATGCAGCTTTTGCAGATATTGAAAGGTTACAAGTTTGAATTGAGGGGTCAGAACTCAGAAGCAAGTATATATTTATATATTAACCAAAAACTGAGAAGTATTAATAGGCACGCGTTTTGTATTTCTATTCAATTGAAGTGCAGCAAATGCATGAGTCAAAATAAAGCACACATCAGATGGTAAGCTCTCAGTTCCTCCAGGCTCCAGCTGTTCACTATCTTTAATTAGTGCAACATGCCAATAACTTTACCACACGTCAATTCTTTATTTACTTATAAAGTTTTGGAAAACTTATTCCGACACATTCGGTAAGACGAAACCTGTTCTGATACTATATTAAATTAGATTTTAAATCTAATTCACATTTTAAAGTTAGCTCAAAGAAAGGAGAACTATTGAACATTAACTATAGACTTTTCTCATTTAAATACAATACTTTGAGAAATTTAATAAATTGATTGTGTATTGTTTTGTGATCGTTTAATTATGGATCTAGCTCCTGATCTCCATCGAGTTATCCCTCCATTTTTCCCATTTGTCCCTTGTATGTTTTATACATGTGTCTTCTTTATCAGATTTATTTTATTTTCACTAATGATCATCGAATTAAAAATTTAGAACACGATATGTTCTATTTGAAAATATGTTATTCATTTTTGAAGCTAAAATTGAATTAGATTAACTCAATATATTATTATTGTTTAAATGTAGCTATTCAAAAAATATACAAGTCACATAAATTGCAACTTTTCTCATTTTAATTAACGACAATATATATTTCAAAATGCTAGTCAAATTCACATGAAAAAAAAAACATGACTACTAACTGCAAATTGGAGAGGAAAATATTTAATGATCAAGATGAGCGTGCTAACTGCATATATCAGATGAAAAACCAAACAAACTTGGAACAAGCTGTCATGCCAAGGATTTTAGCTAAGTGGAACATTTTGAAAAAGAGTAGGCCAATCGAGTTCTTCCTATTTATCGAAGATTGTGGACAAGACCTCTCATGAAAACATTAATGGAAATGTTATTTTCATAATAAACACTACTTATATGGAATTAACTTGCATAAATCTATTTATGTAAATGGATATTATATGATAGACAACAACTTGTTCAAATGTGGGTAGTTTTTCTCCACTTAGATAAATTACTAATTAAATTGAAAGACCTTAATTAAAAGGTTGTGTTGAAGCTATTGGACTTAATAATTTTCCATTGTTGGGCTTAGATAGCCCACCATAATTTTATCCATTTCATTCTTGTACAGAATTAGCAGCTTTCATGCATTGATGGGCCTCCCATACCACGTGAAGTATAGGGCCGGAGTTATCTTTGATTAATTCGGAGTCAATTCATAATTTTTTTATCGAAATATTATAATGCATAAATGACAAAAATTCCACCTTTAAGTTCTCTTATTATCATTATCCCTTATTAGGTTTACAAATTTTCAAAATTCCTCATTTTCATGCATCATATTAATGTATCCGCGCACCAAATTAATGTATCTCGCTCATCAAATTAATGTATCTCGCGCATCTGATTAGTGTATCATGTATAAAATGTACATCAGATTAGTGTAACATGTCTAAAATGTAATGTATCTTACTTAACGATTAATGTATCTCGCGCATCAGATTAATGTATCATCGGTTATATTATTGTATCTGAGAGACTTTTGTAATTATAAACTTATAAGAGACAAATGACAATTTTGCCTTAAAAATATGTGATTTCTGTCGTTTGCTCAAATTATAATGCATAAATACATATAAAAAAAATGGCTTTTACGGTCATTATTACTTTCTTTGTTCCTAATTACTTGTTCACTATTAAATTGACATGCCTCTTAACAATGATTGATATAGTGAGTTTATCATTTTATCTTTATTAATTATGAAGTGGATGAATGAAAAACTTATGATTTTCAAGAAGCTCTACCTTTTTCCAAAATAATTAATTGAGGGTATAATTAAAAAAAAATACTTTTTCTTAATTTGTCAAAATAATAAATAATTAGAGACAAAAAATGAATAAATAATTAAGAAAAGAAAAAATATTATTTTACTTGTTTCATGCCAGCTTAAAAATTATTACTATATGAAGTAAGCGATGAGGCAATTTCTTAGGAAGGTGCGTATTGCTTTGTAAAGACTTGGAGTGCACCCCTTTTATGGTTGGACTTTGTAATTTTGAATGATTAATTTGTTATTGATAACATCAAGAAAGAGTAGATTAAATTATTTTTTCTGAAACCCAACGTAAACCCTGTTTCACATTTCACGTGGATATCAGCTTAAAAATCAGATTTACTTAATGGAAAAATTACGCGTCTAAGCAAACTTATACTATTTAATTACTCATCTTAGCTATAGTTTGCTATAATTATTACTCGCGACTAACATTATACATTAATTACGTGGACTGACTTCGAGTTTGAATAATTAGTCATGTTTGTATATGTGTAAATATACAATTGTTTAACCTATATACATATAAAAATCATCTCTCTCCCACTCTCTGCCATCTCTCGCTCGCCTCTCTCCTCCCTCTCCCAATCTCTCTTGCCATTTATACAAATATATATGTATAATATACAGTTTATATACAATAATATACATATACAATTCATCTCTCTCCCACTCTCTGCCCTCTCTCTCTTGCCTCTCTCGATCTCGCTCGCCTCTCTCCTCTCTCTCCCAGTCTCGCTCGCCTCTCTCCTCCCTCTTCCAATCTCTCTTGCCATATATATAAATATATATGTATAATATACATTTATCTAACCAATATACATATACAATTCACCTTTCTCCCACTCTTTTCCCCCTCTCTCTCTCCTCTCTCCTCTCTCTCCCATTCTCGCTCGCCTCTCTCCTCCATATAACATGTAGCTACAAATTGTAATTATCAAACTATAGCTATAGAGAATAATTAATTATTTTTAAGTGGCTATATGTGAAAGTTTTCCTTACTTAATTGAGAAGCATACTTTTAATATATTGCAGAGAAAATACATAATTACCTCATTAAAATAAGTTTTGGTTTTTAAAAAGATAGTTGTACTTTATGAGTCTTAATATAAATCTTTAAATAATTTTAAAGTGTTATAAATATCTCATTTTTTAGTCATCCTCAATGGCAAGAAAAGAGGTGCAATTACGTACTAATAATTATCTTCCACATGTTAAATTATTTTTTAATCTTTATTTTTATTTTTTTTCTTACTTTTATTAACTTCATTTTCTTTTTCTTTCTCTCTCTTCTTCCGTCCTTCTCACTCTCTCCTTCTAGTTGTCATCAACGGAAGTCTTCAACGAATCGTCATTGTTGTCGATCCTTCGAAGTGGTCTTTATTCAAGTCACAATTGTTATACCACTATATTGAATTAAAAATTTAATTACTAACAAATTAAAAATTGAAAAATAATAATCACCTTCAATCTACCATTTTCATTTATAAATTACAATAATTATGCACTGAAATTCAATCACGATGAAGGTAATAAAAATTTGCAATACTCTCAAATCGAAAAAATGTCTTTATTTAGAAGCTAAAGAACTAATAACAATTTATCTGTTTTTTCAAAAAATAATAATGTTGTCGAAAGAAGTTTATTATTGTTTTTAAAAAAAAAAATATTTTGAAAAAATAAGGGACCAAAAAAAAAGGCAATAAAAAGAAGCAAGAAGACAAAGAAAAAAAAAGAGAGAAGTAAATGGGTCAGGAAGATAGAGAAGAGGTGGTTGATTCTTTTGAGTTCTATCGAAGAAGATAACAAAAAAATAAAAAATTGAGAAAGTATATATTTTTAATTAAATAAATGCTTACATTAATATTTATTTTCTTTTTGGTTCAGCTCACTCTCTTATAGAAAGTGAACTAAACTTTATATGCCATGTGGGCACATAGTAAGACAGCAAATTTATTCTAAATAAGCAGGGAAAATGGTCAAATATGTCATTAAACTATTTGAAAAGGTTTATATATACCATCCGTTCAAAGTTTGACTCACTCATACCCTCACCGTCCAAAATTTGGCCCAGATATGCCCTTATGGGCGTTAGTGGATATACTCGCCACACCCGCTCATTTTTTATTTCTTTAAATGCCACATTGAATTGCCATGTCATTTATATGAAAATGAAAAGAGATCAATTATGCCCCTAAAAATTCAAACACATAAACACTTAATCCGATCCATAAATCAACCTCCTTTTAATAAACTATCTGGCCCATTTCAACAAATTTGTTTAATTTTTTTTTCTCGATAAATTTCAAAAATGAGTAATTGATTAATAAAAAATAGGAAAAATATGAAAAAAATATAAAATTGCCAAAAATTCACAAATAAATATAGTAACCTCAAATTCAACAAATTTAATATTTTTTAAAAAATTTTTTTTTTGATAAATTTCGAAAATGAGTAATTGATTAATAAACAATATGAAAAAATATGAAAAAAATATATAAAACTAACGCCAAATATTTAAAAATAAATATAATAACCTTAAATTCAATAATTTCAACATTTTTTTTAATTTTATTTTTTCGGCAAATCTCAAAAATGAGTAATTTATTATTAAAAATAGGAAAATATGAAAAAATATAAAATTTACACCAAAAATTAACAAATAAGTATAGTAACCATAAATTCAACCTTTTCAATAAATTTGTTTAATTTTATTTTGTTTGGTAAATATTGAAAATGACTAATTGATAAATAAAAAATAGGAAAATATGAAAATATATATATAAAAAAAAATTATTGAAACTGTTGAATTTAAGGTTACTATATTCATTTATGATTTTTTGACGTCAATTTTATTGTATTTTCATACTTTCCTATTTTTTATTAATCAATTACTAATTTTCGAGATTTACTGAAAAAAATTGAAATTAAAAAATAATTGTTGAAATTATTGAATTGAAGGTTACTATATTTATTTGTGAATTTTTGACGTAAATTTTACATTTTTATTTTCATATTTTTCCTTTTTTAATTAATAAATTACTCATTTTGGGATTTGTCGGGAAAAAATAAAAGTTAAGAAAAAAATTGTAAAATTAAAGGTTACTATTTTTATTTATGAACTTTTGGCGTTAAATTTATTTTTTTCATTCTTTTCATATTTTTTATTAATTAATTACTCATTTTTTAGATTTATCAAAAAAATAAAAATTTTAAAAAATTATTGAAATTGTTTAATTTAAGGTTACTATATCTATTTGTGAATTTTTTGCGTTAATTTTATATTTTTTAAATTTTTCATATTTTTATTAATCAATTACTCATTTTCGATTTTTACCGAATAAATAAAAATTAAGCAAAATTGTTAAAAATAGTTCGGGTTGTTATTTAAAAGGGGGGGGGGTGATTTATGGGTCGGTTTAGGTGTTTATGGGTCCGAATCTCTTTCCTTTTTTATATAAATTTCATGTGCTAAGGTCTAAATGACATGACAAATCCATGTGACATTTGAAAAAATGAAAAATGAGTTGAATATGTCCATCGTAATAACTAACCCCATAAGGGCATATTTGGGCCAAAAGTTGAACGGCAAGAGCATGAGTAAGCCAAACTTTAAACGGGGATATATCTAAACCTTTTCGAATAATTTAGGAGCATATTTGACTCTTTTCCCAAATAAGAATAAGGGAGTAATAGGAGTATAGGGCCAATACAAAGTTCAAGTATCTTTTTAAAAAGAGAAAGTAGATAAAATCCCTCTCAAACTTGTCACCAAAATTCACTTTACCAATATAACTTTATGTGTATTTAAATACTCCTTAAACTTACTTGTAAGTGAATTAAATTTCACCTTAGCGGCTAACGTGGCAATTTCAAAAGTTATCGATGCGTTAAAAGAAGAAAAATCAAAAAGAAAAAAAGTGGGTCCCACGTTATCTTCTTCAACTGCTCCCTGTTCATATCCTCTCTATCAAATTGTTTTTTGTCTAGATTCCCTCTACAGAAAAAAATCTTGATGGCAAAACGTGGCAACAAATTCAATGTTGCTCAATTATGAAGGACATCACCGTCACCCTTTATATCCCGTTCATCACTTCTCCATAAGAGACCAGGTGTCATGAAATTATTCTATCTCGTAACAATAAATTCACTTCTCCGGCGATCTGGACAAAACACTGGTCATACTCGTTTCCTCGGCTTTCTTTCATTTTTCCTGGTTTTTTCTTTTAATTTATTTTTATTTTTTCGTCAACCACGATAAACGTCTGAAATTGTTCAGATCTGTCAAACTTGAGCCTAATATAATAAAAATGACTAACAATTGTCATGGAAGCAGTGCCGACAGTTGCCGTTGATAACTCCAGCTTCAATGATGTTAATATTGTTACCAATTTGTGTTAGAAAAAATCAGAACTACTGATTCTAATAAATTTTGCAGAAACACGAAGTAACCAAAGTTTACTGAATCAGTAAGAAAGAAGAACAGAAATTTAATTCACAGAAAAATTAAAATCTGTAAAACACGTACCAAAATCTGGAAAAATTTTAATAGGAGAAAGATCAAGTCCACTGAACTCACAGTGTCCCCTTAAGAAAATTATTCCCCTCTAGTATCCGAGGTTTGATTTGGAATACGACCTCTCAGGATAAAATGATCTCAATCACCAGAGTATGTATACCAAAAACTCTGGTGTCAGCGAACCAGTCAACATCACTAAAATACACGAAGTAATTGTTGTGCAGGAGAAGATGAAGATATCAGAAAAATTCATAAGGAATAATTCTAAAGAGTGAATGGTATTTATATGCAAGAAGAACAGGCTCTGAAAGGTCGCAACCCTTTCAGAATCCATACGACCATTAATGTAAGTTTGCAACCTTTCAAATGGTACTGACTGTTCCTGAAAGTTGCAAGCTTTCAGAATAGTCATGGCGGGAAATTCAAATAAAACGGGTCGCGCGGATCCGAGTCGAGTCGGGTTAATCAACTAAAAAGTTGAAATATTTCGGTTCATTTCAACTAAATAACGAAAAACGTTTTTGTTATCAACTAATTAATTGAAAACATTTTTGGCCAATTAATTTAATTAATTAATTAATTAAAATAATCTTTGTCTAAAAAATAATCTCTCGATCGTTTTTCAAAGCCAAAGGCGAGCTGAGCGAGCGACGTCGGCGTGAGGGGGGTCCCTCTTTCCAACCCTTTTAACAATTAATAGGAGTGTTTCTATTTTTAAACTCTCCTATTTTTCTTTCCACCACCGATGAGGGACATTAAATGCCTTTTCATTAAAGCATAAGAGGACTTTTCAAGTTTTCAATTTTTTCAACTTCATCTCTTTCCCTCTATTTTCCATCAATTCTTGCAACATACCCAACAAATATATGTATCGCTCTGTTTCTCTGTTGACACACAATATTTATCAAATCATTAAAAATATATTGTGTGTGTTAATTTTCAATCCTAGGCTTGTAAGGGAGAAGATGAAACTAAGAAGAAATGAGTACACGGTGGAAAAGAGAACAAAATATATGGAAAAAGAAAAAAGAAAAATGAAAACTAAAAACAAAAAATGACATGGAAAAAGAAAAAAAAGAAATGAAAACTAATTTTATTCACTATATGACGTGTTGTCAACACGTCACAGAGGTGGTGCTGATGTGGAGCGAGTGTATATCACCTTTCAACTACAAAATTGGTATTGTATGTATAAGGTGTTATTTAATTTACCTGAAAGTTCTTTAAGGGGGTGTTTAAACACTGTAAAATTACAGTGCTAAAGTGAGTTTTGATGACAAGTTTGAGGAGATTTTATGTATTTTCCCTTTTTAAAAACATGTCTTACTTTAATGGAATAATTATGTATTTTCTAGAACTACTTGCTTCGTTTTCTAAAATAAAGTTGTGTTTTATCTTTTTCATTTTGTTTTAAAATAAATGACTAAAAATGAAATGACTACATTTCTAAATAAGTTTGATTTGTTAAGACCGTGTGCACAAATTAAAGACATCACTTATTTTGAATGGAGTAATAAATAATTTTCTTGTATAAGTAGTATATTTTTATTTTTATTTTGAAATGAGTCGTTTGACTTAAAATGAAGAAATTAATAATGTGCTCAAATATTTTAGTGAATAATTGAGCTTGGATTGCGCATTGAGATGCTCAATTATAATTTTTAAATCACACGAATGTTTATAAATTTAATTTATGTTTCATTTGATTTGAAGACGAACTCTTGATAACAACACCAGAATATTGTACGATTATAATTAGTAAGCTTAATTTTTATTTATGAGTTGTCACAACATATAAAGTGTACTGACCCTCATTCTCTTTTCTTGGCTTTATTTTCCAGAAAAGTTAAAACATTACTTCAGACTATTTTGATCCATTTTCTTTTATATTTAATTAAAATCCATTTAAACCTTTTGAATTTTAAAAAACAATACATCTCATTTACCTCTTGAATAGGACAGTAAATTAAACCTTTTTTTCTAAGAAAACTTTTATGGTGATTGGCTAATAAAATCAAAAAGACGTTTGATTATACATTTGACTGATCTTGTGAAGATAAGTTTGATTCAAGTTGTTATAGTGGGTAAAATTTTTACATTGTTGGAAAATATACTGGTGGTCTCTTTATTTAGATTTGGACAAAATTTCCCCGTAGTGCAAGTTAATGTTCGTTTGAATTGACTTATTTTAGGTACTTTTAAGCTAAAATAATTTTGAAGTAGTTTTGAAGTATTGGGTAAAGTTAAAAAATACTTATAAAAACTTATTTTAAATCCAAAATAATAAAAATAAGTCAAAAGTCAATCCAAAAAGAGCCATACTCTAATGAAATTTCAAATATTACAAGATTTCTTGGAAATGATGATTTAGGTACGTTTTTGACGCTACAACATTTCTTGAAATTGATGTTTTGCACCCGTTAAATTAGGACATTGTACCATTTACCAAGAGAAACAATTCATTCATTTTCTTCAAATTAACTTTACTCGAAGTATAATGTATCCAACGGTTCATCAAGATTACGGCAAATTCTCCGGTGAAGGATATAATCCAGGTCCAATGAAACAGCCTTATGTTCCTCCTCACTATGCATCTGCCCCCGGCGCCACCACGGCGCGGTGGTCAACTGGTCTTTGTCACTGTTTTGATGACCCTGCTAACTGTTTAGTTACTAGTGTTTGCCCTTGTATCACATTTGGACAGATTTCTGAAATACTAAACAAAGGAACAACTTGTAAGTATATACACTTTTTTTTTTTTGGATAAATACATTTGTTTGATATTTGGTTACCAAGAATATGATGTTTGAGTTGTTTTTTGATGTTAGCATGTGCTAGTAGAGGTGCATTATATGGTTTGCTGGGACTGACAGGATTGCCTAGCCTATATTCCTGCTTTTATAGGTCCAAAATGAGGGGGCAATATGATCTGGAAGAGGCACCTTGTGTTGATTGTCTTGTACATGTATTCTGTGAACCTTGTGCTCTTTGCCAAGAATACAGAGAGCTTAAGAACCGTGGCTTTGATATGGGAATAGGTAATTATTATAAGTTTATACACACCGAGAAGTATTTACATAATCAGATCACTAAGATTTATCGAAATTTTGTTGTAGGGTGGCAAGCTAATATGGATAGACAAAGCCGGGGAGTTACGATGCCCCCTTATCATGCAGGCATGACCAGGTGAAATGTATGCTTTTGTGGTTGTTACTAAATTGGATTAGTATCCTGCAGCTAAATTAATTTCTAATGGCAACTCATTTTTTCTTGTAATAAGCTGATTTAACTTTGACGAGCTTTACAATTTACAAGTCTCTTGACAATGCTATCTCCGACTCCCTGTATGTTCTTCTGGCGATGTGTTATTAAGTTTGATTTAGATTTATCCAAGATCAAACTCTTCCTACCAATGAAATCATCAAACATGAATCCATGAGCAACACATATATATAGATAGATAGATATTCACATTAACTATTTGCTTGTAGGACCACAAAAACAGAAAAGAGACAGAGAGAACAAACAAACTTAAGAACTAGAACAAAGGAAAGATACATAGCAGTACTGTACTATTTTTATACTTATCAGTATACCAAGAAGGAAAAAGATAAACTGATTAACTTTCTAGCACAGTAATGATTTAATTGATATAGTTGGATTCTCCACATCAACACCAATCAACTCTTTGGCTCTCTGGGCTTGTATCATCCAATCAGTTCTACTCAACACAAAAACCATGAGACATGCACAAACACCTTGAGCAGCCAACAGGCCAAAGCAAAGGCCCAACAACCCCATCTTCATAACAAAGCCCAATACAATAGCTAGAGGGAACCCAACACCATAGAAAGATCCAAAGTTTATATGAACAGCCAAAGCTGGCCTTGCACTGCCCCTCAAAGCACCACAACCGGTGGTCTGTGGGCAGTTGCCCAACTCACACAACCCCACCACCGGCATTGCTGCTGCTGTCAGCCACAAAATCGACTCGTCGTCTGTAAAAGCCGTGCCCCAAGCATTTCTTAATGTTGTCATACATATCATTACTAATAAGCTTGTAACTGTAGCACACAAAATTGCTACATGACATGAAGTCTTGGCTTTATCAGGCCTATTAGCTCCCAACTCATTCCCAACTCTTGTTGAAACAGCTAAACTTAATGCTGATGGAAATATATAAGCAAGTGAAGTTGCCTGCAAGAGAATTCCCATAGTAGACACAGCCTCTGCAGCATTAAAAAGAACCCCTGATAACAAAATCATCAACTCATACCACCACCACTCTAAGCATACAGAAATGCAGCTAGGGATAGCAAGAATCAAAATTGGTTTCCACCCTTCAAAGCATTTAGCTGACCAACCTTGCCAAGATTTTCTATGAACACCAGAAAAACTAACATAAAGAAAAAGAACCCCAAGGAGATTGAAATCAGCTATCACCACAGCCATAGCAACACCTTTAATACCAAGGCCAAGGTGATAGATAAGGAAATAGTTGATAGGTGCATGCAGGGCAAGTGAAAAAGCAGCACTAAAAGTAATAGGGAAAGTGACATTCTGAGTTCTCAAGTAGATTTTGAGAGGATTGATAATGGATTGAAAGAAAAGATCAGGGAGACAAAAGGACAGATAAGTAGAAGCAATTGATGAAATGGTTGGATCTTGGCCACAGAAAAGGAGTAAAGGTTCAATCTTTATCCACAAGAGAGAAATGGGGATGGATGAAAATAATAGAATCAAGATTGTACGTTGGAGGGTTTGACCCATAAGAGACCATTGTTTAGCACCACAAGCTTGGGAAGATATAGCCTCCATACCCATAGCTAGGCCAGACAGAACAGAGAAGCCAGTGATATTAGCTATGCCAATAGATAATGATCCACCAGCAAGTGCTTCTTTACCTAATCTTCCCATAAACAACATTGATATCATTGATTTTCCATATACAAGCAATCCAGCAGCAATGATGGGAAAAGCTATTGAATATAGCAACTTCACCTCCTCCATAACCTAGAAACATAAATTCCAATTAATCTCAAGATTCAATTTCTAAATATTTTTTCTTCAAAAAGGGATTTTTTTTTCTTAAAAAAAAAACTAACCTCGGAACCGGTTGTTCGTTGATGAGTTTGATCTTGTTCATCCGGATTCGTTGTACTTGTACCTGTATGAATTGGTCTCAACATCGGAATACTGGGATCCATCAGCAGAGGCGTTGAAGCTGGTAGAGCCATCACGAGCGTTGAAGGTGTTGTGCAAAAGCTAATAAAGAAACGTTGAAGGACGATTAATTAATATAGAAAGGGATCATAAACATTCTATTGTTTTCCGCGAGAGAGAGTAAAGAGAAGAGAGAATTGAAGTACTAGTGAGTAGTTTCAACATCTATTTAATAAGGAAGATGTATATGGTGTTGAGATGTATCAGTGGGTGAACAGTTAGCTGCGGTGGTATAAAAATGGAGAGACTAGAGAGTGAGACAAAGGAAAGATAAGGTAGAAAGTGTACATGGAGAAAACCTTTGTCCTTTCTCTACTTCAATCCAAATCTTTGTTGGAATCCATGCAAATGCCAAATTTCAGTAAGCTGTCATCTCATCTCTTCGTCATTAGATTCTTTGCCTTTACATTTCCTTTCTTTCTTTCACTTCTCCATTTTTTATTTCACTTTTCATACTCTAAATCTAATTCTTCATACTTGGTCTTTGTGTTATAAAGGTAACAAGAAATCAATCAAATAATCAAATCTTGCGCAAACTGACATAAATATATCATTTTACCAAAAAAAGCACTAAAAGAAATATGACAGTAAAAATCGTTACTACTATAAATAGTATAGTAAACTTAATAGTAATTGCAGAAAAAAATGAACATGGAATGACTAGTTAGAATACATCATTCAATAAAAAATAAATTAAAAATTACATCATTCACTTGGTAACAGAATCTGAAAAAAGAATGACTACCTGCCAAAAAAAAGAAGATAAAAACCTCTAATAAATTGCAAATATTTTCTTTACTGTATTAATTTACTTCAAAATAAAAGAGAAAAGCTATGTTAAAGCACTTACCTATATAAATATCAAGTGGTAATAAATTTAGACTAATTTTTATTTTAATTATTTAATCTCAAACTTAATCTTGAATATCCCATTAATAAACTAAAAATTTATATATATATATATATATATATATATATATATATATATATATATATATATATATATATATATATATGGAGCGGCAATAAATGTTATTCCTGTGTTACCATAAACTCAAATTTCAAAGATCATATGCAATAATTTAGGCCCTCTCCCATCTAGGGATTTACAACATCTATGGGTGAGGATTTGAGTAAGGAAAGAGCCATCGACGTATATGAATACTCTCAATGCATTACACGTGAAACACATCACTTGTCGTTGTTAAGAAGATCCATGGATGATAAGTATATATACATGAACCATTCAAACGGCAAAAGCAGGTCAAACTCTACGTTATCCATGCGCCTAAATTTGGACTAGAGTTAACAGAATTTGGTATTAGCTTAACTCAAACTCTTGCCTAACTTCCAAATTCTCAATAACCTTATTAATCATTGCTATATCGTCGTATTAATAAAACTTAAATACACTCGATGCTTAGCTTCTAGGCATTATTATAGAGGGTAAAATGGGCATTATCCAGATGCATGAACAAATGTATGGTGACACATAATATAAGTTTCCGTTTATGAAAGGGTAGTCAGGGTCAAGGAGGGTTGAACGAACCCTCCAAAGACCGAGCCTAGGAGTGAAGTTCAGCTCAGAAAGGTCATAAAATCCACATCACCAAGACCGGTGCCTGAGCCTCACTAACATAGCCTACCTAGCTCCGGAAAGGCAGAATGGATTCAAACTCCTTGTTATATTATGACACATATATGCAAGCAGTAATTATGTAATTCTTAATCAAGAATTTCTTATATAGCTAAAACGATTCTTATAGATTGTGAACACTAATTTGTTAAGAAATAAATGAATTAAAACTATAATGTCATTATTTGTTGAAATTGAAATATGACGATAAGAATATATAGAATAAGCTTATCATCCTGAAAATCACAGAGAGGTATATTTATCTGTCTCTTGCACCAAAGACTAGTGAAATTTAAATGCTGTGTTGCAACACCAGGTTCATATGAACCAAATAATTTTAAATGCAAAGTATAAATTTATGTATAAAAATCCACTAATATCAGAACAAATATAAATCTGAACCCATCATGTTAAAGGGGATTTATAATGTTATAAAGTATTAAATGTTGATTTTGATTTTTGAATACGACTTGCAACATGAATTATGTAGATATTATCATGGCCATGTGTTGGTATCAATATACTTTTCTTTGCTTGAAATTTAAAAGAAGCGTAGGAAACCAAGATGATGAGTCTCTCTAAATCTCAAAAGCAGTATGCATAGGTAGGCCACCTTAGTAAAAGCTAAATTGTTGTATCAGGAGAAGTAATCCATGTCAAAGGTGCAGATGATATTTCCCCTTTTTGTCATAAAACTTTAGGGACCATGTATTGTCCATCTTCATTGTGTTCCCTTTCTTCCCTTCCATAGGACAGGATCTATCTCTATCAATATCTCCCACAGTTGATGAAAGAAAGAGACGCAAAACAAACACTTAGACTAAATTACCCGGAACAGGCAATCAGATTTCACGTGACATTTTCATCAGACAATTGCTTTGCATGTCACCTTCAAATGTGGGGACCCAAACCTCCTGATTATTGCATGAAATTGATGATTCTTATCCTACTTGCATTAGTCATATCCCCAACTGCATGGATTTTCTTCCATCATTTATTGATGGTGCACTAAGCTCTAAAATATGAACCACTTACTAAGACATATTACTGGAGGCATGGGTCAAGTACTTGATAGCAACTCTTACATTATTTGATATAATATGCACACAAGTCCAGAGACCAGTAAAACATAACCTCCTCAGAATCGGAGAGAGGAGGTCTACAGGTTACATGCGAAATTATACATCTCCCGAGTTTTTTGCCCAAGGCAACACTTGTCTTATGAGTCAAAATATTTAGGTAACTTTTCAGTCACAAAAATTATTGAGCAATTCTACCTGATACTTGAGGCTAAGTTGAGTAACTTTTCTATCACAAAAATAGTTTAGAGACTCTGATGCATAAAGTACAATTGAATGAGCATCCGTGAAATGACCGCTAGTACTATTGGAAGGCAACTATTCGGCTACACAAGTTACTTTTTGGAAGGAATTGTAATTGTACGATGTGAAGTATTGGGATTGAGGGGATTATTCCTCTTCTTTTTGCCAATCCGATCAAAGAATGAACCTTTTCGTCTTTCCTATAAATGGTAAAAAGTGTAGATTGTAGAGTAAAATCACAACTGGAACTAAGCAATCAGCATTGGGAAGAAGACTACATAATTAGACTAGATCCAAATTTATTTATTTTTTTATGACAAGGGAAACCCGCAGCCGCTATCCTTTGGGTGTGCACAAGATAAAAATAATAACAAGATCCAAATTGTTACAGTGGAAGTCATTTATGTTTGGTTTTCCCTCAAGACTAGGCAAGGTTTAATTCTTGGAACAATCAAGTGAAGACACCTTGCAACCTTTCGCTTTTTTAATCCCATATTTGGTTTAGGAGATTAAGATCAAGTTAAGGATTGAAAGTTCAACTGTTTTCAAAAAACGTACTGGCATGTTGCAATCAATCATTTTGCGAGATTTATCAAGAATGTCGCAACTAATTGGGCATAAAACTTTACTCGGGAACAATTCAGCGGATCTAACTGTATATGAAATTAGACATCAACTAGGGAAACGAAAACAACCTGGTGACAAATACATCTTAACTTCCCACAAAAATAGTCTTGTTTTTCAATAGCATTGTTTCACTTCTTTCTTCTTAGTAATTTCTTCCAACTCTGCATTTATAATTTTGTTCCTCCATCCCCATACCTCACTACAATCTCTTCGAATGGGGAGAAAAGTTATATAATGTACACAGATAGAAGACTTTGAGGGATCAAGAGTAAACCACAGCTAAATATAGTTAGCATAGTTAAAAATGTAGGTCAAAATCCAAAAAAAATCAGGAAGCTTCAAATGTGACATAGTAAAGCTCTTGGAGTCAAGATTTTAATGGGTTAATTATCTTCAAAGCAGACACAAAAGTAACCTATTTAACAGTGTGGGGAATAACCACTAGACCTTAAAAAAATGTGCTCCACATCTTGCAACTAATTCATTTATCTAGGGGGCCTGAGAAGGTCAATTCCAAGATTTTCTTAGAAAAATCGCAATGAAATTATTTGGCTTCAGACAATCTCCCGGTCCCAACAAATCACTCTTTGAATGGGGATAAAAGAAAGATAATGTAAAATATAGAAAACATGCAGCAAATTGACTAAGATAATAGTAGGGAATACATACTACTTAGTAAATAGATTGAATACGTTGTTCTCTTTTCTCTTTATACTATTATTCTTCTTTCCTTCTATCAACCTCTCTCCTCTCATAAAATTGGAATTACAATATCACAAACACTCAACACATTTACCATCTCTATGCCTATAACATGACCAATCCATTAAAGTTCAACAACAATACTAGAAGTCCTCAAGTTGAAATCTTGGAATTCCAAATGTATGGCCAATTGGCCATATCAGTTGGTACCAAAGAATATCAGTTGTCCCTCCCCTTTCTCATGCAATATCATGACGGAAAACTGTGACAGTGTGCCAGTTGTTACAGCTAATATAACCAAGTTCTGTGGCCTCATTTGTGAAAGATAGTGGAAATTCAAGTCACAGTTGAAAAGTAAAGTCATGAGAATGACATAAAGCCAAGAACGAGAAACATTGGTTGGCAGCAAAGCATCACGAATCCCAAGGAAAACGGGACCCTTTTAAGGCATAGCCCCATACTAGGCTTGAACTCATGAATGCAACTTTCTAAATTCTAGTTCTAGCTACCAGTTAACTAATCAAAACTGGACTTCATGCATAAATGAACAACATTGACAAGGCCCAATAAAGATCTTACCTCTTGAACATCTCAATTGCTCTAATTTAAACCTACAGACAATTTGAATCTTCCTTAATTCATATTTCGTGTATAGTACCTTCAGACTAAAATGCACAGCTACTAAATCTGTATAGCCCTGCTCCTAATGACATAGGCAAGGAGCTATATTACGTTAGAATTGATGAAGATGAAAATCAAATTCAACCCCTTCCAACCCCCAAGAAAAAGGCTCAGGCAATCAACCGTCATCTCATAATTGACAAAGCATGGAATAGGATCCCAATTCAACAACAGAACTCTACTCATGTTAGCCAAATGACTGTCTGATGTAGTACACAGAAGTGGGGAATTTTTTTAATCATATACCTAATTACTTGAAATCTCATGGTTCAGATGACATCCGTAGGGCCTCATCTCTTCACAGTATCTCAAAAATCTGCTCAGAAGCATGTGCACAAGTTGACAAACAAACATTAATGAGATTATCAGTGAACTTCGAAAGAATGGAAATACGAGACGATTGTGCACATATGCATCCGCAAATGGCAATCAACGGGTTCAAATAACTCATAATCCCATTCCTGGCTTCACACTGATGATTCCATGCAATAATAAACAGCAAGAACCAAATTAAGAACTTACATTAATGGGCATTTCTGCTATGAGAAGGCCACTACTTTCTTCAATGCTTTTGAGAGTAACAACTTCGCCTCCGACAACCATGTTGATCACGATTCCATCTGCATATGATCCAGAAACTTATGTGTGTTCAAGAATAATAAAGCTAACATGACACTATACAATCAACTACGAAAAAAATAAGGTGGGGGAAGGGAGTCTGAAGAAACGGGCTATTGGATGATATCCTTCTAAATTGACTCCATTGAAGAAGAAGTATTATAAAGGAGATCTGAAAAATAATTATGCTCTGTCTTGTTTTTCTTTACTTTCCTCCTCTTATTCCTTCTCTCAAGTCTAATCTGCTCTTTTGTCAAACAGTTCTATAGTATGGAAAGAGAACCTGCTGCCAAGCAAGTAGCCATGCGCCTCATATATGTTTCCTACATAAGAGCATAACAACAAGGTAAGTGCATTTGCAAGTCCTAGGGTACAGGTCACAAATACAAAGAATTAAATGCAACTGTCAAGTGAAGTAGACTATTTCTTTCACTATACATGTTTTTTCTAGGCCACTTCTTCGAGGATCACATTTGGTTCCTAAGAACAGAAATGAGACACTAAAAAGAATTAGAGAATTAAGAAACAGAAGTTTCTTATCAGCCCATGATACATATTATACTCGTAAAAAAGAGAACTGCAAAGCCGAAATACCTCAACAAATTCAATCCCCATAAACGAGTATATCGAGTTAAGTGTTTCACACATATATCGGTTTTCAGCTACAGTGATCGATTTTATCTGAGCTGATTACGAACAAGTGTAAAGTGGAGCCATATATATGGCCATATTAGATATCTGTCTCTAAAGTAAATGGAGGCAGCATCTGGGCTGCTAGCCCAAGCTTATGAGTCCAGTTCTTCATTAAGTTGACAAGGCCCAATTCATTATTTATCAACAGCTTCCAGGTGTTGTGCACCTTATTAGTTGCTCGTGCATAGCATCTAGATGATATATTTTCAGCTGAAATCGGTGCTAAGAGATACTTACATTCATTCACAGCTTTGGCAACTCTTCCAGATGTTCATCTTCTGCATTCACGAATATAGAGACTACACTGGGGTGTTTATATTCTTCACCAAATATCTCAAATTGATGAATGATTTCAGCCAACATGGTATCAAAGAAAACTTAAGATCGGACAAGACATTTATGACAATTTCTCTTTGATTGACGTTAGGGTTTTGCAATCACAGCAAACCTCAAGTCAGGATACTCCGGAGCAATTAATGGTTTTCTTTCATGTTTAAGACTTAAAAAGTCTCACTAGCTGTTCTTGTTCACCTTTGGTTCTTGTTGTTCATCATTATTACTTCTCTGCCTAATTAGCATTTGCCAAATCCTTACAATTGCTCATGTCCTATGAACCCGTTTGTATTACAAGCGTTGTTTCTATCTACTATTATCTAAAAATAACCAAGTTATTAATGACTGGACGAAACCAAGAAATAACCCCTCACGTGCAAAATTATAAAATACACACATCAAGTAATCCTGGAACATGGTGGTTTGCAGTCTTTTGATGTAAACGGGTTTGGTGGATGGCGAAGAATCATGCTCAAAATTGCAGTGAACTAAGTTGCTCGGACTCTTCACTTTATATGCCGCACCCGTGCGACACGACGTGGTGTGGGATCCATACGGGTTCTAGTCAATCAATTCTTGGTACTTTGAGCAAAAATAGATAGAGATTTGAGACAACTACAATGATTTCTGAAATCAAAACAAAAGCTAAGGTGAAATTATAAATTAGGCGTATGTTTTTTTTATTGCTAAAAGATATTTGTATACAAAAGTCAGCAACCAGTAGATGCCTTCTACAGATCAACATCACTGTTGAATGTGCATTGAACTCAAGAAGTTTATCATGGCTTCTATATCATTTGTAATAGAATATTACACTAAAAAAACAGTAAGAAGATGCATGCATACTTAAGAGTTACAGATTCAAACTTGCTCTCCAAAATTCATGCATTTCTTTCCTTCCAAATACCCATATTACACCATATTTGATATAGTGTAATATTACACAATATTTGGTGTCATTCTCTTAAAAGATTGTGCCTAGACGTTAGAATTATCAGCATATTGATACTAAATTCTTACTTAATCTCACTTCGACTTCATTCCTCTTAAGAAAGCTAAACTTACTACTTATAAATTAATTATATTCTATTTATACTTATCCTAATATCCTCAGTCTCTAAAGTACTTGCAATACTACTTCAAACTCATGAGAGCATTTGCACAGAGTTCAAGCTTTTCGTTTTAAATTTGGAATCCTCGCGACCTAATCTAAGAGCTCAATGGCTCTAATCTGATAGTTATTCTGACTGTTTTGTTTATCTAGTATTATCATCATTTAAAACCTGGAGGTACATACCAACTCTCAAAATATATGAATTTAACATGTACTGTCTATGCATTTACGTCTAGCATAATTTTCTATTTCACTTTCTAACAAAGATAAATAATCAGCATGTTATGGGAGAATGCTTCGCACAAGAATCCAAAAGAGGGAAATAATGGACATCAAAAGCTGGAAGAATTAAGCAGGCTCAGTTTACACTGGTCAAACGGTGTCAGAAAGGAATAAGCAGATCTTAGAAATTTATATTTTACTTGAACCTACTCTTTAAAAGTTAGCTCTCTCCTTTACTAAATTCCAAGCGGTGAACAGTATTGTCTTTTCACACAAGTCCACTCGAGTGTTATGATCCAACAATTAAAAGTCACACCTTTAATTAACAAACCTTCAAGTCCCATGAGCAAGAGTTATTAAAATGCTGAAAAGAATGATCAATGAAATGTAAAGCCTGCAAGAAGAGTACCTTCTTTGTTGGTAGCTCATAATTAATCAAGATACGAGCATTAATAGGTGACTCTCCAGAGTTAACGAGGGGAAGGCAAACATCCGTGACAACTATCAAATGACACTTCTCCTCTTCCTTCTCTGTTTCCCCTGTATCCTGCTTGATCCACCTCATTGTAGCTTGACGAAAACTAGCTAAAACTCTTGCACGTTCTGCTTCAGGAAGATCACTGTACTGCAATTTTCACACATATATGTTCAATCAATCAACTAACCCTCAATCCAACCTAGTTGAGACTCTCCATATCAATTCCCCTTTGTTAAGACAAATTTCATTTAAACATCATGTTCTTCATTCAATCAATCAGCAAGCTATGACTCAACTACAAAGTTAAACCCTATCTGTATCCGTTATATGAATCCTCTGTAATTATCTAAGTCCCATAACAGATTATCAATGTTGATTTAACACTTAATTTTAAGCCAATTTGCAACAAAGAGGAAAACGGATTGAGAGAGAACCAGAGCGGCGATTGTAATATGTGAGATACTAGAAAGAGCGGAGAAGACAGCGTCGAGCTCGTCACGTGTGCTGCAGCTAACTACAATAGGTATGGACCAAAGCCGGCCAGCCATGCCCAATAGATCCACCAAAGTCTCCTGTTTCATTTCAGTTTTAATAAGTATAAAAAGCTAATGGTTGACGGGATTGGAGAATAGGAAGGGTTACCATTTTGAACTGAAGTCTATCGACGGCGAGGTAAAAATGACGTTGCTGGCTGGAATTGAAGCTTGATGGAGAAGTCGATAATGGAGCTTCATTGGGTTCCATCAATGGCTTCTGAGACTTTTGCTGCGCTGAACAGTCGGTGAAAAAACTCAATTTCCCTACAGATTACGAATATTCTCCTCGAAATTCAATTAGTATAAAATACTTTTTCGGGCTAGTTTCCTTTCTTTGCAAATTTTCCCCAAGTAGTTTGTACATATTTTAAGTATATAAATAACTTTTAAAGTAAAATAATCATGTTAAACACTCATATAATATAAAATATAACTTAGTCCCTTAATTTATCATGAGTATTTCATTTATACACTCAAAATAAGATATGTTTCAATTTAACACTTTAACTTCTAATAAAGTATTTTTATTATTTTTATCAAAATTAAAATAACACAATTAATATTTATCAAAAGATTTCGCACAATAGACTTCTCCAAATAACTTATTAGAGCATGTTTTGAAAGTTATATTATAATTGAAACTTGATATAATTAAGAAGAACTATAATGTTCTCCAGTTATTATTATTATTATTATTATTATGAATATTGTATAACTTATTAAAACATCATAATGTTTTGATAATTACAATAAGGAGATAACTTTCGTCTCTGTATATTCCTAAATAATTAATATGTAATATTTGTATATTTCACATAATTTAAATTTCATTTTGTCAGTTATCACTATGATATCCATATTTATTTATTTTTTATCCATAGATTGTTTATGAGTAATATCAACAACACTTCTTTATATGATTTATATGAGCTATCTAATATAATGTGAAAGTAAGAATATATATGCATTAATAATAATGAGTAAATGTATTAGAAAGTTTCTTCTAAGTTTTATTAGTAATAATGTTTGCACTAATATCTATGAATATATATGCATGAATAATAATGAGTAAATGTATTAGAAAGTTTCTTCTAAGTTTTATTAGTAATAATGTTTGCACTAATATCCAAAAATCATTCATACCTATTTTGACTCAAGTGCTTCAATTTAAACCATTTATATAGTCCTAAAAAAGAAAGAATCAGCCTCGTTTCTACAAGTTAATTAAATGGTCCTTACGTAGGAAAATAAATAGCCTCATTTAAATGGTCCTGAGTGTGGGGGGAGGGGGGTCCTATGTGAAAGAAATAGTCCCATATCTATAATTAATTAAATTATAGGAGTTGTTTGGTTTGAATTTAATGGGATTAGTCATGATAGAATAAATTATGTAGGATTAGTTATGATTGGATAAATTATGATAAAATTATTTTAGGGATAACTGTATAGAATGACAAACTAATAATATAAAATAAATATAGTAGCTACCCTTTGATTTATTTGTGTTCCATAGCAAACTGTTTGTCAGTCCCTCTCTCCTTCATATTCCCGCTCGCCTCTCTCGCTTTATACAATAGAATTGTATAAATTGTGTTTCTAATTGTATAAAGCGAGAGAAAACTGTATAAACACATGCAAGCACATATATCTTCGTCCTATACACTTATAATTATACAATATAAATATTTATCTGCCCAAGTCTCTTTTGCCTTTCTCGTTTTATACAAATTCAAATTGTATATAATTTATCACTTTCTTGTTTTATACAATTCGATTCAATTGTATATATTTTTGCCTTTCTCTCTTTCTCGTTTTATACAATTCAATTTTGCCTTTCTCGCTTTCTCATTTTATACAATTCAAATTGTATATAATTTCTCTCTTTCTCGTTTTATACAATTTGTTTTATATAATTCGTTTCAATTGTATATGTATAGCGAATTATACATATATGAGTTTGCTATGGAGCACAATTATGCAAATTTTGTTATACCATACAAATATGAATTTTATATTTGTTATATGTGAAAGTTGTCCTTTTTATTGATGTTTGTTTCGTCGTACTCAAAATAGTATTTAAGAACAATTTTTTTGTTTATAAAAACGTTATTCATGAATATAAAAAAGTGATGTATAAAAAGGGTTAAAAGAGACATTTTTGTCATTTACTTATTTTATCTCGAGATAAGTTATTTCAAAATTACCATACCACCTAAGAGAAGGAATAATTTATCCAGATACTATTATTAATCTCGAAATAAGTTATTTCCAAATTACCAAGCAAACAACAATTTAAGTAATACTATAATTTAATTTTAAGACTATTCGATATTATTCTTCACACCCAACCACCAGTGCATTGTACACATCCGGACTGAGAACAATTTTGAACCTAATTTAGATGTTTCGATTTATTGTGCATATATACTTTTAAGTTTTAAAAAAATAAATTAAAAGGAGAATATGACTATATTTAACCTATAGTTAGCTAATGAGTAAAAACAAAAAGATTGCAATTTATATTTAATATTTCTTTTTTTAATCTCAAATCACGTGGTATTTTTTAAATAAAATTCAGTTTTATCTCAATTTATGTAGTGTATTTTACATTGATTAAAATGTTTTTGAGTAAATTGATTAGTAAAGAGAAGTTACCTTTGTTTTTTTTCTGTTTTTTATGAGGCATTTTTATAAGTAAGACTATAAGGTGGTAATATATATGATACAATTGAAATGTTTAAAATAAAATTTAAGTTGATATATATGATACAATTAAGATAATTTTTTAAAGAAATTAACTTAAGTCATAAAATTTATCATATGAATATATATATAAGTTAAAAATTTAAAATAAACAAATTGTTATTACAATTTAGTATACTTTAATTTGATATTATTATAATATAATAATATTTTAAACAAATATCATATTAGGTTTGAAATAAAGAAATCTCAAACGTCCATATGATCGGAAAGGAAGAGTCAAAATGGTGCAAATGAAATAACTTCAAATCAAGAGGATTAGCGGGCAGCAAAAACACACTGTTGATGTGTTAAAAAATTGCTAACTATCAGTTTATCACTTAAATGTGTTTATGAATTGGTTCGATCGGTTATTGGTCAAAATTTAAATAAAAATTCTTTAATCAGATTTTAAAATTATAAAATCAAATCAAATACAATATACATTTATCAGTTTGGTTGATTATTCACACACATAAATTTAAAAGACAATTCGTTCAAAAGATGGAAACAAAACAATAGATCATCTAAAATGAAAAAATGTTAGAAGTTAGAAGGATTAACATTACAAATTTTTCGATCACTAAATTTACTGAAAATAGAACTTCAAATTCACCATTTTAGTCTAGAAGAAAGAGACAATAACATTTTTAGTCCCAACAAAAATTGTGATACACTGATATACATAAAATCAATAAAATATATATTTTCGTCAATAGTTTTGCTTTCATAAACAAATTATAAATTAAATTTGTTGAAAACATAGATATTTAAAATTGTTCTAAAATAATATATTATGCATATATAATAGTAA
Organism: Solanum sitiens; assembly: GCA_016801875.1. Lineage (NCBI taxonomy): Eukaryota > Viridiplantae > Streptophyta > Magnoliopsida > Solanales > Solanaceae > Solanum > Solanum sitiens. The sequence goes on from JABWTJ010000001.1 coordinate 14,422,263, forward strand.
AATATAGGTATACTTGTTATAATGCAGTTATTTATTTCATTTTTTGAACAAAACCAAAGAATGTCGGATTTTTAAAAGTCTAAACTCAAACTAAAATCGATTTATTTAATCGAATTTGTTCGTTTTTTCGATTTCAATAGGTATTTACTGAAATCATGAACACCCCGACAATAACTTATAAAATAAAAGAAAATGAATAAATTTCAACTACACTCGTATTTATATTTATTCAATTCAATTGGAATTGTAATAACATTTAAATGAAGTTAACTTTGATATTGGCTATTAATATTTGTATTGTATTGTTCATCTCATTTCAATATAAATCTAATTATAATTTTTTTTTTTTTTTGGAATTTTCAATTGAAAATATCGTGATTTAACCAAAAAATTTATCATCACATTAAGTTTTTCGGACAATAATATTTTATATATAATATATAAATGATAGTATATAATATGTGTTTACCAAAATCAATTAGATATATCCAACTATTATTAGTTTGAAAAAATGAATGAAACGATATACTTACTAATTGTGCCAAAATGGCCAAAGTAGGGAGTGGAGGGCCGACATTGAGAAAATCCAATAAATATTGTGGATAGATATGTAATTATATAATAAATTTGGGGAGGAAAAGGAAATAAGAAAACGATAATCCCTAATGTTTGGGTCGTTGTTTCACCCCAATTTTTTCTCTCTAAACAAAAAAAAACAAAACGAAGAGAAGTGATCTCTCTATTGCCCCGACGACTAAGAGCAGTAGGGCTTCTCTAACGTCATTCACTTTCTCCCTCTCTCTATATCTCTAGACGCGGCGCACGTTAAACATCGCCGTCATTTATCTTACGCCGTCGGAGGTAAGCTCATTGTCGTACGCCTACCTGTTCATTTTCATCTGATCCGACGACCCGTTTCTGCCCCGCTTTGCATCCAAACCCTAATCTAGCCACTAATACTGTTCAATATCTGTTCTAATCGATTTGTTATCTGTAATAATAAATTTATCCCCATTAAACTATTACTATCATTTTTTCGGTCTTGATTTAGGTCGGAGTGGGTACCTAGGGTTTTTGTTTTCTTATTGGATCAATTTTTCAGTGAGATATTGGGGCCGATAAACATCTTTTAGGGGCTACAGAAAACACTGTGATACATACTTTTGATGCGTTGTGGGTTTCTGATATGGCCAATCATGGCGGTGTTGGGAGCAAATTCGTCTCTGTGAATTTGAATAAATCATATGGGCAGTCTTCTCATCATGATAATAAATCTTATAGTGGTTCTTATGGCCCAGCCGCCGGTGTCGGCCGTGGGCGGTCTGGTAGCGGAGGTGGAGGAATGGTTGTTCTGTCAAGGCATCGGAGTACTCAGAAAATTGGGCCGAAATTATCTGTTCCACCCCCCTTGAATTTGCCTTCATTGAGGAAAGAGCATGAGAAATTTGATTTATCAGGATCCGGTGGTGGGACAGGAGGTGGTGGTCAAGGAAATGGGCCGAGGCCATCATCTTCTGGTATGGGTTGGACTAAGCCTGCTGCTGTTGCATTGCAAGATAAAGATGTAAATACTGATGTTCAGGTTGTTGATGGTTTGGATCATACTGGGCATGGTATTGATGGCATCAACCAGGTTAGTGGATCCTATATGCCCCCTTCAGCTCGTGTAAGTGGAATTGGAGCTGCAGTTACTGGTCCTGCTAAATCATTTCCTTTGACAGTTGAGAAAGTCTCAGTTTTGAGAGGTGAGGATTTTCCTTCCCTTCAAGCTGCATTGCCTGTCTCTTCTGGACAGGCAAACAAACAAAAGGATAGTTTGAGTCAAAAGCAGAAGCAGGTATCTGGTGAAGGGTCATCTGATGAACAAAGAGACAGTTACAACATGAGTTCGGTGGTTGATATGCGTCCTCATGGGCACTCTTCACGTCATGCTACTGGAAATGGCCTAGCAGAAAATGGGTATGAAAGTCATGGTTTGAGCAGTGCTCGCAGGGTGGATCAACCTCGGAAGCAGGAAGATTTCTTTCCGGGGCCACTTCCATTAGTGCGGTTGAATCCCAGGTTTGATTGGGCTGATGATGAACGTGACACTGGACATGGATTTGCAGATAGGGCCAGAGATATTGGTATTTCAAAAGTTGATAACTATTGGGATAGGGATTTTGATATGCCTCGAACTAGTGTTTTACCCCATAAACCTGTTCATAACCAATATGAAAGGAGGGCTCCTAGAGAGACGCTGACTGGGAATGGGTTTTCCACTGACCAGAGAGGTGACAGTTATAGCAGGGATCTGAGAACACCTAGTAGAGAAGGAAGGGAAGCAAGCACATGGAGGAACTCAATTCATTCTAGAGATGGTAATGTTCCATACATCGCTAACGACAGAAATGCTGTTAGCTTGGGTGGATCTGTTGTTAACAAGGATTTAGGGAAAGATAACAAATATGTTCCGCCACATTTTGGGGACACTGCTCGTGATGGAAGTTTTACTGGAAATCAGGATTATTCATATGGAAGGAAGGACATGGGTCTTATTACTGACGGCAAACAACGCTGGAATCATGCAAATGAAACATCCAACAGTCGAGGGGTTGATCGCATGACTCAAGATCGCCTTGGGAGTGAACTGTCCAGCAGATACAGGCGTGATGGATTTCAGAACATCGCTGGGCCAAAATCTTCGTTCTCATCTGTTGGGAAATCACTGCCTCTGGGTGACCCTGTTCTGAATGTGGGCAGGGATAAATATGTTTCAAGGGGCGAAAGGCCATACAAAGAGGATCCATACTTGAAAGACTTCGAATCTGCAGGATTTGATGAAAGGGATCTCTTTTCTGGAGGACTTGCTGGGGTGATCAAGAGAAAAAAGGATGTAGTTAAGCATACTGATTTCTATGACCCTGTCAGAGAATCCTTCGAGGCTGAATTAGAGCGAGTTCAAAAGATGCAAGAGCTTGAGCGACAACGAGTTATGGAAGAACAAGAAAGAGCATTGGAGCAATCTCGAAGGGAGGAAGAGGAGCGACTGAGACTGATTAGAGAAGAGGAAGAACGTAGGCTAAAGTTGGAAGAAGAAGCACGAGAAACTGCTTGGAGGGCAGAGCAAGAGCGCCTTGATGCAGTAAGAAGAGCTGAAGAGCAGAGAATTGCGAGAGAGGAAGAGAAAAAGAGGATCTTCATGGAGGAAGAAAGAAGGAAACAGGCTGCTAAACAAAAGCTTTTGGAATTGGAGGCCAAGATAGCCAAGAGGCAGACTGAAGTAACAAAAACTGATACCTTAATTGTCACTACTGAAGAGAAAATATCTGCCATGAGTAAGGAAATAGATATTTCAGTGGCATCTGATGTGGATAATTGGGATGAGAGTGAAAGAATGGTGGAACGGTTAACAACTTCAGCATCTTTTGACACAGCCGTTTTAAGCAGATCTTCTGATGTAAGTTCCCAGCACTACTCCTCTCGAGAGAGTTTCACAAATTTTCCAGACAGAGGAAGACCTATTAATTCATGGAGAGGGGATGTATTTGAGAGTGGAAGCAGCTCACCAATGCATCTACGAGACCAAGATATTGATCATCATAGTCCAAGAAGGGATTTATCTGCTGGAGGCAGAGCAGCCCCCAGGAAAGATTTATCAGGTGCAGCTGGATATTTGGCTTCTGGGAATTATGCCAAAGGTGGGCGAGAAGGATATACAGATGAATTCAGCCACCGGAAAGAGCAGAGGTGGAATGTTTCTATGGATGCTGATCCATACATCAGGAACAGGGACATGGACACAGAATTTAATGATAATCTTGCAGATAGGTATGGTGATATTGGTTGGGGGCAAGCTCGTTCTCGTGGCAATGCTCGCTTCCCTTACCCAGATCGGCTATATCAAAATTCTGAAGCGGATGAACCTTATTCCTATGGTAAGTCACGGTATGCAGTGAGACAGCCACGGGTACTTCCTCCACCCTCACTCTCTACTATGCAGAAAACTTTTAGGGGTATGAATGATCACCCTGGTTCATCAAACTTTGTTGACAATGAAAGCCATTATTCTCATCCTCGGGGAGGTGAATCTACAAGGCAGACGGGCTATTTTGGTGGACATCCATCTGAGCTGGTTGCTTCCCAGCAGGAGAACGCACTTGCAGAAGACACAAAATTGAATAAAGATATGACCCCAAGATGTGATTCACAATCTTCTCTATCTGTCACAAGCCCCCCAAACTCTCCTCCTCATCTCTCTCATGATGAGTTGGATGAATGTGGGGATTCTCCTTCAGAATCTGTTGCGGCAGCAGGTAAAAATGCAAGTCTCTCTGGATATGAATGCACTCTCTTAAACGATAATTCTGCAAAGGATGCCATGAAGATGGCTTCCAGCTCTCTCTCTGCCATGGAGGATGAAGACTGGAATGTGGAAGATAATGGTGAATTACAGCAGCAAGAAGAGTATGATGAGGATGATGATGGTTATAGGGAAGAGGATGAAGTGCGTGAAGTTGATGATGAGAATCTTGACCTGAACCAAGAATTTGAAGATCTGCAATTAGGTGAGGGAGAATCATCTCACAATATAGATAATTTGGTTTTGGGTTTTGATGATGGTGTTGAAGTTGCAATACCCAGTGATGATTTTGAGAGGAACTCACGGAATGAAGAAAGTGTATTTGATAGACCTGAAACCTCTGAAGGTGAATCTATAAATGGGGTTCAAGTTGATGAAAAATGCCTTCATCCTGGTCAAGGGGGGGCCCCTGGGGCAAGTTTGGATAGCTCTTCTAACAGGGTCCAGGAAGCTGAAAAAACTATGCAAGAATCTGAGTTTAGACAGAGAACTGAACCTCACACTTCAGCAGCGTCACACCTATTGGATGGTATTGATGCTTATTGTGGCCCTAGCCTATGTGCTCAGCAAACTTTCTCATCTGTTGGCACCCCATCTTCTGTTGGTCAGACTAGTGCGTCAAGTTTAGCTTCTTCTAGTCAACCTGATTTACCTGTTAAGCTTCAGTTTGGCCTGTTTTCTGGTCCTTCTTTGATACCTTCACCAGTACCAGCCATCCAAATTGGTTCCATTCAAATGCCTCTTCATCTTCATCCACCAGTTGGTCCATCCCTTACTCATATACATCCATCACAGCCTCCTATCTTCCAATTTGGTCAGCTCAGGTATTCATCTACTGTCTCACAAGGGATTCTGCCAATCACTGCTCAGTCGATGTCTTTTGGTCAGCCCAATGTGCAGGCTCATTACAATACCAATCAAAACTCGGGATGTTCTATGCCTCCCCAACTTTCTCAAGATACTTCTACTTCTAGTCTGGTGAAAGTCAATGTTCAATCTCTTTCAGCAAATCAGGGACATGGTTTTCTAGTGAGACCTCATGACAGTAAGCCAGTACAAGGAAGTGCAGAAAGTAAAGCTCTTACGGCCAACATTGCTGGGATTGCTGATGCTAGTGGTAGAAAACTTATCTCGGAGTTAGATATCCAAGTTGAAGCTAAGGGCTTGAATAATGCAGATAGGCATGTGCAGCCATCTAAGGAGAAGGGATCTGATGGCAACACGTCCTCTGTGCTGGGATCAATTCAGTCAGTTTCTAATGAGAGAAATTCTGCTGGGGGCAGGGCTCAAGGCCAAGCATACAGCAACAAGGGGAAGAGATTCACGTATGCTGTAAAAAGTTCTAATTCCAGGTCATCTGTCCCAGCTTCTGATGGTTCTTATTCTGAGTCAAGTAGATTTCAAAGACGACCTCGTCGGACAGTTCAGCGAACTGAATTTCGAATCCGTGAAAATTCAGATAGTAGGCAATCATCCAGCACTAGTTTTTCTAATGACTCTGGTCATGGTGATAAGTTAAATCAGGGTGGGAGAGCTGCCACAGCGGTTCTGGCAAGAAGTGGATCAAAGAGAGGCTCCTTTTCTAGTAAGCTACTGAAGCAAAATGTGGAGTTAGATTCTAAGTCAGCAAATGTTGATTCTCAGGAGGTTGACTCTAGTATCAAGCCAAGCAAGGATGACGGAAGGGCATCACTGCAGAAAAATCAGAATATTCCGCACACTGGTGAGGGATATCTAAAAAGGAACATGTCTGTTGAGGATGTTGATGCTCCATTGCAAACTGGTGTTGTACGTGTTTTTAAACAGCCTGGCATAGAAGCACCCAGTGATGAAGATGACTTTATTGAAGTCAGGTCTAAGAGGCAAATGCTGAATGATCGGCGAGAACAAAGAGAAAAAGAAATCAAGGCGAAATCCCGTGTTTCTAAGGTATCTCGACTTACCCATGTTTCTAAGGTATTTATGCGATGTTATTTGTTAACTTTTTTTAATCATGTTCTCAGCCTCCACGCAAACCTAGGACAACCAGACAGAGTACTGCAATTTCAACCAGCCCAAATAAAATCTCGGCATCTATGGGTGGAGAAACATCAAATAAGAGTAACTATTCAGATATTATTGCTTCAGAGGCGCAAGGATCTTCTTATAAGGATGTGTCCACTGGATTTACTGCTGTGGTGTCGCAGCCACTGGCTCCAATTGGAACGCCTGCAGGGAGCAATGGATCTCAGGCTGATAAACAATTTCATACAGCCAAGTATGTTTCTCTAGAAGCCAAATATAGCCAAAGAACCTCTTGACCTCCTGAAATGCTTATGCGGATGTTGTTTGTTTACTTCTACAGGTCGCACCAAACCTCCTCAGGTGGTGGTGTTTCTGCTGGTGGAGATGACCTTGAGCCAGGGTTGGTGTTTGAGAGTAAGAAAAATACAGAGAATGTTACAACATCACCTTTAAACTCTTGGGGTAGTGGACAGATCAATCAACAGGTATTCTCTTTTGTCAGGTGTTGTACAACTCCATAACTGTGATGTTTTATGCAGCCATGTATGACCGCTTCAAGTTAGATCACTGTCATTTCTGTTATTAAATTGTATTCTGATTGAATAGGCTACAAAAAGTTTGATGCTGGAATTGCAAACTTGATTGTAAAAAACGTAGTTTCATTGGGCACCTCTACTCCTCTACTCCCAAAAGTTTCCACTGTGATATTTTGCTTCCTTGTTTTTCCCTCTGCTATTACTTTATTGATTATTAATTTTTCCTCTTGCAAACCCAAAATTAGAGTGACTAATCTTTTCCAAGTTATCAATATAGTATAAAAAAATACTTCATATCTGAGCCAAAATTCCAAACCATTTCTTTCTTGAACATCAGCTAGGTAATGTTTTATTTTGTGACTGGATTATGTTATCCGTGTTTTCATAAATGATACTAGTTATTCACAATCTAACCCTTAGTTATTGGTGGTGCTATTGTTCGTTGGTCTTTTGTTTATTAGATTGTTGACTATGAGATCTCTATTCTTTATTGTTCATTGTTCCTGTAATTGTTGGCTCCAAGAAATTTTCTGACTCACTTTGGCATAGGTTATGGCCTTGTCACAGAGCCAACTTGAAGAGGCCATGAGCCCTGCTAGGTTTGAAGCACATGCAGCTTCTGTGGGAGCTCACAGTAGTGCAGTCACTGAGCCCATCTTACCATCATCATCCATCTTAACAAAGGACAAAGCTTTTTCTTCTGCTGCAAGTCCAATTAACTCCCTGCTTGCTGGCGAAAAAATTCAATTTGGTAACTTGCCTAGTCATCTCATATGTATGTATCTCAAGTTATGATTATTTAATATGTATAATATAATCCCCCCTCTTACCAGGTGCTGTTACATCCCCAACTGTCCTTCATACTAGTAGTCGTGTTGTTTCACATGGGATTGGAGCTCCAGGGTCTAATCGATCTGAAGTACAAATTTCCCGTAATATTTCTCCAGATGAAAGTGATTGTACCCTTTTCTTTGAGAAAGATAAACGTGCCAATGATCCATGTCTAAATGTACAAGATTCTGAGGCTGAAGCAGAAGCAGCTGCTTCTGCTGTTGCTGTAGCAGCTATCAGCAGTGATGAAATTGTTGGGAATGGACTTGGCTCTGCTATTTCAGAAGCTAAAACTTTTGAAGGTACAGAATTTAGAATGCCCAAATATTGCTTTGTTTATCATCTGATGGTTCTGTCAGTTGCCTATATTAATCAGTTTGTGTTATGGCAGGTGATCAGCAATTGAGCAGCCAATCAAGGGCAGAAGAGTCTCTTAGTGTATCTCTTCCTGCTGATCTCAATGTTGAAACTCCTCCGATATCATTGTGGCCGCCCCTACCAAGTCCCCAGAATTCTTCGAGCCAAATCCTATCTCATTTTCCCGGTGGCCCGCCATCACATTTTCCTTTCTATGAGATGAATCCCGTGTTGGGTGGTCCTATTTTTGCCTTTGGTCCACATAAGGAATCGGGTGGCTCCCAATCACAGTCGCAGAACGCTACTGTTTCTAGCTCAGGTCCACTTGGTGCATGGCAACAATGCCATTCTACGTTAGACTCATTCTACGGTCATCCAGCAGGGTTCACTGGCCCTTTCATCAGCCCACCTGGAGGTATCCCGGGAGTTCAAGGTCCGCCGCACATGGTGGTCTATAATCATTTTGCTCCAGTTGGACAGTATGGCCAGGTTGGATTAAGCTTTATGGGTACCACTTATTTACCTTCTGGAAAACAGCCTGATTGGAAGCACACACCCTCAACCTCCGCAATGGGTATCACCGAGGCGGATATGAATAACGTAAATATTGCTGGTTCTCAGCGAAATTTATCGAATATGCCTTCTACCGTGCAGCACCTTGGCCCCGCTTCATCAATTATGCCCCTAGCTTCTCCTCTGGCCATGTTTGATGTTTCTCCTTTCCAGGTAAGGAATGCCATATTATCATTGATGATAACAAAAAAAGAGGGCTTGTAGAATCTTTCACCCCATCATAGTGGAGTATACTTGTCAATTTTAGTTGCTCACTTGTTTTTTATTTTAAAATAATCATAATTGTGTTCATTTCTATCATCTTGTGTAGACCTATTGATTAATTTCTAAGAATATGGACTCTGTTATATGATCTATTAGTGCAAGCAGTTCTCTCATATAACATTTTACTTCGCTTTTTGTTTCAACTCAGTCTTCACCTGAAATGCCAGTCCAAGCTCGCTGGTCTCATGTCCCTGCATCGCCTCTTCATTCTGTTCCCATTTCTCACCCCTTGCAGCAGCAAGCTGAAGGTGCATTGCCTCCTAAATTTGGGCACGGTCATTCTGTTGATAAGTCATTGAGTACCAATAGATTCTTGGAATCTCATCCTCCAGAAGCCTCTGATGGTACCCCCAGTTTTAATGTTGCGACAGTTGCCAATGCAACTCAGTTTCCTGTTGAAATTGGTCTTGGAGATTCCTCCAAGTCAGGGGCTACTGTTTGTTCTGCTCAGAGTTTGGCCAGTCAAAGCTCCTCTGGATGTGCTAATGCAGAAACTGGCAAAATTGATGCTCTCAGAAATGGTGTCAGCAACAGTGGTAAAGATCAAGGTGTCAGTGGTTTCAGAACGCATACCCAGCAGAAGAATACCTCTGCAGGCTACAACTATCACAGGGGTGGTGGAATGTCTCAGAGAAATATGGCTGGAAACGATTGGTCCCATCGCAGAATGGGTTTCCATGGCAGAAACCAGTCCTTGGGTGCAGTTCCATCTACTAAGGTGAAACAAATATACGTGGCTAAGCAAACCCTTGGTGGGACAAAAACCATGGGATGAGAAAACCACATGGATGTTTAGTGATCTTGATAGGTAAGGATCTGTTATTGAGTATATGTCAGTGGGACAATCAAGCTAGTTCTGGTGCCTTCTTGCATTTATGGCCTCTGAAAATAACTTAATTTGGACTTTAGATAATTGGTTGGTGATTATAGTGATCCTCTCAATTTTGTCCGGAATATGGATTTACTAAGTTGTGGTTTGGCTGCTGAGATTTGAAATTAAACCTTGTGCCCGGCTGTTATCTGCAAAATTTCTGTCATCTGCTTATTGCTTTGGCTTCCATTCTTTGAACAAGCTATTTGTTAACATTCGTAGAATGCTCTTGTTTTGCCTGGAAACTGAAATGTTTGGAACTTTACTCAGTCATCGGCACTGTATAATGATAACTAAGTGGTTGGATGCCTGCTAGATTAGATCTACATTACTCGAGCGTACAATTGATTAATGCAGGGACTAGGAGTTCTCTTAGTACTGTTTTGTTACTGCAGTTCCTTTTGAGTTTTTAGTCGTAAAGTTGTTCTCTTAGTACTCTGTTATGTTCAATGAGAAAAATCTGTTTTGTTCAATGAGAAATGATTTTTCTGCATTTAAGGGCAAGCCAATGGTTATCTATATGAGATTCCAAGGCCTGCAAGTAGATTGCGCATGTCAGGTTTCTTGGTATGTCTCACGTCTCAATTGTACCAAAAAGAATCTTGTGTTTTTGTGATAACAGACAATTTAACTTTAAGATCTTTTTTTTTGTATTCTTAATAAAAATGATTTATAGTAATGCAAATAGTCAAAGAGTATTTTTTATGTCACAAATATCACTAGTCTCCCTCTTTTAAAATTTGTGCCAACTCAAACAATGTCACCTGCTAGTTTAAGCGTCCAAACAATTACCAAAATTAGTACCAAGTGAAATAGTTGAGTTGTACTTGAGCTAACTCGGATTGAAATTTGAAATACACATGAGCTAGTTTGGTTTCGTGCATTACATTTTATTTATTTTTAATTAAAATTTATGAAACAACATGTCTACTGAAACACAACCGATTGACTGATAATTAATAGATGGATTGAGTTGCAACCAAACATTCGTTATTTCTTCTACCATAAGACGATCGCAAACCTTAACAGAGGTTTTTGCGATTTGAACTAGTAAATTGGGTTGGAGAAATAGTTTTTTGATAACAATTTTATTATCTTAAGAAGGTCGAGATATACCTTTTTCTTTATCAAACATTTATCACTGGATCTTCTTAGTCAGGTTTGGAGGTAAGGTATGAATCGGGTTATACTTGTTTTTGCCTAAGTGATGATTGGGTTACTTTACTATGTGAAGTGCAGTAAAGTAAAAAAGACATCACTTTTACGTGGAGAAATACCTTGCTTACAAGGGTGAAAATAATCACGACCTACAGCTGTGTAGGATTTCCCCCCAAATTGAGTAAAATAAGTGAGCCTCAATAGTATTTAAATTACAAGGAACTAACTATATGCAACAACCTTAACAGATGGTTGCTTCCCTCTTCAAGTTATACCCTTAACTTGAAGCTAAGTTAGTATTTTGTTTATCCCTAGCTACGCAGTTGCTTTTGAAAAAGCTGAAATAGTACAACTCGATCATCACCTAATACAAGAATTCTAGACCCCAAAACCATCAAGTATGAAACAAGTTCATCTTCGTATTAGACAACATCTGCTGCACAACAAGTCAGAATTTCTTTTGCATATATACTCTTGCTTATTTGCTTGAGTAATGAGTTCAGCCTTTAGCTCTCAGTATATATACGACTTGCACTTTTATACTCGTACGTGAAAGTTCGGTTGATCATGTAACATGAAACCCATCATGTTTAGATGAGGACTACACTTTATCTATCATCAAAACTTCATTAGATTCGATAAATAAGAATTGTGTTTATTAATAGATATCAATTAAAAAAAATTTATTATTAAGAAAAATAGACTTCAATGTGGCATGAAGAAAATGACAGTTTTATAGATTTTTTGTTTATAATTTCTGAAAAACGTAATAATAATTGAATTATTTTATCAATTAAAGTAAATGTAGTAGGCAAATTCTAAAATGTTGATAAGTTGGATGACTTTTTGAGGGAACTAACTTCACTCATTTTATATTTTTTTAGGACGAAAATAAATAAATGATTGCAACCTTAACAGTCGAGTACAATACTTAAACAAGAAGATATTTTCTACCACTCCGTACTAGCCACCTAAGAGTAGTCAAAGAACAAGAAATAAACAACAAAAACAACCTGCAAAACAAGAAAGAAGATATTTTTCAGATAAGACAAAAACCATAATAGTAGAATTTTTTTTTAAGACATATCCTGCGTGATAAATTTGACAAGTCTATCATCTTCCAATGTGGCCCAAAAGTCATCACCAGTATCCATATTGATTTCACCATTATTATTATTATTATTATTATTATCATCAATAGCCACTGCCGCTTCATCACCATTTTGGTCATTTTCATCTTCTTCCACTATGATCATTGGGGAACTGTTGTCGTGATCATCAATATATTCTGAAATAGGAAAATTGGTTTTAGCCTTTTCACCTCTGAATTCTACGGCTTTTTTGTCATAAGCTCTAGCAGCATCTTCAGCAGTAAGAAACGTACCAAGCCAAAGTCGTTGGGCTTTATGCGGGTCACGTATCTCCGCGGCCCATTTTCCCCATGGTCTTTGTCTCACTCCCCTAAATTCCTTCTTCGTATTCCTCCTCCTCCTCTGCTTCTTCTTCCCGCTCTCCAACTCCACGTGTACTGGATGAACATTAATACTCCTACGTGGCATTGAATTATCTGACGTGGCTGCATTTTGAACTTCCCATAAAAGCTGAGCAGCTTCTCCATCGGCTCGACCATCAGCCGCGGCTCCAGTGAAAACATGTTTGAGAGCTGACACCATGTAGTGAGATTCTTGTTGATGAGTCAGTTTGTGAGTAAAAGTGCATAAATTGTTCATTATTTCCCTTTCTATAAATAATAGAAAAAAAATAAATGAAATTACTCTTGTTTGTTGTTAATGATGAGAAAAGACGAGTGTGGGCGTATTTATAGTAGCTAGTATTATAATATAAAAAAGAATAAATTATTGTGTTTTGGGGTGAGGTGGAACACTAGTCAGACACGAGGTTGACTTTGATGTTGGCCACGTACACTCTACTCTCATTACTTGAGCTCAGCTCTTTAATGACGTGCCTATTTTTGGAAGATGTGACAAAAACCACTTTACACTTACCAGCAAACCATTCTAATAAAAGAAATGTAGTATTCGCAGCTTCTAAAAAATAATATATATAATTAAATACATTTGGAACCTTCTATTTATAGGAGGAGCTTCCTTCATTCGGAGGTATCTTAGAACATTCTACTTTTTTAATTCATCTTAAGTACTAAGTAACTTGTTTAATTCGTCTTAATTACTAAGTATTGGCAACGAGTTAAACGTGCACTAGTAATTAATTAATAGCTCTCTTAGTTGATTTAGAAATTAAAATATAATTTATTCATTTATTTTATTAATTAATTAATTATATTCAATTTTAAAATTTTATTTTTTCACCCGATCCCTGACCCCCTCACCCCCTATCGGCCACCCCCAAAAATATTTTCAACTTCAAATTTTTATTTATTAAACCCCCCCCCCCTCCGGCCATTCCCCACCCACCCCCAAAAAATTAATTTTGCTTTTAAAAATACTATCAACTTCAAATTTTTATTTTTTCATTCCACCCCCAAAAAATAATAATTTTATTTTAAAAAAATATTTTCAATTTCATAAATTATTTTTTACTCTAGTAAAAATAAAAGATGTCTCTCCAAAAACATTTTTCATTCATAAATCAAACACTAAAATTCATTTTCGAAAAATATTCTCTACTCACCAACCAAACAGGAGAAAATAAGTCAAAAATCTACTTATTTTCCAGAAAAACATTTTCATGAAAAACATTTTCTATAGAAAATATTTTCTCCATACCAAACACACCCTTTAACATTTTAATTAGGAAGAATAATATCAAACAAAATTAAAATATAATATAATAATGCATGTGCTTAGAGAAAGTAATATCAAACAAAATTCTACTAATACATAATGATAATATATGCATTATTTTTCTAATACTCACTATTGAATGATCTTTACAATTATATCAAATATATATCAGACGAGTAAGAATTACTAATTTTTAGTATAAAATGATTTTACATTATCTTAAAGATGTCTGTACATGAATAATAACTTCTATACATAGAATATATTTATTATAGATAAGACAAGTTATATATATTATATTATATAATATAATAGTAACATGTAGTAGTAGAAATGTATACTGTATTTTATTTTGGTTGGGTGTGGGAGCGGTTAGCCATTTTTATGCCACTTGTATCTCCAATCTGCTAAGCCCAAGGAAGTGTGACATCAGCTGAATTAACTCAGTAGCATGTCAAATATGCACTTGACAACACAACATTCTCGTATCCCTAGAATTACGACATGTAATTATCGAAGGTTCTAGAAAGAACGACAGATGGAAGCCTCTACACAACATTATCATCTCATTAAATATAAAAGCTTCCTTTACCCACAGGCCACAATAGTGGTGAAGTTTTGTCTGGAGTATACACTAAAATATCAAAGATCATTTTTCATCTATATACTTGAGTGGACGTAAAATTTTCGAAAATAAAATTAATTTTTTTTATATGACTAAAATATGTTATAAGTATTAAATACGTTTTTATTTTAAAAAATATATAAGTGATATTTTTTATTTCAAAATAAATTAGTGTTATACATCATCAAGAAGTATTACAGCTATTACTATACTTCTTTTCCTTTCAAATTAACGTTAATTTTAAGGCAGAAGCTGCATCATTTTTTTCCTTTTTTTTAGAAGGTCTAAATTAAAAATATGATTTATTTTAAAATAAAGAAATCACCTTATATGTGGTCTTAAATATCCATGCCATTCATGTATTTGAAACGGTGACATTATATAGGATATAATGTTAATGTTGATCGTACTATTATCATTCGATAAATTTTATTTAGTTTTTATTAATACTATTTTATGAGGTCACACTTCGATAACAATTCTTCGTTTCAATCCTTCTATTTTAATTTTGTATGCATTATTTTATCTATATCCTACTATTTTCTTGAAGATATTTATAAATCTAAATTATTTGCATCGAAGCATCACTATCAAATTCATTCCAACTTCAATAGTATTCTTCTTAAGTTGACTATTTGACTAAATGACAACCAATTTCCAAAGTCAAAAAGTTTTTTTTTTTCAAACTTCACAATATGATTTTGTAGTAGTTTTCAAAGGGCCATAAAGGAATGAATGCTAAATGTCAGAATCCGTAAGTTTCACTGAGACACTTTATTAAAAATTTAGACCTTCCTACGCCAAAGTTGTCAATTCACTAGAAAAGTTCTTTTACGTCTTTTTTACGCATAGTCAACTTATGTTTTAAATTTTTCACGTGTTCAATCGATTATAAAAAATATTTAGAAATCTTTTACTATTATTGTTGGTATAGCTAAATTTTATAAGTAATAGCTTTTACATTTTTTTTCTAAAAGAAAAGAATTCAGGCCGCCTTAAATGTGTTGTCGATTCTTTTCTTGTTTGTATAAAGTAGTATGTACGAGGGTAGAGGCGATGTCAGAATAAGAGGGTTCAAAATATGAAGAAATAGATAAATGGAATATTCGAAGGGGATTCGACATTTACTATATATGTCTAAAAAATTATTTTAATCATATAAAAATAATATAATTTTCCATCTAACGGCTTCGAATGAACCCCCTAAAGCTATGGTGGCTCCGCCACTCTATGAGTGCGCAGTGTAAAATATCTAAAATTGAATTATTGAATTAAATATAAAAATTTAGTAATTTGATATTTGGTAATTAATTCGCTATTTAATATAACATTCAAAAGTAAAATTTTAGAATAACAATATTCGAATTTTATATTTGGGATGAGACATTAATATCATTTAATATTTGATATTTCTCGAATAACAAATTATTTACTTAATGAAAATCATATATCAATAGGTCCATTGCTCATTAGAACAAGTCCAAAGAGAAAGTTAAATGACTAAACATAAACAACGTCCCAAATGAATATATTTATTTGTATCAATATGTTTTTCTTGACAATCTTCTTACTTATTGATCTTCTATTATATCGGGTCTTTACATAGAAAAATAAAAATAATTGGAGCAATAATATTAACTTTAGATTACAATCGGGTACAACTTTTATATGGTATTACCAAATACCCTACCGAAGTTAGATTTATCAATCATTGAATTATCGAACAGCAATTTATAGATTGTACTATTTGATATCTACTTTTAACTATCAATAAATGAATCCCCGAATTCAAAATTTGAAAATATTGAATCGAATACCGAATTAAGCCCACCTCTACTCTCTCTTTTAAAAAATAATTTTTATTATAATCTTAAATTAAAATGTATTTAGTCCAGATTTTTAAACTTATGGATCTTTAAGATGTTAAATTAAAAAACTTATTGTGATATAATAAAAAGAAGACACTCTTTTTTATTTTATTTTTTTCTATTAAGAAAAGAGTGCATATGAAAAAACTTTTAGTCCTTACTTAGCCACTCAAAAGAAATTGAAGTAAATGAGAAACAACCCAAAAAAACACACATACATAAACCTAATTAAAGGATGAGAAGAACATATCCTGTGTGACAACTCCATCATCTTCCAACTTCACACAAAATACTCATACTACTTATTAAATAAGAATTCACCTGAAATTTGTTGTACGGAGTTGTTAATGATTAAGTTATAGATTCTGTTTTGACTTTTGGTGGAGTGAGCTGGAACACAGGGTTGACTTATACGTAATGAACAACTACAATAATTACTTGATGTGCCTATTTGCCCATGTGATTTAGTCAAACAATTTTTCCTCTCGACAGCAAAGCATCTTCGTACGTTATTAAAAAAATATCTTCTTAGGTTCTAGAAAGAACTTTCTAAATTGGAATCTTCTCTAATTTTTATTACAGTTTCCTCTTGCCTATAGTCCATATTAATGGGATCGTTGGGTATCTTTCTAAAAAAAAAAATATTAGATATAAATAAAATATTTATCTTTTATGATTATCATTTTAATTATTTTAAAAATATTTTCATCATAAAAATAAGAACTTTTGAAGTAGTTGGATTTTAAATTAATTTTGTTTTGGTTGGCTGAAGGCTGTGTAAGGTGCTGAATCAGCCTTTATGCCATTTGTGCATATAAAACTGAGTTGACAACGTAACATTCTCGTATTTAGGAAGTAGAAAACATGTCATCCTCGAAGGTTCTAGAAGGAAAATGTAAAAGCTTCTATTATCGGTTGTTTGTTGTGGGAGATAGTAGTATAGAATAAAATTATAATTTATATGATGACATCTACATTGCTACAGTAATATTTTAAAAGCATGTTGCTTTTAAGAACACTATGCTACAGCCCACAGTTACTTCAATTTAAGATTTTAAAACGACAAAGTATATCATTTATTTTTAAAATAATTTTTTTTTATAGTATCAATAACATAGACAAACAAAAGATAATTAATTCTATCATCACAAAAAAAACATTGTGAAATATCCATAAAACAAAATATAACAAAAAATTTGAAAGTACAATAATGGTTGATAATTAAACATCGTCAATACATAAATTAAATTGTGCAACTTTTGATTAAGAATAACAATCTTCATCATCTTCTTCTGGTGGATGAAAGTTGAGATCCGGACGACGATACTTCACTACAGGAACCACATCATCGCGTATAGCTCTTCCTGCTTTTGCTTGTTGTTCTTTTGCAATATTGTCCCCAACACCCTCCTCTAGTGTTACAGGAGAAGCAATAACAACCTCTCTTCCTTGTGTTGTTGTAGCCATAGGAGAAGATATAGGAAGATCAACAGTCAACTTTATTGGGGGAATTCCTGTATTTATAGTTTAAAATCGTAGTTATAAATAAGTAGTTTAAATTCAATAAATAAAATGAGTTATGATTTCGAATCTTTTCTTACTAGAATAATATGAATTTTGATCGGAGTGCATCCTATTCCCATGTAAGGGTTGAGGTGGAAGAGTATCTTTTCGTGTAGACGCCTGATCTTTCTCGTTGTAAGTAGTGTTAACCGTTTTAGTTGGCCCAGATGATGTGCGTGATCCCTCACCAAACACATCACACAATCGCTTACGTGGAGTGTATGTGCGTGATCCATCACCAAACACATAACGTAAACGCTTAGCCATAATCCGGATGTTCTCTTCTATTTCTGTTTTCTTTTGTTGCTTTGCAATAGGAACAGCTGCAAGATCTACCTCTTTTTCCTTTGTTGCATCCTTTTTTGTTTTTTCCTCCAAAATCTTATCTTGTTCACCCTTTTGAGCTTGATCATTAGTAGATATTTCCTTGTTAGACGCTAGAGTAGGTTTCAATTGAGCTCCACCTATGGGCAGATTAACGGTCAATCGTATTCCAGGAGATCCCTGAATGTTCTCTTTTATTTCTGCTTTCTTTTGTTGTTTTGCAATAGCAACCTCTTTTTCTTGTGCTGCATCATCTTTTTGTGTTGCCTCATGTTTTGCCTTTTCCTCCAAAATCTTCTCTCGTTTTTCCTTTTGCGCTTGATCATTAGTAGATATTTTCTCGTTAGACACTAAAGGAGGTTGTAATTGAGCTCGACCTATAGGCAGATTAACAGTCAATCGTATTCCAGGGGAACCCCGGATGTTCTCTTTTATTTCTGCTTTCTTTTGTTGTTTTGCAATAGCAACCTCTTTTTCTTGTGTTGCATCCTTTTTTTGTTCTGCCTCTTTTTTTGCTTTTTTCTCCACAATCTTCTGTCGATTTTCCTTTTGCGCTTGATCATCAGTAGATGTTTCCTTGTTAGACACTAGAGGAGGTTGTAATTGAGCTCTACCTGTGGGCAAATCAACGGTCAATTGTATTCCAGGGGATCCATGGATGTTCTCTTTTATTTTTGCTATCTTTTGTTG
Source organism: Solanum sitiens (assembly GCA_016801875.1). Classification (NCBI taxonomy): domain Eukaryota; kingdom Viridiplantae; phylum Streptophyta; class Magnoliopsida; order Solanales; family Solanaceae; genus Solanum; species Solanum sitiens. The sequence continues at coordinate 14,441,034 of JABWTJ010000001.1, forward strand.
TTTTGCAGTGGCAACAGTTGCAAGAGCAACCTCTTTTTCTTGTGTTGCCTCCTTTTTTGCCTTTTCCTTCAATATCTTCTCTCGTTCACCCTTTCGCGCTTCATCATTAGTAGATATGTCCTTGTTAGACACTAGAGAAGGATGTAATTGAGGCTCACCTATTGGCAGATCAACGGTCAATCGTATTCCAGGAGATCCTGTATTAATATTTAAAAAAACTTTGTTATAAATAAGTATATTGAACTTAATAAATAAAAAAGTTTATGATTTTCAAAAAATATGTGTGTGTGTATGTATTTTTTCTTACTAGAGCCTAATGAATTTGGATTGGACTGCATCTCATTCCCAGTCAAGATTTGACAATGTGGATGAATGTCATTTGTTGTATGGGCTTGATTTTTTTCATTGTACGCGACATTGTCTATTTTAGTTGGTCTTTTAATTGGAATGGGTTCTCCAACTGCTGATCTGCGTGATACATCACCAAACACATCACACAATCGTTTACGTGGAGTGTATGTGCGTGATCCATCACCAAACACATAACGTAATCGCTTAGCCATGAATAGGATCTTATCTTCTACTTGGGCTTCCTTTTGTTGTTTTGCAACAACCTCTTTTCCTCGCGCTGCATTTTCCTTCAAAACCTCCTTTGGATCGCCCTTCTGTGCTTGATCATCGGTAGATCCATCCTTGTGAGGGGGATGTAATTGAGCTCCATGTATGGGTAGATCAACAACTAAGCGCATTGAGTCAGTCAATTTTATGGTGCCAAATCCTGCATTTACATTTTAAAGACTCAGTTATAAATAATAATTTTAAACCAAATAAATAAAAAAAAATAAAAATGGAGTCGCATTAATTTTGATTTTAATCCTACCTGTAATACCGGTTTCACTTGCAGGATGAGGAATGACATCACTTGAAAAAATAGGAGGAACAAAATCATTCTCAGTGCGATTGGAATTGGACGAAGAAGTGCCTCTCTTGTTCATCATCTGTCCAAAGAAATAAAAACAATCATACAAGGAAATACAAATAATTGATTTGCACATATTCGAATTAATTGGAAACACAAAAAGAAAGCAAAGTTAACTTTCTACTTAAGTTACTTGGACTCGGGTTTGAATATCCGATATAAGTGCGAATCTAGAAATTGAATCCTCTATGACTTAAATTTTAAGATTTGGGGATACAGATCTGTGTGTGGATACATGTACAAAGAGTTATAAATTTATATTATGAAATATTATGTGAAAAAATCTAGGAGAAAATAATGATCAAGAAGAGAATCTTGGAAGGAGATAAAACGAAAGAGAACAAAAATAGAAATTTATATATACAACATATTCTATTTTCTTCAATTTCACCTTAGGTTTTATTTTAATCACATACATTATTATATCTGTAGAAAATTTCTCCCTCGAATTTGATCGACGTATTAAAGTTGGTTGATCAGAATGGGTACGGATCCCATACCCACACCCACATTGTATCGACACGGATACACCAAAATAAAAAATTCTAGCAACTTAGCAATTTCTATATAGATAGATAACCAAATTAGAGAAACTTACATTCTTTTTATCCTTTGAAGACCTTTTCTCAGTTGAAGCATTGTCAGATTCTGATGATGAAGCCATATGTGCTTAATTGAAAAAAGAAGCAAGATTAGTACTGTTTATGAGTGATGAGGTGAGAAAAATTAGTAATGGAGGACTTCTATTTATAGCTTTTACTTGTAATCTAGTCATTGATGATTTGTTGACCCTCTTGTCAAATATTTATAAGATTTACTTGCCATCATTTTAATTTGGTATATACATTTATTAAAATTCATAATTTGTTAAAATTGTTTTCCCAAATCAATTAATTAAGAATTATTACATATTAATTGAATTACATGCGAATTGGAATAATATTTGACAATTATCAAACTTCTCCCTTCTTCCTAATTAAAATGTTAAAATGTATATTACAGCCTTTTATCATCGACTTCTTTTTTACTTCATTAGAATTTATATATATTTTTGTTTATTTTAATTCACGTAACAATTCTTTTGTAAAAGCATAATCATTATGTTTTTTAACTAAAAAAAGAGAAATATTGATTAAGTGTATAGGCTAAGGATATCTTATTATGATAAAATTAGTTTCATTTGTAATAATTAAAAGTTAAAACCCCAATATTTATTTATACAATTGAAAATAGCATATATTAATATCCATATAAATACATTTCGATGTAGGAGAACAAAAAAAAAATTAATTAAGGTCACATTCTTAAAGATTGTAGTTTGTTCCATCTTTAATTATTTAAATTATAATTTATCTAATACTTCATTGTTGTCAATCAAAACTAATTTATTTATATAGGCAATAGAAAATATCTCTACTATTTATATCACTAGACTCTCATTTCATGGATACTTATTTTAATTAGTAGTCCAATTATGAAATCAAAAGAATTTTTTGATATTCTTTTATTTCTATCTTTAGTATTAAATAAGTGCATAAAGTAATAATAGTAGTCAAATTATTAAAAATTTCAAAACTTTATTAATAATATTTTTTTTAGTTAAATACACCTCTAATTATTTATTTTAAGAGATGTCATATCAAAAATGTAGTAGTAATAGAGTGGAATAAGACAAAGGAATATGCATATATACATATACACACCTTTAATGCATATTATATTGAAATAATAATCATACAAATAATATCAATTTTGTGAAAATTCACAAATATATTATTCTACTTACAATATTAATGAACTCAAGGAAAAAGTAATAAATACCTAAATTATATATATATATATATATATATATATATATATATATATATATATAATGCATATTATATTAAAATAATAATCATACAAATAATATCAATTTTGTGAAAATTCACAAATATATTATTCTACTTACAAATTTAATGAACTTAAGGGAAAAGTAATAAATACCTAAATTTTATATATATATATATATATATATATATATATGGAGAGAGATAAAAGAGATATTATATATATGTGATATAAAAAGGGTAAGATGGACAATACATAAAATAAAGGAGGAAGTTGATTATTATTCAAAATTGAGGAGGGAGTTTGATTCTAAAAACAAAAATGAAGGATGAAAATGATTTTCACAATAAAATTATTACAGTATTTCTTATTCTCATATATAGGGCCCCATCTATGATAATATATGTTTTGGTTCACTGACATGGTCAAGAAAAAATTGAGAACAAAATTGAGTTGAGAATAACTATTCAATATTTTTCATTAACACAATAACAATTAATATATCACAATTCAAAAATAAATAAATTAATGTTTAGTATATGAATCATTTGCATTAACTATGATTCACACTTGAGCTCGTTTTCTCTAGTGCTTCCACAAATTATAAAATGAGGATTCTAGTATAAAGACAAAAAGAAAGAAAAAAATAAAAAAGGCAGAAAAAACATAAAAAATTAGTTTGATGACACAACAAATAATAACAAATGAAGTTTATCAAAGAAATTGATAAGATACCTGAGATTTTGTATTCTGTGTTATTAATTGTGGAGATTTGAACGCAAAAAATATTGTTTCTTCAACGTTTTATCGGACAGTAGAATAATCTTTCGAAATAAATCTGAATATAATGAAACAATTTATGCACTCTTTAACAAATTAATGTGGTGACTTTTGAGCTTTTCTTTTTCAACTAATATTGTAAATATCTTTTAACATTCTAAAATGAGAAAATAAATGAATAGTCATCTTAATTTTGAATAGTGCCACATAATAAGGATCCTCTTTTCTTTTTTTAACAAATATTGTTAATGTTTTTCAACATTCTAAATAAGAAAATAGATGAATGGCTTTCTTAATTGGAAAAAAATCAAATATTATAAATGTATTTTAATATTCTATAATAAGAAAATAGATAAATAGTCATCACAATTCCAAAAAACGCCACATCACCAAGTTAAGAATCCTCTTTTTCTTTTGAATTAATATTTAATAATATATTTTAACATTCTAAAATAAGAAAATGGATAAACGGTTATAACAAATTTCAGAGAACGTCACATTATCAAATTAATAATTATCTTTATTTTATTACCAGGCTAATGTTCCTCTTTTTTTAAAAAAATAAAATTAAAAATCTAATATAATAAACATTTTTTAATATTCTAAAATAAGAAATAAATAATAGGTCATCTTAATAACTGGGCTAAGGATCCTCTTTTCCTTTTTTGACTAATATTTTAAAATACTTATAACATTCTTAAATAAAAAAAAATAGATAAATGATCGTTTCAATTGAAAAAAAATGCAACATTACTAGGCTAAGAATCCCCTTTCCTTTTTATCTAATATCGTAATTGTTTCTATTTAACATTTTAAGAATAAGAAAATAAATAATGAAAGATAATCTTAATTTAAAAAAGCGTCACATTACCGGGGTAAGGATCCTCTTCTATTTTTTTAATCAATATTGTAAATGTCTTTAATATTGTAAAATAGGAAAATAAACAAATGGTCATTTTAATTTCAGAAAGGGTCAAATCACCGAGTTAAGGAATTGTTTTTAAAAAAACTAATATTGTAAATGTTCACTGACATTTTAAAATAAGAAAATGGATAAATGATCATCTTAATTTTAGAGAGCATCACATCATACCCTAAGGATCTTATTTTAAAAAAAATAAATATAGTAAATGTTTTTTAACATTCTAAAATAAAAAAGATAAATAAATGATCATCTTATTTTTAAAGAATATCAGACCAAGGATTTTTTAGTTTATTTTATTTTTAAAAAAAAACTAATATTGTAGACATTTTTTGACATTCTAAAATAAGAAAATAGATAAATGGTAGAAAATCATCTCACCCTGAGTATCAATTGAGTACCTATAAATATTATTAAGACTATATTTTAAATAGGTATTGATCAAAATAATTTTAAATTTTAGTCAAAAATAAATTATATATATAATATATGAATTTGTATGATATAGTAAATCATCTCATTAAGTATAAAAGGAACACTTTGCAAATATTATTAGCATTGCTAATTTTATGTGCTGTGGAATAAAATTTAAATGTTTAATCTAAAATAAGTTTATATATTTTTGTGTGGTAGCTAATAAGTTATTTATCTAAAGTGAGTTAAATGGGGTGTTTACGAATCAGTTTGAACTGATTATTGGTAAAAATTAAAATAAAGAATTATAACCAAAACCAACTTAATCGCTTACAAAATTATCAAAGTCAAACTCAATCAAACTAAATATGATATTCATTTATCAATTTAATTGTTATCTTTTTTTATTTGAGTTGATTTGGTTAAAAAACAATTCATTCAAAATGTGATAAAGGTGTCCACAATTCATTAACAAAAAAAATTAGAAAAATGACTAACACTACGAGACTTATAATCACTAAAGTTACTATTATAAAGCTTCAAAATTCAATAGTTTATCTTAGAAGAAGAGAAATGACATTTTCAAATCCACAAAATATTTGCATTGATACTCATGTTATACATACATGAAACGAACAAGATAAATGTTCGCACCTTAAGCATTTTTTATGTCATAACTAAATTTCTCAATAAATTTTGATAAAAGCATATATTAGATCTTTAAAATTATTTACAAAATAATATATTTTGTATGTATAATAATAAAATGTATATAATTTGTACATTCAATTTGATTATTTCTTCAATTTTTTAAAAACGAAATCATGATATCAAATATTATCAATTTTTAAAAATCTTGAACCAAATAAAACCAAAGTAAAATAAAAGTGATTTATTTAATCAATTTGGTTGATTTGATTTCTTTGGTTTGCATCAATTTTTTTTCAAATATTAAATACCTCTAGTTTTATGTATGCATTTTTACGATAGTAAATTATCAAATTAAATATTAAGTGAATACACATAAATATTATTAACATTATATATATTAAGTAGTCCTATCGCATAAACTTGAGAAATAGCTAGAAAAGTTCTTTTTTATGTATTTAGGACCATTAGTATTTCTTTTTTTTTAATATAATATATGATTGCACCCTCTTTTTAACATTGGAGTACATTACTAAATACTAGAGTCTACAAGCTATTGCCTACCACTCTTTAGTAGCCACGCAAATGATAAACGACAAAACAAACCCAAAGAAATAAAGATATTTTTCATCATACAGAAAAACCTAAGCCGAACCTATCTTGTGTGATCCATTTTACAAGTCCATCATCTTCTAACGTCTCCCAAAAGTCGTTGTCATCACCATTTTGCATATTACTACTATTTTCACCATTAACAGCCACGTCACCACCATTAAGGACTTGTACTAATAATTCTCTCTCTTCTTCCATTACTACACTAGTCAACTTGTTAATCTCATCATTAACCGCAGTAGCAGCATATTCCGAAATAGGAAAATTGGTTTTAGCCTTTTCACCTCTAAATTCTATAGCTTTTTTGTCGTAAGCTCTAGCAGCATCTTCAGCAGTAAGAAACGTACCAAGCCAAAGTCGTTGGGCTTTATGCGGATCACGTATCTCCGAGGCCCATTTTCCCCATGGTCTTTGTCTCACTCCCCTAAATTCCTTCTTCGTATTCCTCCTCCTCCTTTTCTTCTTCCCCTTCCCCAACTCCACATTAATGCTGCTCCTACGTGGCATCGAATTAGCTGACGTGGATGAACTACCACCACTAGCATTTTGAACTTCCAACAAAAGCTGAGCAGCTTCGCCGTCCCCTCGGACGTCGCCGGCGCCGGAGACAACATGTCGGAGAGCTGACACCATGTAGTAAAGTTCTTGGTTTTCAGTCAGTTTGTGTGCGAGGGAATAACTGTTATTTTCTTCAAGTAGAGAATCTTGACAGAATCTATTCATTTCTTTTTTTCTAAAATAAGCTGAATTTTGTTTGTTGTATAATTTGAGATGGATATATAATTGTGTGCGTATTTATAGATTTCGTTTTGGGTATATGTGGCTGCGGTAGAGTGAGCTGGAACACTTGTTGCACACCAAGTTAACTCAAATGTAGTCCACGTAATGAGCAACTCTGATTACTCCACGTGGGAAAAATTGGCCCATGTGACATATTCGTAGGTTCTATAGTTACTTAAAAAGGAAAAATATCTTCGTAGGTTCTGGAAAGAACTTAGGACTTTCTATAAATAGAAGCTTCCTTCATTCGGGGGTAACTACTACTCCAAATTGGACTCTATATTTCTAATAATAAAATAAATTTTGTAATAGTGATTTTAACTACTATTACCTAATATTAATAATAAAAAATAAAATATTCTCTCTGTTTAAAAAGAATGATCTTTTTTTTTAGTCCGTTTAAAAAAGAATGATCTTTTTTTTTTAGTCCGTTTCAAAAAGAATGACCTTTTTTTAATGTGACATGTTTAAGGCCACAAGATCAAAGGACGATTTTGTTAATTTGATCAAACTTTAATTTAGGATCACAAAATTTAAAAATCTTTTTTATACTCTTAAACTTCGTGCCAAGTCAAACCAGGTTATTTTTAATGAAATGGAGAGAGTAGTACAAGTCCCTCAGCTGGCCTCTGCAATGTATTAATTGAATTATAGTGTATCCTATTAAGAAGAATATTTTAGATATAAATTTAAAAAAAATCAAATATTACTTAAAATTATTTTAAAATTATTCTCATACAAAATATGAAGCAGTTAAACAAATCTCGTTAAATAAAGGGTAAACAAAAAAAATCAATAATTTTCTTAAAATTTTGAATAATTCACATAAAAGTTTCAAACAATTTATTTAAGATAGAGAAGAGGGAGTTGTAATTTGGATTTAAAATTATTTAAGTACAGTTAATATTTCTATGTCTCATATTAGTTGATCATTTTCCTTTATACATATTAAGAAATCATATAAAAAGATTCTTTTACTAATTTACTCCTTAGGATTTTTTTTGACAATTATACAAATAAATATAAACACTTTTAAAAATAATTAATTATAAGGATAACATTAAAAAAATTAAATATTAATCTTTTGTTTTAATAAGATAACAACTAATATGAGACTAAGACATTCATGTTTGGATTGACTTAAAAAAATGAGCTTCTAAATCAAAAATCAAAAATCAAACTTAAATAATTTTAAAATCAAAAATTTAAAAGTAAGAGAATCCTACTTTTAACTTTTAATCTATTTCATTTTTTAAAACTTATTTTATATTATATTAATATTTATCAAATATTTTCAAAAGGTAAAAAACTGACTCCATTTTTAAGTTCATCCAAACATCCTCCTAGTTTTGGAGTTCGATGGCTGTGTAAACTGCTGAATCACTAACTACATACAACGTGGTGAGCACGATTTTATGCCATCTCGCCTCCATTTGACGGCTTTGCTAGGCCACGTAACACCTAGGAAGATCACTCCGTTGTGTAGTGTTGACGTGGCTCTTACAGACTAAATTGTGATTCTTAATTAGTATTCCTAATTCCTAGGCAAATATACAGTTCACACCGCAATATTCGTAGAACATCTAATCTCATCCTCGAAGGTTCTGGAAGGAAAACGTAAAAAGGGTTATTTGTTGAAGGAGATGACATCTAATTGATTACTAATATTTTTAAAGCATGTTATTATATTGTTATAAAGAACACAATATGCTTAGTCACGCAAATTTAGGACCATAAGTATATCATTATCTCTTATAATAAAATTAAATAAATTATAGTGTCACTAATTTGACAAGCAAAAAATGTTTACATGTTGGCTGCTCTGTTGTGATTTTTGAATTAAAGGAAAAAAACACTTTCATACTATCCTACCGTTTATCGCTTTTATTAATTTTTATTTTGTGAATGAACATATTTTATTTATTTAACTATTCACTTTTAAATAAATAATATTAATATTATTTATTTTTATTCATTTTTAAATGAGTTAAATATTCAATCCATTTAAAATGGATAGATACTCGAATATACCCACATTGATTACGCATTGTGCCACGCCTACTCAATACTAGTACAAGATATTTTCTACGACTCCTTAGTAGCCACTCAAACGACAAACAAACGAAAGAATAAAGATAATTTTCAGACCCCATATAAAAACCTAAGGCGAATAGAGGATCACAATTACATATTTTGTGTTATCCGCTTGACAAGTGCATCATCTTCTAACGTCTCCCAAAAGTCGTCCTCATCAGTGTTTTACATCCCCACTCTGTTCAAATAGGGCAAAACGTCGCGGTGACTCGAAAAATTATGAATTGATTCAATTTTTAGAAGAATTTAAAGAATAAACGAATTTTAAAGGAGTCGCCACCTAATTTTAGGAAAAAACTAGGAAACCAATTAACGAATTAACTTAAAAGATAGTCTACGAAACCAAATTGATTCTAGGTAAGGGGTTCAAATTATTCCGAAGGGAAGGGATTAGGCATCCTTCGGAATCCACAAATGTGGTTCCCGACTGAGTTCATTTTTTCAAATTGAGGAGGAAAATAAAATAATGTACAAATATAATAAACATGCAATATACACAATAAAAATAAAATAATAATATCGGCCTAAGGTTTGCCTAACATCGATATATACAAAATAATGAATTAAAAATATAATTCGAATTCCTTTCGAATAGCTTCAAGGAAACAAGTCTTGGGTACCTGTAAACACACTTAGTAAAAGTGTTAGTAATAAATAGATATGAATAAAATTGAATATATGAAATAATAACTTAAAAATAAAAATCCGTCTTATTAAGATTGGAGGCCTTGGAAATCGACGGTAATTTCTTCATCGGCCAATTTCAACATATAAAATATATAAACTTAAATTAAAATTCCGTCTTTTAAAATGGAAAGGCCTCCAAAACCGACGGAGAGATTTTCTCATTGGCCAATTTAACAAATTATTTATATGAACTTAAACTAAAAATTTTCGTCTTTTAATATTGAGTAGGCCTCCAAAACCGACGGAGAGTTTTTTCATTGGCCCTTTTAACGTACCATATATTATATTTTCCAAACAAAATTTAACAAAATAAGTAATAAACAAACATAAAAACCAAGGCAACCAAAATCGAACAGTCATAATAAAGCATAAAAGTAAACCAACGTCAATAAAAGAATGATCAGAGAGCATTATCAATTATCAAAGTTTCATTCTAATTAACTCATATTTATAATTCAATAAAACGCAATATCTAAAACTTAACCTCAACCCAAATGAGCAAGCATAATAATAATACTAATAATAATAATAATAACCAAAACAACCAACAGTAACAAGACTAGTACTGCTACTACTACTACTAATAAAATATTTATAATAATAATAATAATAATAATAATAATAATAATAATAATAATAATAATAATAACGTCAATAATAATATTAAGAAGAGATAACAATTATATAATAATAAGAAATAATAATAAAAAAAATGATAATAATAATGCAATAATAAAAAATTCAAGGAAACAGTGCACTTAGTTAGTTAATGAATATAATAATTAATAATACCATTAATCAACAATAACAAAATTAAAACAGTAACACAAACATATCTAAACTTATAAATTTTGTCTATTAACCATAAAACAAACAATTAAAACTAATAAATAATAGCTAAGTAAATCAAACACATGAGGGAGGATAAAAAAAAACACGACTTAACACAATGAGCAAATACTAAATCAACTTAACAAAAGTATAAACAATAAATTAAGTTAACAGCAATTAGTAATAAAGAGCAAAACAACAGAATATCAATCAATATTTAAGACAAAAAAATAGATTAAGAGAAAAATGAAAAATAAACTAATAAACAAGGGCTGGAGTTTTACCAGTGATTGGATTTTGGATCTGTTAACTGGAGAAGAGTGAGAATGAAGATCCGATTTCGTTCGTCAGAGCTTTTGGTTGTGTTGGGTGTTTCCGGTGGAGAAAAGTGGAGGGCGGTTTGGCGTGAAAAGGATAGCTGTTTGCTGGTGGGTTTGGGTCGGCTGGTTGTTCGCCTGAGACGGTGTTGGCGAGCTTTGAACTCGCTGGTTGTTGGAGCTTGTTTTAGGCGGGGTTTTGGGTGGTGTTTGGAAGTGTTTTCTGGTGGCGTTGGCTGGATAATTGAGGGTTGGGTCGTTTGGTTGGAGCTCTAGTGGTGTTTTGGCCGGAGTTCAAGGCTGGTGGTCTCGCCTGGCGCTGCTGCTCGTCATCGCTGGAGAGGCGAGAAGGAGAGAGAGGAGTTGCCGGGAGAGAGAAGAGGGGAAGGGAGAAGAGAATGAGTGAGGCTAGAGAGGGGAGGAAGAGAATGAGGGAAGCGGCTGCCAAAGAGAGGGGAGGAAGAGAATGAGGGAAGCGGCTGCCAAAAAGAGGGGAAGAGAGAGATTAGGGTTGTTTTCCCCCTACTCCTCAAATTAATTCCCCAATTTTTATTTATCCACCACCAATTTTAACATAAACAAATAAAATGCAATAGATCCAAATGTGTGGGCTTGAAATTGTAGGCCCAAAATTATTAATAGAATTCCTAAATTTTAATTTATATTTTTTTTCGTATTTTGGCTAAATTTTAGATTGTGCTAAATTCAACATAAATATTAACAAATATAACAAATAAAATGAATTTTTAAAATAATATAATAAACGTAACTAATGACATGTGAAATGCAATTTTAAAAATTAACTAACAAAAAATCCTAAATTTTGATAAATAAAGATAGTTATCGATAAACTTATTAAAAGTTATATATAAAAAAAATTATTCTAAACTATTAAATAAATAAAACTTTAAAATTACAAATTTTAAAAATATTAGGCCAAAATTGGGTGTCAACAATCACAATTTTGCATACTACTCCTATTTTCACCATTAATGACTTGTATTAATTCTTTCTCTTCTTCCATTACTGCTGTTGCCGACATGTTAATCTCATCATTAACCGCAGTAGCAGCAGCATATTCTGTAATAGGAAAATTGGTTTTAGCCTTTTCACCTCTGAATTCTACGTCTTTTTTGTCATAAGCTCTAGCAGCATCTTCAGCAGTAAGAAACGTACCAAGCCAAAGTCGTTGGGCTTTATGCGGGTCACGTATCTCCGCAGCCCATTTTCCCCATGGTCTTTGTCTCACTCCCCTAAATTCCTTCTTTGTATTTCTCTTCCTCTTCTTCCCCTTCTCTAACTCCACATCCATGCTGCTCCTACATGGCAAATTACCACTACTAGCATTTTGAACTTCCAACAAAAGCTGAGCAGCTTCACCGTTATCGCCGGTACCGGAGACAACATGTCGGAGAGCTGACACCATGTAGTAATTTTCTTGTTCTTGAGTCAGTTTGTGTGTGAGTGTACAGCATTCATCCTCTTGTTGAAGTAGAGAATCTTCACAGGAAATATTCATTCTTTCTTTTTACCCCTAAAATAACAAAAACTAATACTCCTGAAATTTGTTGTAATAGCATAGTAATGATAAGTTGTGAGCTTATTTATAGATTTCGTTTGACTTTTTGGAACACTGAATGTACACGAAGTTGACTTATATTTAAGCCACTGAATGAGTCTTTATCTGTTTTATTTACAGTCAAATAGTCAACCGGGTCTTTCCAAGAAACAAGGAAGGCATATTCGTACGTTCTATAGTAGTTACTTAAAAAATATATATTTTCGTCGTTTTAGGAGCTTTGACATTCGTGTTGGGATATATACTATTAACCATGTGTTAACAAATAATATTTATTAGAGAATAAATATTTGCTCAATTTCAATAGATCATATATTCGTTTATGGTGTCTATTTACTTATATAGTAGATGATTTAGTGTGTAGAGTTTTAGCTTATACACAGAGGATTAAATCATCAGTTCTTATAAGTATAAAGTTTTGGTTCACAATCTAGGATGGAAATTGGACATGCCATCGGGTACGATTGTAGCACAAGATTATATGTAATTTGTCCTAATTATGGGAACGGTATAGTTCCAACTTCTTGTGCTAGTACATTTTGTATGTATTGAACGGGACCGAGTAGAGATAGTTGTTTTAGACTGACTGACAAAAACATATTCTCTAAACTATTAAATGTACTTATATTCTTAATCCTGATATAACTATTATGATCTGTATATATTAATTGTCGTTTTGATTTATTAAAAGGTGAGATTCTGAGATGGGTCAATATGCCTGGTAAGTTGGATGATAATAATATATATTGGTGAAATAATAAGTTAGTTGATGAAATCCATGTCTCGTTATAGAGATTGATTGATATGCCTTTTTGAGAAACTTATAAGTTTTCATTGTGTCAAATCTTGCAAGTGGATTTATGAATCCGACACATGAAATAAGTTAAGTAGTGCTCTAAAGAAAATTAATCATTAAGTTAAATTCGTCAGTAATTTAATTTATTGATTAGTATCTGAAATCTTAACATGGGGAATTACATAAGTGTTTAATGGGGAATTACGAAATAGAGGAGTGCAATTACGAATTTCTAGTGGAATGATTTGTAATTTATTATGGTAAGAATAATTCAAATTAATTATTTGGAATTATTTCCATAATAGGAAGCCTCGGTAATTAATTCTGTGGTCCCTATAGTGCCCATATTTAACTAGAACTCAGAATCCTATTTCTACGCAAAAAGAAAGAATAATAAGGGTTTTTCTAGTCTTCTAGAAAAACTAGGTTTTCTAGTCCTTTTTGAATTAGGAAGACATCTCTATAAATAGGGATTCTCCTAACCTAGAAAAGGGAGGATTAGTATTCTATTCAATGCTTGCCCACCCAAGTATTGAGAGAGTTCAGATGTGACTTGGGATCACTGTAGAAGACCATAGCTATCTTGTAGATTCGCTTGAAGATCCGTTTAACTTGTAGATTCGCTTGAAGGTATCCGCTCACGCTTCAAGAGGTATTTATCGAACTAATTTTTAGTTTGTTTATGTGTTCTAGAATGATTAATGTGTTCTAGCATAAACGGTATTGGTTATCTATTATTCATGTAAGTAGTAAAGATCCTTAATATGCTTCCGCTGTGCATATAGTTTTCCAACAATTCGAAGGTGACAAAGCATCCAAAAATCGAACTTTATATTTCTAAATTTTCGAATATATTGTTGGGGTATGATAAAGTCAAATATTTTAGACATAAATAAAATACTAGTATCTTTTTGTTTATTGAACATCTAATTATTTTTACGTTAGTCTTCTAAAACAAGTTAGTAGTAATTAAGAACTTTTTTGTCTGAAGGATAAATACGAAAAAAGTCTTAAGTCATAATTAATTTGTTCAAACTCTGAATTACTTATTTTAAATTATGAAAAAAAAAATATTTTATATTAATTGTAAGTAATCCTGGTAATAATGTATATTACGCAAACTCATTTACAAACACTTGAATTAGAGCTTGTATGACATGTTATTGGGAGCTCAAAAATACTTATTGTGAGGGAGAGAAAGTGAAAAAATAAAAAGTAGTTTGGCAAATTCATAAAATCGCTTTTAAATAAGAGCGGAAGAAGTTTTTCCATTGTTGAAAAAAGGTAAAAAATTCTGTTTTTAGAAGAAGCACAAGCAGAAAATTAATTTTTTCAAGACTAAAATGTCCCTTTCGTATATATTTGGTTAAATTCCATTTAATAATTATATTTCCTATTTTTATATAATAAATTTAATATTTTTGTTTTACATTTATGTGTTATTATTTTACGTATTATTTCATAGAATTAGAAAACAAGAAGAAGGTAACAATAATATTTTTGTAAGATTAGAAAATAAGAAAAAAATAACAATTAAATGTTTTAATGCTTCGATGTATAATATTGATTGAAAATTTGAATATGAACAATTTAATTTAATAAAAATAAAATTTTAATGTAAATTTCTTCTAATCAATGTTTAAACTAGTTTTTTTTATAAAATAGTCTTAATTAAAATTACATTAATATTTGTCCTTAATTGTAATTTAACTCTCAAAAAATACAATTTACTTATGAAAGACATTTTTCAAATAAATTAGTCAAATACTATTTATTTTTTTTCGAAAACACATTTCTGAAAAGTTATTTTTAAAAAAAGTCTTTCGGGAATATAAGCAATTTTTATGAGTAATGCTAAATAAGCTCTTAGTTTTGGTTGGCTGTGTAAGCTGCTGAATCACTAAATGCATGCGTGTACAGTGAGTCAGTCAGTATGCAATTTGTACACCATCTGACGAACACTGAGGAGGTTGATCAGTCCGCTGTGCTGAGTTGACGTGGCTCTTTCATAAATCATAGACTACATCGTGATTCTTTTTAGTTAGATGGCAAATATGGATTTGACACCGCAACAGCCTCGTATGTAGGAATAAGAATATGTTGTCCTCGAAGGTTCTCGAAGGCATACGTAAAAGCTTTTTCTTAAAAAAAAAATTAGTATCCCGAAGGAGAATATATTTTTTTAATACTACAATTAATAATAATGTACATAAGACAAACTATATACTAAAATAGTCAAGCAATTTTGTTTTGGTTGGTTGTGTATGCTGCTGAATCAATAACTGGTGAGCCAGGTTTATGCCATTTGTGCCACTGAGTAGCTCTAAAACTGTACATTGTGATTCTTTCTAGGCAATATGCATTTGACAATGCAACATTCTCGTATTTAGGAATTGCAACATGTAATTATCGAAGTTTCTGGAAGGAGGCCTAAAAACTTCTCTACTAGAATTCGCACTAACTATACAAGTTTACCCTAACTAACTGAGGTTACTCTTATTAGACCCGAATCATGGTTTTTGAACAACTTTCACATTAAGCAAATATAAAATATATATTTGTATGTTATAGTTGTAGTTTGCATAATTGCACTGGAGCATCAGATTGTATAATTGGATGCGGGCATCTGATTTGTATAAAATCCCCGGGAGCCTCTTGTTTGTATAAATCGTTGGCAGCCTCTCAATTAAATTTTATGTGTTTTTATATCTGCATAAAATTTGAATTTGTATATAATTGAATCAAAATAAAACGTTTGTATATCAAATCTCTCTTTCTCTCTCGCTTTATACAACACAAATTATACATTGTATTTTGTATAATCCGCGTTTGTATAAAGCGAGACAAAGAGAAAAACAAAAGAGTAGTATTGTATAAATTATAAGTGTACAAGACAAAGATATATGTATTTGCATGTATATATATAATTTTCTCTTGCTTTATACAAATAGTAACACAATTTATACATTTGTGTTTGTATAACTTGAGAGAAGCGAGGGAGAGAAGGAGAGTGGCGAGCGAGAATTTCAGGGAGAGAGGTGAATGGCAACAATGTGTTACGGGTCACAATTAAAATAAATTGTGGTTAAAATATTTAATTTGAATTGATAATTTTGTATTATATACAATTTTCCCTTTTTTATTTTATGAGTATAAATTTGAATATACTACTCAATTTATAAATGTTAGGTATATATTTGATTAAAAAAATTATATACAACAGGTAGTTTTATTTAGGAAAAAATGTATATAATGACAAACTAATAAATTAAATTAATTGTTATAATCATTCTTTGATTTAATTGTGTTCCGTAGCAAACTGTTTGCCAGTCACCTCTCTCCCTCAAACTCTCGCTCGCCACTCTCCTCTCTCGCTCCATCTCTAGCTCGTTTCCTCTCACTTTTATACAAACAAAAGTGTATAAAATCTATTTCTATTTGTATAAAGCGAGAGGAAATTGTATAAATACATATATTTTTGTTCCCCTCTCTCCCCTCTCCCAGATTTCGCTCGCCACTCTCCCTAATCTCGCTCGCCTTTCTCGCCTCTCTCGCTTATACAAACAGAAACGAAATGTATAAATTGCGTTTCTGTTTGTATAAAGCGAGAGAAAATTGTATATACACATGCATATATATATATTTTCGTCCTATACACTTGTAATTATACAATAAATAATAATCTCATGTCCAGTTTCTTATGCCTTTTCTCTGTCTCGTTTTATACAAATTCAAATTGTATATAATTTCTCTCTTTCTCGTTTTATACAATTTGATTTAATTGTATATTCCCTGCCCAAGTCTCTTTTACCTTTCTCTCTTTCTTATTTTATACAAATTCAAATTGTATATAATTGTTCTATACACTTATAATTATACAATTCGTTTTATACACTTCGTTTTATACAATTCTCTGCCCAAGTCTCTTTCTCTTTCTCATTTTATACAATTTGCTTCAATTGTATATGTATAGCGAATTATACATTTATATGTTTGCTATTGAGTGTAATTATGCAAACTTTGCTATAGCATACAAATATGAATTTTATGTTTGCGTGAAAGTTACCCTTTTATTTACAAACAAAAGGCGGGCCTATGTAGAATGGCATGGGCGCATGCATACATATATATATATATATTATACCTTGAGAAATGAATGTATATTTTCTTAGGCTCGCTATGATACCAAATAAATTTGATGAACCGGTTGAAATCGTTGCATTTCGAATCTCATTTACTGATCCTCTCATCTTTGGGTTCACCTCTGTTTGCAGGACTTATTTTATATAATGATATTTACCGGATATTATAGCTTTGAAGCATACTTTTTTTAATACACAAACTAAATAAGTATAATAACTTGAAAAATACCTTAGAATCATGTGGTTTCTACTCTTTCTTTCCAGTATTATAATATTGATGGCCTTTTTATCACATAGTAGTTCGATAACTGTTCTCTATTAAAATAAAATCTTATTTTGGTTATTTAAAATGTAATATCTCATCTATCATACTCTTCTATTGAAATTTTAATTTTAGAAATGTAAATTGATTAAAGCATGACAATCACGTCTAATTTCACTTTGAAATTAAGCTGGCTATACTTGCCGTGCATATCTTTCTTCTGAATTGTTATGTTCATATCACATTAAGAACTCTTTATGTACAAAAATGTAGAAATATTTGTTTTCTTTCTTTCATTCAGTGGTAAAAATTAGCCTGTTTATATATGTGTGTATATATTATATACATATATACACAATACAAGAGAGAGTAGACATAGATATGATAAGTGAAAACGAGGAGGACAAGCAACTTGTAAAAAAAACAAAAAGAAGCTTTTTTAACTTCACAATTAGTACTACTAGTAGTTTGCGAAGCTGGTTTTCCTCATCATCCTCATAAACTCTTCCGCACTTACTTCTCCATCACCTATATAACAAGATCCAAAAATCTATCAGTATGGATTCATCTAAGGAAAAATTATTGCGAGAGAAAAGAACTTACGATCACGATCTGCTGCCTCTATCATCTCTTGTATTTCTTTTGCGCTGAAATTTTCACCCAACTCCTTGGCTATTTGCTGAATATCAGCAGCAGATATTTTCCCCTGCATTCTCAAGATACATTTGTTATTACTAAGGGATTCAGAACTGTGTGGATAATGAAGACTTACATTTTTATCTTGATCTAGTATGTTAAATGCTTTTGCGAGATCCTCTTTAGTGTCCCTCTCCCCTATCTTGGCAGTCATCATGTGTACAAATTCATCGAAATCAATTGCACCACTACCATCCTTGTCAACATCAGCAATCATCTGCTCAACTTGCTGAAAACAAAAAGGACATGTAGTAGTATGTATTAATAAATCATGCTAATCCAAAAGAGGACGGGATTGAAAAATTACCTCCTCTGTCATTTCAAATCCAAGGGCCCTGCAATACAAGTTACATTAGCACATAACTTAGATTGATTTAAACTTCAGAAAAGAAATTACCAAACCTCATAGCAACATTCAGCTCACTGCCATCAATAGTTCCTGAAACAGTAGCAAAAAATACTAAATTAAAGACAAAAATTTGTTAAACACACGAAAAAATATGTATTAGGATAGAAACAGTACCAGAGCCATCGGTGTCAAAGAGCTCGAATGCTTCTTTGATCTCTTGCCTTTTCTGCTGTGTAAGCCCAGGGTGACGGTTTCTAGTCTCCTTTCTTGACATCTTTCTACTTACGCTTGCCTGATGATAAGATACAAAAGTAAAAGAAAAAATATGAAAAGAGATTTTGCTTTCATTTCAAGTGTGTAATAAAACATGAAAATCATAATACAGGTAAAACCACAACATAGTTTAACACATTGGCATCTTCCATAAATTCACAATAATATTGCTCGCGTAATCAGCCACAGCATAAAGCTCTCCATTTAAATAAACAGACTATGAAAGATATTGGGCATATAACTCTGCCCATCTCCCTTAAATACTGATAGTTTTTCTTTTTTTTCAATCAAACCTGAGACGTGCGCCTAACTCACAAATCATATATTACAATCTTACAACTAAACTAAATTTCCCCAGGCGTACTACTGCCAGCCAAAATTTCATTTAGAGAAAAGAAACGTGAAGATAAACCTTTCATCATAACCTTATCTACTAAAAAATAGTCAGAAGAAAGACAAGTCAAAATGCAGGAAGAATAAGTGATACGTTGACCAATCGAATTATAGGAAAAGTGACATAAATAAAGAAAGCAGATGGCCCTATGCCAAAAGAGTCTCTATCAACAAAATTAATATAGCAATCTGCAAAATTACTTATTCTAGTGTCACTGTTCTCTGAATCATCAATTTCCAAGTCATAATAATATCATTAGAAAATATCTTCTCTATACTAAGAATATTGACCAGGATAACTCAGATTTTGGTCAACATAAACTTATCAAAAGATGATGTTGGTCAAATAACAAGCAAAACATAAACAAACACAAATATTTGCACCCAACTATCCTAAAAACAAAATCAATAATCATCAAATTTTCTTCAAACAAATTATCTCAGTCCAACGACATTAAAAATATTTCCCTCTGAATGAGTAATTGACATCTGCTTTTTATATATTTTGGGGGTCTTGTTTTTAATCAGCAAACATAGAGAATATTAAATTGGGAGATCCATGAAGAACACAGCCAATTTTATCCTATAATTAGGTTGCAATTTAATATAATTTTTCAAAATGAATAAAATATGCCCACTTTGCAAACGCATTGCTGCGACGTGAAGATGATCTAATAATTGTGATTAATAAATCATGACATCAATGGGGAAAAAATAATATTTTTAGTTTATGAAATAGAAATTATAGAGAAGATTTACCATAATTTATATTGGGAAATCTGTGTCGCTGTATGTATATGTTGTCTCCTTTGTCAGATGTAATGCATACAGAAGAGACGCTGAGAGAAGAAGAGCGTTTGATATTATTTAAGTGGAGAGAAGAAATATTTGAAGATTCGGATAAATGACAAAAATCTCACCTTTAAGTTCTCTTATTATCATTATTCCCTATTAGTTTTACAAATTCTCAAAATCCCTTATTTTCACATATCTAATTAATGTATCGGCGCATCAAATTAATGTATCTCGCGCATCAAATTAATGTATCGGGTATAAAATGTACATCAAACTAGTGTATCATGTATAAAATGTAATGTATCTTACTTAACAATTAATGTATCTCGCGCATTAGATTAATGTATCACCGCTTATATTATTGTATCATTTGAGGGATTTTTGTCATTATAGACTTATAAGAGACAAATAGTAATTTTACCTTAAAAGTATGTGATTTCTGTCGTTTGCCCTAAAAATTATACAAACCAAGAGTAGGATTTTCTTGCTAATTTAGCCAGCTGGCTTAAATTTAAAAGATCCATCCGCTAGATTAGATTAGTTTCCAATGTAGTATAATAATAATAATAATAATAATAATAATAATAATAATAATATAATTGTATTAATTAATTATATTGACGAACATTTGAATTAAAATCTAGACTGAGGTGTAGGTAAATTGTATAAATAGTGTATATAAGTGGTATTCATTGCAACAATTCTTTTCTTCAACGAGTCAAGTATTTTTTTATAATTGTCCCCTAAACAGACCTAAATTTGAGATGTGAATTCATCTTGATGCTTCGAGCTATTTGATATATTTACTTTAATTGTGAGTTGAGATGGATCAGGGGTCGAATTTTAAAATTTGAGCTTTAAAACTCTTCAATGACAAATTTCAATGGGCATTAGTTCAATCTTACTCTAAACAACTCAAAACAAAATTTTCAAACAAGGGCTTGATAATGGAGAAACATGGTGAAATATCAGAGAGAGGGTGAAAAAACAACAAAGGAAGGCGATATAGAAAACAGACGATGAAGGGGAAAAAAATAAACAGAAAGAGAAGTAAGATGAGGAGGGAAATGAACTTAGAAATTGTATTTACAGTCGACATATCCAAAACTTTATGTAGGAAAAGTTTGATAAATGTAAATTTTTGAGGATGTTTTCATTTTGAATAAAAAAGATCATTCCCTTCTTTTCACGAGAGAAGCTATTGAATACTGCTTCCAATAAAAACAATTTCTGTTGCTACTCAAAAATATCTTCTCTTTTGTTGCAAGACTTGGCCAATGCCAATGTGTTTAAGTTTACGTGAAATTATTTACTTATTTCTATGTTCCGTGAAGACTTGGACATTTTTATATTAAAATTTGGAATGAATTTGATTTCAAAGATAAAAAAAAGTTTAAATAAAAATCTTGGTGCCACATAGTATTGCAGTGTCTCTAAACTACAAGTTTAAAAAGCCTTCTAATCTACTGTCTACACAAGGGTAGAGTAAATTTTTCTTTATTTAGAATGTCGAGTCCACTCGCATCACCTAAAATCAGTAAATTTTTTAAAAATATCTTGAAAAATGGATTAAACATACTATATACCTGGACACCCTAGCTTCAAGAAGCATCAAATGCACATTTAACAGGTAGAAAATAGTTCAGATAGGAGTCAATTATGTGAAGGGCATTTGAACATATATTAGTATTAGTACAAGAGACCACAATAACAGTTGAGCATATTACTATCAATTATGAAATCAACCTACAGTTGCATATTAAAAAGGTCAAATGTCAACCTCACAACATAGGTATCATGATGTTAATTAAGACTATGACAAGACTTGTGCTTCAAACAAATTACAAAACAACAGAACTTATCATGGACATATAATATCACAAAGTAAAATGATAAATGTGTACACAATCTGTCTTATGAAAACATAAGAAGCTCTTTTAAAAAGACATTCAGCTCAAATGAAATGCTTCCAGATCCCTAATATATATCAAACCAAAGTCACAAACAAGAACCATTGTTATTATTATTATGAGTTTCTGACTAGACAAAGCAAATCTGAGTGCTGCAGCAATTGCTTCTAACTTGATAGCAGTTTGTATATATATATATATATATAATTTTTAGTTGGGTGTTGAGGTTACTACTCTTAGTAGTAATCTAAACCCTTTACTACTCATACTAATTAAATTCTCTATTTATTTTATTCATAAACATCAAACTTGTAAATCCAAAGGAAATTACTAAATCAAAAGGGAGAAGCTAATTTACTCTGCTCCAACCTCAACACATAATTCACCAACTTCACCTCAGTTGCAAACCTTGCTGCTTTCTCCGGCCGTCGAAGACATTTTCATCCAAGGACCATTATAGTCCACAGTTTTCATCATTTTACCACGTCCACCACAAGTCTCAATATTCTCATCCGGGTCCCTTTTCTTCTTCTTTTCTTTCAGCAACACACCAAATAGTTTCAGAGTATCACCCTTTTCATCATCGTCTTCTTTATCATCGTTGTCATTATACCTACCCTGTTCTTCTAAATCTTTAACACCACCAACCTCCTTGACCAACTCTTCAAGGCTGGACCCCGATGGGGTTCCTTGGCACATGATACCGTTGATCATATCGGGTGCAACCTTCACGTACTGGCTCAAAAAAGCAACCAACTCATTGCATTGTTTCTTCGCCTGCACCAGCTCTGAGCTCAGCATCTGGTTGTCTTTCTTTAGCTTCTCATTCTCATCCGACAAGTCCGTGAACTGGGACAACTTTCCCGGAGTGTCTACAGATCCCGGGTTCTTGGAGTCTGGGGACGAGGTCGAACTTGAACCTATGTCATCCCCAGAATTGTCCGGAGATGCTGAAGTCCCGGCTGCCACAGACTTTCCACCAGCTGGGGTTGATGTCACGGTCTTCCGACGGCGTATTGCTGTGAGGAGCTCTTTCTGTCCTCTTTTGAAGTTCTCATTGGCGAATTCCCATTTATCAGGCACAATCTTTCGAAAACCCTGCATTCAAAGTAAGCAAAATAGATGAGCACAAACTTTTTGGGTGACAAAGAATTAGCCACAACTACTGTTATAGAATTAACACTGGGTAAAAGTTCATTAATCATTGTTTTCCCTACCAAGGGAAACCGTAACAATGGCTTTTTTGGTACAACTCCATTAGTCAGTTCTCTGTTCTCTTTTCTTATTTTCTACTTTTAACACTCTAAAACCATAATTATTAGCATCTTCTTTTGGCTTCTAGAGGATTAGACTAGGTAAAAGACAGCTATCATGCCTTAAAAAAATTGACTACTAAATTACTTAGGAAGATTTGAATGTAACTTTGATAAACCAACTTATGCAGCTAAAATTGACCAACAATATTTTTCTTTCATAGTTTTGTCATGTTAGGCCCCAATTAGAAACCTACCTCCGTCCTGGGTTGTTAGGAAGATTCACCTCTTTTTTTTTTTCCTCTGGATATTGGAGAATATAAAAATAATAGTTTGTTTGAGAAAAGAAAAATCTAAAACCGAAGTAAAATTAGAAAAGACTTAACAGTTTATTAACAAAAAGATTTAGAAAAAAAGTATTCGAGAATGAATTTAATTTGTAAAATTACTACTTTATATAAAGAATCATTATTTAAAAATTTCTTAAATTCTAAAATTCCAGCTACGAGTAAGACAAGGTCACTAGAGCAGAACATTGTGATGGGGAACACACATACAATCCACGTTTTCCAATTGGACTTTTGTCACCTTATTTGGAAAATGACATTTAAAACCCCCGAACGATAATTCACGGCACTGTTTCTACCTCTTTCCTTATCACCAACCACAGTTGATAAAGGGGTAGAAAGGTGCAAAATACCAATATATATAAGGGTTCATTTCGTTTCGGAAATTCACATCAAATAAATATATTTACCAACTCAATAAAGTTAAAATATTACTGTACATTTTTACTATTAAATTTTTTTAAAAAAATAATTGAAGTATAGACACAAGATATGGCTCTTTATGTCCTCGAAAGGTTGCATAATATATTTCTTTATTCCTCAGAGAGAGGAAGGGAAACTATTTGATGTGTTACAGAATAAGATAATTGACTTCACGTCCTGCGGAGAAGATTTCTCGAACCTTCCCGAAAGCATCCGAAACTATCTTTTATTTATTACTAAATAAAAAATGTAATACTATAATTTTACTTTATTCTTGATAAAAATACCATAGGAAATATGTCATACCTACCATCCCTCCTGTAATTATATAGCATAGTAACATTTAAAAAACGTCCTTGTTGATGTGAAACAAAATTAAAAGTT
Source organism: Solanum sitiens (assembly GCA_016801875.1). Classification (NCBI taxonomy): domain Eukaryota; kingdom Viridiplantae; phylum Streptophyta; class Magnoliopsida; order Solanales; family Solanaceae; genus Solanum; species Solanum sitiens. The sequence goes on from JABWTJ010000001.1 coordinate 14,465,530, forward strand.
GAAAACATCACATATTTTGTGAGTAACTAATTAACTATCTAGGTGTCGTGAATTGAAATTGTTTAAAAGATGAAATAGAAAGAAACGTACATAGGTGTTAAGCTGTCGAACGAAGCTGGAGAAATTATTGTGCTTGAAGTATTTGGGCAGCAAATCCTTCGCAAATTCAGCAGTTTTCCACACCACAAAGGTTGTGCCAATTTCATTCCAAGATATCACATCGTCAGTGGCCTCATCATCCACCAACTGATACGTCTTCAACAGAAACGGCGCCGGCGCTGTTCTTTGCGACATCCCCTCTTTCTCTAAATCTACCCAAATTTCCCCTTTGGGGATTTTACTTATTAATTGACAAGATTCTATAAGAAAATTTATTTTCTTAAAAAAAAAAAAAAAAAAATTAATTAGAAGGAGCAATAACTGAAAAGCAAAAGCGCAGTAAGAAATTCCCAATCCCAACAATAGAAACCGAAAAGAAAGACTAGAGAATGAACAATATTATTTTTAGGACGATTGATAATTTTCTTAGGATCTTCCATTGGCTACAACTTTGCCAATCTTCACCAACAACAACACGACCATAACTATCTTTTTCTTTCTCTAAAACTTGATTTTTTTTCTCTCTCTTCTTCAAGGTTTGAAAATGGATGAGAGATTAAAAGAATGAGAATAGCACATTTAATCTATAGTAAGAGGTTCTAGAAATATTTAGAAAGACTTTTCGAAGAGAAACGAAGTCAGGGCCCATTGTTTAGAAAATACGCGCTTTTGTCGCATTGTGACAACTGACAGGTGACCTCTTTTTTAATTAAAAATTAAAATAATGAAATGCACTGGAAGGAAATAGTGGGTGAAGGATGGATTTTAATTTCTTATTCAAGTTTTTTCTATAATAAATTGATAGATACCAACAATTGATAGATAAGTGTTTTGTGTTTAATTTCGATTCAATTCAATTAATTAGGGGGTGCATATTCATATTCTTCAATTGGTGAAGTTTATTTTCTTTTTTTATCTTTTGGGTACTGGATTTTCAAACTAATCTTAAAATAGTGTGTATTTTTTTATTATTCTTTGTATGATTAAAATTTTGACAATATTATAACTTTGCAAGTGGATGAGTTTTCTCCTTTCTCACCTAACAAACTCCAATTTGCTTGCACGCTTAATGACTTTTTTTCTTTTCTTTCTTTCCTAGGGCATTCTCAATTCTTCTTATCTCTCTCTCTCTAAAAACATTAACAATAACATACGTACTCATGTGAAAAGTCCAAAAAGAGATAGAATATATATCAATTTTATTCTTGTTTTTACAATTATAGTTTTATCTTATATTAAAATGTGAAGATATGGCAAATTTTATTCTTGTTTTTACGATTAGAAAGATAGTTTTGTCGTATATTTTATACGTAAAGATATGACACTTATGTCTAATTTAACCTCAAAAGCTAGTTTATGAGGGGAGAATCGCTCAAGTCCATATAAGGAGATCACCAGTCCATTCCCGAATCAATGTGAGATTTTTACCCACTCTAACACCCCCTTCACGCCCAGGCCCGACTGGAGCGTGGACCGAGAGCCTAAACGAGAATGAACCTGACTCTGATACCATGTAAAAATATGACACTTGAGCCTAACTCAACCCCAAAAGCTAGTTTATGAGGAGAGGATTGTCCAAGTCTATATAAGGAGGCCACCAGTCCATTCCAACCAATGTGGAACTTTTACTCACTCTAACATTATCATCCTATATCATTTTATTTTTGGTGAATATATTACCCTCCATTGGATTCACTTATATATAGAGAAGAAAGGGGTGAACTCATGATTTGAAGACTCTGAATACACTAATATTATCTTAATTTAGTATTAGTGAAACTTTCAATTGTCATATTTTATCTACTCTAATGATCATGAGTTCTGGATGGGCTCGAACCGAGGTTGGGAGGGCGGATTCTTTGGCCGGGCCAACAATACAAACTATCATTAATTTTTTACTTTTCATGGATGCATTGAAATTTATATTTAGTTTTTACTAGTTTCTCAAGATAGCTATATATATATATAAATGGTTTGTTTTCAAAATTAACATATGCACGTGCATCCTCACCAACCTATATAGGTCAATCCCCTCTCTCTATATATATATATATAAATAAATAAATAATATCCACTATATCATTCCATAATGTGCATGCTTGGCATTATTTTGACGAAAATGTAACACGTAGTAGAATTGGAAGAATTATGTAGTTGTTGTAGAAGGAAGAGGGAGCTTAGTGCGTAATGTGAGACTTTATGTTTAATCTTTGGATAGGTTACGATACTTTTGAAAAATAATGACGATGGTTGGCCGCCAATATAGAAGTTTATAAAAAGGCATCGACTTTAAGGACAATTTTTTTGTTATGTGAAAGAAATATTATTTATTTATCTTGCTACAAAGATTATAGGAAAATGATAGAAATAACATATTTTTAATGCAAAACTATCATTAGTCTCTTATAAGTTTATAATTACAGAAATTCCTCAAACTGATACAATAATATAAGCGCTGATAATTAATCTGATGCGCGAGATACATTAATTGTTAAGTAAGATACATCACATTTTATACATGATACACTAACATGATTTACATTTTATACACGATACACTAATATGATTTACATTTTATACATGATACACTGTATGCGCGAGATACATTAATCTGATGCGTGAGATACATTAATAAGATGCGTAAAAATGAAGAATTTTTGAAATTTGAAAAACTAATAGCGGATAATGGTAATAAGAGAACTTGAAGGTGAGATTTTTGTCATTTTTTTCAAAATTATATGATATTATTATTACGTACTTACCATCACCACAACATTATGACAAATGCCAGTTGCTCCAATTAGGACATGCTAGTGATTAGCGAAGATATCTAGCCAGAAATCCATGGTAAAAATCTATACTAGATATGGATAAAAATTAAGATGTAGAGTTGTAGTTTAATTTAGCTTTTTTAAAAATGAAATAGAACCACTATATTTGTTCTGTTTTATTTTTATGATAATAGATAACAATAATAGTAATTGTTGGCTAAGAGAACGACCACAGTGCTGGGGTTACCCAACGATTCCCAAAGGATTAGATACAAGTATACAACGAGCTTTAGTTTAAATATGTTTTTTTAAAAAAATAATAGATTTCTAGCTTTATTATTGAAGTGAATAAACTTCTCTAAAATCACTCGATAAATAAAATTTCCATTTAAAAATTAATTCATCGACCCATATTTTTGAGAGTTATTCAATTTGATTTATTTGTACACCAATTAAATGATTTCATTTTCATTGTCTCGTTGAAATAAAATAAAACAAAAAAGGCTTTACACAAATTTTACAATTATGTACGTTCGAATTTTTCCAAAAAATGTACAAGCTTATTTCCCTGTAAATATGATAGTTTTTTCTCGACCTTTAATTACATATACAAAAATAATAATAGTAAATATATTTTTTTAAAAATATAGAGGTTTGAGTTTAACATGGTGTAGTAAAACATAGCGTCATGATGACGTTATTGTTTAAAGAAGAAGACTAATTAATGAAAATAGACAGTTTAATTTCCTGCCGCTTACGTATATGCTTCTATTAATCTCTTAATAGTGTAGTTAGGAAGTAGTCTAAATAAAAAGGAAAATTATATAAACCCTTAAAAGAAGTACTAGAAAACTTTCATGTCCTTGCAATTAATTAGGGTTAGGTTTAAGTTGCATTCACTAAACTTGTACCTTGAAGACTTTAAGCCAAGAAATATGAAAGGCAAGAATATCCTACCACATAATTATTGCAAATAAAAGCTTACTTAATTGGTTAACTATTACGTCTCTTTTTGTGTTGTTTCTAAGAAAACGACAAAAGAAGACAATAAAAGAGATGTTTATTAAGTATAATATATTCCTTACTTTAATTTTGACATATATATTATCCCCAATGGTTTAATTTCCTTGCCGTAGGAATGCAGGTATTAAATAGTCAAATATGGAACATGTTATACCAGATTATTTACTCTAATTTTATTTTTTAAAAAATAAAAAAGGATATTATATCAAAATTGTCATGAAAATTACTTATGGCTGTAGGTATCTTAGCTCATCAGCAGAGGAATTGAGATTTCTTATCTATTTACATGTATAATTTTTATTTTATTTTTAGATTTCTTATAAAAGAAAAATTAAAGCTGATAATTTTTCAAATCTCTTATAAAAAGAAGTTATAAAACTAAAAACAGACTAGATAATCATATCTCTTAACTAATTTTATGGTGCGAAGCAAGTACTCCCTCCATTCATTTTTTATCGTTCACTATTTTAGAAACACATTTTCACTTTTATTTATGAATTTTAGCATATAAAAAAGTTTTTCTCCCTATTTTATCTCCAACAGTAATTAATTACTCTCTAAATTATTATTAAAGACTTAAAATGATATATTAATTAATAAAAATATTCATGTTAATTATTATGTCATACAACACATATAAATTTCAAAATAAACGAGTAAAAAGGATGGAAAGAGAGAATTAAAAAAACATAAAGTTGTGTATGCCCAAGCCCAACTGTCCAAGTGATCATAATTGAAAAGGAAACTAGGAGTGTTCAAAATTAAAGTGTTTCTCAAATTGCTCTACAAAATTAAATTTAAATTTTTTAAAAATAAAAGAGATGTGCCACATGGACTATCAATCATCGAAAAAATAGGCGATATATATGGGATATTACATGTTCAAAAAAATGTGTTTTAAGGAAGTTTCCATACAAAATTTGTTTATGTGAAAGTGACCCTAGCTACTCACTCTGCCCATACAAATCAAATCATTCAAACAAAGAAATCTAATAAGGAGGCCACTAATAAGTTTTACACTAGGATTTGATTGGGTAAGGTAACACCGCCAATGTTATATTTCTAGAGCATTCGAAATTCAATTTATAATCCAAAAATTCAAATCAAATATCACAATTTCAATTCACATTTCAGGTTGATCTAAAATATGCGCAGCCATAGAGATAGAAGAATGTGGTGGAAGTGATAATGAAGGGAATGTCAAATTCGACAAACTACATACAATTATTCTATTCTATAAATTTGAATTTGAAAATGAAATAACTTCTTGATAACAAGTGTATGATCTATTTTTTTTCTTGAGTTATTCGACATGAAGTCAAATTAGTTGAATCAATAAATGTTTGAAATGCAAAAATAGCCTCTATTAATCAAATTAAACTCCCCTAATTTTCTTGGTCCTATTTTTAAAAAATAATCGTCGTTATAATTTTTAAAAAATTTAAACAAATTAAACTCCCCTAATTTTCTTGGTCCTATTTTTAAAAAATAATCGTCGTTATAATTTATAAAAAATTTAAACAAATTAAACTCCCCTATTTTTTCTTACAAAATGGGTGTTATTTAATAAGTTGTGTTTGAACGCCACAATTGGAAAATTCAAAAGTTAAGAATGAAGACTTGTTGAATTCAGTAGGTAGTTACGTCAAGCTTTACATACAGTATTTAACTCTTCAATTTATTTTTCAACATTATTTCATATCTCACACTGGCTATTATTCCTGGTCAATTTGGAAATCAGACAGTCCTATGAGTATAAATTCCTTTTTTTCTAGGTAATTACGTCATATTTTAACAAACGGCTCGATTAAAAAAAGTTTTTAATTCATTCATTTATTTTTACCATATTATTAGAGCTTGCTTATATATACTAGACACATACGTCCGTGCTAACACGGGCCCAATATCTGTTATTTTTTGTTCTACTTTATGTGACACAGATACAATTGAGAGAGTCAATTAAATTTTAATATGATTTTTAAATACTTTAAGTTATTAATTGTTGTAATTTATAGTATCTTTACGTAATTTTAAATAATATGTGTTATTTTCTTTGTCCCAATATATGTGGTACAAATAGAATTTCAAGAGTCACTATGTTGTTAATTAGAGCGTGGAACCACACATGTGAAGCAGACATGTTGGTTGTCTCCTGTGTTGTTAAGATGGAATTGAAGAATTCTCACAGATATGTGAAGAATCAAGGATTGTATTGATAATGAATAATTGAGTTACATATTCCTTATATAGGAGAAGAGTCCTATACTAGCTACACTAGGGATCCTAATACAACACAAATATAATATATACAGCTTATCCTAGTCGTACACAGTATAGACTTATACATAAATTAGGATTGAATAGTCTAGTCCTAGTGTAACTCAAACTCTAACTCGTCAGACCTGTTCACCGAACCTGTTCCTTTGACCCGTTCCATCAGCTTCCTTCAACACTTCCCCTCAAGCTAGTGAGTGGAGGAACTGTAACTCCTAGCTTGCGACGAAACTCAGCAAAAACCTGTTTGGTTAATGCTTTTGTATGAATATCTGCTAGCTGATCCTTAGACCTCACAAATTGAGTAACAAGTTGTCCTCTAGCCACCTTCTCACGAACAAAATGATAGTCCATTTCAACATGTTTAGTTCTAGCATGCATAACTGGATTAACTGTCAAGTACAAAGCACTCATGTTGTCACAATATAATGTAGGTACAGATCGAAGAAACACCTCAAGATCATGAAGTAGATACATGATCCATGTCATCTCGGATGCAGTGGAGGCAAGTGCTTTATACTCAGCTTCAGCACTTGAACGAGCAACTGTGGACTGTTTCTTGGAGGTCCAAGAAATACAGTTTGCACCTAGGTAGATGCTATAGCCCGTAGTGGATCTCCTAGTGGTGGTACAACCTCCCCAATCAGCATCAGAGTACCCATACAACCTACATGGTGATTGTGAAATAAGTCTAAGTCCAAAGTGCAGAGTGCCTTTGATGTACCTGAGAATTCTTTTCACCCCTTGAAGATGAGCACTGTTCGGATTTTGCATAAATTGGCTTGCTAAATTCACAGCATGAGTAATATCTGGTCTTGTGAGAGTCAAGTATTGAAGACTCCCTACTATCATTCTGTAAAAAGATGCTTTAACCAGACTTCCCACAGCTTCATGTAGACCATGCTTCTGAGCCAAAGGAGTGGCTATAGCCTTTGCAAAAGTCATTCCAGTCTTGTCTAGCAGCTCAGCAGCATACTTACTCTGGCTTAAGTGGATGCCCCCATCAAAATACTTAACCTCAACTCCAAGAAAGAAGTGTAAATGGCCAAGATCTTTCATGGCAAACTCATTCCCAAGTTGTAGAACCAATTCTGAGACCTGAGATGGATTACTTCCTGTGACAATAATATCATCCACATATAACAAGAGAAATATTTTGCCTTTGTGAGTTTTCAAAACGAATAAGGAAGGGTCAGCCTTACTACAAGTGAAACCAAGGTGTAAGAAATGCATGCTAAACCTATCAAACCAGGCTCTTGGTGCTTGTTTAAGACCATACAATCCCTTTTTAAGCAGACATACATGCTGAGGATACTGGGGATCAATAAAACCAGGAGGTTGACTCATGTACACCTCCTCTTGTAAGAAGCCATGGAGAAAGGCATTTTTGACATCGAGTTGTCTAATTTCCCACTTTGAACTGACAGCAATGGATAGAACCACCCTAATAGTTCTTGCTTTAACCACAGGACTGAATGTTTCTTCAAAATCTATCCCTTCAAGCTGCGAGAATCCCCTTGCCACAAGTCTGGCCTTGTATCTATCTACTGTTCCATCAGCTTTTAATTTTGTCTTGAACACCCATTTTGATCCAACCAAGTTCATACTAGGAGATTTGGGCACCAAAATCCATGTTTTGTTAGTATGTAAAGCATCAATCTCTTCCTGCATTGCTGCAAGCCAATGAGGTGATTTTAATACTTCCTTAGTAGTATTTGGTTCTCTGACAATTTCTGCGCTGCTGCGAGCAACAAGTGACAAGTGTTGTTCCTTCGCCTTATTTCCGGTGATCATATGATGCCCTTGTGGTGCAGAAAGTACCTCAACTGGTATATCACCCAAGGTAGTGGACTGTAGTGTAGCATTGTCAAGTTGATGGTCAACTGGTACATCAACTAGAGTGGTTGTGTGATGACGATCATTGGCTGGACCTGTAAGAGCAACCTGTTCCTCACTACTGCTGGCAGATTCAACATCTGCAGCTGAACTTTCAATACTGTTGTACGGATCATCAACCTCAACCTGTTCTTCAGCATCTGATCCTGCGCCTGAGAGGTCAAAAATACTCTCATTATCAATGAGTACATGAGGTGTAGCAGCATTATCGCTAGCAATCAGTGGACTAGCAGCCTGTACTTTCCCTGAATCACAGTTATCATGTGCCTGCAGTTTAGAAAAAAATTCAACAAAAGTAGCAAGGTGAGGTGAGACATCAATGTTAGTCTGAGATTGCTTTAAAGACACATAAGGTAATGTGTTTTCATCAAACACAACATGTCTGGATATGTAGACCCTTCTTGTAGAGGGATGATAGCATCTATATCCTTTGTGTAAGCTGCTGTACCCAATGAACACACAAGGATAGGTCTTTGGACTGAACTTATTATTGCCCTTGATATATGGAAAACATCTACACCCGAACACTTTTAGACTGTTGTAATCAGGTTGTTCCCCATACAACTTAACAAATGGAGTCACCATTTTTAGGACTGATGAAGGCAATCTATTGATGAGAAATACTGCAGTGAGGAAAGCTTCAGCCCATAAAAACAAAGGTAGATTAGCATGAAGTAGTAGAGTTAGACCAGTCTCCACAATATGCCTATGTTTTCTCTCAGCAACTCCATTTTGTTCAGGTGTGTTAGGACATGAAACATATCTCACAATGCCATGATCTTCCAAATGCTTAATGAAGTCTGTTTGGATAAACTCACCACCTCCATCACACTGAAATCTTAATCTCTTTAGAAAATTGTTTTTCCACTATTTTATGAAATTTTAGAAAGACCTCAAAGAATTCAGACTTCTTTTTCAGTGGATAAATTCATGTATATCTTGTGTGATCATCAACAAAAATGACATAATATTTCATATGTTGTGAAGATTCGACAGGAGCTGGTCCCCATAAGTCACAATGGATTTTCAATAAAGGGTCTTTCTCAATTTTATTTCTCAAACCAAAAGGAAGTTTACAACTCTTTCCCAACTGACAACTAGAACAAACAGTAGGCATTTTATTCCAACTACTAACATTGATGCAACTATTATTATTCAAAAACTTTAAAGACTTCAAACTAGGATGTCCTAATCTAGTATGCCACATGTTGTCTGACGTGTTCCAATCGCGTGCAGCAGTTAAAGCATAGAGATTGTTATCTTCCAAAGCATAGAGTCCATTCCTTTTAGTTCCCTTGGCCAGCAGTGCCCTTGTATTCTTGTCCTTTACAACAAAGTTAGTTTCATCAAATTCAAGAGTGCAACAATTATCCTTTGCAAGCTTACTAACTGAGAGTAAATTCTTGTTAATCTTAGGGACTACAAGAACTTCCTTTAATTTAGACCTGATCTGGATGTGTTCCCAACATGTGTTATGTTTAACTTTGATCCATTCCCAACAATAATTTTATCTGGTCCATTGTAGTGTTTAAGATCAGTTAGGATACCTGAGTTATGTGTCATATGACTACTTGCTCCTGAGTCCACATACAAAGTGTCATCAGTGTTTTGAAGATTAGTAGCAGCCAATGCTTGTGGTAGCTCATCTGCAGCTTGGTAAGAGTAATCCCATATGTAAAAACACTTAAGAGCAGTATGGTTATTCCTACCACAAATTTGACAAGCATTAGAATTATTCCTCTCATGACTTTCACTTGAAGGGCTGTTCTGAGGACCAGGTCCGTTTCTGCTGTTATAAGAACCTGTTCCCTGTCCAGCAGGCTTAAAGCCTCTTCCTCTAGAATTAAAATTACTTTTTCCTCTTCTTTGAGAGTAATTTCCTCTTCCCCTGCCTCTTTGGGCAGAGAATGCCATGTTATGATTTTGTTGAAGCACTTCTTCTTCATCCTCCCTCATATCAAAACCCCTAAGAGCATTAATAAATTGATTAAAAGTAGGATACGGTGCCTTACCTAACATGACAGTTCTGAAGGTCTTGTACTTAAGACCTAGACCTCTAGCAAAATTAATCACTTTGCTATCCTCATCTACAGGCTTGTGAATGGCTGCAAGGCCATCACATATGCCTTTGAATTCCTTAATGTATTCATCAATTTGTTTGGTTCCTAACTTTACACTTTGCAGTTGTTGCTTGAGCTGGAACTCCTTATCTTTTGTTGCTTGAAGATATGCTTCTTCCAAGCATTCCCACATCTCCTTGGCAGTTGAGCAACCTACAATCAAGTACATGCTTTCTTCTGTCAAGGTGCCTGATATCCAACTCCTTAGTAACACGTCCTTTTCCTCCCAATCATCAACAATGTTGTTGTCTTCTGCACCCTTCTCGCCTGCTACAGTTTTCTCAGCAGTCTGTTCAGTGGAACATGTCTCTTTACGTGGTTCTGTGATGAGATAGGTTAATCTCATCACTTGAATCAACTGAGTCATTTGTGTCCTCCATAGAAGATAGTTCGTCGGCTTAAGTTTAATGGAGCAGGACGAAATAAGGTGATGAAGTGAAGAGGTCGAAAAAATGTTGGTAGAAGGGGCCATTGTGGTTTGATATCTATATTTTTTTTATTTTTATTTTTTTTGTTAGATCTAATACGTTAAAAGAGCGGAAAAGCTTTATTGCTCTGATACCATGAAGAATTCTCACAGATATGTGAAGAATCAAGGATTGTATTGATAATGAATAATTGAGTAACATATTCCTTATATAGGAGAAGAGTCCTATACTAGCTACACTAGGGATCGTAATACAACACAAATATAATATATACAGCTTATCCTAGTCGTACACAGTATAGACTTATACATAAATTAGGATTGAATAGTCTAGTCCTAGTGTAACTCAAACTCTAACTCGTCAGACCTGTTCACCGAACCTGTTCACCGAACCTGTTCCTTTGATCCGTTCCATCAGCTTCCTTCAACAGGAATAACTAAAATATGAATAAGAAATATGTTTACGTATAGGAAATGTCAAAAGCCTCAAATCAATAAATAAGTTGAAAATAATTAAACACCTCTACTAATTAAAACATAAATTTTCAAGAAGAAAATCCCGTAATCAATTAGTAGATGTAGAGGTCTTTAATTATAAAAAATAATACTCCCTCCGTCCACTATTAATTGTCATACTTTCCATTTTAAAGTCAAATTATAAAAACTTTGACTAACAATTTTCAATATGTTTTTCATCATATTGATATGCAAAAAATTGCAATATATTCTTTGAGTATCTAAATTTTTGTTTAAAATATCAAATTAATGTAATCTAATTTAACTTTGAGAATTAATTAAATTGACTTTCGAAAAGTGTAATAAAACAAATAAAAAAAGCTGAAATTAAAACAGAAATAAAAATTATGTTGGCAAGGTTTGAACCCCAGACCTTTGGGTTGAAATGTCAAGCCCAATCCAAAGGCCAGATAGCTGGTTATGAAAATAAGCACACAGCTGAAGCACACATGTTAACCATCAGTTGTGTGCTTATTGCCACTTATATATAAGTAGTATATATATATATATATATATATATATATATGTGCTGAATCATTTTAATTTCATTCAAATTTAAAATTTATATAACGATAATACGATATAAAATTGTGATAAAAAATTTTCCATTTTATGTCTTGATTTAATAGTTTGTTAGTAAACAAATTAACCAGAGATGTTAAAATACCAAATTAGTTCTTGTTGAGCCTCAAAGTATTGTACCAACTGATGAACATTTGTATGTATGTATGCAGTGGCGGAGCCAGACATTTTATGAAGGGTGTGCCAAATTTTAGTTAGTTTTGATCACTAATTAATAAACTTAAGGTTACCAAGGATCGAACCTGTAACTTCGGGCATTCAAACTTCTAACTTGCTCTTTACCACTGGGCCAAGGGCTCTAGTCAAGTTAGGTGTGTGCAAACATATGTATATATTAACAGTTTCAGTAATATGACCTCTCTCTATACGATATAATTTTCCGGCGAAGGGTGTTCACCTGCACACCCATCATTGGCTGTAGCTCTGCCCCTGTATGTATGTAAGTATAGTTTAGTGTCACATCAATAAAATGTCAATGCCTCCCAATATAAAGTAGAATCTTTTTTTAAAAAAAATTCTAACGTTTTTTAGTTTGTTTGGTATACCAAAATAGTCGCTCATTTGCATGAGATTTTACATATTATGTTTAATTCCTAAACACCCTTGTATTGCGTTAGCATTACAACTTTGATTTGGTAAGCCAGAAAACTACGTCCTATCACTTCTCTAGTTGTTTAATTAAAATATTAACCTTTCAGTCGGCCATGGAATATATATATATATATATATATATATATATATATATATAACACGTACGTGCAAGTTGATAGTAATTATAATCTAGCATTTCTTCAATGATTTAAATTATGCGAATGTGTTTCCGATCCCGTTTGATTTGTAGAATAAAGAATTTACTTTCCGTCCATTTGACCACCAAATAAACTTAGGCCTTAAAATTTATATATATATATATATATATATATATATACTCACTTTTATATTAGTTGATTATTATATTAATTATAATTTTTTAATATTAGTTAGCATCTTATTAAATAAAAAAATTATTAATTAATCTTTTTTAATATTATCTTTACAATTAATTTCTTTGTGAAGTTTTTTTTTTCGTAAAGTTTTAAGAAGTTTCTTTTAGTTGCGACTTAGTAAAATTATTTTTTTATTTATAATTATTTTAGTATAGTGTAAAATGATAAATGATCAATTAATATAAAATAACGAAAATCGATGGTACATATAGTGTCGGCAAGTTTTGTTTACCACGTGTGAAACGTTGACTCTGAAAAAGATATTTTGAATAAATATCTTAATGAGTAAAATTAGTCCATAACTTCTAATGAAAACCATGGTAATTGCCTCTAAAATGTTAAACATTTTTTAGGCCTAAGTTTATTTTGGTGGTCAAATTGACGGAAAGTAAATTCCTATATATATATATATATATATATATATATATATATATATATATATATATAAATCACTAAAATCACATGTATATGCAAATAAAGAAAGTAATTGAAGATGCAATTTTATATGGGCAACTCCGCAACTTTTACATATAGCAAATAAAAAATTTATATTTGTATGCTATAGCAAAGTTTGTATAATTGCGCTCCATAACAAACATACAAACTGTATAATTCGCTATAAATATATAGTTGAAGCGACTTATATAAAACGAAGTGTATAAAATGAGAAAGAGAAAGACACTTGGGCAGAGAATTCTATAAAAACGAGTGTATAAAACGAATTGTATGATTATAAGTGTATAGAACGATTATATACAATTTGAATTTGTATAAAATGAGAAAGAGAGAAAGACAAAAGAGACTTGGGCAGGAAATATACAATTGAATCGAATTGTATAAAATGAGAAAGAGAGAAATTAGATACAATTTGAATTTGTATAAAACGAGAAAGAGAGAAAGGCAAAAGAAACTGGACAGGGGAGTATTTTTATTGTATAATTATAAGTGTATATGACAAAAATATATGTACTTGCATGTGTATATACAATTTTCTCACGTTTTATACAAACAGAAACGCAATTTATACATTTCGCTTCTGTTTGTATAAGTGAGAAAGGCGAGGGTGGCGAGCGAGATTTGGGAGAGTGGAGAGCGAGATCTGGAAGAGGGGAGAGAGGGGAACAAAAATATATGTATTTATACAATTTCCTCTGCTTTATACAAAGAGAAACAATTTTTATACACTTGTGTTTGTATAAAAAGTGAGGAAGCGAGCGAGAGATTGGAGGAGAGTGATGAGCGAGATATTTGGAGAGAGGCGACTGGCAAATTTTTGCAAACGTTTGCTATGGAGCACAATTAAATCAAACCCTAGCTACTCCATTTATTTTAGATTATTAGTTTGATATTATATACAATTATCCCATTTTATATATTATCTAGCTTCAGGACTTTCCACTTCTGTTTTTTTTAGTTAACGGTCAGAGTTTCAATTTCCTAACAAAGAGAAAAGACCTCAATTGTAAGTATAGACGTGTGTTTAATTTGGTCAAAGTAAAAATATACTTTCTCACACTATTTTTATTCGTCTCACTTTATTTTACGAAAGTTAATTTAGTTAATTGTTGGAGCTGAATTAAATTGGATTAATTTAATATTGAAAATTTTAAATTTAAATTTTAGAAAATTATATAAAAAACACTTTATAAGTTGCAATCCTCATTATATCAGTACAATGAAAAAAAAACATCTTTAAGTGATGATCAAAGTTCATACAATTAACCCACAATATATAAAACGTGATGAATAAAAATAAACCGAGTTCGAAGGGACAAATTTATAGCGTGCTTTACGCTTGAAAAGAAATACGGTCGCTACCTTTGCTCCAATTATAAGGCCCAATCAAGCAAAATAATTGTTATTCAATGACCATTTGTGTATGTGCTAAGGATATCGAGAGGTTAATTAGTATCCATATATTTTTTCAGATACCAAATATACATATACATAAATGATCTAGAAGAAGAATTTAAAATTCATTTGAACCATATTTTAGTCAACCTAAATTTATCTATGTGAAAAATCTATTGAAATTGCTGAAAATATTGAACTATGAAACCTACAACACAGATAAAGTGGTGGACTTGGTATATATATAGTTGAAACCCGACTTCTAAAAGCTCAGACAATTAAATCTTAAATCCACCTACGTACTCTTGATGGTTAATGATCCTGCGTAGACATTGCAAAGGTTTAATTCATTGGTGGTCCTTAAAGTTAACACGAAATTTCGCTTAGACATTTTAACCAAGTGTTGTTTATTTTAAGCTTCTCATGTCGATTTCTACTGTGTAATTTTAACAATTTTTAGTTACATGACTTAGTGAGTGTAATACACTCGTTGGCGCGTGAAAAACTAGTGATTTGTAATTTTTTTGTTTGCTTCTTTCTTCTTCCCCATTTTCAGCCCCCATTTCTGCAAACTTGCAAGCTTAAACACTCTAACTATGGTGAATATAAATAGTTACAATAAAATAATAAAAAAATGATGGATAAATTTTTTAGAACTTTAGAAATAAACCATTTCAAGATTTAAATATTGAATTATTCATGAGATCGTGTGTAGGTGATTGTGTGCCAAGATGTTTTTGCAAAAAAGGAATTTGGAGAAGAAAATCGGGGGAGGAACAGGGGTGCGCTTCTGCAAGTTGATAGGCATTTGGAGAATGCAATTGTTGTGTGTAATCTAAAATGAACCTCATCCAGTTAGGGTGTCAAAGTAAAATTTCGTGTCAAACTATAGATTAGACATTTAAAAACAATACAGAGTTTTTATATTTTTTTTAACACAACTAGTTTAATGTATATACGATGTTCGAAAACAGTTAACACGTCGGACACTATTGACGTGAAATTTGGTAAATGTCTCACATGGTCTTTTGACGTTAAAACTATTTGATAAATAACTTATCATATTTTGATCTATTGAGGGATAACTTACTTTCTCGATCGTAAATTACTTTTGACTCAATACCAAAACATTAAAAACGGATCAACTATATAAATGTTCATTTCCCTTGTTATATAGGCCTGTCATCTAATGCCATCAATGGCAGATGTAAGTAGAGCAAAGGATCGTTAAAAAATTAGAGTAATAGGCAAATGGAGTTCAAAAAAAATTCTGTTATAATTTATATATTATCTCCTAATGCTATAGGAAAAATTAAAGTGAAAAGGCAAAATGGGTTCAAATTTTAGTTTAGGTCACATATCTTGATCCCATGTCATGTGTGTCAACCTATTGTTCTTCTAAATCTTCTTTATATAAATTATTCCGCCACTTTATCCCCCTTCATTTACATGAGTGAAGCATTTCCTAAGTTCTACGTACATGATATTCTCACAATAATCTCTTAAACACCAGCTCATTGTAACCTTAAAATAAGGTTCAAAGAGTCAAAAAAACTCTCCCACAGAAATGCAGCAGATGAACAACACACATAGAGTCAGTAATATAGTAATTGAACTAGCTTGAATTGATGGTAAGTAACTAGTAATCAATAAGTAATGAATACCAATATTCACAAACACAAATCAGAATGATAAAATAAGCACTTTGCTAGCACATATGAGATATTTGCATAATACAGAGGAAAAGCTTGAAGGAAGAATATCAAAATCCCAGAAAGCAAGGTCCCTCAACTAAAGAAGAATTGAGAAGTAGTAACTTCGAAGCAGAGAACCCAGAACGCTTGTCAATTATCATCTTTAAGCTCAATAAGATGCCATTGTATAACAGATCAGTTAAAGAAACAACTTTTTGATATTTTCTTAGTGCACAAGACAATCTAGGGAAAGAAACAAAGCATTCCAAAGAGAAAAGTGAGTGTTTCAAATTAAAGAAAAACAAGTCATGTCCCACTTGCTGGATGATGTTACAAATGATGGAAATATCAACAAACAAAGCTACTAGCAATTAATTAACAAGAGTTCGTTTGGGGGATGGACCAGTTGTATATGTGGTTGCAACACAATCATCATACTAATAAAAATCATATCAACAGACTATTAGTCGCCAAGATTGAATAGGTTGATATTCAATCAATCTTAACTATAATTACTTTTTCAAATTAAGTATGAGTTAATCCTTTTTGCCCTGAAAAACAATAGTACTGGTAAACAACATATTACCATCATCTTCTTATTCATTCAATATATGCAGCATCCATTAATACGAAGATTGATGCACCACACACGCAACCACCTGTGCCCATTGCCGCAACCTTGTCTTCACTGCCTGTGGATTATCTCCTACATTCATTTTTTTTCAAATATTAGCAACCAGACGTTCAATTTTCTATATCTTATATAGAATCGGTGTAAAATGATGCATAGATATTCAACTCAATAAAGAAATTAACAAACTCAGGAATTTTCTGTAATCGAAAGGTAACCCACATGTCAAAATACTTGAAATTGAATAGGAATGGAATTTGTATTGAACATTCTAATATAAAAATTGAGGCGTGATTAATATGATTTGGAAATAATGAAGGTTTTAAGAATTTACCTGGAAAGACAATGGTGTGGGGACTAAGGGGAGGAAGGGTTGACTGGCAATCGGAGATGACCGATGATACAGAGGAAGTCTTTGAAAGAGTGTCGGTGTATTGTTTATTCACGGCGTAAAACAGGTCATAGGCCGGAAAAGTATCAGACAATCGTTGATCCATTTCTGGCGAGTCAAATCCAAACCCTAATTCGATACAAGCCTTAATCTCATCAAAGTCCTCATCGGTAACGCTCTTGCTTCGCCGTTTGAGGCAGCTTCCATGGGAACCCTTCCGCCGTTGCCACGCCTCGTCGCGAAACGTGTCCGGTGACCAAGATTTCTGTTTGTACAAGGGAGACATCGCCGCCGACGAGGGTTGTGAGAGGGGTGGTCCTGATAGCGGAGCTGCGTTGGTGTGTGACATGGAAAAAGCCCGACCAACCCAACCCCTATAAGAGGGTGGAGGGGAGCTCCGGTGGCTCGGGCGTCTAGGTTATTGTGATTCAAATAGGCTTGAGAAAAGAATTTATATTAGGAGAGAGAACGAAAATGGGCCCACATGACATCGGCTTGTGGGCCTTGCACGCTAGGTATTCGTTGGTCCAACTCATAATGATGTTTTTCTTTAATTAGTCCCTTGCTTTTGTCAAAGTTACCCACTAATCTCTTGTAAAATTGGCAACTCAAAAAGAATATTCTAGAAAAATAAAGTCTCACTAATTCTCTAAAATTTCAAACAATTCATTTAGTTTGTACTATAAAAAAAGTCTGAACAATTTGATTAATATAAATAAAAGGTATTATATAAAAAAATATATTGATTTATAATGGATTAAGTACATACATTTAATGATAATTAATTAACTTAAATAATATAATATCGATATTCGGAAAATAATCTATTCATCTTAGATAAGATAAGATCATAGAAATAAAATTTGTATATGCATTATCCTTTCTAAACTCTTTTTGTATAATTACTTGACATATTATTGTAATATAATATCAATATTTAAAACACCATTTAATGATGAGTAAAGGATAAAAATATGTATACTTTTTTGTTCCTCCTCCTTTTTCTTCCTCTTCTTTTTCTTTCATTTATTTGTTTTTCATTCCCTTCAATTTCAAATCACTCACCAACGAAAAAAATTCAAAGATATTTTTATTATCATTTTTTTATCATTTCATAGCATCCTTCAGGCACCTTGACAAGCTTGATAATTCATTTCTTTTCTTTTTTTAAAAAAAATTATTATGTTATTTCTTTGTCTCCACGACACCAAATTTGTAATATTTATTTACGGTTGTGCGATGTTTAAATTCTTGGTCTTCACCAAACAACAATAGAGAATATAAGATTTGATGATTGATGTATGTTACTAACCCAAAATTGATTAGAAAGTGGATTAATGGTGTTGATATTTTGAAATAACTTGAGATTGATAAAAAATAAAAAAAATGAATGATGACCCAAATTATATACCAAAACTCATGTTTGGTTGGTTTATGAAATTCATGATCGAAACATCTATTATATAGTCATAATTGTTTTAATTGACTTGATTTCTCCAGTAATTTAAAAGAAAATCTAATAATAGAATGAATTTTTATGATGGAAGGTGTTTAATAATTCTATTTTTTTTCTAGTTTTGTTTTTGATGATTTACAACGTTAGTTTGTAGAAACTAGTCAAGCAAATTCTAAAAAATATTAAAAGATGGACAAAAAATGTGGTTAGTGCAATGATGGTGGTTCAAGGTGGAGGAAATGGTGGTGGAGTGAATATTGAGTAATGAAAAAGAGAGGGAAAAAAGAAAAAAAAAAAAACTTAAAGAGAAAAGTAAAAAAATATAAATAAAAAGTTAAATTTACAAATATTATTATAATATTATTTATTAATTATGTTGACTTTTACATGCCTCCAAGAGAGTAAGAACATTCTCTATGCCATGTTAGCATCTAAGGGTATAATTATATGATTTTAAAATAATTTAGGAGGTAATAGGACTCTCGTAAAGTAAAAATGTATAGTTAAAAATTTAATAATAAATTAAGATGGCATTTGATTATTTTCTCAGAAATAAATGATTGCTTAGGTGGGTTGACATTGAGGAATTCATGATAGCTCAACAACTACTATCAAATATGTGGAACGCAATTATGATAGGTACAACTTCCATATATCACAATTCACAAACATAATAGGTACAACTTCCATATATCACAATTCACAAACATAATAGGTACAACTTCCATATATCACAATTCACAACATAACAACTTTATTGTTACTCTATTATGTAAAAAGGAAAAAATTTGTTCACACTTTATAATCATCTTATTATTATCTATAACCATGCATTATATTTTTTTTATACACATATAATTAAATAATACAAACTTGTTAGTTGCTACTGATAATTATCTTTTTAGCCTTTTTTGTTATATACATTTTCCATTTGCAGACGAAACAAATTAAATTGGAGTTATTAAAGTTTAAGGACCAAAAATTTGAGAAATAGCGATAGTTCTAAATCATTAATGAATTTTTTATTGGACGGATACATATGCATATACCGGTTTATATATGTTACTTATTTAAATAATCGATTTTCATAGAAAATAAATTTACTCTAAAATATATTAGTTTATGAAATATCTTTAATTTAATTTTTTATATAATTCTTAAATAATTTAGTGAGTGGTTTCAAGGACTTGTGACATGTATCTTATGTATATAAGACTACGCTGATACACTTATTTTGTTCATCTTTACTAAAAAAAATTGTCCAATAATATTTGTCTAGTTTGAAAAATAAAGAGAAAATTTACTCTTTTGTATCTTATCTTTTCTATTGAATATTATTCACGTCTAATACAATTTTCAAGGTAATTCTTTAATATATTCAAAGGGTGATTTAATAAAGGGATAATTATATATAATAGCAAACTAATAACCTAAAATAAATGGAGTAGCTAGGGTTTGATTTAATTGTGCTCCATAGCAAACGTTTGCAAAAAATTGTCAGGCGCCTCTCTCCCAAATATCTCGCTCGCCACTCTCCTCCAATCTCTCGCTCGCCACTCTCTTCCAATCTCTCGCTCGCTTTCTCACTTTTTATACAAACACACGTGTATAAAAATTGTTTCTAATTGTATAAAGCAGAGGAAATTATATAAATACATATATTTTTTCCCCTCTCTCCCCTCTTTCAGATCTCGCTCGCCACTCTCCCAAATCTCGGTC
Source organism: Solanum sitiens (assembly GCA_016801875.1). Classification (NCBI taxonomy): domain Eukaryota; kingdom Viridiplantae; phylum Streptophyta; class Magnoliopsida; order Solanales; family Solanaceae; genus Solanum; species Solanum sitiens. The sequence continues at coordinate 14,485,966 of JABWTJ010000001.1, forward strand.
GCCACCCTCGCCTTTCTCACTTATACAAACAGAAGCGAAATGTATAATTGTGTTTTTGTTTATATAAAGCATGAGAAAATTGTATATACACATGCAAGTACATATATTTTCGTCCTATACACTTATAATTATACAATAAAAATACTCCCCTGTCCAATTTCTTTTGCTTTTTCTCTTTCTCGTATTATACAAATTTCAAATTGTATTTAATTTCTCTCTTTCTCGTTTTATACAATTCAATTCAATTGTATATTCCCTGTCAAGTCTCTTTTGTCTCTCTCTCTTTCTTATTCTATGCAAATTCAAATTGTATATAATCGTTCTATACACTTATAATCATACAATTCGTTTTATACACTTCATTTTTATACAAGTCTCTGCCCAAGTGTCTTTCTCTTTCTCGTTTTATACACTTCATTTTATACAATTCGCTTCAACTGTATATGTATAGCGAATTATATGGTTTCTATGTTTGCTATGGAGCGCAATTATGCAAACTTTGTTATAGCATACAAATATGAATTTTTTATTTGCTATATGTGAAAGTTGTCCTTTAATAAATACTATCCTATTATTTATTGTTTCTTAAGGCGTGTGTCAAGTTAACAGTGGACAATCATTGTTGGATTGATGAAATATTTGATGAATAGCTAACTAGAGTTAGCGGACGAGTGTATAACGAGTTTTTTTCATGAAAATTACTTAATTATGTATACATCACCACCATGTATACTAATCTGACCTCTATTTCAAACAATTACATACATTATCGTTTGTAATATTTTATACTATATATTTTAAAAGATATGGCCAAATAGTCATATTCCTTTAAAATGAGATTAATTAATTATCTTTACATTTAAGCACCTAAATTATGGCCAATTAACAATTAGAAGTTTTTCTCTCTCTTCAGCAATATACCCTTGACAATCACCTTACCTAACCGTAACTCTCGTCACCCCACCACACGTCCTCCACCACTTAGCTCTATCATTTCTCTTTCCATTCGTCCTATCAAATCACGTTTTCATCTTAACCTATCAAAATCGAATCTTGGTAATCAACATTATAGGTAATAGTTTGTAAGTATTGTAACATTATTATCATGTAGTGTGGTATAGAGTTCTTTCTTTTCACGAATCTAAGATATTAAACTTCAATTAATTTGATATTTTTAGCATTTATTTTGAATATTCAAATCTAACATATACATGTATCTGACGAGTAATGATACATGTATCTAAATGACAAAATATGACATAGAAAGTAATATGGTGATGTCGGCAGTTGTTGAAAAACTCACAATCGCAAGGAAAAAAAATAAAATGATGCCAAAAAAATGAAGTTTACAATTAGAGAATTAGTTTGATTTTATGATTTTCTAATTTTAGAAAGACTTGTCAAAGTTAATACACTAAGAAATATGTAGATATGTTAGAGTTGCTAATTAAGCCTCAATATTAGTTACAACATATTTAATTCAAAATTAATAAAACATGTATCTCGAATATTTAAATTGGTGGATATATGTATCTGACGAGTAATGATACACGTATCTAAATGATAAAATTTGGTAGAAAAAAGTGATATTCGAAACTGTTAGGAGTCATAGTAATTAGGACCTAAACTAGTGAGACTTATATATGTAGTTTGGTCTTTTTTTTTATTAGAGGTTTGAAATCAAAATTTATTTAACCTACTCTATCCGTCCACTTTTAATTGTTATGACGTGATTTTTGAAAGTCAATTTGATTAATTGTTAAAATTAAATTAGACTATATTAATTCGATATATTTAAACAAAAAATTTAGATATTCAAAAGTTATACGAAAAGTATTATAAATTATAATTTTGTACATATGATGAAATATATAGTTTAACTCTAAAAAAGAAAAATATAACAATTGAAAATGAATGTGTTAGTGAAAACTTACAAGATAACAAAAAATACAAGATTACAACTGAAAATGAAATGAAGAAATAATATATCTTCAGTCGACGCGGATATCTCGCTCTCTTTAAGGAGATTCAAGCCCACTGCAACAAATATTTTCACCGGTCCAGCAGTAGTACTCTTTGACTTGTCCCCTCCAGGATACAATAACCTTCACAAAATATAACTCAACAACTCTGGACAAGAGTTGAGTCCAAAGCTCCACAAAAAAAAACACCTCCCTCAACTAATAAGAACTTTCTTTTTGACTAACTTTTTCACTCTATATTTTCTCTTGTATGTTGTGTCTTTCAACCAAATGAAGACCATCACAATTTATACTACAAGAAGTCTTCCTAGCAATGAATAGGAAGATAAATGGTGCAGTAAATAGTGAAGATAATAGCCTTAGGAGTTACATAGGTTACAAAGAATAATGGAGGAATAAAGAATGAAATAAAGTTTGAAGGGTAACAAATGCACCAACGTGCAAATTTTACATTTTGTCAATGGCCAACGTTCACTAGAAAGCAGCAAAGTGCATAATGCCTTGTAATGACCCTTCTTGTCATTTTTGTGTTTTATCTTCTGTGCATCGTTTAGAGCGTTTCTATAGCGATCCCAAGTCATTTATGATTTGCTGGGACTGACAGTTCGGTCACCTGGTCGTTCGTTTGGTTTATTGTGTGAGCTTTAGTGTTTTTGGAGCTTATGAACCTTGAACGATCATTTTCGATCAAAAGTTCAAAAAGATGGCATCGGAATCCAATTCTGACGATTCCATCAATTCCGTAAGGGTCATTTTAGGCTAGTAGCATAGTCGACATGACTCCCGAAGTTTTCAGTGTGAGTTGGTGCGATTAGGCGTTTTAACTTTAAGTTTAAGGCTAAGTTTGACTTTAGTCAACATTCTGAGTAAACGCGCTCGGATGAGAATTTCGTCAGCGCGGCTAGCTCCGGAATATCGAGTTTGGTCTAGTTTGACCCTTCTTTCGTGTCCTGAGGTTTTCGATATTTTTCTGAGCCCTTTTGTGGTTTTTGACTTAAAATGGCCAATGGAAGTAGGACCCACATTTTATCGAAATGACCTCTGATGGTAATTTCGACTGCGCCATTGAGTCCAGAATGTCGACTTTGGTAGGGTAGCATATCTGTTTTATTTTTATCAGGTTCCGAACGGATTCCGAGCACCCCGTCGGAGACTTTGAAGAAATTAGACCAAGCTGAAATCTGGTGCAGCCCTTTAATGACCAGAATTTGGGGTTTTAACGACCAGATTTTTCGGTTTATTAGCGACCAGCTTCATCCTTTATAAAAACCCAAATTTCAGCATTTATGTCTTACTTTAAAGTTGCGATATATTAAGCTATAGAACTTCAAATTGGGCGATTCAAAAGGAGAAGTTGTGAGATTTTTCAAGGGCAACGCATTGGTGAGCTTGGAATCTGATTTGGGAACCCGATTTGAGGTAAATTTTGTGTTTTAACTGCTGTCATAGCTCATTTTCGAGCTCAACTTTTGGAAAACTTTTAGAAGGTGATTTCTTGGCCATTTTAGGTCCGAATCTGGTGATTCAAGAGCCTATATTGTGGGGTTTTTCGTGAGGATCATCGTGGTGTGATTGATTTTAGCAGTTGGACCTTTATATTTGGTAAATTTTTGTAAATACTGCTGCCATTGTTGTTGAATTTTAGCGTAGAATTTGAGTTTTTGGTTGCATGTTCATATTGGGACTGTTTCGAGTCCCGAATTGTGTTCCATTTTTCAACACAAGTTCCGAGAGCTGTTTAGGACCTTTATTTGGGGTTAATTCTGGATTTCTCAACGCGGATCTCTCTTTTTCCATTTTGACCGCGAATTTGGCCCGTCTCCATTTCTTGCGATTTTAGTGTTTAAATGACCGTAATAACGTTGTGACTCTATTTTTGATAGTGTATCAACGTTTCGAGGCCATTCAGAAAGGAAAAGCTCCGGGGAAGTGATTTTTGGAGCGCGCGTGATCTGCGTACAGGTAGGCTACAGTTTCCTTTCTTAGATTGAACTCGAACATGTGAATGCATGTTGATTAGTTGGAATTTGGGTTGGGTAGTTATTGGATCATGCATAAGTATTAAAAATCACATTTTCGGCCTTTTTCTGAGAATTATCGGATAACTGTGAGCATGTTTATTGTTATTAAATGACCTTCTTTGCTATATGGAGTACTTGTATGTTTGAATACTGGTTATCAGAAGTATGTTGGGCCTTAGTTTAGGTTTGACTAGGGCTTGCCTTAGAAATGCATGATTCGAAGTCAGTAGGACTTAGTTTAGCCCCGACGTCGCTCGACCGGCTTAAATCCTTGTAGACTGGTGTAGCAGACTTGAGTCTGATAGTTTGGTCCTTAGCTAGACGATGAGCTCGCTCCGACGATAGTTATCCTTATTTCTTCGATGTTACGGCTTCACGAGTTACGTTGGTGACAATGAATTTCGCTCCGCGATTCAAAGTTGATTTTCGATTCGGCTTCAAGGACTTACATTGATTAGCTAAGTGCGGATGGTGTTCCACGGGTATTTATGATTATGGATAGATAGAGACTCGTTCAGCAGCTCTATCGACATCTTTGTCGGGTATCCGGATTTAAGGTCCGGCCTCGACCATCCACAAACTTATGTAAAGCATCCGGTTAGAGGTCCGGCCTCAAGTATGTAGAGCATCCGATTAGAGGTACGCCCTCAGTTACTTATATTTTGTGATTGGCTACTTGTGTAATTCTGGTGAGCGTCCGGTTCAAGGCCCGACCTCGGTACCGTCATATTCTACTATTTGGTTTGGAGCATTTGGTTCGATGTTCTTTGGCCTTGAGTTCTATTCTCCTTAGTTATAGTTATTCTGTGTACTCGTCGGGCTTATGGGGGTCCGTTCGGGTTTTTATTTAAACTTGCGCACGAGTGTACCTTCTGGACTTATGGGGGTCCAGTTAGGTGTAGTTAGCTTATATATTAATTTAGTTAGATCTTTATACACTCGTGTGCATTCCATTGTTACTTAGGCTTCCGTTCTTGACCTCTAGTTATGTGATTCCGTCTTTTCATATTGCTTTATTTTTCTAGTTCAGTCGGCCTATGATGCCTACTGGGTACCTGTTGTTTGGTACTCATGCTACGCTCTGCATCTATTTTCGTGATGCAGGTCCGAGCACCAATAGCCAGCGTTGATCGAGTTTGGAGCATTCTGGTCTGGAAACGGGGGTGAGCACACGGCGTTTTATAGTATTTCAGTCTCCATCTGTATATATAAAAACTTGTCTTTTACTTTTCCAGACAGTCTAGTTTCGGTGGTCCACTGTTGAGACTTGTACTCGTTTTGTTGGTAGCTCTGTACTAGTGACTTCCAGGTTCAGGGAGGGATCCTTAATTGTATTTATGTTTTGGTTTGCTTATGTTGTTATAGTAATTTTGCTTACTCTTGTTTAGTTTCTACCCTCACACCCATTACGTGTTGTTCTGAGTTACGGGTTGGCTTACCTACTGGTGGGTTATAGTGGATGCCTTCATGACTCGAGAAATTGGATCGTGACATGCTTATGGTCATTAATTGACACTAGTGATTAGGCACAAATGCATGTAACTCCAACGTCTATATTTTATCTTCATTGTGGAAGAATAGCTATTAAGCCTAAGCCATTCTTATGTGAGACAATTTAATAATAAATAAATATTAAAATGTTCAAAAAACTAACAGAACGTAAAAAGTAATAAAAAGTCACCAACTTGGCAAGAATTCAAGAACAAATCTCAATCCTTAATCAACAATCGCGAAGAATCGTCACATTTCCTTTTTCAATTCAGTTTTTTTACAAAATCAATTAGAACGTAATAAGTAATAAAAAGCCACCAACTTGGCAAGAATTCAAGAACAAATCTCAATCCTTAACCAATAAATCGCGAAGAATTGTCACATTTTCTTTTTCAATTCAGTTTTTTTACAAAATCAATTTTATAAATCCATTCTATATTTAAGAGTTATACATTTTTTTTTAAAAAATTAATTCAAATAAAATATATTTCCTATAAGAGAAATTGTTATAATAATATATTAATAGAAGGACAAATAAGCTATTGTATCGCTATTAACTTTTTTGCGTAATTTCACCGCGACAAACAAAATAAGAAGGCGCTAATCACCCAATATATAAGTATATCCTAAAATTGAGAGGATTATTAATCGCAGGGCAAGAAAGTGAGGGTGTTAGGGTTTCCAATTCCGATTCTTCACCTGCAAATTGGGACCGAAGAAGAAAGAGAGAGAAAGATGTGGCACGAGGCTCGGAGGTCGGAGAAGAAAGTTCACGATATGATGGACGCTGCTCGTAAGAGAGCTCAAAGACGGGCCATCTATCTCGCTAAACGCCGTGGCGATCCTCAGCAATCCATTCAAGCCATCGGCTCTCGCTGTCGTATCTACCGCGACGATGCTCTTTACCAAGCCACCGAGGATCAGCAGGGAATGTATGATCTTCTTTTCATGTTTTTGTTTTTCCGTTCAAGTCATTCTAGGGCTTCACTCTGTTGACACTGAATTTTATTATTTGTGTTTGAGATGCTTCAATATGGAAAAGTTTCATACAATTGGAATGCAAGAACCAACAAGTACAATACAATGAAACATGGTAGATATTGATTATTCAATTATTGTATAGAAAACAGACGACATTAACTACACAAGGATGCATGTTTGCAGTGAACTGACTTTTTTACTTCTTTATACTTGTTTGGTGTTTACTATTTAGGTTCTACACTTCATGTTTTTTTTTTTAAAGATAATTCGTTTGGTAAATTTCTGAATATATTTTCTTGTTATGGTCCGCATCTCACTGGCGCAGGTAAGGATTTTGTTGGAATCACCATCTTTGTTTCATTGCTTTCAAGAGTTGAAATGTACAGGCCTACGGTAAAAACAATAGTCTAATAAATAAGGATATTAGTAGGCAAGTCATAATACCACTATCTTGTTTTCAAGCTCATATTGTTTGATATCATACTTCTATATGCCTCTTCTTTCTCCCGATGAAATCAATCATCCTAAAAGTGTTGTTGTTGTGCTGAGGAATTTTAGTATCATGATTTCCTAAGGTTTGGTGTTTACTGATCCAAAGTCATCAGAACATTTGAAACTAGTTAAGATTTATGTGGTGATGCTTATCATTCTCTTTCTGACTTAGATAAAATTTACATGCTGACAATGGTTTCATTATTTTTTTAAGTGCTTATTTCTTTATATATGTATCAGGATACCTTGGAATGGGAAACAAGACATTTTGATCGACAGGTCACTCCACAACTCTTACAGTGATAGAACACTTTGTCATATGAGATTTCGCCTTTTCATATAATTGACATTTGACTATTATCCGACAGATTTGATGGCCGTGCTCTTCTTGATTTCATTCGTGATCCTAGTTCCCGACATCGTCGGGCCCCAGAAAGAACAGAGGAAGAGGAAGAACTAGAAGAGTTTGTTAATTTTCAGCGTTATCGGGATTTAATTAAGCATCGGCGTAGAGGATGTCGGTACTTTTTTGTTTTTTTTACTATCCTTACATTTTGCTATTCATTATAGGATATTTCTTTCTTATTAGGCTTTTAGAAATAGTTCAGTGAATATTTCGGGGACACATTCTCTGCCCAAGTTAACACTATGTATTGACAGTTAAAGATGAAGAGGGTATGCAACATGTTAATCAGGAGATGGAGGCTAAGACCACTGCACTTCTCGGCTCTGACAGGTTTCTATTTTCTGTCCTTATTTTTCACTTCAGATCGTTTGCCTTTTAGTTGCCATTTGTTCACTCTCCCTACTCTGCAAAGAGCTGAAGATCAATCAAATAAGAAAGGAAGAAGAAAATGTGAGAAAATGTGAGAGTTTTCTATTCTCCATAGCCTTGGACCAAAGTGAAGTCTATTGGTTTAACCATTGATTCAAACTTGTTGATCATTGCATTACTGATGTTGTGTAGCGTTCTGAATTTTGTTTGCTTTAAGTTGTGTCTACAATGTAGAAACTAGTGCTTAATGTTTAATTAGTGCATAATCACTCTTTTTTTTGTTTGAGTTGATAATCACTCATAACTCAAAGATATTAAAGAACTCTTTGAAGGAAGAGTTGCACAGTTTGTCCTTTTGAAAGAGGAAAATAATGCTTGAGGGGGTGGATCGATGCGGTGTTGCTCCATTGGCCCCCCTGTGGTAACATGGAAAGTGAGAAATAGTGGAGGAATTAATGGAGATTTGGCAGCACCAGAGAACACACAAAGCTTTGAAGCAAATCTGGAGAACTATTCCGCTGTGCATATTCTGGACTATCTGGCTAGAAAGAAATAAAGCTTGTTTTGATGGGCAAAAAGACCATATTTCTAGAGTTAAAAACAAGTATTTACATAATTTGTTTTGTTGGTGTAGATACCTCTGCTTAAGTTGCAAGTACTGGGTTTTCAAACTGAGATTTTACTTTCTGGGTTTACCAGATCAAAGAATCCCAACAATCAAGGAAGGGGAGTAGTTTCCTTGATAATATACATCAATATATGGAGTTTTTGGAACTGCCAGGGAGATCTTGTAATTGATTGTACGGATATTCCCAGCAGTCTTTTGTAACTTTTGTTTTTGGTACCTTGGTACTTGGTCAATAAACCTTTACCTTATCATAAAAAAAGAAAAATAAACTAGTAGAGTGTTTGAAGGGGTTGACAATGAGTTTGTGCGATTGAAGATTAACCTCTGGTGTCTTGTTTTGGTGTACCCATGAGATACCTATCTGTATAGAAATTTGAGTTTCTTTCTGCCTTGTTTATTATTAATATTCCTAGTAAAGAAAATCACACTATATAAAAAGTATATTGAACATTCTTGTTTGCTACAACGTAGATGTCTAATATTCATCAATTTCATGTGCGACATTTCCTATATTATAATGTATGGTTTTTACTATCTTTCACAACTATTAGTATTTTATTTTTCACTTTCTATCAGCTTTTATAATGTGAAGGCAAAAATATACTTCTTTGGATGGGTATTGTCATTTTTTATGCTTAAATAAATGTTCACTATAGAGATGATAAGTTAGTACAGAGTTGTACTGGTAATAGTTAGTGTCTTGAATTGTTTCAGCTCCGAGTGTTTTGTGATTAATTAAAACTTGTTATATGTTTGTGGGTTTTCTTGGTGGTCTGTGATATAACACTTCTCAACTGGGTTTTTACATTATATAGTCTAATTTGCTAGGCACTTGTTGCTTTCTAAAATTTCGGTTTTTCAGACCTCAGCTTTCTCAGCCTCCAGTGAGCAAGGGGTCGTATTCACAAGTGGGTTTCTCATATGATGGAGAGGGGAAAGATGAAGCTCACTTTTCGGATGGTGAAGAAGAAGATGAAGATGACGATGATGATGAGGAAGAAGAAGATTTTAACAGTGATGATAGCAACGATGAAGTGATGGAGTCAATTGCCAAGGATTATGGTGTGAAAAGGTATGGATGGCTTGTCTACATGGACAAAAAGGCCAAGGAGGAAGAAAGGAGGCAAAGAGAAGTTATTAAGGGAGATCCTGCAATAGTAAGTTGGCTAAATGCACACTTGATAGTTGCAAAATTTTAGTATGCTATCAGACTAATCATGCCTCTGCAGAGGAAGCTGAGTCGCAAAGAGAGAAGAAAAGCTTCTCAACTAGAAAGGGAGAGGGAAAGAGAAGCTGCCCGTATTACCGGTAGTAGAGTTCTCCATCATGATCCCTATCGGTACTCTAGTTCTTTTGCATCTATCACACTTACTCGTGTATACTTTAAGTCAGGTTGTTTGACTTGTTCGATCGCTCTGTTTTCTCTACCTCTTATGCAGTGAATCTCGTCGAAGTCCGACATATGAAGCTTATTCACGTTCCAGAAGGTTTCTTATCTTTTGTATTTTATTCATGCACTTTTAAATGGCCAGTGGTCTTCCTAATGTTGGTTTAATCATTTTTCCATCTGCAGATCCAGGTCAAGGTCTATCTCATACTCCCCTCCCCATTCAAGGCGCTACGAACGTGGAGGCAAATCTGATGATATTTACCAAGGCAAAGAGAGAACTCCGAAGATAGAGTATATTACTGAATTTGGTGGCGCAGATGATGATAACAAGCCTAAAGTTGAAGGATATTCTCCACCACCATCTCCTCCACCTCGAACTGATCCATTAAGCCGGTCGGAGCACTTGACCTTTAATTCTTGCAAAGCTAGATTGGACAGTCTTTTCTCTGCTGCAGCTTTTCATCCATTTGTTAGCTGAGGAACTTAATGTGGTTTAGAATATATCACCATTTACACCTGTTCGAATAACTGTCAAGGGGAAGAGGGAGCAAGTCTCCTTTTTCACTGTTCAGTTTGCATGATAAATGAAACATTTCTTGTTTAAAATCTCACTTTTCTGCAGGCCATCAACTGGTCGTATTCTTGAGGCCCTCCATGTAGATCCTGCATCTGGGGTATCTATTGATAAGGATAAGAGTGGCCAAATGTTGAAAACACCAACAAGGTGCATATTCTAACGCCTTTCCACTTTCTGGTTATTTGACTGTTTGTTCTTTCCCTTCCCCACATATTTGTTTGTGCTTGTGTATGAGTCTCCTTAAAAAACAAGCCAGTTACTAATTTGTCCTTTTTTGGTCTTGGCAGTGCGTCTTCAGCACTATCAAAGTTGAACAAGACAACTAGTACTTCAAGCCTCTCTAAACAGCAGGGTGAAAAGAAGGAAACACCTCAGGAGAGACTTAAGCGGATTATGAGCAAACAATTGAACAAACAAAGTATACATTACTTCATGTGCATCTCAGGAGTGAACTGTGTCTTCAATAATGTGCTGCATGCAGCAATATAACAAGAATTAGGACTTCGTCTCTTCATTTTCTTTGATGAAAAGATGATATCATGTCTCTTCTTTTTGTATGATTATGTGGGTCATATTGTTGCATGCATGTTTGCATACATTGGGTTGTACATTTTACCTAACTGATGTGTTTTGCAGTCAAGAAAGATACAGCTATTGAAACTGCCAAGAAAAGAGAACAAGAGAAACAGAGGCTTGAAAAGCTGGCAGAGACGAGCCGCGTAAGCCGGTATCGTCGCCGAAGCCGTAGTAGAAGTTACAGCCGTTCCCCTCGAAGGTACTAATGCTCAGCCTTTTTGTTATACTGTTTTTGATGTGTAGGAGAGTTTTATTTGTCGGAAGCAAATAATGTTCCTTACCTTTTCTCCTTGTTTCTTCATAATTTAAAGGGATTTCTGAATTTGTTGATTAGAAATTGAGTGATGCCTGTCTACAAGTTGCATGCTAGTGGACTAGAGGCCGTCATTCCCGTCTAGAATGTTTGCTCGCCTATTCATGTAGGAAACTTTTGTAATTTTTTTTACGGCTAACCTATTGTAGGTTCGGTGGTTTGGTGGGGGAGTAATTAAAGAGTAGATGAATTAAAATGGGTTGAGATCATATTGACTGTCCAAATAATTCGGTACTTAGGGTTAACTTAAAACAAGATTAACCTACCTTTAAACCAAAGCTATCTTCAGTTGTTGGTTCACTTCTGTTCCTTGCAGCAAGCATGCATGCCCAGCTCCCTTCAGCCTTTAGTCTTCATCTGCATCTCCATCTCTCATCAGTTTTGCTTTTGGTGAAACTTTTTCAAAGAGTTGAAATCAAAGCTGCTCTTGATCTGTCAATATCAGAAATTTGAGATCCCTAACCTACTTAGCAGAAGACCAATCCCGGACAAACTGTGCCTCAAGTTTTTTCTCCATGGATTGTGTGATATTGAGGATGTGTTTTCCGTCTGTTGGGAACATGTAACCTTTAATAGAGCTGGCTTAGAATTGGACGAGGAGTGATGCCATTCAAAAACTGGTCCTTGATCTTCTGAAGTTAAGTATGTGAGTCTGTATTTTTTTTTCCTTTTCTTTTGGGTGGTGGGGGTGTAGTCGAAGTAATGGACTGAAAAGGGAGTAGGCACTTGTTTGTTTTTCTTTTAAAATGCATTTGTTGTTGTCTGATGGAGAAGTCACATTTGAGCTCGTAACAAAGTCAAAAAAAATGACGAGTAGAGAGTTGATTTTATTTGAGACTGCTTAAGTTGAGGAATTCCTATAGTGCTGACGGAGAAAAATACTGCTTAAGTTAAGGAATTCCTATAGTTCAGACGGAGAAAAATAAGTCACTTGTTTCATTTGTTGGTGGACTCCTAGATGTAGAATCAGCAACTAATTTCCAAATGTTCTTTTAGAACGAAATTAATGGTTTGTACTGGAAAATGACATTCTATAATTAGTAGTAGTACTAAAAATGTTTGAAAAACTTGTACGTGAAGTTGGGTGTTTCAGTTGAGATTCTTTTCTAATCAAGAAAAAATTTATTGATCCTAATAACTTAATGTTATGTATAGTGGGATAGAGGAAATGTCAAGGAAGTGCAAGAGAACATTATTGCTTATGCTTGCATTCTTGGGGAATGCAGACCAAAGTGTGTGGTTAGATAGTTGTCGAGTGTTTGCTGAACTATTCTGCAGTTTCTGTTGATACATGGGCATGGATGTAGTTTTCTGTTTATGATTCGAGTTGGACGAGTTGAGTTATGACCTGTTGCTACTCTATACTGAACTAAACCCACTTGGGCCAAGCAAAAATATGGATGTTCAGGTAGATCAGTTCAATTACTCAACCCGTTTAACCTTCCCATTTGGCACCTAGTCAGAAGACTTCTTGAATCCTTCAGCAGCGTTTGGTTCCTCAGTTTCTGGCTCGGAACAAGCTTCTAACATTGCCCAACTAACAGAAAACATCTTTAGAAGAAAAATTTGAATAATATTTAGCAGTGTCTATAAAATGTTATGTACTAATCTTTTTCTTTCTCAGGTTATCTAGTTTTAGTTCTGCACTCAAATTGAATAATATTTAGCAGTGTCTATTCTTCTGTTCGTTTTTTTGTAAAGAAAAAGGTGGTTGATTTTCTCATCATAAATCTCTTCTGTAAAATGGATGAAGGCATCGACGTAGCCGGAGTCCCAGCAGAGAAAGTTCTCGTAGATATCGCTCACGTTCAAGGTCTTGCTCACGGTCGCGCACTCGCTCTTGCTCACATTCGCCTTCGCATTCTCACTCTAGTTCACGCTCTCTTTCTCGTTCCATTTCCCGGTCTCGTTCACCTCGGTGAGTCCCGATTGTGGTTTTGCCTTTTGGTTTTAATGTGCTAGATGACTTACATGAGCTGATATTGCAGTAGGAGACGATCAAGATACTGATACTTCAGGCATGACTGGATGCGTAAACCCGCTAAAGGTGAACGAGTGTTAGCTGTGGGCGATATATATTACTGATGTATTGTTGTACTGGTAAATTTACAGCTGAAGCTGAATTTGGGTTGATGATGTGAACTTTTATTCCTGAGTTGTGTTTATTGTTAGTTGCTTTTTGAACTTGCTGAAGAATATTTAGCGTGACAATTATATTATTTCAGCTCCTTTAGTAGGATGATGCATCATTCCAGAACTTGTGCCCTATGTCGATAACCCCTTAGATACTCCATCCGTTCGTGTTCACTTGGAAGCAAACCAGTTTGGGCAAGTGTATACATACTTGAGTATCTTTCATACATCTTATAGCTGGTAGCAGGTGATACAAGTCAACCATTAACTTAAATTATTGCGTCAAAGCAAGCAGACTCTTCCTCGATCTGTTAAGCGTCACTAGTCTGAATCAAGTTTTTTTTGTCATATCCCATATTAAAACATAAAGAGGATTAAACTTCACTAGTTACAACTTCTCTTGACATGAAAGAAAGTGTCTGTAATCAAATCAGGCATTTCATTCTAAACTTCACTTTTAAGATGCATTGAGATTTCCATTTTGACCATTTTATTGATGCGCTTAATATATATATATAACTCGGTTAGGTACATATATTACATGGGAATTAACTTGTAAGTAGCAAGTAAATAATGAAGATTCGAATGTTTTTTGATAGAAAATATGAAAATCCATGGTAGTAAATTACATCTGCATATTATAAATTTCAATAAGTCGACATTGTCTAGACATGAACAAATGGGTTTACTATCCCAACTCATTAATGATGCAGAGAATTATAACAGAGCTTGAATGCATTAAAGATCGAAGTGTTTGGGAGAGATATATTATACTCATTTGAGTACAGTCATTGATTCAAGGAGCAGCAACCCCTCCTATCAACCTGTCCTTAGATAACCCAAAATAAGTATATTGAAGGGGACTAAATGAGCACACATCGAAAAACTTGTATACAGCGCCCTCCGATCTGATATTTAATCCTCACATTAGTATCAACAAAAAACATCTATCAAATATCGGCAAGAATCCTCCCATTGTAAAGAAATGATCTCAACTTGATTGCCCAGCAGAAAATAAGAAATGATCTCAACTTGATTGCCCAGCAGAAAAATCTTATCTCAACTTTATTGCCCAGTACAGTGCCCGACACATGTGATAGAATGGATCCGCAAGTCAAGAATGCGTATTACTAAAGTGCAAGCCGGCATATTGGGTTTCTTTTGATGAGACCTAGATCCACCTGCAAAAAGAACAAGGTCAAACATTACATCGCTGAGAAATTGTACCGCAGTTAATCAACCAAGTGCCAATTATACCTTGGGACCACAAAGATCTCTGATGTTGTCGATTCCGTAGAGAATCATGGTGGGCCTGGTGCACGAAGACAAGTATAATAAGCTTCAACAAAGCATGTGAACATAATTTCATTACATGAAATGCCCAATAAAGATTTTACACCATACCCCAGGTAATTCGAATGACAGATTCATGATACATTCTTGTCAACAGTGCAATCTAAACCAACAAAGAGACCATATCTACCCTCTGCTCCCCTCCCTCGTGATAATTCAACCACAATCAGCTACTCGGGTCACATTAATTACCAGCCCATAGTCCCTTCTCTCTCTCTCCCTCCCCACCCCCTTAATTCTCTTTTCTATCTTGGTCACATTTCAAAGTCCTGCAAATAACTGCAGCTACACTAAAAGCCAGAAGACTTACAATCTGTCAACTAGCAAGAATTGCAATAATCAGTCAGAAACTATTGCAAGCATTGCTGAGAGAGAACCTAAGTCGTTGAGGCTTTCAACTTTTCAGCAGTTAACAATTTGGAGCGACACCAAAAACCAACTGATACCTTTTACTACTCTTGGGACCTACTTCTGTTATGCCACAAACCTCTCCAACTTGCAACTAAAAAAGCATGCAAATGATCCAGAGTTCAAACCTTGAGCATTTAACTATCCCGTGTTTGCACAAGATCGATGCTTCGCAGGTACAAATTAAACTCTGAGTGAAGAAAATTATACAAACTAGAGTGGCTTTACTAGTTAAAAGTTCTCCTTACAAGTTCAATAACTAATAAGTTCAAACATACAAACAACTCCCACTTATATCAATACCGCCCAGCAACATAGGTACAAGAAGTTAGTTTTGATTTATAAATAAGAACATGTTGCTGCTAACAGATCGTATACCTCTCAAGGGAAAGGCCCCAGGCAATAACCCGAACATCTTCTGGCAGACCCATAGGAAGAAGCATTTCAGGCCTAAACATACCAGAATTTCCAACTTCCACCCATTTCTTAAAGCCTTCATGGTAGCTGACAAAACAAAAGGATATGACATTAATGCTGAGTTGAACAATTGTGTATTTACGTTAAAGATCCTACTACAACCTGAAAATTTCCATGCTGGGCTCAGTATAAGGGTTATAAGCAGGTTTGAACCGAAGCTTGGACATTCCTGTAATTAGAAAAAGAAAAGTAAACCAATAATTATCCCTCTCATAATTAAGAGCTCATGCAAATGAGTTGGACGTGATATCAATGCAAGCTTTATCTTTTCTAGGAGACCAAGGCTTGAGAAGACATTGATGTACTAAAAATAGAACATAAGCACGAATACAAGCACAGTGGTAGTTGGTTACCTAGACGAGAAAAGAAGTCATGAAGAACACCAATCAGGTCACCAAGAGTGAGTCCACGATCACATATTAAACCTGGAAAAGAAACCATGACAATATGTTCATGGAACTGTTAACAGGAACAAAGTGTAAACAAAGAACAAGTTTACTTACAGTACTACCTAACACAGAGTTCAACACAAGTAGTAAGAGCTATGAAACGAATAGAATCTAAAGCCACAACTTGGCGTTGTAATCACCTACAGTACAGAATAAATAGTATAGAGAAGTCTTTTGAGTTAACGGAAAGTGTGTGTAACATTTGGTTTACAGCATAAAACTCTGAATTGCTAATTAAAGCTTTGTATAACAAACACAACATTTGGTTTTCTGAGCAAAAGGTTTGGTACCGCGGAAGAACAAGAGAAGAAAAAAACATATCAAGGAACCGGAAAACATGAATGACACGAAATTTGTATAACTATATAGCAACCTTCTATCTGATGAAATTCAGCAAGATGTGTTCGATCAGCTGCTTCATTTCTGAAAACACGATCAATAGAATAGTATTTCTTGGGGGCGAATGGCTTCTGCAATAATGTATAGCACAGGTTTGAAATGCAAGAAGTAAAATCAATATATGAAACTATGATTCTGGATATGGTGAATCATTTGGACCTGCGCTAATGCATACAACATTCTTGACGAAACAGCAGTAGTGTGTGTCCGCAAAAGATTCTTGTTCGCTTCCTCTCTTTTCCAATCATACCCATATCTAAGCAAGAAGAGCTGTTAAATACTGAGTATAGAAACGTCAAAACCTTGACAAGTGTGAGTGACATTGAATATCATACCCCCTAGATTGGTAACCACCAGATTCATGAATTTCTTTTACCCGCTCAACATAATCTTCTGGAAGCATCTTTGTAGAGGAAGGCACTATATTCAAACAAATAATTCATTAGAAGAAACTCAGATGAGGCAGTAAAATGTAAACTCAAACTTACCTTTCAAAAAGAAAGTATCATGTGAATCACGGGCAGGATGCTGTTGGGGCTGGAAAAGTGCATCGAAGTTCCAAAAGCTGCAAACCATATTAACATATACTTTTTTGACAAGAATTAAAACAAATACTTATCCTAACAATTTTTACTAGAGAACATGACAGTGCACAAATCACCATTAGCTATACACCAGAGAAGACTCCTAAATGGATTACATTGTGAAATGTATGGTTTACCATCAGTTTGAGCTTGAAAGCTCATGAATATTGAATAGCTATATTTTACCATCCATCTTCAATAAATGTGATTGTTTACCATCAGAAGCTCATGAATATTCCAACATGAAAAAAATGGTATTTAGAAATTGGTTTACAGAAGAGGTACTTTGAAACTGTTATGTATTAGGAAGTAGGAACTTTATCAAGTAAAATGACAACAGCCAAAACATGTTTCTCTAATGGAGGATAAAGTGGGCTTGACTCAAAATACTTACATATCAACCTCTTAACGAAGAGTCATGCAAAGAAGATGGGACCCTCCAATTATTCAGATAAAAGTAAAATGACTAGGAGATGCGCCATTTTCCTAGTTCAGTTATTTCATATAACCTAACAAGTTTTTACTTTGGGAAGATGTTCCATCAATTATGAAGGGCTCACTTGTATTTATGACTGAGGAAAAGACTAACAAAATAAACAATAGCTTACCTGCTTTCGACATAATTATTCGTTGGCATCTCCTCAAACCTGCATAATTCAAATGAAATGTCGCACTTACAGTCCACTCCAGAGAATTTCCAAATAAATAACTAAATATATATATAGACACATTCATCTATACACATGCATTTATACAGTCTCCATATATAGACACGAGAAAAGGTCATTTAGTCATACCCCATATTAAGAAAAATCGTTTGTACCTGCCGCCTAACCTGCAACAAGATGGTAAGATTTAATCAACACGCGAGGGAAGAAAATTTGGCCTCAGTTAGCTAACAGAAAAAAAATCAATTTAAGGTCACAGCAACAATCAATAATGAAAAAGGGAACCAAAACACGCCTTGAGCAATGGATGAAGATGGCCACCTTCAACTGGCTGACCTTTAGCACTGAAGTTGTACTCTTTAAATTCCAATTCCTTCCAGTCACCCCTTCAAAAGAACAAGCAACATATGTTAATTAGAACATAAACTAAATGCTTCGTCCATCATGGAATTAGTGGATCCCTACTTAGATTAATTATTCAAACACGTTAGTTTGTATGAAATAAATATTGAGTACTCCGAAACCATCAGTGAAAACTGCATATTGCAACTTTTCCCATTTACCCGGCCCATCAATTTGTTTTGTTTTTTAAACATAAAAATAGCAAGTGCTGTCCACTTTTTTGATTAGTAATTGAAAAATAGACCACATCTAAAAACTGTTAGAAATGTGGAAGTAAAAACTCTAAAAGCTAAAACACAAATAAGCTCGAGCCTCGAGCACATTGTCTTGGAGTTTGAAAATCCTACATGTGAAACTCCGATGACAGTCGAAACTCTGAAGCATAAGTACTAGAGTTCGAATCTGAAGAAGAAGATAAAAAAGTACACTTTCCTGGAGATTCACATGTAGGGACTTCTCAAACTCAAAAACAATGTCAAACTCCATCAATTTTTGGAGCTTGATTAAATTAGAGCATTTACCAACTGCCTTAGCAATTGATACAAATTCCTATTCAGGCATTATCCTAAAGTTGATTGTCACATTCCAAAATACTAGTTTTTCCAGTAATTTAACCCGAGCTGTGCGCATGACTGAATGACTTAGCTATCTTTTTACGAGGAACTAACAGTTTTTTCTTTCCAAATGAGTCGGAAAGTTACCTCTGTAAATTTTCTCGAGTGAGATCAGTCGCTACTCTTTTCCTTTTTGGGGCATATTCGGGACCTTTTCTTACGGAATTTCCTTTCCAAACCCTAGAAAGAGCAGCAGTAAGAAACATATTTAAGAACCAGCATTTGAACATGTATTAGGATAACTGTGAGATTACATCCTGTAAACGTCAAGTGCTGGAGAAAGGATATTAAAGAATAGATAATTACTGCTGAATTATTAGTTTTCTTCGCTTTAGAGCATCAATATCCTCCTGATTGACAGCCTGCAAAGCATTGCTTTGTTACAGTCAAATTGATTAATATAATAGTCAACTAGCTACAAAACCATAACTAATTTCCTGTGTGGAGGAGAGCTATTAGTAAAGATGAAAGGTGAGCAAAAAGTGAAGGGTTGGGGAATAAGATAACCACGGGCTACAAACTATATACCTCGTCATTTTGTATCCGCAACAGCAAATTTTTAACTTTGTCATCAGCATGTTGGACCTACATGAAGTCAACAAATAGACTATGTGAGAAATATTGGAGAAAATATTATTGAATTGTGTATCTAAATTGTTACATTGAGACCCTATTTATAGACACTACATTGGAATCCTTTTTCAACTAGAATTCCTATTCTTACTAACTAGAATTCCTATTCCTACTAGAATTCCTATTCCTATTCTTATTTCTACTCCTATTCTAAGTAAGAAATACTTATTCCTATTCTAACACTCCCCCTCAAGCTGGTGCATACAAATCATATGCACCTAGCTTGTTACAGATGTAATTAATACGAGGACATGTGAGAGACTTGGTGAACATATCTGCAAGCTGATCATTTGACTTCACAAATTTTGTAACAATATCTCCGGAGAGTATCTTTTCTCTGACAAAGTGACAGTCAATCTCAATGTGCTTAGTCCTTTCATGAAACACTGGATTTGATGCGATATGAAGAGCCGCTTGATTATCACACACAAGTTCCATCTGATCAATTTTGCCAAATTTTAGTTCTCCCAGTAACTGTTTGAGCCAAACTAACTCACAAGTTGCTGTCGCCATTGCTCGATATTCTGATTCTGCACTAGATCGAGCAACCACATTTTGTTTCTTACTCTTCCATGACACCAAATTACCTCCAACTAAAACACAATATCCGGATGTCGAACGTCTGTCAAAGGGTGTCCTGCCCAATCAGCGTCTGTATATCCAATGATATGCTCATGACCTTGATCCTCAAAGAGTAGTCCTTTACCGGGGGCTGACTTTATATATCGAAGAATACGAACAACTGCTTCCCAATGACTATCACAAGGGGAAGTCATAAACTGACTTACAACACTCACGGGAAAAGAGATGTCTGGTCTAGTCACTGTGAGATAATTCAACTTTCCAACAAGTCGTCTATACCTTTCAGGATTACTAAGTGGCTCCCCCTGTCCTGGAAGAAGTTTAACATTCGGATCCATCGGAGTGTCAATAGGTCTACATCCCATCATTCCTGTCTCCTCAAGAATGTCTAAGGCATACTTGCGTTGAGAGATAACAATGCCTGATCTAGACTGAGCAACCTCAATACCTAGAAAATACTTCAATCTGCCAAGGTCTTTAGTCTGAAAGTGCTTAAAAAGATGTTGCTTTAAATCGGTGATACCATCTTGATCATTACCGGTGATAACAATATCATCAACGTAAACAACCAAATAGATACATCGACCTGGTGCAGAATGTCGATAAAACACAGAGTGATCAGCTCCACTACGAGTCATGCCAAACTCCTGAATTACTGTGCTGAACTTCCCAAACCAAGCTCGAGGAGACTGTTTCAGACCATAGAGTGACCTACGCAATCGACATACAAGGTTACTAGACTCCCCCTGAGCAACAAAACCAGGTGGTTGCTTCATATAGACTTCTTCCTCAAGATCACCATGCAGAAAAGCATTCTTTATGTCCAACTGATAAAGAGGCCAATGACGAACGGCAGCCATAGATAGAAAAAGACGAACAGATGTTATTTTAGCCACAGGAGCGAAAGTGTCACTATAATCTAGCCCAAATATCTGAGTATACCCTTTGGCGACAAGGCGAGCCTTAAGTCTATCAACCTGACCGTCTGGACCAATTTTGACTGCATAAACCCAACGACAACCAACAGTAGATTTACCTGCAGGAAGGGAGACAAGCTCCCAAGTACCACTCTTATGTAAAGCAGACATCTCATCAACCATAGCCTGCCTCCATCCAGAATGAGAAAGTGCTTCACCTGTAGTCTTAGGAATGGAAACAGAGGACAAAGACGACACAAAGGCATAATGGGGTGATGATAGACGATGATAACTTAAGAAGGTATAATGCGGGTTAGTATTTCGAGTAGATCGTATACCTTTTTGAAGTGCAAGCGGTGGGCTAGGTAGAGGCAAGTCCGCAGTAGAAGCAGGGTCTGGCGCATGACATGAATCATCTGGGACTAGGGTGGGACGGCGATGATAAGTTAGTAGTGGTGGCACTGCAACTGGAGATGTAGACGTAACTGTAGATTCCTCAAATGTTGGCACAGGTAAAACTTGAGGTATGGGTAAGACCATAGATACATCAGTATGATCAGAAGATGTATAGTAAGGTTGAGACTATCGATGAAGATTATGTGAATAACAACGATACCCTTTTTGAACTCTAGAGTAACCAAGAAAGACACATTTGAGGGCACGAGGAGCTAATTTATCTTTCCCTGGGGCTAAATTATGAACAAAGCATGTACTCCCAAAGACACGAGGGGGAATAGGATAGAGATGTGACTGAGGAAACAGTATGGAATGTGGAACCTGATTCTGAATAGACGAAGAGGGCATTCTGTTAATTAAATAACAAGCTGAAAGGACTGCATCGCCCCAAAAACGCAGCGGAACATGGGATTCAATGAGGAGAGTGCGAGCAGTCTCTATGAGATGCCTATTCTTTCTTTCTGCGACACCATCTTGTTGAGGAGTGTATGGACAAGATGTTTGGTGCATGATTCCGTGATGGGACATAAATTGCTGAAATTGGGATGATAAGTATTCTAAGGCATTATCACTACGAAAAGTACGAATAGAAACACCAAACTGATTTTGTATTTCAGCAAAGAAACTTTTGAAAATAGAAAATAACTCAGAACGATCTTTCATTAAAAAAACCAAGTACATCTTGAATAATCATCAATGAAACTAACAAAATAACGAAATCCTAAAGTGGAACTGACTCTACTAGGACCCCAAATATCAGAATGAACTAATGAAAAAATAGACTCTGAACGACCCTCAGTACTACGAGAAAACGTAGCACGAGTGTGTTTCCCAAGTTGACACGACTCACAATCTAATGTAGATAAACTAGACAAACTAGGCACCATCTTTTGCAGTTTGGATAGACTCGGATGTCCCAAACGTTTGTGAATTAGATCTGGGGAATCTGTAACGGAGCATGCTGTCAAGGATTTTGAAGAGGTAAGATAGTAAAGGCCTTGTGATTCATGTCCTGTTCCAATCATCTGTCCCGTACTGCGGTCCTGTATGAGAAAAAAATCATCGAAAAAAGTTATACTACAATGTAGGGATTTCGTCAAACGACTAACAGATGCTAGATTAAAAGGAGAACCAGGAACATAAAGAACAGAGTTTAGGGTGACAGAAGATAGGGGTTTGGCTTTTCCAACCCCTTTTGGTTTTGTCTGGATCCCATTGGCTAAAGTAATAGATGGAAGAGATTGCGAATAAACAATATCGGATAAAAGTGATTTATTACCAGAAATATGATCAGAAGCCCCAGAGTCCACGACCCATGTTCCAACAGTACTAGATTGCGACACACAAGCAAAAGAATTACCCGCAACAAACACATCAGGTTGTGCAACCGAAACTACTTGTGGAGACGTTTGCTTATTTGCACGATACTGAAGGAACTCATCATATTCTATCTGAGCAATATGAGCATTATTGGATGGTTGATTAGGTTGAGCACCATATGCTATTGGTGGAGATGACTGTTTACTTGCGCGATTTCGAAGGAACTCATTATATTCCTTTAGAACAAGAGGATCATAACTGGGTGGTGGACCATGCAAAATATGACATATTTCACGAGTGTGTCCAGACTTATGACAATGACTACACTTAGATCGAGGTTTCCCAAAACGTCCTCCCCCTCGCCGATTCTCCGTAGACTGATATGTACGCTTTTCAAAGGTTTGAGATGCGAGAATAGAGGAGTCAACAGTGGGTGATGAAACGACTTTGTGACTAGGAGGTGCCGCAAGACGAAGGAGACGAGAGAATAATTCATCGATTGTAGGAACTGTAGGGCTAGCTAAAATCTGATCACGCACAGAATCATTATCAGGAGGAAGTCCAGCAAGAGTAAGAACTAGAAACAATGTTTGTCTGTGTTCTTGTTGTTTGTTACTGGCATCAACGTGTCGAATTCCTCCATGACTGCCTGTACGTGTCCCAAGTAAGTAGACATATCGGATTCTTGTTTCTTTAAGTTGATCAATCGAGATATCACATCATAGAATCTAGAGATGTCATTAGTGTATAAAGCACGTGCCTTTTCCCAAACTGCATAACACGTTTGGAATGGGCGAAACAAGGGCATCAATTTGGAATCAATCGAACGCCATAGGAGACTACATAATTGAGCATCTACTTTCTCCCAATGTGCTTTGACTTTTGCATCTTCCTCACTAGTCTTTGCCTTTACATCTACCACAAAAGTCTTGTTTGTTAAATGATCGTGCACACCTTGACCCTTGCACCACAACTCAACTGACGAAGCCCAAGATAAATAGTTTGAACTTCCTAATAGGAGTTCTGAAGTGATTATAGGGCTAGAACTTCCAATCCCTATATTTTTAGAATCAAAAACATCACATCCAAAAGACATTATGCTAAATTTATCTCGGGAACAACAAAAAATTCTTGATTATTGAGATCTGGCCGTCCGAAAATTCAAATCTCGAAAAAAGAAAAAAAAATCGGCCAGTTTTTTTTTTTTTTTCCGACAATTTTTTTTTTTTTTCTCACAATTGCTCTGATACCATGTGAGAAATATTGGAGAAAATATTATTGAATTGTGTATCTAAATTGTTACATTGAGACCCTATTTATAGACACTACATTGGAATCCTTTTTCAACTAGAATTCCTATTCTTACTAACTAGAATTCCTATTCCTATTCTTATTTCTACTCCTATTCTAAGTAAGAAATACTTATTCCTATTCTAACAGACTAAAAGGCAGCCCTGTAAGAAGTATCAAAATAACCACATGTTGATGTCACCTTGCTGCCTCTACATTATAGCTCTCAGAGACCTCATTCAACATATATGGATAAGGAAAGGAAACAGTAAAACAAAAGAAGGCCCCGTGCTATAAACTGAAGTAGCTGGCAAACAAATAACCAGCAACAAAACATAGAAGGAGAAACAGAAAAATTCTGGATCCACCAGAAGGGAACAATTACTGTTTAATAATATTGAATATAGGCTAGAAATGACACGTTATTATTGCTAAAGAACTGGTACTAAGCAAGTAATAAAGGCTTTTTCAGACCTTCATAGTCATTGTAAGGCATGAGGGGATTCCTGATAATTTGACTACCCTAGTCCCCCAAGCAAGAACCACTGGGGTTCAAGGAATAGATAAACTGCTATTCATCATTTAGGCAAGGTCATATGATGAGACTAGTCCATTTATCTCGCCTCTTTTCTCTAAAGAAAAAGATTATAGCAGAAAGGTCACGAAAAAGACCTTTCAGCAAAAGGGTCGCTACTCATAGATTTCCACATATTTCGCTCTCAAAAGTATTTGAGACACTTGGGTCCTAATCTTCAGGATGGTTGTAAAGATAGTTTTGCACTTACAAGCTCAAGTAGAACGGATAGGAGAAGAAAGTCAATTGTGATAGTGTGAAAAACTTTAAGTAGAATGAGGTTGAAAACAAAATAAAAGTTGCAAAGACAGGAATACTACTACATATCAAAATGAATTACGCGTGAGAGGCAGAGATAAGCAACTCCAAATGAGAGACGATCAAGCAACAAAGAAGCAAGCTTAACAAGGAAATAATCTTTTGGTACCAAAGGTTATAAAATTTTGTTTTAGGCAAGGATTGGGAGAAGGTACAGTTTTTCATCAATTGAAAAAACTGTGGTCATAACAAGAATGATATATTAGACATACAGAGGAGAATGAGCAAAAGTACACTTCCGATAAAATAAAATAAAAGGAGCAAAATTGAACTCCTATGCAACTGCCTACTGTACCTTCCTTGAGACATGTGTCTTTGCCATCTCCACCCACTTGTTCTTTATAGCTTGCTGGCAACCAATTTTATAAACTGCAGGATCCAATTTTTTCTGCATCCAGATAGGCCATTAGTCAAAAGAGAGCTCACAAATTAAAGAATTTTGTAATGTTTGATGTAAAAGCAATCTGAAATAGCGCATGAAAAAAAAAACTTAGTAAATGTTAGACAATTGGCATTTTTTCAGCTTATTATTATTTTTACTGTTTTTACTTATTTCAGTTTAGTGCATCCTATTTTCTAGCTAGACTTGGTCAACTTTAGTTGGTCAACTTTCTGAAGTTAGTGGCCCCATTATTGGCCCAATTATGGCTGTTAGTGGCCTCTTTTATGGTAGTTAGTGGCACATGTTCTTATTTTAGTTTTAATGTTTATGTTTTTTCTTTGTATAAATTCAGACTTTCTGCAGATTAATATACACAAGGAATTTCATAAGTTCACTCTATTTTTATTTTTTCAAATCAGTTTCTTGAGTATTTTTGTTCTAACAGCGGCATCAGAGCCTCTAGTTGATCTTACAGGACAAAAAAAGTTTTAACCTACAAAACAAATGGCATCCAACAACCTACCTTTAAATCCACCATTCACTTTCACTGGTGAAAATTACCAAATCTGGTCTGTGAAGATGCAAGCTTTTTTGGAAGCCTATGAACTTTGGGAAACTGTGACGGAAGATAAACCACTTGCTGCTCTACCAGCAAATCCTACCTTGGCTCAGATCAAATCCAACAACGAAGAGAAGGCAAAGAAATCTAAAGCCAAGTCGCTTATGCAGAATGCTGTGGCAGATTCTGTGTTTTACAGAATCATGGCTTGCAAAACTGCAAAAGAGGCTTGGGATAGGTTGAAAGAAGAATATCAAGGCAGCGATAGAACACGTCAAATGCAAGTGTTGAACCTGAAAAGAGAGTTTGAGTCCTTGAATATGCAGGAGGATGAAACTATCAGTAAGTATGCTGATCGAATCTCCTTAATTGTTAATAACATTAGACTTCTTGGTGAAGAATTTACAGATAAACGAATTGTGGAGAAAGTTCTTGTGACTCTTCCTGAGAGGTTTGAATCTAAGATTTCCTCTCTTGAAGAATCCAAGGACCTGAGCAAACTTTCATTAGGTGAACTAATGAGTGCTCTTCAAGCACAAGAGCAAAGGAGGACTATGAGACGGGAAAAGTTCAGTGAAGGAGCTTTCTCTGTACAAAAGCAAAAAGGAAAGCAACAATTCCACCAAAAGAATAAAGGCAAGCATGATGGAGAAAACAATAGTGGAGATGTGAAGCAGAAGTTCCCTCCTTGCAAACATTGTAAAAGAAATACACATCTGGAGAAGTATTGTTGGTGGAGAGTCGATGCTATATGCGGCAACTGTAAGCAGACGGGACACGTATCCAAGGTCTGCAAATTAAGAGCAAAGGCCTCTGGTGCTTTGCAAGCACAAGTAGCAGAAGCTGCCGATGCACATGAAGAGCAACTCTTTGCAGTTTCATACTTTTCAATCAGTGAATCCTCTGATTCATGGTTTCTTGACAGTGGTTGCACACATCACTTGTGCAATGATGTTGAACTGTTCAAATTCCTCGATGATACTTACAAATCTAAAGTAAAAGTGGGAAACGCTGAGGCAGTAGAAGTCAAAGGCAGAGGTACAGTATCTATCTCAACAATATCAGGTATCAAAACTATTTCTGATGTTTTGTACACACCTGATATGAGTCAAAATTTGTTGAGTGTTGGACAAATGCTTGAAAAAATAATTATTCTCTGCATTTTAAGAATCGTGAATGTGTTGTTTCTGACCCTTCTGGAGTAGAGTTATTTTATGTCAAGATGAGCAACAGAATATTTTCAGTTGATTGGGAGAAAATAACTGAGCAGGCTTACACTATTACTTCACAAACATGTACAAACCTATGGCACAAAAGGTTTGGTCACTTCAATCTGAGAAGCATCGCCGAGATGAAAAAAAAGGAGCTAGTGGAAAATATGCCTGAATTTCTTTCTAATGCTCAAGTTTGTGAAACTTGCCAACAGGGAAAGCAAACAAAATTGCCATTTCAAGCAAATCAAGTACGGAGAGCTAACCAGAAACTTCAGCTCATTCATATGGATGTTTGCGGCCCAATGAAAACAGATTCGCTGAGTGGTAACAAATACTTTCTCTTCTTTATTGATGACTACACCAGAATGTGTTGGGTTTATTTCATAAGACTGAAGAGTGAAGTCTTTGATGTTTTTAAACAATTTAAAGCTTTAGTAGAAAATCAATGTAATCTTAGTATTAAGGCTTTAAGGTCTGACAATGGAGGAGAATATACTTCTTCTCAATTTGTGGAGTTTTGTAATAGCACAGGTATTGAACGCCAATTGACATTACCATACACTCCACAACAAAATGGCGTGTCTGAAAGGAAGAACAGGACAGTAATGGAGATGGCCAGATGTCTTTTGCTCGAAAGAAAGATCCCAAATCAGTTTTGGGTTGAGGCAGTCAATACCTCTGTATATTTGCTGAACAGATTGCCTACTAAGGCCTTGCAGGACATGACTCCATATGAAGCTTGGTGTGGGAACAAACCATCAGTACACCATCTCAGAATCTTTGGGTGTATATGTTATTATCGAGTTCCAGAAATAAAAAGGAGTAAGCTGGACAACAAGGCTCATAAAGGCATATTTATGGGCTATAGTTCATCCAAAGGTTACAGCATTTTCTGTTTGAAATCAGACAAACTAATTCTCAGCCGAGAAGTAAAGTTTGATGAAGCAGCTGGTTGGGATTGGAAAAATCAGAAGACCTCTTATTCTGATTCACTTTCAATAGAGCAGCCTCAACTTTCAGAAGATGAACTAGTGGATGATGTACCAGTGAGGGGAACTCGATCCTTAAAAGATGTCTATCAGCGGTGTAACTTGGTTAGCTCTGAACCAACAAGCTATGCTGAAGCACAAGACTCTCAGGCATGGAGGAGAGCTATGCAAGAAGAACTAGACATGATCGAGAAGAATGGAACCTGGCAGCTTGTTGACAGACCTAGAAATCGCAAAGTAATTGGTGTAAAATGGATTTTCAAGACAAAACTCAATCCTGATGGAACAATTTGCAAACATAAGGCTAGATTGGTGGTGAAGGGATACGCACAACAATATGGTGTGGATTACCAGGAAACATTTGCTCCTGTAGCAAGGTATGACACAATCAAGCTTATTCTTGCATTTGCATCTCATAGTTCCTGGCAGATTCATCAACTTGATGTCAAATCGGCTTTCTTGAATGGTTTGCTTGCTGAAGAGATCTATGTAGAGCAACCTGATGGTTTCTCAACTCCTGGAAAAGAGGATCAAGTTTATCTCTTAACAAAGGCCTTGTATGGCCTAAAACAAGCCCCAAGGGCATGGTATGAGAGGATGGACAATCATCTCATCCAACTTGGCTTTAGTAGAAGTCAAAGTGAAGCTACTTTGTATGTGAAAGTCAATGCTGCAGGTGAGTCCTTAATTGTCTCAATTTATGTGGATGACATGCTTGTGACAAGAAGCAAAATTGAACTAATCCAAAGGTTCAAGGATGAAATGGAGAAAATCTTTGAAATGACTGATCTTGGAGTCATGAAGTACTTTCTCGGCATGGAAGTGTTGCAGTCCAGTGATGGAATTTTCATATGCCAGCAGAAATACATTTCGAATATTCTAAACAGGTTCAAAATGCAAGACTGCAAACCTGTGAGTACTCCAATATCTACTGGTGTGAAGCTTGGCAAGGATGAGGATTCCGAAAAAGTGGATGATAGTATGTATAGAAGCTTAATTGGCAGTCTTCTATATCTAACCGCAAGCAGGCCTGACATTCTATTTGTTGTTAGTTTGCTCTCTAGGTTCATGCATTCGCCTAGAGACACACACCTCACAGCGGCTAAAAGAGTGTTAAGGTATATTAAAGGAACCAGCAAGTTTGGAAGTTTTTTCCCAACATCTGCCGAAGTAACTATGAACCTGATCGGGTACTCTGATAGTGATTGGGGTGGTGGAGTTGATGATTCCAGAAGCACCTCTGGATATCTTTTCTGTTTGGGGACAAGTTGTTTTAGTTGGAGCTCTAGAAAACAAGAAACTACAGCTCAATCAACAGCAAAAGTTGAGTACATAGCTGCTGCATCTGCTGTGAATCAAGTTATCTGGCTAAGGAAGATGATGAAGGACTTAGGCCATGAACAAACAGAAGCTACCAAGATCATGTGTGACAACAGTTCAGCAGTTTCAATCTCAAAAAATCCAGTGTTTCATGGTCGAACTAAACATATCAAGATCAAGTTTCATTTTATTAGAGAAGTCCAACATTCTAATGAAGTGTTGCTTGTTCATTGTTCATCTGAGAACCAGCTAGCTGACATTTTCACCAAGTCATTGCCAAAGGAAAGGTTTGAAGATCTGAGGCAAAGAATTGGTGTTTGCCACAAAAATGCCAAGGAGGAGTGTTAGACAATTGGCATTTTTTCAGCTTATTATTATTTTTACTGTTTTTACTTATTTCAGTTTAGTGCATCCTATTTTCTAGCTAGACTTGGTCAACTTTAGTTGGTCAACTTTAGTTGCTCAACTTTCTGAAGTTAGTGGCCCCATTATTGGCCCCATTATGGCTGTTAGTGGCCTCTTTTATGGTAGTTAGTGGCACATGTTCTTATTTTAGTTTTAATGTTTATGTTTTTTCTTTGTATAAATTCAGACTTTCTGCAGATTAATATACACAAGGAATTTCATAAGTTCACTCTATTTTTATTTTTTCAAATCAGTTTCTTGAGTATTTTTGTTCTAACAGTAAATACACTAAAAACCAAATACGCTGCAACCTGCAACTCTTCCCGCGCAATTCCCTCCGGTGGTACTGCTGAGAAAAGCTGAAATTCAGGAGAACCTACAGCAGCATAAGTTTTCCCCTCTTCAGTAAGCACCCATCTCTCTCTCCTAATGTCCTGCACAATTCAACAAATTCAAATATTATTTCACATTCGTTCAAGATAGTTAAATTTCTCACTATATTAAAAAGAGAATTGGCATCCAATTACAACTTTAAGACCTTGATAGCAATACTCAAACTACTCAATTACATCGGAATAATTGAAATTACAAGTAACTAAGGATAGAGATAAGAATGGAGATGAGAAGCTTAGACTCAAAGAAAGGGGATGAGAGCACTAGACATTTTTTCCAACAATTTGCATAAGCCTATTTTCCCTGGAATGTGCTATTTATTAACCTGGATCCCACACATAACCCCTTAATATGGTATTGGGCTGCTTTGCTATAACTGGTCCCGGCTCATTCATAACAATACCCCCGACCTCAATAAGAACCTTGTCCTCAAGGTTCGAGTAGGCATAAGCATCCCCTAGTACAGTAAGGTTGGTAAGCAACTTGGTTGGCAGCCTGGAGTATTATGGACATGGTTGCATCATTCTTTCTTAGCTGCTGATTAACATGGCAAAGATGTGTATTAATATGAGATGTGTCCAAAAGAGCAATGTACCTAATGATGTAACTCAAACTTGTCGAAGCACTATTGGCAGACACACAAGGGACCTTTGTCATATTTTCTAGCCACAGATGGTTAATAGGAGCTGCAATGCCCTTCTCATTCCATTCTTCCTTAATTGTCACCCCAAAACAGTCGTAAATTCCCTTGTATAGTTTTGAGAGTCTACCATCCTTGAGCTACTCGTCCTGATTTTGGATCAAAAGTTCCACACACTCAATAGAGGCAGCAGCGGTCTTTGATACAGCAGCAGAAACTCCACCCATGAGAAAGTCAGTGGCAAAAGCTGCAGATCCTTTCTCTTGAGGAGCCTGCACCAACACAGGTGATGCAGTTGAGGTGATCCATGATAGATCCTGAGTGGTTTGTCCTCTCTGCAGTCCAGCGTATGGGTAGTTTCCATAATCAAAGTGCCTCTGGTAAAGAGCAGGCTGAAAGCCCCATAGCGAGCATGGACATCTTGGGATAGATTTGAGCTCAAGTGCAACTGGTTAGCTGCCTTCTGGAAAACAGTTGGGTGCGGGTTCATATCTTCCTTTGCAACGTTAAACAAAGTCCTTCCTTCACCCAAATGTAATTAGTACTGTCAAATAAAGGGATGCTTAATACTTTTACCTCCCACACTTGTATCATGCTAACAAGCCGTGATATAGCGAAGATGCAGCACTGATGTTTGTTGGAAGTTGGCCACCAAAACATCATGTTTTACTGCATAATATTCACTGAAGACACATGAATATACTCTTAAAAGACATGTTAAACGAATTGCAGTTATCGAATGCCGAGAAGCCCTTGAACCAGTAGGACTTTACACACCCTAATTGTCCGGGATCCCACATTCTACTCATATGATTTGAATATACAAGTAAGAAAAACATGTCAACACATCCCAACAATAGTAGTTCCTACACGTTCTCTATATAAACGGTTAGAGCCATAACCCGAAACCTATTCTTAGATCCCATAAACCAAGATCCACTGCAGTGATGGGAATGGTTACAATATGCAGAAGGAAATTGGCAACAAGATTAAATGGAGATTGACTCAAAATATGCTGACCACTGAATCCCCCAATAGATTTTCTATTTCAGCGGCAAGAAGCAATCCAACAGAATGCATCGCACTTGTCGATATAGCACTCTAATTCTCCAAAAAGTATTTATCAAGAAATAAATCTTCCATATCCACTGTAAATGTCTCTAAATCAGTTGTCGGTTTAGGAGAGCCACTACCATGAAAGTTAGCAACTACATACCTCGTTAGCATATCTTGTTCGAGATGTTGATTCGATATCATGGCTTCTCAACCAACGAGAGGAACTAAGCAAGTTGCAAATGGATATACTATGCAAATAATTTGCACATGCAAGCAAAAGTACCAGATGCATCCTTTTGAGGAGATTTGTCAAAAAAAGCTACATTATCTTGTAAAGTTACCTCATCCACACTATCAGATCCTTTCATATCCATTAACTTCGAAGTTAGGGACCTTATCTATCATTAAGTTCAGGAATGCCAGAGCTTACAATTGCGTATGAAAATTTCATCGAACACCTGACTTCGATGATGGAAGAAGGTTCATGTACCAAATTTAATTCTACTGATTTTACATTCCCAATTTGAGGAGTGCCCAGGCGGAGAGTTGCAATCTCAACATTACTTCCAGTAAGCAATGCCAAGGAATCCACATGGGTATAGTGCCCAGGCGGAGAGTTGCAATCTCAACATTACTTCCAGTAAGCAATGCCAAGGAATCCACATGGGTATACTTCTCAGGCAATTTCTCGAACATATGAACTGCCTCCGTGTTTCCACTTGTGAAGTCATCTTCCAAGTAAGATGAATGTGTGACATGACTTAGATCTACAACTGCAGCGGCAGAGGTCATCGGAGGAACAAATGTAGCATAAAGCACATAGTCAAAATAGGCACGTGAAGTATCTGCCATACTCACTGAAGCTATGAAGGTTCGTTGTGGAAATTGCATGAGCAATTTTTCCATAATATGCTTCCAATCAAAGAATTGCTTGTTACGATGCAACCAAGTAAACCAAGTAAGAGCTTCACCATCAAGGTAGAAACAAGGAAGAGGTAGCTAGTCCTTTTTGGGGGGAACCAAGGTAGTTGAAATACTGCTCGGCCCGAAGAATCCAACCCTCTGGGTCGTTGCCACCACTAAATCGGTCTAATACCACCATTATCATTTGGAGTACGAACAATGAAAGCACCAGTATAACAAATCAAATTTCTCACAATATCAAAAAAAGAATTGGAATACAATTACAACTTTAAGACCTTAATTGCAATACTCAAACTACTCAATTACAATGGAAATATTGAAATAAAAAATAACTAATGATAGAGATAAGAATGGAGATGAGAAGCTTAGACTCAAAGAAGGGGATGAGAGCACTAGACATTTTTTCCAACAATTTGCATAAGCCTATTTTCCCTGGAATGTGCTATGTATTAACCTGGATCCTACACATAACACCTTATTATGGTGTTAGGCTGCTTTGCTATAACATTTGTACAGATATTTTTACATAAAAAGGCAGAACGAAATTTTTATAAAAATCAGTACCAGTATGTTACTGCGTAGAGTATAAACTAGCTGAAAATTACAGTTTCTCCACTACATCCTCATGTCTTCCATAAAACCATGAACACAAATCATATTTCTACCTTATAGCCCCGTACTAAAAGAATAAATTATGTAAAGCCTATGCTATCTTTCCCTCAGAGAACATGTTTTGTTCCTCTCCAGCCACGCAGTCCAAATAATACGTAATGGGGGAGTGATCTACCAAAACATCATCAATCAGGTTCTCTGACTCTGCGGGAAAATCCGCAAGCGTCTTATCTCCTTTGACATAACCCAAGGTACTACAAAAAGACTTTAAAACAGTGACCAAATTTCAACACTTGATTGCAATGGGGGGAATGAATGACTGGTCTTTTCCATAGACTTCTCAAGATAGCGCATTTACGGCATAGAGAAAAAACTGAAATTTGAAGTTTATTATGAGTCAAACAAGCATCCCTAGCTGCAACCTAACCAAAAGAGGTAACTCGGACGAAATAGAACGAAAATTCAACTAGTAGAAAGACGAACAAAGTACCTGAGCATCCACGAATCGAAATCCATGGAGTCTGCGTATGACATTGAGGATCTCGTCATGGCCAAAACCAAAATCTTGAGCAAATTTCGCAGAATTTGAAATCTCATCGTTGTCTTTGAGATATGCCAATATAGCGTCTTCAGCTTCGTCCGCCATACTCTCACTCTCTCTAGGGTTCTGTTATGGAGAAACAAATGAACGGCTTTATCTGTTAGGGAGAAACAAATGAACGGCGACTTTGCTTTAACAACTTTCAGGGATGGGTTTGGTTTTAATAGAAGAAAGGATTAAAATAGTCCATCACACTTTTGGGTTAAGGCTCAAAATAATTTTTGAATTTTTACATTTAGCACTAATAGTTTCTCATGTTTGTAATATTGGTACATTTTTTATCCTTTTTCAAAATTTTATCTATTTTTTAGCATTGATTTTATCCATAACCTATGTATGGGATGTTCAATCGTCATTTTATATATTTAGTAGAAATAACAATTCCATATGAAAGAATGTGAAAATAAAAACACTTTGTTTTGTTTAATAGAAATCGTATTGCAGGTAAAATGGAGAGGTTTATCACGATAATTTCACGTGCAATTGTATAATCTTTTTCTTTTCTGCAAAGTCATATGTTAAGATGTTTTTAGTTTAGCTGCAGTAATATTTCTAGTGAACAGAACAAGGTGTTTTTCTTATCACCTTATCTCAAATAGAATTATTATTTCTATTATATATGTATAAAAAGACGATTGGACATTCCTTATATAAAATTTTGAACAAAATTAATGTTAAAAAATAGGTAAATTTTTAGGGTAGGACCAAAAGTGCATCGATATTGAAAACATGAGAGACTATTAGTGCTCCATGTGAAAACTCAAGGATCATTTTGAGCCTTAACCTAAAGGTGATGGACTATTTTGAGCCTTTCCTCGTTTTAATACAAGGTAAAAGGCACAAATATGCCATTGAACTTTTAGAAAAAACTCATTTATGTTATCACTTAAAAGTTTGGTTCATTTATGTCATTACTGTTAAAGAAAAGGCTCATTCATGCCATTATTTTTTAAAAATAATTTTGCAACCATTTTTAACACGTGGCCAATTATAATTCGGTCACGTCATTAATATTTTTTATTATTTAAAAAAAAAACAATTTTTATTTAGAAATTTGATTTTTTTATTTGAAAAATTGATGACGTGGTCAATATAATTCGGCCACGTCATCAATTTTTTAAATAAAAAAAATTAATTCAATTTTTTTCAGAATTATGATTTTTTTTATTTAAAAAATTAATGACATGGCCGAATTACAATTGATCACGTGTTAAAAATGGTTTTGCAACTTTTAAAAAATAATGGCATGAATGAGCCTTTTCTTGAACGGTAATGGCATAGATGAGCCAAACTTTAAACGGATGGCATAAATGAGTATTTTATGAAAATTCGATGGCATATTTGAGTCTTTTCCCTTAATACAAGTTCTGCTTTTATCAGTTATGTACGATATATAAATTATATAGTAGTTTATTTTATATATTTTTTTACAAGTTTTATTTTATTTTGTTTAAATATTTTTGTGTGTGTATTTTTATGATTGCGTTGTCTGTTTTTAAAATAATTGTATCGTGTGTTTTTAAAATTAAGCTTTTATTTTATTTAGCTTTAATATTTTTGTGTGTGTTGTTTCATGATTGTGCCATGTATTTTTAAAATTAAACTTTTATCTTATTTAACTCAAAAAATAAACTTTCATCTTATTTAGCTTTAAAATAAAATTTATATCTTATTTAGCTTAAAAATAAAACTTTCACCTTATTTAGCTTAAAAATAAAACTTTCATTTTAAGTTTATTAAAGTAAGAGAATTTTTTTATTGTTAAAGTTATCTATATCTTAATTGATATATAAAATATAATTTTTAAGTGAGTAATAGATTATTTAATTAAAAATATGTATTTAATAGTGGGATGAACATTTTTAAGAGAAATCAATATATAAATAAATCATAAGAATTAGGTAAAGTAAATGCAACTTATAATATATTCATAAATAGAAACTGTATTTATAAAATGTAATTTTTAATAGGAAGATACATTATCAAAAGAACAACGACAAATTAAGGTTGTTATGTTATTATAAATGTTGTTAAAAAATATGTTAATATACTCAATATGAAAGTGGTGTACAAAATAAAGTTTAAGGGAGCTATTTTTGTTATTTTACATACTTACCCAGCAAGTTATCATGGTATTACTATTCCATCCCTAGTGAAAATAATGAGGTATCTCATCATTTGCAACCAAATAACGATTTAAATACCACTCAAAAATTATCTTAGGATTAAAACTCCTCTTATCCATAACATCAAAAGACTCTTGAGGGTAAAGTTATTTTCATTTAAGAAATAAATAGTACCTCCCCAAATAATTAAAAGATTTGAGCATAATAAAAGGTTTAATTCAAATACTTTGTTCGTATTACTAATTTTAATAATACCAAAAAATAAATTAAAATTATGTGTATCGTCTTTTATTCGCCTATATACTAGTATTAGCAATAATTGTCATATTACTCATGTCTCATGTAATATCAGGTCATTTTAATTATGTTATTATTTGTTATTTTATACTTCAAATAACATATTATCTTATTATAGTAATTATTGTGTTATTATTTGTTGTTTTTGTTAGAATATGTAGCTTTTGTTATTGTTTGTTATTTTTGTATTTCTACTATTACTTTTTTTAATGGCCTATTTTAGAGTAAAAAATAATTATTTAAGTATATCAAAATAACAAATTTAAATTTGAGGTAGAAATAAAATTTACGTACACTAGCACTCTAGCAGCTTTACATTTCATTTTGTAGAACTATGTTAGACGTTATTGCAATTTAACTAGAAATGGTGTGAGATTTAATTTCACTACTTCTAACATAACTATTTATTTATTTTGAACTTTCAAAAAAAATAATATAGAATTCAATATTTATATCCAACCGCCTCCCAACAAATATTAGTACTCTCCTGTCCCATTTCAAGAATTGTTTGAGCTCACAAAAAATATTTCTAAATTAAACTTAAAATTGTTTTTAATTTAATTCTCAAAAATATGTATTGTGTGATAATTAAAAGGAATTTATTAGAAGTTTAATAAAGTAATACTACTAAAGATATCTCATGGGCCGATACGTCTTCCTAATTCTGAAGTTTAATAAGGCCTAACTTCAGAACGCCGGCCCAAACTTCATACTATTGGGTCTAAAGTTAGATTACAGCCCGTTTGGGAGGCCTTAAAAGATTGGTCAATTGACTTAAAAATTAGTTTTTGACTTATTAGAGTATTTGATAATTATTGACTTCTTTTAAGTCAAAAATAACTTATTTTAAGCCAAAAATTAAAATCTTAAGTCAAAAATGACTTATTTTAAGCCAAAAACTAAAAGCTAGGTGAGGGATGTTTTTTTTTTCCAATTGATGTTGATCAAGTATATTACCTTTTTGCCCTTAATTCTTTTTTTTTTAATTATTATTATTATTATTATAATTATTATCATTATTGTTAATATTATTGTTATTATTGTTATTACTATATTATTTTTATTATTATTATATTATTTATTATAATTATAATAATAATTATTATATTATTATTATAATTATTATAATAATTATTATTATATTATATTATAATTATTATACTAATAATTATTATTATTATTATTATTATATTATTATTATTATTATTATTATTATTATTATTATCATTATCATTATCATCATTATTATTATTTTATTATTACTATTATTATATTATTATTATTATTATTATCCTTATCATTTTTATCATCATTATTATCATTATTATTATTATTATTATCATTATTAATATAATTTGTGATGATAAAGAAATATGTGAATGATAGGAGATATTATTACTTATGGATATAAAATATAAATTAATTTTGTTTTTATATTTTTTAAGGATAAAAATCTTAAATTAATCAACTTTTTATCATGTTAACAATTTTAAGGGTATTTCAGATATTTTGACAAAAAAAAAATGTTTACCAGCACTTATTTGCTAAACACATCAACAACTTTTTTTTCAACTCCAGCACTTTTATCCAAACACATAAATACTGTCTACTTATTTTAAAAATAAGTTTCAGCACCTTCAAAAGTACTTTATAAAAGTTACTTTTTTTAAGCCAATCCAAACGGGCTCTAAGAGTCGTTTGGATTGATATAAGAAGTATTTTTTGAATGTTAAATTTAAGGGGAATTTTTTAAAATGTCAATATTTTAACATTTAAGAGGGTTCATTAACAACACTTTCAATATTTGTTAAAATGTCAAAATTTAACTTTGTTATGTATCTTATTTATGTTCTTATTATTTATTTTTATTTAAAGAATACAATTTTTATATAACTAATTAGAGGAATTTAGGGGAGATATTTATTTTTAAAAAGGAACAAATGCTTAAAGTCTCATGAGTTATAATTTATCAAAATACACCAACTTTCATCTCTTTCTTCTTTTTTCATCATGTTCTAAGAAACACGCCTTTCTCCATTGTTCTAAAAAAAAATTAGTATCTAATTTTCTTAATCTTTTTTTGTTTCTAAACACTTTTATTTACCAAAATAAATATTCAGTTTTAACTAATTATTGTTATGAAAATCACGGAATTAAAGAAGTACCACATCTATAAAAATTTAATATCAATTTTTTTATTGTTATGAAAATCATATAATCAAAACATTTAATATCAAATTCTTACTAATTATTGTTATGAAACCTTATGATAATACATTATACTTTTATCTATTAAATTTAAAATTTTTTAATTTAGAAATTTGAACGCCTATAAATTTATCTATTATTTGGCATATTTTTCTTACAGTTTATTTGTTTTATTTTTCAGAATTTTGTATCCTTACTTAAATTGTATTTATTCAAATATATATACCATTTGTATATGTATTCATTATAGTTTTCATGTTGTATTTTGTATAATGAAACTTGTATTTCTTTATTAGTTTGTATTCAATCCAATATGTATGTCCAATAAATATGTAGCTATTTAAGAAATACGTTTGTATTCGTATATTCACTGTGTATTTATTTTTCTCTTCAGAATCTTGTTTCCTTTTCTAAGCCGTATTCATTCCAATATGTATATTATTTGTATTTGTATTCGAATACAAATACAAATAAACTAATAGAAAGTTGTTCTTCCTATAAATAAAATACATAACTAGTTGACATATCTTTGAGTGAATACAAATTAGGGTCAAATACAAGATTCATTAACTATTCAACATGAAATTTTTAATAAATACAAATATTAATAGTATACATAGTGATTTGAATACAAATTGAAAATGAATATCAAATTCTAAAAAAAAACTATAAATATAAAACAGACTAATAGAAAATTGTTCCCCATGAGTAGACGAAGATTCTAAATTTGCGTTCTGAATTTGAGGAAGGTTTCGCACACCAATTGGGTCTTGCAAATGTTTTGACCCTCTTTCTTCCCTCATTTTAGCAGCGTATCCTACATTTCCGCTATTTCTTGAATAATAAATAAATTAAAGGATGAAAAATCACTAGAAATTGATTGATTAAGATGGACACCTCTGTAAACCTATTGGATTCAGCCATTGGAGAGTAAAACCTAACGAAAATTAAAAAATACAAACAACAATTTTTTAAGATTTAAAAAAACAAAATCAGAAAAGAAATCTGAAAATAGGATAAAAATTAGGGATATCTTAATCAAAGAGATTCTTGTTGATCTAATTTTTGATAAAAAAAACAACCAAAATATATGGCAGCGAAATATTGACAACTTGAATGTTGGAGATAAATCAGAAAAGATAAATATGAGAAAGAGAAATTTCTTTTGATGGGAGAGAGAATTAAGAATTTGAAAATATAAATATGAGAGAGAATATTTTTTTATTTTTTTTAAATATATAGAATTAATAGAAAAAGGGAGATTAAATAGGAAGAAAATTGGGATACATAAAGTTTTTAAAATAATGACATTTTTGATATTATTACTACTATTTATAAAGTATGAATATTTTTACTAAATATGTTTTTTATTACTAGTTAACTAATTTTTCCTAAATTTAAATGATTTTTAAGTTTAAAATTAAAAAGTAGTAGAGCCCATTTGCATTGTCATGTTAATATTCGTTGTTTTATTTTGTTACTATTTGTTATTTTTTGTACTTCTATTGCAATTAATCGAGTCTACCAAAAATAACAAATGTATATTTAAGGTAGGAATAAGTTCTACCCACATATACTAGTACTTAAGCAACTTTATACTCCGTTTTGTAAAATTATATTAGGTATGTTGATATAAAACAACTAAAAATGACGTGAGGTTTAATTTCATTCATTCTTTGAAAAAAATAATTGTTTCTTCTTTCAACTTTCAAAAATATACAAAGCTCAATATCTATTTTTATCAGCCTCCCAACAAATATAAGTACTCCTTCACCCATTTGAGCTATCGTTTTAGCTCACAAAAAATATCTCAAAATAATTACTCATATCATTTTAATAACTTAAAATTAAAATTGAAAATTATTTCATCTATATCGTAAACATTAAAAAAGTTGTTCTTCCTAATTTTGTTTAATTACAAGTTTGCCACCCATGCATAGAAACATGCTTGGTTAATCTAGAGCATGTTTTGTAAATAAAATTTATATGTATATAATGTCTACGTGTTGTATGTTTTACTCATAAAAAAAATCATTGATTAATTTAAGTAACACTATAAAGTTCATTTTGTGGTTGGGAATAGCTAATCAATACTTTTGCCATTCAATTTTTTATTTATTTAAAAATATTTACACAATTTCACTATATTACTTTTTGCATATAAAATATATAGATCATAAGTCAGAACAAAAGGCAATTACCACATGACCGGATAAAAAGGGTACCACTTGTATTTATTTACTTTTTTAGTTATAAGTTGGGAAAATTACGTAGATAAGCAAACTTATATTATTTAATTACTCATCATAGTTATAGTTTGCTATAATTATCACTCGCGACTAACATTATACATTAATTATGTGGACTGACTTCGAGTTTGTATAATTAGTCACGTTTGTATATGTATAATTCTCCAGGATATACATATAAATATGTATAATATACAATTTTTAGCCTATATACATATATAATTCACCTTTCTCCCACTCTCTGCCCTCTCTCGCTCGCCTCTCTCCTCCCTCTCTCAATATCGCTCGCCTCTCTCCTCCCTCTCCCAATCTCGCTTGTCATTTATACAAATGTATATGTATAATATACAGTTATATACAATTATATACATATACAATTCACCTCTCTCCCACTCTCTGACCTCTCTCGCTGTCCTCCCTCTCTCGATCTCGCTCGCCTCTCTCCCCCATCTCCCAATCTCTCTAGCCATATATACAATTACATATGTATAATATACAATTATCTAACCAATATACATATACATTTCACCTTTCTCCCATTCTTTTCCCCCTCTCTCTCCCCTCTCTCCTCTCTCTCCCCTCTCTCCTCTATATAACATGTAGCTACAAATTGTAATTATCAAACTATAGCTATGGAGAGTAATTAATTATTTTTAAGTGGCTATATGTGAAAGTTTTCCTTATAAGTTCCAAACTTCCAATAATGTTTTTTTAATGTCATAGTGAAAAAGCAAAATAAATGATGCCTTCTTTGCTCAAAGTCCATTAGAAGTTTTCAAGTTTGGGCCATTCACATATCAAACTAATGGATTCCACCTACAATACTCTACGCTATATTTCCATACTCTTTAAATTGACAATCACTAGTTAGGCTAGAAAAATTATTCACAAATGGCACACGTTTATTATTTAATTAGGTATACAATACGTCTCTTTATTTGTAGATCTGATTTCTTAAGGGAGCACGCTATTACTTTACTATACATCATTAATTGTTA
The DNA here is from genome assembly GCA_016801875.1 of Solanum sitiens. Lineage (NCBI taxonomy): Eukaryota > Viridiplantae > Streptophyta > Magnoliopsida > Solanales > Solanaceae > Solanum > Solanum sitiens. The sequence continues at coordinate 14,527,742 of JABWTJ010000001.1, forward strand.
TTTTATATTAACCGTGATATTAAGCAATTTAATTCATAATTATTTTATCTCTGTTGATGTTTGAACCATACCACACTAATTAATTATCACTTTGAGTGACCATTGAACACACCCTTAGTTAGTTGATCTTTTATGTAATCATTGTGATTATATTTGTTATATATCCAAAAAGTTTGGGTTTGTCCTTGATAAAATATTGTTGTGTTGCTTTTTTGATGTCCCTATTAATCTAGGCTGGTTATCTATTTAATATGGTGACATTAAATAACTACTAAATATTCAATCAATTGATTTCTCAAAGGATCCATATTTTCCGAAACCTACTTCTTATTAGATTATATTAGGTTTTGATTGTTATAGCTCTCGTATATTATTTAATTTTCAATGATAGATTTATCCCCACAGATTCTAGCTCTCTTGATGATTATTTTGTTTTAAAGTTCAATTATAAACAGCACATGGGAATGTGAATCTTTGTAGGAATTTTCTATATAATTCTCTCTTTGTTGATATATATATATATATATATATATTTTTTTAAATGGGATTGCGTTAAGTATACCTACCAAATGATGATTCATTATGGTATTAATATGACCATTATTTAAAGGGAAAAATTGTATATAATGACATACTAATAAATCAAATTAATTGCTATAACCATCCTTTGATTTAACTGTGTGCCATAGCAAACTGTTTGTCAGTCACCTTTCTCCCTGAAACTCTCGCTCGCCACTCTCCTCTCTCGCTCCATCCAAGGGCGGCTCAACGTAATTGGGGGGCTAAAGCGAAATTTCGATTCGCGCCCTACTATATAATACACTTTATATGCGTATTTATTCAAAATTTATATTTTACACTATTTAGATGGAAATTATTAGTACTTAATATTGTTTTTTCAGTTATTAGTTTTAGGTAAGATTTTATCAACTCAACATTGAAAAATATTCTTTAAGTGAGACAATTATTATATGTATTGTTAACATAGTGATATAAGTAAAAGTTGATAAATATTAAATAAATATGAGATTAAGAACCATAGAATTTGACTCAAGAAGTTGATGACTTGGTACAACTCATATTAATATGATTATACTCTAGTAATGCTTGAAAATAAAATTTTAAAAAGAAATAAAAAAGAATTTGTAATTAATTTTTTCCAAACACTTTTCACTATTAATTCTTATTTTTAACAAAGTACAAAAAATGTTAAAGTGAATAAAATAATTTATTTTAAAAAAAATTATACTTTTTCTCATAAATAATTAATTTTCAATAAAAATTTTAACACATAATTTAATCTTAACAAAAATTACGGGGCCCCAAAGGCAAAGGCCTTAAAAGCTAAAGCATAGAGCCGCCCCTGGCTCCATCTCTCGCTCGCTTCCTCTCACTTTTATAGAAACACAAGTGTATAAAATCTGTTTCTATTAGTATAAAGCGAGAGAAAATTGTATAAATACATATATTTTTGTTCCCCTCTCTCCCCTCTCCCAGATCTCGCTCGCCACCCTCGCCTCTCTCGCTTATTCAAACAGAAACGAAATATATAAATTGCGTTTATGTTTGTATAAAGCGAGAGAAAATTGTATATACACATGCAAATACATATATTTTCGTACTATACACTTATAATTATACAATAAAAATACTCCCCTGCTCAATTTCTTTTACCTTTCTCTCTTTCTCGTTTTATACAAATTCAAATTATATATAATTTCTCTCTTTCTCGTTTTATACAATTCGATTCAATTGTATATTCCTGCCCAAGTCTCTTTTGCCTTTCTCTCTTTCTCATTTTATACAAATTCAAATTGTATATAATCGTTCTATACACTTATAATTATACAAATCGTTTTATACACTTCGTTTTATACAATTCTCTGCCCAAGTCTCTTTCTCTTTCTCGTTTTATACACTTCATTTATACAATTTGCTTCAATTGTATATGTATAGCGAATTATACATTTATATGTTTGCTATGGAGTGCAATTATGCAAACTTTGCTATAACATACAAATATGAATTTTATGTTTGCTATATGTGAAAATTGCCCTTATTTAAACCGTCAATATTTTACCTATGTATATCTCTTTACTGAAGAATAAATTAAGTCTAATATTGGATCCAATTAATTAAACTATACTTAATTGCCCTCTATGACCACATCAACCACACCCCATGTTTGAAGATTAATTAATTATACTAAGATCAAGATTTGTACACAAAGTAATGTACTTAGAAGTTAAATTGACAAGGGTGAATTATATTTGGCCATATTTTCAATAATTCAATCACTACTAAATGAGAATTTCTAACGTGTGAGTTAATCAACCGTAGAACTCAAATGAATGATTTAATAAGAAAAATAACGTAACATAGTGAGAAATTGCCATCTTCGACTGGGTAGTTAAGGGTCAGCAATTTACATAAATATACGAAGAAATTGCGATATATAGTGGACCCCCTAATCCTAATGAGCATGGCCATTAGATGGATCACCCAGATTTTCAAAAGTCAAATCAGAAATTTTTTAATTTATTGTTTTTGAATTTTAAAATATGATATGTTACTGTTCGAGTTATAAATTATTTATATATGTTAATTACATAGGCTTTTCGACAGAAATACATTATTTTAATCAAAATTATTGAATTTTGCTGATCTATGAATTAATTATCATACATTCAATCCCTCCCTAATGATCATCTTGTTCTCTCGAATAAAAGAGTTTCTTAGAGTATTTATGTATATATACAGAAAAATACATTCTCTTAGTTATGTCGTGTAAAGTTAATAAATTACTTTATTCGTCTCAATTCATATAACATGATTTGACTAACCATAAAATTTAAGAAAAGTTAAAAACTTTAAATTTATGGTTTAAAACAAACCTTAGATATTTATATGACTTTAAATCACTCCATTTTTCTTGGCAATTAAAAATAAAATAAAAACAAAATAGCTTCCGTTAGTATTTTGAAATGACAGTTGGTGTTTTATTTTTCAACGTTATATATATAGAAAAAGAACATGGCAAAAGTCAAAAGAATTAAAATTATGTTGCGAGTTGCATGTAGTGGCAGGCAAAACATGAAACCATTTTTCAATCCATCGTTTTAAAATGGTTACCTGTTTTTATATTTGTCAAGTTACTAACGGATTGAAAGTTTTAATGTGCAGATAAATTCGTAAATAAATTACATTATTAATTACAGAGAAAATGCACATGTACTTTCAATTTATGTCCGAAATATCAGAGACACACTTATAATATACCAAGGTCCTAATACCTCTGAACTTATTTTATAAATAATTTTCCATCACTTTTCGATCTACGTGGTACTATCTTGTCCGTCCAGCGCGTGTTGACATTTTATTTCAAGCTAGTGTCACGTAAGCCAAAAAATAATAGAAAATTATTTATAAAATAAGTTCAGGAGGTAATAGGACCTTAGTATAGTATAAGAGTCTCTATAAGATTTTAGACATAGGTTTACGCCCGCCCGCCACCAGTGGAAGCAAGCTAGCCCCCTATGTTGGAAAGTTGGGGGAAGAGTGCATTTCCATCGCGACAGATTCAATCCAGCCACAGGTTCCCCTACGGCTACCTTGTTACGACTTCACCCCAGTCGAAGACCCCACCGTGGTATGCGCCAATAAGACCACCAAAGGCCTTTGTGGCACTAGTGTGCCACAGAAGTCATGGGTGATCATTGGTCCGATGCTTCGGGCGAAACCAATTCCCAGGGTGTGACGGGCGGTGTGTACAGGGCCCGGGTACATATTCACCGCGGCATGCTGATCCGCGGCATTTTCCCTAAATTAAATAAACTCAACTTACCTATTTTAGACATAGATTTTACTACAACCTAAATATTATTGTACGAAGGATAAATTAACTTTTGGGCCTGTCTACGGTCCTCTTTTTTCCAGGCCTACTAGGAGATGTTGTCAACTGGATCAATGTTTGAAATGTAACCGTTACTGTTCATTTTTTAAAATTAAGTAATAATAATCCCATTATATTGTTAATAAAAAATTTAAATGTTTGAAGTACTTAGAAGTGTATTAAAAAATTGAGCACGTGAATTTGTGTCAGGCAAAACATTGGTACAACGACTTGTTGTAGAAGTAAAATTGTTATTACAAAGGACGGTTAGGTGATTAGAGAATTAATGCTAGCACATGATCAACTAATTCATGTGAATCTTTCCCAAAAGTGGCTCTACAAATTACTCCCGCCGGTTTATTCACAAATTAATTCCAAAAATCCTCTGTGTTTACAATATGATGTGGAATTATATACTACCATCCCACGCCCATTTAAATACCAAATATTTGAACTATAGATAATATAATATTATGATTCAATAAGGAGTAAATCAAAAATTAAGATAAATTTAATTCGAATAATTTATAATTGGTGAATGATCTTGAACTTTTGATCCCACCGCTCATCATAAAAATTTTAAGTTGTCAAAACTTTAATTTTGACTTATTGACTTTGAAAGTTGCTCAATGATAAAGGATGGTAAAAAAGTTCAAGACGATTGATTTTCAAAGGTTACTAGTTGTAATTTCCTTATTGGACCATAATATCATACTATAAAGAATTATTTTTTTTGAATATAAACTGAACTCAAAGATTAGCTTTTGATGTATATCGTGAGCATAAACAATAGTATAAAATTATAACTATATTTGTGGATGATTTTATTATTGTGCTTGTGCCAATCACGGCTAATTCAGAACCAACTGAGCAATATGATTGATCGATCGATTCAGTTACTACCTAATATTTTTGTCTAGCAATCAAATAACTATCACAATGAATTGATGGAAATTTGCAAGATACTCTTCCTTATCCAAAAGCTATTCCTACACCTTTTTACTGTACTTCTCTTTCTTCTTTTTCTTTTTCATTCTTTCAGAGTTGTTATTATCAGAAAGAAAAGGGAAAATGTAACTGCATATTCCTTGCACACATGGGATATGTTTTAAGAAGCCTTTACTTTGATTTGAGAACTTTGCTTTATTCCAATCTGATCAAACAACAAAGTATCCCTATGACCCCATTAAATTAAATTAAATTAAATTAGAAGGTGATGCTCCCTTTGTATAACTTTAGTCTTCTATTTGGTTCCCTCAAATCTTTTTAGATATAGGGTATCTATCACATTTAGCTACTCATCTTTTTTTCTTTCAAGGCTAATGATATAGACTTGGCTAGTCATCTAGAGAGCCCTTTCAATATATTAGATTAGAATAAAAGGCAACCATCACATGATCGGAGAAAAAGTACAAAGCATGTGTAGTATTCTCCGCCTTTTATTTAGCTGGTCTGATTTTGACTTGACATAAAATTTAAAAGAGTAATTTTATTTTTTTGAATATTGTGTCTTAAACAAAGCTGTGTAGAATGTATCAAAATATTTTTTAATCTTGTGATTTTAAATAAGCTATATGCAAAGTTAAAATTAAAGAGTTATCGAAAAAAGAAAAAAACATTCTTCTTGAAACGTGCTAAAAACAAAAGTAAAACTGGGAGAATAATTTACTTTTAAGATTATCAGTGCATATCTTAATTTCTTTGATATCATCCTTTGCTTAACTCAATTAGAAGTTTTTAATCATGATCCTTTAGATATAATAAAATTGGGTTCCACCAATGTACGAGTAGGATGTGTTAGCATTCTTGAAATTGACATGCACTATCGAGAATATTTAGTTTGGAAATCTTTTCTGTAATTATCGTTAGCTAATATTGTACTAATATATTTAGGAACTTTTCTTCTTTATTCCTTTAATTTACTTAGTAATACCCTACTAATCTAGGTTGGTACTCTATATATATCTAGCATGCTTTCCTATTAAATAAAATACGTGATCAATTGCTTTCTTGAGGATCATCTAATATGTAAGCCTTTCGTATTGTTGAGGTTTGTTACTTTTTCTAATAAAAAAAATTAAGTAATCAAGGGCAATCCATATTTTCCGTAAAACGACTTCTCTTAGGCTTTTAAGGACACATTATTCCTACTGATCTAGCAAATTAATTTTTTAATTTTATATTGAAAAGGTCGTCTCTGTTGAACCTTTTCAATAGCAGGCTAGAGTTATGCGTGTATATATATATATATATATATATATATATTGAGGAGAATCATTATTATTCCGTATTTATATATATTATTTTATATAAATTTAATTAGTCATATGTTAGTTATTTACATTTCTATTTGGCTATAAATTAATTTATAAAGTTCCCCTTAAATTATACAGAAATTAATTTAATTAATTCATTAATTTTAGGACGGTTGACGATGCACATGCAAGGCTGAGTCTCTTTAGGATCTTATTAATTAATATAATATAATATAATTCTTTAGTCTATATATTGGCTAAGAAATATTGCAAGTGTGTTAGGGTCCACCATATAACATGATTCTACTAGTGTAAGTGTGACCATCTCTACTTGATTATGTATTATTATTGCAAAATTTTGTTAATAATGAGTTGCAAAGAAATTTAAACTTATGATTTCAGCTTACTTTGGCCACATGTTAATATGTTTGATCATCTCGTTTTTGAAAGCTTCGAACTGTTTGGATTGGTGGATTAAAAGTAGATGATCAACATTAATTACATATATTTAAATAAAAGTGAATAATGAAGTTTAAATTAATACTCTCTTTGTCCCTATTTACTTATTAAATTTTTCCTAATTTGATTTTCCTAGTTAATTTTTATAAATCAAGGAAGGACAATCTCCCCCCCACCCCCTATTATATCCTCAGTCAGTCAGTCAATGTCATTGAGATATGTAATGAGTAAATATAGTTGGGACCCTATCAATTAATAGGGATAAAATGGTGAACTTATTATATTAGTCATTATTTTTCTAATAGATATATCAAGTTAAAATTTGACAAGAAAAAAGAGACATAGGAAGTAATATACAAATAATATGCTTGGTATAAACATATTAACATGATTGAAAAAGTATTAAAAAGTTAAGAGTTGCGTGGAGTGTACTAATCGAAGGGCCTTACGGGTTAAATCACTGCCAAATTTTCTTGTGAAAGGTTTAAAAGTGATCAAATTAAATTCATCTGTCTTTTCCTTTTAGAAAGTGATAACTAAATGGATCATGGTGACACAAATTTGGCAATAATTTCAAATCATTCATTAAATGAAATGCTCTTTTACGTATGAATTAATCAAAATTGGTATCTCATAAATAAGAAAAGCAACATAACATTGTGAAAGATCACAATTGTTGTACCTAATTGGAGAAGCAAAAATGAAAATACTAATCAAAGGTTAAGGGGAACAAATATGTATAGATTTTGGGAGGACAAAAGGAAACAATGGATCCCACTATTGTTCCATAATCTTCCAAAATCAAATAATGTAATGGACCCCTATAGATAATTCATGGCCATGTAAACACTAGAGTTTTATCTTCTTCTTCTTCCAAATTCTTTGCAAAGGGTTTTGTCTTGTCTCCTTTGGGTTGTAGATCTCAACTACAACTTCAATATATGTGAAATATTTTTATTGATTTCAATAGTTCCTGTATAGCTAGTAGCATAAGGGTGGTTTTCAAATATTTCTAACTTAATGCTCTTGTTTTCTAACTGAATGTGTGTTGGAGATCATGTGATGCTTTTATTTGGCTAAGTGGTATTCATGTAAGACAAAGTTATATTGTTAGCAAACAGACATATTATATACATATATTGTTTTGTTATAGTTATAAAATCTATTGACTTAGCTAAATGATAAACAATTTAATACAGTATCAGACCAGATAAGATCAGATCACGTAATTGAAGAAATATTTAACTAACCTAATGTGGTTGACTTTTATTTACGTGCTTATCGACCACCACATGATCTTGTGGTACCAAAAATTCTACTTTAGCAATACTACGGATGATTCAAGCCAAAAAGTATATATGATGTACAATATTCTCTTCACCATATTCAAGCTTAATTTCATGGGTGCATGTAGTCAAATTTGGTCCAGACCAGCTAGCTACCAATTATGGTTTCCATTGAAAATATTGCTCATATGAAGACTAAAGACACAAGTAAAATAAATAGTAGTTGTAAATTAATACCAAGTTTTCACCACACTTTATTACATGTTTTTTTGTCACCCATGCCTAGAAACATGCTTGGTTAATTTAGAGCATGTTTCTTGTACACAAAACGTATACGTATGTTTTATGATTTTATATGTCATTTTGTTTCTCATCCTCTACAATATGTTCTACGATGTTTGGAAGTAGGGTAAAGAAAAAAGGTATAGATCAATTGAAAAGACATTGATAATAAATTTAAATAATATCAAATTAATGATCTTTTCATTTTGTGAATAACTCATAAATAATATTTAATGGTAACGACTACCTACCCATTAATTATTCTTTTCCTACCCTATGTGTTTTGCATCTTCTCTAAAGTTAGTCCGATAGAAATTTTAGGTACCTTTTCTTAATCAATTAATTCTTTCTCATAATTATTTATTATTATAATGTTTCATCATCTCATCTAAAATTCTAAATTGTTATAGAGAACATATTTTTATTATTTCATTATACTCTAAACATGCCCCCGAGAATCTAATTCTTTTTTAATAGGTCAAACATTTAAAAATTCTTTTTTATATAAATGGCGGCGAAATTCTATGTCAGTGCTGATAGTATGTTGAAGTGAATAACTATGTTCGTAAGTGATGGATGAGAGAGGCAAAAAAGAGAAGGGATAATGTAATATCCTCCGTGCACACACGAGATCTATTTGATCAAAAACTTTACTTAGATGAAATGAAAACTTTACTTTATTCCAATCCGATGAAAAGCAAGGTATCCCATTAAATAAAATGAAAGTGATATATGCTCATTGGTCAACTTTAATCTTCTATTCTCATATATAAACATCTTTTTACTCATAGGTTTGTACCTATCCTTTCTTAGGTAAGACATCTAGCTATAAATATATAGTAAGAACTTTCAATAGATTAGAACAAAAGGCAATCACCACACGAGCGGAGAAAAAGGAGTACCACTTGTATTTATTTATACTTTTAGGTTATAAGTTCCAATAATTTTTAATGTCAGTGGAAAAGCTAAAAAATGATGCCTCCTTTGCTTAAGTCCATTAGAAGTTATCAAGTTTGGGCCATTCACATATCAAATTATTGGGGCCACCAATACAACGCTCTACGCTATATTTCCATACTTTTGAAATTGACAGCCACTAGCTAATTAAGCTAGGAAAAAAAAATTCTTACTAATATTAGTTTATGAATAGTTTTACTAGTAATATATATGAGTAAATTGTTGTTGCAATAGTATGATAATCACATCTAAAAATTTAAGATATTACTTAAAAAAAAGGAACGTCAATTATTGAATACGTCCCTTCATGAATGCCTAATTTTTAAAGATCAAACTTTAATGTATTCATTGCTCACTTCCACCAATCGTCATATTGAATAACTCGACCTCACAATAGCTTTGTAACCATGATCCCACTGATTGGACACACACCCGTAGTGGATCTTTTATACGCAATTATTGTTATATATATATTTAGAAACTTTGCGTCTGTCATTGATAAAATATCATTTCATTGTGACATTACTTTATGATGTCCCTATTAATCTAGGCTTGTCATTTTATCTATTAATATGTTCACATTAAATAAATATTATTCAAGCAAGTACTTTCTTAAGGATCCTTATATTTATGCATTTTATAGTCCAAATCATGCTGTGATTTTCTAATAAATAATGAAGTGACGAAGCGTAATCCTTATTTTCCGAAACCGACGTTTTAATTAAATATATAGATTTGCAATGATAGATTTGTTCCCACAGAGCCTAGCTCTCTTTGAAACAATATATTTTTTTTAAAATATTATAAGCAGCACATGGAAATATGAATCTCTGTAGGAATTTTCTATATAATTTCCGTCATTTATTGATATTAAAAAACAGTTTGGAATTGTGTTAATAGTATACCTACCAAATGATTCATTATTATACAATTGCGACTATCATTAAAAACATATATATCATAATAATAATAACAAATCATTACTGAAGAATAAATTAAGTCCAGTGGATTTAATTAATTAAAAAAAAATCTATACTTAATTTCCCTCCATGACCACCTCAAACGACCCCCCAAAGACTGAAGCTTAATTAATAAGATCAACAATATTGTACACAAAGCCATATGTTATAAATGATTTAATTTGTCCAATTAATAAATTCATTTGTCTTTTCCCGTGAAAAGTGATGTTTTCCAGCGAACAAAATTGAGAAGAGCGAATTATGTTTGGCTAAATATTCCAATTATTCGAACACTTCTAAATGAGAAGTCATGTAGCGCGATATTAGGTGTATATAATTAATAATGTACCCAAATAAATAAATAATTTAATTGAAAAAAGCAACGTTACATATATCGAGAAATCGACATATGTAGTTCCATTGTGGAAAGTCAAATAAATATACGAAGGGAATGTGACTAATCACAAGTTATAAGGGAAGAGTAGCGCTAGATCTGGAGAAGACAAGAAAGCAATGGCTCTCCACTACGGTTCTACAAACTCACAAAACCAAAATTAAGGAGTGGACCCCCTATTGCATGCCGATTAGACTACTAGGATTTAAGGACTGGATCACAAAAGATAGATTATTTATATATATTAAGCAAATTCTTCAAACAAATACATCATATGCATATACCAACGATATCTATATTGAATTCTATCAAATCTATAAATTATACTTGCATGTTATAATCCATCCGTCCTAAGGGTTCATTCTCTTCTTTCAAATAAAAGTGTGTTTTGTCCCCTCTGTGTTGTAGATATTGACTACATCGTTTTTGTCATTTGATGGACTAATTCTATATAGCTCAAGGCAACAGCCAGATAAAGTCTAGGAGTTCAATTAAATCTCTTTTAATAGAACGATAATTTTCTTTTTATATCTATAATAAATGTTAAAATCCCTTTATTATCTTATGAATTAAATGTTGGGCAAAATAATATTTTTACCAGTAAGGTATATATAGGCGTAATTTTGTATACGGCTTATTTATGCCTATATTTCTGAAATCTAATATACCTTTTGTCAATATTACGTAGCGCAACCTATAAACGTTGACTTTTATTATCTGCTTAATTAATTACTGACCAAATCAATTGTTCCAAATAGTGTATAACTAACTCAAACCGAATTTTTACAATAGGTATGAATGGTATATATATATATATATATTTAAAGATTTAATTCTTAGTAAAACAGTTTGTAAATGTCGTGTCAGCACCTTCACATGCAATTGCTTCATTATCTCAATCACTGTATAGTATGGGAAAACAAAATAACTTCTATTTGAAATCACGACAATCGTTATTTATCTTTCAACGTTATATAAAAATATAGCAAAGCAACTTTTGACTTGCACGTAGCAGCGGATTCAATATTTTCAGTAATCACCATTGAAAAATAGAAATTTGGTGATTAAGATTTGAACTTAAATCAAAATTAAATATTAAGTCAAATAAGAATCAAATTTTTTGTCTCTCCCTATATATATATATAATATAATGTAATTTTTTAATTAAAAAACTTGGATAAACACATCGCCTCCTCCTAGAGGCTAGACTACCAACGGATTGAAATTCTTTGTATGTGGTTAAATTCTTAAGTAAGTTAATGAATGGCGTAAATATAATAAAACAAATTTATCTATTTTTCTTTTGATAAAATAAAAGATTCCATTCGGTACATAAATAGTATTAGTAAAATATTATTATGAGGGGTAAAATAACTTTCGGGCCTGGTTTACGTCCTTTTTTTTGGCCAACTAGGAGATGTTGTTTATTGAATCAATATTTGAATTGAAAAGTAACCGTTAGTGCAAGTATTTATTTTTAATTAACAAACGTAAGTACTAATCATCTTAATAAATTTAGTTTACTGTATAATAAATGTTTGAAATACTAGTTGGAGATTATTAAAGAATTGAACACGTGAATTCCTGTCAGACAAAACATTGATCCAACGACTTGTAGAAATTAATAAAATTGTTACACTTTATATAATTTTGAAAGTGAATAGAGTTATTACAAAGGGCGGTGGTTAGGTGATTAGAGAATTGCTAATACTTCATGGTAGTCTCGTGCCAGCAAATGATCACTTTATCTACTTCATGTGAATTATTTTTTTTTTTCCAAAAGTTACTTCACAATTATATTACATCCACCGATATTATACCTATATACCCCACCAATCAAATGCTCAAATACAAAATTTTAATACATATTTTAAGCATAAACAATATAATATAAAGAATTATATCTATTTGCATCGTCACACTGAGATGAAACTCAATTTTGTAATTGATTTGCATCATAATCAATTTGACTCTCTTTTTCTTACGTTAGCTTTGTCCGTTACACACTTCTTCATCAGTTCACTTTATCTTGGATAAGAAAAAACAAAGTTAGGCTTTAATATTACGTTTAGTTAACTATTTTATTTTCTTTATTCATCTTTTAAGGGTTTTAAAGTAAATGAAATCCTTTTTTTGAACTTTACCCTTGACAGCTAGTAAATTTCTATAAAGAAGAAAATCCACTACTTAGAAACTATTGTGTCAAGAATAGATATAATTTCATTTATGTATACTGAAAAATTAATCCTTTGTGGAAATTTCATAAGTTAGTGATACACTTCCTTAATTAATTAGTAGTTCTGTTTTTTATTCACTTGTCTCAATTTAGAATTCCATTTACTTTGGATAGAGTAGATTAAGCTAGAATTGAAACGTGATTAAATTGAAATGGTCCAAAGTATAAATATAAATACTAATAGAATGTTGAAGGAAGTTACCTCAACTTATTTCTCTTGGGGAATTAAAGAAGCAAGATTTGCGATAATTTAAAATCAAAAAAGGCTTTATATTATTTTAAAAGTTGGGTCAAAATTGTAATTATATAAATTAAAAAATTACGTGAGATTTAACTTTTTTTTTTACCCTTCCTTGGTAGAAGCTTTCATATCTTTTGCTTTCTTGGTGACTCGAACTTACAATTTCGAGTTAAAAGTGAGGACTGTTATCATCCGACCAACTACCCCTCCTCTTTCTTTATTCAACTTAATAAATAGTATAAATTCGTCCCTTTTGACCTAAAAATAAATAAATATATTATATCAAAATAGTTTTTCATTTTGATAATTCAATCCTATAGAAGTATTTTTAATCATACCATCAACAATAAAGATTTTTTTTTAAATACTGATCAATTCTAATAATATTCTATTAATTGTGGTTAAAATTAGGAAAATGCATAATTACCGCTATCTTATGACTGAAAGACACACTGAATTTTATTACCCCCTAAATTAATTTAAAATGAAATATATACACTACAAATACTGATATGTCATAGAGAGTGTGCACACTCTCACTACAACAAAAATGATCATTAGCGGCGATTGTCACTTTTTGTATATGTCTCTAAAGCCTTTAGCGACATTGGTTTTAATGACACTTAACTAATACCGGTAAAGGCTTTAATACTCTTTTTAATGTCAATATTTAATGCCGCTAAAAGTCGTTTATGTTGTAGTGTCTCTTGAAAGCAAGTGATGAGTGCACATATTGAACACATGTCATTTTTTAATTTATAACTTTATAATTAGTTAGTACACATATTTTTTGATAATAAAACTTATATATATTTAATTATTTTTACTTTAATGGTTGAAGCTGACACATCACCACAAAAAGTGCACAAAAATACGAATAAAATGAGTTTAGGGGTAATAAAACTATAGTTAAGTTTATGTGTGTCTCTGAAATTTAGTTCATAAGCTAGGAGATACAGGCTACTTATGCATTTTCCCTTAAAATATTCATTCCACTCTATTTTAATTGTCATTTTGACTTTTTTCTACTCATTAAAAAGAAAATACAAGGTAATAATTTACTAAATTATTCCTATTTAATAAAACTAGATTGTTTCCTTGTGCAATTAATCGTATAATTGAACACAGCTGCTAATTTGATCTTGAATTGTTAAGATAATAATTATTTTGGAATAATGTGTTTTTATTTAAAATGATACGATAAGTACTGAAAACACGAGGATCAGTTCATTATGAAGTAATTGAATGTTCTTTCTGTTTAGAAAATAAATTCAATATATCTACTCCCTCCATTTTAATTTGATTGTTTTGTTAAAATAATTTTTGTAATTTTTAAAAATATGTTAAACACACTAAAATGTTATTTAATTTCTAAATTTAAATATATTAAAATTAAAATTTAAAAATTATCAAGAAAATAAAGCAAAAAAAAAAACTTGAAAAAGTTTTGCGGTGCATACATTTTTAATTTTTTTTTTTTTTTTAAGAAAATAAAATTTCAAGTGGACTACAAAATAGGTTGTCTTCAACACGACAACGTGCCGTTCCCCTCTAAAGCTGCTCTCTCTTACGTACTTATATCTATTAACCTCAATGCTAAATTTTATTTATCCCACTACCTACCTCTTACTTAATAGTATGGTCCTCAAAAATACAAATTTCTAAATAATTTTTTTTAGCCTTTTATAGACTAAAATAAAATACACGTAGGAATTGTACTGTAAAATGTAAAATATAATTCTTCCACAATAAAAATATAAAAAAAGAATCTAAGAAAAAGAGGATCCCCATTATCCATGTACAGTAAATCATTTTCCATATATGCCAAATTAATTATTTTACCATATTTTACGTTGTTCCAATAACTTATTTTCCTTGTACGATCTTTTCTTTAATAAAAGTAATTTTTCCAACACCATTTCATATTTTTCTGATATAGATAATAAGTAATCGCACACCAAAACTTAAGAATATATTTATTTACTTCTTCTTATTTTTATATATTTCATTTCTCTGTTTGGTATTGAATTGTAATATGCTACAATTTTCTACCCATTTATATATACCTTCATAATTATATTTACAGGAAGATATTTTTTTATTCCAAAGATAAAATAATCTTATCTTAATATTTGCAAATACTTTTATTACGATACCATAATATTTGAGCATTTTAACAATCATTCCTAAATTGGTGAATCAACAAATTGAGGGAAGGTATTAAAACTTTTCTTTGTTTAAACAATTGGACACAATTTAAAAGTTAGAAAGGACCAAGAAAAAGAAAAAATTTTTTAGTGGACTACTATTTTTAACTTATGATTATTTTTTTAAAAATTGCTTCTGTTAGGGGTGGGCATAAACACCGAAACACCGAAACACCGAATCGAATCGAATTTTTTTAATATTTCGGTTTCGGTATTTCGGTTTTTGGTTCGGTATTCGGTTTACTTTTTTGTATTTTTTGGTATTTCGGTTCGGTTTTCGGTATATATTATTTTGGAATTCGGTATTTCGGTTTAAACCAAAATATTATATTAAATTTATATTATATTTATATTATATTAATTAATAATTATTAATGTTAAATAATCTTTTAAAAAATCAAACAAAAAAATATTACAGTATTTTTACTTTTTAGCCCATTAAGTTGAAAAATCAAACAAAAAAATTGTAAAGTTTAAAATTTAAAAAGCCCACTAAGCAGGCCCATTAAAAAACCGAACCGAATTAATAAAAAACCGAACCGAATCAATAAAAACCGAACTGAACCGAAATATTTTAATTCGATATTCGATACACATTTTCCAAAAACCGAAAACCAAAAAAACCAAAATCGAACCAAAATATCGAATGCCCACCCTATATTTATAAAATATTGTAGGGAAGTCAAATTAAATTGAAGGTGTAATTAATAATATAATGCTGTCATTTCCATATAATGTATATGGAGAAAAGAAAAAAAAAAGGAAAAAAGAAAAAGAAAAAAGAGGTCTATTTCCAAAATCTTTAAAGTGGGACACCACTCGAGAAACTTGCTATAAATATCCTTAACTTTCTTTTAAGATCCAAAAATCTAAACTTCTCCTTTTCCCCAAATTCACTTCTCCACCGTTCCCACACACTCGCTTTTGCTTCATTTCGCCGTTTCTGTTAAACCATTACCGGTAATCGTTGTGATCGGATTTTTTACACTCTTTTCCGGCCGGATTGTTGAAGTTACAATGGTCGACGTAGACCGGAGGATGACCGGGCTGAATCCGGCTCACTTAGCCGGACTCCGCCGTCTCTCTGCAAGAGCCGCCGCTTCTTCTCCGTCGACTCCGATGCCTCCTCGGAATAGTCTCCTTTCCTTCTCCTTTCTTGCTGATAAAGTTATATCTCATCTAAAGAGCTCTGGTATTCAGGTTCAGGCCGGGTTGTCGGATGTGGAATTCGCTAGAGCTGAAGCAGAGTTTGGGTTTGCTTTTCCACCTGACTTAAAAGCTGTTCTCTCCGCCGGTTTACCCATCGGACCCGGTTTTCCTGACTGGCGCTCTGCTGGTCCGGCTCGGTTCCAGCTTCGTGCTTCGATTGACTTACCCATCGCTGCAATTTCATTCCATATAGCTCGTAATGCTTTGTGGTCTAAGTCATGGGGTCCTAGGCCATGTGACCCAGAAAAGGCAATTAAAATAGCAAGAAATGCTCTCAAAAGAGCTCCACTTCTTATACCCATTTTCAACCATTGTTACATTCCTTGTAATCCTTGTTTAGCAGGTAACCCAATTTTCTACGTGGACGAAAATCGGATTTTCTGCTGCGGATTTGATCTATCCGACTTCTTTGATCGTGAATCATCTTTGTTCCAAACTTCAGATCCTCAGATTCTTTCAAAACAACGCTCTTTAAGTGAAAAGTCCGCTGGTTCATCATCCACTTTCTCAAGGAGGAGCCTCGATACACTCTCCGGTGGTCGGACGCCGCGTTGGGTGGAGTTCTGGAGCGATGCTGCGGTAGATCGAAGGCGGAGGAACTCAAATTCGTCATCGTCATGTTCAACCTCACCGGAAAGGTACTTTGAAATGCCCAAATCCAAAATGCCTAATTGGGTCGACGAGTACTTAGATAATATCGGGTCGGTTTTAAAAGAAGGCGGATGGGCTGAATCGGATGTGAAGGAAATTGTACAAGTTACAGCTTCTGGATTCTTCGAAGGTGAAATGATATTGTTAGATAATCAAGCGGTTATGGATGCTCTTCTTGTGAAAGCGGATCGGTTCTCGGATTCGCTCCGTAAAGCCGGGTGGAGCTCCGAAGAAGTTTCTTACGCACTAGGTTTTGATTATCGACCGGAGAAGGAGAAGAAACCGGCTAAGAAACTTTCACCGGAGTTAGCGGAAAGAATCGGGAAATTGGCTGAGTCGGTAACCCGTTCGCGGTCATCCTCATAAGAATTGGTTAACCGGCTACCGGCAAACATCGAGATTCCTTTTTTCATGTTCTTTTTTAGATTTTCGAAACCTCGGGTTTGGTATATGCCCCTTTTTTGGTACAATTGATATTCAGACGAAAAAAAAAAAAAAAGAAACAAATACGCGTTGATGTATTATTATTAAAAAAGTACAAAGAATTTGAAATATGGAAAAAATTAGAAGAAATTGTATTAAGTTCTCTGTTTTTCCGTATTGGAATATAAAAACTTGTTGGTAAAAATGTTGAATGTTATACAGCTGCAAGTGTTTTGGTAAATAAAACTTTATCATAATAAAATGTAGTGGGTAAGGGATTAAGGTGGCACAGGTTTCGAATAGGGGGAATGCACGTGTGTGACTTTATGAAGAAAAAGAGACGTTGCTTTAGGCCCCTCCCTTACGAAAACTTAGCATTATAATTTATTTGTCGTAATTTCTTTTATCCCATCTCATTAGAAAGTATTAAGATTTGTATTATTTTTGTGGCTAAGAAAATACTATGAATCAAATCAACGGCTTATATGATAGAGGTTTGAGTTATTTAGAGTAGAGAGGGTGGGGGCGTGGGACAGTGCATTGCTTTCGAGGTAAGCGATAGCCTAGCCCACGGCGTCGTTTCGATAATTGTCAGTGTAATAAATGAGTATGCTCGTGCTGTTTGGCAAATTGTGCGGAGAAATATGTATATCTGTTTGGTTTTGGCAGGAAATTCAGTAAATAAATTTCTGCTTTTATTTCAGTTTTTCTCCTTCCACATTTAGCCCTTTTTCGGGATGCACAAAAGCCTATACATAAATTTAGAGTTTCAAAAAATAAGTGAAGTTTAAACATCCTTTCGTTTTGATTTGTCCAAAAACATAAATAGATTTTTAAACTTATCAAATTTTTCTATCATAACTATGTTATTTTCCTATTAAATTATTAAATCAATCATAATTTACTCCATTTAAATAAACATCGTTGATTGATGTGGAACCAGATTTGTGAGGGATATTGATAGAGGCTACATATGTTTGTTTCAGAATTTATTAGTCCAATTGATAGTGAAAATATTTGATAATAATTGTATTTTACTTAAGTAATCTGAACACATTAGAAAACGAACGAGACTAACACGAATTGTCTTTCATTTCTTCAATCAAAATCAATACAATTCGAACACAATTGAAGACATTTACAATATAAAAGCCGATAAAAATTAACCAATAGTGTTTAAAAAGAATAAATTATGGGTGGTACAATGATTCAACACGAAAATGACGTAGTTGAGATACTTGAGAAAAAAAAATCCAATAAATTTAGGAATCTGTTTATGAGTTCGGTCTTTTGATTTTTTTTTTTAAAACTATACAAGTGTCCATTTCGTGTAATTATGGAGCAATGGTTAGTTGATGTACGCATAAATTGATTTAACGCGGGTTAAGTCTGCGTACGTGTGAAAGGAAGTAGCAACTAGCAAGTGAAAGGGAATGAGTATTCTTTTGAGTTTAGAGAGTGGGAAAGGGATAGATAGCAATGTGTATAATACTTAAACTTTATTACATATATTTTTCTACTTTGGAATTTGGGAAGTGTTTTTGTATGAATTGAATATAATAGGGGCAGAGGAAGGCTGACACTTGAAAAACATCTCCTAGTTTGGCTTTTAAGAGACACAACAAGAAGGTGCTACTTTGCTTTTGAAACCTTCAATTATTCCGGCTCTCTTTCTCTTCCTTTTCCCCCTTTTTTCTATTGCTTTTGTTTTGTTTGGTTTCTTCATTTTTAGTTGTAGTGTTGGAAGGTCTCTCTTTGTTCCCACTCTTCCAATTACCAAATAGATATAGTGTTTACTTGTACTAATATTAAATTAATCTTGTTTACACTTTGTCTTTTTTATACTTAAAAACTCATTATCCAAGTCAAAGTGATGAGATTTTAACAAGAGATTGCTTGCTTGGTTTCCACGGACTAATTAGTCAACTTGTCTTTTACTAATTAAAAAATTTATATGAATTATGTCCAACACCATCTTTCCCATGACATATCTACTTTCTTTGATATGTTTGTTGTCATAGAAATGACTTGTCTTAAATTTAGAAAGTTTATAAATTACGTAGATTATTGAATATATATGATGTGACACCTTTATGTTACTATTTCTTTATCTTACGAGAATTATTTTGATATTATTGTCTACCACTAAAATCTATTGATCTCAACAATATTGGAAGTGAACCTAGAATAAAGTTAGTGACTTAAATTATTAGTAACATATAGTAAAACTGACAATTTTTTTACGATAGTAAGTCCATTGTTATAATGTCCCTTCGAATTTGCTCAATGTCCTTCATAAATGTTCTCAATTGTGACCATGTGACATTTTGATGATTTACAAATAAACTATTATAGTTTGTTAAATAAATTCAAGTAACTGATTTAGAAATTGAGATAGAGAAAATTAGCGGTAACCTCTTTTTTATCCCATTGTGTAGTTGGGAGTGGTTTAACAATAGGTAGAGAACCATGACAAATAGAACTTACCAAAAAATATAGTAAAAGAATTTGAATTTCAAACTTCAAAAATTTAAAGACAATAATGCAAAAAGAAAGAGATGTAGAAGACAAGCAAATTCAGTTAAAAAAGTGTAGCTGCACGTGAGTTGGCTTGTAAGATTGATATAATAGGACTAACCGTACGTCTAAAATGGATAGTTTATATAAGTGGTTGTGGTGGGGAAACACTAATGGTGGGGACTTATTTCACGTTCTAACATTTGTACAATTTTGTTAGTATTTTCAAATTCAAAATGGTAAAATTTGTGAATGTAATGTACCAAACAATCTGTTTTTTTTAATTACAGTTTCAGTGTAACACAATTTCATTTGAAAGGATTCTTTGTACTAGCACAAACATAATTGTCTTTTGTCAGCTGTAAGTTACGATCATATATATATGTATGATACAGAGACAATAGCTTGGTAATTATAATAGTACGCACATTGGTATTAATTTCCTTTAGTAGTTGATTTTTTTGTTGCTATACTTAGCAAGGTACAAACAAATACTAAATAAAGTTAGTTAGCTAGTCGTCTCATGATAAGAGTATTTGTCTAACTTGATCTTTAAAGAAATTAGTGGTTTTAGTCTTTATATTGACAAATTCTGTTTTTTTTCCTTGATCAAGGCTGAAAATTCTCATAAAATTTCAAAATATGATTTTAGAGAAAATCTATGATGTAACACTAGTTAATAGTGGAGATTGAACAGAGTAATATACATAATACCAATAGAAACTAGAAAAAGGATGATCGGGCAATATGAAATGTGAGAGGGACATGCCTCTTTGAATATTTTCTTTTTTTTTTTGTTTTCCACCCGATATCAGAAGTCCACACTCTTTGAAAAGTTGAAACATGACATCTTAGAATGTATAGCTAAGTATTTTTATTTTTCTTTTCTCCAACATGTGTAGTTAAAGTTTTGATAAAGGAATATAAGATGTAGTCAATTCTAAGCTGAACAAAATCCAAGGAACGGCTAAAACTCACCAAAGCATGAAGATTGTAATACTTATTAACCAGTAGGGGCCATTTTCCACTTTGAAGCATCCAATATTTACACATGTAATAAATAGTATATTATTATTGCATTTGGTACTTTATTAACAATCACACCATAACGGCATTCTTTAGGGAGCGCATCAAACATTTGTTAATACTAGGATTATATATCTCTACTAGGATCATATTATATTAGGGAGTTTCCATCTCTATGTTTTTGGGGTGACGTAAATTTATTGTCTAAAAAAAAATAAGAAAATATTTATCACCTGAATAACTTCACGTTGTCAAAATATAATGATGTTATTCAAAAACACCTTTTTCTAAATGTTTCTATAAGCTTTTATTTGACAAGTGTCATCATCATTTATTCCTAGGGGAAATGGGCACTCTTTGTTTTCAGGTAGAATTATCAGTGTGTCATTTTATCACGACAAAAAATATAAGTAGTGATCATTTATTTGCTTCGAGAGGAAGCCTATTCCAAATGGCTCCTCAATAATCATTGCTTATATCATGTCATAATAAAAGGAGATGTTAACTAAGAAAAAATCCTCTTAACAATGAAAATAACTATTACTTTCAAAGACATAATATGTGAGACTACTATGTTGTACTTGACTAAATTTGAAATTGACTGGTCTTTTAACCAAACAAAGGAATCCTTTCAAAGACTATAATTAAACGATGAAGAAAAAAATCTGAAGGAAATATGACGAGTCAAGTAGGGTAGGAGCCATTAGCCGTTGGGGTTTATTTTCACATGGAGATACACTTGCTTGACCCAATCTAAGTGTGGGATACAATAATTGACTCAAATTATTATACACACACAAAGTTTACCTCTATTCTTAAAAATTGAAACTCTATTTATGATAATTGTATAGCATGAATTATGTAATTGATGTAGTAATTAATTTTGAATTACCCATATCAGAAGAGAAATGTAAATTCAAAACACAAGTATTGTGTGTGTCCTGATTTCTAAGTTATTATAATCTATCTATAAACGAAAATTTTGATGGCGGAGCCAATTATTTTCGAAGAGGTATCAATTAATATTTTTTGTTAAAAAATTATATCGGGTAGATTATAAATACTTATTAGCTTTTCAATTATATATATACAGGAATATTAAATTCACATACATTCAAATTTTAGGGTGAAAAACATTATTCATTCGGCCTCAATTTATACTACTCACTCACTTTTTGAGTCAGTCAAAAAGAAAATAACATATTTCTACATTTAGTAAATTTTAACTTTAAGATGCTAATTTTATTCTTCATGAAATGATTTTTAGTCACACAAATATTTATAATTTATTTTAGATTATTAAGTAACAAAATTATTCTATCATTCTTATTCTTCATGCCGAATTAAACTAAATATATAAATTGAGATAGAAAAAATAATATTAAATGATTTCTTTCTTTATCTATTGTTGAATGATTATGAGTAGTAAATGGTGCTAACGGTCAGCAACTGAATCTGAAACCGACCGTTGGGTTTCATCACATGTCAATTCACCGCCATAAAATGGTGATCATCATGTGCCATACTGCCTTCTGATGATGTGTAGAACCTAACGTGTCTCCCATATTTAATTCTGGACATGTAATTAATTCAATTGTTAATTATTGTGACAAAACGAGGTTTTCTTCTTTTGACCACCGGATTTTAACAAACTCCTTTCACCTGATTTTTACGTACGTACGTACTTAGAATAAGAGAAAAATATACAAATTCACTAATTTGAACTTCAAAAATATTAGTACAATTGTTACTAGTAAAGCTAGTAATTCGATTATATGAGGCGTTGATTTGTTATCTTTTCATTTTCCCAATTTTTTTTAATCTTTGGGGGATAAAATAGTAAGGGAATAGAGCATTAAATGAAATTTGTCTTGATGTCTGAAGAAGCGGTGGATAGTGGCCTCTGTTTGTTTTCTGGTCCGTGAAATGTTGCAAAAAACACTTTTCTTTCTTACAAAGTTAGTTATGTTCATAGCCTGCTGAATAGTACAAAAACTAATTAAGGCAAGTGACGCCATTTGCCTCCAATTGCCATGTGAACATGTTGAAAGATTTAGCAACTTATCACTTCTCAGGTTGAAGTAAAATAGAAATCACATTGTTTTTAGGTACACGTAATATCGCTAACACAAGACTACTCTATATATCCGAAGATTAATCAAAGGAGTGCGGATGAAACATTAGGTGACTAGTTAACCTGACCATTCTGTTCGAAATTTGTTTATTGTAAAAGAGGCTTGCCTAGATGCGAGTTCGTGGATTCAAACGATGCAGTAGCCTTTTTCATAAATTCTATATAAATACTATGGAAATTATGTTTTAACTTATGAATTTCTAATAAAATTGATTGACAATTCAATGATACAGTACCAAAGAAAACTTAGAACCCTAAACTCCTAATACTGGCTCCGCCCGTAAGGCCCTCAGTAGTATGATGAAATAGATAACAAAAGCAACGTGACCATACTAAAGAGGCTTGCCCCTTAGTAGTATGATGAAATAGAAAACTTGTGATTTTCAAAACAGTGTCTGATAAAAAAAATTGAGCTGACTATATCAGAGATATTTTTCGAAAAAATTCTGCAGTTCTTACATGAACAATTGAAAATTGGGCATATCTTCAAATTTGGAAAATTGAGCACTTCTGTTGTTTTGTGTAGTCAACTAGAAGGAATTTTTTTGAGCTGCGACCGTTCTTCTAAAGGTAACAAATATCTTATAGTATTAGGATAATATTTTTTATTCTTTGAAATATTTCATATCAAAGTGTAGTCACAAATTAATTTTACCAAATCAATCTAACGTGAACATTTTACCATAAATGTTTATTATATTCATTTGATATGTGAGTCGGATCATTATATTATATCAATAATCTTAACTAATGACTAGAGTTCATATGCTATTAATTATATTACAAAATAAGATATATGTTTTCGGACAAATTAGCAAAAGTAATAAATAATAACTTCTACTAAAATACTCATTAAAAATTTCTTATTATCTTTTATTTTATTAATAAAGAAAAATTAAACTTCAATCCAATATGATTTTTACCTAAATGTTGTAACAAATGCAAAATAATTGTTAAAAATACTCACACTTGCATATTACAAAAAAACCATTGGATGAAATTCTTTTTTCGTCTTTCTCATCTTAGAAGTTTCGACTTTTGTACACTAAAAAAGAAGAAAGAGCATAAAAATTAAATATAGAGTACAAGAAATAAAGATACAAGAAGTAGGAAAGGAAAAGAATAAGTAAAAAAGTACAAATTACCTAAGCAAAGCAGAGAGGAAAGAGCGATTTCTAAAAAAAGAAGAGAGAAAAGAGTGTTGGAAAAGTGTGTGTGAATAATTCACGTATATTTTAAATATTATTTAACTAAAACTTAGTTTTAAATGATAAAAAACAATTAATTCTTGGTTTGTTGTGTAAAGAAAATATATATATATATATATATATATATATATATTATTTT
Organism: Solanum sitiens; assembly: GCA_016801875.1. NCBI lineage: Eukaryota > Viridiplantae > Streptophyta > Magnoliopsida > Solanales > Solanaceae > Solanum > Solanum sitiens. The sequence goes on from JABWTJ010000001.1 coordinate 14,552,217, forward strand.
TTTTTGGTATTTTGAAATTTCTTCTTCAAAATATCTTTCTAATGTCCATATCCTTAATAATTATTTTGTAACTTAATAAAAGAAAAGAAAAAAAATACTTAACCTCTTTTTGTCAAATTTTTTTCTTTCACCCATAACATTAATATGATTACCATATTATACTTCTAGATAAACCAAAATAATCAAAATAAGATGAAAAGAAACACACATATCAAATATCAAATTTGTGTTGTTTATTATGTCAAATTATCACCTTTAACAAATAAAAAGGTGATTGTAAAATTAATAAAACGTAAAAGAATACAAAGTTATATAAGTCAAATCTTTACTCGTTTTTTTTTAAAAAAATATTTAAACAACGTTCTTCAAACTAATCATCCAGCTATATAGAATTAAAATGTAAAAAATAGTGAATCGTAATTTTCTTTACTTTTTACTATTTTGAATTTCCTGAATAATTGATTTATTTGAACATAGCTTATTTGACCGGCCAAATTTAAGAATTCAAAAGTCCTTTTTTTTCTATACTCACAAAAATATTTTTTTTATTTTTTAAAAAAGGTGTTTGTCTAAGCTGTTGAGTGAAAATAACAAATATTTCTGAAAAGCAATAAAACTATTTTTTAGTGTTTTTTTAAAAAAAAGTGTTTCTCCCAGAAAAACTTTTGAAAAAAAAACACTTATAAATATTTTTATTAAATATAACATAAATTAAATCTCACCCAAAATTACTTCTAAAATTAACAAACGGTGTGTAATATGGACTATGGTCTAAACTTTTTCAAGGTTAGTCAACTACTAACATAAACTTCGGAATTGGAGCATATAATTGTTTTTTATAAAATTAGCAGTTAATTTTTGAAATTGAAGAGTTGTTATACGAAAATATTTATGAAATAGGATCTAGACTATAATTGTATATATACATAGAGAAGTACTAGTATATTTTTTAGCAATGGTAGAATAAGAGACAATGACCATGACTTTCTCCAGATTTCTTTTGGAGAAAGCCAAATAATCTCTGTATTTTCTTCCATGGATCTTTTCTAAAACCTACAGTATACAAAATTAGCTATGCTTAAATTGCTCAATGCCTGATGTTTACTATAAAATGCTGTACAATTTCCCGTTTATATCAGGTCAAGCTTTACGCTGCCCCCACTGCTTCGCGCTCTTCCTTCATTTCAGCAGTTTTTGGTGGAAATTTCATTGCTTTAACACGAAATGCTGCCTGCACATGATGGTTTTAAAAGAATAATGCCAATGCCAAAGTTTCGCGTTAAGCATATCACAGAAGATACTTTGATGAATCTCACCTTATCAGAACCAAATTCGATAACATCTGATGGATGAAAACGTGTAGGGAAGTTTGGAGACGTCCGGTATCTTCTGCCTTCATTACTACATGATAACGCAGATCAATCGTAATTGTTGTTTTCATAAAAATCGGATATCTAATAGTAGAGTTGTATACAGGAACAGATGGAACTTACTCTCTAACCCAGGTACCATGTTCACTTCCTAAATCAGTTACAAAAAATGCTCCGTCTTTGCATGATATTCGGGCGTGCATTTCAGATACCTGAGAGTAAAAAAGAAATTTGACAATTCAATCATGCATTCACCAGAAGGAGGTCCATGATACTTAGCTATAGAATAATATGGCAATCACCTGTGGCAAAGGTAAAACTATTGATTTTCCAGGAATGTCTGTATGTGAGACGGACCTGAAACCAAAAGGTTGTCAGTGACTATTCTAATAAAACAATATCGCGTTATACATTCTCCCTTTACAGCCAAGTGAAATTCATTTCTTGTCTAGTTCACAGTTTTGAAAGTATGCGCATGGATTGGATGTGTAAATTAGAAGAGATTGATGGTGAAATATTTGCAATTGATGCACACCATAGTGTATGATCTTTGAATAATTATGTATATGTCGAGAGTTAAGTAACAAAATGACTTGAACTATTTAAATCTTGTAAACTATGTGCCACAAAGACGTAACAGTCAGCTATGAACAATCTTAAATCCAATAAACCATAACCTAAAAGCATACCCGACAGTGCAAGGGACATCCTCATCTCTGCTTAAAACAATAGCTTCTAAACCAGAAGTGCCATTCCCCGCAGGTAAGAGTAACCACCTGAAAGATATAAATTAAGCATCAAAATTAGCACAGCAAACTAGAAAAATAGGACATACATATAAATGAAATTTGTAAAGATTATGCTTGTCAAACTCACTCTGCATCAGTAGCACGCTCTAAAGCATCATCATCTTCAAACCATTTTCTCAATTGGTCATTTGCCTTCATCACCACAATACAGTGTATTAATACTCCCATAAAATTCATACTTGTTAATTATGTAACAATGGAAACCACAATTTTTTATGTGCATAATTCCTTAGTCTACATACTTTCTCAGATAGCCTGCAATGTTTTATTCTGCCTTCAAGCTTGTCCCTGCAAGAAAAAAAAACCCCGAGTCAAACGACTTAGTATATCAACTTCCAAGAATCCATTGAACTCATCAAGGATGAGGGAAAGCTCAACTTTTAATTTATCCGAATAAAAAGAACTAATAATTTGTAGCTCAAGTACAATAAAAGAATTTCCAGTAAAAGCTCTTACTAAACAGAATCAACAGAATAATCATGAACCATTGAACTGTGATAAAAGGCAGGGTTCACCGCAAGAAGCATTTGAAGTAAAAATAAATATATGGCTTTGCAATTTCACTCTCCAGCTATAGGCTGATCACGTAAGTAAACCAAGATCATGTTTAAAATATTGAACCAAGAAAAGGCTTGCATATTCCCTACCCATTGCCTCCTAGAACCCAACTTAACATCAGAGGCATTCCCAAGTCAATAAAAACTCTTCCACCAACTCTTCCAGGATGTGGTATTCTATACTGCGTCAAAAACTGCAAAAAATAATAGAAATCCATATCATATTAAGAGCTCTGCTAAATCAGACAACTTAGCTACTCATATTTCAAATATAGACAGATTTCCATACTGATAGTGGACCAAGTCCGACGCCAAGATAAGCCTTGTAAGTAGATGCCATGATTGCAGCCATTCTAGCCAGTCCATGGATGACTCCAACTCGAAGTTTTCTAGCACTTTCATAGCTGTGGATAAGGGAAATCATAAAAGGATCAGCTAACCGGCAGAAACAGAAAATGTTCAAATCAATTTATCTTCATTTAGGCAGTTAAAGCAGGCCTTCTTGGCTGGTAGTAGGGTGAAGTTAAGATTTCAGCCAATTTCAAATGACTTTTCAATTATCATGAAGTCGCAACGTGTATTCAAGCAACCACTATACAGCACTTGAGCCAATAAATAACGGATTACCTCCTTAAAGATGAGACGATATCCACAGGGCTTCCAGACTCGGCACTTCGACTACATGCTTTGTCAAGTTCCAGTGCTAGTTGATAGCTATCCTGTAGTTGTAAAAGGAAACATTCAGTGGCTTACACAACATAACAATAATACCCTGCTTCTTAGTTCTTAGCAAGAAGGGACTAAGGGATACAATCGACCAATAATACCATGTTAATTAAGTGAAGTAAAAAAGGTTAATATAAAGAGTGTACCTCTATGGCCATGCATCCGCCTTGACCCAAATTAGGCTGCATAGCATGGACAGAGTCCCCAAGCAATGTAACACGACCTCTTCCCCAACTAAAGGTTGGCGGTCTATCATAGATGTCACGACGAAGAATTGCATCTTCATCTGTGGCAACTAATAGGTCTATAACATTGTCACACCATCCCCCAAATATTTGAAGCAATCTTTCCTTTTTACCTGCAGCATGAACAGATAAACTATTGAACAACCAATGTAATGACAATATGACTACAAATATTTCCTAACCTCTTGAGCATCATAGTGGCAATTTAAAGCGTCATGATACCATACTCATCTCATGCAGCGCTAACCCACCCCCCCCCCCCCCCTCTTCCCCAAAGGTTTGTGATTCTTCTATCCAAACTGGTACTACTACAACGATTTAATAAGACATGTCTTTCATCTACAAGTTAATAAACAATTTCTGTGGTGAAGTAAGGACCTCACATCTATGAGTAGAAACAAACAATTGTGGTGCATCATTCTCTGAAACTCTTCAAAAAGGAAGTAGATGAGTAAGAGTGCACCTGCTTACCAAAAGTTAGTTTATGCATGAATCAGCACTTCATTCAAAACTTTCCAACTCACAATTCATTGAATCTATCTCATTTCTAATCTTGAGTTCTTCTTTACCTTATTGCAGCACTATAATCAGGTCTCAACAAGGAAAAATCCTTGAGAAACCCCTTGGGTTAAATTGACATTACTTAACAAGTCAAGCATTCAGAAACATCTTCTAGTAAGCACGTTTAAATCCAGAACTATAGTAAATAGTTTTAAGCGGCCTAAAAGCTTTTACCGTTTGGGGCATCCGCACCACCAGCTGGTTCATTGTAAAATGCATACCACTGCATCTTGCCTCCCCCCACATCTGAAGAAACAAAGTACTGTTTGTGGCCCAAAAAGACTCGGTACCTTCAGAAAAGAAATCTCAATTTAACCTTTACTATGAAAACATAGCATGAGCATAAGGGGACCAGCTAAGGACATGAAGAGGGAAAACACAATCCGATAAGTAAGAATATCATACCCAACTGTATCAATATCAGCTGGAACAAAATCTGCAATTCCAGTATAACAAGTGTAGCCAGAGTAAGTAGCTTCACTGGGTCCGAATAAATTAGTCCGTACCTACAATAAACACCAATGTTTGAGATCTTCTAAACCAAGTCGAATTGACCAACAAAGACTCATATTTTTTTTAACATGGACCACAATCTCAAAGTAACATACGAACAAGTTACTCTATCCTTGTAATCAACCCAAGTAGCAATATTAGAAGGAAATAGAATGAGACTGATTTTGAATACCTTAGACCTTATGCCATCAGCACCAACCAGAAGATCACCTGTAAATCGTTGTCCATTCTCAAGAACCACACTAACCTGATTTCACACAAACATGAGAAGGTATAATGAAAATTGATTAATAAGACGCAACAATTAGCTACCATTGACACTGATCGACACAATCTTAAATGAAACTAATAAAAGTTCTAATCTTTCTTGATATTTTGAGTATAGCAGATAGCCAGATACCTTCTCTCCATCATCCTCAAAGTCTACAACATTACTTTCATTCATAATTATCTCCTCCCCAACAGCACGTGCAAGGATCTGCTGCAAAGTCATGCGACTGATAACTCTTGTCACTGGAAGTCCACGTTCCACTGCTGGAGTGAACGTATCAAACTTGCAATACCTGAAAACCAACTACTGTCACTGTGTGCAGTTCAAGAACTAAAGGAACTGTTCTCACAATACAGCTGCTCATACAATAATGAGACCAATTTATCAATCTGATTGCAGGTAAAGATGGATCCTTTTCCGGAATAAGCTCGACAACTATGACTCATTAAACTTTTGACAAAATGAATTATTTTCCCTCAACTAATTTCAGTATAATTTTCTGAAAGACCAAGTATTTCATTATCTTCTTCAATTATCCTTAGTAAAAGCTTGTGTATGATTGTTACTGTTAAATAACACCAAGAGTTTCTCTTCGGACAAGCACACGAGTGGGTTCTGAGGAAGGTGGTATCCCTGACTTTTGATGTCGACACAGGTAAAACATATCAGAGTAAAGCATAAACAAGCACCTAATTAGCACAAAGGAAATCATAGTGATGTGAATTTACCAGTTGCCAGAAATACCATCAACCAAGCCATTAATCCTTTGACCAGTGATGCAGCCAGCATTCATGATGTCTTCAGCAACATCCAAATCAATTGCTTCCAAAGCAGCTAATGCATTGCTCTGTATCTGAATTGGACCTCTATATTGTCCCTCTCCTCTGATAGCACTTAAATCCCTCTCAAATACCAACACATCAAACCCCTTTTTCTTTGCTGCCAAAGCAAAAACTAACCCACCGATCCCACCACCCGCAACAAGTACTTTCAACTTCTTCTGTGGAACCTTCAAATCACCGTTAACCCCAGAGTCACTCTTCTCTGTAGGAGTAACTGGAGCTTCAGCAAGTGTGGCTTTTACTTTTACTCCTTTAACCTTGTTGATATGCCCATTTTCGAAGCTCCTACAAGGTAAAGAATGATATAACTCTGCAGAAAAGTCCTTGGAAATCAATAAAGGTAGCTGCTTTCTTGATAAAACTGAAGTGGAAGGATGAACTGAAGTGTAAAACACAGTTGAATACATCTTTTACTTGAACCCCAGTTCAAGAAAAGAATTTCTTCCAATGTATGTATGATTCAGTGCAAAGAAGATTTATTGAAATTGTTAATTAGGCCAAAGAAAGTGGGTGAAAGTGAGGGGATGGTGGTGGGGCAAGGAAGATTGATAACCAAACAAGTAATATATGATTCATCAGTGAAAAGAAGAAGTTAGATGATATATAGGAGTTGTTAATTAGGCCATAGTTTGTTAGTTAGGCATTTGCAAAGGAAGTGGAAATTTGTGGGTGATAGTGGTGGTGGGGCAGAGGAAGATTGAGAACCAATCCATGGTGCATTAAGCAGCACCAATGATGTAGATTCCATGGCCAGGTGGCTTCTCATTGTTGCTTCTTTCTATGACTAAGCTCAGCCAGATCTTTGACTCTTGTTCACTCATAAATGGTGGATATTTTCTTTTATTTACCTGCTTGACTTGTGCTATCTTTTTCTTTCTTATACTTCATCTTTCATCATTTTTTACTCCGTTTTAAATAAAATGATCTCTTTTTTTAAAAATATTTTAGTTTCAGCTTCTCAGCTAGTCATAAAATTAAAGAATAATTATGTACATTTATATAATTTTAATTTAGAACTAAAACATTAAAAAATCATTTTTATTTTCTTAAATTTAATACTAAGTCAGATTAGATCTTTCTTTTTATAATGTTTTGAGACTTGACCCTCAAAAAGTAAAATTCTTTTTAATAGCTAGTATGTTGTATTTTTTTTAGGCTATATGTAAGAGAATCCAAATTAACCCGATAGTGGACTCTTATCTAGTGGTCTAAAAAAGAGGAGACGATGAAGTATGTATAATTTAAGGATTGTTTGTTTTTAATTCAAATGTATTTAAATGTCAAGATGTTATATTTACATCTAATTATATAGTTTTTATTTCCTCAAATGAAAAAATTAATAAACCCACAATTTAAATATTCCATTCATATTAGGTTATAAAGTGATGGGGGTCGTTGGTGTTATCTAATAGCTAGTGATCATGTTAGTTAAGAGTGGTGATTGTCAAACAATAAAGGTGAAGTTAATTGGTGATGGTAATAACTAGTAATTTTAGTAATACTTAGCACTGATAATGGTTGAAATAAACGATGGATTTTATAAGGATATAGTTGGTGTGAACATCGCAACCGTTGTCATCGTTAATGGTAACACGACTATAGTAATTGATAATGATAGTGATGATGATTGTGAATTATAATAGTAGTAGAGTTTGTAAGGTTTTGGAGGTAATTATTAGTGGTAGGATTTGCATAGTAATTGTACAAAGATAACTCGTGGTGATTATTAAGTATTGAAACTTTAATAATAAGTCATCTTCACAAAAAAAATGATATATCTATGTTTAATAATATTAAACTGCTATTTCAAATAAATAAAGATACGTTAAATAATAAAATCATTAAAAAATAATCACACTTCGGGTTTTGTGGTTTCTTCGTAGGGCAGTAATGGTACAAACAAAATACCATAACATGGGGTTTAGGATATTTTGAAATTGACTAGCCTACAAAAACAAAAAAAGAACATTGAAAATAAATTAAATGGCATACACTGTAAAACGTAGTCCAGAACACAGCCAGAAAATAATTCGACAAAAAATATGAAAGAGTTGGTTTTGGTTTTTGTGGAATCAAACTAAATGGAAGATGAATTAATATGAATATTTGGTAGAAAGATAATTAGTACAAAATACAAGTCAAAGATTGTATCTTGGTAGGTGAAAGTTAGGCAAACCATAAAATGGTTTGCTATCTTAACCTTGACAATTTTGACACATAGTGATGTCATGGATGACATCAATAAGATGAATTTATTCCTATAAATAGGTAGCTCTTAATTCATTTTCAAATCATCCTCTCACTTGCCTTCTCACCTTCTAAGGCATTTGTGTTCTCTCTCTTGTAGTATTTCACTTGTATTCTTTGTAGAGTGAAATAAATATCAGTGCAATTGTTCTTTGGTGGACATAGGATCATTTTGATCCGAACCACGTTAAATATTGTTGTTCTTCCTTGTTCTTTAGTTTCACGTTTCCGCTAACAATTGGTATCAGAGCCAAGGTTCTGTCTGAGTATGCTCTGTGGTTGCAGCACAGTCTGAACTTCCACATCAGAAAAGGATTACTTTGGTTTTCTGTAGTTCCAAATACATTATAGTAGAAAAGGAAGAACAAGTAAAAGAATGAGTTCCATGAAGTTTGAAATTGATAGATTTAGTGGGCGCAACAACTTCAATATCTGGCAAAATCCAGATGATAGCGTTACTGCGGAGGGAAGGTTCAATCCATGCTATTGACGGAAAGTACCCCGATAAGATATCGGATTCCGACAAGGAAAAGATTGAAGGAGATGCATTGAGTGCAATCCAACTGTCCCTTGCACCTAACGTACTTTGTGAAGTGAGTACAAGTACCGAAGAGACGGCCAAAGAGTTATGGGAAAAGCTGGAAGGGCTTTACCAGGACCAGTCAGTGACAACAAGGATGTTGTTACAACGGCGTCTTCATACATTTAAGATGGATTCAGGTACTTTGTTGCAAGACCATCTAGATGCGTTCAATAAACTTGTGATGGACTTACAAACTGCTGGAATTAAAAAGGACGAGGAGACGCTTGCATGTTCTTTGCTATTTTCATTGACTTCAAAATATCGTGATATTGAGAATTCAATGATGTATAGCAAACAACCTATTAAACTTGAGCAAGTGCGGCAAGCACTAAACTCTTGTGATGTGCGGATGCATTTTGAAGGAGACAAAAGTGACGAAGCTAGTGGACTCTTTGTAAGAGGTCGTACTAGCCAACAGGGAAGGAGCAAATCGAAGTACAGATCAAAGTCTCGTGTGAACAAAAAGAATGCGGAATGTTGGGGCTGTCACAAGAAGGGGCACTTTGAACGAGATTGCCCTATGTCGAAGTCCAAAGAAAAGGCGAGCGCATCCATTGTTGAGCAAGTACATGATAATGATAATGATTATGTACTAACAACATCATGCAATAGTGGAGTCTATGACAACAAATGGGTCTTAGACTCTGGTTGTACTCTGCATATGACATTCCGAAAAGATTGGTTCAGCAGCTATGAAACAAGTAGAGGAACTGTATTAATGGGCAATAATGCAACTTGTAAAATAGTTGGCATTGGTTCAGTTCATGTTCGCTGCCATGATGGAATCGTGAGGACTATTACAGAAGTCCGTCATGTTCCTGATCTAAAGAAGAATTTGATCTCCCTGGGTACTTTAGATAAACAAGGCTATAAGTACATGAGTGAAGGAGGAACTATGAAAGTGACTAAAGGGTCTTTAGTCATGTTGAAGGCCAAGCTGGAGGATGGCCTCTACACACTTGCGGGAAGCACCATTATTGGCTCTGTAAATGCATCTACAGTGCAGTTATCTAATGATGACAAGGCAAAATTATGGCACATGAGACTAGGCCATATGAGCGCACGAGGATTGGAGATGTTGAGCAACCGCAACCTTTTGAATGGTGAGAAGATCAGCACACTTGAATTTTGTGAACACTGCGTCTTAGGGAAGCAGAAAAAGGTCAGCTTCAGCACTGGCAAGCACAAGACGGGAGGGGTGCTAGACTACATCCATTCAGATTTATGGGGTCCCTCTAAGCTTCCATCGAAGGGAGGAAAGAGGTATCTTCTCACATTCATTGATGATTTTTCACGAAAGGTTTGGGTGCGTTTCCTGAAGACAAAAGGTGATGCTTTTGAAGCATTTAAAGAGTGGAAGATTTTGGTTGAAAATCAAATGGAGAGGAAAATCAAGTATCTTCGCACGGACAATGGCTTGGAGTTTTGCAGTGAAGAGTTCAATAATTTCTGCAAGGTTCATGGGATCGCAAGACATAAGACGGTCAGGCACACACCACAGCAGAATGGAGTTGCCGAGAGAATGAACAGAACTCTTCTTGAGAAGGCTCGTTGTATGCTCTTACAAGCTAAGATGTCCAAAGTATTTTGGGCTGAAGCAGTTCATACTGCTTCTCATATTGTCAATCGGTCTCCAGCATCAGCGATTGACTTTAAGACTCCGAATGAGGTCTGGTCAGGTGAACCCTCTAACTATTCATACTTGCGAATATTTGGGTGTCCAGCTTATTATCATGTTAATGAAAGTAAGCTTGAACAAAGGGCTAAAAAGGCCGTATTCGTAGGATATGTAGATGGAGTAAAAGGGTACAAACTATGGTGTTTGTCTTTACTCAAATTTGTAGTTAGTAGAGATGTTACCTTTGATGAATCCTCTATACTTGATCCTCGTACAGTTTCTGTGGAGTTATCTAGAAACGAGAACAACGAGCCGGTGGAGCTACCGGTGGAGCTTACCAAGAAACGGGATCAAGAGACTCAAATTGATGAGTCAAAAGATGCAGATCTTGAAGAACTTGCTTTCAATGAACCATACAATTGCGAAGGAAAGGGACAAAAGGCAGATACGAAAACCGGAACATCTTATAGAGCAAGAAAATCTGATTGCACATGTGTTCGTAGCTGCAGAAGAAGAGATTAAGGATCTCGAGCCCTCTTCGTATGTTGAAGCAACTTCTTGCAAAGATGCTGCACAATGGCAGTTAGCCATGATGGAAGAGATGGAGTCTCTTCACAAAAATGATACATGGGTCTTAGTTAAAAGGCCAAAGGGGATGAGGACAGTTGGATGCAAATGGGTCTACAAAAAGAAAGAAGGTATTTCAGAAGTGGAAGATGCTAGGTTCAAGGCAAAATTGGTTGCAAAGGGTTTCAGTCAGAAGGAGGGAATTGACTACAATGAGATCTTTTCTCCAGTCGTGAAACATAGCTCAATTCGCGTGCTACTAGCATTGGTTGCACAATTTGATTTAGAGCTTCAACAGCTTGATGTCAAAACCGCTTTCTTACATGGTGATCTAGAAGAAACAATCTATATGAATCAGCCTGAAGGTTTTCTAGCTGAAGGAAAAGAAGACCATGTATGTCAACTGAAGAAGTCTTTGTATGATTTGAAGCAATCCCCTAGACAGTGGTACAAGAGGTTTGATGCATTTATGACTACACATGGATTTTCGAGGAGTGCATTTGATAGTTGTGTGTATCACAAGAAGATGTCTGGTAACTCTATGATTTATCTATTGTTGTATGTTGATGATATGCTTATTGCGGCTAACAACATCACAGAGATAAATATTTTGAAGAAACTGTTGAGCAAGGAATTTGACATGAAGGATCTAGGAGTTGCAAAGAAAATCCTTGGAATGGAAATTTCAAGAGAAAATGGTGTTGTACATCTTTCTCAGAAGAGGTACATCCGAAAAGTTCTTGAAAGATTCAATATGCATATGAGCAAGCCTGTAAGTACACCTTTAGCTTCTCATTTCAAGCTTTCAGAGTTACAAATGCCTCAATCTATGGATGAGGTGGAGCATATGTCAAAGGTTCCTTATGCGAGTGCAGTTGGTAGCATTATGTATGCTATGGTATGCACACGTCCAGATATTGCCCAATCTGTAAGTGTGGTAAGCAAGTACATGGCAAATCCAGGAAAAAGGCACTGGGAAGCTGTCAAGTGGATATTGAGATATCTCAAAGGAGCTCCTGATGTTGGCCTAACCTTCCGGAAAAGTGAAGGTATTTCAATTCTCGGTTATGTTGATTCTGACTATGCAGGGGATCTTGATCGAAGGAGGTCCACAACTGGATACATCTTTACTCTCGTTGGCAGTGCCGTTAGTTGGAAATCGACTTTACAGTCGATTGTCGCTTTGTCTACAACAGAGGCAGAATATATGGCAGCAACGGAGGCAGTGAAAGAAGCTATCTGGTTGAAAGGTTTGGTGGCAGAATTGAGTTCAGTTCAGCTTAAATCAATTCTAAAATGTGATAGTCAAAGTGCTATTCATTTGATTAAAAATCAAAGATTTCATGAGCGCACCAAACACATTGATGTCAGATTTCATTTTATTCGAGATGTCGTAGAAAAGGGAGCTATCAAGGTTGAGAAGGTTATCACAGACGATAACGCTGCAGACATGTTGACCAAAATAGTCCCGCTTGCCAAGTTTGCACACTGCAAGGACTTGCCGGGAGTATGCATCAATTGATGCAACTCTAAGAGAACAACTGCTAGGTGGAGCTGGTATGTTCAACAAAGGTTTGATTCTTCTTGTTTCTTACAATGGGATTGCCCAGTAAGCTTAGAAGTTTTGGCCGGAGTTGTTTATACGCATGCTTGGAACACAAACCAAGGTGGAGATTGAAAGAGTTGGTTTTGGTTCTTGTGGAATCAAACTAAATGGAAGATGAATTAATATGAATATTTGGTAGGAAGATAATTAGTACAAAATACAAGTCAAAGATTGTATCTTGGTAGGTGAAAGTTAGGCAAACCATAAAATGGTTTGCTATCTTAACCTTGACAATTTTGACACATAGTGATGTCATGGATGACATCAATAGGATGAATTTATTCCTATAAATAGGTAGCTCTTAATTCATTTTCAAATCATCCTCTCACTTGCCTTCTCACCTTCTAAGGCATTTGTGTTCTCTCTCTTGTAGTATTTCACTTGTATTCTTTGTAGAGTGAAATAAATATCAGTGCAGTTGTTCTTTGGTGGACATAGGATCATTTTGATCCGAACCACGTTAAATATTGTTGTTCTTCCTTGTTCTTTAGTTTCACGTTTTCGCTAACAAAATAATATATTTCCATACTTATCAATAAAAAAATAAAATAAAATGCTAAATATTTTTTCATAGTTTATATTAGAAAAGTACTTCATCTACGAGTTTGGCCACTTAAAAAGAAAAAGGAGAGAGACTTTGTTGAGGGAAATAAGGACTGAATTTGGATATTTTGATGATTTTGTGGTATAAAATTTTAGACAAGTCTTCATCCATGTGGTTTTGTTATAATAAAATAAAGCAATTATGTGGTGCAAAGCTAAAACGTCTCTGTTTCCTTGCCAAGATATTTTTTAGAAATGTCTTTTCTAGTATTATTCAAAAAATAAAACTAAATACTTAAGAATATAGATTTTTCTTTGGCTGAAATTATGCAATTGAAGAATATTCATCAAAAATATGTTTTTACGGAGTATTTCAAATCTATTTATTGATTTTATGGGTCAGAAGATAGAATCTGAACTTTCTGAATTTTAAATTTGCCACGATATTTATAAATCTTAGAATACTTTAAATACATGTTAGACTCTTAAATTGTGATAGACTCCACGAAGTACTATAATTTCGTCCTTCGATAACATGAAGTCCTTATAATAACGATTACATAATTCAAACCTTTAAATATTTTGGAGTTCCCTTAAAATTTTAAGAGAAATTAAATTTGAAATTTATAAGCATTAAAGATTGACAATAAGTATGTATATGTTAGTTAAAGACTAATTGTGAGGGAAAATAACTTATGTCCAGAAGAGAGATGATCATTTCTTATTTCCCTTCTTTTAGTGGAAAATAATTTCCTTAGCAATTCTAATTTCCTTAGCAATTCTAATATACACTTCCATCTTTGATTAAACAATTTGTGAGTGATAACTGAAAATCATAAAGTAACTTGCTATTTTACTTTAAATAATATTATTTGGCATTTAGTCCATTTCTTTCTTTTCAAAAAGAAGAACTAAGACTGGTCAACGGAACGGGACGTACCGATACCGTTCCGGTTCGTTCCGGTTCGTCCCGTTTCGGTTGACTATGGGACGGGACGGGATAGTTTGAACCGGTACACGGAACGGGATGGAACTGTGATTTCGTACCGGTGTACCGGTACCGGTTCATCCCGGTCCATTCCGGTTCCGGTCCGGTTAGATCCGGTTCCGATCCGATTTATTTAATATATATTAATTTTTTTATATTTTATATTTTATATAATTTATATTTATATTTTTTATAAATTATATTTTATATTTTGACACTTGGCCCCCTGCCCGCCCCTGCACTCTGCAGCTTTATATCAAAAGGCTCAAAAGCTACAGTGCTGTCTGCAGCTGCAGACCCCCCCCCCCTGCCCTTTTCCCGGAGACCCGGACCAACGGTCATTTTAAACGGAAAAAATTAAAACGGCTAGTTTTTTTGTTTTATAAATTAGAGTTGATTTCTAAAAATTTTATATACAAAGTTACAACTTACAAACATAAGTTTGAGTCTTTGAGAGAATATATATTTCCATTCATATTTATAAGTTATAACTTATAAGATTTAGCAATTACGGATTATAAATTCTAAAATTTCAAATTTTCAATATTCAATTCAGTTTTAAATTCTTTATATCATTTGGTCATTTGGTGTATTTCGGAGGAGGAATCTTCTTCAAATTTCAAGTATCGACATCAAGTCATCAATATTTTAATTTTCATTATAATCGTTTGTTCTTACACAAACGTTTGGTAACTTCGTTCCACTCTCTAATCTTATATTTATTTTTTGTATTTATTATTTGTAACTTATAAGTTGTTCTTGTTATATTATTGTTCTTGTTAAGTTTCGTATTTTGTAATTTATAATTTTATATCATGGAGTCCTCTAAAAAAAGTGGAAGTAAAAAAGATCTAGTAGAATCAGTAAAACAATTAGTTAAAAAAACTAATAAAGGTTGAAGAATCAGTTAGAGGATCAAATATGGTTCAAAGTGAATTAAATACTTCGAACCCAAGTGATCCTCTTACACATCGAACCTATAACAAGGATCGTGATCGTGAAAACTTTGCTAAAATGGTTGTTGTTTGTGGTTTACCTTTTAGTTTTGGAGAACATCCGGGTTTTATTGCATATATTCGTGAAATATATAATCCTAGTTTTAAAGGTTTATCAAGAAGCATGGTAAAAAGAGATATTTTTGAATTTCAAGAAAAACATTGTCAATTAGCTTTTACAGCTATATAATTAAGCAACAGATACCAAATTCTCCACTTGGTTGCTGAATGATTTTCTATTAAGTGGAATTAATACTTAACTTCTGTTTAGTTGGAATAAGATTTTGGAATTTGAGGAGAGATTCATCAATTAGCTTTTACAGCTATATAATTAAGCAACATTTTATATTTTTATCAACTAATAATTAAATTTACGGGACTTCACTAGAGCCGTCAAAATGGGCTTGACCCGCGAGATCGGCCCAATTCAATCCTTGAATTAAGTGGGATGGGCCTATTTTTTGGCCCATTTAGAAACGAGGCTTTTTAGCCCAGCCTCACTTGGCCCGCTAGCCTCGTAGGCCCAACCCTCTAGCCTCAGAGGCCCATTTATATGAAAATCTTTTATCAATAAATATGTTAAAAACATAAAAATCAAGTCTTTTAAACTAGCTTATTTTTTGTGGGAGGAATGATTGAATGATGAACATTTTTCCGCAAAATCTTACATTGATTATTATGTACTTTGGTAAGCATTCACCAAAGTGTGAGATTCATAAATATATTTCTGTAAGTATTCGTTGAAGTGTGTGATTCATAAATGAAAATTTGTATGTATTGATGTCCTGTTCATAGACGTCAACATTCGATTCTTTTAGATACTCCTTCTAAGAGAGTAATATTGTTCATTTTTTTGTTGAATGGCCAACCCGTTCCAACCTGCAGCCCGCTTAGGGATGGTTTGGGCCACTATATTATTGGCCCTTTAATTAAAAGGGTCAGTTTGCCCAACTCATTTAACCCTCTAGCCCGTTAGGGTTGAGTTGGGTTGGGCTAGCCCATTTTGACAGCTCTAGACTTCACATGTGCAATGTACTTTCATTTTATTTTGTTTGTTTATAAGTATCTTTTGTTTTGACATAATATATAAACATGACCCTTAATTTGGCATCAGTTGGCAACTATGACCCTTAACTTTAGATGTGCACAAGTAGACACTTAAACTTATATAAAATTGAACAAATTAACATATTTGTCTTACATGGCACCCTACATGAAAATTTTGTGTCTTACGTGTAGTAAGACACATGTGTCTACTTGTTCAATTTCATACAAATTTAAGTGTCTACTTGTGCACATCCAAAGTTAAGGATCATAGTTATCAACTAATATTAAGTTAAGGATCATATTTATGTATTACGCCTTTATTTTTCTTTACTTTTCAATTATTAACTAATTAGATGTCAGTTAAGTATGGTTTTAAAATTATATATGTAGCCTTGCTACAACACTTTCTTTTATGTTCTTTTCATAAGATGAGATTACTGACTTACTGTTCCCAAGAAAACTTATATCAACACTATAAGCATAGCTAGCCCTACACTCCATGCTAGCTTATTCTAGTATATGACTTGTCTCTTTCATTTCAAGTAAATCATTTTTATAATGTTATTTGTTGAGTTATGTTAATTTCTGGTAAAAAAAAAAAAGTTGTCCATCAAAGCTTAAATTAATAGAATAAAAAATAGTAAAAGTGTCATTTCTGCATATTTTGAACCTTTGTGGCAAAATTCAAACACCCTCTTTTAAAGACCTCTTTCTAGTATACTTACTATTAAGAACGTAAAATAAAATAGTATATCATTTAATTGACAAAACTATAAGTACCTCTTTCAACTCAATGTCCAGTCATTTTATTTTATACATCAGACACAATAAGTTAAACTTCTTCATATACTTGACAACTTGTAATTCTTCATAAAAGAGAACTCATAATTTGTACCAAGTTAAAAGTTCGAATAGAAGGCAGAGTCTCATAAACTGGAAGATACTTAACCACATCTTTTAAAGGAAGTAGCATTTGTTTTGCAATGATGAGCTACTTATAAGCTGTTTTTAGGAATGTGTGGTAGGACCTTAGGAATTTCTGCCTATTTGTTTGAATTCCTCTAGTCATTTAATTTAATGTTGGGTATAAATGTCATCCATTCTTCTTCCTATATTTACAGGCCCCCACCTCAAAAATAAACAAAGAAAATTTAAAAAAAAATTAGGTGACTTATAGCCGTCAATAAAATTGATATAAAAGCAATAATCTAAGCTTTGATATGCAAAATCATGTGCTAATAAAAAGTAATCACAATTGAAATAATTGATATGTGTCAATGAAAAAGAAATGGATGAAATTAAGGTGCAATGCTCCAAAAAGTATAATCCCAAATTTAAGCTCACTCACGTGGGAATGCCCATTTATTTTGGACAAATTTGTTTGTGCCAACCCTCACCCATTTCTTGCTTCTGTCGGTCCTCCTCTCCTTTTCCATACTTACGAAACTTCTCTTCTATTCCCTTTTAATGTTTTGTTATGAGAATCTTGCGGTCACGAAGTTAAAATTTTCACTAATATAAAAAAATAAATATATATGAAATAAGAGAATTTAAATAATGTAATTTTTTTTATGTAAAGAGATTCAAATGTACCCTCAGTCCTCGGTGCCACCTGTAGGCCCCAATCGTCAAAACATCCCATAATATACATTATTAAGTTTTTTGATTTTTTTCACACTAGGTGGTGACCCTTCTCCCATTTGTTTATTCCTTTTCTGTTTTTTTCTCTTTCTCTCTGGGTATTAAATTATTGTTTCGGATGTCACTACCAATACATTTTCTTCACACTCTGTATCCAAAGATTCACACTAGTCAGCTATGAGCAGCACAGCTCAAAGTTGGTAAAAGCCTGAACTCTTCTGCATTAGTAGTAGTTAAAGGTAAAAGCTTCACTTATTAATCAACATTTATTTGCTTTAAAGGTTTGAAACTTGTTGTGCTTTTTTGCTTCTCCCCCCACTTTTCTCATCCTTTTTAGGGGTCCTGCACCATGCACTTCTTTACTTTTTTACTTTGTATAATAGAGGTACATAAGTGGTAATAGGAACAACCAACTTTCTTGCTGATTGATTCTTTCTGCTTCTTCCTCTGCCCTTCTGGGGACGGAAGATACTGTTAATTAAATTTAGGGGGCTTGAAATCTTCTTGTGTTTATTAGATTTAGGAAAAAGGGGAGGGGATAACAACTTCAGAATCGAACCCTAGCCAACAAGATGAAGTTTAGATAGTCAACCAATTAAATGAGCTACTAAGTAGCGGAATAAAAATTTGTTCAGCTGTCAATTTTCTTTTGAATCTACTAGTAATAATTTTATTCCACTACTGGCAATATTTGGCAATTATAACTTTTCCAGTGGTCCTGACTTTGTGATGACTGTCACCTTTAAATTACTTAATTGCCAAAATTGACCACAAATTTCAAGATTTAAGTATCTTTATACCTTTTTTGAGAGTAATTCTGTGTTGCTCAAGACAAAATGAGGACATACCTGGGTAGCATTTCTTTAATTTTGATATATAGTGGTGGTGTGATAGTAAAAAGCCTAGTTTAGATTTATGGTCTTTAATGTTCTACCCAATTGGATAGGGTTATTGTTCCAAGATTTATGTGGCATGCATTTTGCCATTATTGAGAATCATGAAGCAGAATTCTACTTCCTTGAGGAATTCGGGTTTATATACAAGCCCAGCAACACCAGAATATGGAGATAATAATGTTAGAGGATTTCAGAAGGGATGGAGTTCCGAACGAGTCCCGTTGCCGACTAACAGCGGCAGGAGGCATATTAGTACCACTGCATTGATGCCTTTCAATAGTGGAAGGACAGTGCCTTCAAAATGGGATGATGCTGAAAGGTGGATTACTAGCCCAGTGTCAAGTTATGGTGTTTGGAGGACTCCAAACGCACAAACCTACAGGGGCCCCAAGTCAAAAAGTGGACCGCTTGGGGCGCCTGGCCTAATGTACTTACCGAACTATTCGCCCTCTGTGCCAGTCCTAGAAAGTGGAGGTATAAGTAACTTCATTGCAAATTCACCATTTACAACTGGTGTACTGGTGCCTGATGGAGTATCCATTCATTATGGTGCTGGTGGATATGCTCAGAATAGTATGGCTCGAGCAACCAGTGCTCCCGGTCTGTCAGATTTGTTCAGTGAATCTTCAGTACCAAGCTCTCCAGGTATGCATTTCTTCCCGTTGCCTGCTTTGCACTGGTTGTCATAGCGCAAGAGAAGCACTAGCCTAATTCTGGTGAATCTTAATTTGTTGTCAGACAGCATTAGCAGTAGCATCTTCAGTTCTTGCAAAAGAAGGTCTCAACGGGTCCAACTGTCTCTGTGTCAGGTTTAAATGTATTTAAGTCAACTTAGCTATAAGAGTCTTAGACACTTGAAAGGAGGAAGTTGTGGCCTGCAGATTAAGAATTAGGATCGGGAATAACTAATAGCTAATACACGGATCTTGAATTTAATGAGAAACCCAGCTAAAACAGAAGTTTAATTGAAGTTCAGTAACTGTCCTCATAAGTTTTAGCAAGTGATGATGACAATATCTCATGTAACACAAGATCAAAGTGTTGAGGACTTTCTATCATATGAATCTACACTTATGTGCTATATGACGGATGAAAAAGCAGTATGCAATTGTATAAACTGATTTAGATGAATAATCATCTTGTTATGCTAGGATTGCAAGTAGTAGTGTTTGTTTCATCTTAAAAAATATGACTTTGATGCTTCTCGACTACACTCAGGCCATTTGTTTGAAGTTTGTTGAGCATTAAGTTTACCAGCAAAAGGCCATTGTTCAGTTATGAAACGATTTTTGAGAGAGAAAGATATGTCTTTAGTAAAGTACGCCACTATAATGTAATGATATTGTGTTGCTGATGAATCCAATGAACAGATGATGACACAAAGGAGCCAGATTCTGTTTCCTGTGCAGTTTTGAGGAGAGACATGGCAACACAAATGAGCTCTGATGGCAGTACACATACTTCTCCCCAAGAAAGGTCATCTTCAATCCCTCCTGGGGTGGAGCAGAGCAAGCAGCATTCTACTAAAGTCGAGATTAGAGACGTGCAGGTTGACAAAGGAGCCCCAATTTTAGGGCTATCTCGGAAAAGCCGGGTGAGGAAACCCAAGAAAGAATTACCAGATGTAAGTGCGCCTATTTCACCGTGGGATGTTGTAGATGGAGCAAAGAGTATGACAAAGTAAGCATGCATTTCCGGCTTGTTATGTTTGCTAGTGCAGCTATCTTGTCCTTCCATACAAATATTCCACATTTTCAAGGGAACTTGACATGCCCTTATGTGTAACTCCACAACTATTTGGGCGAAGTAGCGAAATATACAGCCTTCACCTCACTTCTAGATTCACAAATAAAAGATTGATGAACATTCTTTTGGCAGTACATATGTATACCTATAGTAGGTGCATTTGTCAAGGAGCAAAAATACTATATATGAATAACGGTTGTGCATTTTGTGAAGGTCGCAAAGAGAGGAAGCCAGGATCGCTGCTTGGGAGAACTTGCAGAAGGCCAAAGCAGAAGCAGAAATCCAAAAGCTTGAGGTCCGTTGGACATATATCCAGACACTTATACTTGTTTGAAAGAATAGGACGACCATAAAAGAAGACTTAACTATTATTTGCATTTCAGATGAAACTAGAAAAGAGGAGGTCAGCATCCATGGATAAGATTCTGAACAAGCTTAGACATGCTCAGGTGAAGGCCCAAGATATGAGACGTGCAACTTCGGAGAGTCGGCCTAGAAGGGATTCCCACAGAATCATTCCATTTCGGGAGTATTTCAAGATTGCATCATTTAGCAGTTGCTTTGTTTGCCGTATCCCTTAATTTTGTGTACAGGCATAAGGCGTTTTAAAGTAAAATCCAAGTCATTGTAGGTGGTTCTTGTCAAATCTAGAGCCTCAGTTGTTAATGGTGATCTAAAGGAACAGACAACTCGTTGCTGACTGCTTTATTCAGTATTCCACCTACTTTTGGCTATGTATTCAGGCCTTATCACTGTGTCTGGTGGAATTCTATACCATCTGATATCTCCACAATACCCAGAAAGAATACACATGCCAAGACAGACTGGTTATGGTACACAACTCATAAAAATGCAGCATGTTCTAGTCATGTCCCTTACTACACCAACATAATATATATTTCACTAGTCCAACCTACATATAATTGAGACAAGCTGGAAATCTTTTATTTGATGAAAATTCCGATCTGATTTTTTTTTTTTTTTGGGGGGGGGGGGGGGGGGGGCAGTAGAAGCATTTAAATTTCCGATTTCCACAAAACATAAATACAGGAAACCACAACGAATTTCCAGGAAAACTCAGCTTTAAGTATAAAACATACTCAACTTGTTATGTTGCTTCACTACCTACTATGTTTCTACTTCTGGATATGGAATTAACACCCATTCTTTGTTTCTTCAATACATTTAATACAAAGGATCAAGCAGGAAGCGAATTGCACAATCCATCAGCACTGCTTTTTCAATTAAATAAAGGAAGTATTAGCAGCACATGTATTATGATGTCCACCTAATAATAAGCTGAGATAAATATGACATGTCTATGTTGTCACCCATTGGAAATTCAGACAGCCTCTGACCTCCTGCAACACAAAGCTACAAGGGCCTGAATCTCATATCTGATCTTGAACGCCTCCTATCCAACCAGGCCAGCTAGTAGGGCCTGTATCTCATATCTGATCTTGAAGGTCTCCCACCACCCAGGCCGTAACCCCACTGTCAGAACCAGAAGAAAATCACATATTTAAAGGTTATCACCAGAACTCTCATCTATTAAATTAAGGACTAATAATAAAACAGGCTGGTCATAATATCCATGTGAGACAAACTTGGAGAAAAAAACAGAACGGAAAGGCATGATAAAGCATGATGATAAATTGTTGTCTTTTTGAGGATGGTAAATATGAAAATAGAAAAATTACTCTATTAGTTGAAATCACTGCACTGAAACGATAGGAAGATGCCGTAAACATGAGTGTTTTTCCATTCACATAAAAAGCATCACATAGCATGGTTGTGCATAGGTCAGTCAGTAAAGAGAGAAAATTGAACTATTGTCCAGGCAGAAGTCAGAACCACAGCTGAAAGACTCAGGAAGAAGGTCCAGTTATTGACCATTTTTCTGGCGGGAGAGGGGAGGATTGGCAGTTCAAAATCACCCAAAGAAAAAGTCAAGGTGGAAGCCTTTCATGGCAATAAATGTTTAACAATATAAAAGCAATTCTATCGCGGAAGTCAAAGTTAAAGACAAGAAAACAGAAGTTATTTGACTGGCTAAGTAGGGTTCAAATACTTACATCATCATAATCAAGGCCCCCATACATCCTTCCATAAGTACGCATAGGACCACCATATCCCCCATATGCTTCAGGAGGAGGAGGAGGAGGATCCATCATGTAATTGTTACTTGGACCAGCATCATCAAGGGGAGTAGCAGAATCAATTGCAACCTAAAAGGCAAGGTAGAACTAGGAATAAGACTACTCATAGCATAACATGAAAGGTCACTGATATTAGTGAAGCCAAAAGGGTAACCCAAGCTGGCTTTACATTTAGGAGGGTAAAACTTCAGCATGTAAAAGTTCAAACTCCTGAAAAGCCAACTTCACATTAATGTATATATTTTCGTTTGCCAAGCAAACAGTTAAAACCTTATCATCTTCTGAACAATG
This sequence comes from Solanum sitiens, assembly GCA_016801875.1. Taxonomy (NCBI): domain Eukaryota; kingdom Viridiplantae; phylum Streptophyta; class Magnoliopsida; order Solanales; family Solanaceae; genus Solanum; species Solanum sitiens. The sequence goes on from JABWTJ010000001.1 coordinate 14,575,038, forward strand.
TTCTATTGGCCGCATTGCAGTACATCCAGGTAAATGGCCAGGTCAGTTTCAACAGATTTAAATTTTGCAAAAAACAATTAACCTTTCAAACAAACTTATAATGTCAGCAGAACATCCTAGGCAATAGCCAGGGAGTTTTAAGATATCATCCATCAAGTGGCTCTAGAGTGGAAAGAATTTCCCCACATTTAGTCGTCAGGCCATGGATTTTCCTCATCCATGGTCTCATTTCAAAATCTGGTCAACTGATACTTCAAGGTTTACAGATTTCATTGGGGGTGGAGATACAAAAGATAAGGAAATATTTTTTACTGGAATCCCAAAAAATACCTGATGTCCACATATCTCATGAGGCCTTCGAGAAACACGATCTGCAACACCATCATCAGCAAATGTGACAAAACCAAACCCTCTATGCCCTGGTCTTCTTGGATCCTACAGGAGATGAGCATTGCCATCATAACAGAATTAAACAATTTACTGAGTTACTTGTGACAAGATCTGTTAACCAAAATGAAAGAAAATAAGAGAATTTTTACCTTTGGGACATATACATCTAAAACACGGCCAAATCTACCAAAATACTGGCGAAGATCTTCAGTTGTTGCCTCTTGAGGTAGTCGACCAACAAAGATCTTCTGGCCCAAGCCACCACGAGATGGAAATCCTCCACCTCCACCTCCTCCTCCTGATTTATTTAATTAAATTCTCTTAGTACAAAAATTGTGTCAAAATAAGAGGCATGATTGATGTTGTGTCATGCTTAAGATATATTTGTCATTATTTACGGTTCATTTTTGTGGTTTGCGAGCTGTTGCATAGGAGCGGGTATGCACACCCCAAAGGATAGCAGTTGCAGGTTTCCCTTGTCATAAAAAAATAAAAAATAAATTGTTGCTTACTTACTTCCATACATAGAACTAGGATGATCATATAAGGTAGGAGCACCAAGCGCACCATATCTAGTAGTTGCACTCATATATGCATTATATGCACCATATCCTCCTCCACCCTGAGACATCCGACTAACAGGTCTGAAATCCTCTTCCTGGAATCATCAGCAGAAAATGTAAATTTTAATGAATCATCACAGAACATGTGAAATTCAATGACATCTGGAATATATCACGGGAGATACATCAAAGTTCGGTTATGCATAACTTGCCTTGGGTGTTGCTCGGTCCACCACAATTGTGGAACCTCCCAGTTCGTGGGTGTCACTCATCAGATCATCAACTGATTCTGGGCAAAGAAACCAAAAGTGACTCAATTTAAAGGAAAATCATTACAAAACTGACTAGAAACTGCAGTCTGCAGAAGACATGATAAGCATGCATGTAGGGAACTTCCCTGCCTCTACCTGGGTGAAAAAATAAAAACAAGGTGGTAGCTACCACATCCCTAGACAAAATTAAACGAAACTGATTCTTCTGAGACAGCACAATTACAAGACTTCTAAAGGTGATAAAAGATGTGTTGAAGTGGGTGACCATCTCATCTAAAATCTTAAGATTTTTAGAGAAAACACACTTTTATTAGTTAATTATATTCTCAACTCACCCCCTCACGTGCGGGCCTGATTCTTTTTCATGGCCAAGCACGTGGAAATTCTTTTGATATGGGTGGCGGTGAGATTCGATCTCACGACCTCTGTGTGCACTGAAGAGAGATACACTTTATTATTTAATTATATTCTCACAAGATACATGTCAGTCAAAATACCTAAATGTATAACTAGACTGCCAGTGGAAAAGTTCCGGATGGGGTGGGGGTATACAAATTGACACCAAAATAACTAGCGAAAGAATCAAGGCTGAGATCAAATCAGAAATTATGCTGATCTACAGTAGAAACTCTTCAAATGTCATTCATTTCTCATCATCCCATTATCAGGCTCAGAATAAGCACCCGAGAGACAATATACAGAGTGGAATTAAGGGGAAAATTGTTGACCTCTAATTGTTTTTTTTACCGTAGTTGAGTCACGGGTTAAACACCTGACCAGTGAGCTGTTATTCCAAAATGACAAAAAATGTTACAATATCAAGAAAGTGAATTTCTTGGAGTAATGGATTAATGCATAAAGGTTGAAGATCTTCATATCTATAACAATTAAAAGAACTTATGCTGAATCAAGGTAAACTGATTGATCCAGATTTTAATAATTAACTGCACTAATTGAGCGCCTGTCAGAGTGAATGCACAGCAGACAGCTTCAGGGAAAAATATTGCAACTACAACAAATGTTTTCCCTCCCTAAAATATAAGATGGATACATAGGATTTTCCCAGGCAGTTCCTACAAGATACAATTCCTGCCAAAAATTAAGTTCCTATTTTTTATTTAAAAGCTGTTCCCAATAACTAGATATTAAGCAGAGGAATAACTGAATGTGGCCAGAAAATACCTGGAAAATAAAGAAGATAACTGCAAAAAATTAGGATGGGAGACATACCAGCATTTGCAAAAGTAATAAACCCAATTCCACGATGTCCCTTGGTAGATGGATCCTGCAGATTGGGTAAGATTAATTAGTACATCATGAATCCTATAATTTAATGCCAGAACAAGACAGCACATATATGAAGTAATAATGACACAACGAGACAGGGGAACCTTTGGCATGTATAGATCTGTAATTTCACCGTACTTCTCAAAATAACTGCAAAAGAAAATCAAATAAGGATATTAAATTCTAATAATGAAACAACCAACCAGCTAGAAATAATCTTTAATAAAGCAATCCTTCACAAATACCCTCTGAAAGTAGCTTCAGACACAGACGGAGGAATCCTAGCAACGAAAATCCTGGTCACTTTCTTTGCAGGAGCCCTCATCTCCTCCTGCCAAAAAAGTTAGTAGCATCAGTATTAGACCTTACAAAGTATTTAGAGGCACAATGATTATAAAATGGGCTTTCACTTGTTAAAATGCAATTTTCATGTCCAACCAAATGAAGAAATCAATATAAACAAGGATAACCATTCCATTTTAATCAACTCAAGCCACCGCAATATATTAATAGTTGGCCTAGATAGTATTAGTACAGCATTGGATGAAATACTAAAGTAACAAAGAAAAGTTTTTTCATGAAGTGTAAGAGCAGTGCACCTTCGGTGTCGCCACTTTCACTTCTAGCATTCTGTTTCCAAGAAAGTGCTCCTTAGACAAAGCATTCTGCATCATACAAATCCATAAGTATAGGAATCAAGTTCGCATCAAAACCTCAAAATCATAAATAAGCTCTACCAAGGACGAAGAACAAGGCCACACAATGTAAGAAAGTTTTACTTGAGGGTAGTATGCATATATGATTGCAACAATGACATGAAAACCAAATTAAACCAAAATCACCTTAGCATCCTCAACTGTTGCAAATGTGACATAGCCGAATCCACGAGAACGACCAGTAGCACGTTCCTAGATGAAGATCAATACTCATTAGTTTTCTTCAGTAAGATGATAAGAAATTTAGCACCAGAAAGCACATTAACTTTCAAAGCACTAAAATGCAAATATATATTAACTATATAAATTAGACAGCACAATTTTGGGAAATTAGTAAAAGGGATCAATCTCCTGATACACTGTTGATTTTATGTTTAAAATTGTCACGAAAGCAATCAATAAAATGATTGGGAAAACACACCAGAATCAAAATACACAAACATGGAATGTTTGGTACTCCCCCCGTCCCAATTTATGTGAAGGTATTAGATTTTGCACGGAATTTAAGAAACAAAGGTAAACTTTTGGAACTAGTGGTCTAATATAAAAAATAGATTTTTGTTTGTCTATAAATCATATATATCATTTCATTAGGGGTAAAATTGGTAGCTTAAAGTTGAATTGTTACTAAATATTGAAAAATGTCATTTTTAAAGAATGACTAGAAAGGAAAGAGTATCACAAAAATTGGGATGGAATGCGAAAGACGACAAGGGCAACGAGGTGCTCGCCTTTTCGAATTGAGGCGCCAATTAATATAAAACTGAAGATATTTAATGCATATATAAATAACAAATATCTCAATAGCAATACCATATTAGCAAATATTTCAATTCACAAACTAACCATAGAACTTGAATGACTCAATAATTCATGAGACAATTGACGAACAAGACTAGAACTCAAGAACTTGTATGACTAAGTTGAGTTGGACAGAAATTAAAATAGGACCTGGAAATTATTCTATAAAAAGATAGATTTCCAGTCTGCAGAAGTAAAAAACAGACCATAAAATAAGAACAGAGGAATGACTAACAGAGTAATAGGAAACTGTGCACGTTGACCTACCAAAAAAAGAAGAGAAGAAGAAGAAGCAAAAAAAAAAAAAACTGACTATAGCAAAAGAGAAGCTGCAAAGCAGAGGAGAAAGAAGAAGAAGACGTACCTAAAGGCTGAAGCTGAGGAGAAGAGAGTCACGTGTCAAAGAGAAAATTGAAGAAGAGAGTCGTGAGTCACGTTTGTTTTTAAAAAACCTAATATTACCATTTAATTATCAAGCACGTTTGTTTTTTTCAAAAAGGATAAAATAAAAAGGCAACAATGGTGCCACCTCACCACGCATCATTTCTCGCCATTGATCACCTTTGCAAGGTCGCCACACCTTACCAGTAATAGGCGCAAAACCTCTGGCCAAAGGCAATCGCATTTGAGAATCTGGTTTACTTTATCAGGAAAGAACCCAACGCAATCTTCATTCTACTAGACAATTGAAGAAGAGAGTCATGTGTCAAAGAGAAAACTGAAGAAGAGAGTCGTGAGTCACGTTTGTTATTAAAAACCCTAATATTGCCATTTAATTATTAGAGTTTAGACGGACCCAGTTCTCGTGTGCCCACCAATGTAGTTAACAAGAAATAAACCAGTTTGGAGCACGTTCTTGGTTGAATTCCAAAAGTGACATCTCTTAAGCGGATAGTTCTGCTAAATTTTCCAAGTAGTGAAGCAACAACCTTCTCCTAACAACTAGAACATAGTTTGGGGCAATGGAAATCCTTATGTTTTTGTTACACCATACATAATATAACAGACCTAATTTTTTCACAAGAAAGCTAAATGCACTAAAAGCTGCAAGCTGTGCACCAAACGATAAATATATGACCTTCTGTAACCCAGATTTGATATCTCAATTTCTGATATAAGCACAATTAACAAACAAAAAAAGAAACAGCATTGTCAACACTAAAAACAAGACTGCACCCAGTCAGGTCATGAAAGTCTTTGGAACTACAGTATATCTGAAACAGTGCATATCATAAAAGTCAAAGTAGCTTCGTAGACTGACCTTCATCACAATACAATCCTCTAAATCTCCATATTTGATCATATATTCCCTTAGACCTTCTGTATCCACGTCCCATGGGATGCCTAAAACCTAAAAATCAAGAAGCAATCACATTAAGATTACAACCAAAGACAAACATGCCTTGAAAATCAAGAAAGAAGCCAAAACTTACCACAAGCTTCTTCTCCGACATGGTAACGAAAACTTGTCTGACAAATTGATTAGCGGAGAGTGGAAATCGTTGGATATACACTCAACTCGCTCTCGCGATCTCACCACACCTCTCTCTATAAATAAATCGCTCAAACAAGACGATTCTTCCTGCAGGTAACAGACACACACCTCTTTCTCACACACAAATATCATCATCATCATCATATTTCAGAACAAACTCACCAATTTCTCTAAGATCTTCGGATACCAAAGAAATTAAAATCACAACGAGTACTAAATTAGATTTACGCGCTCCACTGACCTTCTTGATTCCGATTACCAAAACCCTAATTCGCTCTCTCACTCCGCTCCGCTCGGCTCGCTCGCTCTTCCTCGCGCCGCTCAGCTCCTTCAAACCCCAAGCCACTGCTCTTATCTGTCCCGACTTTTTATAATACTATATATAATCCCTTAGGGCCGAGGCTTTTATTAAAATTACAATTATAACCCTTCCTGCATTGATATATAATCCCTCAATGGAAATTGTCTCACCATTATTTTTGGGATAATATTAAATATTTTTTTAAGTTTGATTTATGCAACAATAATGCGGGGTGGCCAATTTATGTCGGTGCTGGCCCCTGTGGCAGTGCTCTGGAGCCGCCCCCGTTCTGGAGCCAGCGGGTTCTGAATGACCTCCCTCTTTCTGTAGGTCGAGCTTCCTTTTCAGTCCTCTCACTTTGTTCGAGCTTCCTTTTCAGCCCTCTCACTTTGTTCGAGCTTCCTTTTCAGCCCTCTCACTAGGAGCGGAGCCACCTTGATAGAAGGGGGTTCATCCGAACCCCTTTCGATAGAAAATTATACTATTTATACATGGTTAAAACAATATATTATGTATATATTAGATGTCAAACCTCCTTCGACTATTTCGTGCGACTATTTCTACGTACTTTGAACCCCCTTATTGAAAATTCTGATTCCGCCACTGCCTCTCACTTTGTTCGAGCTTCCTTTTCAGCCCTCTCTCTCTCTTTCGATATGGTATCGTGAGATGAATCTTTCCATATCATGAGATCTGATTCCATATTATCCAAAAAGCATGATATGGAATTACATGGTGATTCCATATCATGATTTGAGATATTTTAATACAAAAATTGATCCACAAATTTATATTTTATTAAAAACAATCTCACGTTTATATCTACTAACAATTTATTTCATATGTAAATACAATTTATAAACACATCATTATTTTTAAAAAATTATTATTCTCACCGATTTATTATTCTCACCAACATATAGTCACTTTAACTCACACCAACCGATTATTAAAGTGATGAAATATTATGGCTATAAACATGAAAATATAATTGCGGATGATATTGACCAACAACTGGCTCAAAGTAACAATGTTGGTTCGTCTTCTCAGTCACATGATCGAGAAATGCAAGTTTAACTTGAGAAAATTATTCGTACTATGTGAAATATTATATTAAAAACTAGTACACTACAATTTTTGTTCAATTTTTTTTATTAAATTAAAGATAGATGAAACAATTACTTAAGTAGAGAACAAATACTTTGTAATAATTTATTATGCGATTTTATAAATTTTTATTTGATAAGATTGAATAAACAAGGCAAAATGGTCTGGTGGACCCTTATACTTATATGCGTTTGTATTGTGAAACCTTTTACTTGACCATTTGTCAACTGAACCCTTGAACTCAATAAAACACAATTTAATGAACCCCTCTGACCATTGACTAAGCTTATGTGGCATTTGAATGTCTGAGTTGGCAAAAGTGTGTAACCACACGCTCCTATGAGCGAGTGAATACATTTTTGGATTAATTTTTTTCAACAGATCTTTTTCATTGTTTCCCCACAAAGTATTAAAAATGTGAACAATAATCTTCATTAATTTACTCATTTTCAATTTAACTTTATCAAGAACACACTCAATCAACGCTTCCTCCAAAATCCAACTCAAATTTCCCAGGTTAACATATTGCATCAATTTTCTTCATATCCATTTCAAAAATTTCCAGAAAATATGTTTTTGTATGAGTTTTACAATACCCATTTCAAAAAATTCATAATTCTCGAATCAGGCAACTTTCGAATAGGATCCAAAACAACATCAAATCAAATGCCTCTTCATAACAAAATGTGAGTCTGCTGTTGATGCATCAGTCTTCTTTCCAGCCACGTCCATCGTGGACTCGGGTGAGGAAGAACTACGTCGGAGATGGAGGATCTGAAGAAGCAATTTACGTCGACAGCAAAGAGGTCAAAAAATATTAAAATTATAAAACAACTAATTAAAAAAATATCCTTCTTCTTCACCCACTATCCCATCTTTTTCAACCATTTTCATTCCATGCCCAACCCTTTTTTCTTCTTGTGCACAATTTATTAACATCAAGATTTTGAAAACATCTTGAGTCCACTGATTAACCTCGGAGGGAGAAATTGTGAAGAAAAACGAGGTGGGTGAGGGTGTGAGGTCATGGGTGTGAAGAGGTTTCTCGGCCAGATCTAGTGGTGTGGTGGCTTAGGTTGTTGGTTTTGTGAAGGTTGGAGGAGAAAATGACGATAATGTGCGGTGGAGATGAAGGCGCGGGAAGGAGAGAGTATGTGCGATTTCGCCGGAAAAAATGGCGACGGCAGCGGCAATGGCTTCTTGGTAGATGTTGGTCGTGAACTTTGAAAACTGACAGAATGAAATGTATGGCATTTTACTTAAAAGAATAAACCATAAACTTATTATTTTACCTTTTATTAAATAATTTTGGTTAATAATTTTTTAAAAAAATTATGAAATAATTATGACATGACACTAATATATATGACGTGGATATGACATGTTATTTATGTAAAGAATAGTGAGCTACACAAATGGTTGAAGAGGCTTAAAAGTCTCATTTTAATTAAGTCCAAGAGTTCAGTTGACAAATAGTTAAATAAAATGATCCAGAATACAAACTGATACAAGTATAAAGGTCCACCAGACCATTTTGCCAATAAACAATTGGGGCTATTATAATAATTTTACAACTTATGGGATTTTTATGTTTATGAGAAAATATACAACACAAAAATTTCATATCGCATGTCCAAACAAAACTTCAGTTTCATCTTATGATTCCATATCATGATATAATATCGTATGGTCAAACGGGCTCTTAATTTAAAAAGAGAAAATAGTCAAATCACCCCTCAATCTATAATCAGATTATCGATCACCTATATTTCATGGGAGGTCATATTACCTCCCTAGATAATTTTAAAATGAAATATATATCCCCTTAAAATCGAATACCCAAATTCGCACCAAATAGGGATTTGCACTCGCCCTGCCATGTAATATTATCTTTTTTATATTAAAAATAATTATTTTTCTCTATTATGTTTTTTCCTTTTTATATTTTTGTTTTCTACTTTTTATTTTTTCCCAGCTTTAAAAAATGTATTTTTAGATAGGATACATTCCATGACTACAACATATTTTCAGACCTTTAGAGGAAATCCGATACCAACAAAATCTCGATGTTCTTTATTGAAGCTTTAGAAGAATGGGGAACTCCATTGTCGGAAGCACTTCTGCTTCCACTACTAGTATTGAACTTGAAACAATGTTTTAAAAAATTACTAGTAAGCAACACTAGTTAGCCGAAATGAGAGACTAGTGTTGATTTCGATTTAACAAAGTTAACCTAAGAAGTCTTATAGATTCTTGCAACCATTTCAATAAATGGGTTTTAGCCATTACTTAGTTTGTTACCCAATGAATTCTTAGCATTTTTACACTAAAGTTCAATCCTCTTGATTTACAATTTTCATTTTGAGTTACCGTCAAATTTTCAAATCGGTGAGAAGTGAAGCTACGGTGAAAAATATGTGATTTGAAGATGAAAATTGGCTTAGTGATAAATGGATAATACAGACCTGGAGCGAAGGTGAGCTGATATTGCCTTGTTAATGAGGAAAAGAAATAAGAGGAAGAAGGTAAAAGTGGGAAAATAAATTAGAGTAAAAGAACATATGAAAATTTAAAAGAATAAAAAAAGTAGAAAAAATTACGCGGTTAAGCAAATTTATACTATTTAATTACTCATCATAGCTAAAATTTGCTATAATTACCATTCGCGACTAATATTATACATTAATTACGTGGGCTGACTTCGAATTTGTATAATTAGTCATGTTTGTATATGTATAATTCGCCAAGATATGCAAATAAATATGTATAATATACAATTTTTTAACCTATATACATATACAATTCACCTCTCTCCCACTCTCTGTCCTCTCTCGCTCGCCTCTCTCATTCCTCTCTCAATCTCGCTCGCCTCTCTCATCCCTCTCCCAATCTTGTTTGCCATTTATACAAATGTATATGTATAATTACAGTTATATACAATTGTATACATATACAATTCACCTCTCTCCACTTTTTGCCCTCTCTCTCGCGCCTCTCTCCTCCCTCTCTCGATCTCGCTCGCCTCTCTCCTCTCTTTCCCTGTCTCGCTCGCCTCTCTCCTCCCTCTCCAAATATCTCTTCATATATACAAATACATATGTATAATATACAATTATCTAACCAATATACATATACAATTCACCTTTCTCCCACTTTTTTCCTCCTCTCTCTCGCCTCTCTCCTCTCTCTCCCAGTCTCGCTCATCTCTCTCCTCCATATAACATGTAGCTACAAATTGTAATTGTCAAACTATAGTTATGGAGAGTAATTAATTATTTTTAAGTGGCTATATGTGAAAGTTTCCCAAAAAAGTAATACTCCCTCCGTTTAAAAAAGAATGACCTAGTTTGACTTCGAACGGAGTTTAAGAAAAGAAAGAAGACTTTTTAATCTTGTAGTTCTAAATTAAAATTATGTCAAATGTACCAAAATGTCCTTTAATCTTGTGGTCTTAAATATGTCACGTGGAAAGTTAAAGTTAAAGTGTTGCCAAAAAAGGAAAGGGGTCATTCTTTTTTAAACAAACTAAAAAGGAAATATGGACATTCTTTTTGAAACGAAGGGAGTAGTATGAAATAAAAGAAATAAATTAAATATGTAATTATTTTTATTGCCTCTCACTCTCTTTGAGAGAGTGAACTACACTTTTTTTGTCAACTCCGAATTTAAGGAGCAAATAATTATATTTTAAAATAGTGTAGGGAGATTTCAGTATTTAGAGAGCAAATAAAATAGTTCAGAGAGCTAGATAATAAATTTCTCATGAAGTATAAGTGTGTAATTGATAATATGATAATAGATTAAAAGAATATTTGGCTATTTTCTCATTTAAAAATTACGACTACCCTCTCCAATATTTGTGGAAGCGCGGGTCATACTATCGATAATTAAAGTGCTTTTTCTCGAAAGTCATTTGTAAATGTGTGCGTGAATCCTGATTGTGAACATAAATATTATTTGATTATTTATGACATGAGGTTATATTATAATTTATAAATATATATTAAAAAAAACTAATAAAAGTATTGGAGAATCCTTCAATATTACTGGTTGAATATTACTTGCTGTTATTGAGAAAGTTTAGTCATATTTTGTGAAATAATAATATATATGTTAGCAAACTTCATATGAGATTGAATTTTAAACTTTCTATGAGATTAATATTTTCTTAAAAAATATTTTCAATCATATTTTGAAGAGGATGCCTTTTCTTTTTAATATATAAATAATGTAATTTCAACAAGTATTCTACCATTTAATAAAAATATAGCCACAACTTTCAAACATCTCAAAGAGTGTTATAAAATAAAGACTAAGTACTGAAATTAAACTAATAACAATTAAGGAGAGAATTATGTAATAGAGAGATAAAATAGGAAACTTGAATCTTCCTTATTTGGTGTATTTTCCATAGAGATTACAATGCCTTTTATAGGCATAAGAGGGGTATAATGGACATTCACAAATTGTTATTGTTTACAACACTCCCCCTTGAATGTTCATTTAAAATAAATTCTTAGTAAAGTAACAAATGTAAATAGTTGATCCTAATACGCATTACTTGCTGCCTCATTAAAAACCTTATCAGGAAAACCAGTGGGATAAAACCTTGATTAAGGAAAAAAGAGTACAGCGCGTATTTTACTCCCCCTGATGAAAACCATGATTTAGCTGCCCAAGTTTTCTCATTCCAATCTTGTATACCATCTTCTCGAAAGTTGCGGTTGGCAAAGACTTGGTGAATAAATCAGCCACATTAACACTCGAACGAATTTGATGTACGTTGATATCACCATTCTTCTGGAGCTCATGTGTGTAGAAAAACTTTGGTGAAATGTGTTTCGTTCTATCGCCTTTTATGAATCCTCCCCTGAGTTGTGCTATGCATGCTGCATTATCTTCATATAAGGTTGTGGATACTTTGTCGCATTTCAAACCACATTTTTCTCGAATAAGGTGTATAATGGACCTTAACCACACACATTCTCGGCTTGCCTCATGAATAGCTATTATCTCAGCATGATTTGATGAAGTGGCCACGATGGACTGTTTCGTAGATCTCCAAGATATAGCAGTACCCCCACATGTGAATATATAACCTGTTTGAGATCTAGCTTTGTGTGGGTCAGATAAATATCCTGCATCAGCATAGCCAACAAGATTTGGACTACAATCGTCAGAGTAGAATAAACCCATATCAATAGTCCCTTTTAAATACCGCAATATGTGTTTGATTCCATTCCAATGTCTCTTAGTAGGAGCAGAACTATATCTTGCCAACAAATTAACCGAAAAGGTTATATTAGGTCTTGTAGTGTTAGCAAGGTACCTTAGTGCACCAATTGCACTAAGATATGGTACTTCAGGATCGAAAATTTTCTCATCCTTTTCTTGAGGTTCGAAATGGATCTTTATTTACATCAAGTGATCGGACAACCATTGGAGTACTTAATGGATGTGCTTCATCCATATAAAATCTTTTCAACACCTTTTCTGTTTATGCAGATTGATGAACAAAAATACCGTTTGTCAAATGCTCTATTTGCAAACCAAGACATAATTTTGTCTTTCCGAGATCTTTCATCTCAAATTCATTCTTTAAATAATCGATTGCCCTGTGAAGTTCCATTGGAGTTCCGATAAGATTTATGTCATCGACATTAATAGCAAGTATAACAAACCCTGATATTGTTTTCTTTATAAACACACATGGGCAAATCGCATCATTTATATAACCTTCCTTAGATAAATACTCACTAAGACGGTTATACCACATGCGTCCAGATTGCTTCAATCCATACAATGATCTTTGCAATCTAATTGAGTACATATTCCGAGGCTTTGAATTATATGCTTTGGGCATTTTGAATCCTTCAAGAATTTTCATGTATATCTCATTATCGAATGATCCATAAAGGTAGGCTGTAACCACATCTATCAAATACATTTCAAATTTCTCATGGATCGTCAAACTAATGAGATAACGCAATGTTATTGCATCCATAACGGGTGAGTATGTCTCTTCATAATCGACGCCGGGCCTTTGAGAAAATCCTTGTGCAACAAGACGTGCTTTGTACCTTTGTATTTCATTTTTCTCATTTCTTTTCCGAATAAAAACCATTTATAGCCAACAGGTTTAACACCATTAGGTGTTTGTACTATAGACCCCAAAACTTCGCGCTTGACAAGTGAATCCAATTCTGATTGAATTGCTTCTTGCCATTTTTGCCAGTCATTTCTCTGTCGACATTCTTCAACAGATTGAGGTTCAAGATCCTCACAATTTTGCATAATTTTTGATGCAACATTGTATGCAAAAACATAATCCACCGCTATTTCTGAGCGATTTAGATTTGTTTCATGATCACTTGATTTTATGGATAGTTCATTATTTTCTTGAGTCTCAAGCTCACTGATTCCTCCAAGGATATCAGAATTACTCACATCTTGACTTTCTATGTGAGGTTTTTTCATAGTGTCATTTTGATCTTTTAATTTTCTTTTTCTAGGATTTTGATCCTTTGATCCTAATGGTCTACCACGCTTCAGGCGTGCTTTTGACTCATTAGCTATGACACTAGTTGATGGTCCTACGGGGACATCAATTCGAATTGGAACATTCTTTGCAGGAACATGTGATTTAATAATCCTTTTCAAATCTGTAAATGCATCTGGCATTTGATTTGCGATTTTCTGCAAATGAATGATCTTTTGTACTTCTAGCTCACAAATGGAAGTACGAGGATCAAGATGAGACAATGATGGATTTTTCCACAAAATTTCTCTTTTAATTTCACTATTTTCTCCCCCTAATTTTGGGAAAAGTGTCTCATCAAGCCGACAATCAGCGAATCGAGCTGTGAACATATCTCCAGTTAATGGCTCAAGGTAGCAAATAATAGAGGGCGATTCAAACCCAATATATATTCCTAACCTTCTTTGGGGACCCATCTTAGTGCGCTGTGATGGTGCAACCGGCACATAAATAGCGCATCCAAAAATTCTTAAATGAGATATATTGGGTTATTGACCCAAAGCCAATTGTAATGGAGAAAAATTATGATAATTTGTCGTCCTGAGACGAATAAGTGTTGCAGCATGCAAAATTGCATGACCGCACACAGAAGTGGGCAACTTAGTTTTCATAAGTAATGGTGTTGCAATCAACTGATGTCGTTTAATTAATGACTCAGCCAGACGATTTTGAGTGTGAACATGAGCTACAGGATGTTCAACTTATATCCCAATCGATAGACAATAATCATTGAATATTTGAGATGAAAACTCTGCAGCGTTATCAAGGCGAATAGACTTAATCTGATTATCAGAGAACTGTGCCCGTAATCGTATTATTTGTGCCAACAATTTCATAAATGCCAAATTGCGAGATGACAATAGGCATACGTGAGAACATTTAGAGGAAGCATCTATCAAGATTATAAAATATCTAAATGGCCCACTCGGTGGGTGAATTGGCCCACAAATGTTCCCATGTATACGTTCCAAAAACGCAGGGGACTCAATTTTGACCTTTGTTGGTGATGGTCTCACAATTAACTTGCCTTGATAACACACATCACAAGAAAATTCACCATTTAAAAGAATTTTCAACTTCTTTAATGGATGCCCATTTGAATTTTCTATAATTCGTCTCATCATTATAGATCCTGGATGTCCCAGACGATCATGCCAAAGTACGAAAGTATTGGAATCAGTAAACCCCCGGTTTACTATAGAATGTGCCTCAATTGCACTAATTTTTGTCCAATACAATCTAGAAGATAAGGCCGTGAATTTTTCTACAATATATGTCTGCCCGGAGACATTTTTGGTTATACCAAGATATTCAAGATTCATTTCATCAATTGTCTTGATATGATAACCATTTTCACGGATATCTTTGAAACTCAATAAGTTTCTCCGAGATTGAGGAGAAAACACGGCATTATTTATTATGAGTTTATTTCCCTTGGGCAAAATTATAATGGCTCTTCCAGAGCCCTTAATCAAATTAGTACTACCAGATATTGTAGTAACATTCATATTGCCCATACTCAAATGAGAAAAATATTTCTCATTTTTAAATATCGTGTGTGTTGTACCAGAATCAATCAAGCAAATGTCTTTATAATTTGATAATTTGTTTGGAGAATTATCCATATCTTTAAAAGTAATGAAATAAATTTATATTAAATGATTAATTATCTTTTGTTAAATATTTAAGAAATAATGTAAATGTTAAAATGATATTTGAATCATTAATAATGCATAAGATTTTTATCACTCAAATCTTTAACAGTAAATTTGATTTAGTTTAGTATGTTTAAAATAAGTATTAATATAATTTATTATCTTGAAATGACATTTGAGTGACAAAAAAAAAAGGAAAAGGTGTTTTCCACTAACCAATTTAGGTAGTGGTCTTACTTATACATTTTTCTTTTATGACCACAAAAGTTAAAGGAAAGTATAATGTTAATATTTTTTCAATTCCTTTACAAATCATAACATTCCAACTCACTTTCCATTGGTGTTTCTAAAAGAATGGACTCAATTATGATCAATACAAAACAATAATTATTAATAACATTAGTAAATATCAACCATTATATTCTTTCATATTCACAGAACCGTCACAAATTAAGTGATCTATTTTTCCTTCAGGGTGTGTGAAGAAATCCGCCACATCCAAGTGTGTGATGTCAATATGATCAGTGATAAAATTAGTTTCGGGATTTTTATCTTTCCTTTTTAGTGATGCTTGATAAAGCTCAACCAAGTGTTTAGGAGTACGACAATCACGTGCATAATGACCCTTTCCACCACATCGGAAACAATTTATTTTAATTGTTTCACGTTTCTCATCTTTTCCTTTTCCCCTTTGATGACTATTTTTCTTTGGTGAATG
The DNA here is from genome assembly GCA_016801875.1 of Solanum sitiens. NCBI lineage: Eukaryota > Viridiplantae > Streptophyta > Magnoliopsida > Solanales > Solanaceae > Solanum > Solanum sitiens. The sequence continues at coordinate 14,590,881 of JABWTJ010000001.1, forward strand.
ATTAACACCGGGAAAAGGATTTCGCTCTTGGTCATAATTACGACCACGTCCACGTCCACGTCCACGGCCTCTTCCACGCCTAGCGTGGTGGGTGTACACCTCATTCACTTCAGGAAGTGGTGTAGATCCAGTGGGACGATTCTCGTGATTTTTCATTAACAAATCATTATTTTGTTCAGCCACGAGAAGATGAGAAATCAGTTCAGAATACTTCTTGAAACCCTTTTCTCGATATTGTTGCTGTAAAAGCACATTCGAGGCATGAAATATGGAGAACGTTTTTTCCAGCATATCAACATCATTAACTGTATCTCCACATAGCTTCAATTGAGAAGTAATTCTGAACATGGCAGAATTGTACTCATGAATAGACTTAAAGTCTTGTAGTCTTAAATTCATCCAATCATATCGTGCCTTTGGATGAATGACCATCTTCAAATGGTCATACTTTTCTTTTAGGTTATTCCACAGAACGAGTGGATCTTTGACTGTGAGATATTCAATTTTCAAAATTTCGTCAATATGATGACGTAAGAATATCATTGCTTTAGCACAGTCTTGTTTTAATGCTTTATTTTCAATTTTAATGGTGTCTCCAAGACCCATAACATCCAAATGGATTTCAGCATCCAATACCCATGAAAGGTAGTTTTTGCCCGAACTTTGAAGGGCAACGAACTCAAGTTTAGTAAGATTAGCCATAATAAAAAGAAGAAAAATAATAATACCTTAGCCTTCAAATTTAGTCTTCAAACTTTGATATGACAGAGTCTCGTGCTGATAACGTGTTATAAAATAAAGACTAAGTACTGAAATTAAACTAATAGCAATTAAGGAGAGAATTATGTAGTAGAGAGATAAAATAGGAAACTTGAATCTTCCTTATTTTGGTGTATTTTCCGTAGAGATTACGATGCCTTTTATAGGCATAAGAGGGGTATAATGGACATTCACAAATTGTTAATGTTTACAACAAAGAGTACAAATAAAACAATTATTAATATTTAATATACTATGTGATTTTACCTTTGTTTACCAAATTAAAAACGGTTAAAGATAAAATAAAATCTTTTGATCAGAAATATAGATCAATAAATACATTATTATTATTAGTGAAACTTTCGCAAACAATCACTATAATAAACTTAAATATGTTTCATAATTATAATTTGCATAGTTACGGATTATAGCTACAGTTTAAGCAACCTCGTTTGTATAAAGGTACATTTGCATAATTTAGTTGTTTTATATAAGCTCGAAAAAATGAATTTATACTATTACAAACATTAGAAGTGTAAATAATTATACAAAATTTTCGAATTATACAAAACTAAAAGGTTAAGCTGCGTCATTATAACTAAAAGTAGGTCGCGAATTATAATGTCAATGGACAATCATGTAGCTTGCCAAAAGAGTTTATTTTGTGTGTGGTATAGTTTTTGTTATATATTTATTATATATATACATCAATATATATACAAATTTGAGTAACAAGCCTAATATACAATATGTGAATTGTTGATTAATGTAGGAATAGTATCCAATTTCCAATAAGACATCAAATTAGAGGAGAATTGTCAAGATGATGTAGCAACATTGGTGAACAAATTAGCATCTCCTAAACAAATTGCATTAATATACTCTTGGGGACCATGAGCCGGCATGCCTGGAAATACTAATCCGTACAACCTAAGTGCTTGTAGAAGCAAGTTTTCTCTGTATTCTGCTCCATACAAATATGGAAGAAGAAAGCTTCTCACCAGCTCCCACAATGCATCCACCCTCTTTGATATTAGTGATCTCACAGAAAAGTAATTCCTGTCTGGTTCTTCTGACACAATCTATAAATAAAACTGATCATTAAAACAACAAACACATTCGCTCCATAGATATTAAGGTTGATTTCTCAGATGATCACACTCAATTAATAGCATCTCAAAAGTTTTCAGCGACTTTCTGAGGTAATAAGTATTAGTTGAGTAACTATCTGACAAATCAACTCGTACATCTTAAAGAGATTTTGTTTTTTTCTGTAGTTACCTTTCCTTCATATATGCTGTTATAGTAAAGGCATGTTCCGAAGTGTTTAAAAAGCATGATAGAGTCATCATAAGGCAATCTGGGCACAATATCATGACTGTAAACAAATCTATAATATTCAATGCCATAATTCCTGAAATTTTCCTTCATGAAATCGCCAAACTCGGCATCACCTACTCTTGGCTGCCCAAATGTGTAAATTGCTTCCAATCTTTCCAGTATAAAAGTCTCGTTATGAAATGCAAGAACTGCTGCAAAAAGAACTGCAAGCGCACCGCCTAAGCTGTGTCCTGTTAGGACAAACTTTGTTTGCTTATTTTTCTGAAAAAGGTCTCTTAGTTTTTCCCTGATTGTGTAGTATGCCAATGGGCATTGATCGTCTTGTGTGATATTGGGAGGCCATTTTTTATCTTTCTGTAAGCCCAGAGCTTTCATGAAACCGCTGTGGACTTTGCCCATGTCCTGGAATTCGTACCAAGATATGTCGAAATCTGTACTCCAATCATCTGAATTGAAAGGTTCTGTACCTCTAAATGCCACAATTATTACGTCTGGACAGCGAGTTTTATCATGAAATAAGAATCCTTGAGTTGATTTCTTTTCGTGATATTCTGCCAAAGCACAAGTTTATGTTAGAGAAACTCTACTCATCAACAAGGCTGGAAATTGTTATGCATTTGTTACACTTCCAACATTAGCCAATTGTACGAAAAGAGATGAAAAATGCGTTAATGTTATGTTAGCATTTGGCATATTGCTTAAACTATCCATTCTAATTAACTTGTATACTAATCTTACCATTCCAAAAATCACAGTAACCCAACAAATCCATCTGCCAAAACAGCAAAATATGTACATATTAGTACTAGAGTAAGACAGTAGTTGAACAAAATAGTGATTATCGTAACACGATTAATACTAACAAATACAGCACACAAGTTTTTAAAAAGTAATCTATTTTTTTTTTGTTGGGTTAATTGAACTAGCTAACTGAAATGTGAGTTAGAGGACCTTCCATTGATCTTCAACTGTTGCTCGGATGAAGGCTTTATTCTCGTAGGCTACTTTTGATGCCACTGCAGAAAGCGCAACAATATACGTTTTATCCCCTGGTTTGAACTTCTTATGAGAATTCACTCTCTGGTCTATAAATCCAATAGTAGAGAGATAGCTGGCTGACTCTTTGTCTGGCATCTCTACCTTCCCTACCAACGATAATCCGGATTAATTTCAATTTACTCACAATAACCGTAAAGTGAGAAAAAAAATGAGTATAAATTGAAGCAATTGGTAATGTCAAATAACCTTGTAGGATTCTCGACAGTAACGTAGGAAGGCTTTGGTAACTAGCAAGAAGATTTATGCAGCTCTCTGAAGTTGAACCTAAGAAAAACAGAGGCTTTGAGATGAAATGAAATGTTTTTTGCATGGAGACGGAGAGAAAGATGTATCCTCGACGCTCAAAGGCTATCTCTTTCTCTGACCAAATTTCTATGAATTTCTTGCTCTTAAGATCCCCTGAGAACAGAATACGTATGAGATCCAAAAGACTTGTTTCATCTGGTTTCAATTGGAGGTACTTCTTGCTACTCACACGTTCCATGATGCGTCTGATTAATTAACGATGGTAATTGGAGCAATTTTTATTCTACTGAAATGAAGTAATGTGTTTGCAGATCAATCATTATCAAATGCTAGCTTGTTTATAACTAATGTGTACCATTATTCATTTGAATCGACTTTATTTAGCTTAACGAAGAAGAAATTAGAAAGAGACTTGATTCTGTCTCTTATGCTTTTAGAAATCTATGGAATTTGCGTTCAGGTGACACTTTAGCATCTTTCAGGACATATGCCAGGCCAATAGTAAGTTCAAACTTCAAACAGGTGGCAATATATTATTATATTATTCTCACTCAATGTCAGTCTTTTGGAAATTCTATTAAGTCTTCCACGCAACCAATTTGAGAAGTCACATGAAAAGGATTCTAAGAGTTATACCATGGAAATCCACTTGTCCACAATACCTGGAAGATCTTTTCCAGATCAAAAGTAGTATGTAGTAAATCTTCAAGACTTATCCGATTAGCGCCAATTGCTTGTACATTGGAAAATCTGTTTAAATTATGAGTTTACATATATTAGTAGCAAAGTGGAGACGAAGATTCTTTAATTTCTTCCTCTCCAATTAAGAATATCCACCATTGTAACACAAGTGCAAGTTTAGAACTCAAGTCTCATGCGACCTATATTCCATTGGATAAAATGATTTTTTTCACTTTGTTCTCCAAGGACTCGGTTTCAAGCTTCAAATCAATTAAATCTCTGATAATACATTGGTGCAGGGAAAAACTAATCCGTAGGAATAAGAAATTCTAAAAAGCACACACTGGCTAGCTAATCAATTCATAATTATGCTGGGACTATGCCAATCTTTTGATACTTTGCAACGTCTTCAGTGGAATGATTAGATGATCCGAGCCTGGTAGAGTTAACATAATCCTGAGGACAATGAGCAGGCATGCCTGGAAATAGCAAGCCTAACACTCTCATGAATAGAAGCAGCCCACCTTCCTGATACTTTCGTCCGTGTACACATGGTAGAATACAGCTTCTGATCAGCTCCCAAGCTGCATTTAACATCTTTGGTATAAACAGTAACAGAAACGACCCATTCTTGTCTGGTTCTTCAACTAAAATCTGCATTATTCAAACAACATATATTCGCTCAGGATATAGAGTTAATAAGTTTAGAATAAACTAGTTAGATCTTATTGTACGTGTGTGTATACTATACTTTATTTTATTTTTGCATATGTAGAACACAACTCGAACTGATAGCAATTTCCTCAAGATAGATTAAATTACATTTTCATGGACAAAATTTGTTTAAAAAGCGGTAGAAAAGGTACTTACTTTTTCTCTGTAGAGGCTATTGTAATAGATGCAAGTTCCAAAGTGCTTGAACAAGAAAGTAGAATTGTCAAATGGCAATCTTGGTACCATGTCATTGCTGTAGACAACTCTATAGTATGAAACCTCATGTTTTGTTAATTGTCCATTCATATACTCAATAAAATTTTCATCTCCAACTCTTGGTTGACCAAATGTATAAATGCCCCCTAATCTTTTTAACATCCAAGATTCCTCATGGAATGCTAATATTGCTGGAAATAAAATTGCAAGTGCTCCTCCTAAGCTGTGACCAGTAACTACAAACCTTGCCTTTTCATTTTTCTCCAGAAGTTGTTTGAGCAATTTTCTTAAGAAATAGTAGGCTGGAGGTGGCTGATTAATATTATCAGTATCAGTTTGTTCAATTTCTTTGGGCCATCCGACGCTCTTTTGTAAGCCGAGAGCTTGAACGAATCCGGCATGGACTTTGCCCATGCCGGGAATGTCATACCAAGAGAGATTAAAGTCGGAAATCCAATCATCAGAATTGAAGAATTCAGTTCCTCTAAATGCAACAACAATCAGCTCAGGGTCCACGCTTTTATCTTGAAGCACGAATGCTTGTGTTGTAGCTTTCTGTTGATAATCTGTTCAAATCAAGAAAAAAACAAAATAAGAAAAATTCAAGATAAGGAATAATTTATTCCCCACCAAAACGACCTCCAGATACTTGTTAATAATATTTTTTTTGATGTTCTAAATTCATTCGATTAAATTCGAATTTCACATTATATATGGTTGCTCCCATTATGTAATGTGATGTGCACGTGATTGATGCTTAAATTAGGTGTAGGGTCCCACAACGTCTGTGAATGCCTTATTTGGTCTCCTCGTTTTGACCCTTTGGGCAATTTGTCTCATGACCTTTTATTTTCCGCCAAAAGATCAATATTACTCATTTATCTTTAAAAAAATAACTCAAACTCTCAATTTATTAATTGATGATAAATGTGTTTAATTAGTTGAGTAAATCTCACTAGTTTCGTTTCATAAGTTAGTAAGACTTCAAAAAATTTATTTTATTTTATTTTATGACAAGATTCGTCTCTGTTGGGCTAGAACAATCCTATATTGATTAAAATGGTTAAAATTACTATTTTTTTTATGTCAAACATTATGCATCAATCATTTAGTTATAATTGAACATGCTTTCCTTTTCGATTTATAAGAAGTTAGGAAGAAATCGTGTTTTGCAGGGTTAAATATTTATAAATAAATTATAGATATTTACATGATAATAAATTATTATTTTAAAATATAAAATGAACACGTGATAAATAGTAGAGTATTAAATAGTAATATTGATAATTTTTATTTAATGTTGATTAAATTATTTGTTAATCTAATTTTGCTCTCTTTCATTTTTAGAGAATAACCCTAAAATAGAAAAAATGATTATTCTAGACAAAAAGAATTTTACATATAATTAGTAGTAGTATTTATTTTTATTAAAGATAAATGTAAATTATTTTAAAGCTCAAACATATCTTAGCACAATAATAAAGAGGCTACTGTCATAATTGTTCTTTTAAAAAACAATAGTACAACTTATTTAAAGTGTATGTACAAAGGTTTAAATAGTGGTCCGGCTATTTTGTCCAATTAACTAAAGGAGAAAAGACTTATGTACACACTGATTGTGCTATTTAAATTTGGTATATCTTTATTATATAGTCTTATTATTATAATTTGGCTAACATATATTTTTAATGTTATAAGTATTGCTTATATATATCTTTATTATTATAAAAATTGTAAATAAATTTTAATTTTTTTAAAATTGTATATTAAAATTTCACATATAAATTATTTTTTGATTGATAAATATTATTTGAGTTTCTATTCTATTTCATTTTTCTTCTTTCATACTTAAGTGTTATGAGAAACAAAACAAAATGTGAATGAAAACGGAGAAAAAAAAATTAAACTACATTTTTTGGCTATGTTGTAATATAACTTTAATATCAATAAAAAAATATGAGGCATCTATAATAACTTTAGAGGAAAATGAGTGAAAAAATAAAAAATTGAAAATCAAATGATAAATTCAAATTAGTTGTTGAATTAATTAAAAATGATTTAAAGTTACTTTTTCATTTTCATTAGAGGAAAATTGTATATGCAAGTCTTTCCCAAGTCATACATATAACTGTAGAATATATATAAATAATTTTTATAACGAATGTATATCAATCTAAATGGAAAAATTGGAAAATGTATCGTACCCTTTTCCTATTTAAATATAGTTATATATGATGAAGACCTCTCTAAGTATAACAGCTTTGAAGCAAAATAACTTAATAATACCCCTATGTGAAGCAGATATGTTGCTGGTTCTAACTCCCTCTTATAGAACAAGAGAAATCGAACTTTACTTCCAATTGTAAAATGAGATTATTTTTGTTGTTCTTACAAAATAAAAAGGGTAACTTTATAATATTATTTTCAATAATTTGAGCACTACTCCACGATATAATCACTATGTTTGCAAAAGCTTTTACATATTATTAGTAGGAGTAATAAATATCTTACCATTCCAGAAGTCAAATGATCCCACCAGATCCATCTGCATAATATTGAAACGCAACATCTGAGCACATACTTCTTCATTAATTAATGGCATAATACATTAATATGCCCTTAACTTAGCTTCGAATCACATTTATGTCCTTCAACTTTGGGTGTGCACAAGTAGATACTTAAACTTGTATAAAGTTGAACAAATAGACACACATGTCTTACATGTCATCCTACATTTCATTTTTTGTCCTACGTGTATTTTTGCCATGTAGGACTCATGTGTTTATTTATTTAAAAATTGGATAGTTAAAGTGTCTGTTTGTGTATTATGATAGTTGGAAGTCAGAATTAAAATTTGAAACCAAGTTTAGCGTCCAATGTATTATGCCTTAATTAATTTATATGAAGAAAAAAAAAAGAGAGATAAAATGGGTGCCTGGAAAATTTTTTATGTCTGATTTTTAAGAAAAAATTTAAACAATTATTTTCCTTAAGTTTCCTAAAAATGGAGGTAGAAAAAATAAGTCTAATAAATATATCTCCAATCTTATAGCAGCTCCTACCCTACCTCTCTTAGTTTTTACATATAGATAAAAAATTATTTTCCTTAAGTTTCCTAAAAATGGAGGTAGAAAAAATAAGTCTAATAAATATATTTCCAATCTTATAGCAGCTCCCACCCTACCTCTCTTAGTTTTTACATATAGATAATAATTATTTACAAAAACAGTAAGTAAAAAACTAGAAAACATTTTGGTTCACACCCAATATGTTTACCTTCCAATGATCGTTGACAGTAGTTTCAACATATGCTTTGTTCTCGTAAGCTGCTTTTGCAGCCATCATGCTGATTGCCTCATCATATCTTCTACGTCCTCCAACATTCTTACAAAAATCCAGCTCAACTCGTTTATCCAAATTTCCAATAAATGACAAGTACGCCGCTGATTCCTTATCCGGTGATACAGCTTTACCTATAAAATTCATAAATATCAGTACTACTTCATAAGATCTAAAAAAAAAAAAAAGTGTTGACAAAAAAATAATACGTACATATTAATGATTTGAAAAGAAGACGGAAGAATCCGCCATTGACGTTTTGAAGGTTAAGCCAGTACTCAATGGCATTGCCGAATCCGGCTAAAGGTTTAGCAGTTGCGAGTAAAATTTTCTGGACTAGTATAGATAAAAATATAACCCATCTACGTGACAAAGGCTCCTTAGTCATTTCTTCATTAGGGCAGTCTACGAAGTCTTTTTGTCCCAATTTTTTACCTGAAAATAAAAGTTTTGCCAAATCTAATACACTACATTCTTCTGGCTTTAGCAACATATAGTTGCTACAGAAAGATTTGTTGCAATTATTGCTCGCCATGTACTGCAGATCGATTATTATTATTTGGTAAAGTAATTTATTTTATTTATAGAAGAGAAGTGCATTCCAGCTTGGTAATGTATGGGTCTTATTTATACTACTAGTTAGAGGAGAATTATTGGAAACTTTGATTTCTACGCTCTTCATTATGTTTAGCTGAAAATGGAGACATAGTGGGGTACAAAAATTGATGAGGAATAGTATAGGGTAAATGTAACTATGTAGATAAAAATTTAAACGTGTTACATGTGATGTTTTTTTTTAATAAAAAAAAAAAATCATTAGGTAAAGTGCAAAATCAAAAAGATGATTCTTCCTCAAGACTGAACGGTGGCGGCCGGTTCCTGGAAGCATTGGCAATTATAATTTGTTTTTTTTTAAAAAAAAAAATTAATTTAGAGAAATCTTACACATGAAAAAGATGCAATTTTATTTAGTCGAACTTATTATTTTAATGGAAGGTATATATAAAACCAAGACTTATACTAACTTATATATAATAATAAGATTAATCGACTGCCTAACAACAATTGGATATTATCTTTGATATTAAACGGAGAAAAGAGATATTAGTGCTGTATAATTTAATTTGGTGTTTGCATAGTAGGGGCTATATGCCTTTTGTTTATTAGGCACAATATCTTGAATATTGGAAAAATTGATTGTCAAATATACCATTGATCTGTTTTGTAAATAATATTATGATTATATTATTTAGTTTTATATAAGTACTTTGATGTATGTATATTTACCTTTGATATGACAAGGAGAATGATATAAATTTACTGGACCTGAACAACCTTTATATTTCTTTTTTTTCTCCTTAATTAATTTGAAAGGAGTAATAATTACTGGATCAATTTTCGACACTTTAACTAGGTATCAAGTAATTCGATATATCACCTAAAACTTTTTATCTCCACTAAATTTTAAATTTAAAACTATAATGTTTAGTTACGAAAAGAGATTATCCATTTGTGTAATAATTTAAATTAAATTATCAACTCAATCAAATTCACGTGTCCTCTATATTGTTTGATAAAACATGTCTGATTTTTGTCTAGTAACGTAATTCTTTATTATATATATCACTGTTCCACCAACCTGTTAGACTTTTGGGATTATTATTACATTTTAAATTAGAGTAATAGTAATATTTAAGAGCCAAAGTTAATTTTAGCAAGTTTTTTAGATAGTATTTTTTTATTCATTTACTCTAGAATCAAATACATAAACATCATCATGTCAGGTGTAAACGTGTACACATGTGTAATGATCTTTTATTTTCATTAGAAAAAATAAATAAAAAAGGGCTATCTTCCCCTGATTATTTGGATTATCTTTGATATTAAGCGAAGATTTTTTTCTTCAAAGATGTGATTTTCTGGATATTTCGTGAAATGGATGATTTATTTAGACAATCTCGAGTTAATTTTTATGATGTAAATTAGATTCAATATTTAATTTTATATAGTATCAAAATATAATTCATTTCATATAATGTGTCAAAAATGAGCTCAACTATAGCAAATCTGTCCAAAATTTTGAAGATTGGACTTAAATTGATTGTCAAATATACCACTGATCTATTTTGTAAATAATATTATGATTATATTATTTAGTTTTATATAAGTACTGGATGTATGTAAATTTACCTTTGATATGACAAGAGAATGATATAAACCTACTGGACCAAAAACAACCTTTATATTTGTTGTGTTTCTCCTTAATTAATTTGAAATTATAATGATAATCATAGTGTCTGAATCAATTTTAATTTCGATATTTTAACTAGGTATCAAGTAATTCGACACATAAATTTTTTTGTTTCCAACAAATTTTAAATTTGAGATCGCAGGATTCTCAATTGTCTCATGAATAAGTAGGCCAATTTGAAACTATAATTAGTTACTAATTACTAAAAGAAATGATCCATTTGTGTAATAATTTAAATTAAATTATCAACTCAATCAAATTCACGTGTCCTGTATATTGTTTGATAAATCTTGTCTGATTTTGGGCTAGTAACGTAATTCTTTATTATATATATATTACTCCCTCCGTTTAAAAAAATATGTCTCTAATTTTTTTTTAGTTTGTTTAAAAAAGAATGACCCCTTTCTTTTTTTTGAAAACGCTTTAACTTTAACTTTTCACGTGGCATATTAAGACCACAAGATCAAAGGGCATTTTGGTACATTTGACATAACTTTAATTTAGAACTACAAGATTCAAAAGTCTTTTTTCTTTTCTTAAATCCCGTTCTAAATTAAACTACATCATCCTTTTTGAAACGAAAAGAGTATAATTATATATTACTGTTCCACCAACCTATTAGACTTTTGGTATTATTACATTTTAAATTAAAGTAATGTTTAAGAGCCAAAGTTAATTATAGCAAGTTGTTTAGATAATAGTATTTTTTTTATTCATTTATTCTAGAATCAAATACATAGACATCGTCATGTGTGGATTATCCAATCAGGTGTAAACGTGTACACATGTGTAATGATTTTTTATCATTAGAAAAAAAAAAGAGAGAGGCTATCTCCCCCTGATTATTTGGATTATCTTTGATATTAAGCGAAGATCTTTTCTTCTCCAAAGATGTGATTTTCTGGATACTTATTTGTTAAAAAATGAAAAAGAATAGTTCATAAAATGAATGATCTGTTGACAATCTCGAGTTTATTTTTATAGTGTAAATTAGGCTCAATATTTAATTTTATAAAATATTAAAGTATTACTCATTTCATATAAAGAGTCAAAAATGAGCTCAACTATAGCAAATCTGTCCAGAATTTTGAAAGTTGAACTTATAAGATAATTTGAAGTTGAGTTCAATCTCAACTCATCAAATCTTACCGTAATAAATAAACCACTTAAATATATAAAATGAAAAATTTTGCTTTGTTCTCCAAGGACGCGGTTCAAAACTTCAAACAATTTAAATATGTACATTGGTGCAGGGAAAAACTAATAAGTACGTTAATTTTTTTTTATAAAAAACACACACTCGCCAATAATTATGCCAATCTTTTGCTACTTTGAGACGTTTTGAGTGATCCAAGCCTGCTGGCATTAACATAATCCTGAGGACAATGAGCAGGTATGCCTGGCAGTAGCAGCCCTACCACTCTCATGAATAGAAGAAGTCCACCTTCTTGATACTTCCATCCGTTTACACATGGTAGAATACAACTTCTCATCAACTCCCAACCCGCATTTAACATCTTAGGTAAAAACAGTAACACAGCCAAACCGTTCTTGTCTGGTTCTTCACCTAAAATCTGCAGTATATTCAAAAATAATTTGATACATCCATCTCTCTGGAGAAAAATAAAATAAAATTGAAAGATCAGAGTTGTGAATAATTACTTGTCTTTTGTAGAGGCTATTGTAATAGATGCAAGTTCCGAAGTGCTTAAACATGAAAGTTAAATTATCATATGGTAATCTTGGTACCATGTCACTGCTGTACACAACTCTATAGTATGGAACCTCATATTTTGCTAATTGTTCCTTCATATAATCAACGAAATTTTCATCTCCAACTCTTGGTTGACCAAATGTATAAATGCCCCCTAATCTTTTCAACAGCCAAGATTCCTCATGGTATGCTAATATTGCTGGAAACAAAATTGCAAGTGCTCCACCTAAGCTGTGACCAGTAACCACAAACTTTGCATTTTCATTTTTCTCTAGAAGTTGTTTGAGCAATTTTCTTAGGAAATAGTAGGCTGGAGATGGCTGATTAATATTATTAGTATCAGTCTGTTTAATTTCTTTAGGCCATCCGAGGCTCTTTTGTAAGCCGAGAGCTTTCATAAATCCGGCATGGACTTTGCCCATGCCTGGAATGTCATACCAAGAGAGATTAAAGTCACAGATCCAATCATCAGAATTGAAGAATTCAGTTCCTCTAAATGCAACAACAATCAACTCAGGGTCCACATTTTTATCCTGAAGCACAAATGCTTGTGTTGTAGCTTTCTGTTGATAATCTGTTCAAATCAAGAAAAAAATATGAGGAAAATTCGGAAGAAAGAAAAAATGGAGGGTAAAATCCTAAGCGATAATTTTTTTTTGATATGTTGAAAATATAATTAAATAATACAGTATATCTTTCTAACAGATTAAGTTATTAAATAATAAATTTTAAATCATAAAAATAAAAATAATTGTGAATAGCTTTTTAGCTTTAAAATATGGCATGAAGATCTCCATGACAGACATTTGCGACAATTACACTATTAGTATATTGTTGATGATCATCATAATATGATTAAAATATTGTTTATGATGATCGTTGCACCTAATTGATGCTTTAATTAGGTGTCCAGGTCCCACCATTATTCTTAGTGGATTAGTTAGTCTCCTTCATATGGTTTTGGCCCTTTGGGCAATCTCTTGAGTTACTTTAACACTCAAAAATTATCTTCTTATCATGATGCAACATGTATCTCACTGGTTGGGATCATGAATAGGATAATCTTAGATCAATCTTTTATTTTTATTTTTTTTAAAAAAGAATAAGATAATTTATTGGTTAAAATGTTGAGTTATATTTTTTTTGTTTCAAATATAATGTGTCACGTCATTAAATAATTATTGAAAATATATTTAACTTAGACTTTATAATTATATATACTGATAAAATAGCTGTATTAAACTGTTTATTCTAGTACAAAATAAAAATAAATGTAATTTTATCCTATTATTCTCAATGTTTGCAAAAGTTTAACACATTTATATCTTACCATTCCAGAAATCAAAGGAGCCCACGAAATCCATCTGCATAAAATTGGAACGCAAAATCTGAGCACAACCTTTTCATTACAAAGGAAAAAAGAATAGAAAATGGATGTATTCAAATATTTTAAATTATATATATATATATATATATATATATATATATATATATTTTAAAATAAATATTTTTCTTAATAATTAGAACAATTTTTTTTAAGTAAAGATAGAAAAAAAACAAATTCAACAAATATCATTTCATATTGACTATCTCTTTCTCATATATTCTTATAGTTATTGCATAATTGATATACAATTATTTTAAGAATACTAAATTTTTGGTTAAATAAGTATCATCTATATATCTATATGGTAAAGGGAAAAGGGTCAAAAATGCCCAAAAACTATGAGAAAGGAACAAAAATGCCCTCAGTTTATAGTTTGGCTCAAAATTGCCCTTGTCGTCAATACTTTGGTTTAAAAATGTCTTTATAATAATACTATGGTTCAAAAATGCCCCTATAGTTATTAAATAGATCAAAAATGTCTTTTTCAGAATAACTATATTATTTTTTTTCTTTTAAAACACATTTTCTTCTTAATTAAATTATTATTAAAGAACCATATTTTTGTTTTCTGTCTTCTAAAATCACTTTAAAAAATAAAAATGTAGGATTTCTTTTTTCATAATCTCATCTTATCAATTAAAAATCGAATAACTTCTGAGCCCTTTCAACATATAATATATTTCATATATACAAGATCATTGTATATCAATCATTAATTTATATTTATATAACGATAAAATATAATTTTAATAAAATAAGAAATATTTTTAATTTTTTAATTTTTTTCTGAATTGAAATATGATAAACATTTGCTAATTTTAAAAAAATATTATTAGAAATAGAATGTGTTAAAAAGAAAATAAATAATATATATTTGAAAAGATGAGCATTTTTTTATCCAAAATAACAATAAGGGCATTTTTGGACCAAAATATTGACGGAAAGGGCATTTTTGGATCAAATTATAAACGGAGAATATTTTTGTTCCTTTCTCATAATTTAAGGGCATTTTTGACCCTTTTCCCTATGATAAAATATAGGCAGGGCGTGCGGCTCAACCAGATTATGAAACTGTGCAAGGTAAGATAAACTTAACTTTACCTTTTCTAGGGATATAAACACATCAAATCCACACACAAAAAAAACAAATCCACTTATTTTATGTTTTAGAAGAAAATATAACATTTTCATACCAAAAACACCCAATATGTTATATGTAAGGTAGGTAGTTTACCTACCAGTGTTGGTTGACAGTATTTTGAATCCATGCTTTGTTCTCGTAAGCTGCTTTTGCAGCCATTATGCTGATTGCCTCATCATATCTTCTACATCCTCCAACTTCTTCAACAATCTTACTAAAATCCAGCTCAAATCTTTTATCCAAATTTCCAATAAATGACAAGTACTCTGCTGATTCCTTATCCGGTATCACAGCTCTACCTATAAATCATAAATATATCCCGTAAAAGAGAGATCTAAGTATCAATAAATTGAGACAGAGGATATATATAATACGTACCTCTCAAGGAGTTGAAAATAAGACGGAAGAAGCCACCGTTGACGTTTTGAAGGTTAAGCCAATATTCAATTGAATTGCCGAACCCTGCTAAAGGTTTAGAAATTTTGATTAAAACTTTCTGTACTAAAATGGAAAAAAAAAACACCCATCTACGTGACAAAGGCTCCTTAGTCATGTTCAATTCTTCATTAGGGATGTCTACATCAACGAATTCTTTTTGTCCCAAATTTTTACTGGAAAACAAAATTCTTGCCAAATCAGATACACTACATTCTTCTGGCTTTAGAAGCATATAATTGCTGCAGAAGGACTTGTTGCAACTACTGCTCGCCATTCTGCAGATAAGAGTAGAAGGTTGTGTTTGAGGAGTATTATATATATATATATAACTGGAATTCATTCAGATTTCCATCTATTTGGAGGAGTATTCATTTTGGCTTTTTCCGAGGTGGTTTGAATTAACTTATTTTTAAATGGTTTTAAGCTAAAATTAAATAGCTTATAGGCAATTTTGAAATATTTGAATAAATTTAAAATATTTACAAACACTAATTAAATCATAAGTATTAATTAAGTCATAAGTATAAGCTAAAAACTATAAGTTCAAATTTTTTACTTATACCTTTTAATTATAAAGCAAAATTTCTAGATTCATGAATTTTGATCAGAAAGTAGAGAGACATATGGGGTACTGCTGGCCCCTACAGAAAATTATTTTCATGTCCAATCCTAATTAATTAGTCCCGTAAGGCTGTATGCTTTGTGTATATTGGCTAGCTACTTGATCCTTCCTCTATATTTGATTACCTGTTGAGTTATTAAGATTTTTGTGCCATTTTCTAGTTTAATTATGTATTAATTTTCGTTATTTTTTAATTAATCTAAAAAAATAAAAAATTTAACTCTATGTAAAACTTATTTTGAATTGTAAGTTTTAATTTGTTTTTCTTTTATCTAAATCATTAAAAAATAAGAACAAACATGTTAGTTGAACAAAAATCAAAATCAACAAGAAAAACATTTTCAGAGTAGAAAAAAGAGTCTGTCCCATAAATTGACAGTATATATATTAGTGCAAAAAGTTTATAATTACAAAAATTAGTAAAAATTGATACAGTAATATAAGCGTTGACATATATTAATCTAATGCACGAGATATATTAATTTGATGTGCGAGATATACAAATTTAATGCGCGAGATACATTTTATACAAGATACACTAATTTATGCGCAAGATACATTTTATACAAGATACACTAATCTGATGTGCGAGATACATTAATTTGATGAGCAAGATACTCTAATGTGATGCACGAGATATACTAATCTGATGCGCAAGGTACATTTTATAAATGATACACTAATATGATGCGCTAGATACACTAATGTGATGCATGATATACATTAATATAATACGCGAAAATGATGAATTTTGAATATTTATAAAACTTATATGGAATAATAGATTTCTCTAATTACTTAGTAGAAAAATGATAAGTTAGGTACCGAAATGGTAGCCATTAATGGACGTGTTTGATTGTTTTATTTAAATTTGGAAAAATTAGGTGCTTAAAATTAACTAACAAAAATATGACTAGTTGAATTCTTTTTTTTCTTTTTTAATTACTTGCTCGTTTATTAACTTGCTATATATACTATTCCACCAAACTCTTAAACCTTTGACATGAGAATCAAAAGTTAATCATGGCAAGTTGTTTTAGGTAGTATTTTTTTTATATATTCATTCAACTGTAGAAACAAAAACATCATTATGTGTGATGTTCTTTTATTTTCATTAGAATAATAATCAGTGGGGTGATCTCCTCTTGAATAATTTGGACTGTCCATCTTTTTTCAATAAACAAAGGGTAAATTGGGCCCGGCCCATTTTATCAATTCAAAATCATAAAACGAAGTGGGTATTTGGATCATCTTTGATATTAAACGAAGAAAAAAATAATTCCAAAAATAAGATTTTCTATATAGCTATTTGGCATTTGCAGGGCAAATTAGAGTTGACTTTTTTAAGTTATGTTGATCCACTCAAGTTGGCACATGACAGAATACAGACCCTTGGATATATTGTATGATAAAAATCCCCATTGGAATATTTAAATATTAGGTGGTATATACAATAATAAAATGTCCAATATAATACTCACAAATAGAAGGAAAAAAAAAATAGTGTGTACGAATGTTAATCTACTTTGTGGTGGTATATATTTATTGGAAACTTTTACATATAGCCACTTAAAAATAATTAATTACTCTCTATAGCTATAGTTTGATAATTACAATTTGTAGCTACATGGGAGAGAGAGGAGAGAGGCCAGCGAGACTGGGAGAGAGAGGAGAGAGACGAGAGAGAGGGGGAAAAGAGTGGAGAAAGGTGAATTGTATATGTATATTGGTAAGATAATTGTATATTATACATATATATTTGTATATATGGCAAGAGAGATTAGGAGAGGGAGGAGAGAGGCGAGCGAGACTGGGAGAGAGAGGAGAGAGGCAAGCGAGATCGAGAGAGGCGAGAGAGAGAGGGCAGAGAGTAGGAGAGAGGTGAATTGTAAATGTATATAATTGTATATTATACATATACATTTGTATAAATGGCAAGCGAGATTGGGAGAGGAAGGAGAGAGGCGAGCGAGATTGAGAGAGGAAGGAGAGATGCGAGCGAGAGAGGGTAGAGAGTGGGAGAGAGGTGAATTGTATATGTATATAGGTTAAAAAATTGTATATTATACATATGTATTTGTATATCTTGGTGAATATTACATATACAAACATGACTAATTATATAAACTCGAAGTCAGCTCATTAATGTATAATGTTAGTCGCGAATGGTAATTATAGCAAACTATAGCTATGATGAGTAATTAAATAGTATAAGTTTGCTTAGCCGCGTAATTTTCCCTATATTTCATGCAACCATTTTTTACTAATTAATATATTCTGAATCTAAAGTTCCTATTATTGATCACTTTGGAGATGACAATTAATTTGTTTTGCTATTTTTTATTTATACTTTGAAACGAATTGATGAGGTTAAAAAGAAATTGGGAGGAAGGTACGGTAAATAGCCAGTCAAATATTGCATAGATCATACCCTTAATAAAATAATCTAATATCTGTTTATCTCATTTATATAACTCCATAAAAAATAACTTACTAATAGTGCACTGTGAACTAATGCCCAAAACTTGATTAAGCTCGCAAATAAATTTTAATAGTTCAATTGGTTAACTATTTTAGAGTTCAACTCTCCACCTTGTAATTTCTTTCTCATTTTTCATTGGAAAATTGTATACAATGACAAATTAATAAATTAAATTAAACATTAAAACCATACTTTGTTTCAATTATGTCCTGTAGCAAACTGTTTGTCAGTCACCTCTCTCCCTCAAACTCTCGTTCGCCACTCTCCCTATCTCGCTCCCTCTCGCTTTTATACAAACACAAATGTATAAAATGCGTTTGTGTTTGTATAAAGCGAGAAAAAATTGTATATATATACATATATTTTCGTTCCCCTCTCCCAGATCTCGCTCGTCACTCTCCAAGATCTCACTCGTCACCCCGCCTCTATCGCTAATACAAACAAAAATAAAATGTATAAATTGTGTTTCTGTTTGTATAAAGTGAGAGAAAATTGTATTAACACATGCAAATACATAAATCTTCGTCTTATACACTTATAATTTTATAATACAAAATAATTATACAATACAAATATTCCTCCGCTCATTTTTCGTATATCTTTCTCTCTTTCTCGTTTTATACATACATAAATTTACAATTGATTTGTATATAACTGTTTTCTTTTGTATATGAGCAAACTATACAATTGGTTTCTTTATATATGTATAATGAATTATACAACTGTTTTTGTGTATATGTATAGCGAAATATACATATTTATGTTTGTTATGGAGCGCAATTATACAAACTTTATTATAACATACAAATATAAATTTCGTGTTTGCTATACGTGAAAATTGTTTTTTTTTCATTCCCCATCCCCAATTTTTTTGTTTTTTATTTATTAATAAAAGAACCATCATTTCCACAGAATAGACACTGCAAAAAGAACAGTATACATTTGATGAATTATTAAGGGTATCTAGGGTTTTAAAATGACTTACTATTGAAAGTGATTGTATTTCCTTGTGTCTTTTGTCTCCTTCCACTTATCTGGCCTCTGCCAAGGCCCCATATACTTCACTTCTGTCGATTTATATTCATTCTCTTTTGTGTATTTCAACTTCTATCATGATTTTTATTGATTATTTATTCAACTTTTCTGTTTGCAAGAATTTTTCAACCTAATTTATACATATACATGATTTAAATTGTTTACACAACATTTGTATTGCTACTTTTGTCGCATAAATAAATTTGTCATTTTTTCATATTTGATTGACTTTAATGTTTTCCAATCAACTCAAATACTATGAATTTCAACTTTTACTTCAGCCTTACCCCTACCCTACCCCTGCAACCATAAAAAAAAATAATTAAAGTATAATTTTAAAACAATATTTTAGGGTTGAAAGTCTGGTCATATCTCAGGTCGGATTTTAGAATAGTCATTGAGGTCTCTTGTCCTAGATCAATTAAGGGGGTTAAAGTTTATTTTTCTAAAGAGCATTTTCTAGTCTCAAGCCAAAAATAAAAGATAGTTTCTGAAAAATATTTCTGTAGTCTTTGGATGTGAAGTAAAGAAAACGAGAGTTATATTTAGCGATGGATCACCGAAAAATTTCTTATTATTAGATGATTTGAAATAGTGTCACAGTAACACTAGTTTTTTTTTTTCCATTTACAATCTGCCTAAGTTCCTCCACGGCTTGTAGCATTCTCCGTGGAGTTGTAGTTTCCTCATTCACACACGCATTAAGTTTTACGTTTCGAATCTGTTTCCGCAATTACTAATTAGTCCTTTTAGACAATATTAATAGAGCCCAAACAACAGAGCCTTGCTTTCAGCCCAATTGATTAGTACTGGGCCAAATAAACATAGAATAGGCCCAATAGAGCCTTGCTTTCAGCCCAATAAACATAGAATAGGCCCAATAAATAAACATTTAGAATAGACAAGGATGGACCAAAAAAAAAAAAGTGACACGCCCAGTGGGACTCGAACCCACAATCGCTTGATTAGAAGTCAAGCGCCTTATCCATTAGGCCATGGGCGCTGATGGATATTTCTCGGCTGGGAATTCAATATAACTAAACCAAATAACCGGTTTTGAAATGTGTTGGGAGATCCTTGATTAGTGAGCACGCCTTTTGGTCTAATAATACCAAATCAATACTTCAAGTCTTCAACAGAGGATAAGTGCTACCTTTGGTAATTTAAATTTTTAGATATTCCAAAGTCCAAAATTTCACATCTGATATTTAGTCCTATCCATATGTCATCAATTACTAATAACTCTTAGAGGTCTAAGACCCTACTTGTTATACATTAACCCCATAAAATTCGTTATACCTAAATACGACAATGGGTATGAAAATCATATAATTTTTTGGTTGGCAGTAAAAGGGGTATGTTTTGCTTCAATTGTTGCCTTCCATAATAAGCTTGTTTAAAGGCTTAAAAGTCGGAACAAAAATGTTGAATACCCAAGCGATTAATTTAAAGCAAAACTTAAAAAATTCAACTCATTCTGAACGAATCAAATCCCCTATTTAACGAGGATATTCGTACTTGGAGCTTAACACATTTACATAGTACATTAACCGTAATGAAAGGTTCCTAAAACAAATTAACCTCTTATTAGTAAAACTAAGTGACCTTAAATCAAAGTGAAAGTGAATAATAATTTGTAAAAGCTGACTTATTTTTCCTTCAAATTTTTGTAAAGGTGACTCCTCCACTGTCGGTTTAAAGGGATCATGACGCTCTCCATACTCCTCCTTTATAATACTAATAAATATCATCAATCATCACACAGTGCCATCCAACAAATATCAAATTTCATATATATATATATATATATATATATATATATATATATATATATATATATTGTCGTAGCACCCTTCGAATCTTCTGGATTAATAATCACATACATGCATATAACATCCTTCCTTTATTATTCAACTCTAGAGCTATTATCATATATATATATATATATATATATATATATATATATAGTCGATCTCAATTTATTCGTATTGAAGCATAATTGTTGTTAGTTATATTGAAACCAGCTGTGGATTCCTTCTTCATTTCATCTAGATGGTACATATTTTAGAAGTTTTTCTTTTGGGAGGGGAAAAATAAATAAATAAATGGGAAAAAGTAAGTTATCTTTTGGAACCACTTGCAGAAAAATACTTTATTTATGTTTCTTACTATTGTATATATTATCTAACATTGCTGATGAGAAATATTTAAATCTTATAGAGGATACGTCCTACCCAGTACAATTATTTGGAATATATAGACATTTTTTTTCCTTTGACATAATATAAGATTGGTAGGGTATAGGGCTTATTGGCTAATTTAATGGGAGTACTTTACAAAAGAAACAATAAAATACTAAAATCAACAACAAATATGGAGTTGGGACTTTTTCCAATTCCAAATTGATGAGTTTCCGAGGATAATTAAGGAAACTTGCATAAATATATTATAATAATAAAATATTTATTATTTATAGCAATTATTTATTTATTTTACTTAATTACTTTTAATTCATTTATAATACAAATTTAATTTATATTACAAAGAATAATTTTTTATTTAAATATAATATGAATTTTAATGATAGATAATTCATTTATCACACATTTTAATACATTTATAATATAATATATCAAATTTTTACCAAACAAACATAATATATTTTAAAAAATAATTATAATTCATATATATTGCATACATAATTCACTTTTAATACATATTGCAGATTTTACATAGTATTGCTATAAATGGTAATAAATAAAAAGTATTGCTAAAATCAGTAATTATTTATTAAAATATATCAATTTATGTAATTTTTCTGATAATTTAATCGGGTTGCTTTGTGTTAATATGTTGATAATTTTCAGACTCCGCTACGTGTGAGACTACATTAAATATATTATTCTCACATAGTGAAACTACACTATATATTCTTATTAATGATTTTTTATGATATAATTGTAGAGGTTATGTAATTTACCCTAAAATATAAGTTATTGCTGATTCCAAAACGTAGTGCGTAGGCCCCATTCTGATTTCTGATTATCTTCCCTGCATTCATTCCTCTGAGCATTTTTTTTTGGTGAGATCCAAGTTATTATAATTAGTGACTTATTTATTCGAATGATTGTATATTAATCATGGGTAAAGTAATGCAATTTTGTATAAGCATATACGCAAGTTTTCGAGTAGTATAAAAACGTTGCTTCGTGTGGTGTTCTGATGATGCAGAATATTTCAGAAAAGCCGTAACTTGTAAGCATAGTTTGGACTAACATTTTCATGATGTAAAATATAGTCAGTGTCTGTTTTACGAGGCAGTTAAATTTCCATGTTTGGTCCAAAACAGCTCATTTTCTCAACTTGAGAGGAGCAGAGGGTCGGTACAACTAAATTTACTTCTCAAAAGCTTACTAAATCGAGATCGAGATGCGTGCCATAGAAGCATCATTATATTCAACTAAAACACTTGTGTAACATGATTTTTCAGACGAAGTCAGTGTTTGAAATTTATGACTCTAAATTTACCATCATCAAATTCATACTATATTTTAATTATTATACGTTTAATTAATATTTAATATTAATTTTTTTTTATACAAATAAATAATCTAAGGTAAAAAAATCCACTGAATTCGTCCTATAGAAAAAAAGCTTAACCTTTTGAGATCTTTTATATGTATAATAAGTTTGTAAAGAGGTACGAAACCGGATCTCCACATCCATGATGCCTGTAGCTAAATGTAGAAATGGAAGATGGCCTACTTTACAGAATTACAGGTAAGTTCATCTTTCTTGACTACCCCACTTCTGAAACCAGACTTGTTATCCTTCTGACAGATGTCATGTGTTGTGGGGTTACCCTTTTGAGTTTTTTCAACTTAATTTTTCTATCTAGTTTTTCATTCCCAGGACCATACCTCTCTTTTAACTCTTTAGTCGTGGCTGCCCCTTTTTGGTTCATGCACCTTTACTCATACGCATCCCCTTTTATATTTACACAAAAAAAAAAAAAAAAATTATCTACTTAGTCGTTATTTCATCTTCACACTATGACTCAAGCTTTTGTAATTTGTAAAATTACCTTGTGAACTACTCTAAACGAAAAATAAATAAAAAAAATAAACAGAGTGGTGTGTATCATTGCGTATTATTAAGAATATAAAAACATAGGAGTAGGTCACAACTTGTCATATATATGCACATATAGCACTGACAATTCCATGCTGTGCTCAAAAGGAACACTTCTCATAGTGGTATCCCCTGAATCCTTTTTAGCCCATCTTTCATTCTAATATTTCTATATATCCTCTTTTTTTTTTTTTTTTTTTTACCTTACAAAACAAATCATGGATTTACAAAATTTTGCTAACTCACTAGAACTTGGATTCTCCAATAGCAATATTGAAATGATACCTTTACAATCACCACTCCATAACTCCAATTACCTAATGACTTCTCCTCCATCTAATTTCTCATTCATGGGCAATCCAATTGAAGAGCCCGCCGCGATGCCAATACTTTCATCCATCGATGAAATTATTGCATCGACTCATGGTAATGGAAATGATTACTCATGTTTACAGAGGAGGAATTCTATGGAGGCTATGAGGGAGATGATTTTTCGTATGGCGATGATGCAACCGATTCACATTGATCCAGAATCAGTTAAACCTCCCAAGAGGAAAAATGTTAAGATATCGAAGGATCCACAGAGTGTAGCAGCCAGGCATCGTAGGGAACGAATAAGCGAAAGGATAAGGATTTTGCAAAGACTAGTCCCTGGAGGAACTAAAATGGATACTGCTTCAATGTTAGATGAGGCTGTGCATTATGTTAAGTTTTTAAAGAAGCAACTTCAATCATTAGAGCAAGCCGCGGTTAATAATAGGCCTATGATTTCTGGATTTTCAACATCAATGTCATCACCAGGGCTGAATTATAATTCAAGCTCTATTAGGGCATGCCAGCCTCATCCATCCATGAACTCTAGTGCACAAATGCTTAGTTAAAATAAAATGAAATAACATTTCTACGCAGCGTCCTGATCATGATCATGCTAATGATTAATGACTACTTTTTGTAAAGATTTGGTTAAATGGTGTGTGTTACTTTAATTTTCCCCCTCATTCTTCAATCCCAAAGGCTAGTCTTAGGTTTGTGCAATGTTAACTTTGTGCAAGAAATATGCTAATTTTCTCTATATCGTTCCAATATCATAAGGGACTAGGTTTGCCTTGTATTTGTAATTCCAGTCTTGCGCTAGAAGCAAGGCAAATAGTGAGCAGAGTTGGACATTTTGGATTTAATAGGTGTGGGTTCTTACACTGTTGAGTAGATTGATTGATATTTTCTCGACGTGTTGCTAGACTTTGTGTGATAAGACTTTCTTTCATTTTCCTACCGTCATAAATGTATCTCTGTTTTAATTATAACTTCACCTTTTTCTTCTATTTAAAAAAAATTGCTAATCAAGTTTTCCATAATAACATCTTGTTATAGCAATAAGAAAAATATACACGTTGTTACAAAGAATATTATTGACAAGTACCATTAAGATACTCTCTCCGTTTAAAAAAGAATGTCTTTATTTTCTTTTTAGTTTGTTTAAAAAAGAATGATCCCTTTTTCTTTTGCAACACTTTAAGTTTAACTTTCCACGTGTTATGTTTAACACCACAAGATGAAAGGGCATTTTAACACATTTGACATAACTTTAATTTAGAACCACAAGATTAAAAAGTCTTTTTTCTTTTCTTAAACTCCGTTTAAAGTCAAACTAGACCATCTTTTTTTAAACGGAGGGAGTAATACATAAGAATCAATTTTATTGATAGAAATGCAATTTGGCTTGGTATCTAATTAATATTGTGAGTGTTTTTTATTTACAATCAGACAATCGACCCACAATAATTAGCTAGTTATAAATTAGAAGAATTGGTTAGCCAGTTGCACGTGAAATTACACATACAAATGTCTGCTCCTTTCCAAAAAGAAGTAAATCAAGAAGAACAACTAATGAGATCTTTATACCAACGAGGCATTTCGCTTTTCAGACCCACCTGTTTGCAACAACTTGGGGTGCTGTCTCACATATCTCCAACGACATTTTTTTTTGTGCACGTATACAACAAACTTTTTTCTTCTATCAAATTTGTTATTTTACATGGACAGTCTTACTATTAGAAAATATGACATTAGTTATGAATTTATTGGTTATTGAAATTTCTTATTGACTATTTTCCGTGTTAATTCATAGCTAAATGAGATTTCATTGTTTGATTATGAAATTGTCTGTCGCTAATTCTTCGCATTCTCTTTTATAAACCCTTTAGTTGTTTGTTTAATTAAGTAGTAGAGGTGGTGTCTGACGGTAGAGGTTTTTGATGTGGTGGTTGTGCAGTGAAAGTGGATAGCAATGGTGGTTTTGCGAAAGAAACTAGCGGTGTTGGTAATAATTATATTGGTAGGGATCAGTGTTGGTGGTTGTAGCTTCTATTATGCAGTCACAATATTGTAGTCACGATAAAATCTTATATTCACGTGAGTATTTAAATAATGACTTCAAATTTTGTTGCAAAGCTTGCAATAAAAATGCTTATATAGAGCGAATAAGTATTTTGGAAAAAGTAGAATTTTTTCTTGTTAGTCTCTAGTTTCTTTAGTTGTTTGTTTGACTAAGTACTTAGGGATCGATTGGTGTGAAGGATAATATTAAATAGTTTTGAAATTAAATTATGGTATTATTTAATTTATATTCGGGATTAATAATTAGTAGCGGAATAAGTTATCGCTCCCTTTGGATGGTATAATAATACCGGATAATTTATTTCGGAATAAAATAAGTAAGTGACAAAAATATTTCTTTCAAAGCTTTTGTTATATCACTTTTTACATTCATGAATGATATTTTTATAAACAAATAAATTGTTCTTAAAATTTATTATTTTAAATACAATAAACCAAACACTCAATAAAAATAATTTCATCATAACTTATCTCATAGTAACTAATTTAATCATAATAAATCTCATCATAACTTGAATTTCAACAAAACGACCCCCTTGTCAGCCTAACTTCGTCTTGTCAGAATAACATCTCCGGGCACCCGGTGAGACAAATAAAAGATATTTGCTCTTAGGGTCACATTTTGATTTTCTACTCGATATCCAAAACCCACATGAGGAGTGTCGCTTCCACCAAATAAAAAATTCATATTCAAAGCTCAAACTCAATACCTTAAATTAAGAATAAAATAATCTTATCACTATACTACAACTCAGGTTGATTCAAGGTTATATAATTACTTTTAAGAGTTAATTAGATGGTGTAGTTTGTAGTACTAACACAAAATTAAGGAGGTAGAAAGCGTTCAATAAAATTTGTGAGCCCACAACATTTATCACGGGCGAAGAAAGTTGATAACCTAACCGCAAATGTAGCAGCAAGAATTAATGGACAATTGGTTACACTATTACCAAGACAAGGCAGTCTTAATTGATGGACCCCTACAAACACTAGCAAGCTGTATTCCAATTACACAGACACACATATTTCCAATTCACAGTAACACCATTTTTTTTGCATACAAACCTCACTCATGGAGTCCCCAATACTTTTCTTCCTTATCATTTTCTTATTCACCATTGCAAAAAATGCAGTTGTTACTGAAGCAGAAGTTGATAGATTTGGTTTGGAACAAGTGGTGAGTGAAGATTTTGAGTTGCCAATGGGAATGGAAGAAACAGAGGGTGATGAGATCCAGTTAGATGGAAATGGAAGATCTCTATTGTGGAACAAATTCAAATACTACATTTCGTACGGAGCATTGTCAGCTAACAGAATCCCCTGCCCACCGCGATCTGGCAGATCGTATTACACGCACCATTGTTATCATGCTACAGGTCCAGCTCATCCTTACACTAGAGGTTGCTCTGCTATCACTCGTTGCCGTAGATGAACAATTAATATGATCTTCTATTTACTATTTATGATCTATGCATTATAGTACCTTATTTGTCATTTGTGTGATATGGCTTGGGAATTGGGAGCTAGCTAGCTTCGTTCTGGTAGATCTACTACTTATCGACTGATATTTGGTGTTATGAGATGGAATTCTTACATCTTTGTTTAGCTAAAATTAGTTTCAATGTAGTTGCATTGTGTGTGTGTTTGCAAAGCTCCTATACACTCACTCTTATTTTCTCTTTCTATTCATATATGTTTAATTTTATTTTGCAATGATTTTGCTTCTATTATAATAAGTAATAATAATAAAGTATTTTTTTACTTCTGCAAAAAGTCATACGTAATTAAGTACCAGCTACAAGTTCTAATGCACTTAGTAGTTGGTAATTAAGTACTTTCGTAAGTCTCATATTATTTGTTTATATTATTATGAACAACTTTCACATATAGTAATATAAAAATTATATTTAATACGTTATAATTATAGTTTTCATCCTTGCATTTTATAGCAAATTTTATGTTTGTTACAATGCTTTTGATTTGTATAATTCGCTACAAACATTTAATTTTATACAAATTGTTTAGTTTTGTATAAATTCATTCATACATTAAAATTTGTATAATAAGATCGGTATTTGTATATTTTTAAGTGTATAGGATGAAATATATGTATTTGTATCTGTATATACACTTTTCGTTTGCTTTATTCAAACACAAATATATTTTATACTGAAATGTATAAAATGACTAATTTGTATATTGAAAATGGCTAATTGTATATAGAATAAGATGAAAAAGGGGGATGCTTATTGTGAATTACAATAAAAATAAACTATGACAATAACATTTAATTTGAATTAATAGTTTACTATTTCATACAATTTTTCCTATTATTAAATAATAAAAATATATAAGCCAAATTACTTGTCCATTTACAAAATAATAATATAATTAATTAAAAATATGAAAACTTCCACTAATATTATTATGGAAAAATTGTATATAATGGCAAACTAATAAATCAAATTAAATGTTATAAGCACACTTTGATTTAATTGTGCCCTGTAGCAAATTGTTTGTCAGTCACCTCTCTCACTCAAACTCTCGCTCTCTTCCTCTCACTTTTGTACAAACACAAGTGTATAAAATGTGATTTTGTTTGTATAAAGCAAGAAAAATTATATATATATATATATTTTCGTTCCCCTCTCCCAGATCTCGTTCGCCACTCTCCCAAATCTCGCTCGCTACCCTCACCTCTATCGCATATATACAAACAGAAATAAAATGTATAAATTGCGAATCTGTTTGTATAAAGCGAAAGAAAATTGTATATACACTTGCAAATACATATATCTTTGTCTTATACACTTATAATTATACAATACAAATATTCCCCTGCCTAATTTTCTTTTGTCTTTCTCTCTTTCTTGTTTAATACATACACAAATTATACAATTGATTTGTATACAATTGATTTCTTTTGTATATGTATAGCAAATTACACAATTGGCTTCTTTGTAAATGTATATCGAATTATACAATTGGTTTCTTCGTATATGTATAGCGAATTATATATATTTATGTTTGTTATGGAGCGCAATTATGCAAACTTTGTTATCAAATATAAATATGAATTTTGTGTTTGCTATATGTGAAAGTTACTCTATTATTATGAGATAGTAATTTCAGTAATAAAGCGAGAGGAAAGAAGACAAAAGGGCAGGTGGCGAGCTGGCCCAAGAAGAGCTGAAATCTAGGCCCAATATTAAAAACACACTCTAAAGCCTCGTTTTGTAACTTCACGTCAAGTTCTGTGGTGAGAGTCAAATAAAATTATTATTGTGATTAATGGGTCAACCTCTTCAGTTTTACATTGAAAGATAATCAAGTTGTTTAATTTCTAGAAGAAAATTAGAAACACATATAAAAATGATGACCAAGAAATATGAGGAGGTGTTGATAATGTACTTGACCAAAATACAAATTGATCGAAAAGTAATTAAAATAAAATTAAGTATAAGAGATAGAGATACACAATTGTTAAATTACTTAGGGTATGACTCTCTAGATCTTTTAAGCGAAACAGTGCCCGTTGAAATTGCTAAAGAGGTATAAATGCATGGCTTTTTAGTCCACGTTGACCCTTCCAGATTGTCTTTTAAACTCTTCAACATTATATTATATATTGAAAAGAAAAGGGCTACTAGTCAGTGCAATGACTCAAAATTGATCTTTTATTTGTATACTTATTGACCAGTGGATTTGTAGTGTCAATCTAATCTAAGATAAAATCAACTTTTCTTAGAAATGTATCTATAAATATTTTTATCAAGGATTTGATTTTATCAAGAGCGCACAATCTAACATGGGACCGCTAAGAGGGCGAACTTGACCTTTTTTGGTTAATGCATTCGCACAAAGATATATAATAAAACATCAAATCAAACCACTATTAATTTTTTATTTATTTTATGGATATCAGCCACATGCTTAAGTCTAATAATATTTTTTACTATATCGAACACATCCTGAATCCTTATTAATTTTTACATGGTATATAAAAAAAAAATAGAAATTCTGATCAATATTAAATTTTGAACTGATTAGTGCAATAGCTGCAAACAGTAAGAATTGAATCCACTGCATTTCCATTTGCAGGAAATACTTTATAAACTGCAGTCAAAAGGAGTACAATTGCTTAAATACTCGAATTATAATTAGGCTTTTCTAAAATGGATTATTGTTTTAATCTAGGGTCTTGCCAATGCCGGTGCTTTAGTGGCCACTTTGTTTTCGCACGTGTTTTTTAGATGATTTTTAAAATTTTGAAGGCACTTTTGTTGCTACTTGAGCGAATTCAGTGGCGGAACTTGAATATTTAATAGGGATTCAAAATTTATAGAAATAGACACATAAAGTAGTTGAAGGGGGGTCGACATCTTTAATATATACATAAAAAATTTTTTAATCATATATAAATGACATAATTTTCCGTTGAAGTGAGTTCAATGTGGCTCCACCCCTGGGGGAATTATGGAACTAAAGTTAGGTGTCGTAAGTTTAATTAATTAAACATGTGATATGTGAGCTACGAAAGAATAAAATTTAGTTAATATTCAATCAAAATATAATTCAAGATACATGCATGAACTCTACACTTTTCACTCGGATTTGGATGCATAATTAAAGCACCCTCACAATTCAAAAATTAGAATAATTTTGGCCTATGATTTTTTGACTTTGTACATACGCAACATTTTAGTCTATCCATAATACTATTTCTTTCTGCTGATCGATTATAACATTAAAACTGATATCCCATTACCCATGTTTTAATTTGTCTTCTTATTTAATAGGGAAAATTACGCGGATAAGCAAACTTATACTATTTAATTACTCATCATAGCTATAGTTTGCTATAATTACCACTCACGACTAACATTATACATTAATTACATGGGCTGACTTCGGGTTTGTATAATTAGTCATGTTTATATATGTATAATTCGCCAAGATATACAAATAAATATGTATAATATATAATTTTTTAGCTTATATACATATACAATTCACCTCTCTCCCACTCTCTGCCCTCTCTCGCCCGTCTCTCTCCTCCCTCTCTCAATCTCGCTCGCCTCTCTCCTCCCTCTCCCAATCTCGCTGTCATTTATACAAATATATATGTATAATATACAGTTATATACAATTATATACTTATATAATTCACCTCTCTCCCACTCTCTGCCCTCTCTCTCTCTCGCCTCTCTCCTCCCTCTCTCGATCTCGCTCGCCTCTCTCCTCTCTCTCCTAGTCTCGCTCGCCTCTCTCCTCCCTCTCCCAATCTCTCTTATCATATATACAATTACATATGTATAATATACAATTATCTAACCAATATACATATACAATTCACCTTTCTCCCACTCTTTTCCCCCTCTCTCTCGCCTCTCTCCTCTCTCTCCCAGTCTCGCTCGCCTCTCTCCTTTATATAACATGTAGCTACAAATTGTAATTATCAAAATATAGCTATGGAGAGTAATTAATTATTTTTAAGTGGCTATATGTAAAAGTTTCCCTATTTAATACAACCTAAATAGAAAATGAATATTGGATGTATAATGGATACTTGAAGTAGGAATAACTCAATTTTTGGTTTGGTCTAGATTCTAAAATAGAGAAAGCAAGACATAGGTATGATATTTGAGATGTTCATTTTTTTTTTTAGAAAGTGACTCAAACTTTATGTTATAATCCAAAATATCACTCAACTAACAATAATAACTCAATCAATTCAAATATTTTTCATCAAACTTTCTTGAACTAATTTTTTCATTTTAAACTAAATTTTAAAAAAATAAAAAGGTACCTATTTAACCATGGAATAAAACACTCCACTGTTCCCACATACTTGTAAATTGCATGAGATAATATCTATAATTTTGAGTGAATTACATATAAGTCACTCAATTATAGCTAATTGTCTTCTAAAGTTATTATATTTATTTTGTATCGATAGAGTCATTAAAGTAAATTTTAATTTTTCTACGAAGTCATTAAAGCTAAAATAAATTTAAATCTGAGCCGGGTTCATGTGACTGTATCGAATCTGGACTGGTCTGGGATACTTGGCCTAGCCCAACGACCTGTCCCATCCCCCTCCTAGCCAGTATGGACCGGTTGGGACATGAACTTGGATGGTCCGAGATGTCCTGGTCACTGGACAGTCTTATAACAAAGCACCTATTACTTATGGTTGATCAACAAGAGAAATTTTTTCATCAAAGACTATAAAAGATTAAAAGACATGTTTAAAGAATTCCCAAATTCATCTAAAGGCTAACAAATCTTGTTTTATCCCAACATAGTGATTGTATTAATGATAAAAATCTCTAAAAAACGATAAAAAAAAATTGAACATGTGAGAGAGTCGGAACGAATATATAACTGGTTTCCCTCATTTTTGGTAAGCCATCAAAATGAGCCTTTTTTCCTCCCGTGTGTCTTCAACCGACAATGACGAGAAGCCTTACGCAAAATCAGGTGCCTTTGTCGGTGCACGCAAACCTCTTAATTATTTATTGCATTTCTTTTATTTAGGTTATATATAACCACGAAATCAACATTTTTTATATGGAAAATTTTAAACTTTGTTAGCAAAATTATTTTTTTCACAATATATTTTAATTATATACCTATAAAATACTCCTAATATATAATGAATATGGGGCCTGGGCCTAAAGCAAGTGCTTTACTTGTTTTAGGCTTCGACCGTCCTGATAAATACGTATAAATTTTGTTCAAATTTTATTTCAAATAGACAGAAATAACTTATTATTATCAACTTTATGTGATTATATTTCTATCATGTTTTTGATTAGTATGATTAACTTTTAAAAGTTATTAGATATATAGTTTGTTAATCACCTTGGATTCCCATGTGGTAGTAATTCCGCATGCAACATGGATGAGATAACGTGTGTTCACAAAAAACATTTTCACACTCAGTAACAAAATGAGTTCTTTCCCTTCCTTTTCATCGTGGACAGCATGTCTCATTTTCGTTTGTTTGATTAGGCAATATGCATATTTCTTTCTATTCATTTTTACTTGTCACAACCAGGGGCGGCTCAACACAATCGGAGGCCTAAAGCGATTTCAACTAGAGGCCTAAAATCTAATAAATTTCATATGCATTATTTTTATAAAAAAAAAAAAAAACTTTGCATTTTTAAATGCAAGGTATATTTAATATTTATTTTTATAAATGATTTATTCGATTTTCTTTTTAATTATTAGCTTTAGATAAGATTTTATCAATTCCACGTTGAAAAACATTTGCTTACTCGGGCAATTATAATATAAACTGTTAACATAATTTGATTCGAGAAGTTGATTTGTATACCCCATATTTTACTATGCTTGTAATGCTTGAAACTCTAAGAAGAAATAGAAAAAGAATTTACAATTGACTTGCTTAACACTTTTTGACTATTGATTCATATTTTTGATAGAATATGACTCTAACTTAGTAGAAATTTAAAGAAGAGAGTGTCAAAGGAGTTAAGAGAATAAAATAATGTGAATATTAGCATAGAGACTGAGAAAATAAAACAATTCTTCGTGATTTCTTTTATTTAAATTAGATTAAAGGAAATAAAATAATAATTTTTTTAATATATATATATATATATATATATATATATAAAATTGGGAGCCTAAGGCCAACGCCTAATTCAAGAAGGCATAGAGCCGGCCCTGGTCACAACTTGATTTGATGCACCTATTATAAAAAATAATTTATGACATAGATATTTTATCAAAAGCTATCTCTTATTAAATGATGGTTTGATAAATGAGTATTAAATACCGAGGATAAAACATGAAAAAAGAAATTATTATCTTTTCTTCATGTTAAAAATAACGAATAAAAATGAAAAATTTATTTTAAATATAAATAACAAGTGAAAGAGTATATGTGATACATTTAAGAACTAAATTCTATATTACTGAACAGAATCAAACTATTTTCCATTCACAAGTTATGCTACTATACAGTCCACTTTGGAAATCATGTGAAAAAAACTTTGACCAAACGTGATCCATCAAGTGTGAACAAAATCTTGAACCTCTGTCAGTATGCATTCACAAATTATACAAGTATTAATTAGTATGTATCATTATCCAATACTAAACAAGTGATTAGAAAATGATTATGCAATGAATACAAAGCTGTCGGTTACCTTATATTTGCAATAATAATAATAACATCATATGAATTGTCGGTTGGGAAATGGGAATTAGCAGGTTGGGGGAAGTATGTTGGATATTGACTACACATTTCATCAATCCAAATTCAAAACTTAATAATTTATTTCTTTCAACATTTGAACTTACCTTTTTAATAATCTAAAAAAGGCAGAAACCTTTATAACTGGATTAGTAGGAGCTAATCTTCTTATATCAAGGTTAAATCTAGCAACTTTAAATTCTTTTAATGATGGAAATTGGAGGATTAGTCTAACTAATGAAACTTGCAATGCTTGATTGTGATGTTTAAAATGTGATGCTGCATGTTCATAATATGGGGCATATGAATTAATAAATAAGGATAATTACAAGTAAAGTAGCCCCCCGATTTCTCAAACGAACACGTATAAAAGAGAGAAAATTTTCAATGCACCTCAACAATCACGTGTTATCAAATTCTTGCATCAACTAATTGTCCATCTCAATTTATAGTTTATCGTTGAAATTATAAGTGTTGTCGATTGTCAAATAACTTTTTTTTAAAGAAAAATGGTTTCTTTATATATTTTTAAAATATTTAAAAATAATTAATTATTATAATTTAATACAATTTTACGCAATTTCAAATATATATGTTTAAATTTTTCTTTTACCTTAATTTAAATGTGTAATTTAAATTAAACAAAGTATATACTACTCACTATTAACTTTGCAAAATAGATATACTATTCTATCAACCATATTAGATAGGTAATTACTAACATACTATTTTGAACTAATCCCAAATTTCTTTTGAGATGAGATTTGTAGTTTTTACTTGCACAATGTAATTTGTTTAGTAAAGAAAATATCTAGGCTTGATTGAGTGGACGGTTATTTGATAATGAAATGTGTTAAATAAATACTTATGTTAGGTTGAAATATCTTTTGCAAAATCACGTGCGCATTTTTTATTTTAATTTACGTATTAATTATTTTCTTTTGACAACTTGACTATTAAAAGAAAAAAAAAAACTAATACGCACATGTGTTCGTCAGTACTTGTATGAGCATTATATAATTCATTTAATATAGCCATCAAATATGAATTTAGAAAATTAAAATTAAAATTAAATTAGAAACCCCCAAACTCTATATTTAGAAGTCAGCTGCTTGAAACAGAGCTCATTGCCACTTCTCTCTCAACAGAAGAAACCTTAAATTACCAAACTTCAGTTAATTAAACACAAAAATGGATTGGGTTAGAGGTGAAACAGTTGGCCATGGAAGCTTTGGCAAAGTGAGTTTTGTGATTCGGAGAAACCAGAGTAGTACTCTGTTTTCTCCATCAATGGTGGTTAAGTCTTGTTCCGCTTCCTGTTCAGCTACTTTGATGAACGAGAAGATAATCTTGGATGAACTTAAGGGGTGCCCACAAATAATCAATTGCGTTGGTGACAGCTACAGTTATGAAAATGGCGAAAAGCTATACAATGTTTTGTTGGAGTATGCTTGTGGGGGTGCTTTGTCGGATAAATTAAAGAATTCCGGTGATCAGAGGTTGCCTGAGTTTGAAGTCAGGGAGTACACAAAGGGGTTACTCAGAGGGATTCATTATATCCACAAGAATGGTTTTGTTCACTGCGACATAAAGCTTCCAAACATTCTTTTAGGCGAAAATGGTCAAGTCAAAATTGCTGATTTCGGATTGGCAAAGAGAGCTGAATCAACGAAAGATGATAAATTGAGATGTGAATTGAGGGGTACTCCACTGTACATGTCACCGGAAATGGTGATCGGAGGCGAACAGGATACTCCGGCTGATATCTGGGCACTTGGTTGCGTGGTGGCGGAAATGGCAACTGGTAATCCAGTGTGGAGATGTTCAGACATAACTAAATTGTTGATGACAATTGGATTGGGTGATCAATTACCTGAAATTCCTCAACATTTATCGGAAGAAGGAAAAGATTTTCTTGAAAAATGCTTGGTGAAGGACCCAAAAAAGAGATGGACAGCTGAGATGCTTCTAAAACATCCCTTTGTTGCTTATGAAGATGACACTGTTTTATTAAATTACGAAAGATGCAACAATGGCAGCCCTTCAACATCTCCAAGGTGCCCATTTGATTTCCCAGATTGGGTATCTAACAACTCTGCTGAATCCTCAGTAACATCTTCAATTACATCACTACCCTCACCGGCGTTTCAAGAATTGATGAACTGGTCTACATCGCCGACAGAGAGAATTCGAGAATTAGTGTGTGAACGTAAACCTGAATCTGAATGGTCTACTTCTGATGGCTGGGTCAGCGTTAGGTGATGTCAATTATGTAGAGAAAAAAAAATTAGTCATAGATAATTCAGAGTTCTCTGAATATTTTTGCTAGCCAATTTAGTGATTAGTCTATAGGCCAATTTGTTCAAATTTTTTTGTACAGAATACATACATGAATTTCTATATGACAACAATGGATTGAAACTCACCAAATTGTATGGTTAAGGAATAGTACTTTTTTAGTTTCTTAATTTGTTATTACCTCCTACAATAAAATCAATATCGTTGTTTCGATGAATTAAGCTATTCCTTAATTGATTATCGAGTAAAACAAATTCTAATTCTGTTTAGCGTGAATTCGATTATTGTGGCACGTTTTTGTTGCGATTTGGGAAGTTAGCGGCTGTGCGGAATTGTGAAGTTTCCATGGCTGGCTCTGTTTCCATGCACCTTCCTATCAATTTGGTTTTAGATTTTTGTATGTCAATGTGTCGTATTATGGCCCCTCCAATTTTCTATAACATGTAATGTGTGTGAGAGGGCATGCAATTTTAGTCAAAATTGAATCAACTACAAGGAATCATATATGTGCATGAATCCTAATTATTATTATTTTTTACTTGTTCTCATCTTTATCAAACATGGGAATTGACCAACTTTTTAGGTTTATCATGAGAGTTGATTAAGATAACCATCCATATATGCTTATCCATTGAACTTGAACGCCAATTATCAACGTAAGTTTGGTAGTAAATATCCCCTCACCCATTAAAAAAAGTTGTTTGGAAGTAGGATAATCTACGCAATTATTTTTCAAATATTTTAGAAAATACAAAACTAAATTCTTCTAATTAAATATTACAACTTGTTTTGGTAAATATCATAGTTCAATAAACAAGACACGTTATTTTCTCAATAATTACATCAGCACGTGAAATATAAGAATACTTGAATATACACGTTTCAGTTTATATTTGGAAATTGTTATAAATCCATTATTTTATGTGAATGATCTATTATAATTAATCAACAATTAATTAATTCACGTGCAACCAAAATGGGAACGAGAAGTAATAAGATTCAATTAAGCCAGGTATGTATAGCTAATTGGTAGCACGTGTGTTTATTTGAGATGATTATTTGTTCCGACAGTCAGAAAGTTGAAGCACAATTTTGTTTGTTAGTTGGTACTTGGTAGGGAAAAAGAAACAAACTTGAAGACTTTCTAAGCACTTTCCATGTAGTTTACTCCTCATATTTATCTATACTAGCTACCCCCTCTCACCAATATATCATAGGCACCAAATTTAGTCAAATGTTGAATGAAATACAAGTATGAACATTGCTATAATTTGACTATTATTATTATTATTTTTATTATTATTATTATTATTATTATTATTATTATATACCTTTAAATTTCCAACTTTATAAGACTCTGGTGGGTTGGGGGGATTGGGGAGTTGTCCAGTATGATTTCTTTTAGATATAAGTCAATGGAGTACTTCGATTTTGAAACTTCTCAACAAACATGTAAAATTCAAGATTGGTTTCAATTAGAAGTAGTACTATTTTGCTTGGTCAACTGCAGCCGTAATCATTACATGATTATTTTGGACATTATATTAATGGTTGAATGAATATCGATTTTTATTCCTTATAATTGTATAGGGTTATTTTATAATTAATATTTTATTTCACAATCATGTCAAATTAATCTCCTCTGCGTTTGCACAGCAGAGAGACGAGATGTTACTCACTCAGTTCCAATAGATGTGACATTTTTCGATTTCAATAGTTTATTTGACAAATTTATAATATTAAATTTGATTAAGTGAATATCTTAAGATTAAAATATGCAAAAATAATTAGTTGAATTTTCCCATGTTAATATGAAAACAATATATCTAAAAATGAGGTCAAAATTTTAAAGTTTAATTTATCTATAAAAAAAATAATAAAAAATATCACATGAATTAAAACAAAAGTATGTATTTTCAAATTTCAAGTGGTGTTTTTGTCCCTCAATATTACATGAATAACTTTTTGTTGCATTTCATCCCCACGTTTTTTTCACTTTTCAAACATCATTTCGTTAATCATTGAAGGAATAGAAAGAATTGGAGCTAACACATTCAGCAAAGGATAAAGATCCTGCTTTATCCAACCTCATATCTCAGTTATGGTAGGAAGGAGTGCCATGGACTATTTAACCAAAAATGATTGACTAGCTTAACAGAACATATAACAAATGATTATAAAAAAAATTATACAAAAGAAAAAAATGAATTCCTTAAAAATTATATAATCACCCTGTCTTGAATGTTATTTATGTAGCTATAATAATTCAATGAATAGAATGAGAATAATAAAATAAATTACATTAGAGATATAAAAAGATAATAGTTTTGTCAAATATTTTTTATTTACTTGAGCCAATAGAGTACATCTGAAACAACTTCTCTATCATAAAATAGATCTAGAGCCTGTTTGAATAAATTTAAAATCTAGTCAAATTGATTTAAAAGTCAGTTTTTAATTTATTAGAGTGTTTGACAAATATCAAAGTAACTTATTTTAAGTAAAAAATAATTTATTTTAAGTCAAAAACTAAAAGCTAAGTGAGGGTGTTTTTTTTATCAACTTAAAAGTTATTTTATGTTGACAGTGTATATTACTTTTTTATCCTTAATTCTTTTATTTTTATTTTTATTATTAATATTATTATTATTATTTATTATTATTATTATTATTATTATTATTAATATTTTATTATTTTATTATTATTATTATTTATTTTATTATTATTATTTATTATTATTATTATTATATATTATTATTAATATTTTATTTATTATTATTATTATTATTATTATTAATACTTTATTTTATTATTATTATTATTATATATTATCATTATTATTATTATTATTATTATTATTATTATATTATTATTATTATTATAATTATTATTATTATATTATTATTATTATTATAATTATTACTATTATTATTTTCATACTGTTATATTATTGTTATTATTACTTATTATTATTATTTATATTTAATTATTTTTATTATTATTATTATTATTTATTTTGTTATTTTTATTATTATTATTATGATGATGATGATGATTATATATTATTATTAGTAGTATATATTATTATTATTAATATTTAATTATTTCTTTATTATTATTATTTATTTTATTATTCTTTATTATTATTATATATTATTATTATTATTATATTTATTATTATTATTATTATTATTATTTATTATTATTATATATTATATATTATTATTATTATTAAATTAATCAACTTTTATCATGTTAACAACTTTTAAGGGTATTTAAGACATTTTGATTAAAAAAAGTGTTTATCAGCACTTAATTGCCAAACTCATAAACGAACTTTTTGTTTTTAACTTTAGCACTTTTATCCAAATACATAACTACTTAAAAATATGTTTCAGCACTTTCAAAAGTACTTTTTAAAAACTACTTTTTTTAAGACTATCCAAACGGGCTCTAATGAGTCAGTATATTAATATATGTATGCTAATCATCATTAGTATCATCCACATAGTAAAATTTAAATACAAATATCTAAAGGCAGAAACAAAGTACTTTTGAGTGTTTGTAATTTTTTAATTTTTCTGTTAAATTGATTAGCAAAAATATTCTTCCTTGGTACACATGCAAATTAAACTTTTAATCTAATCATCTGCATATTTTTATTTATAACACTTTAACAAGATCTAAACTTCAAATATGAATCATAAATTTTTTCGACAAATGCTATCACTGGTTTGACCTTACTTCAAAACTAAAAAAAAAAAAAAAAGGTGTAGAGCACAAGTAGTAAGTGAGAAAGTATTATTGAATGCATTAAAAATGAGAAAGTCAAAGTAAGAATAGAAAAGGAATGGATATGTGAATATGATTGGACCATAATAGGGGAAGGCAGCTGTATATGTACAGTAGAGGTTCATGCTCCTTTAACTCTGCCTCAAAACACTCCCTCTTCCCAATATACTTACTATTTTTAAAAGATTTAATTTCCTCCCTCATATACGCTACCAATTGTCTAAAAAAGGTGTGATTTATATATCTATATCTATCTTGCTTGGGAAGGGATGCTCAAAAAACAGTCCATTTTCCTGTGGGCGGCTTTGGTATTTCATACAGTCTCCTTTCCAACAGTTTAATTTGGAAATTGTTTTTGTCACCCTTTCAACACAAATAACCTAAGTTGCAACTAGCACGTGACAACCACACTTTCTTTGTTGTTAACTAATTACTCCCTCCGTTCATTTTATGTGAGGTACTTTGACTTGACACAAAATTAAAAATAAAAAAAAATATTTTATAATTAAATTATTATTTAATATAAAAATATGTCATTGTTTTTTGAACTGACTGGAAAGAAAAGTAAAACAAAGGGAGTATTATGTATTGTATTGACTTTGCATTCTCCAAGGAATAAGGATAAAATTAGAAAACTTCAATAAGTTTAGAAACTAATGAAAACTTTGATTAGTAACCCGTGATAAAGAATACTCTAAGTTAAAGTACATAACAAAAATTTTAGTGTCCGAGTGTGTTTGGTATGAAAAATGTTTTTTTAGAAAATGTTTTAATGGAAAATAAGTAGATTTTGGACTTATTTTCTCATGTTTGGTTGGTGAGTAGAAAATATTTTTCGAAAATAATTTTAATGTTTGAATCATTATTGAAAAATATTTTTGAGAGACATCTTTTATTTTTATCAGAGTAAAAAATAATTTATGAAAATTGAAAATATTTTTTAAAAATAAAATTATTATTTTTTTGGATGGTGTGGGGGGTGGAGTGAGGTGGGGGGTAGTTGGTGGAGGCAGGGGGTAGGAGTGAAAAAATAAAAATTTGAAGTTGATAGTATTTTTGAAAAAACAAAATTAATTTTTTTGGGGGTATGGGTGGGGGGGGGGGGAAGGGGAGGGGGTACGAGTTTAAAAATAAAAATTTGAAGTTGAAAATATTTTTAAAAAACAAAATTAATCTTTTGGGAAGGGGGGGGGGGCTGGTCG
Organism: Solanum sitiens; assembly: GCA_016801875.1. NCBI lineage: Eukaryota > Viridiplantae > Streptophyta > Magnoliopsida > Solanales > Solanaceae > Solanum > Solanum sitiens. The sequence continues at coordinate 14,632,357 of JABWTJ010000001.1, forward strand.
GTGGGGGATAAGGAATCGGTGAAAAAAAAAGTTGAAATTTAAAATATTTTTTTTAAATTAATGTTTTTTCTAAAAAAAATATAATTTGAAATTGAAGAAGATTTTGTAAAATGTTTTCCTTAAACTTTTGAAGGGAAGTCATTTTCATTTATTTTAAGGAAAATGAGTTGATTTGAAAATATTTTCCAAATTTTTTGTCCCAATCAAACATTGAAAAATTGAAAAACATTTTCCTTCGTACCAGACACATTTTAAAAGCATGTCCTTGTTGGGTGGTCTTGGGCCTTCTCAATCCAAAAGCTAGCTCAAAAGTTAAGGCTTTCCCTCACACTTATAAATTGACCACCAGCCCCTTTCACTTTCGATGTGGGATAACCCAACAATCTCTCCCTTCACACATCGGGCCTTGGGCTGGAGAGAGCGACAATCCAGTTTCTCCCGGTGGGCTGAGACTTGTTAATAACCTGGGCTCTGATACCAATGTTGGGTGGTCTTAGGCCTTCTCAACCCAAAAGCTAACTCAAAGGTTAAGGCTTTCCCTCACACTTATAAATTGACCACCAGCCCCTTCCACTTCCGATGTGGGATAACCCAACAGTCCTTTGCAAGAGCCACCTTGTTAAAATCTCAATGTCAAATATGAATAGGTAATTTCTACACCAAAACTGCGAGCGATAAGATGAGACGTTCTATTAAACATCCACTTGGTAGGGTGAGGATCACATATTATACAATCATGCCAAATTCGAGGACCAACATATGCCAACTTGTGTTTCTTGTTACACTGCACTCACTAATTCTATCTAATATTATCTCATCATGAAAACAGAGTTATATATTTTTTATACTGCTTGAAATTCATAATGCATTTACAAGTAGGCTGTTTATAGGCTATAACAATGAACAGTGGCTGACTAAAGAATTTTTATTTAAGGAATTTGAAAACTAAAAATAACAAGAATTTGAACGGGTGACGTGAAACTTAATTTAAAGGAACTTGCCTATGCACTATGAATTTCTCTTCGTCATGGGGTTCAATATGTATATATATTACAAAAAGTATACCTTATATATAGTGTAATTTTTTATCGAGTGAGTTTGGGTGAACCACTTCCACGTGGGTCCGCCCCTAACAATGAGGCCTTAGTTAATGATGACAAGGTTTCACTAAAGTCTAGAGCTGTCAAAATGTGCTGGCCCAACCCAACCCAACCCAATCCTAACGAGCTAGACAGTTATATGGGTTGGGACGGACTAACCCTTTTATATAAAGGGCCTACAAAATAGCAACCCAACCTATCCCTAAGCGGGCCACGGATGGGACGGGTTGACCCTTTAACCAAAAAATAAATAATATTACTCTCTTAGAAAGAGTATCGAATGTTGATGTCTATGAACACAACATCAATTCATACAAAAATTCACTTCTAAATCACACACTTCGGTGAATACTTACGAAAATATATTTAAGAATCACACACTTCTGTGAATACTTACATAAATATATAATAGCCAACGTAAGATCTAGTGGATAAATGTTGATCATTCCACCATTTCTCCCACAAAAAAACTAGTTGGTTTAAAAGATTTCATTAACACAAGATAACACAAATACTTAACAAATCTAAATTGCTAAATATTACATGACCCATTAATTAAAGTTTTATGACTCCACTTCCCTTTCCGCTTCCCTTCCACCATCGATCACATTTGAATCAGCATGTGATACTGTTTTCTTAAGAAATTCATCTACAATTCACCATACAATATGATATTGCAAAAGACTTGATTGTTTATTTTTCAAAATATTTATTGATAAAATCTTTACAAGTAAAACACTATTAAAAATATAAAAAAATATATTTTTTAAAAATTAATAGTCCATGGGCTGACCTCTGAGGCTTGCGGGTTGGGCCTACGAGGCCAACGGATCAAATGGAGCGAGCTAAAAAGTCTCATTCCTAAATGCGGTAAAAAAAAATAAGGCCAACCCAGTTATTCCAAGGGTTGGGTTGGGCTGGCCTCGCGGGCCAAGCTCATTTTAACAACTCTACACTAAACCATGAAGGCCAATGTCTCCATTTCATGTGTTTATGTTGTTTATATTGCCATCAATTTTACTAATATACCTCTTAACTAGCTATCAAATATGATATTCGCATAACTCACATCCAATTAATAGCTATCAAAAAATTTAATACTCAAATAACTTACCTTCAAATTACCGCCAAAATAAATGCAATATTCAGATTGCTTAATACAAAAGAAATGAACAAAATCAAGCAACCGAATTAGCGGAATATGATTTGAATGGATAAACAAAAAAAAGAAAAAAGAAAAAAGTAATGAGAATCATACAGTATTCACCGGCTTTGCGCAAAATCAGCTATTCCTGCCGGCGCGCCGCAAAGCACATTCCTTCTCACATTTTCTTTTTGAGTTTATTATATAGATTAGTAGTATAAGTTAATTAAATAATCTAAATAAGTAGTTAGCAATTAATTAATCCGTTTATGTTTTTAATATAAATTTCATATCATTGTACTAACAATGGGAAATAAGTTATAAGTAGTCCTCGATACATGAACATGCTCCTAATCAGCTGGCATTTTCCACTTAATAATAATAATAACAGGATTTAGAAAGATAATATATAGCTACTATAATTTGGATCCCCATGTGGGGAGCGTGGTTTACTAATTATTTCCACATGAACCACGGCTGCGAATATATCGTCTCTCAAAGTTTCAATTGCATCCCCAACCAAATTCTTCCTTTTCAGTTGTTTCATTTTATTGAGTCGAAATTAAAATTTTAATTTTACGATGAGTTTTGAATTTTATAACGATGATTATAAGTGTTAAAATAACTGAATTTTAAACTGTATATATTTAATGATTTTTACTCAAAAATACGTTATTTGAGCAAAAAGTTACTCGATATTTTTTTCTAACATATAAGTATGAATTTCGGTTGGGAAGGGATATAGTGGCAAATGGGCGGGTTGAGTCAAATGTTGGCGGGGTTGGAAATGGATAATCATTCAACCCGCTCATATTTGATATGAGTAAAAATTGATTGGGTAATCAATGGGTTGGGTAAAATACTATACTATTTTACCTGTATTTTCATGAATAAATTGTACTTTACTTAAGAATTCAATATGGAAAAGATATTTTAGTCTTTTTAGATGAAAAATGTTGAGCATGCTTCATTTAGTTTTATTGTATCATAAAAATAAAAAAAATTCTATAACTTTTCAATATAAAATTAATTTATGTAATAACAAGATGAAAATCTTTTTATTTCAAAGTAAATTTATATTTGCATTTTAGAATGTCAATACTAATACATGATTTGCTTAATTTACACTACTATTAATTATCCAATATAATATTAAATAAATAAATAATAAATGTAATTATAATTAACAAAAGAAATGTATATTTAAATTATATATTTTTGAAAGGTCAAAGACTTATATAGATAAGAATAGTTAGTTCTATAGAATAACGTAAAAATGAAGAGAAGTTACACTATTTTTAGTGTTATAATAAATTTTGAGTGAATAAAAGTTAGAAGTTTAACCATTTGACTAATTCATATGCTATCAATAGTTTATTCATATTTTATTCATATTTTTGTGGATTAAATATGAGTATGTGAAAAATTGCTCACCTAACCCATTAAAATATGGACGGATCACAAAAATATGAGCTCATTTTACCGGTACTTGGAAGGAAGGAAGGAGTATGTAGGGGGTGATTAATTTGTTGACTAGTTACTTTAACAATTCATACAAGTCATTTTTCAAACATATAAAGTTTTCGTGGATGGAATTTCTGAGCAAGTAATGAATTGTAATTGTTTCCGCCGTCAAAATGAATGGCAAGGACCGCTAAATCTTTAGTTCAAGATTAGTCATAATGCAATTAGCACGCAATAAATATTGTGGAAGTGAGCAGTATTAAAAGAATATTAGAGTCCAGTGTCCACTAGAGCAATAAGCAGTGCAATTTGCAATATATGAAATGGACATGTAAATAGCAGTAGTATTAGTACTAACAAGTAGTGGCTAGTATTAATTGAAAAAATTAGTACTAATAACTAATAAGAAGGCACAAAAGTAGAAAAAGATGTGAATTAAGACTTAGTGGTGGCTAATTTTTGCAAAATTATTACTGTGACTTTTGGACACACCTACTAGCCATCATTCATGTACAATAATACTTTTAGAAGATTGATCAATTACTGATCGACACATCTCTTTTGTTTTGTATTTTATTGATTGGGATGTTTAAAATGTAACCATGAATAGAGTGTGGTACGTTCAACAAAGTCACTAGTGACAGATTTTGATAAACATCAGCATCTACAAATTTCAATTTTAGTACGTAAATGAAAAAAAATCGTAATAAAAATATCTAGCACATTTATAATATTAAAATTAATATATAACGGATAATTACTCACACATTTGATGCAGAGAATCAGAGTATAAAAAATCTTTAATAAATTAATTTATTAGATGATTACTTAACAAATAATTATATAATCTTTATTTATCTTCTGAGTTATATTACATTACTTGTAAGGTTGATCCACATGGTTTCCGTAACCAAAATTATTTCCTTGATCAATATCATTATATGAGCCACATCACTTGGATGTACACTCAAACTTCGATAAGATTTAATTCAAGTAAAAAAATATCATGATTTTTAATTAAACCTCTTTATAATGACTTTGCTGACATACACCAAGATTCATTGGACCAGGATTCTAAAATTGATTTAAACAGTTTGGCCAAATTACGAAGAAAAATCTTTCTGCTATCACGTGTCCTTTTTTATTTTATTATTATTACTGCCACTCTCACAACTTGTACTATTTATGATAAAAACCAATAGGCGCATATATTCATTTAATACTTGTGGAAAAATTAAAGATAACAATTTAAAAGAAAAAAAGTAAAATTAAAAAATTCCCCTCACGCTATATATAGAAGTGGCGTGTGTAACAGAGTTCGATGTGAATTGCAGATTTCTTCTTTACTTTCCTTCTATAATAGAAAAAAATCCTAAATTACCAAAATTTTAGCTCAAGAAACTTCTATCTACAAAAAATAACAAAAATGGATTGGGTAAGAGGTGAAGCAATAGGCCATGGAAGCTTCGGCAAAGTTAGTTTTGCAGTACCCAGAAAACAGAGCAGTCAAGTTATGGTCGTCAAATCATCTCTAGCTTCTCGCTCAGCTACTCTGATGAACGAGAAGCTAATTTTGGAAGAGATTAAGGGTTGCCCACAAATCATCAATTGCCTTGGCGATAACTATACCTTCGAAAATGGCGAAAAGTTGTACAATGTCTTATTGGAGTATGCCCCTGGAGGTGCTCTGTCGGAAAAGCTCAAGAATTCCGGTGATCGTAAGTTGCCGGAGATTGAAATCAGGAAATACACCAAGGCCTTATTGAAAGGCTTACACTATATCCACAAGTGTGGATTCGTTCACTGCGATATTAAACCGCATAACATTCTTCTAGGCGAAAATGGTCAAGTCAAAATTGCTGATTTTGGGTTGGCAAAGAGAGTTGAATCAATAAAAGACGGTAAATTGCGATGTGAATTGAGGGGTACCCCACTTTACATGTCGCCGGAAATGGTCACCTCCGGTGAACAGGACACTCCTGCCGATATCTGGGCACTTGGGTGTGTAATTTCTGAGATGGCAGCCGGAGTTCCAGTCTGGGGATACTCAGATTTAGCCCAACTATTGATGAAGATTGGAGTTGGTAATGAGTTGCCTGAATTTCCAACGAAGTTATCGGAAGAAGGTAAAGATTTTCTTGAAAAATGCTTCGTGAAAGACTCGAAAAAGAGATGGACGGCTGAGATGCTTCTATTACACCCCTTTGTTGCTGATGAAGATGACACTGTTTTATTGAATGACGAAAGATGCTACAGTGGCAGCCCTTCAACATCTCCTAGGTGCCCATTTGATTTTCCAGATTGGGTATCTGATGACTCTTCTGAATCATCAGTAACATGTCCAATTACATCTTTGCCCTCGCCGGCAATTCAAGAATTGCGGAATTTGAACGGCGAGTCATGGTCCACAACGCCGGCTGAAAGGCTGCGGGCACTGTTAAGTGGTGAAATCAGACCTGAATCTGACTGGTCGGCTGCTGATGGTTGGGTCAGCGTTAGATGATGTCAAATCATTTATTAAGGTTTTCGGTGATTAGTCAGATATACAGAGTTCTGCAGATTTTTTTTTTCAATTAGCAGCTCTGTTTTTTTATTAGCTTTAGAGAATAGCCAATATTTTTTCCTTTTGTACATAAATGACAGTTCATTGTATATAAACAGAATTGCAATTATGAAATGAAATTTTACTTGAAACAAGAGTGATTGGGGATCACTGATGTATATTTTGTTTTTGATTCTGAGGAGTATATTTAAAGTAGTCCATTCAAATTGTGAAAGTCAAGGAAGAAGGTCTGCATTTTAGTGATTTGCAGATAAATAAAGATAGACTACTCCTTCCGTTTAATTCTACTTGTTCGTTTTAAATTTTGCATGCCCGTTGAAAAACAATGATTTCATTTCTTATTTTTGTGTATTACTGGAGAGAGGGAAAAAAGGTATACCCCTTTTGAAATTTGAAGTTTTGAACATTTTGTTTATACCAGAAATAAGGTAAGCAGGAGGTGAGAGGCAAATCTTTGGTAGCAGTAGTGATGAGATTTTATTCAGTTATTTGTTGAAAACGTCATTTTCTTTAAGTTGATTTTATTAGAATGAATCCTCAATATTGCAATTTGCAAATAGAAAGGTCCCGAAACTATAGAGGCAAGTTGAGAAATCCCATGCCGCAAATCTTATAGTATTATTCTATATACAAAAAAGAGAGAGGCCATAGATAGGAGTAATTAATTATATGTTGCCTTCATGCAATATTTGGGGAAGAACATGCCAACATGTGATTGCTACAATTCACTGCACAAATCCCATGATGTGATCTTTTAATCACAGCTACTACTACTACTTATATATCTCACACTCTCACTTGCATGAGAACTGATCATGGCCTTTGTGCTGTGGACCCCCCACCCCCCACACACACATAACCAGGGGCGGAGCCACCTGTCCGAATCCCTTCGACGAAAAATTATACTATTTATACATGGTTAAAATAATATTTTATGTATATATATAGTGGATGTCGAAACCCCTTCGACTACTCCATGTGTCTATTACTATGAATTTTAAACCCCGTTATTGAAAATCCTGGCCCACTGCACATAACCTATCATTTTCATATACATATTTCTTTTGAATGGCGCAAATTGGGCCACAAAAATATTAAGCTTCACAGTGGCAATATTTGGTACTGAAATAATGTTAAGTTGCAGCTCAAGAGCATTTTAATAACTCCCTATTTATTTCAAATCTACCCTATATATGTCCATACATTTGAAATGGAATAGAGATGGTACTAATCTTCTCAACTTTGACTTTATATGTAGCTTAGCTCTATGCAATTAGGTTCCTCCTATATGATTATGATTGAAATAAAATGAACTTAACAAGTTTTCCAAATACAATCAAATTTCTTAGACCAGAGGGAAAAATAAAAGTACTCTATTTGTTCAATAATAGTTATTCACTGTCATTTGACACACATTTTTTAAAAAAATAAGTATTATTGAACAACTATTTTTAGTATAGTAATGAACAAGTAAAAATGAATCGAGAGAGTACTTAATAAGTGTATCATGTAAATAAAAGGGCAATGACATTACCAAAAGGCTAGTAAAACTGATTTTCTACGCAATAGATTGAACGGTTTCTGTTGTTACAAGTAAGGCAACTGCCCAAGTATTCTGTGCCTATTAACAGTAATCACAGGCAAGGCAAGGCAGGATTTGCGCAAAATCAGGTATTGCTGCCTGTGCGCCGCAAAGCTTCTTATTTATTTTTATGCGAGTTGAAGTATTTTAATAACATGGCAACAATTTAAAATTCAATTCTAAAAGTTCCAACTAAACCTCCAAGTGGCTTCTGCGATATCTCTTACCTACACTAGCTTTACTATTTTCAAAAAGATGAAGCACTCCGCGTTCACATAGGATACTGTCTAGAGTACGCCACATTATAACTTATAACGACTCTAATGTAAGTAGTCAACATTGACACAAGCATTAGTGGTTCATTCCATGACTCGTACCAATGAATTATGGTAATTATATAAGTTGCTTGAACAATATTATTTACTTATGGAGTATATAATACTCTCAATGTCCACAAATGTATTTTACACTACAACAAAAATAATCATTAACGGCAATTAATTATTAATTATCGCTAAACATGTATTTTTAGCGGCAATTGTTACTCTTTGTATATGTAACTAAAGCCTTTAGCGATATTGGTTCTAATGACACTTAACTAATGTCGGTAAAGACTTTAGCACTCTTTATTAATGTCATATTTAATGCCGCTAAAAGTCATTTTTGTTGTAGTGTTACTTTAAATCAAGGTCGTGAAACTTACTCTGCTCTTTTAAATCACATGCTTTACGAGTTTGTTAGCACGTTTTGGAGGTTTGAAACCATGTCATAGATTCTTCTCTTCAAAAAAGATTAATTAGTGCCAAAACTACAAAAAAATCAGATTTCGTATGAATATAAACTAGGATTACCAATTTTTTATACAATGAAATGAAATATAAAATTAATGATTAGCCAACCAATAGATATAGCTGTCGGTTGCTACATACTTCCTGCCAGATATGTAATTTAGATGTCCAAATAAAAAAATCTGTTTTTGGTATGAATAATTCAATATAATGCTCTCCACTCCCCTTTCAACCCCCTACCTACCCCAAAATTTTTAACATAGAAACTTTTCTACTCTTTTTGGGATCAGTCAAATTAATGCAACATTAGAGCCATGAAGAGTACCACTAATACTGCAATGTGCATCAACATGTATGGACTTTTAATAAAATACTACTATTTCCATCCCATTTTATATATCACCTTTCGAATTTTAAGAGTCAAACAAGTCTATCTTTGCTTGTAAATTTTTCATAGATCTTTTAAACATTTTAAATTCTCAATTATTGTAACTCGTAGTACTTTTTACATAGTTTACAGATATATAAATTTCAATTCAAAAAAAATTAAAGATTTCATTCATGCGCAAATTTTCAGTCAAATTTAAACTGTTTAACTCTCAAATATAAAATATATCATATAAATTGGAACAGATAGAATATACAATACTTAGCAATAGTAATAAAAGATGCTGTAACTTTTGGGCTCACATATTAGCCGCAAGGCATGTAACAACAATTTGGAATGATTTAATTAATTCACAATTCAACCATGATAGCAACTTTTCACCACTGTGTGGGTCTGATAAGAGATATCTTTTGTTCTATTTTGAATTTTTTTGATTGGGATGTTTAAAATGTAATTGTGAGTAATAAATTGAAAAGAATATGGGACGTACTTATATTTTTATGAAATAAATAAAATAAAATAAAATGAATGGTAGAGTATCCATTTCCAAGATTTCTTAACCATCACCATCCCTGCCTTGTAGGGTCAACTTTAAAATTTTGTATGTTTAACAAAAAAAGATCCTTTCTTGTCTTATAGTATATATTTACAAAATAAAGATCTATTCCCACATTCTCAATCCAAACAAAAAAAAAAAAGGCCAGCTAGCTATAAGATATTTATAAATGTATACAACGTTAGCTGGTTTTTAGAATTTCCATGTTTTTGAAAAGGTAAAAGATCGAGTAAGGAAATTTTCAATTGTGCAAACTCGATTTTTGAAAATTGCAAATATAACGCCACGATTATTGTATTGTTGTGCCATTCATCTATTGAAAAAAGAGTAGTATTGAAGTATTCAAATTTGAGAAAGTTGAGGGAAGATGGGATTCTCACTACCTTATCTAATTTGCTTGGAAAGAGTGGAAGCAACCCAAAAAGGAAAGAAAAAAAAAAGCCTAGTTTCGATGGTGCTGCTTGAATCTAATTATAAATTTCTGTACATACTCTCCAATTCAAACAGTTAAGTTGGTCAGGCTTTTATGACTAGAAATAAAGTAGGTGGCACTAACATATATTGTAGTACAGTGGTGCGACTCATTTATTCTTCATCAAATATCTCAGATTGAAACTCTGAATATGAAAAAAAAATTATTTGTAGTGTCACTTCAAAATGTGCCCTGTAATGCATGATCAAAACTTGATTAGAACTTTAGGGCCCGTTAGACCATAGATTTCTTAAATAATATTTGAGAAAAATTTTGGCAAATAGTGTTTGTCGCCATTATTTGACAAATATCTCAAATTTCCAAATACTAGTTTTTTCTAGTATTTGGGTCAAATCTCATTATTTGAGATCTTTTAAAAATTAAAATTTACCCCAAACTTTTATCTTTTACAAAAACACCCTCTATAGTTGTTGTTTACGTTGTATTACATGATTTTTTACGTTAATTCAAAAGTAGTGATGAAATATTTTGTGAATGCTAAATGATAATATGGTTATTGATGAAAATGATGAACAATCGGCTCAAGATAACAGAGTCATGTGTTTTAGTCTACTTCACGATGTATGAAATGATGTTTGTTGCACTCACTCCATATTACCACATTACTCTAGTGTCATAGACACTATTTGTTATTGTTGTAACAAAGATCCAATTGACTTGTATAATACAAACTTATAGTTAGTTTTGATATTTTAAAATTTATGGGTATAAATCATATTTTTCTGAAAAAATGAAAATATTTCCCAAATACTTCACCCAAATTTTCATCCAAATAATATTTGCCAAGATTATTTAAAAATTTATAGCCAAACGCTAGCTTAATATTGACTCTAGACACCATACGAAAGGGAAAAAGAGTAGGCGGCACGTGACATGCCAATGTTTGTTCAATGAGATTGTTGTAGAATAGAAATTAAATTGAAAAAACTTAGGTATCATGAGAATATATCATCATAAATGCAAATTGCAAATTAAAGGAAAGCAAGTTGTATTCGCCGCAAATTCGAGCCTTGCAGTTGATAATATAACCAATAGCAAGGCAGAATCAATTATCTGTTGCCGTCATATACAATGGAACATGCCAACATGTGATGGTTACAGTTCACTACACTTATTCCAATGATGTGGATTTCACATATTTTTGCCATTTTTAATTAACTATACTCACACTTTCATGTACACTGGCAGTGGCACTACCACTATGTTCGTACCTTATGCGTTTGATTTAAAATTTAAAGTTTATGAATGGTAATATTAATTTACTCAAGGCAACTAAATTTGTTTGGATCAAATGATGAACATTTTATGTATGTGTCACAAAAACGAATGGCAATAAGCATTATTATGAGGGGTAAAGTGAAAGCTGGCTTTTATTATTCTCTTTAAGCAATCAAAATGAGGGCTTTATCCCTAGCATTCTGTGCCTATAAACATCTTTTGCAAACACAATCACCGGCAACCAAAGCTTTACCAAAATCTGGTGTTGCTTCTTTGCGGCGGAATATGACTGATCTTTTTTCTTTTCTTTTCTTTTTTACCTTTGGACTAATAATTTAGTGATTTTAGTTTGGACATACGGTTAAAGAAATTACCTATCTAAGAAATATTATTCCACTTTCAATATAACATAACAATTTTATGATAACTTATCTACAATATTAGTCCATCCAAATATAAAATAAAATCGTCTTAAAATTAATTCTCAGATTAGTTATCCCTTATCTCTTGTGACTTCGATATTTTACTTATTAGTGATGAAGTGAAAAAAAAAAAAAACACAAATAGTGGGAAGCGTGGTACATTAATTATGTGTGTTTTATATGAAACATGGCGTGTGTCCATATATAACTTATTCCTAATTTGAATAACCAACTCCACCAAAACCAATTAATCTCCTTCCTATTGTTTGACACAAGATCCATTCATTATTCCCTTAAAATTTGGCTATATTTCAGTATCTTGCTTTTAATTATCTCATGCCTCCAGGCTCCAACAACATGTTTACCCCAACCTAATTCAACTTAAATTATTTAATAAAAGTACAATTGTTAATTAATTACCATTAACTATGGGTAAGTGAATAGTACATTTTATACATATAAATACATTTTTATGTATCCATTGATTAGTGTGAACACCGATAATGTATTACCGGTTGATTTAATAAAAATCAAAGTGGATCTTTCGTCAAACTCTTTCATCTAGATATTAGCGAATTTTCGTTCACAAATTATGCAAAATTAAATGTTTTACTATTATTCTAAAGTCCCAACTCCTAAATATGTATACATGTTTGACAAAATTTATCAATTCACATTATAAGAAAACATGCAATACACCGGTCAATATTAAAGAAAAACTAGACTTAGAAAATTATTATTTTATTTTTGAGTACGTTAAATCGAATTATTTCAACAAAATTATAAATGTCATTTTGTTTCTCCACTCAAGGTAGCAAAGGAACAAAAACATAATTTTAACGTCATAAAAGTATCATAACCATATAATTTAAGATACAACAATTTGAACAACATGATTAACAACTAAAATAGTAATTATGCATACCACTAATAATTACTATTAGACATTTTTTTTTGTTATTATAAATAATCAAATTAAATGCAAATTTGCATTGAAATAATACTACACTAAAAATAATCTTTAGCAACATTAATAGTAACAACATAATTGTCATTACATATATATATTTAGCGACAATTTACTCTCTTTGTAAATGTCGCAAAAATCTTATAACAATAAGATATTTAATAATAAGAAACCAATATCAATTTTATACTATTTGTTAATAAATCTAAATATAATTTAACGCTAAAAATTATTTTTGTTATAACATAAATTTATGAAATTATATTAAAATGAGAAAGGAGCCCACAAGAGCCATGAAGAGTGCCAAGAAAAAGGCTGCGACTTTTAGAGTTTCCAATTAGCCATTATATTTATACAAACAATTTTGTACGATTCAAATCCAATTCACAATTTAACCGTGACACAAACCGTCCACTTTATTCTCTGTTTGAAAACTGACCTTTTGTTCTTCTTTTTTTCCTTTCCATTTTTGTATTTTGTTAGTTGAAAAGAGATGTTTAAAATGTGATCGTCAATTTTAATAATTGCTTTTTTTTTATATAAAAAAATATACATTATAATTTATAACTAACGGTGGAGTGTTTATTTAGGAGATTTCATAACCATCACCATCCAATCCTCGTGGGTCCAATTTTCTAAACTGTTGATTTAATTAGTAATTTTGATATATTATTTTCTTACATATTTAAAGATATTCACACTTTTTGGAAAAATTGAAATTGAAATATCATCATACTAATAATATACCTTCTTAGTTCATTTTGTTAAACATATTTATTATAAAATATAATTAACATGTCTATTAGATTTTTAAAAATAAGTAATTATTTAACTTAAGGGGTAAAATATAAAGAAAAAATAATAATTCTTTTAATGCCCTAAAAAAGATAAAATAAAAATCTATTTTAAAATGAACAATTAAAATTAATTGAAAGAGTGATTAATTCAAAATCAACCATTTAATGGACCGTGTTGATGTTGATAGTCTTCTGTCTTAACAAAACTAGGAAGAAATCCTTAGTTTGGGGGCAAAATATCTTACCCTATTAAGTATCTTTTTATTTTTTATTTGTTCCCTTGTATTTTTATTATTTTTGTCTCTCCGTAACTTGAACTATTAATTAATTAAAAAAAATCAATCTACGATAAGTAAGTGTATTCGTCACTGTTCCCTCAATATAAGAATATTAATAAATTAAAAAATGCGACATGACACCCTAATAAGAGAGATAATGTATTTTTTTTGTATCAAATATATTTTGTGGAAAATAAATAAAGTTAGAATAATATTATTATCCTAAAACAAATATAAATAATATTTAAAATTATTTCTCAAATATGAGGAAATTACTCATTATTTAATTCACTCTGTTAAGGAAACACAAAAGAAATTATTTTAAATTAAAGAATTAAAAATCCCCTGCACTATATATAGAAGTCCTTTGTGTGAAGTAAAGTTCGCGATTAATTGCGCGTTGCTCTGTTTTTTTTCTTCTTTTTAACAGAAAGCCTCAAAATACCAAAATTTCAAACTCAAAATATATCAATGGATTGGGTACGAGGTGAAGCAGTAGGCCATGGTAGCTTTGGCAAAGTCAATTTTGCAATACCCAAATTCCACAACACTCATCTTCTTCCTTTAATGGTGGTCAAGTCATCTGCAGCTTCTTCCACGGCTACACTCATTAACGAGAAGATGATCTTGGATGAGCTTAACTCTTGCCCTTACATTATTAGATGTCTTGGCGACAGCTATACATACGAAAAAGGCGAAAAATTGTACAATGTCTTGTTGGAGTACGCTTCAGGAGGTGCCTTGTCGGAAAAGCTCAAGAATTCCGGTGATCCTAAGTTGCCGGAAATTGAAATCAGAAAATACACCAAGGATTTATTGAAAGGGCTACACTATATTCACAAGAGTAGTTATGTTCACTGCGATATTAAACCGCAGAACATTCTACTAGGCAAAGATGGTCAAGTTAAAATTGCTGATTTTGGGTTGGCAAAGAGAGCCGAATCAGTAAAAGATGATAGATTGCGAAGTGAATTGAGGGGTACCCCATTGTACATGTCGCCGGAAATGGTTACCGGCGGAGAACAGGACACTCCCGCCGATATCTGGGCCCTTGGGTGCGTGATTTCTGAGATGGCAACCGGAGTTCCAGTCTGGGGTTACTCAGATTTAACCCAACTATTGATGAAAATCGGAGTGGGTGATGAGTTACCTGACTTTCCGACGAAGTTATCGGAAGAAGGAAAAGATTTTCTTGAAAAATGCTTGGTAAAAGACCCAAAAAAGAGATGGACGGCTGAGATGCTTCTAAAACACCCCTTTGTTACTGATGAAGACGACACTGTAACACTGAATTACAGTGGCAGCCCTTCAACATCTCCAAGATGCCCATTTGATTTCCCAGATTGGATATCAGACGACTCCGTTGAATCATCAGTAACAAGTCAAATTACATCTCTGCCCTCGCCGTCGATTCAAGAATTGCTCAATTTTAGCGGCGGGTCATTATCCACATCACCGGCTGAAAGATTAAGAGGATTAATGAATGAACTCACACAATCTGAATGGTCCGATGCTGATGATAATTGGGTCAGCATTCGGTGATGTCTATCTCTATTTTTAAAAAATTGATTAATACAAAAGCCAGAGTAGTATTTAGATTTTCAGAGTACTGAAAGATTTTTTTTGTTATCAGCTCTGATTTTTTTAAATTTCTTTTTAGCTTCTTTATGTGTAATTAGAAAATTAAGTTCATTGTATACATATATAGGTTGTAATTAGGATTTAGGAAATCACTTTCAATATTAAGACAAGTGATTTGGACTAAACAAAGTGTAAATCTATAATATCATTATTTAGTGAATGAAACAAGTTGTTTACTTGGAAAAATGGGAATTGTGGAATGGCAGTGGATGAGTTGAAGTTATTGTTTTTTGTTTTTTGGGCCAACAATGATCGATAGAATCATACGCAATCATTCAGTTTATCTCTTGCAAGTTGCAATTTTCTTCCATTAAATCATTGACTCAGTAGCCGAAAATCAGCAGTAGTATAAAGTGTTTCGATCAACTAATAAACGGTATAAGTTGCAATCCTTTATATTATGACAATAGTCGTGACTACACATTCTTTCTATTCAGTATTTTTTTTTCTTTATTTTTTTTTTTTTGCTCGAGGTGATATCTTATATAGTCATTCAACTATTACAACGATATTTAGGGCCTTTTAATTACTGAAGCCATGCAATTCTTCTTCAAAAAGGCAAGACATGTGACGTGAGAGGAGATAATGGATATTCTTCTTTTAATTTGGTGAATAAAGAAATGTCAACTTGTGCAATCAATTTTGAAGAAAGGAATACATATATACTGAGTTGGTTAGAATGAATTATTTGCTACTCCATCTACAGTTGCAAGTGGCTGCTGTTATGTCTTTGCAACTTTCTAAGCATTTGCAAATTGCTACATGTCAGGATTGAATTTAAACAATTCCAGTTGTTTTATCTGACATTTATCTGTTGAAAACTTAGTTAATTTTCATATTTAATGATGTGTGACAATTGGACTGGGAATCTTTGCAACTTGAAACCCCCCTTAATTGGGCATCTTTACATGTTCCTAATTTTACATTTATTACACTGATTTTCAAAGCCTAACTAGCCTAACAATAATAAGATAACTTTCCATCATTATTATGACTAAATTACCCAATTTTAATCTTTAAGAACATGGGCCAAAGAATATTCCTCAAGCACCATTTTGATTCTTGTTTGGAAGTCAATTTTACTTGGGGTTATTTGAATTTAATTAACATTTGCTTGTGTTTATGAAATTTGTGAACAATTAACCTAACTACTAAACAGTCTAAAGAATGAAAAATTAATCTTTCACAAGTTATGCTGATCGATATATGAGTTTAAGAATAATCAGCATTTTATCTTATCTTTGAAGTCATCTGGAAGAGGCAATGAGTTCGAATACAATTTTCATTATACCTATCATAAAATGTTCACAAATCATGCTGATTGACAAACTTGCCTTGTTTGCAAGTCATACTAAGTGGATTAACGACTTTAAGTACAATCTTTATTTACATATCTTTCATAAGTTCACAAAATGGGAAGTATGATCATGTGATTTGATATTGTCATTCATTCTATTAACCTTGTTAAATTATATATTTACAAGCATTAGCATATGACTTGCATATTTTTAGACGAATTGAAGTATTTAGGCCCTTATTCAACCAAGACACATTCATGTCTATATTGCAGTACTAGTAATGTATGCATATTTTTTGGACCGCTTGACTGAAAAATGCAGCGAAATTTAAAGAGGGTTAAAAACTTAAATGAAAGAAATGACGATCCAAAAATAGGGACATTTGTACAAATGATCTATTTTCTGGCTTTATTACTTGCAAACGTTCCAAAATTATAGGCCCTTTGGCCCACTACCTCTTCCTACATGGGCCAATATTTTGGATTGCCTATTATGGGCCTTGGCCTATTTCCAGCTTCTGAGCAGCAACTAGCATTACGAATAAATTAGGCCATTAGTTGAAAAAGAACGATTATATTAGTACCACTAAGACAAAATCACACTACATAAATTATAAGATCCTAAATTTATAGGTATATTTTCTAATTTAGTAAATTTATTGTAGATTTGAAATCTTTCCAAATCCACGATTTTAGGCTTAATTCTATCTGTCATATCTGTTGGGTTTTATTTGTCCTAAGTTTCTTACCATAAATAGGTTTTCCTTTTAGGAAAAGGTTTTGGATTGATTAATACTTTTTCTGGGAGAAAAAGGTTTAAGATTCTATAAATAGAGGCATGTTCCTTCTAACTTAATTAGCATTCACAATGTAGTCTTAAGGACTTTGAGAGTTTTGGTTAGGGGGAGAATTTGTGGGTCACAAGCTTGATACGTTATCACTTGTGTGAATCTCCCATGTATTCCAAGTGAATTGGTTAAGGTTGTTTCTCTCTGTATTTTGTACTCTCATATTTATAGTGGATTGCTCATCTCGTTTGTGGACGTAGGTCGATTGACCGAACCACGTTAAATCTTTGTGTCTTTTGGTATATTTCTCGTTTGCCTTCTTACTCGTGGTCTTTCGAGGTTTGCTTTGCTAGCTTTCACGTTTACACCTACTTATTTCCGATCCTAACAATATCTACATTTTGAAATAAATCTAAAGAAGGAAATGTTAATTAGATTTCATTGCAATTCAAAATCTTTCTCAATCGCAATTCTCCCCACCAAAATAATCCCCAACTTTCTCATCTTCCTTACAAACATGATCAGTATTATTGTTGCCTTTTTATATTATCATATTATTCGTTTCCGATTTTATGTTATTCACCAAGTTGAAAAAAATAATAATTATAATCACTAAAGTAGCTCGAAGTTTAAGTTAAAAAATTGATTAGCTACCACGAACTTCGTTTTGAGTGGACAGAAACATTGAATGGAGCTTACCCCCACATACCTTTAAATCCCACTTTTGTTCCCATTGATAATATTTTCATTTATCCTTCTATATGACTCGAACTTTTAACGTATTTTGAAGAGTTTTTGGCTAAAATCATTCCTCAATTATGACTTAAATCTAATGTACATCCTTATATTATCTAAGTGAGCAAAAAACATTCTTATACTATCCAAAAAATAACAAGAATCATCCTTCCGTCTATTTTTGTTAAGAAACTAATTGGACAAATAAAAAATATTTTTTAAAATTTGATCATGTCTTAGCTACATCGAGAAGATCAATGTTATCCAAACAGAATAAGGATATGGATAAAAAAATGAATATTTGTTTTAGCATAATCAAGTAAATTAACTTGCAACATTACATAAGTTTTGAAATATTTATACATCAGGATCCAATGGTTTGAAGTTTTATGAAAAAAAAAAATTATTTCAAAAATATTATGTGCAACTATTTTGGATATTCTCTTTAATAAAAAAAATTATATAGTACATACATACCATGTAGACATGTAATTCACATTTTATATAATATATAAAAATACCGTTAATTTAGTGAAATTATGCAGGCTATTTTGTTGTGAAAATTAAATAATAATTAATTTATTTGAAATTTTTGAAAATGAAGTTGTATTTGGACAGTTTTTTTATAAAGAATTTTTAGAATTTGAATATATTTTGTCTGAATATTTTAATCCTCAATTTCTGGAAATAAAAAAATCACCCAACTTGATTAGCTTAATCGTGTGTACATATATTTATTCGATTTGACACATTTTTTGTTGATGACTTGAGTTTCTTAAAAAGAAAAAAAGACAGAATGATGAATTTTGCAACTTTTAAATAGTGTAAGAATGTTTTTTATTTACTTTTATAATACAAGAATGTACTTTAGATTTAGGCCATAATTGAGAGATGATTTTAGCCAAAAACTCTATTTTGAATAGTTAAAAGCAAGTGTCACTTAAAACTCTTTCCAACTGGAAATCCAAATTTTACCCCTTCAACAAACAACAGCACGACCCTTGCGAACTTTGAACCTACCTATTGATTAATGGTGGTTACTAAATCGTTAAAGATCCGTCCGATTCGGATAATGTGGTTAACACTGCAATTGCTAATCACATTGAATGCGGAGAAAATTTGGGAACAACACTTTTTGGATTGAAGAAAAAAAGTTTGGCCAAAATTAGGGAAGTAGATGCACCAAAATAGGCTGTAGCTCTCTTATATACGTTTCTTTTTTTCTTTTTTTTTAAAGAAAATATTTTTTTTTTGATAAATAAAATAACATTGTACTACATTTGATAAATATGAATCTAATTCTATTATATGATCTCTTTTCAAGTTCAAAGGGATTGCAAGCAAAACAAAAAATTATTTACCAAAAAGAAAAGAAAAGAAAAGCTAACTGAAAATGACAATCAATAATGAGATTTTCATTAAACATCACTTTTTGTACTTGGTATTTATATACTATCTCCATCTACTTTTAATTATTACAGTTTCATTTTATAAAGTCAAACTTTGGACTAATATTTTATGATGTATTTTTCATTATTTGATATGTAAAAAATTGTAATTTATAATAATTTTTGTATATTTATTGAATATTTAATTTTTCTATTTAAAATATTAAATTAATATAATCTAATTTGACTTTAAAAATTAATCAAATTAACTTTTGAAAAGCGCAACATGACAAATAAAAATAGTTACTCCCTCTGTCTCAATTTATGTGACATTTTTCGTTTTTCAAGAGCCAAACAGTTTAACTTTGACCGGATATTTACGTATGCAATTTTCAAATTTTTAAAAATAAAATCTATGTATTTATAAATTACGTAAAGAGTACTATAAATTATAATAATTGATAATTCAAAATATTAAATGGATCTATGAAAAAATTATGATAAAATATAAATTTGTTTAAATAAAAATGCGAAAAGCGTCATATAAAATGAAATGGAGCAGAAAATTATTTTGATACTCATATTGATTGATTTGATGTGTAGAGACTAGAGACTAGAGAAACACACTCATGTGCCAATAACAATTCTCCGATTAACCTGATGAGAAATATTTACTAGTAGAATAAGCATAGCACGCAAATTTAAGATTTTAATGAAGTTTTTATCTTTTTAAAGTAATAAATTGAAAATAAAACAGGTAATTATTTTTTGTCTTATCTTGAATTATTAAAATAAATAAATAATTAGAAATAATTAAAAAATAAAAAGTTGACAATTAATTAGAGGACGGAGAGAGTAATACAAATCTCAATTGAATGAACCAAAACAGTGTAGAAATAAAAAAAAGTATAAATACATCAGTTTCTATGTTTATGATTTTCCTCAACTGGCATATATAATTCACTCAATACCACAATCAAAACCGACAAATTACCTCATTTTCCTCTAAAATAATAATAAAAAATTATTACAAATCTTAGCAGCTAGCAAGCACTTGCCTATATATTTTTCTCATCTTGTTTGTCTCTTTGTTACACCGCCCTGCGTATTTTGTGATTAAGTCATCATATATAGGTGCAGAATTTCTTTAACGAAATTGGAACGTTCATTTTCTTAGGGTCCATAACAACGTTGCACTGAACCCTCTTGTAAAACTTGTGTTTAACCAGTCTTCCCAAAACGTAAGCCCTGGCTCGAACCTTGAAATCTAAGGTCAATGAAACTGGTGCTACTGGTTTACCCTCCTTGCTCATCAAGTCCACTCCACCTCCATACAATGGAATTTTATTTCCTATTAAACTCACCGTTACTGTTCTATGACTTTTTCTTCCTTGGTAAAACTTCTTTATCTGCTCTACCCAAAAACATAAACACTATGATTAGTAATTATACACCCATGTAAAAAAACTACACTATCAATAAATAGTTACGTTCTAACCGAGAGAGATTTTGGTAATTTAATTGGTTGACAATTTGGACTTTATATTAAGCTAGAGTTCGATTATATATTTCTCATCTCGTAATTCTCTCCCTTATTTTTCCTCCTCCTCCCCCACCCCATATATAATAATTACAAATATATATATAAAAAGTTATGATCTAACTAATGATCAAAGGAAAAATGCGTAAGTACCCCTCAACCTAGAGATATACTATACTAAGGTCTTATTATTCACCTGAACTTATTTTATAAATAATTTTCTACTCCTTTCGGCCTATGTGACACTAGCTTGAAAAATAATGTCAACACGCGCTAGACCCACAAAATAGTGCCATGTGGACCGAAAAGGGATAGAAAATTATTTATAAAATAAATTCAGGGATAATAGGACTTCAGTATAATATAAGTGTGTCTTTGAAATTTCGGACATAGACTGAGGGAGTGACTTGTGCATTTTTCCAATGATCAAATAATACTTATCAAGAGATTTACATGTAGTCATTTAGTAGTAAGTGATCTAAAGTGTAGTTAGTGTATATATGTACTCCCCTCGTTTAAAAATAATGATATATTTTTCTTTTTAGTTTGTTTAAGAATATATGATTTATTCCTTTGACAATACTAATCAAATGATATTTTGATACATTTGACATAACTCATTAATGATCATAAGATTATTATTTTTTTCCTTAAACTAGGAGTCAATTTAAATTAAATCCTTTTTTTTTAATACGAGTATTAATTATTGTTTTCTAAGTACATCGATCAAGGCACAATATTAGTAAATAATATTAATAAGATGTAGTTGACTACTTACCGTTCCTGTAGCAACGGTGAGTTGTGAAAAGGAAAGAACAAGAGGCGTAGACGTTACATGCACACCAAAGAATGTGCCTGTATTACGCAATATCAGCTTCACTGTAGAGTTCATTGATACCATCACTGTCGCAACTCCAGAGAAATCCATCCCCGATTGAACCCCAAATTCATTATATGAAATACTCTGCACACATTTATAAATCAATTTAAGTCTGTTTTTCGTGATCTAATTGTATAAATATTTTTTTAAATTATTACCTTCATCGTAACGACAGGTTTCTGATTTCTGCTAGCACCCCACAAGATCAAAGAAAAGAAAGTGAATAGCAAAAAGAATCCAACAACAAAAGCCAAGAAATAACAGCGACGAGGGACACCTTTACTATAGGCATCGTCATCAAGTAATCCTTCTTCTTCTATAGCAACAAATTCTTTCCATTGCTGTTTATCTCCTTTACGATGACGATGATTATGGTGTCTCCCACTGTTGCTTCTAGACCCGTTACTCGACTTCTGCGAACCGGGCTTTAGCGAGCCCGAATAACGCGTAGAGGATGAGTCGCGAGATTGTCGGCCCGGTGAGCCCATCGGGCTAAGTATAGGAGTGGAGTGGAACGAATTAGTGGTCTTTTCTCCATCATGCGAATCTCTTGACGGGCTTTGGACGTAGTAAACGGGCCGATTCGGAGATGACGGGGCTAAACTCGTCACCTCCGAATCCGTCTTACCATGATGCGTTGACGACATTGTTGATTGATCTAATAATTTCTTTAGAAAGGAAGAAGAAGAGGAATAGAATTGGAGAAATAATAGAGATGAGTAGATCTAGGATATATGATGAGTATATAATGAAGCACTATCATATTATATTTTATTATATTATATTATATTATATATAGTAATAGAAAAGTCCAAACACCCACGTTGGTCCTAGTTTGTTTATTTGTTTTGTATGCCAAATATTGCGTGAGAGTGCAGTTAATTGAGGGACTGAAGGGCATGGAGATAGGAGACCAAGAGTATCTCAAACATGAAATAATAAATGTTAAAACCTTTTTTGTAGTATCAACTGCCAGTTGGAATTTGATTATATTTATGCAGTTTCAGCTAATTTAGACGTACTACCTTCACTATATCTACTTGTTCAATTTTCCTTGAAGAAATAAGTAATCGGAATTACAATTTTACTACCTGATTTCTTATTATTTCTATTTTTACTAGTTCAATTTTTACACACAGAAATAAATAATTTTATTAGTTGACTTTTACTTTCTTTCTCTCATTTTACATGTCATCTCTTTCTATAAATAATTAATCTATAATACTTGTCTTTTTATATCAATGCATAAATTACCATATTGTTCCTTTTTTTTACCTTTGTGAGTTATTAACCTTGAAAATATAGACTTGACCAATTTAGAAAACTTAAGTAAATGATTCATGTTCATTGGTTAAAATAATTAATCAAAATAAATTAATTCATATTCATTGATTGAAATTTGAGTTTCAAAAACATTAAATAAGGGTAGAAGGATAAAATTATACTGTATTATTTCTTAATGTATGTGCAAAATAAAAAAGTGACAAATAAAATGAGACAGAGGACTAATTATTACTAGAAGTCATCTCGGGAAATGAATTGAAATTATTATTCTCTATGTTCATTTTTATTTTTGCAGTATTTTAAAATAATTTTTTTATTTTCACTTGTCATTTTTCACACGTTAAAGGAAAGAGATTTTTTTTTGCCATATATTATTTATAACATTAAATTTTTTATTCTTAACATTAATTATTTATTTCCGAATTATTTCTAAGAACAAAGACTATAAAAACAAATTCATACAATAATTATTGATTCTTTAAGGGCATGCAAAATCCAAAATAAAAAGTAAAAATGAACTAAGGAAGAATAATAATAATAATAATAAAATAAATATAAAAAATGACATAAGCTCATCGATGTTGTCTTTATTACTTTATTTCCAGCTAAACCACAACGAGAAAAGGTTAAATTTACTATGAAAAATCATAGATTTGATTTCGCTTTTATTAGAGGCAATGAACTGGTACCTTCCTATTTTTTGGTTTTTTTCCTTTTCTTTTTACAAATAGAATTGCAGCCACTAATCCGTAATCTATTAGATGATTCTTTTTTCCTTTTTATTCAAACTTCGGAGAATAAAGTTACTCACACATATTGATAAAAAGTAACACGTAACTACACAATTAATCACACATATTGATAAAAAGTAACACGTAACTATACAATTAATCGAGACAGAACAAGAAGCTCTATTTTATGCATTCTATAACTAATTATGTGAATTTGATTTGGAGACATGAGATTAGTAAAGACATGATGATTACGAGTGTGTTTGGCACGAAGGAAAATATTTTCATGTTTTTCAATTTTTTTATGTTTGGTTGGGACAAAAGTTTTGAAAAATGCTTTTCAAATCAATTCATTTTCCTCAAAATTAAAAAAAATGACTTTACTTAAAAAATTTAGGAAAACATTTTCCAAAACTCTCTCCAATATAAATTATACTTTTTTTTGAGAAAAACATCAATTTTTTTAAAAAATATTTTCAATTTCAAAATTTTATTTTTTCACCCGATTCCTGACTCCTCCCCCAACCTTACGCCCTCCCAAAAAAAGAAATTTTGCTTTTTAAAAATATTTTCAACTATAAAATTTTATTTTTAAACTTCTACACTCCACCCCACCCCGCCAGCCCCTACCCCCCTACCAGCCCCCCCAACCACCAAAAAAATCAATTTTTTTTAAAAAAAATATTATCAACTTTAAATTTTTATTTTTTCACTCCTAATCCCCTCCCCCCACACCCCACACCCACCCCACCCAAAAAAATTATTTTTAAAAAATATCAATTTCATAAATTATTTTCTACTCTAATAAAAATAAAAGATGTCTCTCAAAAACATTTTTCATTCATAAATTAAACACTAAAAATCATTTCCGAAAAATATTTTCTACTCACCAATCAAACATAAAAAAATAAGTCCAAAATCTACTCATTTTCTAGGAAAACATTTTTCTTTCATACCAAACACACCCTACGACTTTTTATTGTTGGGTTGTTATTGCGTAGATGTTTCATTTAGATCATATTATATATTTTCTGATCGATTTTTCAGCTAGGCGTTTTTCATTAATATTAATATAGTTTCTTTATTTTATAATTATATGTGAAGTTTTTAAATTAGACACGTCTCTTATTTCTAGAAAATAAGAAGTATTTTAATATCTTATCCCTAATTAAATGTCTTGAAGGAAAAATTGATCTTTTTTAATAGAGTTAACTCCACGATAATTTTGGGGAAAAAAAAATTCTTCATTATGTGTAATATACACACCTTATTTTAAAATAAAACTAGGTAAAGAGGCCGCACTAAGGTGAATATTTTGAAGGACAACTTTCACATATAGCAAACATAAAATTTATATTTGTATGCTATAACAATATTTATATAATTGCGCTTCATAGCAAACATATATATGTATAATTCGCTATACATATACAATTGAAGCGAATTATATAAAACAAAGTGTATAAAACAAAAAAGAAAGAGAAAGAGAAAGAGACTGAGAAAGAGAAAGAGATTTGGGCAGAGATTTGTATAAAACGAAGTACATAAAATGAATTGTATAATTATAAATGTATATGACGATTATATACAATTTGCATTTGTATAAAATGAGAAAGAGAGAAAGACAAAAGAGACTTGGGCAGGGAAAATACAATTGAATCGAATTGTATAAAATGAGAAGAGAGAGATTATATACAATTTGAATTTGTATAAAATGGGAAAGAGAGAAAGGCAAAAGAGACATGGGTAGGGGAGTACTTTTATTGTATAATTATAAGTGTATAGGACAAAAATATATGTATTTGCATGTGTATATACAATTTTCTCTCGCTTTATATAATTAGAAACACAATTGATGCAATTCTATTGTATAAAGCGAGAGAGGCGAGCGAGAGTGGCGAGCGAGAATATGAGGGAGAGAGACACTGACAAACAGTTTGCTATGGAATACAAATAAATCAAACGGTAGCTACTATATTTATTTTATATTATTAGTTGGGAACTTACATAAATATACTATAATAAAAAAATATTTACCATTTATAGCAATAATAATTTTTTTTCACTTAATCAGTTGTAATTCATTTATAATACAAGTTTAACATATTACAAAAAATAATTTATTATTCACATATAATACAAATTTTAATGATGGATAATATATTTTTCACACATTTTAACACATTTATTATACAATGTGTCAAATTTTTACCAAACAAACATAATATATTTCAAAAAACAATTATAATTCATATATATTGCATACATAATTCACTTTTAATTCATATTGCAGATTTTACATAATGTTGCTATAAATGGTAATAAATAAAAAATATCGCTAAAATCAGTAATTATTTATTAAAATTTACCAATTTATATAATTTTTCCTTATAGTTTGTCATTCTATACAATTATCCCTATTTTGAATTACCACTAATATATTGTGTAATTAATACCACTAAATTGTGAAGGCGTAATGAAAGCATTTTAGAGATTACAGACAAGTGACGGGTTGGTTATACACCATGTGAAAATCCAGTATATCAAATATAGCGGGGAGAATAGATTTAGTTTAATGTCAAAACAGCAGAATAAACACATTTAGTAGGCAATAGGGGAAAGGACATTAGAAACGAAATGGTTGACCCCGTGTTATAATTTCTTCTCAATCCATGTCACAAAATGCTGACGGACTTGATGCAGCACCCGTGTCGGATTCTTCAAAATTATAATACTTTCGATACGCTCCAAAAAATATACTACTTTTGGAGAATCCGATATGCACTCACTGACATTTTTGAAGAGTCTAGCATCATAGACAAAATGTACCTATGGAAGGAACATTTAGAAACAATATGGTGGACTATGAAGCATCAATGCATTCGTCAATATGAAGGATTTATTATACTGTTTACCCACAAACAAGTACAATAAGAGAAAGGTTACTTGGAGGAGATATAACTTACCACAACCGATAGCTCAAACTATAAAACTTTGCAAGAGATCCACAATATGAATAAACTTCGAAATAAAATCAGTAACAACTTGGATCAACGGGAACCAAAGTGCCTAAAAAAGTGGAAATTCTAGTGGGACAAAATCAAAGTGAGCAAATTGTAAAAAAGTATCAGCAGGAAAACATCTTTAACAATTCAATCATTTGGTTATATCACAAAACCAACCAAGAAAATTTGAACTCACGATTACAAGTGTGACACCCTAAATTTCCACTGCCCTTCCACTGGATCATAAGAAACAAATTCTGCATCAAGCTCTACTGCTTTCTTAATAAGCATATCTCTGTATTTGTTGACCATTGGTCCATCTCTGTACTCCTTCCCAGTCGAGTTGTTGATGCATCTGACATTAAGGAGAGTTATCTCAGCTGGCTTGTTGAGGCCTTGTCCAACTGGAGGCTTCTTGCTCTCATCCATATAGATAACCACCTCACGATGATTGAACTGGATAGCAGAATCAAGGTCAAGCTTCCGGACATCAGTTTCTCCCAAGAACTTGATGCTTCCATACCCATGTCTTCCTACCACAAAGTCCTTCACGTGGCAACAAAAATCAGCTTCTTCCTTCTCCTTGGATAGCAACTCCTCCATAGAAGGAACAGTGTAGTAATCAGCACGTTGAAGCTTTGGCATAATGCCATCCACATCCTTATCATCGCCACAATTATCATGATGCATCTCTTCAGGCTCTAACTTGGGCTTGTCACCAACTTTGTCTCTCTCATGCATCCCTACATTTTAAACAGAAAAGGGAATTATTACACAATTAAATAGCAAACTTGGTTAGTTTGGTTCTGAATTCTTGGAACTTGTAAAGTAGCAAGTTAAATTTTATATCCTTGGATATACTCAAACAGATAAAAAATGATGATTTTTCTAGTGTCCAAAATCTTGTAAACGAATCACCAATCCATGAAGTTACTTGGTTTTAGATTTGCACTATTAGAGATTCCAGGCTTTGAGCTTTAACGAAATGGGATCTTGATGGAGCAGACATAAAATGGTACTTGATATTAAGTAATCCACTAAAACATTACATGTAACAATGATAATTGACTTATGCATCTAATAGAATCCAGCTTAACCAATCAATGAAAGAAAGGCATGCTTGCATATGCTTATCAAAAAAGAAAGCTTACTGTCCATAGATGAATCAGCCCCCAGTGGAGATTCTGCAGTAGCACGAACCCGGTCCCTTGGAATGATGATGACTTCTGTCCTTAGTACACCAGAAGCGTTTTCTTTATCCATGAAAAAGAGTACCTACATAAACAAATATTATAGTCCTGTTAAATCTTCCAGTGTTAAACTTGGATTAGAGGAAAATATGGACTTTGTCCTGTATTTTTTCACCGAAAGGATACCCATACTTGCAATCTTTGCATATGATAGCAACTTAAACTTTTGGTCCATCAACCAAAGCATGCCCAGGAACTACTAAATGTGTCTCGCATAAAATTATACTTCTCACCTTTGGTTTATCACTTGTAGGTTTGTATTCCTGAGGTCGCAACCTATGCTGACTTAGAGATGAATGTCGAATTATCAACGGTGCAAGGTTGTTAGAAACCTGCAACCAACAAAAGGATAATTTTTCATAATAGCCTACAACGGTTGTTTTCACCTTAAGCATAACCAATATAGTGAATCTAATAAAAACATAATCATGCCTGATACATTGAAGAGTTTTTTTGGAATTTGGACAACTATATTTATGTTTATATCTTATTGGAGAAATACTGAAATTTATTTATATAAACCTACTTGATGCAGTAAAACCAAACAAATATAAAGCCAAAGTCCAGCAACTAGATGCAGGTACATCTACTTTGACAGGAAAGCATCCACAATTACGACATAATAAAGGTAATAACTAAATCTGTCTTTCAAGGTGCATAGCATTATATCGACTGTAATAAGGTATCCCAGTACATTATGTAACTACTAGTGAGTATAATTACTTGGTTTGAGACCAATGAACACATCCAGGAGCAACATTAGTTATAATTACTTGTTCAGAAATGTGAAACTTACAGGTAACTAGAAATTCCATACCGGATGGATGTTTCCAAATACGGGTGCTCAACTGAGATTTGGAATGAAGGTTGTGTTTCAG
Source organism: Solanum sitiens (assembly GCA_016801875.1). NCBI lineage: Eukaryota > Viridiplantae > Streptophyta > Magnoliopsida > Solanales > Solanaceae > Solanum > Solanum sitiens. The sequence goes on from JABWTJ010000001.1 coordinate 14,661,534, forward strand.
CAGGAGGCATAATTGGTGATGGCTTGACTTCCATGATTCTCGGAAAGTAAGACCTGAAAATATGTTAAGGTATAGCTGGTGCATGAGAAAGTACAAAAAGAAAGATCTCTGAGGCAAGAAAAAGAAGAGACACAAAAAGAAGAAAATGATCAGATTAAAAGGGGACTGTGGAGTAATAACTGAGGCAACAAAAATAAAAGAATGCGAGTAAAGTCTAGAAGTCAAAATTAGGAATTCAATAACACACAAAGTAAAGTAAAACAATAGATAGTTAAGTTTGATACTCACTGTTGGCCATTGACACTTGGCTGCTGACCAACTCCTTGTCCAATTTCTGAGACAGGAAACAGGGGCCGGGAGGATTAGTTACATTGTTTACAATCCAACATACTGTCGACATCAAAAAGAGCAAGGCATACTGCACTAAGTGTACCTGTTGATGGGTGAGAAACCTTGGTTGTTGGAAGTGTTGCTCCAACTTTAGGAGTCATTTCGGGCTGCAGAGGAACAGAGAACAGAGGCTGCAAGAGTAGCAACAATTTAGATGTACAACACCACAATAGAAGAGCTTCACCGATTTCATAGACCACAAGGTGCCTTTTATATTGTTTATGACAGAAAGCGAATGACAGAGACATATAAATAAGATCTAATTGGATATACGTTCAGAAACACTTACAGTATTTTGATTCGTCGCAAGTGGAGTGCTTGAAACATTAGAAAGTCCTGGTGGAGTAGTCTGTGACTGCTTTAGGCAGTTCAAGCAAAATGTGGATTGTGGAGCGCCTCCTGTAGTTAAAACAGGTGTGGGAGGAAAATAGTTCTTTTGATCAAAATCAGGGCCAGATGGTACTGCTAACAAAGGATATGAAGAAGGTGAAACTGAACATGGAGATAGAGGGGTAGATGTTGATAAAGACCACGGATTCCTTAATGGAGAAAAGGTGGAGGTAGTGGAAGAACTGGAAGCTGGATTAAAAGGTGCAAATGGACTCGAATGGGTCCACGGAGAAAAAGAAACATTTGAGGCAGTAGATTGCACTCTACTTCCAGTGCCACAAGAGTTTAACAATGATGTGTTTGGGGGAAATATATGGGAAATGAACTGCTGCTGTGGCTTCGAAAATGGGGTAGAATTTTCATTTGATAGAGAGTCAATCCCTGCTCTTTCCACTGCAAATGTACTTGGAAAATGGGAATAAACAGGTTGATTAACAGTTGATTGGTTAAATACTGGTGATATGAATGGCCTCGTTTTGTCGATGACACCAAACCCCTGTGTGCCGGAAACACCAAATGAAGAACCACATTTCTGACCTGCAAATTCACCCATGAAAGTATAAAAAAGTTAATGAAATACAAGGTGGATTTCTTTGTAATCTACAGATAAGAAAATGAGTTAAGGATACCTTTATCACCTAACTGGTAGTCCTCAAACCTCAACTCCTCCTGGCTTTTATGTTGATAACTCTGCATTCCACAAATGGATTGAATTCCTCCACCATCGAGAAATATGTTATCTATATCTGGAGTTGCAATGTATGATGCTATTCTACTTCCTTTCTGATTATTACCAACTGCGGACTTTCCAAAACCAGAGCCTGGAGCAAAGTACTTTCTTTTCCTGGTTAGAAAGTTTGATCTAAAGATTAAACACTCAGGATATTCAAAACTATAAAGTAGGAAAAAATGGTACTTAGTACTATTTAACAAAAGCTGAACATGGATTTCAGATCAATATATAGAGCATATAATAGCACATTGAATGGTATATAATCTTATATCAATCGGATCATCTAGATTACAGAACAAAACTCTCCCTCAAATTGTTGAATAATCTGGTCCAATACATGAGAAAATGGACAATAAAGCAAACCTTTGATCCCTGACATGGATACAGCTGGTTGGCCAAAGGAATAGGAATTAAAACTTGGGGTGCCAAAGTGTGAGTTGCTTGAAACACCAAATGAAGAAACTTTTAGAGGTCCAAATGCACAGAAGTCTGTGACATTGGAATCTCTGGGCCACAACAGAGGTTCATTAGCCACGCTGTTAACGTCATATTTCTTTCCAAATGTCTGTGAAGTGGATGAGCCCGGATATATGTTTTGTGATAGACCAGATATAGCATTTGTTGTTGTATTAAAGGCTAATGTTCCTGGAGATAGGAAAGCAGATTGAATTGATTTGCTAATCACCAATTAAAGACAGCTACAAGGCATCAATAGCTGGCACAAGATTGGTTCCATAAATAGAAACAATAACATTACCCACCATAAGAAATCACTGAGATATTGCAGTAATTACTAGTAACATATTTGGAGAAGAGTGCAGCTCAATGTGCATAGCTACTTTCACAAGGAGAAGATTTAGCTTTTCAACCAATTCCAAAGCCGCTTCTCTGCTCTAGAAAAGCATATATGATATCTCTCCTTTCATGAAATTGGCAGTATTAAATGTAGCATCTATATAAGTCATTCCTCACCTGGACCAGAGGCGAGAAATAAAGCTGTACTTAATCCATTTGGCAGAGAATTTATGCGGATAACAGATTCAAAGAGTGTCTGTTGATCATTCCCATAAAATAGCTTAAGTGGTCTTTCTTCCGAGTGTATTTGGATAGAGACCAAAGAATATGTTTAAAATTAACTTAACTGCAGGAAGATATGCACATATAAAGGTAGAAATAACATCTTTGAAGAAGCTTAATCTGAATCCACATAAGAGAACAAGTTAAGTATACCTTTATCACCTAACTGGTAGTCCTCAAACCTCAACTCCTCCTGGCTTTTATCTTTGTAAGTCAGCATTCCACAAATGGATTGAATTCGGGATCCTGTGATATCGTTATCAGGAGTTGCAGTATATGATGCTATTCTACTTCCTTTTTGATTAATGCCAAATGTTGACTTCCCAAAACCAGAGCTCTTGAAAAAAGGCGGTGTACTTCCTTTTCCTGGTTTGCAAATTTGATCAAGATTGAACACTTGAGCTATCAAAAAGTATGAAGTAGAAATAAAGTACTTAGTAGTATTTAATAAAAGCTCAACAGGGATTTCAGATCAATATAGAGCATATAGATTACAGAACAAAATTCTCCCTCGAAATGTTGATTAATCTACTCCAATACATGAGAAAATGGACAGTAAAGTTAACCTTTGCTCCCTGAAATGGATACTGCTGGTTGGCCAAAGGAGTATGAATCAAGTCTTGGGGTACCAAAGTGTGAGTTGCTTGAAACACCATATGCAGGACCTCTTGGATATCCAAGTATGGAGGAGTCTGAGACATTGACATCCCTGGACCACACCAGAGGTCCATTGGCCACACTATTAAAGTCATATTTCTTTCCAAATGTCGGTAAAGTGGACGAGCCCATAGATACGTTTTGTGTTTGACCAGATGTAGCATTCGTTGCTGCATTAAAGTCTAATGGTCCTGCAGTTAGGAAAGCAAATTGAATTGATTTTCTAGTCACTAATTAAAGACAACTACAAGCATGAATAGCTGGCAGAAGATCGGTTTTAGAAATTGTAAGCAATAACACTACCACCATAAGAAATCTCACTACTGAGGTAAGCAGTTATTACTAACATTTTTTTAGAAGAGTAGAGCTCAATAAGCATAGCTACTTCCACAAGGAGCAAATTTAGCTTTTCGACCAATTTCAAAGCCGCCTTGCTTCTCTAGAAAAGTAATTATGATATCTCTCTCCTTTTATGAAAACAGATTCTTGTTATCAAGAATCGTAATCTACGACATGCCTCTTTTCTTGGATCCATGTTACATGGATTGTTGAAACTGATTTCAACTACATTGATTCATATGCTTATGTAGTAATGTATCAACCTGGTACGTAATCTATGCGTACTAACTAATACCAAGAAAGTACTCACGGGATAAAAGTGTTGTCAATATATAGAAATAAATATATAATGGATTTAGAGAACAGGATATTAAATCACAAAGAAAAAGGAAGAAGAAGAGAGCAACATTCCCAGATTAGGTTATCAAGATTCAAGAATGCAAGGAAGTGGAGAAACTAAAACTTGTGTTGTCAATACAGTTTCAAGAATCAGCATATAAACTATTTATCAACTAAGAACCAATATGGAAGACCCACAGAGAAAGCATAAACAAGGAACCAAGAAAAAGGAAGAAGAAGAAGAGAGCAACATTCCCAGAATCAGCTATCAAGATTCAAGAATGCAAGAAAGTGGAAAAATTGAAAACTGTGTTGTCAACGTATATGAGAACAAATTCTTCTTCTCAAGAATAATGTATGTGGAGATTGGACCGACATAAACTATCACGTAACCGGAACCAACATGTAAGTAATCAAAGAAAATTTATGAAAACTCATAAACACAGGACACAGTGCATCAAAAGGCCTTGTTAGCGGAAACGTGAAACTAAAGAACAAGGAAGAACAACAATATTTAACGTGGTTCGGATCAAAATGATCCTACGTCCACCAAAGAACAACTGCACCAATATTTATTTCACTCTACAAAGAATACAAGTGAAATACTACAAGAGAGAGAACACAAATGCCTTAGAAGGTGAGAAGGCAAGTGAGAGGATGATTTGAAAATGAATTAAGAGCTACCTATTTATAGGAATAAATTCATCCTATTGATGTCATCCATGACATCACTATGTGTCAAAATTGTCAAGGTTAAGATAGCAAACCATTTTATGGTTTGCCTAACTTTCACCTACCAAGATACAATCTTTGACTTGTATTTTGTACTAATTATCTTCCTACCAAATATTCATATTAATTCATCTTCCATTTAGTTTGATTCCACAAGAACCAAAACCAACTCTTTCAATCTCCACCTTGGTTTGTGTTCCAAGCATGCGTATAAACAACTCCGGCCAAAACTTCTAAGCTTACTGGGCAATCCCATTGTAAGAAACAAGAAGAATCAAACCTTTGTTGAACAAACCAGCTCCACCTAGCAGTTGTTCTCTTTTCTAGATAACTCCACAGAAACTTTACAAGGATCAAGTATAGAGGATTCATCAAAGGTAACATCTCTACTAACTACAAATTTGAGTAAAGACAAACACCATAGTTTGTACCCTTTTACTCCATCTACATACCCTACGAATATGGCCTTTTTAGCCCTTGGTTCAAGCTTACCTTCATTAACATGATAATAAGCTGGACACCCAAATATCCGCAAGTATGAATAGTTAGAGGGTTCACCTGACCAGACCTCATTCGGAGTCTTAAAGTCAATCGCTGATGCTGGAGATCGATTGACAATATGAGAAGCAGTATGAACTGCTTCAGCCCAAAATACTTTGGACATCTTAGCTTGTAAGAGCATACAACGAGCCTTCTCAAGAAGAGTTTTGTTCATTCTCTCGGCAACTCCATTCTGCTGTGGTGTGTGCCTGACCGTCTTATGCCTTGCGATCCCATGAACCTTGCAGAAATCATTGAACTCTTCACTGCAAAACTCCAAGCCATTGTCCGTGCGAAGATACTTGATTTTCCTCTCCATTTGATTTTCAACCAAAATCTTCCACTCTTTAAATGCTTCAAAAGCATCACCTTTTGTCTTCAGGATACGCACCCAAACCTTTCGTGAAAAATCATCAATGAATGTGAGAAGATACCTCTTTCCTCCCTTCGATGGAAGCTTAGAGGGACCCTATAAATCTGAATGGATGTAGTCTAGCACCCCTCCCGTCTTGTGCTTGCCAGTGCTGAAGCTGACCTTTTTCTGCTTCCCTAAGACGCAGTGCTCACAAAATTCAAGTGTGCTGATCTTCTCACTATTTAAAAGGTTGCGGTTGCTCAACATCTCCAATCCTCGTGCGCTCATATGGCCTAGTCTCATGTGCCATAATTTTGCCTTGTCATCATTAGATAACTGCACTGTAGATGCATTTACAGAGCCAATAATGGTGCTTCCCGCAAGTGTGTAGAGGCCATCCTCCAGCTTGGCCTTCAACATGACTAAAGACCCTTTAGTCACTTTCATAGTTCCTCCTTCACTCATGTACTTATAGCCTTGTTTATCTAAAGTACCCAGGGAGATCAAATTCTTCTTTAGATCAGGAACATGACGGACTTCTGTAATAGTCCTCACGATTCCATCATGGCAGCGAACATGAACTGAACCAATGCCAACTATTTTACAAGTTGCATTATTGCCCATTAATACAGTTCCTCTACTTGTTTCATAGCTGCTGAACCAATCTTTTCGGAATGTCATATGCAGAGTACAACCAGAGTCTAAGACCCATTTGTTGTCATAGACTCCACTATTGCATGATGTTGTTAGTACATAATCATTATCATTATCATGTACTTGCTCAACAATGGATGCGCTCGCCTTTTCTTTGGACTTCGACATAGGGCAATCTCGTTCAAAGTGCCCCTTCTTGTGACAGCCCCAACATTCCGCATTCTTTTTGTTCACACGAGACTTTGATCTGTACTTTGATTTGCTCCTTCCCTGTTGGCTAGTACGACCTCTTACAAAGAGTCCACTAGCTTCGTCACTTTTGTCTCCTTCAAAATGCATCCGCACATCACAAGAGTTTAGTGCTTGCCGCACTTGCTCAAGTTTAATAGGTTGTTTGCTATACATCATTGAATTCTCAATATCACGATATTTTGAAGTCAATGAAAATAGCAAAGAACATGCAAGCGTCTCCTCGTCCTTTTTAATTCCAGCAGTTTGTAGGTCCATCACAAGTTTATTGAACGCATCTAGATGGTCTTGCAACAAAGTACCTGAATCCATCTTAAATGTATGAAGACGCCGTTGTAACAACATCCTTGTTGTCACTGACTGGTCCTGGTAAAGCCCTTCCAGCTTTTCCCATAACTCTTTGGCCGTCTCTTCGGTACTTGTACTCACTTCACAAAGTACGTTAGGTGCAAGGGACAGTTGGATTGCACTCAATGCATCTCCTTCAATCTTTTCCTTGTCGGAATCCGATATCTTATCGGGGTACTTTCCGTCAATAGCATGGATTGAACCTTCCCTCCGCAGTAACGCTATCATCTGGATTTTCCAGATATTGAAGTTGTTGCGCCCACTAAATCTATCAATTTCAAACTTCATGGAACTCATTCTTTTACTTGTTCTTCCTTTTCTACTATAATGTATTTGGAACTACAGAAAACCAAAGTAATCCTTTTCTGATGTGGAAGTTCAGACTGTGCTGCAACCACAGAGCATACTCAGACAGAACCTTGGCTCTGATACCAATTGTTAGCGGAAACGTGAAACTAAAGAACAAGGAAGAACAACAATATTTAACGTGGTTCGGATCAAAATGATCCTACGTCCACCAAAGAACAACTACACCAATATTTATTTCACTCTACAAAGAATACAAGTGAAATACTACAAGAGAGAGAACACAAATGCCTTAGAAGGTGAGAAGGCAAGTGAGAGGATGATTTGAAAATGAATTAAGAGCTACCTATTTATAGGAATAAATTCATCCTATTGATGTCATCCATGACATCACTATGTGTCAAAATTGTCAAGGTTAAGATAGCAAACCATTTTATGGTTTGCCTAACTTTCACCTACCAAGATACAATCTTTGACTTGTATTTTGTACTAATTATCTTCCTACCAAATATTCATATTAATTCATCTTCCATTTAGTTTGATTCCACAAGAACCAAAACCAACTCTTTCAGGCCTAAAGAATGAAATTTTACTCAACTCACATGTAAGTAATCAAGAAAATTTAGGAAAACTCTTGAACACAGGACACAATGCATCAAAAGGCCTAAAGAATGAAATTCTACTCACTACATGTAAGTAATCAAGAAAATTTAGGAGAACTCATAACACAGGACACAATGCATCAAAAAGGCCTAAAGAATGAAATTTTACTCACTTGTAGCTACGTGTTTGAGACAGAGAAAACAAAGAAGAAGAGTCCTTTTTGATTGTCAGAGTGTTTTGGAATATATATAGAGAAGAAGAAAGGTTGCATAATCTATATATGTCATTCCTCACCTGAACCACAGGCGATAAATAAAGCTATACTTAATCCATTTGGCAGAGAATTTATGCGGATAACAGATTCAAAGAGTGTCTGTTGATCATTCTCATAAAATAGCTTAAGTGGTCTTTCTTCCGAGTGTATTTGGATAGAGATCAAAGAATTTGTTTAAAATTAACTTAACTGCAGGAAGATATGCACATATAAAGGTAGAAATAACATCTTTGAAGAAGCTTAATCTGAATCCACATAAGAGAACAAGTTAAGTATACCTTTATCACCTAACTGGTAGTCCTCAAACCTCAACTCCTCCTGGCTTTTATCTTTGTAAGTCAGCATTCCACAAATGGATTGAATTCGGGATCCTGTGATATCGTTATCAGGAGTTGCAGTATATGATGCTATTCTACTTCCTTTTTGATTAATGCCAAATGTTGACTTCCCAAAACCAGAGCTCTTGAAAAAAGGCGGTGTACTTCCTTTTCCTGGATTGCAAATTTAATCAAGATTGAACAGTTACAATATCCAAAAATATGAAGTAGGAATAAATAGTACTCAGTAGTATTTAATAAAAGCTCAGCAGGGATTTCATATCAATACAGACCATATAGATTACAGAACAAAATTCTCCCTCAAAATGTTGATTGATCTGCTCCAATACATGAGAAAAATGGACAATAGAGTTCACCTTTGCTCCCTGACGTAGATACTTCCGGTTGGCCAAAGGAGTATGAATCAAGTCTTGGGGTGCCAAAGTGTGAGTTGCTTGAAACACCAAATGCAGGACCTCTTGGATATCCAACTATGGAGGAGTCTGAGACACTGACATCCCTGGAGCCCACCAAAAGTTCATTTGCCACACTATTAAAGTCATATTTCTTTCCAAACGTCGGTAAAGTGGACGAGCCCATAGATACGTTTTGTGTTTGACCAGATGTAGCATTCGTTGCTGCACTAAAGTCTAATGGTCCTGCAGTTAGGAAAGCAACTTGAATTGATTTTCTAGTCACTAATTAAAGACTACTGCAAGCATGAATAGCTGGCACAAGACCGGTTTTAAAAATTGTAAGCAATAACACTACCCACCATAAGAAATCTCACTACTTAGGTATTGCAGTTATTACTAACAAATTTTTTTAGAAGAGTAGAGCTCAATAAGCATAGCTACTTCGACAAGGAGCAAATTTAGCTTTCAACCAATTCCAAAGCCGCTTTGCTTCTCTAGAAAAGTAAATATGATATCTCTCTCCTTTTATGAAAACAGATTCTTGTTATCAAGAATTGTAATCTACGTCATGGATTGTTGAACCTGATTTCAACTACTTTGATTCATATGCTTATGTAGTAATGCATCAATCTGGTACGTAGTCTATGTGTACTAACTAATACCAAGAACGTACTCTTGGGATAAAAGGGTTGTCAATATATAGAAACGGATCTATAGTGGATTTAGAGAGCGGGAAATTAAACACATAAACAATATAAGAACTAATATGCAAGAATCACATAAATAGGGAACCAAGAAAAAGGAAGACGAAGAGAGCAACATTCCCAGATTAAGTTATCACGATTCAAAAATGCAAGAAAGTGGAGAAATTAAAACTTGTGTTGTCAATACAGTTTCAAGAATCAGCATATAAACTATTAATCAACTAACTAAGACCAATATGGAAGACCCACAGAGAAAGCATAAACAAGGAACCAAGAAAAAGGAAGAGAAGAATGCAAGAAAGTGGAAAAATTCTTCTTTTCAAGAATAATGTATAAACTATTACGTAACTGGAACCAACATGCAAGTAATCAAAGAAAATTTGCGAAAACTCATAAACACAGGACGCCGTGCATTAAAGGCCTAAAGAATGAAATTTTACTCAACTCACATGTAAGAAATCAAGAAAATTTAGGAAAACTCTTAAACACAGGATACAATGCATCAAAAGGCCTAAAGAATGAAATTTTACTCACTTACATGTAAGTAATCAAGAAAATTTAGGAGAACTCATAAACACAGGACATAATGCATCAAAAGGCCTAAAGATTGAAATTTTACTCACTTGTAGCGGTGAATAGCGATATGCTTTGAGACAGAGAAAACAAGGAAGAAGAGTCCTTTTTGATCGTCAAAGTGTTTTGTTTGGAATAGAGAGAGAGAGAGAGAGAAGAAGAAAGGTTGCATAATCTCTACGCAGATATCAAACCGTAAGCGTATTTGCTTGGGTTTAAGCTAATATCCCTTTCAGCTTACTGTTTAAGCTAATATTCTTCTCGTATATTAATTAAAAAATAATTAAAAACACATTTTTCTTTTCTCAACTATTAATAAACCAAAAGCTCAAACCCAATATAATATATTATTTTAGTTACTTTAATTTGTACGTCACAGATAAAACAATTTTAAATCTAAATAATATATTATGCAGGAAGAAGAAAATCTCAAATTTAACTTACAAGATTATCAAAAAATAAGAAAAATGGTGTGATATATTCCTAAACTTTGAGAATGAAAATTGATATATTCTCGTTAAAAATATTACTCACATATAACTCCATCGTTACACAAATGAACTAGGATAATTTTTCATCGAACGAAAGTGAAGAAATTAATTTAAAATTATTTTTTTAATTATTTTTTAAATCATGTAATCATATTCGATCCTTCTAAAACAAAGTTTTAGGGGTATACATAATTGATCCTTCTTACACTAGAGTATACCTTTTTTGAACTTCTTTGATTTAAGGATTAATTTCAATCAATAGATCTATTTGGTAATCATAAATTACATTTTTTATTTTTGCTTCACTATTTTATTCGTATAAAAAACAAATCTTTTCAGCAATAAAACTTTATAAAATTACTTGAGATATTGTAGCGAACCACATAAAATCCTAAAGTTTCTATACTATTGAAAAAAAAAACCAAAATTTTAAATTTACAAAACAGGACGAAGAAATAATTTATATCATATAAGAGGGATATAGTACACATTAAAAATATTAATTACTAATTTATTGGCCTATCACATCTTTAGAAAATTATTTGAAAGTTCATGTTTGAAAGACTACTCCACATTATATCATATAGGAAAAACCTTTTTGGTCGAAAATTTGGCCAGAATTTGAGTAGAATGATATTTCATCTATATTATTTTATCTTTTTGAATATTTTTATTTTTTTAACTTTAATATCTTTTAATTAAAAAATGAAAAAAGGATCAGTTTATTTTAAAATAAAAAAGTTATTATAGATTTTTTAAATTTCTAGCCAAGTTTTCTGGTCATTTAGCTAATACCTTATCATATCATATTATATATATATATATAAGAGAATCGTAGGCCTCCGCCTACGTGACGTCATCACAAACCAGGATTTCCTTTTAAATTTATTAATTTTCAAAACTAGCCTTCCCCTTTCACGATACGTTGTGACTTTTATGAAGGATTGCGACTTTAGTGAAAAATCGTGACTTTTATGAAGAATTGTGACCTTTCTGAAGGGTTGTAACTTTTTCAAAGAATTATGACCTTTCCGATAAATTACAATAAACATTTGTTGACAGTGCCCTTTGTTGTCTATAAGTAGAGGAATTTCCTCTCATTTAAGAACAACGAAAATTCTAACTTTTTCTTCTGCACAAATAAATATTCGTGTACTTTGCTTCTGTTGAGTGACGTACTACACCATTGTATTTGTATCAATACATTGGTGAATATAATCGTTCTATCATGAGAGGATCTATTCCTTTAAACCTCGGGTACTAGAGAAGAATAATTTCCTAAAGAAAGCACTGTGCATTCAGTTGACTCAATTTTTTTCTTTCTGTTTCATTCTATTGTTACAGATCCTGGTATGTCTTTTTACAGTCATTAGTTTACGCTTATGTTGTTAATATAACACTTTAAGATTTCGGGGGAATGTTTTTTAACATAAAATGTTATTGACAATGTAGAGTATGTATAAAAAAAAAGGATATTATTGAATATCATATGTAAGCTTAATAAAAGAGTTCAGTCCCGTGCGAAACACAATTAATTTACCTAGTATATATACAAAAGAGAATCATAGGCCCACCTATGTGGCGCCACCACAAACCAAGATCCAATATTAATTTATTTATTTACAAAATTAGTCTTCCCCTTTTTTGAAAAGTTGTGATTTTTATGAAAAATTGTGACTTTTATTAAGAATTGTGCCATTTTTGAAGGATTGTAACTTTTTAAAAGAGTTGTAACCTTTCCGATAAGTCACATAAATATTTGTTCACACTACCCTTTGTTTTCTATAAATAAAGGGATTTCCTCTGATTTTAGAACAACGAAAAATCTGAACTTATCTTCTTCTGCACAATTAGATATTGTTTTTGTATCAATACACTGGTGATAGAATTATTTTATCCTGAGAGGATCTATTCCTAGAAACATCGGGTACTAGAGGAAAATAATTTTCTTAAGGGGACACTGTGCATTCAATGGACTCGATTTTTTTCCTTGTTGTTTCATTCTATTGTTACAAATCCTGGTATGTTTGTTATAAACTTTGTTGTTTATGTTTCTGCAAAGTAATTCTTATAAGTATTTGTTAGTACAGATTAAATAACACACGTTAATTGAGTATCCACGCAAGTTTTCTTTACTGAAATTGTAATTTCATATTGAACTTCATCACTCTGATATGTTGATTTTTAAAAAACATCCAAATAAACTAATAATTTTATGTAATATTTTCCCTTTCAAGTATATACAAATAAGTTGAATTATTGTCCCATATGATACATTCTCCCTTTAATTTTTCATTTTAATAATTACTTATGATGCATTTAAATGGGGATCTTTAAAATGATATTTGTAAAGCAAACAGTAGGGCTAAACTTTCTACACGTTAAAATACATGTTTACTTTTTTTAGTCTTTTAAAATTTATCTATCCCTTTGCCAACGATTATTTATTTATTAGAAAATTTAATATCTCCGGTTGATTTTCATTTGATTTCCTAAGAAATAAGAATATCAAATAGTAACACTTCTTCGAAGCAAAATGATAAATTATAAAATCAAATTAAAGATGATTGATTGAAGGATAAATGATAAGATGTTACAGTTATCATCTTCCTTTACATTACTAATGTTTGTTACTACGTAATTTTATAGGTAAGATAATGTTTTAATTTTAGTGTTATTTTATAAATTTCTGTGCGAGACGCGAGTGATTTTACTAGTTCCATATAAGACAGAAAATACATGAAAACTAACACGTGTGACAGATGAGCTTTCAGCATTTCTGTACATTGATGTCTAAAATCTGTGATGTGGCTATAAGCACAAAAGAAGTAAATCTATTTAAAACTTCGAAAGAAATCCAGCAATAAATACTTGGATCAATGGGAACCAAAGTGAGCAAATTGTAAAAATATATCAGTTGGAGGACATCTTTACAATTCAAACATTTGGTTATGCCAAGAAACAAATTCTGCATTCGCTATAATGTTCTCTTAATATGCGTATCTCTGTACTTGTTGACCATTGGTCCATCTCTGTACTCCTTCCCAGTCGATTTTTTGATGCATCTGACATTAAGGAGAGTCATCTCAGCTGGCTTGTTGAGGCCTTGTACAACTGGAGGCTTCTTGCTCTCATGCATATAAATGATCACCTCACGAGTCACGATGATTGAACTGGACAGCAGAATCAAGATCAAGCTTCGCCACATCCGTTTTTCCCAAGAACTTGATCATTCCATACCCATGTCTTCCTACCACCAAGTCCTTCACGTGGCGCAACAAAAAACCAGCTTCTTCCTTCTCCTTTGATAGTAACACTCCTCTATAGTAATCAGCACATTGGAGCTTCGGCATTATGCCATCCACCTCATATTCATGGACACAATTATCATAATGCATCTCTTCAGGCACTAAATTGGGCTTATCACCAGCTTTGTCTCCGTCATGCATCTCTAGACTTTTCACAGACAAGGGAATTATGCAATTATATAGCAAGTCAACTTTTATATCCTTAGATATACTCAAATTGATAACAGATAATAATCTTTCCACTGTCCAAAGTCTTTTAATGAATCATCCCGTGAAGCTACTTGGTTTTAATTTGAACTATTAGAGATTACAGGCTTTGAGCTTACGGAACTGGGATCTTAAGGAGCAGTTTAGCCATAAAATGGTAGATATCCCGTAAACATTATATGTGATGTGTTCCCATTCCCTTACTATGATAATTAATTAATGCATCTATTAGAAAAAAAATTTACTGTCCAGAGAATTATGCTTCATTTGAGACTTCTTTAGCGGGGCAGGACGAATCCAGTCCCTTGGATTTTCTCCCGGAATGATGACGACTTCTGTCCTCAGTATGCCAAGTGTTCTCTTTATCCAAGAAAAACGGACCTACATAAACAAATACCATATTTTTACTTGGATTAGATGAAAGATTCCTGTATTTTTTCACCAGGAAGATACCAATACTTGCAATTTTTGCATATGATCTAGTGTTTCCTTATTTAACTTTACCTTTTGGTCCATCAACCCACAAAGCATGCCACGAGCTACTAAACAAGTCTCAAATAAGATCATAGTTCTCAACTTTGTTTTATCACCTGTAGATTTGTATTTCTGAGGTGACAACCTACGCTAACTTAGAGATGGATGTCAAATTATCAAAGAGGATCGTCATCTGACCGGAGCAGGGTTGTAAAAAATCTGCAACCAACAACAGCCTACAACTTTTGTTTTCATTATAGCCTACAACTTTTGTTTTCAGGTTAAACATAAACAGTATGAGTTTAACTAAAAAAGTGAAGCTATAAAAACATAATCATGCCTGATACTTTTGAAGAGTTTGTTTGGAACTTGGACAACTATATTGATATTAATTAATAAAAAACCTACTTGATGCAGTAAAACCAAACAAATACCAAGCCAAAGGCCAGCAACTAGACACAGTTACATCTATCTTGACAGGAAGCATCAACAATAACAGCATAATAAAGGTATAAATAAATCTTTCGTTCAAGGTGCATCACATTTATAGCAATAGTAATGAGGCATCCCAGTACATCAAGTAACTGCTAGTGAGTAAGCTACTTGGTTTGACCAGTGAACACATCCAGGAGCAACATTAATCATAATTAGTTGTTCAGAAATGTGAGTAAATTAGAAATTCCATATTGGATGGATGTTGCCAGATTCGGGTGCTCAATTCAGATTTGGACTGAAGGTTGTGTTTTCAGCAGGAGGCATAATTAGTGATGGCTTCATTTGGAAAGTAAAATATGTCAAGGTATAGCTGGTGCATAAGAAAGTACATATAGAAGGATCACAGAGGCAAGAAAAAGAAGAAACAGAAGAAGAATAAAATTATCGGGTTTAAAAGGGGACCGTGGAATAATAGAGTTAATAACTTTGATGGTCACTCAACTATCCACTCTTTGCCCATAAAGTCACTCAACTTTCATTCTCAACTCAAAAGTCACTCAACTATGTCTAAAGTCACTCAACATATTTAATTATTTTTTTCACTAAAATTTTCTGACATGAAATTTTTATTTTTTATCAAAATTTTCATAACCATATACATATCCATTTAAACCATTTAAGACCCGCCCCATTTAATTCGACCAGCTAAAAAGTCATCAACCATCACTTAGAGTATGTGCGAATCGCTGCAGTTAGAAGAAAATCTAATCTTAACTTATTGTTAGCACCTTTTGAGTCCACCAATGGTTTACATAAGGAAGATTTAAGGGAATTAGAAAGTAGATTACTTCAGCTTATAAGTTTTTTATTTTTTTATTTTTGTATAGCAGTGTTTGCAGTAGATTAATACAGCGTTTTAGTTATTTATTTTTCCTACTTCTATGTAGCAGTTTTTGCAGTAAGGAGGTTATTCCTCCACTTTCTCATTTCAGTTGTAGTAGGAAGTTACTTCCTTGTTTTTAGATGGGTGCTTATCCACTAGTGTTGTATTTAGTGTTGTTTGAATTCAGTGAAATGATAAGCAGAAAATTATTCAAGTCTTTGAGTACTTCAAACTCAAGAGATTGCATGTTCTCTATTAAAGAACCAGCACCATAGGTAGAAAAAAGAAAACTTCAGATTTTATCTTCCAGCGTCCCGTAACTAGATCCATAAAGGAGGACCATAACAACTTGGTATCAGAGACGAGAGTTATGGGAGACTAAATTCAACATCAACTAGCACCATTAGTGAACTTGTTCCACGAAGAACATGAAGCCAATTTGGCCAGACAGGAAGCAATAAATGCTTGTTTGAATGCACTCGCAAAGAATTTAGAGAATTCTTAGGTCGATTTTGATTCAACTGAACATATTAGTCAAAACTATGGTTGGAAGGGTAAAAACAGAGTGGCAAGAGGGTCGGGATCAGAAACAGGTGGAAGTTTCATCATTCCTCGACATACAAAACTGGATTTCCCATGATTTAATGGCCAAGAGGACCCTTTGGGATGGTTGAACAAGTGTGAACACTTCTTTCGACACCAACAAACTCTGGAAAAAGAAAAGGTTGGAATTGCTTCTTTCCATTTGGAGGGCAATGCACAACTTTGGTTTCTTCAATTGGAGACAGATCTGCCTCAATTGTATTGGGATGACTTCAAACGTCATTGTAACCTTCGTTTTGGGCCACCGATCAGAAGTCAAAAATTGGGAGAATTGGCTAAGCTACGCCAGATCGGGTCTGTGGCAGATTACCAAGAAACATTTGAGCAGTTAATTTCGCGGGCTGGTACACTTACGCAGTCACAAAAAAATTGAACTTTATATCAGTTGTCATATTGATCATGTAGCAATTGAGGTTGAGTTGCATAATCCTCCAAATTTGGCTACGGCGATGAGTTTCTCCCGACTTAATGAACACAAGGAACAACCCATTTGTTCACAATTGTTAGATGCTTGCAAATCAAAGACAGACTTCTCACCTCAACAACATGTCAAATTTGTGAAGAAACTGACCAGATCTGAAATGGAGGAAAGACGACTTAAAGGATTTTGTTTCAACTGTGATGAACCATTCACTCGAGGTCATCAGTGCAAAAAGTTATTTTGGATTGACTCTATATACGATAAGGAAGAATTTGTTGGAAAAAGGGGAAAATACAAATACTTTCCGTACTTAGCGCTTGTGGGCAAACGCGATTTGAAGAGAAAAGTAATGTTAGCACCTTTTGAGTCCACCAATGGTTACAGATGGAAGATTTAAGGGAATTAGAAAGTTGATTACTTCAGCTTATAAGTTATTTATTTATTTCTATATAGCAGTGTTTGCAGTAGATAATTACAACTTTTTAGTTATTTATTTTTCCTATTTCTATGTAGCAGTTTTTGCAATAAGGAGGTTATTCCTCCACTTTCTCATTTCAATTGTAGTTGGAAGTTACTTCCTTGTTTTTAGATGGGTGGTTATCCACTAGTGTTGTATTTAGTGTTGTTTGCATTCAGTGAAATGATAAGCAAAAAATTATTCAAGTCTTTGAGTACTTCAAACTCAAGAGATTGCAGGTTCTCTGACCATAACACCTATATTATAGATTCAACTGAAAGCAATACACATAGTATAAATGGATTTATGAATCTATAATATAGGTTAAGAGTGAATGACGACTTTTTAATGATTTAGCTGGTCGGATTAAATAGGTCAGGTCATTAAATGGATATATATTTGGTTCTTAAAATTTTGATTAAAAATAAAAGTCCCATGTCAGAAAATTTTAATGAAAAAATAATTAAATATGTTGAGTGACTTTATGTGCAAAGCAGGCATAATTGAGTGACTAAGAATGAAAATTGAGTGACTTTCTGTGAAAAGAGTTGATAGTTGAGTGACCATCAAAGTTATTAACTCCAGAAAATTTCAATGAAAAAAATAATTAAATATGTCGAGTGACTTTATGTGCAAAGCAGGCATAATTGAGTGACTTTTGAGTTAAGAATGAAAGTTGAGTGACTTTCTGTGAAAAGAGTTGATAGTTGAGTGACCATCAAAGTTATTTACTCTGGAATAATAACTGAGCCCGCGGAAATAAAAAGAACGCAGGAAAGGCTAGAAGTCAAACAATAGATAGTTAAGTTTCATACTCACTGTTGGCCATTGATACTTGACTGCTGACCAACTCCTTGTCCAATTTCTGAGCAACTATAACCTTCTATCAGGAAATAGGTGTCGGGAGGATTAGTTACTATGGATTATAATTCAACATACTATCAACTTTAAAAAGAGCAAGACATACTGCACTAAGTGTACCTGTTGACGAGTGAGAAGCGTTGGTTGTTGGAAGTGTTGCTCCAACTTTAGGAGTCACTTCTGGCTGAAGAGGACCAAAGAACAGAGTCTGCAAGAGTAGCAACAACTTAGATGTACAACACCACAATAGAAGTGCTACACCAATTTCATAGACCAGAACGTGCCTTTTATATTATTTTATGACAGAAAGCAAATGGCAGAGATATATAAATGAGATCTAATTGCGTATACATTCAGAAAGAATTACGATATTTTTACTCACAACAAGTGAAGTGCTTGAAACATTCAAAGTCCTGGTGGAGTAGGCTGTGACTGCTTTAGGCAATTCAAACATAATGTAGATTGCGGAGCGCCTCTTTAGTTAAAACAGGAGTGGGAGAAAAAGAGTTCTTCCGATCAAAATCAAGGTCTGATGGTTTTGTTAACAAAGGAGATAAAGGGACAGATGTTGAAAAGGCCCATGGATTCCTTAATGAAGAAAAAGTGGAGTTAGTGGAAGAATTGGAAGCTGGTTTTAAAGGTGCAAGCAGCCTTGAATGGATCCATGGAGAAAAAGAAACATATGAGTTAGTAGATTCCCCTCTACTTCCAGTGCCACAAGAGTTTAACAATAACGTCTTGGGGAGAAATATATGGGTAATGACCGCTGTGACTTCGGAAAATGGGGTAGATGCAGTTGCTGTAGAATTTTCATTTGATAGAGAGTCAACCCCTACTCTTTCCACTGCAAATGTACTTGGATAATGGGAATAAAAATGTTGATCAACAGTTGATTGTTTAACAACTGGTGATATGAAAGGCTCGTGTTGTTGATGACACCAAATCCCTGTGACAGAAACAGCAAATGAAGAACCACATTTCTGACCTGCAAATTCACCCATGAAATATAAAAAAGTTAATGAAATACAAAGTAGATTTCCTTGTCATCTAAAGATAAGGGAAACAAGTTACTGATACCTTTACCGCCTAACTGGTACTCCTCAAACCTCAAAACTCCTCCTGGGTCTCCAATCCGCAGATGGATTGAATGTTTTCACCACCAGGTCGTGCATTATCTTCCTTTGGAGTTGCAATGTATGATGCTGTTCTACTTCCTTTCTGAGCAATACCAAATGCAGATTTTCCAAAAACAGAGGTCTTGAGTAAAGGTGCTGTACTTCCTTTTCCTGGTTTGCAAATTTCATTTAAGATTGAATATTAGGATATCCAAAAATATGAAGTAGGAACAAAATAGTACATTAGTAATAATATAAAAAAAGCTCAACATGGATTTCAGCTCAATATAGAGCATATAGTAATGCACAAGAACTATATACAATCTATCAATCCGATCATTTAGATTACAGAAAAAAATTCTCCCACAAAATATTGAATAATCTGCTCCAATACATGAGAAAATGGACAAAGAAGTAAACTTTTGCTCCCTGACATGGATACTGCTGGTTGTGCAAAGGAAAAGTAATCAAATCTTGGGGTGCCAAAGTGTGAGTTTCTTGAAACACCAAATCAAGGAGCTTTTAGAGAGATCACAAAACATAGGTTCATTGGCCACGCTATAATTGTCCTATTTCTTTCCTAATGTTTGTTAAGTGGATGAGCCCGGAGATATCTTTTTTGTTTGACCAGATGTAGCATTCATTTCAGCATTAAAGGCATACATGGTCCTGCAGTTACGAAAGCAGATTGAATTGATTTTCTAATCACTAATTAGAGAAAACTACAAGCATCAATAAAGCTGGCACGAGATTGGTTCCAGAAATAGTAAGCAATAACATTACCCGTCTTAAATGATAAATCCCACTGAGATATTGTGGAAGTGATTTTTTAATGGTGAGGGTGATTTAAGAAGAGAGAAAAAAATATTTTTTTCTTGATTATGTAAAATACAACTTACTTTACTACATATAAGAAGGTTAAAAACATCAACAAAGTAGAGAATCGAACCCTTGTCAACTAACTGAATTACTTTTAAAGCTGCTTTGACTGTGAAACAAATTTAAAATTTAAACAACGCACTCTTCCAAAGGTTAGTACACCAAACCAATCTGTCATAACTCATAAATTGATTCCTACATTTGTTCATATAAATAAATAAAAACTACACCATCATTTTAATAAGCTTAAATATAACTCGCATAAACTAATCAGAAGTTCAGCTTAAAATCTATTGATTGGTGATGAGAAAGGAAGTTAAGGAGTTTGGTTGTTCCCAGAATTTGTGATCATGCTTTGTATTTCAGGTTGAGATAATCAGTCAAGTGTCAACTGTTTTAGTGATATTATTATCAATATTACCTCAAATAACATAAAGAAGTGGCATGAAAACTAAATATGTTGGACCTGTACTGAGCACATGCCATCTAGATAAAACATTAAGTAGGCTTTAGATCATGCAATTTGGAGCTAAAATTGGAAGACTACACATTTCATATAAGACAGAAAATCCTGAGAATGCTGCTCATGTAACAGAATCAACTGCCACAAATGAGCTTTTAGCATTTCTACATCTTGACGTACCAAGTTCTAAAATCTGTGATATGAAAATAAGCACACGAGAAGTAAATCTATGTAAGGACATATACAAACGAAATGTTTGACCACAGTTATAATTCCTCAAATCAATGTATGACACAAAATGGTTGACTATATATGCACTTATGCCGGCATCAAGGCAAGTACATAGTCCCGACAGAATGAATGAGAATATTTAGTTGGGACCTGAATGCATTCACTAATATGAGGATTCATAACTAATTACCCACCAACCAAGTACAAGTGCAATAAGAAAAGATCAAATGGAAATATAACTTACCACCAAACAAGTGCAATAAGAAAAGATTAAATGGAGATATAACTTACTGCAACCGGGAGCTCAAACATTAAAGAGATCCACAAATTAATGCATTAACTTTAAAAGAAATCCAGAGATTAACAACAGGGATCAACGGGAACCAAAGTGCGTAATAGGGTAGGACAAAATCGAAGTGGGCTAATTGTAAAAACTAGGATCAACGGGAACCTAAGTGCATAAAAGAGTAAGAGTTTTAGTGGGACAAAATCGAAGTGACCAAGTAGTAAAAATATATCAGTTAGAGGACATCTTAACAGTTCAAACATTTGGTTATTGCCACAATCAACCAAGAAAATTTGAACTCACAATTAGAAGTGTTATACCAGAAATTACCGCTTCCCATACACTGGATCAGAAGAAACTACTGTTCTCTTTATATGCATCCATTGGTCCATCACTGTACTCCTTCCCCTTCGATTTGTTGATGCATCTTACATTAAGGAGAGTTATCTCAGTTGGCTTGTTGAGGCCTTGTCCAACTGGAGGTTTCTTGCTCTCATCCATACAGGTAATCACCTCACAGCAGTTAAACTGGACAGCAGAATCAAGATCAAGCTTCCGAACATCTGTTTCTCCTAAGAACTTGATGCTTCCATACCCATGTCTTCCTACCACCAAGTCCTTCACGTGGCAACAAAAACTAGCTTCTTCCTTCTACTTTGATGTCAATTCCTCCATAGGAGTAACTGTGTAGTAATCAGCATGTTGGAGCTTCGGCATTATGCCATCCACATTCTTATCATCACCTTATTATAGTGCATCTCTTCAGGCTCTAACTTGGGCTTATCACTAACTTTGTTTCAGTCATGCATCCCTACATTTGAAACAGAAAAGGGAATTATGCAATTAAACAGCAAGTTAACTTTATATTACTAGATACGGTTAAATTAACAACGATTATCTTTCTAGTGTCCAAAGTCTTTTAACGAATCACCAATCCGTGAAGTTACTTTGTTTTAATTTGAACTATTAGAGATTCCGGGCTTTGAGCTTATGTATATGGGATCTTAAATGCAGCAGCCATAAAATGGTATATATTAGGTAATCCACTAAACATTGCATGTGATGGCCATTTCCTAACTATGATAGTTGATTTTTGCATCTATTAGAATTCAGCTGAACCAATAAGACAAGAGGAAGGCATGCATGCATAAGTGCATTAAAAAGAAAGCTTACCATCTGTAGAAGTATGTTGCGGAAGCCAAATATATATAGAGTGATAGAATCACAACTGCTATATCTAAATGTAGCTAATAAATAGTAAATGAGAAAACAACAAAAGGAACACCAAGAATTAACGAGGTTCGGCAAACTTTTGTTTTCTTTTGCCTAGTCCTCAGACACAACCAACCAATATTTATTTCACTCCAAAAGAGTACAAGTGAAATACTACAAGAGAGAAAGAAGAACAAATGCCTTAGGAGATGAGAAGACAAGTGAGAGGTGTGTTACAAATGAATTAGGAGCTACCTATTTATAGGAGTGAATTCTTCCTATTGATGTCATCCATGACATCACAATATGTCAAAATGTCAAGATTTACCTTGTGAAACCAATTTATTGTTCACCTAAATTTCACCTACAAAAGGTGTTATCTTTGACCTTTCTACCAATGAAGAATTATCCTCATAACTACCATATCTTCTCACTAATCCATTTTTGAATCTTGTCAAATTTAACAAATCTCCACCTTGGCAAGATTCTCCATTTTCAACTTTCTCTCAACAACAATTTTGATTGTGTCTTCAACCATAATCTTCAATGTTCAACAATGTTGATCAAGTTCAAACAATGTTGAAACTTGACCGCAGTCACCACTTTTGTCAACATATCGGCAGGATTATCCGTAGTATGAATTTTCTGCATTATGACTCCACCATCTTCTATGATCTCTCGTATGAAATGATATCGGACGTCAATGTGCTTCGTCCTTGCATGATAAACTTGGTTCTTTGCTAATTGAATAGCACTCTGACTATCACAAAATATTGTGATTCCTTCTTGTCCAATACCAAGTTCTCTAAGCAATCCTTGAAACCAAATTGCTTCCTTCGCAGCCTCTGTAATTGCCATGTACTCTGCCTCAGTGGTAGACAAAGCAACTGTTGACTGCAAAGTAGACTTCCAACTAACTGGTGCATTTGCAATAGTGAAAACATAACCAGTAGTTGATCTTCGTTTGTCCAAATCACCTGCATAATCTGAGTCACAATATCCAACAAGATATTGACTATCTTTCTGCTCAAAAACCAAACCAACATCTACAGTATTATGAATATACCGTAGAATCCATTTTACAGCCTGCCAATGATCCTTTCCAGGATTGTGCATGTACCTGCTTACAACTCCAACAGCGTGTGAAATATCTGGCCTTGTGCAAACCATTGCATACATCAAGCTACCAATAGCATTAGCGTATGGTACTCTTGACATATATTCTCGTTTAGCTTCACTCTTAAGTGACATAGCATCACTAAGCTTAAAATGAGGAGCAAGCGGAGTGCTAACCGACTTCGTTTTTTCATTCATACCGAATCGGTTTAGTACTCTCTTCAAATATTCTTTCTGAGATAAATAGAGTTTCTTTGAATGTCTATCTCTTTTTATCTCCATGCCAAGAATCCTCTTTGCCTCACCCAAATCCTTCATCTCAAACTCCTTTCTTAGTTGAATCTTTAGCTTCTCAATTTCCTCTTGACTTTTAGAAGCTATCAACATATCATCAACATATAGGAGAAGATATATAAAGGAATTATCTTCAAGCTTGCGCAAATACACACAATGATCGTATTTGCTTCTTATGTACCTTTGCTGCAACACAAACTTGTCAAATCGTTTGTACCATTGTCTAGAAGATTGTTTCAATCCGTACAATGATTTTTCAAGTTTGCACACCATATTTTCTTTTCCATCAACTTTGAATCCTTCTGGCTGAGTCATATAGATTTCCTCTTCCAAGTCTCCATGTAAAAAAGTTGTTTTTACATCCAACTGAACTAGTTCCAAATTCAACTGTGCTACCAAAGCCAACAAAACTCTAATGGAGGAGTGTTTCACAACTGGAGAAAATACCTCATTATAATCAATTCCCTCCTTTTGAGCATATCCTTTGGCCACCAATCTTGCTTTGTAGCGAACATTTTCTTGGTTAGGAAATCCCTCTTTCTTTGCAAATACCCATTTGCACCCAATTGCTTTCTTGCCCTCTGGGAGATTGGCCAATCTCCATGTATGATTCTGATGAAGAGATTGCATTTCTTCATCCATGGCATTCCTCCACTTATCTTTTTGTGAACTTTGGACTGCGTCTTTATAAGTGGTAGGAATGTCATCGGCTGCAATTGAGTTAGCACAAGCCACCATATCTGTGAGTCGAGCAGGTTTTATTATTGTCCTTTTTGGCTTGCTCGTTGCTATTGATTCAAGTTGTGGTTGAGGTTCTTGAGATGGAACCTCCTCTTCGACTGGCTCTCCTTCAAGAGGAAAATCTTCTGTTGTTTCCTCGTTTGATCCCTGTGTTGGGAAAATTATCTTTCCTTCAAACTCCACCTGCTTTGAAGCACCATCAATTTGTTTGGCTTCTTCAAGTGTTACCTTATTTGTCAAGGCAGATTCATCAAAGGTAACATCCCTGCTGAAAATAACTTTTCTTGTCTCTGGACACCATAAACGGTATCCTTTGACTCCAGAAGTAATTCCCATAAATAAAGCTTTCTTTGCTCTTGGGTCCAATTTTGACTCTCTTACATGATAATATGCAATTGAGCCAAATACATGTAAAGAACCATAATCTTCAGCAGGTTTTCCATACCATTTTTCAAATGGTGTCTTCCCACCAATAGCAGCAGATGGTAGACGATTAATGAGATGGCACGCATATGTTATTGCCTCAGCCCAAAATTCTTTGCCCAAGCCAGCATTGGACAACATACACCGAACTTTCTCCAGCAAAGTTCGGTTCATGCGTTCTGCCACTCCATTTTGTTGTGGTGTATTTCTGACGGTGAAATGTCTAACGATGCCATTTTCCTCACAAATTTTCTGAAAAAGATCATTTTTGTATTCTCCACCATTGTCTGTGCGAAGACACTTGATCTTTCTGCCACTTTGAGTTTCTATCATCGCCTTCCATTTGAGAAAAATTCCCAAAACTTCATCTTTTGTTTTCATCGTATACACCCACAATCTTCGAGAAAAGTCATCAACAAAGGTTACAAAATAGTGTTTACCACCTAATGAAGGTGTTTTGGAAGCACCCCAAACATCCGAATGAACATAATCCAAAATACCTTTAGTATTATGGATAGCTGTTCCAAATTTAACCCTTGTTTGCTTTCCCTTGATACAATGCTCACAAAACTCCAAGTTGCAAGTTTTTACTCCTTTTAGCAATCCTTGATCCGATAAAGTTTTCAAGGATTTCCCTCCAGCATGTCCCAAGCGCATATGCCACAGCTTGGTCATTTCTGCCTCCTTCTCGTCATTGGATGTTGTTGCCGCTGTCCCAATAACTGTACTACCTTGATAGTGGTACATGTTATTATTTCTTCGAATTGCCTTCATTACCACCAGTGCACCAGAGCATATTCTCATCACGCCATTATCTGCAATGACTTTGAACCCCTTTGATTCTAGGGCTCCTACAGAAATGAGATTTTTCTTCAAATCTGGTACATATCGAACATCTGTTAATGTTCTACTTAATCCATCATGGTTCCTTAATCGGATTGAACCA
The DNA here is from genome assembly GCA_016801875.1 of Solanum sitiens. Lineage (NCBI taxonomy): Eukaryota > Viridiplantae > Streptophyta > Magnoliopsida > Solanales > Solanaceae > Solanum > Solanum sitiens. Next base: position 14,687,376 of record JABWTJ010000001.1, read on the forward strand.
ACACCATATGCGGTAAGAGGATTATTGTTTGCAGTGTGAATAACTCCACATTCTCCTTCTTGTAAATCAATAAACCAGTCCCGATTGGGACACATATGATAACTACAAGCTGAGTCCATCAACCATACATCAGATGATTTGGATGGATCTGTTGTAACTAGTGAGTAATCGGAGTCATCACAATCAGCCACATTTGAATTCATGACAGCCTTCCCATTATTTGGTTTGGCTTTGCTATTCAACTTTGGGCAGTCTTTCTTCCAATGCCCTTTTTCTCGGCAAAAGGCACATTCATCTTTGCTGAGTCTCGATCTTGACTTGGATCTCCCTTTCTTCGTTCTCATATGATTTTGAGAACGACCTCTCGCAACCAGTGCTTCTGCTTCTCCGCCTTTTTGTTTTTCTCTCTTTCTTTGTTCATAACTGTATAAGGCAGAACAAACTTCTTTGAGAGATACTTCATCATTCCCATGCAGTAGAGTCGTTTCAAGATGCTCGAACTCATCGGGAAGTGAACTTAACAACATTAAGGCCATATCTCCATCCGTAAAAGTCACGTCCATATTCCGCAAATCTGTCGCCAACTTATTAAAGCTGGTGATATGATCATTCATTGTGCTACCAGGAATATAAGTGAAGCGTAACAGTCTTCTTTTCATGTAAAGTTTATTTTGACTGTTTTTCTTCAAGAATTTCTCCTCCAATGAATTCCATAATTTATTTGCAGATGTTTCCTTCGTGTATGGATACTTTTGTTCTCTTGCAAGGTAAGATCGAATGGTACCGCAAGCAACACGGTTGATAATCTTCCAATCTTCTTCTCCTACACCGTCTGGTTTCTTTTCTTCAATGGCAATATCTAGCCCTTGTTGAAAAAGAACATCAAGGACCTCGCCTTGCCACATTCCGAAATGTCCTGACCCGTCAAAAATTTCAACTGCAAATTTCGCATTTGACACAATTCTTGTCATAAGCGAAGATGCCAATGATGACGTATTATTGACACTTGATGTGGACTCATCATTTTTCTTGTCTCCCATTTTACTACAAATACTTTTACTAGCTAACAATGCAAAGACCAAAGTAAATCTTTTTCTGATGTGGAAGTTCAGACTATGCTGCAACCACAGAGCATACTCAGATAATACCTTGGCTCTGATACCAATTGTTGCGGAAGCCAAATATATATAGAGTGATAGAATCACAACTGCTATATCTAAATGTAGCTAATAAATAGTAAATGAGAAAACAACAAAAGGAACACCAAGAATTAACGAGGTTCGGCAAACTTTTGTTTTCTTTTGCCTAGTCCTCAGACACAACCAACCAATATTTATTTCACTCCAAAAGAGTACAAGTGAAATACTACAAGAGAGAAAGAAGAACAAATGCCTTAGGAGATGAGAAGACAAGTGAGAGGTGTGTTACAAATGAATTAGGAGCTACCTATTTATAGGAGTGAATTCTTCCTATTGATGTCATCCATGACATCACAATATGTCAAAATGTCAAGATTTACCTTGTGAAACCAATTTATTGTTCACCTAAATTTCACCTACAAAAGGTGTTATCTTTGACCTTTCTACCAATGAAGAATTATCCTCATAACTACCATATCTTCTCACTAATCCATTTTTGAATCTTGTCAAATTTAACAAAGTATGCTTCAGCTGAGACAATGTGCATGAATCAGCTCCCAATAGAAACTCTTTAGTGGTAGACGAACCCAGTCCCTTGGAATAAAGATGACTTCTGTTAAGTGTGATACCAAAAATCTCCACTGCCCTTGCACTGGATCATAAGAAACTAACTCTGCATCTTGTTGTACTGTTTTCTTAACAATATCTCGGTACTTGTTATCCATTGACCCATCTCTGCTCCTTCCCATTCGATTTGTTGATGCATCTGACATTAAGGAGAGTTCTGGCTTGTTTGAGGCCTTGTCCAACTGGAGGCTTCTTGCTCTCGTCCATATAGGTAATCACCTCATGGCAGTTGAAATGGACAGCAGAATCAAGATTTTCTCCCAAGAACTTGATGCTTCCATACCCATGTCTTCCTACCACCAAGTCCTTCAGGTGGCAAAAGAAACTACCTTATTCTTTCTCCTGTGATGTCAATTCCTCCATAGGAGTAACTGTGTAGTAATCAGCACGTTGGAGCTTCGACATTATGTCATCCACATCCTTATCATCGCAACAATTGTCATAGTGCATCTCTTCAGGCTCTAACTGGGTTTATCACTAACTTTGTTTCAGTCATGCATACCTACATCTTAAACAGAAAAGGGTATTACGCAATTAAACAACAAGTCAACTTTTATATTCTTAGATATGCTTAAATAGATAACAAACGATAAATCTTTTAACAAAACACCAATCCGTGAAGTTACTTGGTTTAAATTTGAACTATTTGATATTCCAGGCTTTGAGCTTATGTAAATAGGATCTTCATTGCAGAAGCCATAAAATGGTAGACATTAAAGTAATCCACTAAACATTGCATGTGATGTTCCCATTTCCTAACTATGATAATTGATTTTTGCATCTACTAGAGCTGAACCAACAAGACAAAAAAAAAGGCATGCATGCATAAGTTCATAAAAAAGAAAGCCTACTGTCTGTAGAAGTATGGTTCAGCTGAGACAATGTACATGAATCATACCCCAATGGGAACTCTTTAGAGGTAGGCGAACCCATCCAGTCCCTTGGAATAAAGATGACTTCTGTTCTTAGTATGCCAAAACCGTTCTCTTTATCCGTGAGAAAAAAGTAAGAAGAAGAGGAACATGCCATGATTTTGTTATCAAGATTCAAGAAATACAAGAATCAAGAGATCACATTAACTATCAAGCAACATATTAGTAATCAATAAAATTTACATAAACAATGAACCGATTGCATAATCTCAGATTGTGTAATGTTTACTCTTTAAGCTAATAGCTTTCCTGAAATTTAAATCTCCAATTCCAAAGCCGCTTCGCTGCAAACATATGGTGAAGGCATAAAGAATGGAGAAAAATCCATACATTACATCAAAAAGCATAAAGGAGCATTGTAATTCATATGGTAAAAGCATAAAGAATAGAGAAAAACTATAAACAGGGGACACAAAGCAAGCAAAGAAGAAGAAAAATAGTAAACACAAGAGGCATAAAGAGAACAGAGAAAACCCATTAACCAGAGACGCCGAGGGCATAAAGAATTTACTTGCATTGGATATTGGAAGGGCGGTACTTTATTATAAATAGAGCCGGCAGCTTAATCTTTAGGCTAAAAGCTTTCCAAATTTTAATCAAACGCGTGTTCATTAAAATATAATCCCCTTTTTAAAAAAATCAAAGAAAAATATATAATCTCATACTTTCATTAATAATTCTTTAAAATTACAAAAAAATTCAAGACTATTAGTGAAATATGATTTAATGTTTTTCATTTTTCTTTTAATTTAAATATAGCTGAAACACATTTCTAACTTTTCATATTAGAAAAATTACAAAAAAATAATTTTTATGTAATATATTTTATATAGGGATAATTATATAGAATGACAAACTAATAATATAAAATAAATATAGTAGCTACCATTTGATTTATTTGTGTTTCATAACAAATTGTTTATCAGTCCCTCTCTCCCTCATATTCTCGCTCACCACTCTCCCTCTCTCGCTCGCTTCATGTCGCTCGTCTTTATCACTTTATACAATAGAATTGTATAAATCGTGTTTCTAATTGTATAAAGTGGAAGAAAATTGTATAAACGCATGCAAATATATATATCTTCGTCCTATACACTTATAATTATACAATACAAACATTTCTCTGCCCAAGTCTCTTTTGCCTTTCTTGTTTTATACAAATTCAAATTGTAAATAATTTCTCTTTTTCTCGTTTTATACAATTCGATTCAATTGTATATTCCCTGCACAAGTCTCTTTTTGTCTTTCTCTCTTTCTCATTTTGTACAAATTCAAATTGTATATAATTTCTCTCTTTCTCGTTTTATATAATTCAATTCTGCCTTTCTCGCTTTCTCATTTTTTACAATTCAAATTGTATATAATTTCTCTCTTTCTCGTTTTATACAATTCGCTTCAATTGTATATGTATAGCGAATTATACTTATATAAGTTTGCTATAAAGCGCAATTATGCAAACATTGCTATAGCATACAAATATGAATTTTATGTTTACTATATGTGAAAGTTGTCATTTTATATATTAATATTACGTAGTTTTCATAAATTTATTCCAGTCAATTGTATGATGTTGATGGTCTAAGTATTCAATAAGTTAAGATGACATCATTTCGCTTTATAATTTTTTTTAAAAGAACTCTTTATATAAGTCAAATCATTTGTATAAGACAAAAATTTTAGATTACAAAATCAAAAAGTCAGTAAAAAATAATTTTGAGCATAATTAATGAGAAAAAATGATCGAGCAACGTCAGTTATGAGGTGGTTATTTTTGTGATAGAACATTGATTAAAGGGAAAATTTCATATATGGCAAACTTAATTGATTAAATAACATTATATGGGTATAGTTTACCTAATTACATTCTATGGGTATAGTTTAGTTATTTAGGTATCTTTATTTATACAATTTTCTTTTAGAAAAAGTGGTTTGTAACTGAAGCGTTAAATAAGCTAACAATAAATTTAGATAATGCCATAATTTAAGGTAAACGTTCATTTATTTTTTTCAAAAAATAAGAAGTATGCAGCAATTGAAAGACAAGATAAACTTGTTTATGCGCTTTGACGAAGCAACAGTTCATCCATTTTTTTTGTTTTTCTGTATATTCGAATACAGGTAATGGTTCATTGGATGAAAATTCATGTTTATTGTTGCAATAATTCTACAATGTTCTATTGGATTTACAAATTTGGATATATGTGCGTTCCTTAGTGTGTTGAGAATTGTATATGTCCATAACGTAAGTGTATATAATTTTTTTTGGAGTGTTTTCTTTTGAAAACTGATTTTAATGTTTATCGTAAACGGCAGTATGTTATAGCAGTAATTTCAATTTGCAGTTGTATATTAAGTTTTTTTGTATACAAAAGTCGTGTTATTTAATTGTATATAAGTATGAAATTTTAGTTTTGTATCTATTTGCATTACCTGTGATATAGTTGTGTAGTATACGTTCTGTGATTTCTAATTTTGCATATACAAATACTGAAGTAATGTATATGTTGAAAAAATATATAAATTTTTTAAGATGAAAACCCATAGGATACAATTATATACTTTTTTTGATGTAGTATTTGTATATTAGAAAGAAGATCAGTGTAAACATAAGTTTGTCATTATTTATTAATCTGATTGTATAAAGTGTTGTATTAATTGTATATATGATTTCTGTGAATGATTTGAAATAAATTTTGTTTGAAAATTCTACAGATAATGGCCTCATTGGCTATTTTGGTTATGCATTCTGGAAAATAGGACGATACAAATAGGTATATTGATTATACTATAGAGGGAATAGTTTTTAAGGAACAATCAACGTTTCTTGAGTTTTATATACAAACTTACTTTTTTTGTATATCAGTATGTGTACATAAATATGGTACTTAAACATGTCAATATATACAACTGTCTAAATGACTTTGTATATACTACAATAATATATAAACTTAATATATACTTAACTTCAATAATTTGTATATAACTACTAAAATATACAAATTATAATCATATATGAAATTTTCCCATCTCTATAACTAAATACAATTACTTTTTGTATATGTATACAAAAACAAAAATAATATGGAGCCTTTAATATACAATCCACTACTACCCCTATTAAAACTTAGTATATTATTCATTATACATAACTTAAAATATGTATAAACTAATCAAATCTACAGACACGTACAATAACTAAAGGAATATACAAATAAATAATGGAAGATATATACAAATAACTAAAACATGTGTTTACTAAACATGCAATATACTATATACAATTACGTGAATACAAAAATTACTTAAACAAACAATTTTTTGTATATTGACACCTAAGTAACAAAAATATTGTATCTAAAGTTGTGTTTTAAGCCACTACCTCATGATTGTGATGTTCTTCAGATCCGTCAATTTCAGATGCACTCTCCTCTGAATCACTGTTTACTGCTTTCCTCTTTCTTCCTCCTTGTACAATTTTAATGCCTCTAGCTTTGGCATTGTTAAGAACTTTTTGAACTGCCGTAGGGTCATATTTTTTCTTTGATCTCAATTCTTCCATTGTTTGTTCATGTTGAACTTGTTTGGATTTTACCATAGACCCTACATCAACCCCAAAATCTTGAGTTAAACCCATTGAAAACGAGGGTAAATTATCAACAAAATTGACTTGCAATGGAATACCTCTGGTAATCCTCATAGATGAAGATGATTCATTCATTCTGATTTTGAAGAATTTGTAATCTAATAAGAACAATCGATTATTTCACCAAAAAAATATGAAAAAAAAGTAAGAAACACAATACATATACAATTGTTGAATAAGGAGAAAAAAATTGTACACGACTAAATTTTAGGATTACCTGCGAAAGTTGAATTCAATTCGGGAGGGAGAAATTGAATTTTTGCCAATTTGAAATTCAAAATCGGATAGAAGTATTGATTATAGGAGAAAAAGGTGGAATATGAATAGGAGAGATAATATTGATTTTTATAAAATTATATACAAAACTAAAAAAAAGGTTTTTATATGATTGATTTTAGGAATAGGTGATGGACCCCATTAATTATAGCAAAAAAAAAGAAACTATAATTATAGAAAGTAAATAAATTAAACTATACCCTTATTATATAATTACTTAGGAATGTTTGCCATCCCATGTAATTTTCCCTTAAAAAAACCCACACAATAAAAATAAAATTATAAATATAAATAAAGCAGCATCAATTTTTTCGAAGTTTAAAATAAGATAGTCATAATTTTATATATATAATTCAACTACAAATTCAAAACAATACTAATTTTTTCTAAATTATATATTTTATCATAAGAAAACATGTATAAAAATTAATTTATCATATTATAATCGTAATACAATTTTGAATTGATCCATAAAAATAGATTAAATAATTTAAGTTATATGTACCGGTAACCTCACGAAAATTTACATTATCAATAGGACAACTTAATATATTATATATATCATACCTTCACACTAACAGAAATTTACACCGAAAATTAATTGAGTAAAATAAATAAATAGGATTAGAAAATTACAAAAAATAATACTTATATTTGTGTTGATTATTTTCTTTTTTCTTTTTATTTCAAGTATAAAGAAGCACTGACACGTATATTCAAAAAAAAAAAAAGTTTTACATTAACGCGTATTTCCAAAAAGAAATTACAGTAACACGTATTTCCAAATAAAATTGCATTGATGTGTATTTCCAAATAAAATTACATGCGTATTTCCAAAATAAAATTACAGTAACGCGTATATCAAATTCTTTTTACAAATTACAGTAACGCGTATATTAAAAAAAATAATTACATCAAGCGAATCACCGGAGAATTTTAACACGTATTTCCAAATAAAAATTTTTGAACCTGCGAATGATAACTAGAGCGAAAGATTATTCACTACACAAAACATTCAAACAGTCAATTTCTTGAAATCTTTCGTCGATGTCTTACCGCAAAATCACCGGAGAATTTTAACTTCAAGGGAACTTCTTTGACATTGTTGTTGGGTAGGTTTTCGCTTCCTTTTCTGGTTAGTAGGGAAAGCAGTAGCACCAAATTGTATTGTAGACTATGGTTTTCTTTGAGACATTGTTCTTGGGTAGGTTTTCGTTTCCTTCTTTGTAATCTTTCTTTTTCTAGTTAGTAGGGAAAGTAGTAGCACCAAATTGCATAGTACAATATAAGAATCAAAGTTAGGAAAATCTCTCAAATGGTACAATTTTCACCTTAAAATTGTCTAGTATGAAGTCGAAATATGAAACGGGCAGAAATTGAACTCCACTAGTATTGCTATTGTGAGATTCATGTTATTTGATTAGTGCTTGTATTTGTTTATCTTATTTTTGTGATCTTGTTGTTTTCCTTATTAACATTACGCTTAACACAGGTGTTTGCTGAACCAAAATGGCGTTATCACTTATCACATTGGAGAATAGCACAGTTCTTGAATACTCGTTGTGAAGATGCTCAAGAACAACTTGGACAGGTCCAAATGTAAGTTTGCTTATTTCATTTGAGAATTGCACAATCCTTCTGAAGATGCTTAAGAATAAAATTAGTACGACCAAAGAAAGTTTGATGTGGTATACCTTGCTATCATTGTTTAAAAGTTTTTTGGGTTAAACTGTGAATTACCATAATCAACTTAAGAGCACCTATTCCATAGCCACCTTCTAGAAAGGGTGCAAAGGAGAAATACGCCTCCAACTAAAACAAAGAAAAATGATCTAGTACAAGTATCTTGTTTATCAGCCTATGCTATCACCTTTGCTAGCTTTCCTAGAACCTTTGAGTAAATCTAATCTCTCAATCACTTCTTTCTTAAACTGTACTGTTAAGATGTCCCACATCGGTAGAGGGATGAGAATTTGATCTCCTTATATAGAATTGGACAGACCTCCCCTCATGAGTTTCAATTCTCCTGCTTCTTGACAAAAGCAAGAAACCATCGAGCACATCAATGTCCTTTTTCATCTCTGACTGTTGTTCCGCCAGATGCATCTTGTTTGATGAAATTTCCTGTTTTTCGTTCTCCAGCCTTACTCTTTCTGACTTCATCACTTCCATTTCCTTATGGGCTACTTCCCTTAAATAGTTAGCATTGCTGAGTTCCCTCTGCCTCTCTTCCTCAAAGCTTTTCTTCTGCTCATGCATCGCAGATTCCATTTCCTCCCGCTTCCGCTGCATTTCACTCTCAAGATCTCGTTTTTGTTTTTCGAAATCATGAAGCATTCGGATCTTCTCACTTTGAGTTTTCTCAGATAATACTGATCTCTCATGATCCATTGTAGCTGCAAATGTCTCTTGTGCCACCTTAAGGGCTTCCAACTCTCTCTAAACATAATTTTCTGTTTCCAGCTTCTCCTTCTTCAACCTTTCCTCTTCAGTGTGCTGCAGTTTCTCAAATTTCTTTTTCGAATCATTAACTTCCTGCAACTCCTTCTTGATCACAGATCTTTTCTCATCCAGCTCTTCCCATTCTCTCTCAAATCTCTCTTTTTCCAGCTTTAAATCTTCAGCTTCATTCAAAAGAGTGTCTCGTAAATCTCTGCACTTGTCTATCTCCTGCTTCAGTTCTGATTGAAGGCGAGCATGGTGCATTTTCTCATCTTCGGTTATTTTAAGTTGCTCGATTCCCTCGTTAATCTTGAGCTGTTGTTTTTCAAGTTCAGCTCTTCTGTTCTCAAGTTCAACCCCTAAAGCCAGTAAACGATCCTTCTCAGTAAATATCTGCTTCTTTTCAGTTTCTAATTCTTTCTCATCAATTTTCAGAGGCTTCTCCCTTTCCTTTAATGCTTTCAGCTTCTATTCAAGATCTTTTTCCTTCTCTTTCATTTTGTCACTTTTCTTTTAAAGTGCCTGTTCACGTTTTTTGAGTTTTTCTTCAATGTGACTAACTTCAACCTCCTTCTTCTCCAATTCAATCATATTGTTTTTCAGTTCCTCATCTAGTGATGCATGCCTCTGCCTCATCTCTAATTCAAACTGCTCCTCCTTGGATTTCAGAATAGCTCTATGTTCATTAATTAGCTTTTGAATTTCCTCTCTTTCTTTTGCATTTAGCTTTTCCTGTAGTTCATCTAATTCTTCCTTTTTCTTATCTCCAGGTTCTTTCTCACATCCTCAAGTTCCTTCTCCGTAGAAGTAAGGTTAGCTAGTCGGTTGCTCATGTCAACTTCTTTCTTCCTCAAAACTGAGTTAGCTATGTCAATCTTCCTCTGCTCATCTTCCAAGTCGCTCTGCTTCTGCCTCAGAATGCTGTCATTCTCATTTGCTCGCTGCTCTCTTTGGTTAAGCAATGTTCGGGCATCAGCCAGCCTCTCCTCTCCTTCCTTTAGTTTTCTTTCCAATTCTCGCAACTCTTCTCTGTGTTTAGATATAGCACTCTCATGAGCTTCACGCTCGGTATTGAAAGAGGACCGTTTCTCCTAAGTGCATTTTCTTGAGCCTCAATATCACGCATTTCCTCTCAACATCTGAACTTTAACTACTCACCTCAGCGGTCTTGGCATCAGCTGCATGCATTGCATAGTAGACATAAGAATCAAATGATTTTCTTGGAGAGGTCGAATTCAAATGATTTTCTGGAACTATGGTTTTCTTTATGACATTGTTCTTGGAGGGTTTTAACATCAAGCCGTTTTCTTAGAGAGATTGTTCTTGGAGAGTTTTAACATCAAGCGGCAAGAAGAAACTTCTTTGACATTCGAATGATTTTTTTGGAGAGATTGTTCTTGGAGAGTTTTAACATCAAGCGGCAAGAAGAAACTTGTTTGGCATCCTTCTTTGTAATCTTTCTTTTTCTGGTTAGTAAGGAAAGTAGTAGCACCAAATTGCATAGTACAACATAAGAATCAAAGTTAGGAAAATCTCTCAGATGGTACAATTTTCACCTTAAAATTGTGTAGTATGAAGTCGAAATATGAAACGTGCAGAAATTGAACTCCAGTAGTATTGCTATTGTGAGAGTTCATGTTATTTAATTAGTGCTTGTATTTGTTTATCTTATTTTCGTGATCTTGTTGTTTTCCTTATAAGTTCATTATAAGTTCTTGTTCATTTACCTTGTTACTACAGTCCTCCACCCTCATTTCTTCTGAAGAAAGTTCAGTTACATTCTCTGCTCCACGGGCGTCATTAGCCTCTCCTGTGGTTAGATTGGCTTGCTGAACATTCTGCAGATAAAAAGAGAGCACTCCAGTGATGAAGAAAGAGAGAAAGCAGCATATCTGTTTTACCTTGGGCTTAGGTATATGAATTGTAAACAGGCTTGTGAGGTCACTTAACCTCTTGATTGGGGATTTCTGAAACCACTTTGCCTTCTTCTAAGTTATTTGCCGCCATCTCTTCTTTGGCGGATGTTAGAAGTTCATGTAGAATCGTTTCTTCTTTTTGTAGGGCATTATTGTTTTGACTCATCACCAGCATTGATATCTTTAAGTTCTTTTATCTGTTTGTACAGATAGATTTTTTTTGTCTAATGAAAGATTATAGTGACAGGTTTTATTATGATTTATGACTAGTTTAGGCACATGAAAAAATATCATACTTATTAATAGACGGCAGACATTTAATACCTCAGTTTCAACTTCTTTGCAAGGTTGTGTTGATTCTTTGACAAACCGTTTTGCCTGTTTCCAATCAAAGCTTCTTCTTTATCTACTATATGTGTTCAGATTCATCAATTCTTTTAGTGGCAGCTTCTGTCTCTTCCCTGTATTGCTTTTTGGGTTCTTTTTCAATTGGTGGTTCTTTAGGTTTCTCTTCAATTATTGGTTTTTCAAGTTTCTCTTTAACTGCTAGTTCTTCAGGTATCTATCTCTGTAACTGGTGGATCCTCTGGTTCTTCCTCAACTGGTGGTTCTTCAGGTTTTTCCTTAACTGTTGGTTCTTCAAATTTCTCAAACTGCTGATTCCTCAGGTTTCTCCTTAACTGATGGTTCTTCATGTTTTTCATCAACTGCGTGTTCTTCAAATGTAGCTTCTTCAGGTTTCACCTCAACTGTTGGTTCCTCAAGTTACTTATTCTTCAGTTGCTAGTTCTTCAGGTTTCTTTTCAACTGCTAGCTCTTCATGTGATTACATAACACTATACCCTACCCTACGCGACGCGACGCTGACACTGCCGCTATCCACTACCCTACCCTACGTCGACGCTGACCACTACCTTACCCTACGCCAACGCTCACGCTGACGTTGACGTTCACGCAGATGGTGACAGTGACGGTGACGCTGATGTTGACGCTAACGTTCACGTTCACATTTAAGTTGACGATCACGTTGACGTTGACGTTCACTTTTACGTTGATGTTGACGTTTAAGTTGACGTTGGCGTTGGCGTTGGCGTTCACGCTTACGCTTACGCTTACGTTGACTTTCACATTTATGTTGACATACTCGTTGACGTTGATATTGATGTTGACATTGACATTTACGTTGACGCTGATGTTGACGTTAAAGTTCACGTTGATGTTTCACGTTTATGTTGACGTTGAAGTTCACGTTCACGTTGACATTGACGTTCACATTCACGTAGACGTTGATATTGATGTTGACATTGACATGAACGTTCACGTTTACGTTGATGTTAACATTGACGTTGAAGTTCATGTTTATGTTAACGTTGACGTTCACACTGACATTGATGTTGACGTTTACGTTGACGTTCATATTGACGTTGACGTTGACATTGATATTCACGTTCATGTAGACATTGATGTCACGTTGACGTTGACGTTGATGTTCACATTGACATTGACGTTAACGTTGATGTTCATATTGACGCTGACGTTTACGTTAACATTGTCGTTCACGTTAACGTTGACGTTGACATTGACATTTACGTTGAGGCTGATGTTGACGTTAACGTTCACGTTGATGTTCACATTGACGTTCACGTTCACATAGACGTTACCATTGATGTTGACGTTGACGATCACGTTCACGTTTACGTTTTATGTTGACGTTGACGTTGACATTATGTAAACGTTCATGTTGATGTTCACGTCTACGTTGACGTTCATGTTCATATTGACGCTAACGTTTATGTTAACGTTCACGTTTACGTTAACGTTCAGGTTTACGTTGATGTTCACACTGACGCAGGCGTTTACGTTGATGCTATTGACGTTCATTTTGACGCTGACGTTGAATTTACTTTGACACTAATTTTTACGTTGACGGTGATATTTAGTTTTAACGTTCACGTTAACATTCACGTTCATGTAAACATTGACATTGACGTTTCATTCACATTGACGTTGACGTTCACATTCACGGTGACGTTCACGTTCACATTCACGATGACGTTCACGTTCACATTGATGTTCACGTTCACATTCACATTGACGTTGACGTTGATGTACACATTGACGTTGACGTTCATGTTCACGTTAACATTGATGTTGATGTTCATGTTGACGTTCACGTTGACGTTTACGTTGACGATCACATTGACGTTAACGTTCACTTTTACGTTGATGTTGACGTTCAAGTTGACATTGACGTTAACGTTGGCATTGGCTTTCACGCTTACACTTACGCTTACGTTGACTTTCACGTTTATATTGACGTACTCGTTGACGTTGATATTGACGTTGACGCTGACGCTAACGTTGACGTTGACGTTAAAGTTCACGTTGATGTTTCACGTTTATGTTGACGTTCACGTTGACACTGACGTTCACATTCACGTTAACTTTCACGTTCACGTAGACGTTGACATTGACGTTCACATTCACGTTAACTTTCACGTTCACGTAGACGTTGACATTATCATTGACGTTAACATTGAAGTTGAAGTTCATGTTTACGTTAACGTTGATGTTCACGCTGACGTTGACGTTGACATTGATATTCACATTCTATAGACATTGATGTCACATTGACGTTGACGTTCAAGTTGACGTTGACGTTCATATTGATGCTGAAGTTTACGTTAACGTTGTCGTTCACGTTAATGTTGATGTTGATGTTGATATTTACGTTGAGGCGGATGTTGATGTTAACGTTCACGTTGACTTTCATGTTGACGTTCACGTTCACATTGACGTGACGTTCATGTTCACGTTGATGTTGACGTTGACGATCACGTTCACGTTTACTTTGACGTTGACGTTGACTTTCACATTCATGTTCATGTTGACATTTACATTAACGTTCACGTTTACGTTCACGTTTACGTTTACGTTCATGTTCATATTGACGCTAATGTTTACGTTAACGTTCACGTTTACGTTAACATTCACGTTTACATTGATGTTCATACTGACGTAGGCGTTTACGTTGACGCTATTGACGTTCATTTTGACGCTGACGTTGAATTTATGTTGACACTAATTTTTATGTTGACGTTGATATTTGGTTTTAACATTCACGTTTACATAAACATTGACATTGATGTTCTATTCACATTAACGTTGACGTTCACATTCACGGTGACGTTCACGTTCAGATTGATGTTCACGTTCACATTTACATTGACGTTGACGTTGATGTACACGTTCACGTTAACATTGATGTTGATGTTCACGTTGACGTTCACGTTGAAGTTGACGTTCACATTTATGTTTATGTTGACGTTTATGTTGACGTTGATGTTGACGTTAATGTTCCTGTAAATGCTTACGTTTACATTTACGTGAGCGTTCACGTTTATGATGACATTTACGTTGTCATTTACGTTTACGTTCACACTGACGTTGACATTATCATTGACGTTTATATTCACGTTTACTTTAACATTTACGATCACATTTATGTTGACGTTTATGTTGACGTTCACGTATACGTTGACGTTTATGTTGACATTGATAATGATATTGACGTTCATTTTAATATTGACGTTCAAGTTAACGTTGACTTTGACGTTCATGTTCACGTTGATGTTGACATTTACGCTGACGTTCATATTGACGTTAACGTTCAAACAAACGTTGACGTTTATGTTGACATTGATGTTAAAATTAATGTTGATGTTGATGTTGACGTTGACATTCACGTTCACGTTCATATTCACGTTAACGTTCACGTTCACATTTATGTTTACGTTGATATTGACGTTGACATTCACGTTCAGGTTCACGTTGACGTTGATGTTGACGTTGACATTGACGTTGATGTTCACATTGACGCTGACGTACATGTTGACGTTGACATTCACGTTCACGTTCACGTTGACGTTCACGTTCACGTTGACATTCACGTTCACGTTCACGTTGACATTCACGTTCACGTTCATGTTGACGCTAACGTTTACGTTTACGTTCACATTTACATTAACGTTTACGTTGACGTTGACGTTCACACTGACGTTAGCATTTATGTTGACACTGATGTTGACGTTAACGTTCACATTGACCTTAACGTTCACGTTTACGTTGATGTTGATGATCACGTTGATGTTTATGTTGATGTACACATTAACATTGACGTTTACGTTGTCATTGAGGTTGACGTTCACGTTGACATTCATGTAGACGTTCACGTTGACGTTGACGTTGATATTGACGTTGATATTGACGTTGACGTTGATGTTGATGTTGACGTTTATGTTTATGATGACGTTGACGTTGACGTAAGCGTTCACATTTGTATTGACATTGACGTTGACGTTTACATTGACGCTAATATTCACGTTGACGATCACGTTAAAGTTCATGTTTACGTTGACGTTTAGGATCACGTTTATGTTGATAATGACTTTGACGTTGATGTTGACGTTGATTTTGACGTTGACATTGACGTTGATGTTCATGTAGACTTTGACGTAAACGTTTAAGTTGATGTTTATGTTGATGTTCACATTCACGTTTACTTGGACGTTTACGGTGACGTTGATGTTTACGTTCACGTTCATGTTGACGTTCACATTGACATTGACATTCACACTGATGTTGACGTTTACGTTGATGTTGACGTTCACGTTGATGACATTCACACTGATGTTTACGTGTACGTTGATGTTACATTGACGTTCACGTTGACATTAACATTTATTTTGACGTTGACGTTCACATTTACGTTAACGTTGATGTTGATGTTGACATACATGTTCATGTTGACGTGTATGTTCACGTTTACGTTGACGTTCAAGTTAATATTGACGTTTACATTGACGCTAACATTTACATTAAAGTTGACATTCACATTTACGTTGACGTTGACTGACGATCACGATAACATACACGTTCACGTGGATGTTGACGTTTATGTTGACGTTCACGATCACTTTCACGTTGACGTTGACGTTCATGTTGACGTATACTTTGACGTTTATGTTGACATTGACATTTAAATTGACGTTCACGTTCACGTTCACGTTAATGTGTATATAGAAGTTGACGTTGACATGGACGTTCATGCTGACATTTACGTGGACGTTCACATTTACGTTGATGTTAATATTGACGTTGATAATTTTGTTGATGCTGACTTTTACGTTTTTGTTGAAAATCATGTTTACATTGACAGTGACGTTCACGTTCATATTGACGCTGACGTTGACGTTGACGTTCACACTAACGTTGACGTTGACGCTAATGTTGACATTAACGTTTATGTTGATGTCGACGTACACATTGTTGTTGACGTTCACGTTCACATTCATGTTGACTTTGTCGTTGTCGTTGACGTTCATGTTCACGTTCACGTTTACGTTCATATTTATGTTAATGTTGACGTTCACGTACACGTTGACGTTCACGTATATATTGACGTTTACGTTAACGTTGATGTTGACGTTCACGTTCATGTAGACGTTTACATTGGCGTTAACGTTCACGTTCATGTAGACATTTACATTGGCGTTCACGTTCACGTTTATGTTCATGTTTATGTTGACGTTTACGTTGACATTCGTGTTGACGCTTACGATTATGTTAGCGTTGACATTCAGGCTGACATTGACGCTAATGTTCATGTTGACGCTAATGTTCACGTTGATGTTGATGTTAAATTTCAGTCACGTAGACGTTGATGTTGAGGCAAACGTTGACTTTCACGTTAACATTGACGTTGACGTTTAATTTCATGTTTACGTTCACGTTCACATTGATGTTGACATTGACGTTCACGTTCACGTTGACTATCATATTGATGTTCACGTTCAGGTAGACATTGACATTGACATTGACGTTGACGTTGATGTTCACGCTTACGTTGATGTGACGTTCGCATTTACGTTTATTTACATTGACGTTGACGTTCATGTTTATGATGACATAGACGTTCATATTGACGTTCACGTTCACGTTCACGTTCACGTTCACGTTGACTTTCATATTGATGTTCACTTTCAGGTAGACGTTGATGTTGACGTTGAAGTAGATGTTGATGTTGATGTTCACACTGACGTTGACATGAACGTTCGCGTTTACGTTGAAGTTTACATTGACGTTGACATTGATGTTCACGCTGACGTTGATATTTATGTTTATGTCGACGTTGACGTTGACGTTGACGTTCACATTTACGTTTACGTTGACGTTCATGTTTATAATGACGTTCACGTTGATGTTGACGTTGACTTTCACGTTGACGTTGACGTTTACACTAACATTGACTTTAACGTTGACGCTGACTTCACATTGATGTTGACGTTGACGTTCACGTTCATATTGACGTTAACGTTCACGTTCATGTTGACGTTAACGTTCACGTTCATGTTGACGTTGGTCTTGACGTTGACATTCATGTAGATGTTGATGTTCACGTTGACATTGACGTTGACGTTCAAGTTGATTGCCGTTGACGTTGATGTTAACGTTAACGTTCAAGTTGATATTAAATTAACGGTGACGTTTATTTTGACGCCGATGTGTATGTTGACGTTGACGTTGACATTCACATTCATGTTGACGTATACATTGACGCAGATGTTGACGTTAACGTTCACGTTGACGTTAACGTTCATATTGATATTAACATTGATGTTGACGTTGACGTTGACAATGACATTCACTTATACGTTCACGTTTACATTGACGTTGACAATCACGTTCACATTCACGTTGATGTTCACATTTATGTTGACGTTGATGTCCACGTTGACGTTGATGTTGACGTTGATATTGGATTCACGTAGACGTTGACATTGGTGTTCACGTTCACGTTGACTTTCACGTTGACGTTGACGTTCATATTGGCGTTCACGTTCACGTTTATGGGAACGTTCGCGTTTACGTGATGTTTACATTAATTTTGACGTTCATGTTGATGTTGACATTGACGTTCACATTCACGTTTACACTGACATTGACGTTCACGTATATATTCATGTTTACGTTGACATTGACGATCACATTCACATTGACGTTTTTGTTGACGTTGACATTGATGTTGACATTGACATTGGATTCACGTACGTTGACGTTGACATTGGCGTTGACTTTCACATAGACGTTGACGTTCACGTTGACATTGATAGTGACGTTCACGCTGACGTTTACAGGAACGTTCGCGTTTACGTTTACGTTTACATTAATTTTGACATTTATGTTGATGTTGACTTTAACGTTTACGTTGACGCTGATGTTGATGTTAACATTCACGTTTACGTTGATATTCACGTTGACGTTGTCATTGACATTCGCATTTACGTTTATGTTTACATTCACGTTCATGTTGACGTTGTCATTGACATTCACGTTTACGTTGATGTTCATGTTTATGTTGACGTTTACATTGACGTTGATGTTTACGTTCAAGTTCATGTAGACGTTGATGTTGACGTTCACGTTGACATTAACATTCACACTGATGATGACGTTTACGTTTACGTTGATGTTGACGTTCACATTGACATTGACATTCACACTGATGTTGACGTTTACGCTGACGTTGATGTTGACGTTCACATTGACATTGACATTCACACTGATGTTGACGTTTACGTTTATGTTACATTGACGTTGATGTGGACGTTCACATTGACGTTGACGATCATGTTGATGTTGACGTTGACGTTGACGTTCACATTTACATTAACATTGACGTTGATGTTGATGTTGACGTACATATTTATGTTGACGTGTACGTTAACGTTTACGTTAATGTTCAAGTTGATGTTGACGCTAACATTTACGTTAAAGTTGACATTCACATTTACGTTGACGTTGTCGTTGACGTTCACATAGATGTTGACGTTTATGATTACGTTGATATAGACGTTCACATTTACATTGACGTTGACTGACGATCACGATGACGTACACGTTCACGTTGATGTAGACGTCGATGTTGACGTTTACGTTGACGTTCACGATCACGTTCACGTTGACGTGGACGTTTATGTTGACGTATATTTTGACGTTTATGTTGACATTGATGTTGATGTTGACATTGACGTTTAAATTGACGTTCACGTGTATATGGACATAGACGTTCATGTTGACGTTTACGTGGACGCTCACATTTACATTGACGTTTACATTGACGTTGACATTCATGTTTATGTTAACGTTGACGTTCATGCTAACGTTGACGTTCACGCTAACATTGACGTTCACGTTGACTTTCACATTGATGTTCCCGTTAAGGTAGACGTTCACGTTGACTTTCACATTGATGTTCCCGTTAAGGTAGACGTTCACGTTGACGTTCACACTGACGTTGACGTGAACGTTCGCGTTTACCTTAAAGTTTACATTGACGTTGACGTTGACATTTACATTGATGTTGACGCTGACATTTACGTTGATGTTGACGTTCATGTTGATGATGATGTTCACGTTGACGTTGACTTTTACGTTGACGTTGACTCTAACGGTGACACTGATGTTGACATTAACGTTCACGTTTACGTTCACTTTTATGTTTACGTTCACGTTCATATTGACATTGTCGTTGACGTTCACGTATACATTGACATTGGTCTCACGTTCATGTAGACATTGATGTTCACGTTGACATTGACGTTCACATTGATGTTGACGTTCAAGTTGATGTTATAGTTACCGTTAATGTTGACGTTAACATTAACGTTCAAGTTGATATTAAATTGACGTTGACGTTCATGTTGACGCTGACGTGTATGTTGATGTTGACGTGTTAGCATTTACGTTGACGCTGCCATTTACATGGACGTTACTGTTGACGTTGACGTTGACATTCACACTGATGTTGACGTATACATTGATGCTGATGTTGGCGTTAATATTAACGTTGATGTTAATGTTCACGTTGACATTGACATTGACGTTGACGTAAACGTCCATGTTTATGTTAACGTTGATGATCATGTTCACATTGACATGGACGTTGACGTTCACGTACATATTGACGTTCACATTTTCATTGATGTTGATATTGACGTTCACGTAGACGTTGAAGTTCACGTAGACGTTGATGTTCACGATTACGTTGACGTTGACGTTGACGTTGACGTTGACGTTGACGTTGACATTGACGTTGACGTTGACGTAGACGTTGACGTTCATATTGACGCTAACGTTTATGTTTAAGTTGACCTTCACGTTTATGTAGACATTGATGTTGACGTTCACACTGACATTGACGTTTACGTTGACGCTGATGTTGACGTTAAAATTCACGTTAACGTGCACAATTACGTTGACATTGACATTCACATTAGCGTTGACGTTCACATTTACGTTGACGATTACAATGACGTTGACGTACACGTTGACGTTCATGTTCACATTTACGTTGACGTTCACGTAGATGTTGACGTTCATATTTATGTTCACGTTTACGTTTACATTGACGATCACGTTCACATTGATGTGGACGTTCAGTTGACGTACACGTTGACATTGACGTTGATGTTGACGCCCATGTTCACGTAGACGTTGACGTCGTTGCCACGTTAACATTGACATAAATATTCACGTAAACTTTCACGTTGACGTTGACGTTCACGCTAATGTTGACGTTTAGGTTGACATTAACATTTACGTTTACATTGACGTTGATGTTCACGTACACGTTGTCGCCGATATTGACAATGACGTTGACGTACACATTCATGTTGATGTTGACATTGACGTTCACGTTTACGTTGATGTTGATGCTGATGTTCACACTAACGTTGATGTTTATGTTGGCGCTGATGTTGATGTTAACATTCACGTTCACATTTACGTTCACGTTTTCGTTGACGTTGACGTTCACAATAACGTTGGCGTTGACGTACACATTGACGTTCACTTTCACTTTCACGTTCACGTTCACGTTCATGATGACGTTGACGTAAACATAGACATTCACACAAATATTGATGTTGATGTTCACATTGACATTGATGTTGACTTTCACGCTGACGTTTACGATATGTGAACGTTCACAGTTACATTAACGTTAATATTAATATTGACGTTCATGTTTACAGTGACGTAAACCTTAACGCTGACGTTGTTGTTGACATTGACGTTGACGTTGACGCTGACGTTCACGTTTATATTGACATTGACGTTGACGTTCACACAGACGTTGATGTTTATGTTGACGCTAATGTTGATGTTAACATTCACGTTGACATTCACGTTCACATTTACGTTCACGTTTTCGTTGACGTTGACATTCACAATAACGTTGGCGTTGACGTACACAGTGACGTTCACTTTCACGTTCACGTTCATGATGACGTTGACGTAAACATAGACATTCACACAAATATTGATGTTGATGTTCACATTGACGTTGACGTTGACGTTGACTTTCACGCTGACGTTTATGATACGTGAACGTTAACATTAATATTGACGTTCACATTTACATTGACATTGACGTTGACGTTGACGTTGATATTCAGGTTGACGTTCACATAGACGTTGAAGTTGACGTTCACGTTGATGTTAAATTTCACAGTCATGTAGACGTTGATGTTGAGGTAGACATTGACTTTCACGTTTACATTGACGTTGTTGTTAAATTTCACAGTCATGTAGACGTTGACGTTGACGTTTAATTTCATATTCACGTTTACGTTCACGTTAACGTTCACGTTCACGTTGTTTTTCACATTGACGTTTACGTTTAGGTTGACATTGACGTTGACATGGACGTTCATGTTGGTGTATACTTTGACGTTTATGTTGACGTTGATGTTGATATTGACATTGACATTTAAATTGACGTTTTCACGTTGATGTTCACATGTACATAAACATTGACATTGAAATGGACGTTCATACTGACGTTTACGTGGACGTTCGCGTTTATGTTGACGTTTACATTGACGTTGACGTTCATGTTTATGTTGACGTTGATGTTCACTCTGACGTTGACGTTCACATTGATGTTCACGTTAAGGTAGACATTGAGTTGACGTAAACATTAACGTTGACATGAACGTTCGCGTTTACGTTGAAGTTTACATCGACGTTGATGTCGACATTCACGTTGACATTGACGTTTACATCGACGTTTACATTGACATTGACGTTGACGTTGACATTGACGTTCACGTTGATGATGGTGTTCACGTTGACGTTGACTTTTACGTTGACGTTGACTCTGATGTTGACGTTAATGTTTAGTTTGACTTTCACGTCAACGTTGACGTTCACGTTTATGTTTACGTTCACGTTCATATTGTCATTGTCGTTGACGTTCACGTATACGTTGACGTTGGTCTTGACGTTCACGTTCATGTAGACATTGATGTTCACATTGACGTTGACGTTCAAGTTGACAGTACTGTTCACGTTGACGTTAATGTTAACGTTCAAGTTGACATTAAATTGACGTTCAAGTTGACATTAAATTGACGTTGACGTTCACGCTAATGTTGATGTTTAGGTTGACATTAAAATTTACGTTTACATTGACGTTGACGTTTATGTTGACGCTGACTTTTACGTTCACGTTCACGGTAACGATAACGCTAATGTTCACACTGACGTTGATGTTCACGTACACATTGACGTTGACGTACACATTCATGTTGATGTTGACATTGACGTTCACGTTTACATTGATGTTGATGTTGACGTTCACACTAACATTGATGTTTATGTTGATGCTGATGTTAACATTCACGTTGACGTTTACGTTGATGTTCACGTTCACATTTACGTTGACGATCACGATAACGTTACCGTTGACGTACACGTTGACGTTCACATTTACGTTCATGATGACATTGACGTAAACGTAGACATTCACATAAACGTTGATGTTGATGTTCACATTGACGTTGACGTTGACTTTCATGCTACGTTCATGGTTACATTGACGTTAACATTAGCGTTGACATTCATGTTTACGGTGACGTAAACCTTCATGCTGACGTTGTTGTTGATGTTGACGCTGACGTTCACGTATACATTGACGTTGACATTGACGTTGATATTCAGGTTGACGTTGATGTTAAATTTCACAGTCACGTAGACATTGATATTGAGGTAGACGTTGACTTTCACGTTAACATTGACGTTGACATTTAATTTCAGGTTCACGTTGACGTTTACGTTCACGTTCATGTTGACTTTCACATTGACGTTCACGTTCAGGTAGACATTGATGTAGACATTGACGTTGACGTTCACGCTTACGTTAATGTGAACGTTCGCGTTTACGTTTGTTTACATTGACGTTCATGTTTATATTGACGTTGATGTTCACGCTAACGTTGACGTTCACATTGACTTACACATTGATGTTCACTTTGAGGTAGACGTTGACGTTGATGTTGACGTTGACATAGACATTGATGTTGATGTTGACGTGAACGTTCGCATTTACGTTGAAGTTTACATTGACGTTGACGTTCACGCTGACGTTTACGTCAACGCAGACATTGACATTGACGTTCAAGTTAACGTTTACCTTGACATTCATGTTGATGATGACGTTCACGTTGACATTAACGTTGACTTTCACGTTGATATTGACGTTGACGTTGACTTTTAACATTGACGCTGATGTTGACGTTAACGTTCACGTTTAACGTTGACTTTCACATCGACGTTTACGTTTACGTTCACGTTCATGTTGACGTTGTTGTTAACGTTCACGTATACATTGACGTTGGTCTTAACGTTCACGTTCATGTTGATGTTGATGTTGATGTTCACATTGACATGACGTTCACATTGACGTTGACGTTCAAGTTGACGTTGCCATTGCCGTTGACGTTAACGTTAACGTTCAAGTTGACATTAAATTGACGTTGACGTTCATGTTGACGTTGACGTTGGTGTTGACATTCACACTTATGTTGACATATACATTGACGCTAATGTTGACGTTAACGTTCGCGTTGACATTTATGTTGACATTGACGTTGACATTGACGTTGACGTTGACGTTGACGTTGACAATCACGTTCACATTTATGTTGACGTTGATGTTAACGTTGACGTTGGCATTGGATTCTCGTAGACGTTGATATTGGCATTCATGTTGACGTTGACATTCACGTAGACGTTGACGTTCATATTGACGTTCACGTTGACATTGACAGTGACGTTCACGCTGACGTTTACGGGAACATTCATGTTGACGTTCACATTCACGTTGACACTGACATTGACGTTCACGTTTATGTTTATGTTCACGTTTACGTTGACATTGACGTTGATGTTCACGTTGACGTTGATGTTTCCATACCCATGTCTTCCTACCACCAAGTCCTTCACGTGGCAAAAGAAACTACCTTCTTCCTTCTCCTGTGATGTCAATTCCTCCATAGGAGTAACTGTGTAGTAATCAGCACGTTGGAGCTTCGACATTATGTCATCCACATCCTTATCATCACAACAATTGTCATAGTGCATCTCTTCAGCCTCTAACTGGGTTTATCACCAACTTTGTTTCAGTCATGCATCCCTACATCTTAAACAGAAAAGGGTATTACACAATTAAACAGCAAGTCAACTTTTATATTCTTAGATATGCTTAAATAGATAACAAACGATAAATTTTTTAACAAAACACCAATCCGTGAAGTTACTTGGTTTAAATTTGAACTATTTGATATTTCAGGCTTTGAGCTTATGTAAATAGGATCTTCATTGCAGAAGCCATAAAATGGTAGACATTAAAGTAATCCAGTAAGTCAATTGATTTTTGCATCTACTAGAATTCAGCTGAACCAATAAGACAAAAGGAAGGCATGCATGCATAAGTTCATCAAAGAGAAAGCCTACTGTCTGTAGAAGTATGCTTCAGCTGAGACATTGTACATGAATCAGCCCCTAGTGGTTAGTGGTAGGCGAACCCAGTCCCTTGGAATAAAGATGACTTCTGTTCTTTGTATGCCAAAACCGTTCTCTTTATCCATGAAAAAGGTTCCTACATAAACAAATATTATAGTCCTCTTAAATTTTCCAGTGTTTTACTTAGATTAGAAGAAAATATGGACAAAGTCCTGTATCTTTTCACCTGAAGGATACTTGGAATCTTTGAATATGATCTGTGTTTATTTTAATTAACTTAAACTTTTGGTCCATCACCAAAGCATGCCACGAACTACTAAATAAGTCTCACATAAATTATACTTCTCACCTTTGGTTTATCACTAGTAGGTAACGAATAAATCTGTCTTTCAAGGTGCATAACATTTATAGCAATATTAACGAGTCATCCCAGTAACATCATGTAACTTCTAGTTAGTACGATACTTGGTTTGAGACCAATGAAAACATTCAGGAGCAACATTAATTATAATGGTTTGTTCAGAAAAGTGAACTTACAGGTAAACTAGAAATTCCATACGGGGTGGATGTAACCAAATTTGGGTGATCAACCGAGGTTTGGACTGAAGGTTGTGTTTCAGAATTGGTGATAGCTTCACTTCGATGATCCTCGGAAAGTAAAACCTGAAAATAAGTCAAGGTGTAGTTGGTGCATAAGAGAGTACAAGTAGAAGGATCACAGAGGCAAGAAAAAGAAAAGACAGAAGAAGAATAAGACGATCAGGTTAAAATGAAACTGTGGATTAACAACTGAGGCAACAGAAACAAAAAGTATGACAAGAAAGACTAGAAGTCAAAATTAGGTATTTAATAATACATGCAGTAAAGTAAAGACAATAGATAGTTAAGTTTGATACTCACTATTGGCCAGTGATTCTAGGCTGCCGACCAACTCCTTGTCCAATTTCTGTGCAACTAGTACCTTCTCAGCCCTAGCTCTTTCCACTACAAATGAACTTGGCAAATGGTAATAAGAAGGTTGATCAACAATGAATTGGTTAAATACTGGTGGTATGAAAGACCTCGTATTGTCGATGACACCAAATCCTTGTGGGCCAGAAACACCAAACAAAGAACCACATCTCTGACCTCCAAAATTCACCCATGAAGTATAAAAAAGTTTAACGAAATACAAGGTAGATTTCTTGCTACCTAAAGATAATGGAAACAAGATACGGATACCTTTATCACCTAACTGATAGTCCTCAGACCTCAACTCCTCCACTCCTCCTGGCTTTTATCTTTATAAGTCTGCATTCCCCAACTCGTTTGAATGTTTTCACCACCGGGTTTTGTGTTATCTTTCCCAGGAGTTGCAATGTATGATGTTATTCTACTTCCTTACTGATTGATACCATATACAAATTTTCCAAAACCAAAGCTCTTGAGCAAAGGTTTTGTGCATACTTTTCTTAGTTTAAAATTTGGGGTGCCAAAGTGTGAGTTTCTTAAAACACCAAATGAAGGAGCTTTTAGAGATCCAAATACGGAGAAATCTGAGACATTGTCATCCCTGTACCACAACAAAGGTTCATAGGCCATGCTATTAACGTCATATTTCTTTCCTAATGTTTGCTAAGTGGACGAGCCCAGAGATATGTCTGTTTGACCAGATGTAACATACATTCTTGCATTAAAGGCATATGGTCCTGCAGTTAGGAAAACAGATTGAATTGATTTTTCAATCACTAATTAAAGAAAACTACAAGCATCAATACTGATACTTTGAAGAGTTTGTTTGGAACTTGGACAACTATATTGATGTTTATAACTTATTGAAGAAATACTGAAATTAATTTAAATAAATCTACTTGATGCAGTAAAACCAAACAAACATAAAGACAGGACAGCAACTAGACGCAGTTATATCACCTTCACGAAATCATCAGTAATTACAACATAATAAAGGTAATAAATATATCTGTCTTTCAAGGTGCGTAACATTTATAGCATTAGTAATGAGGTATCTCTGAACATCATGTAACTTCTAGTGAGTATGATACTTGGTTTGAGACCGATGTACACATCCAGGAGCAACATTAATTATACTTAGTTATTCAATAATGTGAAATTACAGGTAAACTAAAAATTCCATACTGGATAGATGTTGTCAAATTTGGGTGCTCTACCAAGACTTGGACCGAAGGTTGTGTTTCAGCAGGAGGCATAATTAGTGATGGATTCACTTCCATGATTCTCAGAAAGTAAGACCTGCAAATATGTTAAGGTATAGCTGGTGCATGAGAAAGTATTAACGTCATATTTCTTTCCTAATGATTGCTGCATTGAAGGCATATGGTCCTGCAGTTAGGAAAGCAGAATGAATTGATTTTTTAATCACTAATTAAAGAAAACTACAAGCATCAATGGCTGGCACAAGAGTGGCTCCAGAAATAGTAAGGAACAACATTACCAATCATAAGAAATCCCACTGAGATATTGCGGTTAGAAAACATTTTTGGAGAAGAGTACAGCTCAATGTGCATAGCTACTTTCACAAGGAGAAGATTTAGCTTTCCCACTAATTCCAAAGAAGCTGCTTTATAAAAGTAAATGTGATATCTCTTTTTTCATGAACATGGCAGTATTAAGTGGAGCATCTATATATTCCATTCCTCACCAGGACCACAGTCTAGAAAGAAATCATGGGAACAACATATTCAAGAGGGTTCGTAGATTATTCCAATGCAATAGCCTAGTGGTCTTTCTTCTGAATGTATTAGGAGGACATAGACCAAAGAATTTGAAAGTAAAAAGTGTTCTCAACATATTGTTACCAAATATCAATATCGTTGTCAAGAATCAAGATACCAAGAAAGCACATGAACTATTTATCAATTAATTAGAACCAACATGCAAACCCACCAAAAAAGCTTTAAACAGAATCAAGAAAAAGAACATGCCCAAATTCAATTATCAAGATTCAAGAATGCAAGGAATTAAAACTTGTGTTGCCAATATAATAATCATGATATGTAGAGAGCACATAAACTATTTATCAACTAACAAGAACCAATATGCAAGACCATAAACACCGAACCAAGAAAAAGGGAGTAGAAAGCAACACTCCCATATTCAGTTGTCAATATTCGCAAGAAATTCCCAGATTTAGTCATCAGTATTCGCAAGAAAGTGAGTGCAAATTCATTGGAGAGAGACCACATCAACTATTTATCAAGAAGAAAAAAAAAAGGAAGAAGATGCTCAAAAAAATGGAGAAATAAGAATCAAAAGAGGTATTTATAAAGATAGCGTGTTGCTTACTCTTTAAGCCAATAGATTTCCTAAAATTTAAATTAGAAAACGCGTTTTTTTGCCCTCCCCATTTTTTCCTTTTATTTAATTTATTTATAATTTAAAGAAATCATCCACTGGCAACATTTTTTTAGTTAAACTCATAACGGAAAAGGTTCAAAAATACCCTTAAACTATTTGAAATAGCTTATATATACCCTCAAACTTTATTTTGACTCAAAACTACCCTTTCCGTCATACTATTGGGTCAAAAGTACCCTTCTTATTAACGGAAGTTGTTAAATGCCATGTGGATGCCACATGGCACCCCAATAGATTTCCACTGCCACATAGACTAAAAGGAAAAGGGTCAAAAGTACCCTTAAACTATCCGAAATAACTCATATATACCCTTAAACTATATTTCGGCTCAAAACTACCCTTTCCGTCAAACTATTGGGTCAAAAGTGACTTTCTTATTAGCGAAAGTTGTTAAATTCCACATGTGCCACATTGACTAAATCCCTAAATCTTAATTACTCATTTTCCCATCATTTCATTATTTTCCAGAAACGATTTCACCCCTTCTCCCTCATTTCGCGGCTAAGGTTTCACAGTTTTCTTCGTCGCTGGGTTTCAAAGTGGATATTCGTGGTTATAGGTTAGTAAACTTTTTTCTTATTTTATTGTGTTTACAACCACGAAAATCCACTTTGAAACTCAGCTCCGAAGAAAGTTATGAAACCTTGGCTGCAAAATGACGGAAAAGTTGTGAAATTCTAACTATCATACTTTGAAATCGTAAATGTAATAAAATAAGAAAAAATATTTACTAACCTACAACCATGAATATCCACTTTGAAACTCAGCCCCAAAGAAAGCTACGAAGCCTTAGCTGCGAAATTAGGGGAAAGCTGTGAAATCCTAACTACCATGCTTTGAAATCGTAAACATAATAAAATAAGAAAAAATATTTACTAACCTACAAGCATAAATATCCACTTTGAAACTCAGACACGAAGAAAAGTATGAAACCCTAGCCGCGAAATGAGGGAGAACGGGTGAATATATCATTTCTGAAATAATGAAATGAGGGGGGAAGTAATTAGGATTTAGGGATTTAGTCTATGTGGCAGTGAAACCTTATTGGCATGCAATGGGGCATCCACATGGCATTTAACAACTTCTGTTGATAAGAAGGGTACTTTTGATCCAATAGTTTGACGGAAAGGGTAGTTTTGAGCCGAAATATAGTTTAAGGATAAATATGAGCTATTTCGGATAGTTTAAGGGTATTTTTGACCCTTTCTATTTAGTCTACGTGGCAGTGAAATCCTATTGGCATGCAAAGTGGCATCCACGTGGCATTTAACAACTTTCGTTAATAAGAAGGGTACTTTTGACCCAATACTATGACGGGAAGGGTAGTTTTGAGCCGAAATAAAATTTAAGGGTATATATGAGCTATTTCGAATAGTTTAAGGGTATTATTGAGCCTTTTCCGAACTCATAATTTAATAGAGTAGCCTTTTTATCACTCAATTATTTTGGTAAATAATTTTTCTGATATAGTTGGATTTGAGTAAAACACGTTTAATATTCAATTATTCAAATATATATATATATATATATATATATATATATATATATATATATATATATAAAAATTTGATTCCTATAATACAATACGTTATTTAGATTCTGTTTAAATTATACCTTAATAATAATTACAAACGTACCTAGTTAAATTTATGATTCATAAACAGAAAAATAAAAAATGACCATTTCAATTAATTAGTAACAAAAAATAAATTCTAAATTTATCTAATTGTAAAGGATAAATTTAAAATATATAAAAAAAAAATTAACCTGATGTAACTTATGATTCTTACCATTAATAATTTAATATACTCCATTTGTTTCAAAATAAATAATGTGTTTAGCTTGGACGTACCATTTAAAAAAAGCTATTTACTTTTCTTATTGCATAAAAAAAAAAATTATGTTATCTTCTCGAATGACCAAAAATATGTGAAAGAGTTTTAGATGCGTTATTAAAATTGACTTATTTTCTTCTAATTCTTTTAAAAGTGGAATAGAATAAAAATTAATTAAGTACTTCATCAAAATTAACTTAGTTTCTTCGAATTATTTTTTTCCATCTCTTTTTTATCCCTTCAAAAAAAAAATTTACTAATGTGGTGGTTTCAAAAATATATCAAAGGTCATAAAGAATTTAGGCGGAATAACCTGAGAGATCTTCGTACTTGCCTCTATTTGTCACCTAGACCCTTTTGCTCACAATTTTGCCAACCAAACACTTAAAGTTATTAAAACACGTTATTTTAAACCCCTCTAACTGTTGACCAAACTTATGTGTTGCTAAATAGGATGAAACGTGGGGTTACACACGTTTAAAAGCAAGTAAAGAAAAAAATTCAATTAAAAAAAATTATACAATAAAAAAAAAAGCAACTTCTAAATATAAAGAAGCACACACGAATTTGTAAAAAATAATAATTCAACTTCTAAAGTAAAAAAGTAACAAATGAATAATTATTTATAATATTCTGAATAAATAAAAATGGACAAAAGGAATAGCTGTTAGAAAAAAAATTCGTAAAACGAGTTAGCTGATATGATACCATTGACTTTTTATGAGTACGTAAAAATTGTTCTATAGCGTCACTTTTTTTTCTTGTTTCGTTCATTTTTACTTGTTTTTAATGTTCACCTTTTCATGAACATAAAGAATGAAAGATTTAGAAATAAATATGAATTGTTTAAAAATGTTCACTTTTGTTATGTAATTATTATTTTACCGAATATATTTTACTGGTTGTTTTAAAAAGTAAAATTTTGTATTATTATGTAAAAAAAGAATAACGTGACATGCGAATAATGCTATCCATTATGAGAGAGAAATATATTTTATTACTCCCTCCGTTTCAAAAAGAATGACCTAGTTTGACTTGGAACGGAGTTTAAGAAAAGAAAAAATATTTTTTAATCTTTTGGTTCTAAATTAAAGTTATGTTAAATGTATCAAAATGTCCTTTAATCTTATGATCTTAAACATGCCACGTGAAAAGTTAAAGTTAAAGTGTTGTCAAAAAAGGAAAGGGATCATTTTTTTTTAAACAGATTAAAAAAGAAATAGGGTCAGTCTTATTGAAACGGAGAAAGTAATATATTTTGAGAAATATATATAAAATTGAGTGATATTATAATTCTAAAATAAACAAAAGTGATATTATTAGATAATTTTTCATAACTATCTATGAAAATCAATTTTTTTGCTGCTGTTATAATCATTATATAAAGTTGAGTGATATTATAATCCTATCTATCCTTTAACATTATTCTTTTGTGTCTTTGCTTTGTCCCTATCCTCATTTTTGGATAAAGGAGTAGAAAGAATTTCAACTTTATCTCGATCCTGTGTAATAAATTATATTTTCTTTTTCGATTCTCAATTTAAACACTAACTTCATGATATTTTTAGGTATTTGTTTATTGCTTTTTAATAGAATTACGAAATTTTAATCTCAGTATTTATAATATTTTTAATAATTCTTGAACTATTTTTAAGTTTAAGACAACGTGTAGATAAAAAAGTACACCCAAACTCGTATTAATAAGTGAATATAAAAACACTCATTATGTTTAACCCTCTTGATTAGAGTTACAATACAAAGGTTCTCTACTCCTTGTAACTTTGTACTCCATGCACTTAAAAAAATATTAAATTTCAATGTATATAAACTTAAAAATGTTTTGACACTTCTATTTTGTGCAAATTGTCCTTTACATATGTCAACTTAGCCTAAAATTATATCCACAATTTTAAAATTATTTAAATATGTAGCCTATACAAAGCTATATATATATATACGTCTTGATAGTATATAAAAAAACTCTCCAATTGCTTTGTCATGTGCCTGATATGATATTTTTAGTAACCATCTTATGTTCACTATATTATTGTATATTTTGCTTTAGTTATTATCTTTATCACTGTAGACACTAATTAGTTTAGATTGTGTAATGTGAATCTTTTGGAGACACCTTTTTTTTTTACATTTTCAGTTAAATATTATATAAATTAATAACTATGTTATAAATTACGGTACAAATTCATTCTAAGTTTCATAATATTTTAAATATTGTATTCAAGTTACTAACACTCATTTTTAAGAAAAAAAAATAATCTAGAAAAGATAAAATAAAATTTGAAGAATATTATTGATGTAAATTCCTTATACTTCAGCATATCATCTCAAACTTTATAAATAGCAAGTTACATAGAACTCAAAAATATAGATGGTAAAAGTAATGAAATAAAATGGGAAAATAATGACATCAAAAATTTTACGTAGAAATCCTTCTAAATAAGGGAAAAATCACGGGCCAAGAGGAGCAACTGATATCACTATAGTAAGGAATTTTACACTGTGTAGTCACGAATACAATACTCAAAGTGACTACTACACACTCAAAAGGAACAACACTCTTTTGGTTTCCACCTTACTAAAATATCGCTCACACTCTATTTTTCTTCACAGACTATTTTTCTTGTATAGTCTATGGAATACCTCACTTTGCTCTCAAAATGGTTTTTTCTCTCTAACTTAGTGTGTTCTACAAATGAGCAAGAATGCTCTATTTATAGAAGGATAAAATCATGCCTATGTCACTAATGACATAGGTAAATATAGCAAAGTCAAAAATGGTTGCAAATCTTACCAATTTGCCAACCACCAAATCTTTTATTTTCAACTCCAATTACTATTCCTTTTTAACAATTGCTTATAGTAATTGAATAGCTAAAGTTGACCAAAAAAATGGGATAGACTCAACATCGCGCGGGAATTAATATTACATAATTTATAAAATGTCTTTAATTTAATTTTATAATTTATCATTTTGCTTGCCCGAAGTGTTACTATTTTGATATTTTTGAGAAATCAAATGAACATCAATCGGTAATATTAAATATTAATAAATAAATAATTATTGGTAAAGGGATAAATAAATTGTAAAAGTCTGAAAAATATGAACAAATGTTCTGATTCTAACGTGTAGAATTTCAACCCTACTTTTTGCTTTACATATATCATTTTGAAGTTCTCGTTTAAATGTATCATAAGTAATTATTTAAATGAAAATTAAAGGAAGAATGTAGCATATTGGACAAAAATTAAAGTTATTATATATACTTGAATGAGAATAATATTACAGAAAACTATTCAATTTGTTTGAGTATTTTTAAAAATCAACATACCAGTGTGCTTTCATTCTTTTTGAAACTACACTTCTATTCCAATCACAATGTCGAGAAATACATTTATTACTTCCGGAAAATATTTACAACTTGCAGTAAACTTGAGAAATTTGTTCATACTTCACATTGAATATGAGTAATTAATTTATTGTGTAGTTATCTATGTCTTTAGGATTAAAGAGGTTGCAGTCTAGTCACACTCCTCTATAGGTCATCTGACACATCCTTGAACTTATGTCAAAAAGTTATTTTTCTTGTTTTCTTTTCCTGATTCACTACATCAAGATGCGATAAAGTCTTTAAGGTTTTTATGTGCTTATAATAACATATCAAAGTTGAATTTTGTCTTCAAGATATGATAGTACAAATCGTTTTTAAGGTCTTTATGTGCTTACAATGACATACCAAATTTGAATTTTGTCTTCAAGATATGGTAGTAGAGATCTTTAAAGAATTCATTTACTGTATCTTCAACAATTTTAGTAGAAAAAACTTGCACGGATACTTAATTGACGTGTGTTATTTAATTTGTACTAACAAATACTTATAACAATACTTTGCAGAAATATAAACAACAAAGTTTAAATGATGTATTCAAAAACAATAATTAATAACATAAGCATAAATTAATGAGAGTAAATAAAAAATACCAGCATTTGTAACAATAGAACGAAATAGAAAGAATAAAATCAAGCCCACTAAATGCATAGTGTACCCTTAAGAAAATTATTCCCCTATAGTACCTGGGGTTTAAAGGAATAGATCCTCTCAATATAGGAGGATTATATTCACCAGTGTATTGATACAAAAAAACTATGGTGTAGTGAGCCACTTAACAGGAGCAAAGTACACAAATATTTAATTGTGAATAAGAAGATGACGAAGTAGTTAAGAATTTTGGTTGTTTTAAATAAGAGTAAATCCCTCTATTTATAGACGACAAAGAATAGTGTGAACAAATGTTTATTGTGCCTTATCAGAAAGGTCACAATTCTTTGAAAAAGTTACAACCTCTGGAAAGGTCACAACCTTTCATAAAAAGTGAAAATTTTTCATAAAAGTCGCAACTCTTCATAAAAGTCATAACTTTTCATGAAATAAAATGTCTAGTTTTAAAAATAAATAAATTAAAAAGAAATCCTTGATTCTGGCGGCGCCACGTAGGCGGGCCTAAGATTTTCTTTTATATATATATATGATAGAGTCGGTAGCTTAATCTTTAGGCTAAAAGCTTTTGAAATTTTAATTAAACGCGTGTTAATTAAAATATAATCCCCTTTTTTAAAAAACCAAAGAAAAATATATAATCTCATACTTTCATTAATAATTCTTTAAATTACAAAAATATTCAAGACTATTAGCGAAATATGATTTTAATATTTTTCAATTTTTTTGTTAAAATTTAAATATAGCTGTAACACATTTCTAACTTTTCTATTAGAAAAATTTAAAAAAATAATTTTCATGTAATATATTTTATATATTAATATACGTAGTTTTCATAAATTTATTCCAGTCAATTGTATGATGTTGATGGTCTAAGTATTCAATAAGTTAAGATGACATCATTTCACTTTATCAATTTTTTTTTTCAAAAAACTCTTTATATAGGTCAAATTATTTGTATAAGATAAAATTTTTAGATTACAAGATCAAAAGTTGGTAAGAAAATATTTTTGAGCATTAATTAATGAGAAAAAATGATCGAGCAACGTCAATTATGAGATGGTTGCTTTTGTGATAGAACATTGGTTAAAAAAGACCACACAATAATAATAAAATTATAAATATAAATAAATCAACATCAAAATTTTCGAAGTTTAAAATAAGATAATGATAATTTTATATATATAATTCAACTACAAATTCAAAATACTTTTTTCTAAATTCTATATTTTATCATAAGAAAACATGTATAAAAATTAATTTATCATGTTATAACAGTGATAAAATTTTAAATCATAAATTTAAAATTTTGAATAGATCCATAAAAATAAATTAAATAATTTAAGTTATATGTAACCATAACCTCACAAAAATTTACATTATCCATAGTGTAACTTAATATGTTATATATCATACCTTCCCACTAACGAAAATTTGCACCAAAAATTAGTTGAGTAAAATAAATAAATAGGATTGGGAAATTACAAAAAATAATACTTATATTTTATTTTGACTATTTTCTTTTTATTTCAAGTATAAAATAAGCACTGATACGTATTTTCAAAAAAAAAAAGATTTACATTAACGCGTATTTCCAATTTTTTTTTTACAGTAACGCGTATATCTAAAAAAATTGCACTACACGTATTTCCAAATAAAATTACACGCGTATTTCCAAAATAAAATTACAGTAAGGCGTATATCCAAAAATAAATAAATTACACTACTGGTATTTATATGACGCGTCATTGAGATACCTCATATAAACTGTGCTGCTCTTAACTTCTTTCCGACCCTTTTCTCCTCCTCCTCGCTTCTGCAGTTACGCCGCCCTTCGAGTTCAATCTCTGCCGCCGGACTCGGACACTGAAACCCTTGTACTGCCGCTTGATGGCCCAAAAGAACGTCGGGAAATTGTTCGACTGGCTTGGGAGAAGCTCGTCCGATGGTCTCGTTCTTTGCAGTCTAGAGCTAAAACTGACATCCTTGAGCGTACTAATAAGGTCATTACTTTTTTACTTACTTGAACTCCTCCGCATTTTTCACTGACGTTATTGCAATGTGGCATTTTGATGTTCTCTACTTTGTGGGATGTTGCGAGTTAGATATTATTTTCACTACTACTATTTTAATGCCCTAATATGCTTTGACTTCTTTATGTTATGCTTCAGCATTGTAGTTTATGCACATCGTAAAATGCTTAGTTGACCATATCAAATTTGCTTAGTGATAAGGTTTGTGTGCATTCTCTTTCGGTCTAATTAGAAATGAATTACTTAAGCTCACAAAAATATGGATTTTTAGCTTCTTCCTAAACTATAGAACTAACAAAATCCCAAAAGAGTTCTAAGTTATATACGGGGGTTAATTTTGACCAGCTAAAAAGGCTAACTAGACATCTACTGGCAAAAGATTTCTAGAAGTTGAAATTCCATCAAAACGTCTTTTGTTCCTCTGTCCATAAACACAAAAAGATAGCCCCAGGGATCATCATCAAGATACTCTTGATGGCTTTGTCAACTTCCCGTGAACTCCAACTTTCAAGAGCTTCCCTAACTTAGAAAGGTGTGACCCAGGAAAGACCAAAAAACAACAAAACATGTTCCAGAGGTCTGAGGCAATTGGGCAGTGCAATGGGAAGTGGTTGACACCTTCTGTGTGCTTGTGGCAGAAGTAGCATCGGCTGGCAAGGTGGAATTTCTTATTGGATAGATTATCCTGTGTGAGGCATGAGTTGTGCAGTACAGTCTAGCTTAAACAGATCAGTTTGGTAGGTAATTTAGTCTTCCATATATGCGTCCATAGCTATTTGTCAATCATTGAGTTCCTTGAGCGTAAGTTGTTATAGCCTTCTTTGTTTGTGTAGAGACCTTTTCTTGAGTTGCCCCATTTTAATCTATCAGGCTCTTGGGTGAAAAGGAGCAAGGCTGCGATTTGGCAAAGAGGGCCAATATGTCATTAAGTACCCAGTCATGTACGTATCTTAACCTTAGGTCCCATATGTCGTCAAATCTGTTGGATGCTATGGCAGAATTTGGTTCAGCTTGGCAATTCCTCACCCAAAGTTGTCTCCCAACCATATGTCATTCCAGAATTTGTTGTGAGATCCATTCCCCACTCTAAATGTGATACTCTCAGCAAAATCAAGCCAAAGTTTACTGATGCTTTTTCATAGATCAACTCCATATGCATTTGCCAAAATTTTTATTACCAGTGAGTAAGCTCACCATGTTTTGCTTTGATCACCTCTTTCCACAGTCCAACGTCTTCAGTTTCGTACCTCTATAACCATTTCAACATCATGCTTTTATTGTTAGTTGCAAGATCTTTGATACCCAAACCCCCTTGAGATTTAGGTTGTTACTTATGCCCATTTAACCAAATGCAACTTATGATCCTCGTTGTTGCCTTCCCATAGAAAATTCCTTCTAATTTTGTCAAGCTTTTGGAGAACTTTTGTTAGAATAGGGAAAAGGGACATATGAATTATGATAAGTTGGGATTCTGTCCATTACACAATTAATCGATGTAACTCCTCCTCCGAAAGAAAGATACTGCAGTTTCCATGTTGCTAGTCTTTTTCCAAACTTCTCAATCATTCCCAGCCAGATCACATTAGACTTGAATTTTGGCACCTTAAGGCAGCCCAAGATAAGTTGTTGGAAAGGACCCTATGTTGCAACACATGATTCGTGCTAGCTTTGCCAGATTAAGCACTGAATTTACTTGATAGATAATGTTTTTTGACATATTTGTATGTAGTCCAAAGACAACTTAAAAAATGTGCAAAATCAAGTTTAGCCATTTCACTCGTGATCTATGATCTGTCTGCCCAACAAAATCGCAAAGTATCATCCGCATAAAGCAAATGTGAAACTGTAACATTGTTTTCGATGGGACTGCCTACTTTGAAGCCTTCAATCCATTGTAGTCGACTTGCTTTTTGGAGCATCTTGCTAAGACCTTCTATAGCAAGGATGAAAAGAAAGGGAGAGAGGGGGTCTCCCTGCCTTGGCCCTTTTAGGAGAGAGAAAACCTGTAGGCCCTCTGTTAATG
Source organism: Solanum sitiens (assembly GCA_016801875.1). Taxonomy (NCBI): domain Eukaryota; kingdom Viridiplantae; phylum Streptophyta; class Magnoliopsida; order Solanales; family Solanaceae; genus Solanum; species Solanum sitiens. Next base: position 14,725,496 of record JABWTJ010000001.1, read on the forward strand.
AGCACAGAGTAATTTACTGTTGTCAGTCTTAATTTGATCCACCTGATTCACCTATTCCCAAATCTTATGCTTCTCAAGATTGTGAAGACCGTGTATTCTCTGATGAAAGTTATGTTATCAAATTTCGTGGGAGGGTTGTTTGGTCTCTTTCTGATATTATCGCAATCAAATATGTCAGTAACTCACACGACCTGATGTTTGTCTCTGCAGGCAAATGTGAAAGGGAACTTGTTAACATCTGGAATAGCAAATTACAAGTTCAAGGGGAGTGCACATGTTCACACGACGGGGAGTTAAAAGGAGGTAAACCATTCCTGCCACTTGTTCCTGACCTGAATAAAAGCTGAATTTTCCCAGTGCATGTTTAAGTTAATTTGCTTTTTTTCTGTCACCCACTTTTCAAGAGTTATCTTAGGCTGCATTCTTATTAATCATGAAAGCATGAGATTACAATGTCTCTTTCCAAGAATCCTGTGCCACGTAATTCCATCTTGCTTATGTTCTGATCATGTAATAAAATTGTCATGCCTGACCTTTTCTTTAATCAAATTTTCAGAATTTCCACCAAGAAAAAGTAAAAGTTTCTTAAATTCTGGGATAAAATGGAGGGACTTCCGTCCAGAGATTACAGTTGAGTACCGTAGCTATATCTCGGATGTTTGTGCTACTTCTCTATTTTGTTAAGATGATGGACTTTTACCTTTTCCTATGAGATGCAGAACAATGCTGGAACAGAGAATCTTAATAATCAATATACTGTACTCAGTGTCACTTCTGGCGTCTTGTATTTTCTTGGCGATCCATTGGTTTCTGATACCATTGATAAAAACTGCCTGGAGGGTTCCAAAGTTCTCCAACAGGTTGATAAGAAGTTTATTCCGATTGTGGTAAGCAGCCGAGCAGTCGAGCACAACACCTGATATAATTGATCAGGTTTATTCTGTCCTTTGCATAGTCGTCCATTCTTGGTTTCTAATGAATTTCCTTATAACGAATTTACTTTAAACAATTGATTTCCTTAGGGATCGTTTGGCTGGACTCGTAGCAAATATAAATCTCAGCATAAGCTTCCGCATAAATAGTATAACATTTGCAGGCTGCTTAAGAAAAAGTTCTATCAGCATAAGAAAAAATAAGCTCAACATAACTAATGTAGCATTTGATTGGTGGTATTTAACTGTTCATTATTAATATCCTCATGACTCATGCAAGTACTATTTTATGCGGGTATTTACAGTCAAATATTCCCTTTTAATGTTAGATAGTCCCTGCATAGCATTACTCATTTGTTATTCACAGCGTTATAGTCCCCACATTATTATTTACCTAATTGCAGTTTTTACATTATTATAACCGCATAACTAATACTTTAACAAATAACTTCCTCTGTTATATTTTAATTTTGTGACATGACTGAAGAAAATAAGAGTGATATAGAGTGCTTTATCTTATGCTTCATCACTTTGTGGCGATCTGGTGAAGTATATTCTTGTGTAGAAACTTAGGTCCATGTGAAAATAAATGTGCATCCCTTTTTACATAGTCAAGGATTATGATTTTTTTTAATTCTTGCATTTATCTTCGTTGACCATTACAATATCATCATGTTCTTCAGCATGCTGCAGATGAGCGAATTCGTTTGGAAGAACTAATGACTGTCTAAAAATTCATTGAAATGTCACTTCAACTTGGAGTCTGCACTTCATTGAATTATCAGGGTCCTATCTGGGAAAATGTCAACAACCTATCTTGATTCTGAGCAAGAATTGTTATGTTTATTTTGATAATAGGTAACATTGGTTTTAAGTCTTGTGTGGAAGTCTTGGAACTCTTTATAATAGGTAACATTGATTTTGAGTTCGACCATGCTTTGGCAGGTCATTCTTGAAATTGGTTACCAATTTCCACACAACTATGCTGACCAAATTCAAAACTGGGGTTGGATCTGCAACAATCATTCTCAAGCTTCAAGATCATTTATCAGTTAAGTTGCGATCTTTGTTTAGATTTTTATTACACGACAAGTCTATATGGAACTTGATAAAACTGCCATTTACCAGAATTCATTGCACTAAATTTTGCAAAATTCATTAAAGTTAAACCCAACTCTGAGCATGAAGTTATATATTTTGGTTAAAGCAGGAACTTAAATCTGATCCCGAGCAGCCAACATCCGTCACAGTTCTTGCGGTAATATTCTCTAGTACTTGTCTCTGTCATATTATACATTCAAAAAGTTAAGAAAATGTAAACCATTTGCAAATCTGTCTTAGAAGGGAAAGGTATTGTAGTACTGATTGTAGTTGTTAATACAGGATTAGTTGCTCACCTACATTCTCAAACCTTTTACTTCACTTTGTAGCTTATTCTCTTCAACATTCATGTGACAAATATAGGGAAAAATATTATTGAATTGTTGTCTTGACTACATTATTATATCGAGATCCTATTTCTCACATGAATGTTGAAGAGAATAAGCTATAAAGGTTTGACCAAGTAGGATATTATTTACTATTTCTATTCCTATTCTAAATAGGATTGTATGAACCTATTCCTATTCTAATAGGATTGTGTAAACCTATTCCTATTCTAATAGAATTGTATAAACCTAATTCATGTACACATTCATATTCCTCCCTCTGAAGGATTGATGCCTGTCTAAATGTGGAAAACAAAGCATGAAAATCACTTCTCGTCAGGCTTGTTTTTCCATTGATACAAGAACAGTTTGTATCAGTTTTGTTTTCCATCATGTTGAAAGCCATTCTAACCTATCAGGCTCTTGGTGGGGGGTGGGGGGTGGGGGGGAGCAAGGCTGCAATTTGGTAAAGAGGGCCAATATGTCCTTAAGTACCCAGTCATGTAGGTTCCTGAACCTTGCGTCCCAAATGTCGTCTAGTTTGTTGGATGCTATGGCAAAATGTGGTGCAGCTTGGGAATTCCTCACCCAATGTTGTGTCTCCTAACCATATGTCCTTCCAGAATTTGATGTGAGATACATTCCCCACTCTAAATGTGATTTATTTCAGCAAAGTTAGGCCGAAGTTTACTGATGCTTTTTCATAGATCAACTCTGGTGCACCCAATGCACACACAAATGTACGTGGTCGTGCACGTATTAAGTAGCTCTTTTTAAGGGTCGGGTAGACTGTATTCAATGCTTCAAATAATTAGAGTTTAGAGCAAGTGTTATCAAGAAGAGCGATATATAGTTCTAAATGATTAATTATCTAAATATTGAAGTAAACTACTACGATTCACTTTCAATTACATCAATCACCTACATTCACGGATAATAAAACTATAACGAATACCCCCATGTTTAATCATCTTATTGATTGCCTTTCATAATCATCTTAGAATTATAAATTCATTAGTGTTTATTAGCTAATATTTTGACTAACTCAACAAAAAGGAAATGTGAAGAGCATCGTTTAAGGATAAAAATAAATCAAATATCTCTTGAAGTGCTCCTTTTGTTCCATTTTGTATGAGTTAGTATAATTTAATACGGAGTTTAAGAGACTTTTGAAATTTATGGTTTAAAATAAACGATAGAAATTTATGTGAATATAAATAATTTCATTAAGGATAAAATAAGTATTTTAAATAAAAATTATTACTCCCTCCGTTTCAAAAAGAATGACCTCCTTTCCTTTTTAGTCTGTTTAAAAAAGAATCCTCTTTCTTTTTTTGGTAACAACTTTCCACGTGGCATGTTCAAGGCCAAAAGATTAAAGGGCAATTTTGTACATTTGACATAACTTTAATTTAGGACCACATGATCAAAAGTCTTCTTTATTTTCTTAAACTCCGTGCCAAGTCAAACTAGACCATTCTTTGTGAAACGGAGGGAGTACTAAATAAAATAGAAATATGTCCTTTAATGGATTGATAAAAAAAAGGACATAGGAGTACTAGTTTTTAGATAATACTAATTATTTAATTTAATTCACCGACAATAATTTTTAACATTATTATTCACTACCAAACAAATATTCAAAAACAATCTCTTTGGTGGACCAAAAGGACCCTATTAATTAATTAATTAATTAATTAAACCTCATTTGTTTTCAATTAAACAGTATAAATAGTAAGGTAGCTTTTTCAATTAAATTTCCATAACCCACCCTCATAGAACCCGCGAATACACAAAACAGTCAAACAGTCAATTTCTTGAAATCTTTGGTCAATGTCTTGTCGCAAAATCACCGGAGAATTTTAACATCAAGCGGCAAGAAGGGAACTTCTTTGACATTGTTGTTGGGTAGGTTTTCGCTTCCTTTTCTGGTTAGTAGGGAAAGCAGTAGCACCAAATTGCATTGTAGACATAAGAATCAAATGATTTTCTTGGAGAGGTCGAATAACAAATGATTTTCTGGAACTATGGTTTCTTTGGGACAGTGTTCTTGGAGAGTTTTAACATCAAGCCGCAAGAAGAAAACTTCTTTGACATTCGAATGATTTTCTTTGAGACATTGTTCTTGGAGGGTTTTAACATCAAGCCGCAAGAAGAAAACTTCTTTGACATTCAAATGATTTTCTTGGAGAGATTGTTCTTGGAGAGTTTTAACATCAAGCGGCAAGAAGAAACTTGTTTGGCATTGTTGTTGGGTAGGTTTTCGTTTCCTTCTTGGTGATCTTTCTTTTTCTGGTTAGTAGGGAAAGTAGTAGCACCAATTTGCATAGTACAACATAAGAATCAAAGTTAGGAAAATCTCTCAGATGGTAAAGTTTTCACCTTAAAATTGTGTAGTATGAAGTCAAAATATGAAACGTGCAGAAAGTGAACTCCAGTAGTATTGCTATTGTGAGAGTTCATGTTATTTGATTAGTGCTTGTATTTGTTTATCTTATTTTCGTGATCTTGTTGTTTTCCTTGTTAACATTACGCTTAACACAGGTGTTTGCTGAACCAAAATGGCGTTATCACTTATCACATTGGAGAATAGCACAGTTCTTGGATACTCGTTGTGAAGATGCTCAAGAACAACTTGGACAGGTCCAAATGTAAGTGTGCTTATTTCATTTGAGAATTGCACAATCCTTCTGAAGATGCTTAAGAATAAAATTGGTACGGCCAAAGAAAGTTTGATGTGGTTTACCTTGCTATCATTGTTTTAAAGTTTTTTTGGGTTGAACTGTAAATTACCATAACCAACTTAAGAGCACCTATTCCATAGCCAGCTTCTAGGAAGGGTGCAAAAGAGAATTACGCCTCCAACTGAAACAAAGAAAAACAATCTGGTACAAGTATCTTGTTTATCAGCCTATGCTATGACATTTGCTAGCTTTCCTAGAACTTTTGAGTAAATCTAATCTCTCAATCACTTCTTTCTTAATCTGTACTGTTAAGATGTCCCACATCGGTAGAGGGATGAGAATTTGGTCTCCTTATATGGACTTGGACAAACCTCCCCTGACAAAAGCAAGAAACCTCTCCCTTTCTTTTGCAAAAGCTTCCCTTTGATCCTTCAACTTCCTGCTTAAACCATCGAGCACATCAATGTCCTTTTTCATCTCTGACTGTTGTTCCGCCAGATGCATCTTGTTTGATGAAATTTCCTTTTTTCGTTCTCCAGCCTTACTCATTCTGACTTCATCACTTCCATTTCCTTATGGGCTACTTCCCTTAAATAGTTAGCATTGCTGAGTTCCCTCTGCCTCTCTTCCTCAAAGCTTTTCTTCTGCTCATGCATCGCAGATTCCATTTCCTCCCGCTTCCGCTGCATTTCACTCTCAAGATCTCGTTTTTGTTTTTCAAAATCATGAAGCATTCGGATCTTCACACTTTGAGTTTTCTCAGATAATACTGATCTCTCATGATCCATTGTAGCTGCAAATGTCTCTTGTGCCACCTTAAGGGCTTCCAACTCTCTCTGAACATAATTTTCTGTTTCCAGCTTCTCCTTCTTCAACCTTTCCTCTTCAGTGTGCGGCAGTTTCCCAAATTTCTTTTTCGAATCATTAACTTCCTGCAACTCCTTCTTGATCACAAATCTTTTCTCATCCATCTCTTCCCATTCTCTCTCAAATCTCTCTTTTTCCTGCTTTAAATCTTCAGCTTCATTCAAAAGATTGTCTCGTAAATCTCTGCACTTGTCTATCTCCTGCTTCAGTTCTGATTGAAGGCGAGCATGTTCCATTTTCTCATCTTCGGTTATTTTAAGCTGCTCGGTTCCCTCATTAATCTTGAGCTGTTGTTTTTCAAGTTCATCTCTTCTGTTCTCAAGTTCAATCCCTAAAGCCAGTAAACGTTCCTTCTCAGTAAATATCTGCTTCTTTTCAGTTTCCAATTCTTTCTCATCAATTTTCAGAGACTTCTCCCTTTCCTTTAATGCTTTCAGCTTCAATTCAAGATCTTTTTCCTTCTCTTTTATTTTGTCACTTTTCTTTTCAAGTGCCTGTTCACGTTTTTTGAGTTTTTCTTCAATGTGACTAACTTCAGCCTCCTTCTCCAGTTCAATCATCTTGTTTTTCAGTTCCTCATTTAGTGATGCATGCCTCTGCCTCATCTCTAATTCAAACTGCTCTTCCTTGGATTTCAGAATAGCTCTATGTTCATCCATTAGCTTTTGAATTTCCTCTCTTTCTTTTGCATTTAGCTTTTCCTGTAGTTCATCTAATTCTTCCTTTTTTTTATCTCCAGGCTCTTTCTCACATCCTCAAGTTCCTTCTCCGTAGAAGCAAGGTTAGCTAGTCGGCTGCTCATGTCAACTTCTTTCTTCCTCAAAACTGAGTTCGCTATGTCAATCTTCCTCTGCTCATCTTCCAGGTCACTCTGCTTCTGCCTCAGAATGCTGTCATTCTCATTTGCTCGCTGCTCTCTTTGGTTAAGCAATGTTCGGGCATCAGCCAGCCTCTCCTCTCCTTCCTTTAGTTTTCTTTCCCATTCTCGTAACTCTTCTCTGTGTTTAGATATAGCACTCTCATGAGCTTCATGCTCGGTATTGAAAGAGGACCGTTTCTTCTAAGTGCATTTTCTTGAGCCTCAGCATCATGCATTTTATGGGATCATCATTTATTTTGTATATATTACTTATATAAATTATTTAGTATCGTGTAATTAAATAAACTAGTAACAATCGTGTAAAAATATTATCAGTTATATTATGAACATACTTTATATGGTATCGTATGTTATTTTATAGAATTAACTTTTACAAAAATTAATTATATGTACTGTTAATTAACTAATATAATTAAATTCAAAAAGTTGACAAAAATATAAACTAAACTAAATGTATATATATAAGTATATTATTCAAACTCTTGAACGATACTAAATATGTTGAACATAATAATTTGCATTATTTAATAAAGATATACTAATTTTATTTTTTGATACTAAAATAAGAATCATATTTGTAATAATTCTATTGTTACTTCGTATCTGATTATAATATAGTATCATATCTTGTTATTTACCGAATAATTAATAAATTTTAACTAAATAATTATGTGTCATTTTTGTGTCATAATTGAGTAAATAACTTAACAGTTATATTGTTAAAAAATTTAATATAGTATCATCAGCTGTTTGACAAGATAAATTATTAAAACTAGAAAATGCTTAGTAATATTGAACGAAAAATAGAAGTTGAAATACAAAATATTCCGTTCCAATAATAGTTCAAAAATAATATAAACCTAACTAATCAACATCAACCAATGCATCTTCTGCCTGTTTAGAAAACCCGCCCTTTGGCCTTGTTGGATCATCGCTATGACTAACATATCCAGCCTTGAGTTTGTCCATGCCATACTTCCATAACAATGTTCCATATCTGTTGCGAAGATAGTCACTTTGAAGACCAACGGATGGAATTTTGATTTCGTCGCTCAAATATTCTGCATAAGCAGCTACGAAAAGTCCACAATTACTGAAAATATCTTTCAACTAACCTACTAGTTTTTGAGTTCGGATATGTAAAGTCCTTTACATTACCTTTACAATTCAAACCAGTAACAATGGCAAATCACTGATACTAAATTTCAACACATTCCCTTTGGCATGGCGAATGTGAATCTCTTGATCTAAATTATCATGCTCAATCTCTAACAAGTATAAACACTTAGTAATTTGACCTTGGTAATTGCATCTAGGGATATTTAGGTATGGTGCGAAAATTGTTTCTTTAAATAAATTCATACCCTAATCCTTAATAGATGATACTAAGTGTTCAACAAAATTCCTGTTGTATGTTGGACCAAACTTTAATGCATTAATTGAAATATGTTTAATGACGTAATTCATATTCTGCAATAAAACGATAAATTGTAACATATATAAAAAGTTTCTAAACTATTGACTACATATAATAATGTTTCTGTTTTAAATGATACTAAAAATTGCCTAATATTGATACTAAATATAAATAAACATGTTAACATGATACTTACAAATACTATTTGAAACTATATATAAACGAAACATTAAAGTTAAATATATTTCATTGATACATTAAATTTCATGTCCAACACATCAAAAGATACTCAAATTTACAATTTCAATTAGATATATAAACATAATGGTTGATACTTAAATTTTTATATACTTATCAATAATTCATATAAATATGATACTTAAATAACAGATGTATGACTGTATGATACACATATACTATTATTTGATACCTTATATTGAATGCAAAATCATGTTGTTATAACAAAAACCGATACTTTATGTAGATATACAAATTAATACTTATAACATATCTATACGTAATTAGTAATTATTACCCATTAATATATACAAAGTATAAGTAAAAATAAAACAAAGAATCATTCTATCATGAGCACATAAAAAATGATACTTAATAAAAAATAATTAAGCATACTAACAAATATATACAAAAATCATGATAAGATTAAAACGATACTTAATATAATACATCAGACTAATACTATCAAATAATTCATCAGACTAACTAAAAAAAACAAAATTTCATATACAATATAAACGACACTTAACAATCAGAATCAACAAACTAAAGAAACAACATGAAAATCATGATGTATATGGAAAACAAATTTACATACCGTTTGTAATGTTGGTCGAACAATAGGAGGTGCCGCCTTTCTACCCCTCTTCTTTGGGGTTTTTGGGTCTTTAGAAGTAGATGTATGTTTGTTTTTTGATGAATTTTTCTTGCTAGAGCTTGATTTTGTCATGACAATAGTTTGATGCAACAATAAAGAACTCAGATCTACATAGAATTTGATTATGGAAATCAACAATATAATTTTTTGAATAATAAGCACAGTAAATACGCAAAAATGGATTTTTTTTTGAAGAAATAGTAATATGGATGATGATATACCTGATTTAGGACTCAAATTCGGATGAGTATTGATAATAATCCTTAGAATATTTTGAATTTCAAATTTGATTTACAATTGTAACTGAAAATTAGGGGGAAATTTTGAGAGAAATTTTTGGGGAAGGCGAGATTTTGGGGGAATGGAATCAGTTTTTGGGACAGTAACTTCTGATTTTGAAAAGGTAAATTTAACTTTTTAAGTTTTCAACGTGTAAAGTTAATTAGTATCATTGGGGGGTAAAAACAGGAATTTTTGTAATTTAATAAATGAGTAGGGAATTAATGGAATTAGATAAATTAAAGTAGTGTAGTTTAGTAATTTTTCCTATTCAAAGTATTCAAGGTACCCACTCAAGTTTTCACTAATTTTCCTTTTTAAATTAAGCTACTTTTTCCTTTAATAAATGACTTGTTTCTATTTTATTTCTCTCGTAATTCATGTTAGGAAAAATTACATGAATTGGTATATTTTAATATATAATTACTGATTTCAGCAATATTTTTTATTTATTATCATTTATAGCAATACTATGTTAAATCTGCAATATATATTAAAAGTGAATTATGTATGCAATATATATGAATTATAATTGTTTTTAAAATTATATTATGTTTGTTTGGTAAAAAATTAACACATTGTATTATAAGTGTATTAAAATGTGTGATAAATGAATTATCTATCATTAAAATTTGTATTATATGTGAATAAAAAATTGTTCTTGTAATATGAATTAAACTTATATTATAAATGAATTAAAAGTGATCAAGTGAAAAAGAAATATTATTGCCATAAATGGTAAATATTTTTTTATCATAGTATATTTATATAAATTTCCCAACTTTAAATCACTACCTAAATAGTTCTTTTTGAGGTAATTGAAAAAGTGATGAAAAAAAATTAGATCACGATCTAAGAATTTGAAAATTATCAGAGTATAATATTTAATGAGCAAACTTAAAATTAAATAAGCAATAAATCCGATTTAAAAGTTAACCAAAAATGTTCATTTCTCAAAAATTATATTTGTAATTAATGTTATAAATAATAAATATTTTCTTAATATTGTATATTTATGTAAGTTTTTCTTTTTAAAATTGGACCAAAATAACGACATTTGAGCATATCCACCGTACTTACATTGGGCAAAAGAGAAAAAAAAAAGGAAATGAAAATACACACACAAAAAAAAGAGTCAAGATGACACAAAATTTTCAAAAGTGAGAAATTTATGTCTAACAAAAAAACCTTTCACATTAGGAATGAGAAAGAAAATGCGTGTATTCACATAAAATGAGAACTTGATGGAGTAAGTCCTTATCCAGAAAAAATCATCCATCGCTATTTGACATAAAATTTAATTATTTTATTTTTTAAAAAAGTTTTTGACCTAAAATAATTTATAATTATTTGTTTAATTATAAATGATGTTATTCTTTTGAGATTAACTAATTTTTTTTAAAAAATTCACGTACATTGAGACGAATACTTATCTGGTACTCCACCATCTTTATCACAAACCTAATTTTCTTAGTATATGTTGGAGTGTTTGGACTTTTGTAAACACGTTTCAGCTCTCTCAACTACCTAAGTTCACTTACCCTTTTTGAAACTACTAGTCCATGATGACACCACCACAAAAATCTCTTTTGTTTCTTTCCTATTTAAAGGTCTAGTTTCGTTTCATTGCATAAATAATACTAACACACACAAAAAAAAAATCACTATATACTCCCTCTACTGTTATGGCATACCATAGAAGACATTCTCCACCAAGACCACCAGGTCCACCACCCCACCCCACCCATAATTTGGCACCACCACCACCATCACCACCACCACCTCGAGGTGTATATACCGCACCACCACCTTTTCCTCCTCCAGTAGTTGTACTTGTCAGCGAATATGCTCCTCCACCTCCGTCCCCTGCACCACCTCTAGGGACACCACCACCACCTCGTCCTTCTCCTCCACCGTATAGTTATGATCCTTATCATCGTCCATCTCCACCGTTGAGCCGTTTCCCCTCACCTTACTAATCAACACTCAATTAGTACTAGTATTGAGTTGGAGCTGGAGCTGGAGTTGGAGAAGGGTGCTTACTGTATGAGCAACTACTTATATGGTCATATATATAACTAATATATAGCTTGTTGTCTTACTAGTCTTCTATAGGTAATTATAAAAAGGATGATTGTTTTCCTTCTCCTGGATTTTGAATTATTACATTTTGTTGCTTTATACAACAAATAAAGAAAGCTAAGTCGAAGTCATTTGGTTCGTGGAATAAGATAATATAATTTCAAGATATTTCATGTGATTATTTTATCGAATCTCATCATTTTAGTATAGTCAAAAGGTGTGATATTATTGTCTATTCCATCCCAACAATCAAACGACCCTTGAGAGTTAAAAAGAGATTGTAATTAGTTAAAGAAATGGACGTCAGTTAGCTCATGAGACAATCAAGAAGTTAATATCTCAAAAGATCATTCAATTTTAAGAATTTATTTAGTAAAGTCATTGAATTTTATTTTGTATCAATAATATCAGTTAAGTTTGATTTTTATATCAATAAAATCACTCAACTAAATTTTATATTAAAAAATCTAATATGGCAATTTTTTTTTGTTTTTATGTCATATAAATATAATAAATCCCATATATAAATAAATAAATAATTTAAAAAACTTATTAAAGAGTTTTAATGGATAAAAAACATTATAGATTTTTATGCATATCATAAGAAATTAACGGATTAAAGTTGTTTTATATTGAAAACGGACAGTTGTTATACCCTATTCAAGTGAAACTAAAGAAGATAAAATCTGCAACAATTCCAATTCTTTTAAATATATACAGGTGATCCGTTTTTTATCTTTAAAAGGATCACCTATCATTATATATACAGTAAGCTTTAAATATATATTAATATTATAATATTCATTTTATTAATTAAATTTTTTTGTAGAGAAAATTCTTAATAAGTTTTTCAAAATTTTATTTGTTTATAGGGTTTATATAGTTATATGGCATAAAAAGATATTTTATTTTGCTATGTTAGATGATTTTTTAAATGAAATTTAGCTGAGTGATTTTATTGATATAAAAAGTTAAGTTGAGCGATTTTATTAATATAAAACAAAGTTGAATGACTTTGCTAGTCTCAAACTTGAGTGTCCTTTTGAGATATTAACCCGACAATCAAGATCATATAAAAAGACTTTCTCAAATATATATATTTTTTGTGAATCCCAATGGACCTTCTTCATCAACCCTCGTTATATAATTTGTCTTCTTGAATTCAAGATAAGATAAGAAATTTTGGTGTTTTCAGTTGGCCAGTAAGCGCGCACTTTCTTTTGAATGAAATATGCTTTCCCTAGCAATTGATGCCTGTAATTCAAACAAGAAAATTAAAGTTATCTACTGCCAACATATAATGCTATCTTCAAAAAACAATTAGTAGTAATTAATTAGTTGTGTTGAGTGAATCACCTGATTTTGCCAATCTGTGAGACATGTTATAAGGGAAAACAGAAGAGATTGTACTAATGAACCTGCATTTAGTCCAATCCAGAGCCCCTTCCCTTTTAAATGGAGAAAGAAACCCAACAGTATGGCTAATGGGATTCCAACCAGATAGTATGAGCCAAGATTGACATAAGCTCCCAAATGCTGCCATCCACTTCCTCTTGCAACACCTATAGTATACGACATGAGTAACTATAAGGAAGGTCTCGCGCAAGTAAAATACAATGATAATGAGAAGTTGAGATACAGAACGATTATGATGTAAATTGCTCTGAACATCAAGTACTTAGGCCGCGAACATTGTAAAGGGCTGAAACTGTTAATGAAATTGCACACTGTGCACTAAATTTTTGAGGTAAAGAATAACTAACTAGAATTGGAGCTCACCAGAAAGTACAGCCTGAATGCAGTCTGTTGCAATCAAGAGACAAAGAAGTGGAGTTAAGTCTCTGAGATAATCCACTACTTCCTCTTCATTACTGAATGCATATCCCAGAACGCGACAGGAGCAAAGAAGAATGATACTTGCAACTATGGCCTCTGCCATTCCGAGTACAGTTACTGATATGACAGACATTCTAGCTGCTTCAGGATTCCCAGCACCTAGTTCATTAGAAATTCTAGTGCTACAAAGGAAAAGAATGTTCTTTTTAGGCCATAATTGTGCACAGAGGTAGGTAACATATGCATGAAGATACAGAAGTTAGCTGAGATCATTTGAGCGAACCTTGCACCAGCACCAATGGAAAATGGTATGAAATAATGAAGCGAAGAAACTAAGAGGCTGTCAGGAAAACCAGCACATATCAGTAGTGATATATTCGCAAATAGAATGCTGACAATTCTAAGAGTAAAGTATAATTTTACCATATTGAAAGTACTGAAGTTTCAAGTTGAGGTTTTGGCAAGAGACCAGCAAGCAGTATCACTATCTCGGATGTCCACCATTCAAAACTGTGATTTAGAATAGAGAATAAAGGTATAAAACGACATGCATTGTTTTGTTGATTTAAGGAGGAGGAGAACATTTACCAAACCATGCTAGCGGAAGGGATAGCCAAATGGAAGAATTCCTTTGTGCTAGGAAAAACTTCTTTAGTGAAACAAAGACGAGTCTTTTCACAAGAGGAGGAGTATTTGACATATAAACAAAGCAAGAACACATTGAACCAATAAGATAATCCAATTGCAATTGCAGCTCCACTGCTTCCCAAGTTTAGCTTGAATACAAGCGCCCAACAGAGAGGCACGTGAAAGCAAAGAGCTGCAATTGAGCTCATAAGCATTGGAAGAATCAAGCTTTGAGTCTGCAAGTACCGGATCAATGCTTGTAGAATAGCATAAGGAAATAAAGTAGCAATGAGCCAACTTGAATATTTGCCTGCTTCTATGGAAATAAGAGGGTCTTGACCTATGAGTATAAGAAATTTGTCCACAAATAGCCACAGAACAGATACCGGTATGCAAACCACAAGCAGAGAGATAATTGCCCCATTCGTGTAGATTCCTAGCTTCCGGTATTCTTCAGCTCCATAAGCTTGTCCACAGAGAGTCTCTAAAGCACTGGACATTCCAAACTGCATTCCAGAATCCAAACCTTATAAACAGTTTACCATATGAAAGATGAGATAGCGAACATTCAGCTACCTCTATCTGTTCTTATCTTTGACGAATCTAATATATCTCAAATGCTATTCTATCAAGAGGTATAAATTGTTTTAAGGCTAAAATTTCATGTAGTATTCTAGCTAACCTTTTCCTGCCCCTCTCCTGGCCTAAAAGCAAGCAACACACTGTAACATCACAACTTTATAGCTACCTCACTTGGATTGAACTAAAGAAAACTCAAAATGCTATTTGATCGTATTTGAAACAAACTCGATTCCGTTCCATAATCAATTACTGAGACACCTAATATACTTACATTTGAGTAGCGAAACTTAACATTTGAGTAGTGAAAAAGCAAATGAAATTGAAAAGCAGAGGAAAGGAAGTTTACAAGGAGACTGAAGCCAGTTACATTGGTGAGAGAGGTAGCAATAGCAGCACCAGAAAGGGAAAGTTCACTGAGATGACCAATCATCATCATAGACACAACCCTCAAAAGGTGTTGTGATACAGTAACCACCACCATGGGTATTGCTATATAGCTCACCTTCTTCAACTCTTCTACAAACACACCCCATCTTCGTCCCCGCAAACTTCCCTCTAACAATGCTTCTTCCATTTATTTACAAGCTTAACTAAATCTGATTTGTGGTATCATTTCAGAGTA
Organism: Solanum sitiens; assembly: GCA_016801875.1. Taxonomy (NCBI): domain Eukaryota; kingdom Viridiplantae; phylum Streptophyta; class Magnoliopsida; order Solanales; family Solanaceae; genus Solanum; species Solanum sitiens. Next base: position 14,740,626 of record JABWTJ010000001.1, read on the forward strand.
GATTTACTATATTATCATCATCTTCTTTCTTTTGCCCCAGGATAGAGTGGAGAGCTCTCTTTATATTAGTATAATATTTCTCTCCTGCAAATCTGATTAGGCGCACACAAAATCTCTATTATATTAATCAACATATCAAACAAATATTATATTCCTTTGTTTTTTTTTCATTATACAATACACTATCTTTTTAGTCACGCACGTTCCTATCAAAAGTGATCAAGCAACACTACCAAGGTGGGGTGGGGGAACTTACATTATAATTTCATTTGAATTCATTTACTTCGATTCAGACCCTATAAAAGTTTGAATTTAGAATTCAATCCGCGGAACATCAATGGCTATTTTATTAGAAATATTCACAAGAAATGTGACAAGGAAAGTAACAAGATTGCCTATAGTGTTTATTTGAAGATGGTTTAGAGTAAAATGCAACAATTGGACAATATGAATGATTAACTAATTGATAAAAAAAACAAAGATTTTGACGTCTAAGTGAATGAGAGGTTGGAGTGGAATGCTTAATGATTTTTCTGGATGTTGAAAGAATCCTTCATGCCACCATTTTCAAACTTAATTATTTTGAGCTTCGAGTTGAATGATTCGCCTCACTATAACAAAAACAAGTTTTAGCGGTAATAAGTATAGAATACTAAAGTCTTTATTGACATTAATTAAGTGTCATTAGAATCAATGTCGCTTTAAGAATATATACAAAGAGGATTGGTTGACGCTAAAAATACATATTTAGTGATATTTAAGAATTAATTACTGCTAATGATATTTTTTAGGCAGTGTTTGCACTTCCGCAGTGTTATATAGACAGGCACACACATCCATGCTTGAAAAAGATTTATTAATTGGTACGTCATTTTAATTATAATATACTTTTACAGTTCATATTCTAGTGATTTATACGTTAAACTACAGTTAAACAGGGTAGAAACAATGTTGTAATTGAGTGTCGAAACCCACAACTCGTTGTGGCTAAGACATCAATCAGTATCAAATAAGAAAGAAAATTATTTTTTTGGTTGGTTTCGTCATGACAAAAATAAATGGAAGGATTGTTCTTGTAATTCTTGGGATGACATAGAAGAAAATTATAATTTATTTGTTCACGTTTAATTTTACACGATTCTTTAGAAATAATAAATAAATTGTATATACCATATATTTTTGTTGCGACAAATAAAAAAACATATGAGGTATCTTTAAATTCTCACAAAATTATATTTGATCTTCTTTGAATATTGAACTGGTAATCATACTTCTTTTTTAATAAATAACTATTTCTTGAATGTAAACTTTAATTCTCAAAAATATGTTACATAATTTTATGTTAAAACACTCTAATTGACTTTCTAAAAACCAAAATTAAACAAAACCAAGTATATTCGCATTAAATAACAAACAATTGATTGTTATTACTTTGATTCTTTTTTATATTTTTTTCGGCTCCTATGTTCATTCTATTATAACCAGATGATTCAATACAAAGTGTATAATTCTAGATGTACGTACAATATTTTTAGCTTAAAGACATTTCCTTGAGGAGATGCAGATGTGGAGGTAGATGTGTGATCATATTAGCAACAATATGATTAGAAATGAAAATATCCGAAATAAGGTGGGCTTGACCTCCATGGTAGAGCGAGACTGAAATGATTTGGACATGTGAATAGGAGATGCATAGACGCACCATTGAGGAGGTGCGAGAGGTTGGTTAATGAAGAGAGACAGAGGTGATAAGGCCTGATATGACAAAAGTGTTGTTATTATTGGGTCTTCTTATTAATTTGTTCCTTCGTGTATCCTTTCTCTTGCCTTCTTTGCCTGCATTGTTTATTCTCAAAAATTTCAATTATTAGTAATATAGAAAGAGATCAAACGATAAAAATTTAAAAAATAAAAAGAAAGTGACCTGTTTTTCCCAGTCTGTAAAACATGTAACAATAGATAAAATGATGGATTGTATAGTAGAACCAACCACTATTCCAATCCAAAGGCCCTTTGCTTTCATCTGTAGAGTGAATCCTAACACCACTGCTAAAGGAATTGCTACCAAATAAAATGCCCCTAAATTTACGTATGCCCCTATATGTTGCCATCCACTTCCCCTTGCTATACCTGATTTTTTGTTACAAAATATAATCTAAGTCCAAAAAATTTCGTAGAAAAATGTAACGTTTACTTACTTATCAAACACTAGAAACTAACCAGAGATGACGGCTTGTAAGCTGTCTGTGACAATAGACAGACATAGAAGAGGAGTCATTGAAGCAATATAATCTACAACTTGCTTTTCATTGCTGAATGTTCTTCCTAATATATATATACCCCACCGCCGTGGAAGTTTACTCACGGGGTTTTACCACGAAATTCTCTCTCTAGATCTCTCATCTTCTTCTCTCTAAAGTTCTTGTGTTCTTCATCCAAAAAGTGTGTGTGTGTGAACTAGATCCTAACATTGTGCTCAACACTACTGTCTCTATTACTGCAAGAAACATTACTACCTGAACTGCCATTCGAGCTCGTTGAGGATTCCCAGCTCCCAATTCATTCGAAACACGAGTACTTTAAAACAAAAATGAACATAAGACAATACACACAAGAGAAAATGAAGTTTTCATTGATTGAATCAAACCTTGCAGCAGCTCCAAAGCCATATGGTATAGTGAAGTGTAAAGTGGAAATTGTTAAGCTGCGCGTAAACAAATGAGGCATCAGAATCATTTTTTTATATCGAAATTTTCATAAATTCACCAATATGAATAGGTACCATATTGACAACACTGATGCCTCAAGTGTTGGATTTGGTAAAAGGCTAGCAGAATAAGCACTTCAAGTGACCACCATTTGATGCTACAACAAAGGTAACCAAAATTGAAAATATAAGTCATTGACATGACGAACAAATAAATAATTCATCAAATAATTCATGAGGAGAACAAATATTTACCAAACCATTACAGCAGAAGGGACAGCTAGACGGAAGAATTCATTGATACCTAAGAAGACATCCATAGAGAAAGGCGTTCGAGTCTTCTCACAAGAGCTACAAAAGCTAACATGTAATGCAAGAAATAGTACATATAACCAAGTGGATACACTGAAGGCTATAGCAGCTCCAATGTTTCCTAGATCCAATTTAAATATGAAACCCCAACTTATCGGCAAGTGTAAGCATAAAACAGCCAACGATGATAGAAGCATAGGCAAAATCAAGCTCTGTGTCTGCAAGTATCTAACTAATGGTTTAGAAATTGCACCACCAAACAAAGCAGGGATTGCCCATATTGCATATTTTGATCTTGTCCAATCAATATAAGCAATTTATCCATGAAGAACCACATCACACATATCGGTAAGCATACAAGAAACAGAGAAATTATAGCAGTATAAGTATATGTACTGAGTTTGTGGTATTGCTTAGCTCCATAAGCTTGTCCACATAGTGTCTCCAAACCACCAACAAACCCTGACTGTTACATATATTATGCATAAATTAAAACGTATATAATAAAATCACACTCATTCTGAATCAACTCTAAATTTTGAATTCGTCTCTGAACTAAAAATGTACTTACAAGTAGGCTGAAACCGGTGACGTTAGTAAGAGAAGTTGCAATGGCTACACTAGACAGAGCTAATTGTCCAAGATGTCCAACCATTATGATCGATACAACTTGTAAGAGGTACTGAAATACTGTAACTGCTACCATTGGAGCAACGGTTCGACTCGTTTTCTTTAGTTCTTGAGATAAAGCATCCCAACTTATCTGCCATTTCTTTTCTAATTTTAAGCTTTGTGGCAACTCCTCTTCCATTATAGTTCTACTTGTTTTCACTTCAACAGACAAACACTCTTATAATAAATATATGCACAGTTAGAAAAATATGCTTGTTTGATTTGTCAGATACATGTTATAAATGATTTCTCTTTCTTTATCTTTATAGACATCTTTTAATATGATTTTATCGAGATATTTATCGACTATTTCCATGTCATCAGTTAGTTAAATTAGTTATACACTTAATTAGCTCTATCTTAACTATACAAAATTAGAGTCGGCTACTGTTAGTTGTGTTAATTAGCTGAATTAATGAGTAGTTAACAGAATGTAATACTATAGAATTTTCTTTATGCGCTCTTGTGTAACACCTTCGAATAAGAAGTCTCAAAAATAAATATTAGATATATAAGCGAGCAAATCTTACAAAACGGGTGAAAATGAGTATCAGTATTTTCAGACATTGCTCTACTAAAGTCTCCTTTTTCAACTTTTTTTTAATGTCCTTGTTGTACCTGTTTTTACGTTCAAACGCAGACCCCAAAGTTGGATTATTTATTTTTATGGAACATTAAATATACTTCTTGATGTCTTAATGAGAAGATGATATAATCCAAATTGCATGTCAAAAAAAAAGTGGAGAAAACTTTGTTTACTCCGAGTGGGCTAGTTATCATTTTGTAATTTCAACTCCTTAAAAAGTGGAATTGTGGTCCACTCCTTGACAATGAACCTTTAATTGTGGAGCTTATATTGAATTATATGCTATACTATTATTTTTCAAAAAAATGAATTACATATGGATACAATTAAGTAAAAACAAGGGATAATAAAGTCATCAATGTGTATCACAATCTATATGTCTATTGGACAGCGTAAGGGTCATACCATCCCCATCACCCAAACCATTATGAACAATAATTTTAATTGAAATTTCAAACAATTTTTTTAAAAAAATTCAAACAACTAAGTCTAATTTTAGTAGAAATTATAAATAGAGTATTTAGCTAATTAATCTAGTAGACAAACGTTATTTAATTGTGACACTATTTTAAGTATTAGCTATTTAATAAATAGAGTACTTCGTATTTTATTTTTGTTAATAAAAAACTTTATTTATGTCGTTATCAAAGCATTAAAGTCATTTTAGTTGGAGCCAAACATATTGATGTTCACCAATCACGTTTCTTTAGCCAAAGTTTTGGATTTATCAGTCAAACATGTTGATTTTTGATTCATCTATCAAAATTGGATTTGTCTATGTTAATGAGATGGTGGATTTCTTATAAGGCTTGGGCAATTCTCCTCTCTTTGAGCTAGCTTTTGGGGTGTGAGTTAGGCCTAAGACCTAATTTCACATGGTATCAGAGCAGGGCCTGTATCACCCGAATCTTTTATCATCTGTCGCGAGTCGTTACCTTATATTGTAGTTGTTCACGGACTACACTAAGCTCCATTTGTTTTAACTTAGCACAACTTTAAATCTGAATTATAAATTTCAACTTATTAAGTAATGTGTTTAGAAATCTGATTTTCTTTTTAATCAAACTTGACAGACTCCAAATTGGCTTAGGAAAAACATTTTAATGTGGGAGATCAGCCCATTCATACGTTACTCAAAAAAAAAAATGCATTATAGCAATTTTTGTGATATGATTATAGCAATACGCCTTTTAATTTATCATTTAAGAATTTGGAATGAAAAATGAAATTTAATGTGTAACGAATAATGAACTTATTATATATTTTACAAAATACATGCTTCGTTGTGTCATAAACTCTATCCATACTTATCGATTACTTAGTGGGACACACTTTAATTACTGATAAAATAAATAAATAAATTCTGCCCATACGAACTAGTAGTCAACCTTCAAAACAGATCCAAACACTCTAATTATATATGCTAGATACAGCTTCATACATTAATTATCTTCTGAATTGAAGATAATATAAACTATGGAAAAAAATATATTCTAGCCAATAGCAATAAATAGAAGCTAAACTTGTTGTCAACCGCAACAGAAGATAATCTAATTCACTAAGCATCTGTTTGGAAGGACACTCTGTCAATTGGATTTGATATATTTGAGTGTAATTATATTGTTTGTTCTGTTTGGTTGGATATATAATTACTTGGTCAATAGGTAATTAGTGTAATTGGTAGGGTAATTACACTTTACAATTCACACGCAGAGATTGTGAATTGCTGGTACTACATGGTGTATTACCATGTAATTACCAGTCGATTACTTATTATTTTATTTTTAATTTCTTTTACCTCTATTATTTTAAGTTCGTTTTTATTTTTATTATTCTAAAAGTTTGTGAAACTTTATTTTTATTTTATATTATTATATTTTATTTTCTTCTAGTTCTCAACCTTACTTTATATGATTTATGCAATTTTTTTGTATCATCTATTTCTTTATGTCATGCTTATTTTCTTGTTAGCATAATTTATTAAATATTCATTGTTAAGTAAGTATAGATTACGTTTTTTTTTAGAAAAAATAAATAAAAATAAATCATATTTATGCATGCTATGTTGAAATTTGCTAAAAAATATTATGTTAAACTTTTTGTTTTGGATTTATAACTTATGTTATATTTTTCAGTTTCATTTGTTTAGTAATACTGACTTACATTGCAAGTCATTTTTTAATTATACTTGATAGATTATCTTTTTGTCAAACATTTAATAATTTATGACATATTATTTATATATTAATCTTTTTTATCAAACATGCATTTCACAATGTTTGTAGAAGTTTCACACTTTTAGTTATTACGATCAATTCAATTGAAATATTAATTTAAAAAAATATAAATCAATTATTTTTTTCATAATATTAATTAAAGAATATATGTTTATTAATTAATATATTCTCAAAATAGAATATACATCTTAAATATTTAATTTAATGTAATTTATAAAGTGTCTTAAGTGTAGTATACATTTAAATAATTATTTTTTTATTTTTAAAATTTAATATAATTCTATAATTGCAATTGTGCATCCAAACAAAACATGTGTAATTAGACTGTGACATCCAAACAGGACATACCGTGTCAACCAAAAAGATCAGTGTAATTACTAGGATGATAATTACTACCCTATTAATTACACCAATTTCAATCACAAGGTGACTTTCCAAACAGACCCAAAAGAAAAATATTAGCAAAAATTAAGCTACTGTCTTTAATTAATAGCCGCTAAAGATGTCTGATTATCTCCTTTCTGATATCCTCTTCTTAGCATTTATTGCCTGCAAAAAGTTCCATCACAGTGTGAAAACAATACAACAAAAAATGAATACTAGTGTACTAAGACAAACAAATAAAAGTGGACCTGTTTTTGCCAATCAGTGGAAACTAGTATGAGTGAAAGACTAGTTGCTTGTATTGTAGAACCAGCCAATAGTCCAATCCATAGGCCCTTTGATTTCAGATTTACAAGAAAACACATTACAGCAGCAACTGGGATTCCAACTAGATAGAATGCTCCTAGATTCACATATGCACCAATAATCTGCCATCCACTTCCCCTAGCTACTCCTGTTTATTTCCAACATACACTTTTTTTTCAAATTTCAACGAAATATTGTTTAAACGCCTACTTAACGATCGTCGAAAGATATATATAGCTAGTTAAGAGACTTGCCACAAATGACTGCTTGGAAGCTATCTGTGATGATTGTTAGACACAGAAAAGGGGTAATTGTAGCAACATAATCCACCACTTGTTCATCATTACTGTAGGCTTTACCCAAAACTCCGCGGCATAAGAATATTACTATGCTTGCCACTACTGTTTCTGAAACTGCAAGAAACATTGCAACTCTAACTGCCACGAGAGCCTTCTGAGGATTACCAGATCCCAGTTCATTAGATACCCTCGTGCTGTAATTAAGCAAGAATTTTTAGTCATAAAGACAAAGAAAATACGTATATTTTGGTCATATTGAACTAACCTCACACCAGTTCCCAATCCATAAGGAAGAGCAAAATGCAATGCAGAAATTGTTAAGCTGATCAGCAAAAATATGAGGATCGGTAGTACACACAACGGATGAATTGAGCATAAAATAGGTTATCGTGAATTGGTGCATACATACCATATTGATAGTACTGATGTTTCAAGTTTTGGATTTGGTAAAAGTCCAGATAGCAAAGTAAGCACCTCAAGTGACCACCATTTCAGGCTGTGATGATTTCCATTGCACAAAAACAGATGAAGATAAAATTAATCAAAATTGTGATAAAGACTACTTAAGATTCTTCAATCACCAAAACAGGACTTCTTACCAAACCATTAAAGCGGATGGTGTTGCATAACGAAAGAATTGTCCGATAGCGAGGAAGGCATCTCTGTTCAGAGGAGTTCTAGTCCTCTCACAAGAACTCGATCGACTGATGTAAACCACAAGTGATGCTACAAAAGTCCAGATTGAAAAACTAAAGGCTATAGCTGCACCTGATTTTCCTAGTCCTAAATGAAATATGAAAAGCCAGGATAGAGATATGTGGAGACATAGAGCCAGAAAGGCGCTTACGAGCATTGGAAAAATCAAACTTTGAATCAGCAAATATCTAAGTAGGGGCCTAAGAATTGCACTTCCAAATAGTGCAGGGATAAGCCACAAAGAAAACTTATAAGCTTCAACTGAAATTACAGGGTCTTGTCCCATTAAAATGAGCAGCTTGTCCATGAAGAGCCACACGATACTGATTGGGATGCACACAATGAGTAGAGATATCACTGCACTGTAAGTATAAGTACCGACTTTTTGCCATTGATTTGCACCATATGCTTGCCCGGACAGTGTTTCCAAACCACCAACCAGCCCTGACTGTTTCACATTTACATAAAGAATTTACTAAAAATGTTCATTGTCCTATTAACAATCATGATTCTTTTATTAATTCAACCCGATTTGAACTAGATGCACAGATAGCCTTATAGCACCGGGCTCATCTGAACCTAGTACTTTCGACACAGAGTATAGACTTATGTGTACAAGTTGAACCCACATAGAGTTCAAATCCTGAATCTTCTAAATTGGACTCAACTTGCCTATTTACCACGTCTAATTAGATTTAACAATCACAATGATAAAGAGGACTTACAAGAAGAGAGAAGCCGGTGACATTGGTTATAGAAGTAGCAATAGAAACACTTGACAGTGATATCTGGTCTAGATGTCCAACCATCATCATTGATACAACTTGCAATAGATACTGCAACACGGAAACTGCCACCATTGGTGCTGCTATATAACTCAACTTCTTCAGCTCTTGACAATACGTTTCCCATTCCGTTGTTATTATCCATCTTCTATTCTCTTCACTTTCCAGCAACTGCTCTTCCATGGATTCAGCTTTGTAAAAAAAAATAGCTACAACTTTATGCAGCAGCACTTGTGATTTCAATCGAACTGTAGATACCAACTACTAATAGTTTCTTCGTATGAGGTGTCACATCTATAATACAATTAATAATATAATGTTATAATGTTAATAGTAAATGCTCCACATAGATAAGGTTTATTTAATCCAGATGATCCAATCACGCTCAAACAAATCTTTTAAGATGGTCCCCAAAATCACGATGTTTAGTGGTGTATCTGTGTAGCGGGCCGGCAACATAGGAAACAAATAATAATTTATTTCAACAGAGACATAACAAGGAACTCAACAAAACACATGAGAAACTAAGATCATAAATTTGAAGCAACCTTCATCCATAACAAGGATAAATAGTTGTTGCAAATACATTATATTCATCTGTTATGTATAAGAAAATTCATTATCACTGTCGGGTTGATATCTCAAAAGGTCACCACTCAACTTGGAGAATTCATCTAGTAAAGTCATTCAACTTTGTTTTGTATCAATAAAATCGCTCTTTAAGCCTTTGTTTCGATAAAATCAATCAACTAAATATTTCATTCAGAAAAACCATAGTCATTATTAAATAACATTCGTTGGTGAATACTTTAATGCATATCCATATCCATTATATTAATGAAGTCGGTCTACTGCTCCTTAGAAAGAGTTTTCCGTGCCTTACACCATAGTATATAAAAATTCATTCATCACTGCCAATGTGTTTACTCAAACCAAGTTAACATTATATACAATCAAACGTGGCTCTCGATTTTATCTTATTTTATTGAATTTGTCTCCTCTAATTATTCTCTTCTGGTGATCTCTTTTTTGATACCCTCTTCTTAGCCTTTATTGCCTGCAACAATACATAAGTAGAGTTAAAGGATCAAAATAGGGAAAATTCACAAGTACCCCCCTTTAACCTATGCCCGAAATACCAAAGACACTTATATTATACTAAGGTCCTATTACCCCTAAACTTATTTTATAAGTAATTTTCTACCCCTTTTCGGCCTACGTGGCACTAGCTTGAAAAAAAAGTCAACCACCGTTTGGGCCACAAGATAGTGCCACGTAGGCCGAAAAGGGGTAGAAAATTATTAATAAAATAAGTTCAGGGAGGTAATAGGACCTTAGTATAGTATAAGTGTGTCTCTGAGATTTTGGGCATAGGTTGAGTGGTGCTTGTGCATTATTCCATCAAAATATGAATAGTAGGAGATACAAATAAAAGTAGACCTGTTTTTACCAATCAGTGAAACCTAGTATGAGGGAAAAACTAGTTGCTTGTATTGCGGAACCAACCAATAGTCCAATCCAAAAGCACTTTGCTTTCAGATTTACAACGAAACACAGTATAGAAGCAACTGGGATTCCAACTAGACAGAATGCTTCTAAATTCACATATGCACCAATAATCTGCCATCTACTTCCCCTAGCTATTCCTGTTTATTTCCAAAACAGGCCAAAAATTTACACCACACCATCATTTCAACTTCAAATAAAAGTTGTCCAAACAACTACTTAAGGATCATCGAAAGATATAATAGCTAGTTAGAAGACTTGCCAGAGATAACTGCTTGTAAGCTATCTGTGATGATTGATAGACACAGTAAAGGGGCAATTGCAGCAACATAATCCACCACCACGACCGTCTCTACAACTGCAAGAAACATTGCAGCTCTAACTGCCACTAGAGCTTTCTGAGGATTACCAGATCCCAATTCATTCGACACCCTCGTGCTATACTCGCGCCAGAAACTGTAGTCTTAAAAGACATAGCAAGGAAGCATAATTTATGTGATGTTTTTAAAGTTTTAAGAAAAAGTATGAATATTGAACTAACCTCGCACCAACTACCAATCCAAATGATATAACAAAGTGCAATGAAGAAATTGTTAAGCTGATCAAACAAAATATGATGATCAGTACTATACACAATCGACGAATTGAGCATCAAATAGCTAATCATGAACTGTTGCATACAGACATACCATATTGACAGTACTGATGTTTCAAGTTTTGGATTTGGTAAAAGTCCAGACAATAAAATGAGCACCTCAAATGACCACCATTTAAGGCTCTGATGATTTCCATTGCACAAAAACATATCAAGATAAATCAATCCAAATTGTGACAAGACTACTTGAACAACAAAAAAAGTTCTTACCAAACCATTAAAGCAGATGGAGTTGCAAAACGAAAGCATTGTCCGACAGCAAGGAAGGCATCTTTATTCAGAGTAGTTCTGAGTTCTCTCACAAGAACTCGATCGACCGATGTAAAGCACAAGTAATGCTACAAAAGTCCAGATTGAAAAACTAAAGGCTAAAGCTGCACCTGATTTTCATAGTCCTAAGTGAAATATGAAAAGCCAGGATAGAGATATGTGGAGACGTGAAACCAGAAAAGCCCTTACGAGCATTGAAAGAACCAAACTTTGAATCAGTAAATATCTGAATAGAGGCTTAAGAATTGCAAGCTATAGCTTTCATCTTAGTTTTTATGACATTTCAATCTTTAATAATCACATCTGCAATTCTACATTCAAAGTCATGTGTTGTTACCTATTGTTCTTCACATAACTGAAAGAGCTGTAGTTGTGACAAACTGCATAAATTGCAAAAAAAAGGAAGCAACACAACTTCCAACAATGTTAAAAGGGCATTTCATTTATCCAGGAAAAGATCCCCATCAATATTTTTTACAGTAAAGCATCAAATACATAAATTTACCGATTATAACTTCTATTCAATATTCCAGAATAGATAGGAGCTAATTACAGTCTACAAAAACTCGGAAGGTGAAGGAGCATCTGGCTTCCCACTATCACTCAAGCCCCCTGGGTGCTGTAAGTTCTGCAAAACTTGTGCTGACAACGTCCCCAAACCACCCCCTAATCCATCATTTGCCGCGCCAAAAAATTGACAGACCAGCCGAGCCATGATACCAAGCAAATTTGTTTGGTTCTGGCAAGCGTCAGCATGCATTTGCATCATCTGCTTTTCATGGTCAATCTGCATATTCACCAAACGCTGCCTCCACTCCAGTTCTTCCTCTTCCCATTTCTCCTCCAACTTCATTCTTTGTCTCTTCTCCTCATCAAATTCCCTCTCTAACCTCAACCTTTTCTCACACTCCCTCTTAGCCCACCTCATTTGTCTTTCTTCCAACATCAATCCCTTCATCTCTATATCCTCATTCCTCTCATCATCTCTTCTTTCCCTGCACAATTCCATTTTTTTCCTTCTTTCTTCTCTCTCCAACATGCCCTTCTCCCTACTCCACTCCCTCTCCCTCCTCTTCTCTTCCCTCCTCATCAAAACATCCCTCAACTCTAAAACTTGCCCACCCACCATCCTAATCCTCCTACCACAAAACCCTTTTCTCATTTTCCTTCCACGCATCCAAACACTATCCTCAATTTCCTCTCCCTCCCCACTTCCATCCACATCATGACCCAACTCACCATCTTCATCATCATCCTCCAATTCCTCACTATCGATCCCAAATCCCATACCCAATACACCATCATCACCATAAAGCTCAATCATATCATTATTGGGGACATTTTCTTTGATATCCAATTCAACATCCCCAAACACTTCCTTGTACTTCAAGAAATTTTCCCAGTGATTCTCTCCATCTTTCCAGCTGAACTCGTTGCTTGATGTTCTGATTTTCTGCTTGACACCCAGATACTGATGTCGCATGTTTTGAACTTTGATGGATACGTCACGCCATGACCATTTGAAAGGGAAGTGAAGTGGGTCTTGCAGGTGATGTACGGTATTGACATGGTCAGCAATGGGTTTGAATTTTTTCTCTCTGGTTTTGAGCTTCGCTAAGATGCCGGAGTTAAGGAGGTCTGAGTACTTAGTGAGCAGAGTTTGTTCTTCCACTTCAGACCATTTCTTGCGCTTCATCTTCTTCCTGATTCCTCACTTTTCGGGTTCAGAGTTAGGGTTACGCTTACATTCGGGTCATTTTGTTGGACAATCCCTAGATTCGGGGAAGGTGAACTCTACACTTTTGGGTCGTCTTTGTATTGTAGTATAAGCAATATTTTGTTATATTCTCTAAATTTATATGATATATTTTTTTTGTTTATTTTTAAAAATAATATATATATTTTGTTTAGTGATATTATTAATATTTTTAACTAAACTGTGTCTCATTTTATTTGCCAAAAGTTCCGTAAAGATATATATATTTTATTTTATTACGACAAAAGGAAAATCTAAATTATATAGGAGAGTTTGACATGAAAGGCAAATCTATTGCTTTTGCGGAAAAGAGTATCAAACTTGAGACTTCCACGTGAAAGTTCTGTACTGCATCAAAATTACATTACATAAATTAGAAAAGAAAGAAGTATGATATGATTACTAATTTAATATTTAGTATTTTATAATATAATTTGATTTTATGTAAAGGTAAAATGATAATCCAATTTTATACTTAAACTTCATATAAAATAAAATCAATCATTGCAATAAGAATATGAGTAATTTAATTCATCAACTATAAACATATTTAATATTCAATTCATCAACTATAAACATAATAAGATATTCTCTGTTTTAATTTGTTTGTTTTACTTCTAATTTCAAATTTTTCACCTAACATGCTTCAACGAAAGGATTAAAAGATAAACTGCCAATTATGATTAACTAATAAAGATTGGTATAAATAACTTATGCTTGACGCCAGTACGTTTTTCCTAAAGCCCCAGAGAGACATAACAAGGAACTGAATAGAACAGTTGAGAAACTAAGAAAATCACAAGGATAAGTATCTGTTGCAAATACATTATTTTCATTTACTATGTATACGAAAATTCATTCATCACTATCAACTGTAAATTCAACACCATACCCTATCTGTGACGATTCTAATGATAGACATTCACTTATCCTATTCCCTTCGCTATTATTTTCTCCACCGATGACAAGTTAATACCGTGGCACAACAGCAATCTTTCTTCTTTGTGCACGAATGGCGGACAAGAACTGAACTTCAGCAAGCATATCCATACACAAATAATCAGAGACTCGCAACCTCAGTTTTTGTGCTGCATTCTCCCACTTTCAGCACCAGCATAAGGATCGATTGTCACATTAATAACAGCAGGCTTCCTAGCAGAAAAAGATTCTGTAAGTGCAGATTTAAGTTCATCAGGTGTTCCAACAAGGTATCCTTTTCCTCCAAAGGCTTCAATTAGAAGATGATACGATGCACCAGGAACAAAAGATGTGGGTGCTGGATCTTCTTTATAAGGTCCAGTAATTTCTTCAGGGTTCCTTCTATCACCACCATAAACTCCGCCATTATTGAAGACTATAACCACAACTGGGAGCTGGTAGCGAACTAGAGTCTGCAATACATAAATTACTCTGAATTAGGAGTGTAAATTGAACTTTAAAAGAAAGTGAACCAAGAAATATATGGGAGCCAACGGTGCCACAGGTAAGTTACTCTACATAACAAATGTAACTTAGAAGTAGAAGGAATGCCTTCAAGAGCATAATTTTTCATTGTAAGGAGTGATCAATGCTATAATATTTAAAAACAAGTAGTGAAAGAGATCATGGTAACCTTAAGAAACGAGGACCAATAAATCCTCATAATTGTATGAGAAGACCACCAAAGGCAACAAGAGAAAAAAGCTGTACGAATGACACTACAGGGGTAAAATAATAGATAAGAAAAATCATGAATCACACCAGAACCGGTAAGTAGGGTATAGCACGAGATGGGTACTAGTAGTAGGAGGGATATGGGCCCAACATCAAGAACCAGCACATCAAGGTAAGGGGCCTAGGTTCCAGTCATTATAACTGCTGATGAACTGTTGGTTGATTCAATGACCTGTTGAGCAGCTTTCTAGTATATGGAAAGTAATTGTACTGACTTATGACATCGAGTTAAGTTCCCTGATTTTGTATCACAAGTTTTAAGTGATCTTACTAACTTATGAGTTATGACACCACTGCATTACACCGCATCCAGTAGGTCAAGGCATCACTTCCAAATGACTCTCTTCTCAACCAGTCAGCTGAGCTGGAAAGCAATTCAGATTAAGGGCATTCAAATCCACTTCACATCATGTGATTAGAAAATGAGTTGGGTTTTTAACTTAATCTGGCAGCGGAGAACCTAGGAATATTCAACCCCATAGTCTGCAAGATATGGTACAGTAAATATTTGTGGTTCATTATAGTTTAAGATGTGCCAGAATTTCCATAAGAGATATTAGTGAGAACTACTCAGATATCATTACAGTTATTCCACTTAGATATCATTCCTCAAAACCAATGAACTTCTCAGTAAGATAGAACCTGATGTTGACTATTAAATCTTACTAACCCCTGAAATTGCCAGTAATGAAACTACATAAGAATCCGTAATCCACAATAATGGGGGAGGACATTAAATGCCTACAGCAGTTCTCTAAGAAGCAGAAAAAATAGTATTTTGAGCTTTCATCAGAGCCTAAGCTTAAGCACTGATCAGTTCAACTCCATATTATATGAGAAAAATCTATTCAATTGGGCTCAATTATTACTCGCAAAAATAAATGATTTACCAAACGAGACATTAGACAGACTAACAAGAAAGAAGACAATGAAGAAGTTCTATGATAACCAAGAAAGAAAGGCATCATATGTGGAAGATCAGCAATGCTATTCTAGGGTAACAACTGAAGTCAGTCAGATCCTATTAATAGAGTATATAGAGGGAAAGAACACATGAAATAGAGAAAGACAACAAACCTCAACTTCCATGGCACTGAAGCCAAATCCAGAGTCCCCTTCAACCGCTACTACAAGCCTTTCAGGTGAAGCAACAGCAGCTGCAATGCAGTACCCCAGACCAACTCCCATTGTCCCCCATGTCCCTGCATCCAACCGGGTCCTTGGCTCGGTCTGAACTAATACTGATCGCCCCACATCCATAGTATTGGCACCTTCGGAGACAACAATTGGAGCAGGACTGCCCAATTGCAGTATTGCATCTCTAATAATTCTCATTGGTGTCATAAAATTAAATGGCACAACATCCTTTGCTAGTTGTGCCTCCATTTTAGAAACATTTTCCTTACTCTTCTTTGATAATGCCTCAACCCAAGGATGAGACTTTCCTAAACAAAAAGGGTCATCCTTAATCTCCCTGTGTATCATCTCAACAAGCTTAGTAGCATCACCAACCAACCCTAAACATGGTTTCCTAAGCTCAATCTCCTCCTTATCTACATCAACTAAGATAAACTTCACATCCTTAGACCACTTTGGTGGCTCTCCAAAATGCAAAAGCCAATTAAGCCTTGCGCCAACGATCAACGCCACATCACACTTTCCAATTGCCAGTGACCTTGCAGCAGTAGCAGCTAGCTCATGATTATCAGGCAACAAACCCTTTCCCATTGGTGTTGGCAAAAAGGGTATTCCAGTACGCTCAACTAAATTCTTCAAAGCATTTTCAGCTCTAGAAAATGCAGCCCCTTTTCCAAACACAATCAAAGGCCTCTCCGCTTTCCTCAACAAAGCAGCCGCCTTTTCAATTTCTGAATGTTGAACAATGGGTTTAGCAATAAGCTCTTTATTCCTGCAGCTCTCAGCATCATCGATCAATTTCTGTGCTTCAGTGTCACTAATTGTCTGATGAAGCACATCAGTAGGAAGATCCAAATAACAACCACCTGGCCTGCCAGAGACTGCCCAATCCAAAACACTGAAAACACAGCTGGGTATTTTCGTTATATCAGTTGCTTTAGCTGAGTATTTAGAGAAGGGTTTCACAGCCTCAATTTGATCTAATTCTTGAAAATCGCCACGACCCATTTCTTTCTGATCAGATGACCCAGAAATTAGAACCATGGGCCAGGTATTAACGGTTGCATTGGAAAGCCCGGCGAGGCCATGAACGCAACCTGGACCGGAGACGGTGAGAAGAATTCCGGGTCGACCGGTAAGATAACCATAAGCCGAAGCAGCGTAACCGGCAGATTGTTCATTGTGGAAAGCAATAAACCGGATACCGAGTCCGACCGACCGGTTTGCAAGGGAGGTAACGGGTATGCCGACAACCCCGAACATCCGGTCGACGCCGGCACGTGCAAGGCACATGGCAACGAAAGTGTTGCCGTCGACAGTAGATAGGGTTTGTTGATCGGAATCAGACATTTTAAGTGAGTTTTAGAAACAGAGGACTCTTTTCAGTGATGGATTTATCAATTGGGATTGTTTTTATTTAAGAAAGGGCAGACGTGTTCGCGCATATATAGAGGGATTTATTTATTTATGTTTAATATTACAATATTAGTTTCTGCCTACCCCAGATACAGATACTGATATGGCGGCCTGAGGTTGTCGGAGGCAGTGATTGGATTGGAACGACAAAATTGGTCTTGTCTACTCATCCAAAACTTTTATTCCATATTAGTTAGTTGTTCATTTTATTAAATAAAAAATTTTGTAATTAATTATTTTAGAATGTTTACGTTTATTTATAAAGTCGACTAATTTAGTAAAGCTGTAATTTTTAATTTTCTAATGTGTATAAAAAGTAAAATGTGTTATAAATTCATTAAATTATGAATTGTCCATTTGATGTACTTCAAGAATTATGACGAATTTATGTATGTATATACTAGTTGGGCATTTATCATGATGGCTTTTAGAGTGATATCTCAACGATATAAATAGAGATATCATTCACCTTTTGTGAAAACATATTTTAAATGAGAAGAAAAAAGAGTTATTTACTTCTCTTGTCTTCTTCTCTTTATTGATTATAACATTATAAGCTTATATTTTATAATAAAATGATCAATTAATATGAAACGAAAAGGAAGAATGGATTTTGTTGTGCGCTTGCAAAATGAGAAATTCTTGATTTTACAAAGATTATGATGGTACATGTCAAGTTGGCTTTGAGGTCTCAAAATGATAAAGTGGGACATGTTCATGCTCTATTGAAGGAAAAAAAATATCCGGGGGAAGTGGGTCTATTATCTTATCTTTTTCTTGAAGGTTTCTCATTTTATGCCAGCTTTTCATCATATATATTGGGTTATCAATGTAAATGTAAATGTAAATTAATCCAAGAAATATGGCTTAGAAGTCAGTCCAAAATAGGAGTGGAGAGGCTGATATGTGACCCAACTAGATGAAAGCACTTCAATCAATATCAATAGGTACCAACCAGGCAACATCTGCATAATTATATCTTTTTTTAGTCGAATAAAACACATCACAGTAATTTGGTGTTGGTTAGTCGAGTACAATTCTAGATGAAATGCTTTGTTAGATGCACATTTTGTAGTACTCACATCGGTAGCATAAGGGACCTCAGATTCGTTATATGGAGAAATCCTCTGCCCAAAGAGTTACTTTACCTTCAAATGCACCAGAAAAAAGTCGAATATTAGTATCACAAGTTATTAAAGTTTTGCTTATAAACATTTTGGACTAAAATACAAAGTTGGACTAAAATACAAAGCCAAAATTGGCATCTAGTCTACTTACAGTTTCTTCTAAACCCCCAAAACCAGACTGGTTAACTACTTGAAAATGCCGCTGGAATTGATACATATATTACAAGAAAGAACGGAAAGAAGAAAAACACGAGTTTTGATGATCAGATATCATCCACCAGAAGCCAGAATGAGATATTTCTAGGACAATACTGTAAAACCAAAACACAAGGCAATAGATTAAAAAAAAACTAACATCTTCATATTAGGCTCCATCTTTATCTGATTTACTCTTAGGCAAAGGCAATTGCCCTTCGTTTCGGTCTTCTTCTTCACCCACATGATCAGGTGGAGGGGTTTGCTCCTCTCTTTCACTATTTTCAGGGCGAAAGTTAATGGGGAACTTTGTAACTCTAGGTTTGTCCGTTAATATGTTTCTTTGAACCCTATCAATTAGGACTTTCTGTGGAGGCTCTTCTCTCAACTGCTCATCATCATAATCATTGTTCACATAGTACCCAACTCGTACAAATTCCTGTCCCAAATATGAGCAGGTTAACAAGAGGACAGTAACACCAATAATGTCTTCTTCACGAATTTTCAAAGGATCTGGAGGGTCCGCCTAGCATCAAAGTTCGGAAAATATAACATAAATTCAATAAGGCAGACAAAGCAGTAGTACCACAACGGACAAATGGAATCCAGGAGATAATACCTGCAAGACAAAGCGGTAATTTCCTACATTTACAGGGCCAACAAGAACGCTTTCTAAAACTTGGTCATATGTCTCATCCTCGGCCGATCCCACATAAATGAGCTTCCATTCCAAATCTGCATGAGCATATGACAGAGATTAATGGATGCCACCAAAATCAAATAAATCATACTTTACAACAACATCAACAGAAACAACTAGGGCTCAATTCCAAGCTACTTAGGGTCAGCTACATAAATCATCACTAACCATGTGAAACACTTGGTAGTGTAAATCTTGAAAAACAGCCAGAATGTATCTGGCTTTAAAAAAAAGAGAGAAAATAAATTTGGTGGGAGAATTTCTATCTGCAAAGAATATAGCTTCTAAAGGTTCAACCAATTTCTAGATCATTTTACTGAAATTTTGATCCTCAAAAGAGAAGAGAATTGTGTTACCACAACAAAATATTAAGTCCATTCTCTTCCCTAGTTAACTACCTACATAGTCTTAAAAGTTGGGAAAGATGGTTGACGCCCTAATAATCATTTGCTGTTCTGATATAGAACCAAATAATTCCTAATCAGATTAGGAGGATAAACATCCGCCTCTGATTTTTACTTAAGGGTTGAATTGATGATTTGATGTTCAGCTACTGGCAGATTACCATTTCTCTGAGAGAAGTTACTCATAATATGGGCCATAATCTAATTCATCCCCTTCCATAGTTTTCCCAGTCTCCACCAACTATCATGCCACTAGAGACCAACTCCTATGAATTTTCTACAAATAAATCTTACTGTGTTTTGTTTTTGTTTACAGCTTAATTGACACTTAACTAGATTAACACCTGGGTTCAAAAGTTGTTTCCATCTTGTATAGGTATCCCATGAATCAAGCAAAAGAAAGTAAGGTAAACAAAAAATCCTTCTTTAAATTTGAACCCACCCAATCAAAAATCCCGGAGGATAAAAACCTATTAAATCCCAAACACAGTTTTCACCCAAATAAGCATTTTTATATCCCTCAAAACAATCATGTCACGAAGAACTTCCATCCAGATCCAGTCCCCAGTTTAATGGTATTAAGTTACCGTCTAATCTCATCAAAGAACCAAACAGCCCCAAAGGAAATATGCAAAATAGAATGGAGGACTATTTAATGTATTAATGCTGCACATAAACATGCTATTAGGTATTATACTAGGAAATTCCTATAACATTATAAGAAAAATCTTTTTAACTGCAGATCATCAGAAAATGATAATAGTAGTATGCAGTATGTACTTATCAGTTCTAGAAAAGGAAAGCTTGAACTCTGAAGTTCCCATTCTTGAAGCTACTGCTGGAACTAACATCATGACCCCCACCCACCCACCCACCCACCTTGAACCAACTAGAAAGCATACTTTACAAGGACATGTCAAGATGCTTCCTTGATTTTAGGCATACATGCAAATAATCTAAAGATCATCAAGTTAGACCATTGATAGTAAGTGCAGTGGCATAAAAGCAAAAGCTCAAAACGAGTTCATTCTTAAAACCAAATATCCACAATCAGAATCACAAACCATTTGGTTCAGAGGAGACAGTCCTGGACAAAGGGAAAGACAAGGAACTACTATAGATTCTGCTCAAAAGTGAAATGGAAGAATAAACAAGCTGGCTTGAAGTCTTGTCAGAAACTCTCTTTTTTATTCTAGAAATGATTTTATAATTTATACTCAAGTCTAGTATGACATGGAAAACCAAGATTCCCAGAAACCATAGCATGATTATTTCATCGATCAAACTGGCATAGTTTGACACACACAATAACCATCCAGTAGTTTGATGATCAAAATTGGTCAATAACCTGAAAAATATGTTAGGTTTCCCCGGTGATCCATAGTCTCAGCTCAAGCCAGCTACCAAGCGTAATTAAGATTCCAACATGAATAACCCACAAAATTTACCAGCACCTAGGGTTGACTAATCCCATGATTTCCGTTTGATTTACTATGAGCGTTTGTAAATACACAACTTCGCTTACTTAATGCTACCAATTACAGCAAGATATGAGCAAAGCCGGCCCATCGATGTTTTATGATTGGAAGAATCACCGCATTATTAAGAACCCTACATCAACCAAATTTAAACACGACCTTTATGTATATGATGTAACCTGAAGTTTTAGCATGTGGCTACTCAAGAATCACATGAACAGCAATTTAACCTAAGTTGCTTAGCTGATCTTACCAAAATTACTAATGGTGTTGTTCAGCAGTCATTTTAGCTGATCTAGTATACCTAGCTAGATCTACAAATTAAATCTTTTTCATTCGATTGTTAACTATCTTTGTAGAATTTCGTCTAGCTCTAGCCCTAGCTTAGCTCTTAGTTCTTCCTCTGTCTACACTTCCTAGCTGTATTTTACCAAGTCCAGTTAGCGCAAATTCCAGATTGTATCATTATGTTTAAACTGAGATACCCCCCCCCCCCCACAAAAATATTTGTCCCTTGGATTCATGTGGCATGAACAAACACTGGTAGAAATTAAAACAATCAGAAAATGAACAATCTCATATTATAATAGAAACAAAGATGTAAACAAATTAGTCAAATCAATTGAAATAGGAATTTACACTGACAAGTCTGCCCCAGTCAACTTTCTATATGAGAGTAACCCTAATAAGTCAACATGCAAAAGAAAGCAAAAGAGTCAACTTTCCATATGAAAGTAACCCTAATAAGTAGTCATAGAGATACAACATGCAAACGAAAGGGGAAAAGAAGAAGTACCATCTTGGAGAGGAGTGACACACTCGTAGGATATTTCAAACTGGAACGGGGACAAGAACGACGCCGGATTGTCTAATACGGCGACATTTGTAATGTTCACCGCACTCATATTGTATCAAAGCTGTAACTCTGGGCGGCGTTGGATCCAGCACAAGAAAACTTTGGAATCTAAAATCTCCGTCGCAGAGACGGACTTGTTCTCACCGCCATAGCCAATAATTTTCAAGCAGAAAAGGCAACTGGTTATGGTTAGAACAACATGCCCAAACAAGGAAGCATTCTTTTATTTCAATTTAATTATTTTATACTGTATAACCGGCTGTATCTCCAGCTACCGGCTATAGCAGGTTTTTAATATTGGCGGGAGCTCTCACTTGGGTCATTCCCAGCTGTGGCAATTTAATTCTTACACCCATCATATTTTGGAGTTAATGCCTCGTATGTTACTCAACTATGAACTATTTTCTTAGAAAGTCACTCAATTTTAATTTTAATTCAAAAGTTATTTAGTTATATATTTTTTTCTCTCAAAAAGTTACTAAATTTTGAATTTTAACTCAAAAGTCATTTAATTATCTCCTCTCCCCTCAAAAAATCACTCAATCTATTTAATTATTTTTTAATTAAAATTTACTGAAATTAATTTATATAACAAATCAAAATTTTAAAAGATAAAAAATACTCCTATTTAAATCATTTAGTGATCCATTCACCTAACCCGATCCATTAACAAATATAAAGTGGATCATATTTTTTTTTTAATGAATCGAGTTTGGTGAATGAACTACCAAATGACTTAAATGGTATTTTTATTTTTTAAATTTTGATTTGTTATATAAATAATTAATATTAACAAATTTTAATTAAAAAAATAATTTAATAAATTGAATGACTTTCTGAGGAAAGAGGAAATAGTTGAGTGACTTTTAAATTAAAATTCAAAGACGAGTAACTTTCTGAGAGAGAAGTGCATAGTTAAGTGACTTTTGACTTAAAATTGATTGACTTTCTGAGAGAAGAGTACATAGTTGAATGACCATACGAGATATTAACTCTCATATTTTGTTTTTCAATTCATTTTAAAAAGATGTCGTTTCTTTTTTATTACAATTCCTACTTCTAACTTTTCATATAATATTTTAAAACCACAATATTATAAACACTTTTAAGACATTTAACATACTACTAGTTAAATCCATAAGATTCAAAAGATCTATTTTCTTAATTTATGTGTCAATCTAAAACCAATTAAACAGAGGGAAAGTTATGAATTTTATATTTATATAGTAATATTTTATAACCATCTTGATTATAGTAATTATCCAACTTTTAACTGTAAAGACAGCATCTGAAAAGGTAAAATGACTACGAGCTTCCAGTTCTCCTTCTACGGTAAGCCAACTGCAAAGTTGAATCTGTGGGTAACAGTCTTTCTCTTTCCAGTAAGATACACAAGTGCAGACTCACACCTATGGCGTCCCACTGTTCTGTACAGCATCGCGATCATAACCCAAAGAAGTTCAGCTCTATCCCTGGTGTATGCAGCATCACAAAGTGATCACACACCACTCTGTCAACTATTCTATGTAGTAAGCATTTATACACGCGTGTGTGTGTGTGTGTGTGTGAGAGAGAGAGAGAGGAGTGGGAAAGGGAGGTTCCTTGAGAATAAACTAATATTTACAACTATTTTTCAACCTTCACATCCATTTTTCTAATCTGAGTGCGGAACATGTCAGCTATATCTGCAGATGTGGTACATTCCTCAGGTTTTCTATCTGACAAACACCGGATGAACCTGGGGAATCTGACAGAAATACCACGAGATGGATGGACTAAACCAATAGCTGCGTGATGCACTGGTGACACTGTGAAGTCAGCACCCCTTATCACCCACACAACTTCTGGAGAAAACCACATATCCGGAACCTCTTCACTTCGGTAGTAGGGTGGCTTTTTCTGGCAGATCTTGTCCGCATCGAAGAAGTCTCTCATCTGAAAAAGTTAAAAGTCAGCAAGTCCCAATTAGTCTACTGAGTGCTCTGAAACCAGACTTTCTTCAACTATCATAATACCCTTTAGTGCCCCTTCTCTTTTGTTGGTATTCTTGATATTTCTTTTTCTTTTTAGTTTTTCCTTTCCATGGTCATTAACCCGACATACAAGATTCGCATTGATTACAAAAATATAAAGGTGTTACTGAGAGAAAAAAGGCCTAATACAACCACAAGATGAAGACCTACTGCAAACACCATCTTTAAATGCACAAATAAGAACTTGATAATATGGATACATGCTGACACACTAGTACACAAATGATAACAAAAACAGAATTTGAGTTATACTTTAAGGCCAATCATAAAAGCATGCTTTCTATGTGCAAGTAGCTAGATATTTTTCACAAGCATTTGCAACTATAAAAACAATGATTCTATGAGCAAGTAGCTAGATATTTTTCAAGAGACAACATTAACTTGCTGAGTTTTCATTTACTTGTCCACCTATAATATTTTACTTAATTCACAAGCATTTGAATGAAACATAAATTTTTCGAACTCCGATGAGTGTTTGTTCTGCTTAAGCTCTTGGGACTCCCATACACATTTCCATTTTCTTAGCTCTCCTGTCCTATCGTATCCTCTTTTTTTTCCAATAACGGTAGTGCCTGGTCCAACTTGCACACCTTGACTATTCAGGAGCATTAAGTTGGACCTATGCAATCTTGTTATTACAACAGTTTTTTTTAACAGAGATTTCTGGTGAAAACCTCAAATCTTGAAGCATGGGCAGGTGAACAGAAAGTCTGAGTAAGGAGAACTAACTAAGCTTCCACCGCGTACCCTGCTATTTCCACCAACACAGGCAACAAGTAATTCCGCCCACTAAGGCTCCAGCAGATGAGAAGAAACCACCAATTGTTTTTCTCCCTATCGGTGTTTGAACCTGAAACCTCACAATTATCCTCCCACTTCATCGACCACCCCACACTTGGTCAACTTTCAATTTGCTACAGCATTTTGTGCATCCAACCAAAACAGAGTTCTGTAGCAGTTTTACCAGATAACCAACTCCCTATGCTGTAGTGATCTATGTGCTCTATTTTGTGTTTTATTGCTAAATTTGTGAACCACAATCAAACTCAAAAACCATGTGCACCTCAAGATTTCACAAAACAAAGAAAGAGATGATCTAAAGCCACAGTAGGCTGTTCTATAGACCAAAATAACACGAAGTACCAAGCATATGGGATGAAGGTCCAGCAATTGAACTCCTATATCGATTTTAACTTGATTAGTAACATGAGAAGGAGGGATTAAACTAAACCTCATCCCATCAAAAGACAAACTTTTTATAAGATCAGAAGAGAATTAATCAAGTTATATCATTATGGAACTCACCTCTACATAGAAGGAATCAGAAAACCCAGACATGACCCGGCAGACACTCTGAAATTCCTCTGTGTCAGGGTTGTAGCAGGCCATAAGGAAAGGACTATACCTATAATTTGAAAATGAATGTGTTAATCACATGAAAGCATTCATGCACCAGAATCCAATGCAATTTCTCAGCAGTAATAAATGAAGCAACAAAGGGGAGGGTGATGCTATCTTACTTGTCCACACAATATATACACATCACATATAACAACACAAATTCACATGGTTTAGTTTTAGTTTTTTTTCGATAAAGGTAATAAAGTTCCTAACAAGAAAAAAGGTAACAATATTATATATCGTTAATACAAAGCCTGTGCTAAGAGTCATATTTGCAGTTAAAAAGGAGCAAAAGTAGCAAGAACATTTATGTGTTCTCTTAAAGGATTCCATGATATCTAACAATGAATATACTTCATCTAGAAATTCTTCTTTGCACCAAAAGTGAAACAAAAGCAAACAATTCATATTGATCTACTGAGCAGGATTGTTCAAACAAATGCACATGTTTGTAGCACTAAACTATCAAAATGGCATATAATAGCAGTACACAATAACTTCACTGGTAACACCAGAAATTTCTGTAAAACAAAATCGTCTTTAGAATAGACATTCCCACCAAGCAATCTCAATTAAATAAGATTTCTTGGTGAAAATGCTCAAATTCGTGTAGATTTGCAGTTTGTTTCCTTAACCATCCACATAGTACTTTAGAATAGACATTCCCGCTCTCCAAAACCTAAATAAGATTACTAGGTGAAGAAATGCTCAAATTCGTGGGAACTGCAGTTTCATTCCTTAACTGTCTGCATAGAAGAAACCAATGAGGAAAGAAAGATTGGTCAATACCATCCTGCTTTTCTTCCATTCCCATGCCAAGCGCCAATTGGAACCAAGTCCAGGGAATCATTTAATCCTTCAACATAGTCTCTCTTGACCTGCAAAGAGGTTCCAGGATTAGAACTGCAGATTTCATCTTATTGATGTAATATATGATGTTTAGAGCAACACCTTTAACCATGCATCAGAGCGCTTTGAGGGTGTGTACCCAGCATCTTCATCAAGGGACTTCACCATGATCCCTTCACATGAAGCATGTAGTGCATCATTAAGAAAGCTGTTCATCCTAGCCAGTGTAGCTTCATCATCTGCACAAGCATCATCGCACTCTACCTAAAAAAGAAAAAATTACTGAAACGCTGAGGACTGGCCCATGGCACATTCTAACAAACAAAATTTTTAAAAAAAAACACAACAAAGCTTACAGTCATTTCTGTCGCGTACTCTAAATAACCTACTTTGCCGTCACCAAATAAATCCTTCAAATCTGATTTCCGGACAGCAAAATTTTGAAGAATTAAGAAGATAATACTATTTCTTACTAAAACTCCACACTTATAGGAAGAAACAACAAATGCATACATTTTCGCCTTTGACGGAGCGGCAGATTCAACAATCTGCACAAAGAGTTCTAATAGTTATAGGCTCCTAATAACATTCTCCAAAAAATAAAAGATGTGAATGTCCCAAATGAAACAGTAAAAGAGAGCAAAAGAAACAGCTAGATGTACATCATTGTGGAAGGACTCTATCTAGCCATGAAAGCCTCACATTGCCAGATCAGCAAAACTTTGAAAGAGGCAGACACATGTAGAAGTCTCCTCAAACATCACTCCCAGGTTGAAGTAGAAAGACGAAGGTTACTTTTCATATTGAAGCATGCATCACAATGTACAAACTAAGATCATGCACCATTTTCGAGATTCTTGATCGAATTAAGAAATCTTATACTCCATCCAAATGACATGGTTCATAGCACGAAAGTCAAATTCGACTCAAGTTGGCTTGTCCTCAATTCTTTTCTTCTTTTTTAACATTGGTGAAGTTGTATTCTTCAGTATTAAGGACATGCTGGCCATCTTCAAAAATTTACAGCCCTGAGCCTAACCAAGGTTACAAGCTCCCTATTAATTCTATAATGTGATCTACATCTTACAGAGTTGTTTACACCAAATAGTAAAGATACCAAACAATTCCGTTTTACTTTGTGAATGGAATTCAATTCTTTTCAAAAAAATTCACAACAGAATTAGTTTATAACTACATTAAAAATCACATAAATATTACTACAACAACATATCCAGTGTAATCCCACAAGTGGAGTCAAGGGAGGGTGGTGTGTATACAGCCTTGCCCCTACCTTGTGAAGGTAGAGAGGTTAAACCGGATAGACCCTTGGCTCAAGTAAAGCATACCACCGTCAAGTATTGAAAGGAAAGCTTATTCAAATAATAAGAAGAATAATCATTATCAATTGCATTCTATAAGCTATTTCCGTAAGTGAGTTGCTTAACAAAAAGCTTATTCAGATAATCAGAAGATTAATCATTTTCAAAATGCTTAAGCTGTGTCAAACAAACACCAACACAATTAACTAAAGTCATACCAGCAGTCACATAAATATTACTACAGAACCAGATAATTTAGACTAAAATATTTTTAATATGTATAAGAGCATTGTAATCAATAAAAAAATGTTGTTCGGCTCTCTAAATAGTGATTGCAAAAAACATGAGTTGATCCATAATGAGTATTAGATTGAAAATCTCATAAAGAAGACTGCCAAGTCCAATACCGAAGATGCAAAGAGCCCTATAAATCAGATAGACGGGGTATATTTTTATTTCTATAGCATTACATATTCTCTATCCTTTCCAATAATCTTAGGGTATATCATTTTTCTTTAGGATTGCATTTAACTCCATCTATTTCTACAAATGTTAAAGCCCCCTGAGTTGTGTAACCTGGAAGTCATATTGTCCAATATTAAGGACTTCTTAATGAAATAAGAACAAAATTTTCAGGGTTATCTTTCCTCACCCAAAAAAAAAAAAAAACTTGCACTGGATAAGTCTAAATCCATAATATTTCTTCATATGAGCAAGTAATACCATAAACAAATTGGCTATTTGGTTTAGACTTACTGATAAACTAGTAGCTCTTAGCACATGTTTTCCCTGATTTCACTGGGATAGAGAGGCGACGAGAATCACTATTGCTAGTTAGTCACAAAGTAAATGATTGATGATTCTTAAGACTTCCAGTCAAAATCTGGTGCAATGCTTCAATGAGACCTTAAATGTTTTATTAGTTATAGACCTGTTCACATCACATACATTTGTGACTCGTCACCGAGTAAATCCATCTATCGAAGCTTAACCAGATTAACAAACTACCCCTAACTCATTAAGAAGATCTTTCTCTTATCGATCAAAACTGGTGAGTATTTATCCACACCAAAAAAAAAGATATTATGTATCAGTAGCAATGTAAAGGATAGACAATGTGCAATAGAAAGCATGAAGATCCAAAAACAGTTGGAGAAATGGATATAGTAATTACTGTTCTCCATTTGCAAACATGATATCGAACACAAAAATGCATATCTCAACCTGCACAAAGAATGAAAAAAGAGAGAGATGTCAGATACCAAAGATGATATTTTTACAGAGCAAACATCTTTAAGGGTGAGTGCACCATAGGCACTGCAGAAAAGAATTAACTGATCTAGTGTTCAATAAGATACTTCATCAAATAATAAACATAACATATAAAGAAATTTCTTATTACTTAAGGATGTGAAATACAAAAGAATGAGGAGCCAGACTGCTATGTTTATTGCAGACATGGATAAGGAAGGTAAGCCATCATCCTTCCATACACAATGTCCTGATGATAAATCAAATTTTGGGGACATCAGAAGGCTAGAAAATTCCTAATTGAGAAAATTGACAGGACCTTAATTTTATCTAACGCAATGATGGAATCTTTGGACCCCCTCTCACGTGAAGATAGTTCTTGGAACGACATGAGCTTTGGACCATTTTGCCTATCAATTGCAACAACCTGAAAAAATGGAGATCACTCCATAAACAACAAAAGTTCATCAATAGCAATTACAAAAACCACACCCCAGTGAAATCCCACAAGAAAAGTTTGGAGAGGGTAGAATGTACGCAAACTTTACCCCTACCGCTATGGGGTAGAGAGACTATTTTTGATATACCCTCGGCTCAAAAGAGGTGTAATCAAAGCAAGATTGAAAGAAAAACAATGACAACAAAATAGCAAGATACACAGAAAATCGAGCAACATGTAGTGATGAAAATTGAAGAATAAGATACTACACGACTACTAAAAATGAGAAGATGAGAAAAGGAGATTGACACGCTGACTTTCCTACCTAAAAAGAGTATGACAAGACACAGCTTCCTAATACTATTCTACCTTAATCCTTGATATCGAGACCTTCCTAGCTAGGATTCTAAGGTCATGTGTTTAGTAAGTTGAAAATGTGTCGTGTCGTGTCTAGTCTAATCATCTCCCCCAGTTCCTCTTCGATCTACCTCTACCTCTCATATAACCTGCTATAGCCGATCTCTCACACATATTCATTAGTGCATTTATACATCTCTTCACATGCTCGAACCATCTCAGTCTTGTTTCTCACATCTTGTCCACCACAGAAATCACTCCCACCTTATCTTGTATAACTTTGTCCTTTATCTTATCTTTCTTAGTATGCCCACACATCCATCTAAGCATCCTTATTTCCATTTTATCTTCTAAATGTATGTGTTCTTGACTAGTGAGCATGTTGCCCCATACAACAATGTAGGTCTAAGTCTAATTGTCACTCTGTGGAGCTTATCTTTAAGCCGAGATGATACATTCTTATCACACAATACCCCAAACATAAGCTTTCATTTCACTCACCTCGCTCCAATACGATGTGCAACATAATCATCAATCTCCCAATTTTTTTGGATACTAGAGCCAAGATACCTCATTCTTCACAGGATAAAGGTGTCCTAATATATATATATACAAGTGCCCCTTTGTTCGGACACAAATTTCCATATTTACACCCTACATATACCTATAACTAGACAAGATTATTGGATCCTCGGTGTAATCAACCAGATTTTAGAAACAAAAATCTTAAGGCCTACCACATGCAAAGTTCCCCAGCTTACCGCCTTTTGGATCTGAACAATGACTAGAAGCATATATGAACTTTTTTAGTATAACCATGGTGTCCGAGCTAGATTTTGCGCAACTTGACTAACTCCACGAGACACTTATCACCTCCCACACCAACAGGTACCTAGTAACTATCCACCAGGTTAGGACAGATGAGAAGAATCACTTAGTGTGTCCCCGCTGAGTTTTGAACCCGAGACCTCAAAATTCTCAACCATTAATATATAAAGAAAATAAATGGTCCAACCGTCAAATTCAATCATAATTAATAATTGTTGTGTCTCAGAGTAAGTCTTCTCTTCTCCTATTTCTTTTTCTTTTGAACTTCTTTCACTCTCTGACTTAGGTTGAATAATTGTTTTTATATTGTTATGAGCTGCTTTTTCTTCTTTTACGGCAATATTATTATTCTTTTAGTTGGATATAAGTTTTTTGTTGTGTCTTAGCATATGCTTTACTCAGTATTAGATGTTTGGATGCTCTAATAAGCACCATCAATCTTTTCCTTTTTTGGACGTTTTTTTTTACAGCCTTAAAACTGCTTGCAGTGTTATTAATTAGGTCTTATGTCCAATTACATCCTTCAAATATAATATCTTCTGAAATCTGTATAGCATCCCTATTTTTCAAATATTCCATGGCTATGTGACAACCCCCTAAATCTTTCTACTTACAACAACAACATACCAATGTAATCCCACAAGTGGGGTATGCGGAGGGTAGTGTGTACACTGTACGCAAACCTTACCCCTACCTTAAGAGGTAGAGAGGCTGTTTTCGATAGCCCAAAACCTTTCTACTTAAAAGTGGAATTCTGAAGAAATACCTCTGCATCCAAGATAAATGTTGCTCCTCTGGAATCACATGATTCTGTAATAATGTTTACCAAATCCGGAAATCTAGATGTTGTCTCATCCCCATTCCTTGAAAATACACGGACTGAACCATCAGACAGTTTATGAATCTGAGCTCGCTGACCATCATATCTGCAAATAGAGATCTTCGAAGATATAACTATATTCCAACATTCAACATCAAAAAGAAATAGTTCAACATGGATAAAGCATATGTAAGAATCTCTCTCTTTAGATGTCCGTCAAATGTCAATACATTCATCTATCTTTTTGATGCATAATTGTTCATCAAGGTTGCATACACACCACCCTCCCTAGATCCCACTAGTGGTAGTGGGATTACACTGTGTATGTTGTTGTTGATTGTTGCAAATTTGGTTGATCACCCACTAAAACAAGAATTTCATGTGATAACTCAGGCGCACACATGTTTACTTAAAATGGAAGCACAGAAAAGGTAAAAGCCCCAACAAGTGTCATCTCTTTTGGGCTTTTTGAACATAATTGACTCATAAGAGACAATAGGCTGCTAAATAGAGGACTGTGATACTACAAGGAGCCATTACCACTCTGCTTGCACCACGACGAGAAAAAATAACAATATTAGGTTTGGATTAAAAAAAATTGTCGAAACCCACCACATCAGATACTAAAACATAAAGAAGAAAATTACTAAGCTCTTTGAAACCAGTACCTCAATGATATGACTGAGGAACTTCTCAAAAGGAATGTGAACTCCAAATAACCCTACAACCACTACCCCCCTAAAGTTTATGAAGACAGTTGAACTTTAACAATGTCTTACCAGAACTGAAGACATAGAGAAAAATAAAAAGAGTTCCTAAAATTGTACTTCGAAAAAGAATTCTTAAATGATCGTTAACCCATCCTACCTGCAATCAACTAAAAGTTAACTACCAGAAGGTTAAAGAATGTTAGCTCCACTACTCGAATTATTTTTTCGTCCTCTCTTATCTTTGCTTTTGCTCCTACTCTTTTTCGTTTTTTTTTTTTTTGGGTGGGGTGGGGTGGGGGGGGTAGGTGCTCTAGTACTCTCAAGTTCTCGAAGACAGATAATATGCTCTGTTGTTACGTGATGCCAACAAAGCAGAAGTTCCACAAAGGAACATACTTCATGATAATTACTTAAGAACAAGCCCACCCCACTGAAATCCCGAAGGAGATGCTTTGCAATTCAGGGATCCTGTGTTCCCAGCAGCTCCTCTAGATTGGTAATTTCATTCTCCCAGAGTGTCCAGTTAACATCGAGGGATTACCAAGCAAATGAAACAATTAGCAAACATGTCCAAAGACTCAGATTTAGAAGTGATTTTTTAAAAAATAATCAAGAAAATAAGAGCAAATAACAGGTTTTGTTAGCAGTTACTTGTATTCACATGTAAAGGCTTTGTTCTGAAAGAGCTTCATCACTTGAGGGACCCCATTAGTAATCCTATCACAAGCAAAAATTGAGGAAGTGTAAGAGATGGCTCCGTCAGGAAAGAAACAGCAGGATGAAGCGCAGTACAGCAATAATATATGTACTTTGCAAGCATTGGTTTGATGGGTATGCCTGGAGCCATTGACAATGTATTTGAAGAAAACTCAATCCCCTTCTCCATCAAGGAAGGAACAAGTACATCCTGATTGAAACAGAGACTACATAAATTTAACACAAACGACAATATTACATAGTCCAGGCAAATAATAATCAAATATTAATAGGCTCCTGGGGAAGGATACAAGTGAGAACTGACATACTTCATTATATTAAAACAGCACATTTAGGATTATCGAAGCAGAAAGACAGAAAATAATAGCTATTTGTTTTCAATATTTGGAAGACAAATTGAGTGACACAACATGAAGCTGTGAAAAAGGTAGCAATGTTGAGCTTGCCAGGAGTTAAGGAAAATAGAGCACTAAAAGTGCTTAAAACTAGAAGAAATAGTGAATGCTTAGTGTGAACAAGGCCTTCACCGCCCTTTGGTGGAAATAATAACACATTTCTGTCGTAACTTATCCCTGACTGGGATAATAACTGTTCTATCTTCACTTGAAAGTTGTTCTTTTCTAACTTACCGTGGACTTCGCAAAAATAAAAATAAAATCATGGCACCCAACTGGAGATAGAAAAAGAACAACTTTCAATAGATCTGGATTTATTTATTTTTTTAGAGAGAGCACACTTTTAGATTAAACTTCTAAAATTAGTAAAAGTAACACTTCAATCTAAAAGGAAATGGGAAGTGTACTCTCTCTAACATATTAAACTTTTAGATGAGATGGTCAACCACTTCAACAATAATTGGAAACATATTTTACAACTTAAAAGTTCATAAACACTTAAAAGAAAAGAATACCACTTAACTCTTGACAGTAAACTATTAGAGACATGATGAGTGAATCTTACCAAGCTGGGAAGGATGTTATACGCTTCTACTACTTCTGCTGAAAGTCGCTAACAGCAAGGAAATGAAAAATTACTCGTCAGTAGGCAAACCACTGAGGCAAAATTAATGAGTTAGAAACGAAAGGAAAAGCACAAGATATGACAGTAGAATATAAATTAAAGAATCAAGACACAGTTTCCCACTTCAATCAATAATAGAGCAGATCAAAAGTAAACCAAACATCAACTGCCAGCAATTTTTACTCATGTCCTCGAAAGAGAACCATCTTCAAGTGTAGTCCACCAAAGGATAAGGGACCCAAGGTGAATACATTCATGAAGAATGGGCTTTCTTACAAATGAAATAAAAGACAGATTACTGTTGACACTTGACAGGATGGCAACCTCCACATGAATAGAATATAAACCTGCAGACCCTCCACATGAATAGAATATAAACCTGCAGACAATCTTTCAGGTTTTCGACCAGTCCTTCATCATAAGGAGTAGAATTGAACACAACTGCTTGAGCTAATGCAGGAAGAACAGTTCTCATCATGGCTCCAATGCGCAAATTCCGAACCTAACTTGCAACAGAAAAGGTAAATAAAGTTGAAATGGCTAAAGAAAAAGGCAAGAATCTACCACACATCATCTTCCACAACAAGTCAACATATTTTGAACTTTGAAAGTGGCAGAACAAGAAAAGGAGCTTGTTTAGGTCTTTATTTAGATTAAAAATGTTCTCCATGGGTAGCTAAGTCATCATTAGTTAGTGTAGACAGTACCTTTTTTTCTTTTTTTGAAGACCGTGAACTCTCCTAGAGCCAGCGGCACAAGGTTCGAACCCCGCTGGATAATGAGCCAAATTCTACCCTTCTCCACTATAATCTCAGGCTTTGGTAGGGTTCAAGAACACATGACGTGCACCTAACCCACACATCATGCTCTACACTTTCACCACCAGACCAAAGACCTGGGCGCTTAATCCACAAAACTACATGCTCCTCCTAAAGCCAATACTGAAATGATACAAATCAAGAACTATGGATGGCAGAGAGTTTCATTAAAGATGCTTAATTCAATAACCTGATGCTATATGGGGAGCACAAAGGAAGCAAACTTTCGACTGTGGAATATGTAAATAAGTTTTTAAACTAACCCATGCTTTAACAGTGAAAGAGGGAAGAGAAACTACTGCAATAAACATGAATTTAGGACAGATATTGGACATGAAAGCTCAACACTCCAGTGATTATACTAATCTATTAGGTTGAGTTTGCCAACAAGGGCAATTTAAAACAAACTAGACCCAACTGGTTGAGGGGAGCCTAGGGGCAAAAAGATCTAGAAAGTTATTCTTTTTTTTTTTCCTTTTTTTTTGAGAATGGTAACTCTGGAAAGTTATTCTTTACTAGCTTATGCCATTTAAATATGAGATATTGCAGGATTTGATAAAACTTTGGGAAAGTGCTCTTATCAGTATTACTATTACACATTTATTGACCTACAACACCAAAGAAAGGATTTTATTCCTCGAAAACTGAAACCGTAAACTTACCAACGTTCTCACAAGAAACTTCATCTCCTTCTCTCTACATGAACACATGAGATTGACAATCAGGCTTTTCTTTCGGATGGCGCTCCCACTACCTGCTTGCAAGCTGATGCATTGCATTGGAAATTAAGGTTTCATACCAAGCTTACAGCACGACAAGAAAGGTAGAGTAAACATATATTATTGAGGTAAATGAATAAAATTCAGTATTTTTCAATACAATAAGCTCCATATTGTTAATACATGGTCTTTGTTCCATTTTATTTTCCACACAAAACTTGACATTTCTTTTGGCAAGCTAATTTTAAAACTTAGAATTATTCAACGATGTTTGCTTCCAATATTTATTTTCCACATAACTAATACCTGCATAAGTTATGTGAGAATGTATGTGATATCTTATGCAAGATTGAATGTGAATAAGAATCTAGATATTAATAATACTTGGATCAAACCACCAAATCTTGAGTCGAGGGTCTACCAAAAACAATCTCTCTACCCCACAAAGGTAGGGATAAGGTCTACATACATCCTATGGGGAGCCCCAGACTGCAGGTGTGGGATTACACTGGGTATGTTGTTGTTGAGCTCAAGATAACAATCCTAGTGGTACATTTGCAAGTAAAGTGGATAACATCTTGATACGCTCAAATTTACTTCTCGAAAAGAAGTATAAGCGGTCGTATCAAGTAAAGAACCCAACTACAAGGTTAGGATCGATCCCACGAGGAAAATGATTTAGACTTAACTTTAACCTACTATTACTTTTATTTAGTCAAGTTTCTTCCGAAAACAAATAACAAAAAAGGGAGTTTTGATTAACAACTTTAATTAACTAATTCTATGTAAATAAATGACAGGTTCAAAGATTGGATTTTTATCAAGTAATTAAAGTAACTAGGGCGTAAGTGTTCCCCATAGGTTCATAACTCGATAATTCTAACTATAACAATCCCTTCCTAATATCTTGCATGCAAAGTGATAAGTTATGTATCCCTAATTCCTTGGTCCGGCAACTAGGAAATTTCACCCCGCACCTTGGTCCGGCTACGTGTGTATACTTTACTAAACCTTACCTTTACCTCATATTAAGCATCATGATCGATATTTGGCTTAGTTGTTACTTCGCCAACCAACACTAGCTTATTAGATAGTAAACACTAAATCTATGTTAATAATTCTTTTCTTATCATCTACCTCTTTGGTCCGGCAAGTAGCAATAAGGCGAGTTCTAACGTTGGCCATCCGTTAAAAAGACTTCTAAACGAAAGAATTATCAATACATGCAAGACATTAATTGTTATTTTAGTTAGATTTTACCTTGCTATTTACCCATGGTTCCCACAACCCTAGTTATGGAGTTTAGTTACCCATGCTAATAATCACACAATTCATATTGATAATATAAGAATTCATGCACTTACTTTGATGAGAATGAAGAAAATCCAGAAATTCACTTGAATAAATCACAAAAACACTAACAATCGATTCCGGAAAAGTATGATAAAATTCCAAAATCAAGAGTTCAATACTTAAACAATAAAACTGAAAAATATCCAAAAGTCTAACCCCAAAAACGAGGTTTTTCGAACTATTTATAATAAACAAAACCTAATAAAAGAGAGAAATCTATTTAAGGAAAATCTGCCAAAAACGCGTCTGAGTCGACGACCCTTGTGACGGACCGTCGTGGCCACGACGGACAACCGTCGTTCCATACTTGAGCACAAATCTCTGCTGCTTTCTTCATCAACTCTCTGTTACCCTCGACGGACAGGTATGACGGACCGTTGTAAGCACGACGGTCCGTCGAGGGGTTCCGTTCCACGACACTTAGAATCCTCTGAAGTTGGGTACTGGGACTACTCTCTGTTAGTATTGACGAATGTGCACGACGGACCGTCGTGGCTATGACAGTCCGTCGTGAGCTTCCGTAGTCCCACACTTGGTCAGAATTCCCCAACTTCCTTCAGCAGCCATTTTCTTCTCACGACGGGTGCCACCAACGGACCGTCACAGTCACGACGGACCGTCGTGGGCTCCGTAAGGTGGTCACTTCTGCAATTTCAGCTCAAATTCTCCGCGTTTTCCTTTGGACAGATTTCCTGCAAATAAAGAGAAAACTACATCAAAAATAAATACAAAATGGCTTTAGACACACACTAAACTTAAGGAAAAAGCATTGAAAGTACCGTGAAACCACGGTACATCAACACCCTCAACTTAAATTCGTTGTTTGTCCTCAAGCGACGCACTATGACTCACTACAAAAATTTTGTACAAGAGTATCCGTATTTTAGCTTTCGCAATCATTTGGCTATCAATCCCGATTATTCTCATTATGTTCATGCATGCTATCACTATTAGGCTTGAATTATGTGGATCAGACCATGACACAGACTCACTACACACTGACACCTATCCTCTTTGATTTCTCACCAAGGTGCTAATTTTTCCGGTATTGCAACTAGTGTCCTCACTTCAAAATAACATCCTCATTTTTCACACAATGACTTCAGTTTGAGTATAAGGATTACTTTTCAACACTCGCTCTCAGAACAACTTCACAACTCATTTATACATATTGCCATAGGCTTGCCCTTATTTTCACTGCTTTAAGTTCGCCATAACAACTCTTAGGATCACGATAGGACTTTCTTAGCTAGTAACATAGGCTCAGGGTCAGGTAGGGTATATTTAGATATACTTTAGTGACTTGTTGCCCTCCTTGACATATCGGCTAAGCGTACTACCTTTTTATCGTTTTATTTCGCCCTATTTCTCAATTTTCTTTCACCTTGCTATTCTCCCTTTCTTCTCCTTATGTGTAAGTGACTCTTCTCTTTTCTTGTGTTTATTTTTTTTATTTTTTTAAGTCACCTTTGTTTTGTTCTTTCTTCCTCTTTATTCTTTCAACCCCACTTTCCGGAGTATTCCTCATAACAGCCACCCTCAACTCATGATTTTGCCATGAGTCAAGGTTCACAATACCAAAGATTGGGTCAGTGCCACGACAAGGTTGCTTTCTGCATTAGCCAAAAGCATAAGTTGAGGTGCACATGTCCAAGGAGGGACCAGGGCCAACACATTGTTCCCAGAGAAGATCAGTTGGGGTGAAAAAGAAAGATCTATTTTAAGCTCAAATCATTTGGATCAATAAGGGATTAACTTCATTTGGTTTTCTGTTATTTTAGGCTCAAGATTGACTATTTCGAACAAGGGCCTATGATCCTTTCCTAATTGTTTATTACGGCTTACTTTTAGCAGGACTAACCAGGCAAGTTCTAGCTCAGTACCAATGGTGGACCATTCGACTTTTCCTCACACTCACTTGACATCTCATTACTCTACCAGATTATCAGACACCTAGTTCGAATCTTAGATTTAGGGTGATGCAGTAGTGTATCTCTATGTCATGCTTAGAGCCACACATTTATCAATTACTATGCCGAGTCATGCATCATTTTCATTACATCAGGATATCATTTCTGTTTTAGCCATCATGCTTCAGAGATACTATGTACACAAGATATAAACATGCCGGTTCAACAATAAATGTAATCAATCTCTTGGGGAAAAAGAACACACGCAAGAAAACCCCAAGAGAGGATCGTGAATTTGGGCTACTCAGACTTCACCCTAGCACTCACTTTCCATTTACCCCACCCCCAACAAAAAAGATATGCAATTGTCCCCAATGCATAAAAGAATCTAAAATAATTGAGTGGTAGGTGAAGCAAACCAGAGGCGCAAAGCGCCGGCGATCAACAAGCTGGTGGGTCCGGTGTCCCGGAACCCACTCCCTCTGTAGTCTGGACACCCTCAGTAGTGTCCTCAGCATCAACAGCACCATCAGTAGTGCTCTTCTCCGCCTCAACAACTCTGGAGCTAGACGCCCCAGCAGCCAACTCTATGGCCCTCAACTGACGGGCCTTCTCATCAGCAATCGAGGCTCTCCTCGCAGCCTCCAACTCTCGGCGGTCCTTCTTCCGCGCCCTAGCCTCATCATCATCTCGACCTCTATGCCTCTTGGCATGCTTTCGTGGGGAAGGTGGTGGCACTGCAGCTGTGGAGAACAAGGCCGCCAAATCAGTATCCTCGGCGGGCTCTGCAGAAGGGGCCTCAGACTCGGGCACCCTATCCTCTAGAATCGTGTCCAGGTCCGCTCTCAGACTCTCTACAGCAGCCTGAAGGGTCGACACGTCCATCGGAGGGGCTGGCCGGGCTAGCACCTGCAACTCAAAAGCGTCCAGGCGTTGATGAACCTCCATGATCTTCCTCTTCGTGTGCTGGGCCATCTTTCGCTCCATGCGCTCCTCCGCCTTAGCAATAGACCTCTGCATTCAAGGCTGGATGTGATGCAAAAGTGTGGCCATTTGGACCTCGAGTTTCTGGACCCTAGCAAGTGGGACCAGAGTAGCGGAAGGAGTCGAGCGAGAGGAGCTCGGGGCGGTGCTACCACCCGGGATAGACTCGACCGGGGTGGTGTCAGTAGGCTCAGATGTAGCCTGGGTAGCCGCTTGGGCTTGCTCTACTGCATCCGCCAAATTCTAACCAAGCGGAGGCACCTCCGGGCGGGGCCCTCTGTGTGGAGCCAACTCATTGGCCTCATCCCTGATGAGGCCGATATCAACAGTGCCCGGCGGGGTCTTGATCTGATCTATGTGCCAAACGGGCACACCTGCGGACCTGCACAAAGCAAACACCATGCACGGAAATGGGTAAGTAGTAGTTACCTTGAAGGCCCTCTCGTGCATGACCGCCTGAAAAAGCCAAGCGAAGTCCACCTCGAACCCTGGTGAAGAGGGCATGGATTGCCGGGTTCGAGGTGGACTTCGCTTGGCTTCTTCAGGCGGTCATGCACGAGAGGGCCTTCAAGGTAACTACTACTTACCCATTTCCGTGCATGGTGTTTGCTTTGTGCAGGTCCGCAGGTGTGCCCGTTTGGCACATAGATCAGATCAAGACCCCGCCGGGCACTGTTGATATCGGCCTCATCAGGGATGAGGCCAATGAGTTGGCTCCACACAGAGGGCCCCGCCCGGAGGTGCCTCCGCTTGGTTAGAATTTGGCGGATGCAGTAGAGCAAGCCCAAGCGGCTACCCAGGCTACATCTGAGCCTACTGACACCACCCCGGTCGAGTCTATCCCGGGTGGTAGCACCGCCCCGAGCTCCTCTCGCTCGACTCCTTCCGCTACTCTGGTCCCACTTGCTAGGGTCCAGAAACTCGAGGTCCAAATGGCCACACTTTTGCATCACATCCAGCCTTGAATGCAGAGGTCTATTGCTAAGGCGGAGGAGCGCATGGAGCGAAAGATGGCCCAGCACACGAAGAGGAAGATCATGGAGGTTCATCAACGCCTGGACGCTTTTGAGTTGCAGGTGCTAGCCCGGCCAGCCCCTCCGATGGACGTGTCGACCCTTCAGGCTGCTGTAGAGAGTCTGAGAGCGGACCTGGACACGATTCTAGAGGATAGGGTGCCCGAGTCTGAGGCCCCTTCTGCAGAGCCCGCCGAGGATACTGATTTGGCGGCCTTGTTCTCCACAGCTGCAGTGCCACCACCTTCCCCACGAAAGCATGCCAAGAGGCATAGAGGTCGAGATGATGATGAGGCTAGGGCGCGGAAGAAGGACCGCCGAGAGTTGGAGGCTGCGAGGAGAGCCTCGATTGCTGATGAGAAGGCCCGTCAGTTGAGGGCCATAGAGTTGGCTGCTGGGGCGTCTAGCTCCAGAGTTGTTGAGGCGGAGAAGAGCACTACTGATGGTGCTGTTGATGCTGAGGACACTACTGAGGGTGTCCAGACTACAGAGGGAGTGGGTTCCGGGACACCGGACCCACCAGCTTGTTGATCGCCGGCGCTTTGCGCCTCTGGTTTGCTTCACCTACCACTCAATTATTTTAGATTCTTTTATGCATTGGGGACAATTGCATATCTTTTTTGTTGGGGGTGGGGTAAATGGAAAGTGAGTGCTAGGGTGAAGTCTGAGTAGCCCAAATTCACGATCCTCTCTTGGGGTTTTCTTGCGTGTGTTCTTTTTCCCCAAGAGATTGATTACATTTATTGTTGAACCGGCATGTTTATATCTTGTGTACATAGTATCTCTGAAGCATGATGGCTAAAACAGAAATGATATCCTGATGTAATGAAAATGATGCATGACTCGGCATAGTAATTGATAAATGTGTGGCTCTAAGCATGACATAGAGATACACTACTGCATCACCCTAAATCTAAGATTCGAACTAGGTGTCTGATAATCTGGTAGAGTAATGAGATGTCAAGTGAGTGTGAGGAAAAGTCGAATGGTCCACCATTGGTACTGAGCTAGAACTTGCCTGGTTAGTCCTGCTAAAAGTAAGCCGTAATAAACAATTAGGAAAGGATCATAGGCCCTTGTTCGAAATAGTCAATCTTGAGCCTAAAATAACAGAAAACCAAATGAAGTTAAT
This sequence comes from Solanum sitiens, assembly GCA_016801875.1. NCBI lineage: Eukaryota > Viridiplantae > Streptophyta > Magnoliopsida > Solanales > Solanaceae > Solanum > Solanum sitiens. The sequence goes on from JABWTJ010000001.1 coordinate 14,782,496, forward strand.
CCCTTATTGATCCAAATGATTTGAGCTTAAAATAGATCTTTCTTTTTCACCCCAACTGATCTTCTCTGGGAACAATGTGTTGGCCCTGGTCCCTCCTTGGACATGTGCACCTCAACTTATGCTTTTGGCTAATGCAGAAAGCAACCTTGTCGTGGCACTGACCCAATCTTTGGTATTGTGAACCTTGACTCATGGCAAAATCATGAGTTGAGGGTGGCTGTTATGAGGAATACTCCGGAAAGTGGGGTTGAAAGAATAAAGAGGAAGAAAGAACAAAACAAAGGTGACTTAAAAAAATAAAAAAAATAAACACAAGAAAAGAGAAGAGTCACTTACACATAAGGAGAAGAAAGGGAGAATAGCAAGGTGAAAGAAAATTGAGAAATAGGGCGAAATAAAACGATAAAAAGGTAGTACGCTTAGCCGATATGTCAAGGAGGGCAACAAGTCACTAAAGTATATCTAAATATACCCTACCTGACCCTGAGCCTATGTTACTAGCTAAGAAAGTCCTATCGTGATCCTAAGAGTTGTTATGGCGAACTTAAAGCAGTGAAAATAAGGGCAAGCCTATGGCAATATGTATAAATGAGTTGTGAAGTTGTTCTGAGAGCGAGTGTTGAAAAGTAATCCTTATACTCAAACTGAAGTCATTGTGTGAAAAATGAGGATGTTATTTTGAAGTGAGGACACTAGTTGCAATACCGGAAAAATTAGCACCTTGGTGAGAAATCAAAGAGGATAGGTGTCAGTGTGTAGTGAGTCTGTGTCATGGTCTGATCCACATAATTCAAGCCTAATAGTGATAGCATGCATGAACATAATGAGAATAATCGGGATTGATAGCCAAATGATTGCGAAAGCTAAAATACGGATACTCTTGTACAAAATTTTTGTAGTGAGTCATAGTGCGTCGCTTGAGGACAAACAACGAATTTAAGTTGAGGGTGTTGATGTACCGTGGTTTCACGGTACTTTCAATGCTTTTTCCTTAAGTTTAGTGTGTGTCTAAAGCCATTTTGTATTTATTTTTGATGTAGTTTTCTCTTTATTTGCAGGAAATCTGTCCAAAGGAAAACGCGGAGAATTTGAGCTGAAATTGCAGAAGTGACCACCTTACGGAGCCCACGACGGTCCGTCGTGACTGTGACGGTCCGTTGGTGGCACCCGTCGTGAGAAGAAAATGGCTGCTGAAGGAAGTTGGGGAATTCTGACCAAGTGTGGGACTACGGAAGCTCACGACGGACTGTCATAGCCACGACGGTCCGTCGTGCACATTCGTCAATACTAACAGAGAGTAGTCCCAGTACCCAACTTCAGAGGATTCTAAGTGTCGTGGAACGGAACCCCTCGACGGACCGTCGTGCTTACAACGGTCCGTCATACCTGTCCGTCGAGGGTAACAGAGAGTTGATGAAGAAAGCAGCAGAGATTTGTGCTCAAGTATGGAACGACGGTTGTCCGTCGTGGCCACGACGGTCCGTCACAAGGGTCGTCGACTCAGACGCGTTTTTGGCAGATTTTCCTTAAATAGATTTCTCTCTTTTATTAGGTTTTGTTTATTATAAATAGTTCGAAAAACCTCGTTTTTGGGGTTAGACTTTTGGATATTTTTCAGTTTTATTGTTTAAGTATTGAACTCTTGATTTTGGAATTTTATCATACTTTTCCGGAATCGATTGTTAGTGTTTTTGTGATTTATTCAAGTGAATTTCTGGATTTTCTTCATTCTCATCAAAGTAAGTGCATGAATTCTTATATTATCAATATGAATTGTGTGATTATTAGCATGGGTAACTAAACTCCATAACTAGGGTTGTGGGAACCATGGGTAAATAGCAAGGTAAAATCTAACTAAAATAACAATTAATGTCTTGCATGTATTGATAATTCTTTCGTTTAGAAGTCTTTTTAACGGATGGCCAACGTTAGAACTCGCCTTATTGCTACTTGCCGGACCAAAGAGGTAGATGATAAGAAAAGAATTATTAACATAGATTTAGTGTTTACTATCTAATAAGCTAGTGTTGGTTGGCGAAGTAACAACTAAGCCAAATATCGATCATGATGCTTAATATGAGGTAAAGGTAAGGTTTAGTAAAGTATACACACGTAGCCGGACCAAGGTGCGGGGTGAAATTTCCTAGTTGCCGAACCAAGAAATTAGGGATACATAACTTATCACTTTGCATGCAAGATATTAGGAAGGGATTGTTATAGTTAGAATTACCGAGTTATGAACCTATGGGGAACACTTACGCCCTAGTTACTTTAATTACTTGATAAAAATCCAATCTTTGAACCTGTCATTTATTTACATAGAATTAGTTAATTATAGTTGTTAATCAAACCCCCTTCTTTGTTATTTGTTTTCGGAAGAAACTTGACTAAATAAAAGTAATAGTAGGTTAAAGTTAAGTCTAAATCATTTTTCTCGTGGGATCGATCCTAACCTTGTAGTTGGGTTCTTTACTTGATACGACCGCTTATACTTCTTTTCGAGAAGTAAATTTGAGCAAGAAGCTGAGGTACCCTAAAAGGTGACCCCCATGCCTAGACCACCACCTCCATTACCAGAAAGGTTAGTGAAAAAGATCGAGGATGGTAAATACCGGCGTTTTATTAATATATTGAAACAGCTTTCCATCAATGTCCCTTTGATAGAAGCTCTTGAACAAATGCCCGATTATGCCAAGTTCATGAAAGATATGGTGACCAAGAAAAGATCGGTCAGTTTTGAGGATGATGATAGAATGCAGCATTGTAGTGCTATTGCTACAAGGTCTCTAGTGCAAGAGAAAGAACATCCAGGTGCTTTCTCTATTCCATGTACAATCGGGTTATTACACTTCGAAAAGGCATTATGTGATCTTGGGACAAGCATAAATCTCATGCCTCTTTCTATTTACAAGAAATTGGGTTTGGGTAACCCAAAGCCCACTGCGATGCGGCTACTGATGGCCGATCGAACGGTGAAGAGGCCTATTGGGATACTCCACGATGTGTTTGTAAAGGTGGAGTCATTCATATTTCCGGCCGATTTTGTGATTCTTGATTGTGAGGTCGATTTTGAGGTGCCTATTATACTTGGGAGGCCATTCCTTGCTACAGGTAGAGCCTTGGTTGATATGGAAAAAGGGCAGATGAAATTTCGGTTAAACAATGAAGAAGTGACTTTCAACATTTGTAAATCCATGAGGCAGAGTGGTGATCTCCAATCGGTATCTGTCATATCTTACAGGGTTGAAAAGTCATCTGAGGTACAAATAGAAGAACGTCTGGGTATAGAAGCACTAGCGGCAGTGATCATGAATTTTGAAAGCGATTGCATTGAAACCACGGTACATCACATCTCCCTCTCTATATAATAGAATCTTATTCATGAGGTACTTTTCAGAAATCAGACAGAAAATGGTGGATAGCTCCAAATATATGAAGTCAATCTTACATCTGAAGTTATAAAAAAAAAAAAGTAGTCCAACTGATATGCAGCCCAGTCCCGAAACAAAGAAAAAGAAGTCACAAAGACAATGATCAGAACCAAATAACGAGTTCCATAACCATGGATAGCAACCATTTACTTCTGAAACTTGTCACATATTCTAATGTTCTGTTCTTTTTCATCTTATACAGACTTTATCCCCTGAATAAGATAAAATCCAATAGCATACTAATAGAAACTTGCCATAAAAGAAGGATAGCATTCGCATGACATAAAAAGAAAAGATAAGATAAGAAAATGATGCAGGATTACAGTCCGTCGAGTACTTAGAAGTGCATTGCTGAGGTTAGCTCTGTAGTTTTGTCATGTACTTTTTCTCTCTGTCTAATTCTAAGGATTTTCGGCTAACGTAACAAAAGAGATAATGTGGCTGGGGCAATAGGCTCTGGTTTAGGAGTCAAACCAGTAAAAAGAACCTATCCTGAATACTAGAAGACTATACATTCTCATCAAAAGATCAGCAATGACAACTGTCAGAACCAGAAAGAAGAGTCAAAATCATACCTTATCCTTCTAAGAGCAGAGTATACACCCCTAACTGTAAGTGCCACTGGAGGAGCAAGTAATGATTGTGTTTGTCGGCAAAGTTGAGCAACATCACCTAATACAAATTAGGGTCAACAAGGTCCAGCCCCATTAAAGAAGCATCCAAGCAAACCAAAGAAAGGAGAAACATGAAAATTTGTGCTATCAATTGTCCAGCAACATAAAATGACAAATGTTCCTTACCAAGATCGAGGCTGTTGTATAGTTCTCGTACTTTTGATTTCTTTGTCCCGCATGCCTCCTCTAGTGCTGCTACAACAGTACTACCCCCAATGTTCAATTCCTGGATCATGATAAGATCAGAATCAAAACAGTGCTCTGTAAATTGCTATAATAAAAAAAAGACAGAAGTAACAACATGATGTATAAAATCATGCACACATATTTTTTTGATTGGTAAGATCATGCACAGATATTTTTGATTGGTAAATCATGCACAGATATACAACGCATTTACTCACAAAATAAGAAATTTGTAGATTGCAAGAAAGCACATGCGCATAACACCATATGATGTAATTGTTAATGTCACACATAAATCCACCCTCTTCCACGGAGAAAGAATTACTATCATTTCTATCAGGAGAAGCAAGAAGTTACTATTGAGATGTGAGATTATGAAAGCCCTGCATTTTCATAGTAGGTTATTTTCTGGCTGATGAATTCTCAAGTATACAACTATTTTTCAATTTTCAATATGATAGGAAGCTATGGCAGTAAAATCTTCTTCAAGAAATAATGTGATGATGTCAGGGGAACAGCAGAATAAAGGAAAACCTATATACTCTTTATTCTGTTTTAACTGGGGTGGATTATTTACGCTCCCATTCAGTTCATGAAACTAAATGGAAATTCTCGTTACTGTGAAAAATGCAGTACATCATTCTCTAGTTTAATGTTGTTGGAAGGACCTCGGCTACCGTCACAACCCATGTCGGTGACAGTTAAATGATAGCGATCTTACCCAAGATGCATTAATAACAATTTTACCCTCCCAACAGAGAATTATTTACAGAAAAATCAAGGCAAATTAAAAAAAAAGGCTGTATGCAATCTTCAAAGGGAAAATCCAACTGATTGGATCCCCCACACACCCTCTCATGTTTCTTTAGCCCCCCTTACTCACCTTTCCCCTTCCTCTAACTTGGGGTAATACTAATGGTTTTTATTTGATTTGTCAAAAAGGAAAAAAATGTTTTTGGGTATATTTTCAAAATCATCCCTTTGTAACTTCCAAATTCCAATTTATAGCATACACCTAAAGTAGTAGCTTGTGCATTTCTTCATTTTTTTATTTCAGAGGTGGTCACCATGAATCCATTAAATGTGTGACAAGAATACCACTTACTGAGACAAGCTTAAATAGGGTGACTGTGCTAAGGGCAAACCCTTTTAGAATTATAGGATGATAATTCATGTCGTACATTTAACAGCATGGAGACAAATGAGAAAGTTGCTTTTCAGGAAAAAGCTCTGAAGTACTTTTCGTATTTATACCTTTCAGGTAACAGGAAATTACAGATGGCTTACTTAATTAGATGAAGCACTGGAATTCGCGGCTGGTTACATGTTTGAAGGACTGTATTTTAAAGGTACCTTTGAAGCTTTGATAGTAACCATTTGGTAGTACAAACATCGATAAATATTATTGTTCATATCAATGAATACATACTCCTGGGCATCACTAGTAAAATCAAAATAATAGATGCACAAAAATAGTAAGAAGAAAATTGCATCAGTGTTTTTGCAACAACTCGAGCAGTGACGAAGAAGCAAAATCATATAGAAAATCAATTAAACCAACCATATTTTCATGGTCAGGGGCTATCTTGTTTGTGCACAAGTACACTGCAGGAAGCACATCCTCCGGAGACAAGGCTAGCAAGCTGCAAATGGGAGCAACTCATTAACTGAAACAGCTCAATAACTTCAAAGGGTTCATTTTTCCCAGAAGAAACCACACACTTTCTTCTGGATCAAAGGGTGGACAATGATAGGTCTTATCCACACCCACCAACCTCCCAAAAAAAGGACTCCAGAGATGTGAGATTGTATTATTTTTCCCGCAGTGCTGCTGCAGGGGGGCAGAACCTACAAATTATGCATAAACTACCATTTTAAGTTTTAACCCACATTCATCCTGCCGTCTCTCCTCCCCCCCCCCCCTTCCCCCCTCCTCTTTATACCAAACAAAAAGTAGAGCAATGTTCCTTTTCGGTTTTGAGATGTAAATTTGCTTTAACAGCAAAGACATAGAACCTGTTTGGCCAAGCTTCTAAAATCAGCTTACTTTGAAAAGTGTTCTTTTCAGAAATTCTTTTCAAAAAATTACTTTGGTGAGAAACAATTTGTGTTCGGCCAATTAATTTAAAAAGCACTTTTGAGCAGTAATTAGTGTTTTGCCACGCTTTCTAAAAAGTGCTTATTCAACCCAAATAGAAGCCAGTATTAATCCAATAAACCAAATGTAGAACAGAAGCTATCAAAACATTTTGTGCTTAAACCCCTAACAAATAACCCTCAACATAACCTGACAATTTTGTAACCTACTGTTAAGATAATGATACCATACTGGATAATTTTGTCAACATGCTGCTGTGGATCTAATATGATATGCTGAGTCATAAACCTACAACAGACTAAAGATTTAAAAAAAAATAAGCAACAAACCTCCGAAACATATTGCACAACATTGACGTTGCTTTTATCTTCCCTTTTTCTTCCTTTACCAATTCAAAAGTTCGTGCAAGATGTATGTATGGAGTAGCCTGCCCCTTACTCCAGCAAGCTGGGCAAATAATGAAAGAAAGCAAAGGAAAAAAAATTATTTTACAACTGAACAAATTTTACTTAGTGGCAAGAGTTGGACTGCTGGAATACATCCAAAAATTACACAATTAATATCAATAGTAATTACAAGATACCAACCATGTTCCACGGGAGAGTATTTCTCATGGGGAAGTGATACATAATTTACAGAATTATCAGCAAAGGGAACACCACACAACGACAAATTGGCATCAACATCTCCTAATATTTTGGGTAATTTATCATCTTTGGAAGAAGTGTAAACCTCTTTAGCACACTGAGGTTGCAACAATTTGTTTGTTTTAGAAATCCCATCTCCATTAGTCTCTCCTACATCTTTGTATTCTGAAAAATAAATATCAAGTGCCATACTTATGTCTCCTTTAGTCTTCGCTAGTACTGTGGTAGCATAACTTCTCAATGAGTCATCCCCATTCATAATCTGAATAAACCGATCAGCTTCCTCTTTATAAGTCTCAATAGAGGCATTTGGTTGCATGCAATTATCATCATGGAAATTTTTACTATCGGCTTCACTGTTTCGATTCTGCAAAGGAAGAGGCAGCGTTTTACTGAAGAACTTTGTTATAGTACATTGCTTTGGCCCACCAGATTCCATACTTGTATGTCCTTTTGCTTTCTCAAATGACTTGTTTCCAGTACTTCTCTTCCTTTTACCAGGAGAAACTTTGTTGCTACTGGAACTGGACTTGTTTCCAGTACTTCTCTTCCTTTTACCAGGAGAAACTTTTTTGCTACAGGAACTGTCCATGATGGGTAGTTTAACAGTTTTACTTGATGCAGCTGTCTCACCTTGCTGCAGGGTTTTACCAAGACATGGTTTAGAAGGCAATGCAGACTCATTTGCTGAGTTTGCCTCTAAAGAAGAGGTAACAGAATTACTGGCAGTGACCTGTTCACGATATTCTGTTTCATGTTCGTAAAAGTATGAGACTGCATCAACAACATTTTTATCTGAAATACAAACTAAATCCAACATCTGACCTTTAGTTACCCAAGTGGGCAAACAGCCTTGAAGTTCATCTAGTATTTCCTCCATATCACCTTCACTTATTTTTTCTAAACCTGGCGACACAGATTCTCCGTGAGGAAATGAGGAAGGTATAACAGTATCCATATCAGCAGCATTGCAGCTTTTAGAATCAGATGAAGTATCCTCAATTTCTTGTTTGATGATACTGACTGGAGTATGAGTAGATCTGTTTGTGTTTTCTTGCTCCGTAATTCTAACTAAAGTAAGACCAGATTCTTTTGTATCTACATCTTCCTTCCCTTGGACAGAAAGATGAAAACGCATTAGAAATTCCTGCTTAATGGCCATCTCATCAACCAAGCCAGCAAAATGCTTCCGCATGGCATCTGCATGTTTGCTATCCAGCTTCTCAACATCTGTACCTACTGTTGGGATGACATGCTTTGGTTTCAAAAATTTCACATATTCTCTAAGCTCATCATAATTTGAATGTTCACTATATGGAACAAGATGTATCTCAAAGGAATCTTTCTTTCTCACTGAAAACTTATTCCGCTTCACTTCATAAGTCCAACCTGTGGGGACAAAACCAACCACCTTGGAATATCCTTTCTCATTCATGATCTTATCCATTTTCTCAAAGTTAGGCCTGAAATATGGCCAAGTCTCACCCAATACATTCCACCCAACAACATGAACATCAGTTTCAGACTCAACAGTAGTAAATACACCATCCTCCCCATGACCTAATACTCCTAAAACCGACATTTTTCTGCCATCGACATGGATCTTTCTCTGACACCTCCGTGAAACCTCCATTAAAATCTTCTCTTTCCCAATGACATAAGTAGCAATAAGAAACAAGATATTTTTCAATGAACCCTCATTCTCAACTCCACTTTTCTCTATAACTCCAACTATATAATCAATTGACTCCTGTTGACTAGGGAATATAAATTTCGGATGACAATAGGTTGTATCCAAAAATACAGCATCAGCACCCACAAATCCATTCAACACAGGCTCTAATTTCATGTCATCACAATAACGAAAATCACCTGTGTGAACGTACCGCTCAAATTTTCCATCACTAACTGGAACTTTAAATAAGAACTGCACAGCACCAGGACAATGATTGGCATCGATGAGAAAAACTTCAGAACCGTCTATTAAAACCGCTTCGGAGAGCGGTAAAGATACTACATATTGCGCGGGAACATTGAGGACTTCGATGAGAAGGTTAGCTGTGGTGGAGGAACAGAATGTGATACCTTTAGACCAATTAGAGGACAGGCCAGTATAGTGATCAGAGTGAAAATGGGAGAGGAAGTAAGAAACGGAGAAATCAGCGGCATATTTGAAACCGTCGATGATAAAGCGAGTTCTTGGGATGAGTTTTGGTTGGGGGATAGAAGAAGGGATTGGAGGGAGAGGGAGGGATAATGGGATTGAATTTGATGAGGATTTATCGGAGAGGGAGTTGAGAGCTGTTATGTACAGAGTGGTTGAGTCTAGGGTTAGGGTTCCGGTGTCGGAGGACATGGCCGCCGAGCGAAAACGATAGTTACAGTGGTAATTGTACGACTAGGCGGAGCATGATCGAAACGAGTTTTACTAGTTGGAGGCGGTTGGAATGGCGCGAGAAGAAGATTTCTTTGGAAAAAGACTAAAAACCCTGGTTTTATGAAAATGGCTTATGCGACACGCTAAATCTTTGCTTCATCGGACAGGTAAATTTTAGAAGTTGGTCGAGTTTTATTTAATTTCTATTATAATCATGGTTATTATTACTTACTCCGAATATATTTCCTTTTTTGATTTTATTACTATTCTTTGTTTTTCTTGTTTTGATTATGATATTTGTGTTTTGTTGTTCTATTCTAGCATAGTTGTATCTTTGTATTTTTTTAAATACCAGATTATATTATTGATTTTAGTATCTGTTGTTTTTGTTCCTTATATATGATTTTAAGTCAAATTCATAAACAGATTTTTAAATTTGTTGGGTTTTTTTCTTTAGGTATCTCAATTACGTCATTTTTCATTTGAATCACCTATAATTTATTTTTTTAAAACATTATTGGCTGATTTTGATCGGTTTTTCTATTGTAAATGTCTTCAATTGTGTTCGTATTATAATGATTTTGATTGAAGAAATTGAGACAAACTGTGTGTTGGTGTCATTTGTTTTCTAATGTGTTTAAATGATTTGAAATAAAACATAATTATTCTTGAAAATTTTCACTATTAATTATCCTTTATCAACACTCCCCACAAAATCTGATTTCACATCCGCCAACGGTGTTTAAAAGGAACAAATTATGAATAGTTCAATGATTGAATAAGAAATAGCATAGTTAAGGTACTTGAGGGAAAAAACTCATAAATTGTATAGCATCTTTTGGACTTTAGAAGATTGAGAATCAATGACTAAAAGAAGTCGGAAAATATTATAATTCACTATTGACAATGATATAATAATAGTATATTGCAATTTATAACTAATTTGATATCAATAAACAACTCAAAATTATCATTATTTTTCGATTAAGAAAACAAATACTATAAAATTATAGAATAATAAAAATGTCCAAACTAAGCAACTCGATTATCTATAACTAATAACACAAATATACAATACATTTGCAACAAGAGAAATATGTAGAGATTAAGTATATGTTAAAATATGATGATATTTAAAAAAATTATATTTTTATTTGATATTTTTTATTTTTTAAGCGTCAAATTTTATAAATTTAAGCTAAAATTTACATATGAAGGTATCATAAATTAAACTAATTTGACAATTCAAAATATATTAAAAAAATACTATACAGATAAACCTATTTGAATCATTTGATACAGAGGAGTTAATAATTCGACGATAAAATGTGTAATTTAACAGATTAAATTGAAATGCTTTTATCCGTCCTTTTAAATCTCTTCATGGTACGAACACGTGGTGCTTCAATATGGTTTGAACTATTTGAATCATTTGATACAGAGGAGTTAACAATTCGACGATAAAATGTGTAATTTAACAGATTAAATTGAAATGCTTTTATCCGTCCTTTTAAATCTCTTCATAGTACGAACACGTGGTGCTTCAATATGGTTTGAACTCGTCGGACGCAGAATAAATCGTTCTTCTTCAAACTGAACTTTCTTTTACCCATACAAATGTGAATTCACCTGTAACCTCACTGGTGTGTCACTCGCATTTCCACAACCATGGCTTCTCGAAGGTTCTTCTCCTCCATGCTCCGATCATCCATACGTCACTCTTCAACTAAATCATCACTCACAAGTTCTATTCATCGCTCCTCCCCTGCAGGACACCTTCTCCACCGCGCCGTAAAATACGCTACCGCTGCGGCCGCGAAGGAAGCGCCGGCGCCTCAGAAGAAACCGACGACCATTAAGGGAACTGGCGGCAAGATTACCGATGAGTACACCGGTGCCGGTGCACTTGGGAGCGTATGTCAGGTGATCGGGGCTGTTGTGGATGTTCGGTTCGATGAAGGGCTACCACCGATTTTGACGGCTTTAGAGGTGTTGGATCATGATATTAGGGTGGTACTTGAAGTTGCTCAACATATGGGAGAAAATATGGTTAGGACTATTGCTATGGATGGAACTGAAGGGCTTGTGCGTGGTCAAAGAGTCCTCAATACTGGCTCCCCTATTAAAGTAAGCTTGACATGTCATTGTATTCTATTTGTACTCTGCATTTAGTGGCGCAATCAGAATTTTCATTAAGGGAGTAAAAATATAGAGATGTAAACACCGAAGTAATCAAAGGATTTCAATATCTATGGCACATAAATAAGAAAATAAAATTGATCTTAAGTATATATATAGTGTGTAACTCCTTCCATTCTATTTTAAGTGGCACTTTTAGGATTTCGAGATTCAAACAAGACCGTAAGTTTTTTACAGATCTTTTAAGTATTTTGAATTATCAATTATTGTGACTTATAATACTTTTTACATATTACATAGTTTACAAATATATAATTTTATTTCAAAAAATTGAACATTCTATGTATAAATTTCTGGTCAAACTTAAATTGTTTGAAAGTGTCACATAAATTGGGATAGAGGAAGTATATGTTTTCTACTTTGGCGTGCTCATTGTCCTTCTAAGTTCTAATCTTGGTTATAAAATGGCAGGTGCCAGTTGGCAGGGCTACACTTGGTCGTATTATAAATGTCATTGGAGAGCCCATTGATGAAAGGGGTGATCTAAGTAAGAATCTGGGCAATAGCTAAAGTCATTTGTCTTCCTGTTAATGGCAGTAATATGTGATATGTTGCGTTGCTTTTTCCAATTTCATTTTTCGTGTTCATTCGATGAGCCTTTGCTTTTTTATATTGTCTTTCGTTTTGATATTTGCTTTATTGAGATGCTGCGGATCTACAGAAACGGAACATTATCTCCCAATTCATCGTGAAGCTCCATCTTTTGTTGAGCAAGCAACAGAACAGCAGATCCTTGTGACTGGAATCAAGGTGCGTGATACTTATTTTGTACACTAGGAGCTGAGCACATTGCAATCTTCATCTGTCCTCATCGATATAGTTTTGGTGGAAGCAAAACAGGAATAGCAAATATTTGATTAGCATGTGCAACTTACTAAATGTTGTTGGTAGACGATACACAAATCATCCTGAATGCATAAATCATATGTTGTCTACTTGGTGTGCATCCTGTATGACTTAGCTGCTTTTGATGACAGGTGGTAGATCTACTTGCTCCGTATCAAAGAGGTGGAAAGATTGGACTTTTTGGTGGTGCAGGTGTTGGAAAGACGGTGCTTATTATGGAGCTTATTAACAATGTTGCAAAGGCCCATGGTTTGTTACTAGTTGCACTAGGGAGTAAAAAAGAATTTTCATGTATTCTCTTTGTTTCAGTTAATTTAATTTTGTATTCTCTTCTCGTCTCAGGTGGTTTCTCAGTGTTTGCTGGTGTTGGTGAACGTACTCGGGAGGGTAATGATTTGTACAGAGAAATGATTGAGAGTGGTGTTATTAAGCTTGGTGAAAAGCAGGTCTCTCTAGATAACATTTGTTTTTCAATATATAGTGCAAACAAATCTTTCAATTGGCTAATTTTGCATGTATATTTGTCTGAAGGGTGAAAGCAAATGTGCTTTGGTATATGGTCAAATGAATGAACCTCCTGGTGCTCGTGCTCGTGTTGGGCTCACTGGGCTGACAGTTGCAGAACACTTCCGAGATGCTGAAGGGCAAGATGTGCTCCTTTTCATTGATAATATTTTTCGCTTCACTCAAGTGAGCTATCTTTTCAAATAGCTTAACTAGTAGTATATTTTACTTTTTCAATTGCTTATACGTGGTGAAGAGATTTCTGATTCTCTACCTCTTTCTCTGGGACTGCTCTAGGCCAACTCTGAGGTGTCTGCTTTGCTTGGTCGTATTCCCTCTGCAGTCGGTTACCAGCCAACTTTAGCTACGGATCTTGGAGGGCTTCAAGAGAGGATTACTACAACCAAGAAGGGGTCAATCACATCAGTCCAAGCTATCTATGTGCCTGCTGATGACTTGACTGATCCAGCCCCTGCTACCACCTTTGCTCACCTTGATGCTACAACTGTGTTGTCTCGGCAGGTTAGTTTCTTATATTGCCAATTATGTTTCAGAAAAGCACTCCTACCCTATTTTTATTTACAACATTCCTTTTCTCCCTATGCAGATTTCTGAGCTTGGTATATATCCTGCTGTGGATCCTTTAGATTCCACGTCCCGTATGCTTTCTCCTCATATCCTAGGGGAAGATCATTACAACACTGCACGAGGTGTACAAAAGGTTCTCCAGAACTACAAGAATCTTCAGGATATTATTGCCATTTTGGGAATGGATGAATTGAGTGAAGATGACAAATTAACTGTTGCTCGTGCCCGTAAAATTCAGAGGTTCTTGAGTCAGCCTTTCCACGTTGCAGAAGTATTTACTGGTGCCCCTGGAAAGTATGTAGAGTTGAAAGAGAGCATCCAAAGTTTTCAGGTAACCAGGAACTACTTTCTTACTGAGTCACCGCTCACCTCATCTGCTTGTCCTCATTGAGCAGAAATTCTTTCTATATATAGTTTTAAACTTCATTCTCATTTGGATTTTCATTCTGAGCAGGGTGTCCTGGACGGTAAATATGATGACCTATCGGAGCAATCGTTCTACCTGGTTGGGGGTATAGAAGAAGTCATTGCTAAGGCTGAGAAGATAGCAAAGGAGTCAGCTAGTTGATTATTTAGCTGCAATTTCTTCTTTCTGTTTGTTTTGTTTTTCCTATATGGATAGATAGCTCATTAAATAGCAGAGAGACTGGAGATGCTCACACGGCCTTTTAGTTCTTATAAGTTAGTCTACACTAAGCATTGATTTTCTTCTTTTCTCCTTGTAGTTTTCTGGCTAAGTTGATTGAAATGAGTTACAGGATGTCAGTAGGTCATTGCTTCTTTTCTGTGTTTCTCTTCAATACAATGGATTAATTTGTGTTTACCTTTCCACCTGCTCTTGAAACATCGATAATCTAATGTACGAAGCATTTGATCCAAAAGAGTGGGAATTACCATATAAAATTTTCAATTCGACAAGGAATTATTTTCATAAGTTTAACTTAGCTCGCTGTTTTCAGCTTGAACTATTTATTCATATGCAGAATACAATTAAAATGCACACATAAAACAAGATCACACTCTGCAAACAGGTAAACAATAACAAAGTTTGGAAGCAGATGATAAGTTTTAAGAACCAAGCTAGGGCTCTGGTTTGGATGTTTCGGTTTTACGCTTGAGAAAGACAAAGTAGCTGGCATCTGTGCGATATCTATCCTCTTTTAAAAGTGGATGTGAGTCTAATTTTTCAGTGTAACGTTGAAACAATTCCTCAGTGATGTCTTTCCCGAAGTGTTGTTGAAATAGTTGCTCTGTTACTACTCGCACAGATAACACTGCAGTTTGGACATCAATTACAACTTGTCTCAGGGGAGTTGGCAGCTTCTCAAACCTTACAATATCAAAGCATCCATGTGTCTTTATCAGTGTTTCGAATTCCATAGGAGATGTATAATAGTATGGAAGGTTGAACGAATCCAACTTTTCTTCAGACATAATACCCTGCATTGGATGTTAAGTCATTTCACATTTCAATTTCATGTGGAGGAGAGAGGCGAAAACTGAGAATCAATTACTTAATTACCATGTTGGCCATATCCTGTAGGCAAGATCCAAGAATGGTGAAATTGATTGCCATGGGAGAGTCAGAAGGAAGCACTCCATCAAGAATAGTAAGAGTAATAATGGTCATTAATCCTCCAGGAACAAGCTCTTGAGCCCTTGCATCCAAAAAGGCTTGTATATCTTTTCTGAACTGATTTGCATATGCTGCCTCTACTTCTTTTGCTGCTCCACTGCTACTGTAATGAATTCTTCCTTTGTTCCATGCTGCTGAGTTTCTGTCTAACACTTCCTCTGGAATTCTTGACAGATACAGAAGTGACATCGAGCTGTGGGCAAAGTGTAGGAACGCCTTTGGAAATACTCGTCCATAGAAAGAACCTACACCATAGTAGATTTATCAGTTGTTTGATTACCTAGATAGACTGTTTCCAATAGACCCTCGGTTCAAAGGGGAAAATAGTCCAAAGTAGACTAAAAATATACATACATACCTGGGATTCCTGTAGTGAAGTAGTTAGGTTTGTTGCCATGGATGTAATTGAATAGAGTATTGAAATCGTTTTGGACTAAATCATTGAAGAACACAAGGAATTCTGGTACTTGCAATTGAGGGTTCTCTTGGTCTAGTTCACTTGATTTATACTTAGTTTCCACAGCTTTAATGATATTTTGAACTGCAAGATAAGTGTTTCCCCCTACAGAGCATCCAAAATCTGCTACACAAAATAGGCTACAATCAGAGTTTGTTATTCCAACATCAAGCTCCTGCTCAATCAACTCAGCCGTTACTTTCTTTGAATATCCCACCAACTGTTTCTGCAGCAACAACAAAAAATAAAATCCAAACTTCAGAGTCATTCCGTAATTATATACACAACAACAATATACCTAGTGAAATTTCACGAGTCACGTGCGTTGAAGGCCATCATCACCTGGTATTCAGAATTGTTAGCATAGCTGTTAGGGCCATCACCTCCATTCATGTGAATTTTCTGACTATCCATACTTTGCTATAGCCTATATTATCCTTTAATTTGTAATTTGAACAATGCCTTAATTTTCAAAGCTGAAGAACCACGCTACATTTTTATTTATAAATAAATAGGAGTGTCAATCTAATTGTCTTTTTGTGAACTTCATCGAATGCGAAAATAGATTCCCTAACTTTCACCATTTCATAATTAAACCAATCATTATGCTCATGAATCACCTGATAATATTTTGGTGAATTTAAATGATATATTAAAATAAATTTGAAGGGTTAAAGTGAAATAAGATTAAAATAAAAATGAAGGACAAGTCACATTCATTTAACACAAATAAAAACGATATATATGTATGTAAAATTTTGTCGCATGTTCAAATTGACGTTAACAATTTTAGATTTTGGGGAGATTCTAATATTATGCATTAATTACAGGACCACAAATGATTAATGTTAAACGAATAAAAATATGGTTCATACGATTCACATCCATTTATATATCTTTTTATTATTAAAAAATATGTGAAATGAGTTATTATACGATTGATACATCATGATTTGTCATTTAGGAAAATGAAAAATAATGTATAGCAAAAAAAGTATGTAATTAAGTTATATATATGTATAGTCCCAGATGCCTATCTAGGGGTTCACGTGAACCCGTGATCCCCTCCCGAAATCATATATAATAGTGCTATATTTTTTTTTAAAAAATATTGAAATATAGATGTGTGAACTCATACTCGAAGTATTAAATAATGTGATATGACTGGACGCACCTCTCTCCGCGAGGTTAAAATTTTGGAATTTATATTTATCAAGTTTTATTTTTCTTTCTAAAATTAGATTACACTTTTGTAAGTGGTTTTTTTATATATATATATATATTAGACCTATGATTTTAAAATTTTAACAGTTTTTTTTGTAGTAAAAGCTTAAATTTAGAACCGATTAAACTTATATCATAAATCAACCTTTTTATAATAGTGCACCTATCATCTCAAAATTCTGGATACGCCTCTGTACAATCCAATCAGATGTCATACTAAACTTATCAAGAATATATAATTGATATCCCTAATTATATATTTAGTAAATTTACCTCATTTTGTTATTATACGTTCAATTCTTAACCCACTCAGTAAAAGTTCTCTAAACTTATGCTGAGTGAATTAGATACTACATATTTATGTCGAAGAACTAAATTCCTACAAAATATTTGACAAAAAAGGAAAAAAAATCCAAGTTAAATCTTGAAAAATTAGGTCATACTTAAAGGTATTTTGATCCGTAAATTTTCATTGTAACTATCTGTGTAAGAATTAGGGTCCCAAATTCTTGAGGAATATATATATATATAAACTAACTTATGAATTAATCTGAATGTAGCATTGTTTTGTCATAGAAGATAAAATAATGTTCAAATTAATTGCAAGCCGCACAGAAGAACTTTGATTCATGTGAAAGATTTAAAACAAAAATCATTTTTAAATCAATTATTTCTAGATTCTGGTTGCCACAATTAAATAAAAAAAAAAGATTGTTTCTCAAACTGATTAAGCATGTCTTTTGTAGAAGATAACTTGTAGACATCTTGATTTAAGCTCTTTATATCTTCATGTGGCGGTTGTAATTACCAGTTTGCCCAAAATCTTAGAATGTTCTTGATTTCGTCTATTGGCAGAAAACAATTTTTCCTCCAAGAGTGGATAATTCTACTCAAATTTATAGTTGTTGCCAAAATTCAATGTCACTTGTTCAGCAGCCGCTGCATTTCAAAAATTGCTAGCTACACATGTTGGTTCTTCGATGGCAACACATCAATAGAACTGTTTTTTTGAAGAACCAATTGAAAGAGAAACGGTCTTAAAAAGAGGATAAGATCTTTTGTAAAACAACACATCATCTGTCTTTTTATCTCTAACAATTTCTAAAGGTACCTCCATGATAATTTTGTGTATTAAACTAGATCTATTTTATGTGTCTATATATACTATTGAAATTTGTGTTAACACAAGAGTTTCCATGATGTCCAAGATTATTTAAATAATATAAGAATCTTCAACCAAAAAGAAAAAAAGAAATACAAGAATCTAGTCTTCATTCTACTTATAAGGTAAGTATGAAGCAAGTTAATTATTATTTGTCCTTTTAATCTTCTTATTACCTAATATTTTTGTATTTTTAAAAAGAAAGTACATAAATTTTAAGCATTTAAATTAAATACAAGCACAATATTTTTACGTTATTTATTGATAATATATTGATAGATGTTGAAATTACTCTTGACTTTTTTGTTTGTTTGCTCTTCACATTTTGAACCTTTCAGTAAAAGTTGTGTTCATGTCACTACCTCAACTAATGGTTGTTAAATTTATAAATATTTTTAGTTTAATCAATGAAAAAATAATATTTTATTCTTAATAGTTTTTGTCTAATTTAATTATTAAGAGTACCTTTCCATAAATAAATTTGAATTTACATTTCACACATATTGTACATTCTTCCTCTTCTTTACAAAGATACTTTTGAATTCGTTATTCTTGATTTTAAAAAAAAATATTTTGATCATTTTAAAATTATTATTCAAATATGTGACTGATTATATATGTAAACTATATTCAATTTTAACACTTATAAGTTGTACTAGATACAAAACTCGTCTCAAAATGAGCCAAGATATAACTTTTTTTTTCTATTTATTTTATCCTACGTGACTTGCATTTGGTTTGATCGAACACATATAAATACTATCAATATAGAAGACTCTACAAGCAAATATGTCTTCGTCAACATACATTTGTGTCA
Source organism: Solanum sitiens (assembly GCA_016801875.1). Classification (NCBI taxonomy): domain Eukaryota; kingdom Viridiplantae; phylum Streptophyta; class Magnoliopsida; order Solanales; family Solanaceae; genus Solanum; species Solanum sitiens. Next base: position 14,801,342 of record JABWTJ010000001.1, read on the forward strand.
TATTAAGTGGAACATTTGTATTTATGTAATTTTTATCTATTTTATTTACTTATCTTATTTCTTTAGTATTTTATTTATTTAAAAATAAATTTTAAAAAATATTATAAATTACGACAATTCATAACTTACTATATTAAAAAGATATATAAAAAATTTAATTGAATATCAAAACTCTATCGATACCACAAAGTTGGGAAAAAAGAAGTAACACATATTCTTTGTAAATGAAGTAAAAATACTATAAATCATAAATTGAAACATAAAGAGTAATTTATATTATTAAAAACTTTTATAAAAGAAATATAAATTACAATTAATAATAACTTAAATTATTTAAGAATCATATAATATTTTAAATAATTTTATAAATATTAATTATATCATATAAATTAAGATTGAAAAATTGATATATTGACTTGTATCTATATCTAGCTTCTTCAAATTTTTGTAATAATTTGTATACAGCTAAATAAAATAACAATAAAACACTACTACTATCTTGGCTATTTCTTTTATCATCACTGCATATGAAATATGATTATTTTTTTTGGTCTGTTTTATAAGAAATGACATATTTATATATTAAGTAGTATTTTTTTCTTTTAACTGTTATAATTTCTTTTTTGAGAGTTAAATGATATTATGAACTTTGACTAATATTTTCAAATGTATTTTTTTATTATATAAAAAAAAATTGCAACTTATAATATTTTTCATATAGTTTCAAATATCTAATTAATATAATTTACAGGACAACTCAAAAGCGACAAAGGGTGTGTTTGGTAAGGAAGAAATCATTTTCTAAAAAATATTTTTCAATTTTCCCATGTTTTGTTGGCTTGAATGTATGGGAAAATATTTTTCAAATCAACTCATTTTTCTCAAATTTAAGAAAAATGATTTACCTTCCAAAATTAAGGAAAATATTTTCCAAAACTGTACTTCATCTTTAAATTTTTTCTTACCCTACCCATACCCTGTGACCGCCCCGACCCTCCCCATTCAAAAAAAAAAAAAATTCTTAAATTTACTTATTTTTTAAATTCCAAATATATTTTTATCCCTATTTCTATATCAACCCCATCAACACAAACAAAAAAAAGTAAAAATTATTTTTGAAAAATCACACAACCCTTATCACTCCTCCCCCCTCCAAAAAAAGAATATTTTCGAAAAATCACACAACCTTCAAATAATTTTATTTTTTGAAAAATAAAATTATTCCACTCCCCCCCCCTCCCAAAAAAATGGCCACCCCCTTCCCTGCCACCTCCGTTTATCTTTTTTTAAAAAAAAAAATCTAAAGTATTTCATATTTTAATTTTTTTACGCCTGCCTACATCCCCCTCCCCCCCCCTCCTCCCGGCCACCTAGGCCACCCCGTAAAAAGAATATTTTTGAAAAATATTTCAAATTTTTTTAAAGATCATCTTTTATGCCACACCCATCCCTGCCCCCTAGGCCATCCCCCTCTTGTTTTATTTTTTATTTTTTCGATAAAAAAATCAAATTTAATTATTTTTTATTTTTATGGTACGCCTTACCCCTACCCAGGCCATTCCTATTAAAAATTATTTTAAGAAAACATTTTAATTTTCTTAGAAAAAAAATCATTTTTCACGCCACCCCCTATCCCCTATCCCCTATCCCCATTTTATTTTATTTTTAAAAAAAATAAAAAAAATATTTCAAATTTTTTAAAAAATCTGAGAACTATCACCATGCATGATACTTGGAGTGCATTATTGTTGGAGGTCAAAACACTTATTTTGAGATAAAAACATTTTTTTTAGAAAATTTAATGTGTTTGGTTAATCAATAAAATTGTTTTTGAATAGAAGTCGAAGTAGTTTTCTGTTGTTGGGAGAAGCTAATAGTTTTTGCTTCTTAAAAAAAACAGTAGCAAAAACAGAATAAATAGTTTTCTGTTGTTTCATATATACATATTTATAAATATATATTTTATATTTATATACTTTTGTGGTGAATTTGTTTGCGGTAATTTAATTTATGGAACAATTTTTAAATTTAAAGTGCTTGATATATTTTTATTATTATTATTTTATTTATTTATGTATGACATTGATTGAAAACTTCAATATGTAAACATTATGTTATATTTTTTTATAATAATCTAATATAATTATGTCTTACAAGAAATAACACGTTATATATGGCACTTATTCTTAATACACGTATGTCATTAGAGTTATACGTTCAATTCTTAACCCACAAGGTAAAAGTTTTCTAAACTTATGCCTAGTGACTTAGATACTACACATTTATGTCGAAGAACTGATTCTCTACAAAATATATTATAAAAAAGGGGGAGAAATCTAAGTTAGATCTTGAAAAATTAGGTCATAAGGAGGTATTTTAATCCGTAAATTTTCATTGAATTAGAGAAGAATAAAAATTAAAGATTAAAAGTCACCCCAAAATAGTAACTATTTGTGTAAGAATTAGGGTCCCAAATTCCTAAGGATATATATCAACTAACTTATGAAATAATCTGAATGTAGCATTGTTTTGTCATAGAAGATAAAAATAATATTCAAATTCATTGCTAGTCGCACATAAAATCTCTGAATTCATATGAAAGATTTAAAACAAAAATCATTCTTAAATTAATTATTTCTAGATTCTGGACCACAATCAAATAAAAAAAAAAATTGCTTCTCAAACTGATTAAGCATATCTTCTGTGGAAGACAACTTGTAGACATCTTCACTTAAGCTCTTTATATCTTCAAGGATTTCTGGTGTGGCGATTGCAATTGCTTGTTTGCTCAACACCTTAGAAAGTTCTTGCTTTCGACTATTGGCAGAAGACAATTTTTCCTCCAATAGTAAATAATTCTGCTCAAATCCATAGTTGTCGCCAAAATCCAATGTCACTTGTTCAGCAGCCGCTGCTTTTCGAAAATTACTAGCTATCACATGTTTGTTCTTCGATGGCAACACATCAATAGAGCTGTTTTTTGGAGAACCAATTGAGAGAGAAACGGTCTTAAAAGGAGGATTAGATCTTTTGTAAAATAACACATCACCTGTCTTTTCATCCCTAACATCTTCTAAAGGTGTTTCCATAATAATTTTGTGTATTAAACTAGATCTATTGTGTGTGTCTATATATACTACAAAATATGTGTTAACACAAGGAAACTAATAAATTTTTTTCCATAATGTCCAAGATTATTGAAATATAAGGATCTTTGACCCAAAAAATATATCAAAATAAAAATTTAGTCTTCATCATTCTACTTATAAGGTAAGTATGAATCAAAGTTAATTATTATTTGTCCTTTTAATCTTCTTATTGCCAAATATTTTTTATCTTTTTAAAAAAAAGTAATATAAATTTTTAGCATTTAAATTAAATACAAGCCTAATATTTTTATGTTTATAAATAATATATTTGGTAGATGTTAAACTACTCTTGACTTTTTTGTGTGTTTGCTCTTCAAATTCACATATTGAACCTTTCAATAAAAGTTGTGGTCACTTCACTACCTCAACTTATGGTTGTTAAATTTATAAACATTTTTAGTTTAATCAATAAAAAAAAATAATTTACGCTTAATTGTTTTTTTCTAATTTAATTATTTAGAGTACCTTTCCATAAATGAATTTGAATTTGCTTTTCGCACATTTGTACGTTCCTCCTCTTCTTATAAAGATACTTTTAAATTCGTTATTTTTGAAAGAAAATCAAATATTTTGATCATTTTAAAATTGTTATTCAAATATGTGACTGATTATATATATAAACTAAACTCAATTTTAACACTTATAAGTTGCACTAGATACATAATTCGTCTCAAAATGAGCCAAGATATTACCTTTTTTTTGTTTCTATTTATTTTATCCTATGCGATTTGCACTTTTCTTCTGATCGGGCACATATAAATACTACCCATATGTCTTCATTAACATATATTTGTGTCATATTAAGTGGAACATTTGTATTTATGTAATTTTTATTTATTTTAATTAATTTACTTATCTTATTTCTTTAGTTTTTTATTTATTAAAAAAATTACTTTTAAAAAATATTTAAAATTCCGATAACTAATAATTTACTATATTTAAAAGACATAAAAAATTTAGTTGAATGTCGAAACTCTATCGACACCACAAAATTGAGAAAAAAGAAGTAACACATATTCTTTGTAAATGACATAAAAACACTATAAATCAATAAATATAATACATAAATTAGTAAGATACAATGATTAGGATATATTCTAAACTTACCTTCATTAAATCTCAAACCATTCTTTAAATTAATAAATATTAATATATCGATTAAATAATATTTCTATAAAATAATTAAATTTTATGATCCTACTTATATTAGTTTATAGAAATTTTACTATAATTTAATTAATTTATAGTCATATAAAATATCTATTAATACAATTATTATTATTTTTAAAAATTTGTGTCAATTCAAATTAACTAGCGGAGGAGTACATAATTTAGGAAACGCGCAAAATGAAGAAATACAATATACTGCTTTTTCATGACGCAACTTCCAAATTCCAAGAATATATAATATCACAAGAACTAAGCCAACTTCGTTAAAACCCAAAACCTATTTCTTGGACTGAATCGACAAGAAACGTTTATCTTTATGTTAAATTTCATCATCAATTGTTGAGCTATGGAGATCAGTACAATATTGATGCGGCATAAAGATTCTTCATCTGGGCATTTTGACATGCAGATGATAGGCACTTTCTTGAGTTTCGCATCAAGGGGTGACAGAGTTGGTCTAAATCAGATGTTGAGGCAGGGAATTTCACCCAATGTGCAGGATTATGACAAAAGAACTGCTCTACATCTTGCTGCTAGCGAAGGACACGCCTCTATTGTTGAACTTCTTTTGGCTTACAAGGCTGATGTTAATCTCAAAGATAGATGGCGCCGGACTGTAAGCCCTCTTTCATATACAACAAGAGAAGTAGGGTTACGGAGTAGAGCTATCATATGGTAAAAGATGAAATATGATTATTAGATGATAAGATGAGAAAAATAATAATAAAGGTAACAATGTGATTACACCAAATCAGTTGTTACATAAAATTGGAAATTTTGTTGTTGCATAAGGATGGATTTAACGTTAAACTCTCTGTTTTTTAATGCATTACTATGATGAGGAATTAACCATCATTATTTTCCTTTCAATTGTTTGTTAAGCCCTTAACAGATGCAAAGTTGTATGGGCACCGTGATATATGCAGGATCTTTGAGGTCTGTGGTGGCAAGGATTCCAACAGTGATCATCCTTTGGTATGTGTTCATCGTTAACAGTGATCATCCTTTGAAATTTGATGTTATGAATTTCTTATATGGAACACATCTTATTTATTTTCAGTTACGTAGTGTGAGCATCAAGTTCTTACCATCCAATAAGAGTTGTACATATCATATTATGTCATTCAGGTGCTTCAGATATTGACAATAGCTTCATTAAACAAATAAAACTCCATCTTATGAATTCTGCTCCTGAAAACATACTTCAGACTTACATGGTAGACTTACCTTTGGTAGAGTGTAGCTCTAGCTATAAATGTTGTTTACACGGACTGCTTGTCAAAGTGAAATTTGGTTGAACTTTGTGAATGGAAACTTCTATCTTTGACATTGCAGTTTTAGTCACCTTTATTGACAATTTATGAATAATATGAAGTCTTCCTTTATAAAGCTATGTCAAAATTGCACTTTCTATCGTACAAAATAAGCATAATACTCGTTTTTGGTCCTATGTCATTGCTTTGGGATATAACTAGCTTTCCAGCTTGTTGAACAAAGCAACCAATCAAATTACTTCACATAAACTTCTCAACCCTTCATCCCTTCCTAGAGCCATACACTTCTTTTTGCATGACCTTGTTAGATCACTCCATTCTGGCAATGTGAATTTGGGGGATGATATGGAGAAGGGGCTAAGGTAGCAAAACTTGTAACTGAGCCCTGTCAGTTTCACCGTTGAAGGATTAACTGCTTATTTTCCAGAGAGCAGATGAATAGAGGACCCCACAACAGTGGGGATATACTTGAAATTACTTCCAAATACAAGGACACAAGCACGTGAATTTACTCATGAAATTGTGGTTTGCGTTTACTCCTTTGTTGTTTTTGCTAATCAATCTGAGTAAGAAAATGTCCATTATATGACAAGTTGAATTTAATGACATGCAGACTGTTCGGCATGAAGAGGATTCAGTTGAAGTGAATATTGACATATCTGAACTGAACTTGCAGCATTCGTCAATAATTGAGCAGGTATTAATATGTAAATCCAAAGGTTGTGGGATGTCATGGTGCTAAGTATCTTCTAGGGAACTTCCTCAAAAGAATGTATATACAGCTTCTAGGGAAACAAGTGCCAAGCATATCAAAATGAGAATTCTATCAGAGGAAGGGCTGTTTCTTTTACTTAGCATTTAACTTTCTAGGAACTTAGTCCTTTGTTATTTTTACAGGGTTTATTTGGGGAGTCTGAAAAGGTCAAATGGCGTGGAACATGGGTGGTTAAAACAGTAATCAAAAGGCATTGAATTTATGTGTTATTATTATTACTTATAATTATTTTAAAAGGCTTTCTGGATTAATTCTTCCTTTTAACTTTTTCCAATATACTTGATGCAGGGTTTTTTCTGCTAAGGTTAATACTTTACTGAGGGAACTTCGACATCCAAATATTTTACAGTTTCTTGGATCAATTGTACATGGTGATGAAATGATCTTGATCACAGAGTATTTGCCGAAAGTATGTTGTTTCTTCCATCAAAAATATTGACAGAAACAGTTCAGATTTTTTTGTAGGCCGGCACTCAATAATCATTTTGTGAGACATGATGCAGAAATAAATGCAATTTGTAGCCTTCACTATGCTGTACTATTAATAAATATTTTTTGCCAAAGTACTATCACCTAATGTTCCTACATGATAATTGTTATGGAACTTATGACTCTATTAAACTTCAACGTTTATCTTCAAAAAATTTCACCCAAGATCTTTCAGTGATTGCTAAAATGGTTAGGGATAGTCCCTGAATATGATATACTTCTTATTATGTTTTCCCATGTATTTCAGGGAAACTTGCAAGATATTTTGAGAAAGCGTCTTGACCCCCCAACTGCATTGCGCTATGCACTTGATATAGCTAGGTACAACATTTCACTTATTTCCTATTTAGGTTGATTTCATTTTATTATGTGAAGAACAAATCACATTAGTGTTCACATTGAATACAGGGGAATGAACTACCTCCATCGGCACAAGCCCTTGCCTATTGTTCACAATAACTTGCATCTGAAGTATGTCTATTCGTTTATCCTTATTAACATCTCACAGCAATTTCTTATGTATTTATTATCTTCTATACTTGGGAATTGTAGCTGAGTCTGCTTTCCAATAATAGGAATATAGGATCAGGAAAATAACTGACTTCTAGTTTAAGTCTTTCTTTTTGCTGAATTATTATGATAGTTCTAGTATCTGTATCTTGGTGTTTAATCACTAATTGATAGTTGTTAGATAAAACCGAGTGCTTCTTTTCTTTCAGTTTGTCTGTCTTATGATTTTCTGCAATGGATTCTAGAGAGTTCTTTTGTTTGTAACAGTACTGTCAAGCTGCAGGTCGTTTACATCTCTTCTAACTTGAGATTTTTATCCTCTTGAATGTTCAACTGGCTTATTACTTCATAACTCAGAGCAATTGGGGGTATGTTCACGTTTTATTGCCAGAATATTCATTATTGAAGACATGAAAATGCCAATAGGACTCTTGAGTCAACATGCAATTGGATGTCAAGGTTTTAACTAACATATTGGTCATTTGAATCAGTTTAACCCACTTCACCATGCTATTTCTATCTGTGTGAATATTGACATGCCAGCGAAGTAATTTATGATGAAATGGACACTAATTTGTTTAGTTATAAAGCAAATTCTAAATAATGTAGTTAAGCTATATAGCATGTCCTCCCGAACAATTAGCTGTCATCTTCACTGAAGTCTTCTATTAATTTGGTCCAGGAACTTGTTACTAGATGAATGTGGGCACTTAAAGATTGGTGAATATTGGGTTCAAATATTGGATAATCAGATATATGCAAATCAAGACTGTTGTATGAAGACCCTTTGGTTCTTGCTTATTTGTTTGTTCATTTATTTTGGGTCACATACTGCAGCTTATAGTCAGTCTATTTCTTTTTCAGGTCAATCAAACAACGGATGTAACTTAATCAGCCATTTGTGTCATGACATTAGCAAAGATATTTATTCATTTGGCCTCATCTTTTACCAGGTAGATTCACGGAGTTCTCCTATCGTATATGTATCAGCATATTGCAATAATCCTCTTCTCTTTTCTTACTGCTTTTTGTTTGGAGGTTCAAGGAGTTCTCAAGCAATTGAGCATAAAGCATATTGCAATAATCCTCTTCTCTTTTCTTGCTGCTTTTTGTTGGAGGTTCAAGGAGTTCTCAAACAATTGAGCATAAACCGATCCAACTTTAGGACCAACTTGAGTTTGTTGGACCTTCTTAAAACTAATAACAAAATTCACATAAAATGATGATAGATTGATAAATTAGAACAAATGATTGTTATTTTATCTTAACTTTGGAATTGCACTCATTTTGCTATTAGCACTTACAGCTGCTACTTGGTTCAGGCAATCTTTCATGATCATTTACTAGTTTGATGAGCATCATATAGAGTGCTAACTTGAAAAGCTACAAGAAAATTGAATATTTATCGTATTAAGAACTTGGTGACATTCATTGCAGAATACTGATCAGACCTTTAAGTCTCATTTGCTGTTGTAATTAAAAAGTCTGTCCACTACTTTAAGATGGGAACTGGATGATCGTGACCTTTTTATGTGTCATGAAAAGGGTAACTAGACTTCAACTTTAATTATATATTCTGAAGAAGGACTAGCTGGATGCAATCAATACCTAGGACTAGACAAAGTTGAATTTATTTTTTTGGTCGGGTAATCAAGAGGATGAGTTCAGATCCTCTCAATTCCAAACTTTGGCATTAGCTTTCTTTAGTTGAGTGCCAAATTTGTTTCTCGTTAGATGGAAGTTCTTTCCCCACAGTGAAAGCTCAAACCAATAGAAAAATAGTGACAAAATGAGCATGATCTAAAGTTGTTTGAGGCATAAACTCAACATGATGTAGTCCACGTAGTAGTCAGTTGTACTGGTAGAACTTTTTCTTTGGTTCATTGCCAGTGGAAAGTTGTTATGTTGAATTGAGTAAGTAATCTTTCTGTTTACTTCTTACTTGACTATTATGACATGAGTTTCCATTAAGATTCAGTACTAACACTGGAAATGCTGCAGATGCTGGAAGGAAGACAAATGAGTGACAGGAGTTCTGACTCCATTCATATCAAGTCTGTAGATTTGGAGAAAAAGATGTATACAGGTCGATACCCGAGTAGAATTCTTCAGTAAGTCAATCCACTCAATCTTGAAGCTTTAATTTAACTTCTCCGTTACATGTCTTTTTACCCAACTTGGTATATGTTTAAATGATCGTACTATCAGAAATACAGGCTACTTATGAACTCGAATACACATTGTGGCTAATTTAGATCCCAATCAATAACTCAATTGATGGCTTCTGCCTATGTTGACAACATATTGTTATTTTGTTCAGGTTAATAGAGGACTGCACGAGTACTTTTCCTTCTACAAGGCCATCATTTGCTACAGTGATAGAAATCCTAGAAGAAGTCTCTTTACTATCAAGAAAAACAGGTTGCCCGCCGTGTAATAAAAGCAAAAGCCCCAAGTAAATGAATTTAATTTGCTTTGATACACCATAAAATTGGGAGGAAAAAAGTCAGCGAAGAACTCTTCTCATTCTGGTTCATGAATATGAGTTTAATATAATTCCCAAGTAGACTCTGTGTTACTCTAATGTATATATGAAATTTTACTTGTTTGACTTTGTGTTAGTTATCTTTTGGTATTAAATATGCTTTGACCTGCTCCTATTAAAATTAGTACTACGTACTAAAAACTGTTGGAGTGGGAAATAAGATATTTTTGTTTGACTTAGATGTAGTCTGTTCTAAGGTTTACTTTGCAGAGATAGCCGTCCTAATTCTTAAGATTAAAATTTGAGGGATCACTTGAATATGTGTAAGTTTTCTCATTAACGATTGCAGTTTCATTATGTTTTTTTCTAAACTGTTTTTCTTTTGAGCTAATGGTGAAAACAGCCTCCTACGTCACCTTTGAGGTAGAGGTAAAGACTTGTCTGCATACACTCATAACTCTATCCTTTTTCGACCTCATTTTGTGGAACGACATGGATATGTCGCCTATCTATCGTAATTTTAGCTTTTACAGCCAAAAGTGAAATATTTTTGGGAAAATGTCTGGGACATTAGCAGACTTCATACGATATAAAAATATATTATCCTCATAAATTGACTTGTACGGCAAAAGATGACGGTGAGTTTAGGATATATTAATATGGGATGACTTCTCAACAACGCCATTTAATAGTAACATGGAAAAACCAATGATTTCGTACACGGCCAATGATTAATAAACAAGCAATACTAATAATTTTCCCCAAAAAAAATAATAATAAAATTATACCACTAATGTCCTTTGGAAGTGAAAATTGTGCATATGATCTCGTAACGCGGCTACTATACCGTCACGATTCCTGGAGTTGCTCTTTCTTGGGAATTGGATGTTCAATGTATGTCCTATTTGAAACCAAAATTCAACTTTAGCCTTATTCGGAGAATCCGTCCATTTTTACTTGTTTATAGTATTAAATTTGATGTTTATTTTCTGTTTCCCGATTTAGAAAATGAAATAAATAATTTATTACTTAATTTCTAATTTATTGTTATTATTAATTGTAAGTGTTTTTTGAAGTAGTAAATTTATTATATTAAAAGTATAATATAATAAAATGTTTAGTTGCTTAAATGATTGTGTTAAATAATACTGGATAAGTAAAAATTAACATGTAGAGATTCAACTTAGTGGAGTTTCGGACACCATGCCTAATGCCACTTGCAACAAATTTAACTTTATTCAAGTTCTTTGATTATTATGTTAAGTTCTAACTAACTCTCCTAACCTTATAGAGGTTGGTAAATAATGCTCTCATTACCCACTTGAAATTTACCCCCAGCCATCAAAACCGCCATTTTGGTCCTGTTGCGGAAGCCGAATATATAGAGAGTGATGGAATCACAACTACTATATCTAAAGGTAGCTAATAAATAGTAAATGAGACAACAATAAAAGGAACACCAGAAATTAACGAGGTTCGCCAAACTTTTGTTTTCTTTTACCTATTCCTCGGACACAACCAACCAATATTTATTTCACTCCAAAAGAGTACAAGTGAAATACTACAAGAGAGAAAGAAGAACAAATGCCTTAGGAGATTAGAAGGCAAGTGAGAGGTGTGTTACAAATGAATTAGGAGCTACCTATTTATATGAGTGAATTCTTCCTATTGATGTCATCCATGACATCACAATATGTCAAAATGTCAAGATTTACCTTGTGAAACCAATTTATTGTTCACCTAAATTTCACCTACAAAAGGTGTTATCTTTGACCTTTCTACCAATGAAGAATTATCCTCATAACTACCATATCTTCTCACTAATCCATTTTTGAATCTTGTCAAATTTAACAGGTCCAACATAGAGAGGAAATCGAGATCTAATTTCTACTAGTATATACTGCATATTTATATAGATTAAGAAAATAAATAGTGACGAAACTTAAATTTTTACTATAAAAAATGAAGGCATAATATATAAATATGACACTTAACTTGGCGTCAATCGATAACTATGACATTTAACTTTGGATGTGCACAAGTAGACACTTAAACATGCATAAAATTGAACAAATGAACACATTCATCCTACATGGCACCCTACATGGCTATTTTGTATCCTGCGTGTATTATGCCACGTAGGACAGTTGTGTCTACTTGTTCAATCTTATAATAGTTTAAGTGTCTATTTGTGCACATTCAAAGTAGAAAGACATAGTTATTTATTGACATCGTCAAGTCAATAACTTGTTTATGTGTTATGCTAAAAATAAATAGTAATGAAAGCACGCAACTCTATTTTGTTTTTGCTTGTATCAACTTTTTAGTAAATACCAGGTAGCATCCACTATTTTGCAGATATTATCAAAACATGTAAACATACATCAGAATTTGCAACACCAAAGCTAGATAAGTGGCCTCCACACGCATTTAACAAACAAAAAGTTAAGAATCAATCATATAAACCAACTTTCCTTTCAACTTCGGGTACACAATGTATCATCAAACGCGGATGTCAACTGTCATGTGCCCTTTTTTTCTTTATAATTACAACTGTCTTCTAATTCATTCATATATATTTTATTTTATTTTTGACTTTTTCCTTTTACCAACATTCCTTTTAATTTAAATATATATGGCAAACCCTCATTCAGTATCCTCAAAACAATCATATTTTCATTACAAGACTATCTCTTTTTTTTTTTTTCTCTCTAAATCCAAAAAAGCTCAATATTGTACTATGGGTAACTATATTTCTTGCACTTTATCAGGACCAGGAGTCAACAAACAATCAAGAGGGATAAAAGTTATATTCCCATCTGGTGAAATTGGGCATTTTTATCAACCAATTAAAGCAGCAGAGATTATGATGGAAACTCCTAATTTCTTTCTTGTAAACACTAGATCTCTTCATATTGGAAGGAGATTTTCTGCGTTAAATGCGGACGAAGATCTTGAAATGGGAAATGTTTTTGTTATGTTTCCAATGAAAAGAGTGAATTCATTTGTATCAGCAGGTGATATGGGTGCTCTGTTACTTACTGCTAACTCTGTTTCCAAAAGGGTTTCAATAGGGGGTTTAAGAATCTTGCCTGAATCGTCAACTGAAGGGAATTATTGTGAAAAATCGACTTTGCCTAAGTTGAATTTGGATGATATTGAAGATTTTTCAAGTGAAGAATTTAAGAATAGATTGTCAATGTGTAGATCGAAGAAGCCATTGTTGGAAACTATTGCTGAAGAACAAGTTTGTTTAAGATGAGGATTTTGAACAAATTTTATTAATTCAAATTCTCTGAAAAAATTTAGGAAAGGAGAAATTATTCTTTTAAAGATTAGGATATATGATTTATTACATTTATCATTTAATTCACAAATTCTGTTTTTTTTTTAATTCAATTACTATATTTTTTTGAGTGAGGCTAAGATTGAAGGATCGAGAGCTGAACTTTTGTATTGGGGGCATAAACAAAGTCTATTTTTGTAACTTTGTGAAAATATATTTATAGCATAAAAGAAAAAAGTATTGAGTTTTCGTCTCATAAATGATACTTCACCTGTCTCAAAATATTGTGATATATTTTTATTTACCCACCTAAAAAATAATAATTATGAGCGAGTATTATTCAATTATTTTATGAAAAAATCCTTGCTAAAGTAAGCACATCGATGCTGACATATGTCTACATCAACTTGAAACTCTTTGTTGGATCTCTTTTAGATATGAAATCATAATACGATATCATAAGATAAAATTGAAATTTTGTTTAGACATATGATTTGAACTTTTAATATTGTATATTTTCTTATAAATATAAAATTAATTGAACATAAGTTGTAGTGTTCAAGTTGTTAGTAGCTCAATTGTTTTTTTTCCAGTTAATGGCAAAGTGGCTAATCTTGTCCACCGAATATAATGTTGAAATTTTATATTTCATCAAACATTGATTTGAATGAATTAGTAATAAAATTGATTAAAAAAGTATTAAATTTGGGAAATGTAAATGGTAAATTAATAATTGATTTGAAGTAAAATAAACAAATATTTGGAGAATTTGACTTAAGATTAAAAATTATGAGATAAAATCATCGTGAAACGGTAGGTCCAAATACTGATTTTATCTCATAATTTTGTATCATAATATAAAATCGCATATTCAAACACCTACTTTTATATATATACAATAATCATGCATCATTTTCTATATCCTACCATCAATATAAGTCAGAACGCTTGGTGACTATTTTTATCTATTTTAGATTCAATCAAACCTAATAATTTTGATACATATCTCCATAAGTAAAAAAAAAATAATATATAATTTCAACAAATATGATATTCCTATCATAATACTTGATCAAACATGACTAAGCTTAGAAACTAGAGAGAGTGGGGTGGAGCAAAAGTTTACAATTCAAGATCTTATTTCTGATTTTGGAATATACTTATTTGTGTATTAAGATTATAAATATCACTTTTGAACGGGCAAATGATATTTTATCTTTATTTATGATTTGAATCAAAGAAAATCTTTTAAAGATCACAGATAAATAAAAATCTCTTAAAGATAATTTACGGATTTTGTGTTATTTTCTATTATCACACTGTCATATAATAAAGTAAGTAATAATTTTGGGAAAAAACCCATTTGGTTATGATTTTTTCTTTAAATATATATTAGAAGGGTAGTAATGGGCTTCATGAAGGCTACATTGTTCTTTCATTTTTTTCTTAAAATAAAACAAAATAAAATAAGTTGTTTTTTTATTCGGTGTTTAGTATAATAGGTCATAGATCATCAAATTAAAAGTATAGGGGACCACTATATATAAACATGTTTTTTTTTTCCTTTGATAACATAGACATTTCAATAACTTACTATTCCCTCTATTTTTTTAAAAATGATACGCTTTTTTTGATCTGTTTAAAAGAATATGTCGTTTTTTTTTCTTTTTTTAGTATCACTTTAATTTCAATTCTCCATTTGATATATTTAAAGTTATAAGATAAAAGATATCTTAATATACTTAATATAACTTTAATTTAAAATTATAAGATTAAAAAAATATTATTTTCTTAAGTTCTATATTAGATTAAATTAAACCATTCTTTTTTAAGATGAAAGAAGTACGACGTTTTGGAATATAACTCTATAAAAATTAAAGAAAAATAGGATATAACTAATGAAATGTCAAAAAATTAAGTGAGCCACTGGTTGTCCACCTGCAGTGGCGGAGGGAGGAGTTTTTTCAAGGGGGTTCAAAAAAAAAAATTAATCACATAAATAATATTCACAAATAAATGGATCGGATCGGATATAAATGGGTCGAATAAAAAAATTAATATATCTGAAAACTTAAATAGATCAAGTTTTCAATAACAATCGATCCAACAGAAGCAACAAGCAGCAGTCAGCGCCCAACGGGCAATGACAAGGAAGAAGAGACGATGAAAAATAAAACGTGGAAAAATCCTAAAAGAAGAAAAGGGTTTTTAATATTTAACTTTGTAATTAGGAATTAAACTAATAAATCCTAAATTTTCTTTCATGGTTTTAATTTTTTGGAACTAAAATCGTTTTCTGATTCCATTATTATTTTAAAAAAGCAATTTCTGATTCCATTATTATTTAAAAAAAAACAATTAAAACTCCTAAAATGTAAGCTGATAAAAAATTGCATCCATCCGGATTCAAACTCGCGACCTTGCGTGCCTCAGCGCAGATTCTTGAACCCCCAACACCACTGAGCTACGCCTTTGGTGTATGTTCAGGGGGTTCAATGTTATATATATACACATATATTTAAAATTTAATCGTGTATATATAATGTAATTTTTCGACGATGGGGGTTCGAATGAACCCCCTTGGTTGAAGGTAAATTCGCCCCTGTCCACCTGTATAACTCAAACATATACATTACATTTTTTTAGGTTACGCTATTCGATTGCCCTTGATCTTAAGAGTAAGTCTTCTATTCGATATTTTATATTAGGTACGATTCAATTAATTTTTTTTTAAAAAAAAATGATCTCTTTTAAAAACGATTTCATACTATCTCTTTTCCTATGAAATTCTTGTTATTATGAAATAGTTAATACGTTAAATGAAGGTGAAAATCAAGAAATGATTTGGTTGGTGCATTCTACAGCTCATTCCTTCACAAGATTATGACATCTTAATTCACTAGTATTATAATTAAGAAGCTATCTGGATAATCTCCAAACTAGTAATCTCTTTTTGAAGTTAAACATTTGCACGAATTTAGTGTAATATAATCAACATTAGTACTATAATTAAGTTAGTTCCCTTTTCAAATTGGTTCCTCAAAATTCTGCTAATGTTGTGTTTCTCCACTTTATAATTTTAATTTTACGATTATCAATTTAAAATTTGAGTTCAAATTAATTAAATAATTATAATTATAATTATGATTAAATGATTTTCTTCTTTTAGATAATATATCAGATATTATGATTAAATGATTATCTTGACCCAGCGCGTGTTGACATTTTTTTTTAAAGATATTGCCATCTAGGCTGAAAAGGGATAGAAAATTATTTATAAAATAAATTCAGGGGGTAATAGGACCTTAGTATAATATAAGTGTGTCTCTAAAATTTCGGACATATATTTTGAAGGTACTTATACATTTTCCCCAATAAAAATTAATATCATCCTCATATTTACTCATAAATATCTTATAGTAAAAGTTGTAATTTCATAATTATAGTAAAAATATTTTAATAAGGATATAAAAATAAAAATATTATAATACCAACGGCTATAAAAAATTAAATTACGAATAAAAGAATCATATACCTTTTTATAGACTTATTACAATAAAATGTTGGAAAATTTGTCAATTGAAGAACAAAAGTTAATATTTATTTTCAAGAAAATAAGAGTAGCACAAGCCATTCAACCTTTTGTTCTTATTTAATGGTGTTCATATATTATATTAGTAATTGTAATTTAATTATATATGTATTTTTAGTAGGTTATTTTGTGTTGTTTGATATAATATTATATTATTTTTTATTTTATTACTTTTTTACAGACACTTTTATGAGGAAAATAAGAGATCAAATTATATAAATAGAATGTATACATCAAATAACTCCCATACTTCTTAAAGTTAAATAATCGAGCTTCGAATTAAATTTTAAGTTCGTATGCAAAATATTCTTAAAAGGCATCATAATACACAAGAACGAAAGAAAATAATACAATAGACATATCATTGTTACTTTAGTCATTAAAATTAAAAGAAGAAGGAAAAACAAAATCTACGCATAATTGTCTAAGATATTGTCACATCCACTTCACGAGCCTATCAATATCAAAACTTTCTTCGAGTCAAACAAAGGTAGAGAGACATCACTCTTGCTGATATCAGTACTTCACAAATATATCACTATTCAAAAGCTTTCTTCCTATAAAAATTAAATTCGAGAGGCATCATAGAGATATATAAAAATAAAAAGAGAGAAAATATAAAGAAAGAAAAAAAATAGTAGTACATTACACATATCATTAAAAATATAAAAGGTAAAAGAAATCAATATATAATTTTATAAGCTCTTGTCAATACCCATTTCACAAGTCTATCACAATTCAAATGTCTTCTTCTCTTTTTTCAAGCCAAATAAAAGCATGAATACAAACAATGGTGAAAATAAAGGATAAATTTAGATAGAATATCATGAAATAAAAAATATGAATTTATATAAAAAATAATGGAGGAATACCATAAGGTTTCACATTTAATATTTAAAAGTTATGAATATGAAAAATTGAAAATTATGAGAGTTATTCAATGAATACATTATCTAATAAAGAAAATATATTATAGTAGGAGATGAAAAATTAAGTACTTGAATATAAAGACTTTATGAGATATTAAAAATAAAACAAATAACTAAATAAAGAAAAATAGTCCAAAAATGAGAAAAAAGATAAATATGAATGTGGTCATAGAGAGGTGACACATCACCTTTGTATATGTTCCTCAATTAAATAGATGCACAGATTTAGAGGAAGTAAAATAAATATTAATCAAAAATTTATAATTTATTTATTACTTAAATTTATATGAGTCAAATAATGTCGCATAAATTGTAAATATAGGCCAAGTCGGGCATCGGTCGATTCGGTTTATCAATTTTCAATTTTTAAATATGATAACCCAATAACAAATCAATAGATATTCTTTATCGATTTTTGATTTATTGTTTTGATCATTATCAGTTCGATTTTTGATTTACCAATAAAAAAATGTATGTAACATATTATAGACCTTCTCACTTCTCTGAATGTTTTGATATAGTGAAACAAGAAATATAATGAGAAATTGTATCAATAAGAGAAAATATAGTTCGAAGGCTATAATTACATGTAACCACAAAAACATAGTATGAATTTTTTTATGTTAATCAAATTACGGACCTTCACAAACTTACAAATGCTACAACCTACAATTACAAACTAAAACTAAAATAAAATGATCCAACAAGACTAAAACTAAAACTAAAATCAAATGGCTACCAATTGTGAACTCCTTACTTTAATATTTAGATTTTGAGAAAACAGTAAAAACTAGTAAAGCAGCCTAGTGTGAAGTTGGTAAAGTACTAGTAATTTGATATACTTATAGTGTCTAATTATATATTAAATTATTAATATTTAATAATTAGGAAGAGTAAAATAATAAATTATTACCCTCTTATTTGGTTATCGATTTATCCAATAACCCAATTGTAAAAACGATACCGAACCAATAACTCAATAATTTTTTCTAAAAATCCAATAACCTAATAATATTTTTTTTGGTTCGATTTATCGATCGGTTCGATTTTTGCTCACCCCTAGACCAAGCGAAACAAATACGGTAAAACCTCACTAAATTAATACTTGATTAATAGTATAAATATATATAAGACAATTTAGTGAAACGTGATTCTTTTGTGTTCTATTTTTTGTTAAAATTTAAATCTTGTTTAAGTTCACCGCTAACTTTTCTTATCATATCCAAAAGTTTCGATGTTGTCTTTTTGAACTGCACCATGAAACTGTGAAAAATTCTAAATGTGATAAGTGATTCCTTATCCGCAACTGGTTCTAAGTGACCACATGGATTGACTTATTTTAGGTGCTTTTAAGCCAAAATAGTTTTTAAGCAGTTTTGAATTGTTTGGATAAAGTTAAAAAATGCTTATAAACACTTATTTTAAAGCCAAAATGACAAAAATAAGCTTAAAGTCATAAGTTAGAAATCATAACTTATGGCTTTTGGCTTATAAGTCAAAAGCCAAAAACCAATCCAAACAGGCCCTAAAAGTATTATCATCTTCTACTTTATCATCAACATTATTTTTTGCGAAAAGAGTCAAAAATACCCTCCAACTTTAATTTATTGTTTAAATTTATCCTCGCCGTTAAAATAAAGTTAATTTTATCCCTCCCGTTACTAATTTCACCAAATTTACACCCATTAGACGGATTGACCCAAATTGACCAGATTCTTTTTAAAAAAAAACCTATTTCTTATTTTGACCAATAACCCAACCCCATTTAAAATAATCCGTCCCCATTCTCCCACATCTCCTTTACCCATCACCTGAGTGAATCCTCGTTGTTGCCTGTATACTTTCGTGCCAAAGGAACGATGAAAAGGTCATATACAGGCGCCCAGGCATGGTGGTTTTAGTGTGTAAAAGAATAAACAGAATAGTTGGTACTTGATGAATCTTCTGGAATTGGGAAGAACAAGAATAAACGTATGTCGCACTTGTTTGTGTTGATTATTGAAAGATAGAATAGGAAGGAGATTATTTTCTCGAATTAATATCTTAATTAAGAGCTGAACGAATACGTTCTTCAACTTTAATCTTACTTATTTTCGTCCGTTCCTTATATTACTACAGCAAAATATTCTGTATTGTTCTTGTACAGCTTAATTGCAGCTTTACCCAAGTGAGTTTTATCAGAATACTCGGCTAAGCATTAAAATCAAATGCAAGTGGGTCAGGAATTTTCTTTCGAGTAAATGAGGAAGTTATAGGGATATGATGCAACAACAAAATGCTAGTGTAATCACACAAGTGAGATCTGGGGAGGGTAGGATGTACTTAGACCTTAACCCTTACTGTTTCTGGTGCAATGGTTTGATTATATAAGCTTGCTTTTTGGTTCTCTCTAGTTTATAAAGATTCACATGAATTGAGAATAGGTGTTTTCGGATGTTCTTATTTAAGGAGGACAAAGGAGAATCTCTGAATAGTCTCTGTGTTTGATAATCATATAGCCTGAATTCATGTTGAGTATGCAGGCAACGAACGAGGAGGGTAAAGGAGATGTGGGAGAATGGAGACGGGTTATTTTAAATAGGGTTGGGTTATTGGGTTAAAATAAGAAATAGAGTTTTTTAAAAGGAATTCGGGTCTAGTTGGGTCAATCCGTCTAATGGGGGTAAGTTTGGTGAAATTAGTAACGGGAGGGATAAAATTAACTTTATTTTAACGGCAAGTGTAAATTTAAATAATAAATTAAAGTTTAGAGGTATTTTGACCCTTTTTCCTTATTTTATGGATCCATAATTTATTCTAAGCTCGAACATGTATCATTTTCATTCATCCAACATGCTATCAACGTCAATTTTATTGCGGAAATTGAAATCATTAATCATGACCATAAGTTTATGAATGACATTTTCACAAGTGAATTCATTTAAATTCTCTGAATTTTTATCCCCAAATAAATTTTACAGTGTTAAAACACTCTTTAAATTAATAAATATTAATTGATTAAATAATATTCTCTCGATCTAGTTTTATGTGTTATCTTTCACTTTTCTAAAATCAGTTTGTATAAATCGGCACCAAGATTAAGTGACAAAAATATCCCTGCGTCCGACGTGGTGGCACGCTTGCATCTTGTGTCATTTTTGTCAACTCCTCAAACGTACATCACACTCCTCTCTCTCCCTTCCTCTTCTCTTTAGGGTTTTTCATCTCGATTCATCACACATGGCCGGGATGAGACTGTTACCGGAGGACCCCGACGTCGCGCAGGTCCGACCAACGGCAGCAGCCGATCTGATTTCCGACGACGACCGCTCTGTGGCGGCCGATTCGTGGTCCATAAAGAGCGAATACGGAAGTACTCTCGATGATGAGCAGCGCCACGCTGATGCTACTGAAGCTCTTAACTACCGAGCCGATTACAGGTTCTTATATGGAGAGCATTAACTTCAGTCTTATTCATATGACTGTGACCGTCACTATGTTTCATTGAACCTGATGTTGAAGATGTTAAATTAATTTATGGATTATATTAATTGAACTGGAAAACATTAAGATAGTACTACATTTAAAAAAAAAAAAAAACTTAAGATAGTACTCCACCGGTTAAAATTAGTGTAGAAAAATAAATCATTAAAAGTTTAAGAAGTTGTATAGTTAAAAGAATTGGAATAATTGAAAGTTGTGTGAAGATTATTTAAAATAATACTATTTCTTTTAATGATGTCAAATATTTTGATAATTCTAATTTGAAAGTGTTGTATATATTAGGATGGAGAAAACATAACCTGCATGAAGGTGTAACTTTATCAAATTATGATTACTTTTCTCTTATCCATTATTGAGCTAGAGAACACTATGGCAGAGCTAAGTAGTGGTGGTAGTTAGAGGTCAATATATCTGTTGAGTGCACTATGTAACTTTAAGTGAATAAAGTGATAACTGCAGTCTTCATTGGGCGTTGTATACAGTTGTTAGAAGAGATTATCCATTAGAAACCCTCTCATATTATATTTTGCTTTTTGTTTGTGCAAAAGGTTTACTAACTTCTTTTTCTTACTTTTTTGCATATGAGCAGTTCTGACAAGGATGAGCAGGAAGGTGAAGGAGTTTCTTCAATGCTTGGTTTCCAAAGCTATTGGGATGCTGCTTACGCCGATGAATTGACAAACTTTCGTGAGCATGGTCACACTGGTGAAGTTTGGTATGGATTAGCTAGACGACAACTGGCAACCTTTTCCCTCTTCCTTGATCCACTTTACTATTGTGTTATCCTCGTTCTTTTAATTGTGATACTACCTATCAATCAATCAACTATCCCTCCTCCATCTCAAATAATATGGGGTCCGTTATATGAATCCTTGGGAGCTATTCTATGCCATCTTGATCCAAATCATTCCTATACTATGTTATATAAAACAATATGCCTTTTAAGGCAAATTAGGAGTTCTCTAAAATGCCTTTTATGTATAGAAAATCTTTAGCCTAGCACTTTTGATGATTGGCTGGAGTAAAGCTAAATTTAGCTCTTTGTGATAGTTTTATCCCACTAATAGATAATGATAGTTTTATCCCACTTTGTGATATGTGGTTGGGAGCTATGGAGCGGTTTTTGCGGGTTTCCCTCGTCATATAAAAAAAGAAAAGATAATGATAATAATTTGCCTGGTCTTTCTTTCTGTCCTTTTAGTCTTTATACAAGGTTAACATTCCAATTCCCAAATAGGGAACCAGGAAAAGAAGTGAGAGGGTAGTGCTCCCATCACTGGATCATTATGTTGGTCAAAACAGATTTGTTGATGTGTATATTTTTGCTGTATTTGTATAGGTTTGGTGGTGACGTCATGGAAAATGTTGTCTCATGGACCAAAGGTTTGTGCATGGACATTTGCATGAGTCATTTGCCAAATCACGTAGCCGACGCCGATTCTGAGCCTGTTGGGCAGCGTGAGATGGACATTTCAGGTTGGAGTGTGCTTGATATTGGGACTGGCAATGGTCTGCTTCTCCAAGAGCTTGCTAAACAAGGGTAAGTTTGAATTTCATGCTAGCAATACATCTAGTTATCTATTTGCTTCGTTGGACATTCTGTAACTGATAGATGAGATTTCTTGTCCGAGATGCTTTTGATGCACATGCTCTATAATCTGTTACAGAGCCACACTGTAAAGGTGAAAACTTTTGTGGATTGCCTAGTTCATTGAGTATTAAGAAGTTAGCTGTTGTGAAGGTTTGTTTATGACTTTTTAACCATTTATCACATGCCCTGCTAGATGATAAACTTTTTCACCATAAAATTATATTACTGCTAGAGAATCAATGGAAGGTACAGAGTATTAAGAGTATTAAGCAGTTAGTTGTTGTAAAGGTTTGTTACGGTTCTTTTAACCATTTATCACATGACCTGCTAGATCAACTTTTTCACCATAAATGTATCTATTAGAGATCCAATGGAAGGTATAAAAATATATTCTTTTGTTCCCCTTTCTTGTGATGCGATTTGATTAGGGAGATCAACAGTTGATAAAATGCTTTTTTTTCAAAAGAAAAATGTTTGTAATTGATTTATATGATTTAAGTGTTAGTGAAAGAAATAGTTGAAAGTTGTTTTTAGTGAAAATCATATAGTGTAAATTTGATTTGTTAAGTGAATTTTAATTAGTGAAACTCTAAAATTCAGTAAGGCTGTATTACATGATTATTTTAGTCTAATTGTTACAAACTTAGGATATCCAAGATGGAATGAGCCCCCATAAATTATGAAGTGGATGGCAGAGAGATTATCAAGAAAAACTGCAGAGACTGTCAGGCGATGATTAACAGAAGAACAAATCCGTTATAAGATGAATTATGAATTTTCCTTCAAGTCAAATTATTCTTTTCTCATATTGGCTTACCCTGTGCCATTACTTCTTTCCAATCTCAATACGTCCTTGTTTAGAGGTTCTTTGGTCTTTAACTGCAGGCACAAAACCTAGTTAGGTAATGCGGATATATTTTGATAATTCTTTATGAGAGAACAAGCGTATGTAGTTTCAATGGTATTCTACCTACATATCATCATGCAGTTCAATTAGCATGTATATTCCTGCGCCTTGTGCTCGGGTGGAAACATCTCACTGCCTCTTGTGGTTAATATAACTTAGGAGATTTTACGTCTTTCTTATCACATCTACATCTTTTAGCTTGTACAAGAAGTGCTCAGGTCTTGTTATATTTAAAACCTACTAGTTGCTTCTTGGGAGTATTTGTCTGTTAAGAAATTTTATTTAATTTTTAGTGTCACACGTTCTTGATGTATATGCCTTCTGGGAGGAGGGGGTGGGGGGGACCCGAAGATTATTACTTACTAATACTCATTAACTATGACGTTAGGTTCTCTGATCTCACTGGAACTGACTATAGTGAAGGAGCAGTTGACCTTGCAAGAAGCCTTGCTGATCGTGATGGTTTCACCAATGTCAAGTTCTTGGTAAAATTTGCCTTTGTCTTCCAATTAAGCAAATGTGTAATATACCCACAGCAGCATCTGAGTCCAGTGTAAAAAAGGAAGAGGAAAGTAGTAAACACGTGCTTCTCTAGATTGCATTCAAAATCTTGTGGCAAATAACTGTCTTTCTACTATGTTCTAAATGTTAAGCAGCGTCTTTTATTCTTCGTTGTTGGTAACCCGTTACTGTCTGGTGGCTGCATATACCGATAGTAGCAAGTTAAAATTACTTCTACTTCTGAATGTTTCCCCGTAATCCTGACATTTTCAATTGTCAGCATGGAATGAACCTTTATTATATTTCTGTATTGAAAGATATAGCACTTATTATGTATTCAGTGATCAAGGGTAGGATCAAGGTGCTAAATTAATGCCTAATTTTTGCATAGGTGTAGAACCTGTCTTACCAATTGCGATTAACGATTTTATTAGTTTCATGTCCTTGTCATGTGTGCTTCTTTATCCGTATATATGCTCTCTTTGCTGGAGATGGCTTCTTTTAGTTTTGTGGTTAAATTAATTTCTATTGGCTAACAGGTTGATGACATTCTTGAGACAAAATTGGATAAAAGGTTTCTGCTAGTTATGGATAAGGGGACCTTAGATGCCATTGGATTGCATCCTGACGGTCCTATCAAAAGGTAGCAAATCCTGTATGTTAAGTTATGGTATGGTACAGTCCAGTTTCAAAAAAAAGTATTGTATGTTAAAGTAGGTAGAGATCCCAAGTTCAAGTGATACTGCCACCCATCCATATGTATATATGTTGCTCATCAACAAAATATTTTACTTGCTTCGTTCAAGACCTAAAATAAACAAAAATAATAATCAAAATGTCACTCTCTAAAAGTGTTAACACTCCCTAAGGTGTTCCTTGATTATTTTACCTATAACTCTACGTTTCTATGTCACATCTTTATTGTGTGGTCATTTCAGGATTATCTACTGGGACTCTGTTTCAAGGCTTGTCGCTCCTGGTGGATTATTGGTGAGTCCATCCTGCTTGTCCTGTTTCTAAAAAATTTTTCAGTGCCAATCCTTCTCCAATTGCTGTTATTAATTTGAAACATGCTAATTAAATACCACCACACACCCTTCCACTAGTATCAAAAAGAACAGATGCAGAGACATTGTAGAGACCACGATGTTAAATCTGAGAATTATATTTGTTCTATTGACATTTCTGTCTGTCTTATTGACTGTTCCGCGATTGATCTTTTCTGATAAAATGGCACACACGGTTATCTATGTTTTTTGTGGAGGGAGTTCATCATGATAAATAATTAGCTGTTACACCTGACTGGTCACCTATTTTAGGTAATTACTTCATGTAATAGTACAAAAGATGAATTGGTAGAAGAAGTGGATACTCTCAATCAAAGAAGGGTTGCTTGTCAAAGACCAGGAACAGTCGAAGGCTCAGTAGATCCTCCTCCTTTCCGCTATCTAGATCACATTCGCACATATCCTACATTCACATTTGGAGGATCAGTAGGCTCGCGTGTAGCAACTGTAGCATACCTAAGGAACTGAATTATTACTTTCTCATCATTTTGGGTGCATTACTGTTCTTTTTTGTAACGTCGTGTTATTGTGGAGGATTTCTTTGGGAAGACCATTTCTGATTTATGCAAGGTGAAGATTAATTGATCTAGTTTTTGTATAGGGGGTAACCGTCAGTGCTACATTAACAACGTTGATCATCAGATGACTCGTGTTAGATGGAAAAGTTGTTCTTTAAGTCAATGTTATGTCATTGGGAATATTGTTTGATGGAACACTTCTTTAGCGCACTGACTACTCTTTTATGTGAAAATTCAAGACATTTTAATACCAAAAACAAATAAGACGTAAGTCACACTCCTCGAAAGGTCCAAATGATTTAATTGGATAAGCGTGTGTAGACAAGGAGGGAGTATGTGATAATCTACATTAATAGCAAACAGCAAGGCTATGAATTATGAATAATACACAGGTATTAATCACTCAGCCTTTGCTGTAATATTCATAAACGACAGATAGATTTTTTTTTAAAATGAAAAAAAGAAGATAAAGCTGTTTTTTGTTCTTTTGCTGAATATTTATTAGATTCATACGAGAAAACCATCTTTTAAAAAAAAAAAATGTTACGCAGTATCAATCTGTCATGGATTCGTCTTTTTCTTTCCCTTTAATTTGTACCAAAATACACATTAACAATTTATTAGTATCCATCACAACACATATTGACCCCAAAATTAACTTTTATCTATGAAAGTGATCTTTTGAATTTTGATGATATGCATTAATTTAATTTCTCACACGTAAAAATATAGAAGTATGTAGAAAATAAAATTCAACGAATGCATAAACATAGCACCATTAATCTAATTTAAGCACAGTAAAATATATTTCATAAATTAGGAATACATGAATCAACAGAGTTAATTTCTCCGCAAAGCTTTTCATATCTGTTTTGTAAGAAAGAAAACATTACACAGCGGATTTAATTAAATGTCATGAAGATGATAATATAGCAGAGCTAGTCTAAAAGTAAGCTCTGCCATTACAAATATGTAAATGAAAATAATTGTATAGTTAACTTATTATAATTACAAATGTAAAATTCACCACAATGCTCAGTTTGAATGATTAAAATGTATGAGAAGGGAAGTTAGGTAGAGGCAAAGAGAGCAGCCAAGAATAGTAAATCCAATAGTCCCACCAACCATGAAAATAAGTTCAACAAATTCATCCAATTGTTTTTTGTGTTTCTTCTCATAATATAATTTTGAATTTGTAGCTGTGTAATTCCAACCTTGTTCACATACCATACATTTCTCCAATCTCTCTTTTATCTTCACTTCTTCTATCCTTCCTCTCAATACTTGTAAATTTTCATCAACAACATGCCTTGATTTTCCTGCAACATAATTATTTTCTTATTTAAATCGATTGCCGCGATAGTATAAAAATTAAATTTAGCTTTATTTATACCGACAACGTAAAGAATAACATAGTGCCTTTTAACCTATGTAAAAAGGTTACATGATTTTTCTTTCTAGTTATGAATAACCACTTATAGTAAGTGGCGTGGTCAAAACTTTATTTATAAAAAGGAGTTTGAAGTAAACAATAAAATGTCACACACACATTTATATAAGCAAATTTTTTGAACCACTAATTTTGTTCCTTATATCTAGGTAATTCAATGTATATAGCTTGTATGAAGAAAAAAAAATTCATATAATTTGCGTTGTCGATATAGTAAATGATTTTTCAATGGAGGGCCTCTTGCCTCCCTTCTACTTAGGTGATATGATAACGTATAGTGTACAGAAGTAAAACTCATAAAAATAAAATCGATATAATTAAGTAAAAAGGAAAAGAAAAAAAAACATGACTTTATATATATATGTACCTTCATCTCTATAGATCTGAGCTTTGATTTTGGATAGCCTTTGAGTGATCCTAAATTTGGTAGATGACAATTTCATAGCCGGAAAAAGAACAAGTGATGAAGAAGCCATAAAAATTGTTTATAAGAAATACTATCAAGTCTTATGTTTAATGGCTTGCTTCAAGTTTCAGACATATATATATATATAATTATATATAACTTGGTCAACGCGTAATCTGATTATTTAATTATTAGATTAGTTTTCTGTTTAGGATTTGATTTAATTAGCTGATTAATGTTGTTTTGGTTTTTTCTTAGCAAGTCAAGTAATTAATTAAATATATAGCAGACAACATAAAAATCATCAATCAATATTAGCGTAGTCATGATTTCAATATCATGGGTCTAAGTTTTAAAATGATATTTCAAATTTTAATAATTGAATTTTAAATTTATTATTTATTCATATTTAATAATTTTTTAAATATAAATATATGTAGCGAATTAGTCTGAATCTGTAACTAAGCTTTTAGCTCCGCCTCTGAGTAATAGAAAGTTGAAGGTTTTGAACCGAAGAAAAATAGTTAAGGGTTGCCGGGCAAATAAAAAAATAAACAGAATCTGAATCTGAATATGTAGTAACATGCACTCATATTTTATTTTGGGAAAATTGAAAAAAAAAATCACTTCAATTTCATTTCCATTTTTTAATTTTTATAGTATTTATTTAGATTATATCTAAAAAAAAAATTAGTGTAATATTGTTCTCTTATCCACCTAGCTAATCAAAAATACTTTTTTCTATGAAATATTTTTCATCAAAAATAGTTTTATTTTTTTTCACAGAACACACCTCAAATCAATACCCTAAATATCAGAGGTAATACTTTATATTTTGTTGAAAAATACTCCATTTATTGTTGTTACTTATTATATTTTACTTCGTGAAATTTAAAGTATAATTTTTGTCATATAAATATAATTAAAAACTACATCTAAAAATATTGATTAAAATTTATATTATTAAACTTACGAAAAACGAAAGACGAAAAAAAAAAAGTGGACACACATTTCATGAACCATGCCGACTCTAAGACTGCATGTATGGATAGCACCAGGAGTAGTAAATGATGTTTTATTCAACAAACATGTCGTATTATCTGTCTAGTTTATCCTTAATTATTATTTCTTAGAGTTTTTAATTTTTTTGGATAATGCTACTTATTCTTAATCATTGAATATATTTAACAAAAATTAGACTCGTACAAGATAAATCATATTCTTTTTAATGCTAAACAGCCCCACACCTTGTCACATGGACTCGTCTTTTTTTCCCTTTTATATAACATACAAAAAAAATACACATATTCAAGTAATTATATTTATACATCTTAATTTAATTATACACGTAACTAAAATATATACCCACCTTCCTAATTCATGAAATAATATATTTATAGAAATTATTCTGACATATGTACATATATTCATTACAACAAAAACAACTTTTAGTATTAATAAATATTAACATTAATAAAGAGTGTTAAAGTCTTTGCCGATATTAGTTAAGTGTCATTAGAATCAATGTCGCTAAATGATTTAGGGACATATGCAAAGAATGTTAATTGTCGATAAAAATATATATTTAGCGGCAATTAAGAATTGATTGCCTCTAATAATCATTTTTAATATAGTGATCGTAGTTTTCCTATTTCATGTATCGCAAGAACCTAAAAAAATAAAGAAAATTATTTTCAATATAAGGATCAAACAAAATGAAATAGAAAAAATTCTACGTAAACCTTATAATTTTAATTTTTTTGTTAGTGATTCAAATAATGAATACACATGTATACCAAAACAAAATTTGTTTTTGTTAGTGATTCAAATAATGAATACACATGTATACCAAAACAAAATTTGTTTTGGTGCGCCGGCAATAATAAAATAAAGGAAATTTGAATACCGATTAATTAATATCATATTTTACTCATTTCGTTTATTTTTATTTGTTCAAGATATTAAAAATTAATTTTTTATTTTTGTTTACCCACTTTAGAATAGGATAAATATATTTTTTGTTTTCTATCATTACACTAACTACTTATCAATTCTTCAAAACTATTTTCTTGATATTTTTAGTTTGAAACACTAATAGTTACTGATATTATAATAAAATATACACTTTATTTATTATTTTCTTATAAAAAAATACAAAATTCATTATGGTTTACTCGTAAAAGTGAAACTCAAAATTTGAGATTTATGAGTTAGTCGATAGCTTTCCATTGAATGCATATATAGCTTGTTTGGTTTCAGTTAAAACATAACAAACAATATTTATTATTATACATTAATATGTTATAAGTAATGATCTACATCCGCCCTCACTATTATTATCTTTAGTAAATTACGCGATTAGTTAACACAGGGTAAAACTTATCCGCACCGGATGTTTACACTAAGTAAATACAGACATGCCCACGTGTTTAAATGTATAGTTCATTTTACTTAACCATAATTAATTGACATGCGTTTTACTTCATTAAATCACATAATAATAAAAATTTTATTGACTTGGTATTAACACCTGGTACGGATCCGTTAAAACATAGACAAAAAATATTAAAACGAAGAGAATTGTAAAATTATAGCTAAATGAACAACAATGAGATGACATATAAAGGAGGATGAGTTGGATTTAAACGAACAGAAAGTTGATATATTGTCAAATACTCAAATTATACACTTTTTGGACTTTGAGACCTCAAGTGGGCCGAAACAAAATTCATAAAAGTTTTAGATTTGAATTGTTCAATCATTGGAATCCTTGAAAGTTGTATTATGATGGTATTTATAAGATTGAATTGTGTCAAGCTTTTAAGAAATTCCCAAAACAAATAGAAACTAAGTCATAAATTTTGAAGTCACAACATTAAAAAGGTGTGGTCTAGTGGTTAATAAAATAATTGAGATATAAATATTGGTAGTTTGGTACAGAGAACAATAATATAGGGATTAGTAATGCAAGAATTAGAAATGCATGGGTTAGTAATGCAGATATTGGTAATGCAGAAATTATTTTTTATCAAGTGTTTGATTCATTGTTTCTCACCTAGTTTTGTGTGTGGTTTAAAATTCTACAAAAATAAATCTTTTCAATTATACCCTTGAGTTATTATGAAATTTTTCTATTTCATGTAATTGGGTCAAAGTAGAAAATTGAATGACATTATTTTTTCATAGCATTTTAACTAACTATGAGAATAAAATTTTTATTGTCATTTTCACTATTTTCTCACTTAAATTATTTGAGCGTAAATAATTATCATCTTAATAAATTGGAGTTAATATCTCAAAAGGTCACACAACTATAATAATTTATAAAGAAAATTTATTGAACTTTATTTTGTATCAATAAATTAAAAAAACTCTTTATCATAAAATAATTTAAAAAAATAGCAAAATAAATTAACTATTTTTATACTCGAGATGTTATATATATATATATTTAGCATATTAGTCGAATTATAATATTTTATATTAATAATAAGTAGACTAAATAACTCATATTTTAGAAACAAAAAATTATATTTACATAATAAAATTTGTAAGCTAATTTATTTAAATAAATTTATTATTATAAATACAAAATCAAGAAAAATAAACAAAAGGATTTCAGGGGGTATTTTGGTCTTTACCTAGATTAGTCCCATGGTATTAGAACTAATACCACCAAATGGAAGGTATTAGTTATACACCCTCTAATACCATGTAGGGTGTATAGCTAATTCATAGATTGATTATACATAGAAACAAAATTTCTAATAAATATAGTACTCCCTCCGTTTAAAAAAGAATGTCCCTATTTTCTTTTTAGTCTGTTTAAAAAAGAATGACCCCTTTCCTTTTTTGGCAACATTTTAACTTTTCACGTGACATGTTTAAGACCACAAGATTAAAGGGCATTTTGGTACATTTGACATAACTTTAATTTAGAACTACAAGATTAAAAAGTCTTCTTTCTTTTTTTAAACTCAGTTCCAAGTCAAACTAGGTCATCCTTTTTTAAACGGATGAAGTATTAAATAATACCATACATAATATTTGGATTTTTTCGCCTGATCTTTTCTTTTTCTAGACTTGGTGAATAAAATTATCTGGTCTGATGGGAGTTAATAAGTATCTCGTCTATGATGATAGAGCTATATGATACAATGATATTTATTGTTGTTGGAAGATAGTAAGTATTCCGTAAAATTAATTAAAGTACAGAAACACAATTTTTATAAAAAGATTTATTAAATTCACAATTATTGTAATCTTTCACATGCTTTGTGTGAAATGTCATCATTATTATTGTTTTGAGAGAATAATACAACTTTTATGATCATTTCAAATTCACATTACAAATAATGTCCATATGAATATCACGACAATTATTTGGGTATTTAATAATTTTTTGTTTGAAGGTTCAATATGTTCATAACAATAAAGTATAAACTACCTAGATTTAATGCTACTTTTTTACTTTTACGGCAATTCTGATTTCCAAACTTATTTTGGGAATCATATATATTAATCATTATATGTTCTAATTGAAACTCACTATTTTCCTTTCGATGGAGGAAGTAAATTAATAACTTTGTGTGTGTTTTATGGTAAAAGTTTGAAATATCAACAGCCAAATATATTATATAGACTCGGAAGGTTTACCTTTAAAATAGTACAATCGAATTCGTTAGCATAATTTAAATGCACGTAAAATTAACTGATCTGATAAAATAAATATAAAGAAACAAAACATTATAATTGGATGATAAACATATAGATCAAATAATAAATGTAACAAAGTATATCATAAATGAATTTTGTTCAGTCGAAAAAGAGTGTTGATATAGTAAAGCAAAATAGTAATCGTTTATATGATGTGTAAAAAAATGACAAATGAACAATTTATATCTAAAGTTCTATATTCCAGGGACCTATTTTTGTAACTGGCATCCCATTTAAATCATAACTATGTACTGAAATAAACATCGTGTCATTCTTAGAATAACATCCAATTATTTTGTATACTATTGTAAATATAAAGCAATATACACTATAGAGTAAACCTATCTTCATTTTGTAAGAATTGATGATGACGATCTCAAGGTCTCATAACATAGCAAACTTAACTTGTTTAAGAATTCATAAATGAAATAATTTCTTGTACTCGATACCATATCTCTTCAGCACAAAGACGGACTCAACACCCTAACATCAATCACAAATATTTTCGTATCGATATCAAACTCCTATATTGGCTTAAGTTCGACCTACTATAACGGTACAAAATTATTATTTCGTCCACTTTTATTTGTCATGTTACTCTTTTTGAAAGTCAATTTAATTAATTTCAAAGTTAAATTTAATTACATTGATTCGATATAAAAAAAATTAAATAATGAAAACAAAGAAAAGTACTATAAATTATAATTTTCTGCATATTGATATGATGAAAAAATATATCGTAAATGTTAGTTAAAATTTTTATAATTTTTAATTTTGACTCTAAAAAAAAAAGAAATTATCATAATTAAAAATGGAGTGAGGAAATATTTATAAATTTTTATTAGGAAAAAAATGAAACTGTCGAAGCAGAACTTTCTTGTGGTGAGGTTGACACGTGGCTGAATAAGTAGGTCTTCACATAACCATCATGAACGGTCAAGATTAAAACACGTGGATATTTTTAGAGGCTTGATATAGAAAATTAGAAACAAAAAAGGAAAAATAATTAAATTTGAAATTTCTTCTAGAGTAGTCTTTCTCTCCAATTCCTTCAATCAAACCCTATATATAAAGGAGTAGATACGCCGCCCCCATTCATTCACCTTTATATATTTTATTATTAACCCTAAATCTTTATTCACCAATTCCTCCACTTTCTTCATTCAATCGGTAAGATTTCTTTTACTGTTATTTGTTCTATACTTTTGATCATTCAATGCTGCTTTCCTGTTTGTAATTTTGATGATTTATCAATGTGTTTATACTTGTCTAGTTTTGGTATAATGTCAATGGCGGAGTAATTTGTACCGAATTTATATGTATAACCATCATCCATGGTTCTGTTCTGTTTCTCTCTGATTTAAATGATTTGAGCTAGTTATGAGTATCTAGCAATTGATAGTTATCTTAATTTTTGATGATTGATGCTTGATTTGTGAAATTTTAGATGGTCGGGGCTTGGAACCCTAATTTATTAAGCTATTGCAATTAGTAGGCTATACGTTTCGAAGAACTCTGATCAATTCTATATTAAAACTAGGCCATTAGTGAGCAACATATCTCTTGAGTCCAATTTTTTATTTACAATACTAATAGGTTTCTCTTCTAGCAAGTGTTACGGTAGTTTGCTATTCAGAAACTCACACATGCGATATGTGAGTGAGAGTTCCGTCTTTTGAGATTTATAGTGGTACTGTAGTTTACAATTCAGAAGCTTAGATGCAAAATGAGTAAATTGGTTAACTAATAAGAACAGTACCTATAGAGTTCTATTAATTCATATACACAATTTTTCTGGGACATATCGTTTTCCTTAAATTTAAAGCTACTTGCTTCAGCTATGCAACTGAAATAATTGGGTTAAAAATCTCCTTTCTATCTATGGCGGAAGCTCAATCTGCTACCTGTTATTATTTATCATTTTTCCATTTTATCTATTTTTACATTGATTATATTTAGGAACAGTTTTTTTTTTTCTTTTACCACTTACTCATTTTTTATTGAGAAGGTAACAGGAGCTTACTTTTTATTTTTTGATGTGGCTTTTCTTTCTGAAGGTTGTGGGCATCTTTATCTGTGTGGGTTTCAAGTTGTAGTTTCTCAAGTTGAAGCTTATTTTATGTCCGAACAAGCCACTATCTGTTTGGGATACGTTGGATTGCTTGGAGAATATTGTCCAACGTCAAGAAAAAAGTGTCGTCATATTTCTGATAGGGTTGACTGTATGCATCTTGACTTATTTCAGCAAGGACACTTAGAGCTTAGTGGTTGCACCCAGACACAACCTTCTCTCAACAAATTTTGGGCCAAAGGATCATCTGGAAATCCCTAACACCTTATTTAGGAATTTTCACTGAATAAAAAATGGCTTTGCAGAATATTGGAGCTGGCAACAGTGATGATGCCTTCTACAGGTATAAGATGCCGAGGATGATTACCAAGATAGAGGGGCGTGGGAATGGCATCAAGACGAACATTGTCAACATGGTTGACGTTGCAAAAGCTCTAGCGCGGCCAGCATCTTACACCACAAAACATTTTGGGTGCGAGCTTGGAGCTCAGTCGAAGTTTGATGAAAAAACTGGGACTTCCCTTGTCAATGGAGCTCATGATACTGCCAAGCTTGCTGGTCTTCTTGAGATTTTCATCAAGAAATATGTTCAGTGCTATGGGTGTGGAAACCCTGAAACTGAGATCCTTATCACTAAAACTCAGATGATCCAACTGAAGTGTGCTGCATGTGGTTTTATTTCTGATGTGGACATGAGAGACAAGCTGACAACCTTTATTCTTAAAAATCCAATTGAGTCTAAGAAGGGTGCCAAAGACAAGAAAGCAATGAGAAGAGCTGAAAAGGAGCGTCTAAAGGAAGGTGAAGCTGCTGATGAAGAGCTGAAGAAGCTTAAGAAAGAAACCAAAAAAAAGGTTTCTTCCAAGGAAGCCACTGCAAAACCTACCTTGAAAAAGAAAGCTAGTGGCTCTGACGAGGATCATGCATCCCCACCCAAAAGGCATGTCAATGTCAGGGAAGAAAAGGAAGAAGACGATGATGATGTTCAATGGCAAACTGATACATCAATGGAAGCTGCGCAACAGCGCATACAGGAACAGTTGAGTGCTGTGACAGCTGAAATGGTTATGCTCTCCACAAATGAGACAGAGAAGAAGCCCAAGGCAGCTACTACTCAAGCGCGCCAAAGTTCCAAGGTTGTTTCTGCACCCTCTGAGGATGACCCCAAAGCTGAGAATGGAGAGAAAACATTCGAGACTCTTGTTGAGGAGGTGAAAGCACATCTGAAGAAGAAGGGAGTTACGGCCAGCCAATTTCGATCTTTCTTGGGTTCGCTCTCTGGATCCCCTCAGGACATAGTTACTGCTGTCTACGAGGCACTCTTGGATGGTGTTGAGAAAGCATTCGCCAAGGACCTTATGAAGAAGAAAGGTTATCTGCTTGCTGCTGTTGGTCAAGAGGATGGGTCACAGCTACGGTTGCTCAGAGCACTGGAAGATTTCTGTGGGAAATCTAACCCAGCAGCTGTGAAGGAAGTAGCACTCGTTTTGAAAGCTTTGTATGATGCTGATGTGTTGGAGGAGGAGTTTATAGTGCAGTGGTATCAAGAGGGTGTTGCTGGGGCTAAAAAGGACTCCAAAATTTGGAAGAATGTCAAACCCTTCATTGACTGGCTTCAAAGTGCTGAGTCCGAGTCCGAGGAGGACTGAGATCACAACTGTCGTTCCTTATTCAGACTGTTCTCTGGAGGTTTACCTTCTATCATCATTTAGGCATATATGCCTGCTTAGCTAGTGACTATTTACTAGTTCGGAAGTTTCATGTTTTCTTTATTTGGGTTTTGCTTGCTTCTGTACTTTCATATTTCTTGCTACTTCTGTCGTGTGTTCTGTGTCTGTTTTCTTTTTGATGTTTTATGGCGAATAAGAATTCTTTGGGAAGTGTCAAGCTATTTTATTCTTGTTGTGGGTGAATTGTTTAGCGTTCAAATGCATATTATTGTGGTGCAAGTTCTGACGCTGTTGTAATGGCAGCTCTTTTTCTTCATCTGATGAGACAAACTGTGGGTGATGAGTATCCCAGAACAAATTAGTCATGGCTTTCGAAAATTACAATATTGATAAATAAAAGTGGACGAAGAGGGTATTTGGTCCCTGGTTCATCTGGATAATAACTTTTTTTCTTTGACGGTAAACATGTCCATGACAATAACTCACCTAGATTTAGTACAACCGTTTGATTTTATGGAAATTCTAATATGCATGTTAAATCATTGAACTTTTACTTGGTAACAAACTGAACACCTAGCTAATTGTGGGTATTATATATATTAATCATTATATTCTTGAAATTCACTATTTTCCTTTGATGGAGGGAGTAAATTAATTGAGCAACTTTTTGTACTTTTATGGCAAAATAGTAAAAGTCTGAAATATCGATATTTGAATTTATTGGGAAGTTCAAATTTATTTACCCTTTAAAAGTATTAGTTGAATTTGTTAGTGTGATCTAAACTTGCATAAATTAAACCTAACAATCTCTATATACAAAAAATAAATAAATTGCAATTAGGATATAAACGATTATTAGATCAATAATAAATTTATTAAGTATGAATTTTTACTTTGACTATGAATTTTGTTTCGTCTTTAGAATCCGTAGAAGCAATATATACCAAAAGCTTTGAATACATAGAACTTTTGTTATTAAAATGGTACAATACTGAGTATTGCGATGACTACAAAGAATAATAATAAGTTTATTTATGTTTAAACCTAGAATTCTTTTTTCGTAAATCCTACCTCATATGATCTATCGATAGTGCATTTATCTCCATCTTATAATGTCTTGATGAAAATCTTACACGATGATGAGCTTGACGGAAGAACTCTGAACAATATAAAACAAAAGTGTTTTATTGTTATAAATTATAATGGTAAAATAGTGACTATGGAATGAGTTCAAAAAATAATAAAGGATTTTTTAATATCTATGCCCTAAAATTTATTTTGCCTAAGTTTCACTTGTACGATTCCTTGATTGTGCATTTATTTCCATTTTATAATGGTTAGCGAGAATTTCGAAATCTAGTTCAAAACAATTTTTTATACTCGATGTCATTTCTTTCTTGAGCTAGATAGATTCCACATCGTGGAACATTCGTCTGACGTATTGTATCTGTCACACGTCTATCGATCCGTTAAACAACATCAATTTTATTTTACGTAAATTTCACTTGTATGACTCCTCGATTATGCATTAATTTCCATCTTATAATGGTTTGCGAGAATCTCGAAATCTAGTTCAAAACAACTTTTTATACTCTATATCATTTCTTTCTTGAGCTAGATAGATTCCACAATATAACATTTGCATGTATCTGTCACATGTCTATCGATCCGTTAAACAATATTAGTTTTAAATTTTTAGAAGGAGAAAAAACGTGAAACTGTAGAGCAGATTTTTATATGCCACGTGGTCGAATCATAGGTCATTACACAGACATCAAAACGGCCATGATGAAAACACGTGGATTAATCGTTGAGGTTCGATGAAAATTAGAAACAAAAATTAAGAAATAATGTTTGAAATTTCTTAGAGGGTTGGAGTCGAGAAGTATCTGGATTGGTTTTACCCTTCCCTTCAATTCCTTCAAACCCTATATATTAAGGAATCTGTACGCCGCCTCATCTATTCACCTTTTCCCTATATTTTATTTATTATTAACCCTAAAATCTTCCTTTACCAGTTCCTCCAATTTCTTCAATCAATCGGTAAGATTTCTATTTACAGCTATTTGTTCTATACTTTTGATCATTCTCAACTGTTGATTCAATGTCGCTTTTGTGTTTTTAATTCATGATTTATCAATGTGGTTATACTTGTTTAGTTTTCTTTTCTCCGTGTATATCAATTGTTATCTTGATTTATATGAGCTGGTTATGAGTAATTGAGTATCGATAAATTGATAGATATATTAATATTTGATGATTGATGCTTAATTTGTGAAATTTTAGATGTTTCAATCCTTTACCCTAATTTATTAAGCTATTGGGTTTAGTAGGTTATATGAACTATGGCCTAGGCCATTAGTGAGTAGCATATCTCTAATGGTTTGTGTTACTTCACATTGCAATTTCAATTCTATAATTTTCCAGGTATATATCTCTTAAAGAGAGTCTTACTGTAGTTTACGATTCAGAAACTCATTGCTGAAGTAATGTTATGTATTACCGATTAAATATGCCAAAGTAATGAGAACAGTACCTATAGCATTCTATTTATTCATATACATTGTTTTTCCAGGAGGCATATATTTTTTCTTAAATTTTCAGCTACTTGTTTCGGCTATATAACTGGAAGTTGAAACAATTAGGTTAAAGATCTCCTTTGTATCTAAGGTGGAAACGAAATCTGCAACCTGATACTATTTATCAGTTTTCCCTTTTTCCTATTTTCACATTGCTTATATTTAGTAACAGGTTTAAAAAAAATTCATGTCCAACTTACTCATTTTTTAAGAAGGTAACAGAAGCTTACTTTGTGTATTTTGATGTGGCTTTTCTTTCTGAAGGTTGCGGGCGGGGTTTCAAGTTGTAGTTTCTCAAGTTGAAACTTCTTTTATGTCCGAACAAGCCACCCTTTATTTAGGATCCGTTGGATTGCTTGGAGAATATTGTCCAACGTCAAGAAGAAAGTGTTCTGATAGGGTTGATGACTGTATGCATCTTGACTTATTTCAGCAAGGACACTTTGAGCTTAGTGGTTGCACCCAGATACAACCTTCTCTCAACAAATTTTGGGCCAAAGGATCATCTGGAAATCCCTAACACCTTATTTAGGAATTCACTGAATAAAAAATGGCTTTGCAGAATATTGGAGCTGGCAACAGTGATGATGCCTTCTACAGGTATAAGATGCCGAGGATGATTACCAAGATAGAGGGGCGTGGGAATGGCATCAAGACAAACATTGTCAATATGGTTGACGTTGCAAAAGCTCTAGCGAGGCCAGCATCTTACACCACAAAACATTTTGGGTGTGAGCTTGGAGCTCAGTCGAAGTTTGATGAAAAAACTGGGACTTCTCTTGTCAATGGAGCTCATGATACTGCCAAGCTTGCTGGTCTTCTTGAGATTTTCATCAAGAAATATGTTCAGTGCT
Source organism: Solanum sitiens (assembly GCA_016801875.1). NCBI lineage: Eukaryota > Viridiplantae > Streptophyta > Magnoliopsida > Solanales > Solanaceae > Solanum > Solanum sitiens. The sequence continues at coordinate 14,840,814 of JABWTJ010000001.1, forward strand.
ATGGGTGTGGAAACCCTGAAACTGAGATCCTTATCACAAAAACTCAGATGATCCAACTGAAGTGTGCTGCATGTGGTTTTATTTCTGATGTGGACATGAGAGACAAGCTGACAACCTTTATTCTTAAAAATCCACCTGAGTCTAAGAAGGGTGCCAAAGACAAGAAAGCAATGAGAAGAGCTGAAAAGGAGCGTCTAAAGGAAGGTGAAGCTGCTGATGAAGAACTGAAGAAGCTCAAGAAAGAAACAAAGAAAAAGGTTTCTTCCAAGGAAGCCAGTGCAAAACCTACCTTGAAAAAGAAAGCCAGTGGCTCTGACGAGGATCATGCATCCCCACCCAAAAAGCACGTGAATGTCAAGGAAGAGGAGGAAGAAGACGATGATGACGTTCAATGGCAAACTGATACATCAATGGAAGCTGCACAACAGCGCATACAAGAACAGTTGAGTGCTGTGACAGCTGAAATGGTTATGCTCTCCACAAATGAGACAGAGAAGAAGCCCAAGGCAGCTACTACTCAAGCGCATCAAAGTACCAAGGTCGTTTCTGCACCATCTGACAATGATCCCAAAGCTGAGAATGTAGAGAGAAGATTTGAGACGCTTGTCGAGGAGGTGAAAGTACAGCTAAAGAAGGGAGTTACGGCCAGCCAATTTCGATCTTTCTTGGGTTTGTTCTCTGGATCCCCTCAGGACATAGTTACTGCTGTCTACGAGGCACTCTTGGATGGTGTGGAGAAAGCATTCGCCAAGGAGCTTATTAAGAAGAAAGGTTATCTTCTTGCTGCTGTTGGTCAAGAGGATGGGTCACAGCTGTGTTTGCTCCGAGCACTGGAAGAATTCTGTGGGAAATCTAACCCGGCAGCTGTGAAAGAAGTAGCACTCGTTTTGAAAGCTTTGTATGATGCGGATGTACTGGAGGAGGAATCTATAGTGCAGTGGTATCAAGAGGGTGTTGTTGGGGTTAAAAAGGACTCGAAAATTTGGAAGAATGTTAAACCTTTTATTGACTGGTTGCAGAGTGCTGAGTCCGAGTCCGAGGAAGACTGATATCACAACTGCCCTTCCTTATTTAGACCAGGCTTTTGTTCTTTCATCATTTAGGCTGTTCTTATGTGATGGAGTCTATTTACTAGTTCAGTATTTCAATTTTCATGTTTTCTTCTTTATTTGGGGTTCTCTAGGGTCTGTACTTTTATATTGCTTGGTACTTTTGTCCTGCAATCCGTGTCTCTCTTGATTTCAGTTGAATAAGTTTTCTATGGGAATAAAAAATCTAAGCTCTATATATTTTGAGTATCCAGGTCATAGCAACTTTCTTGAACAAGTAAAATATTGTTGTGGTGATATATTTTTTTCATCGAGGGCTTCAGAAAAGTATGACGGCGATTCTGTCATGTTCAAGAATCAAGCCACTTATCCTTTTCAACTTGTTCTTATTTGGGACAAGGCGTGTGGTTGTGAGAAGTGGAGATAATGAAGATCATCGGTGTTTTATACATGAGTTATTTTATATACAAAGCATAATCACAAATCACTACGAGTCTTACTATTTGAAACCTAAGAATTTCAATTAATGAGATCAGTTCTGCCTTGTAATAGCAATAAATATCTTGGGTTTTCTCTTCATACAATGTGGCTCGATTTTAAATTTTTGTTTTGTATTGTTATAGTGAAACCGTTGTATTGTAGCATGGAGTACAAGTTATAAAAGTCAAGCTAGATATGTCTCAAAAGAGGTCATTTGATCTTTTGTTGCAGCTTTGCTTTATTTGTCCGAGAATACTCCATAATAGAGCCATAAAAGTCGCAGTGTGAAACTCTCGCGGTTGTTCAGATGTCTTTTTTCAGGCCAGGGGTTCATTGGACATGTAAAAACTGTGGCTGAGGATGCTGTAGTGGTAGTTCATTCTCATCGTTCGATGGAGCAATCTGAAAGTGCTGACGCTGTTGTAATGGCAGTTCATTTTCTTCATCTGATGAGGCTATCTCTTCTGAGTGATGACGATCCTAAAACAAACATAGATTTAATTCAGGTTCTCTTAACTTGCATATCAATATTTTCATCAGTATACTGGAGATTTTTATGCTTTACCCACCTGCTGATGCCTCCAATGTCGCACAGCAATCAAAGCTTTCACCAATACGTAGATTGCCAGTACGATTCCAATAGCTTTCAACACTGATAACTATAAACATGAATATAAAACAACTCTGAGGAAAAGTGCAGAAGGTTCTCTTTCCAAAGAAATTTAACTGTGCCACTAAGGCACTAACCATGACTAGTGATACCGAGTTATCTCCAGCAACACCAAAGATTATTGACAGCATTGTACGCAACATCAGAAGAAGCACAAACTGCATGGACAGGGGAAGAATCGAATGTAAAGATTGTACCTCTAGCTCTATTAACAAGTTCTATGTACGAAGCACGATACATGCAGAGGAGGGAACTTACAGTTATGGCAACAATGCGACAGCATATCAAACTTCTTGGATAAAATGTTGTATACTCATCTGACTCATTACCAACAAAATTGTCGTCTGTTGAAACCAATGCACCAAAATGATGATAATCAACCCCACCCATGGAAACATCCCAGTTTCCTCTGTGATAGCAAAGGCAAACCAAGCACAGCAGATGTAGTTATTATTTGGAATCGAAAAGAACAGTTTTGTGAAGAAAATAACCAGAAAAATTTCAGATGGTAGAATTACACTGTGTTCATTGTAAATCTGCCAAATAGAGGAGGAGCTGGTGCTGTATAATCTGGCGTAAAATTCTGCAATCTCACATTAAAGAGAAACATAGTTAATAACAACCAACTTTCAGCAGCATATACAAAGTACACAATAGCAACATTTATAGGTCCTGGTTTAAAAAATGAACACAGCATAAGAAATTGTGCAATCACAGTTGAACCTCGCGGCAAATTTCACAGATGATGTCCCCCTTCTCATTGCACCACCTCTGTACACATTTGCGATGTGCATACTGCGTATACAAAAACTTCATTAAGAACAAATCACTACTACATGATTATGCGTATAAGGATGCAAGAAACAGCTTCTGTCAGCACAATTTTCAGTTTTTGTACTTGACAGCACTAGTCTAAAAGGAAAGCAGCAACTAAACTGATACGAATCCAAAATGTGTTTCGTTACAAAGCTCTAGTAGAGAGCACGCTGGTCCTAATAACTAGTTAAAGATTTCTGGAAATGGAAACTCATGGTAACAAAACTCAAATATATAACACTTAGTATCGTCCAAATGTCCTGCCTTTAGAATGGTTAACACCTAAAGTGAGAACAGTAAGCATATATTTTTTCAGACATGATACATGTCAGACATCTAATATAAATGTGGAAATAGTTAGCACAACAAACCTTGAGGGTTCCGCGGCAAGAGCAGGGTATCTCCATGTTAGAATCATCATCACCATCATGGCAAATCCTACATTCTTCCATCTCCCTTGGTGCAGACTCAACATGGATGTTCATCCTATACGAAGTAAAATCTTCTCATTCTTTAATATCACCAGGCAAGGCATGCTGCAATAAACGCGTATGATTGGAATATACTTACCAAAACCTCAGGTTTCTACACTTAAACTAAACAATATGGAGAATGCATATGGTTAGGTGACAAAAGATTTTTATGCAAGACGCTTATCATATATCCATTTGTTTGGTGTTAACTTTGCAAAATGATCTCACATGTATCAGATTTTTATCTTTTTTGGAATGTATGGACTTACATATTCAGATGAAGAGTTTGCGAAATAACTTCCAGGTCCTAAAATAGCTCAGCTGCATTATGTTAGATATTTCAAAATGAGAATGAGAAAACAAGATCCATTATAACAAGAGCAACATAAGTTATAAACATGATTGGTATGAAATTAAAATTGTGAAAAAAACATACCGAGATAGGCCAAGAGGAAGCAAAACAAACGATAAGTTGAAGAATCAAACAGAGTTTTGAGCGTGTGTATTATGAAGAAGAGGAAAACTTACAAGAATGGGATAGCATTTTTGCAAGAGAAGAAATTAAACACTATTCTTTCATCACTTCATTCTTTGCTTCCTCAATACATTTGTGATTAAATTTCCTATTCTAAAATTTGTCATTCCAATTTTCTCAAAGTTCAAATCTTTCAGAATAGGCTTTCTCCAGAATTATGGTTTAAGGATAGAGCAACAGTTTTTTTTTTAGTCATGAGCCTTTTAGCATACACAAGTTGGAGGTCACCAATGTTAAAGGTCACTTTTCGAATATTTCCCTTTTTAGTACTAATTTTGAGAGGCACAAATTTGTTTATTTCCTTTATAAAGTCTGAAAAGAATGATTATGTCAAAAGAAACTGAATCAACGAACATGTTTGGATAATTGTTGCTTTTAAAAGTTTTACTTTCTTCTCAACAGTATTTTTACAGAGAAGTGTGGCAAATCTGCTTTAATCAATCGAAAGTTCTCAGAACTTTTTCTAAATAATTGTCAAAACTCTTTAACACATTTCTAGTAGAATATATAAAGTTTGCATGTCCAAACGGGAAAAGTTGATAGTTTGCCTTTTGATATTTATTATGCTCATTTATTAACACCTTGCAGTAACTTCCTCGAAGTACAATTTCCATCGAGCAACAAATAGAACATTTGCAGATGACTTAAATACATGACAGAGTGACATAATGGCCTTGTTGCGACAACCCACTGAATACAAGTGGAGATCACCAAGGTTCCATCACACATGATTTGGCTTTGAGAAATGAAGACACAAAAGCAAGTGTATGTCCCTAATTCTGATAGTAATTTTATTCAGATTTTCGTTCATTGTGCTTGTTACTTCCAAGAGTCTTAGATTGAATCCAGATAATACTATGAGCCTCAGCTCCAAAGAATGAGCATAGTGTAACTTGGCCAAAACTCAAAGTTTGACAGCCACAAATTTTATAGAACATATATCGAAAATTGCTTGCTGGGGACAGATAAATGCTTCATAAGAGTAATCGTTGCAATGCGTCTGTGTAACAGAGATAGAAGCAAACACACAGAGAAACTAAGGCAAACACTACATATGAGTAGTTTGTTGAATAGGTAATCAAGTACACCACTTAGAGACCCTTCACATACAAGTTTAATACATCAGTTGATTTTATAATGCACTGAAACAAGTAGAATGATCACCACTAATGTCGCGTCACACTTATTACATAGGAACTCTAAAAATTGATATGAATACTGTGAAGAAACCTCAGACATAAGAAAGCAGAAGCTTGAAGTAGACAATAATGTACATAGAAATAGAGAAGAGAGCAAACACATGTTGCCAGAAGAGCAATGCTGAAGCTTCTCTGACTGCATAACCTCTCAAGCTAGCAACTGCTCCCAACAAGATGGCACTTGGTGTTGTGTATTGCAGCAAAAGAACGAATTGGTACATCTTATCATCGGGGATTAAAAAGTTCAGTTCATCTGCCAAATAGACCACCCCTGTTCCCAGCAAAGGAAGGACCAAAAGTCTAGCAACGCTGATGCCAACAGTGGTTCGAACCCCAAGTTCAGATTCATTTGGACCCTCAGCAAGCATTCCTCCCAGAATCAGCATAACTGAAGGCACCATAGCTTGAGCTAGTATATTTAAACTGTCCGTGAGGAACTCAAGAGGAGCTTCTGTACCATAAACAACAGATTTAATGGGTGGAACCATTCCAACAATAAAAGCCAACAATATAGCAAACATTGGAGGCTGGAGAACATGTCGAACTGGAGTTTGTTCAGCAACAATTCTTAATTTTCTAACCACTCGAGGCTCCGCTAAACATCTAATAGATTTTGGACTCGTTGGAGCTGGCGCTTCCTCCAAACTATCAGGGTCTGGAATGGAAGTACACGAGAGGGTTGAGACACTTGTAAAAACCCACGCAATGAAGGGTGTCTTGCAATGCTCAGTTTCTCTATCTTCCATACCAGGCCATTCAGCTTCCACTAGAAGTGGCCTACTTAAATCATTACTAGGTAATTGCTCCTGAATCTCACCACCCCCATCAACAACATCAAAGTACTCAATTGGGGGTTCCATCATATGGTAAACAAGAGTGTAAACAAGCAGGACCGCCACCCATTGAGTAAACGATACATAAGACACACCAGTCGTGTAGCAATCTGGACCAAACGGATTGTCACTACTATGACACACTGATCCAACAATAGCAAGAGGCAAATTGCCTGTATTCCCAAACGCAGTCGCAATAATAGTGAACCTAAAATACTGTGGAGGTGGCTTACAAATTTTCGCCACCAAATACCCCAACAGACAACCAATTGCAGTACTAAGAAGCACATTAGCTGGTATAAACCACCAGCGCATAAAATTCTTGACAGTAATAGTCTCACCAAGGTGAATAAAGATAGTACAAGGCAAGAAAAGCGCAAACACAAGCTTACTAAGAAGCTTAAAAGTAGCTTTAGGAACTAATTGGGTTCTTGGATGTGCAAGAATCAGACCAATAACAGTTAAACATAGGAGCTTCAACAATGGCAAAACAGCATACACAAGGTAATGACTACTATAATACAGATTGACCTCAGTTCCAGAAAATGGGGGTTCCATTTTTTAGCTTGAAACCACAACGAAGCTTCCAGAACCTCTATCAAAAACCCCAAATCACTTGAAATTCTAATCAAGATTGAATCTTTACAAGGTGGGTCGTACAAAAACCTTCAGATTTGAACAATCCAGATAACCCCAAATCTAGAAAATTACAAGTTACCAATAGTATTTTGGTAACAACTTAAAAGACACTTAATTGAAATAGCACTTATAAACTACAGGTTAAATCCAAGATTCTGTAAATAGGATTCTTTGAAAGAAGAAAAAAGAGACAAACTGCTAAATTATATAGTAACAAAGGGAGTAGCAAGAAAACCCAAAATCAATAGAAAGAAAAATGATGTTTGAAGACAACAAATACTTGTCTTTATGCAAAATGAAGAAGCAACTGGTAGCTGAGTTGCAGATGGAACCTCTTCACTGGTAGAGAGAAACAGAGAGAGCCTTGTAGAAAACAGAGTGAAGAGAATACGAACTACTACTACTACTCTATGATTGAACTAATTTGGTTTACTGTTTCTTTGTGTGCATAAATTTTTACTTGTATTAGGAAAAGGTTTATCCCCTCATGCGTAGGAATCTATATACTAATTTTGAGATAATATGGTTTGACTTAGCACCATATTTTAATTTTCTTGAAATTTATGGTTTTAGTTGAGATATTTATGTGGTAATGAATTATTTTATTTTAAAGTAAAATAAATTATAATTTAATAATTTTAAACCATAGTAAAATAATATTTTTTTTAAAATCAATTAAAATGGAAAAAATGAGATATTCTCTCCGTTTTTTTTTACTTGTCAAGCTTTGACTTATTATATTTATTAAAAAAATATTGGTTGATATATTGAGTTTTCCTTTTTTAATTCTATTAACGAATAAGATCTCAAAATATTTACTCACTGTAATTTTCAAATATATTAACTCAATATTAATAAATTAAGAATATAATAAAAAATTCCCGTTAAAAATTTATTAAAATTAACAAGTAAAAAAACACATGAAATAAGGATATACTATTTAACAAGTAAATAGGAACTATAAAATAACTAATTAAGACAAATCAAAAGGAGTATTATATTATTTTATGGTTGGTCGAACATGTCAAATTAATAATGAATAAGAAAATTAAAGAGGAATCAACTAGGGATCAAGTGATTTGATTCTATTACACTTAATTATTATTTTTTGTATTATAAAATATATAAGAGACATGTACTTGGTATCTTTCAAAAGCATGATTCACGTCACTTACTTTTTATTTTACTTTTAAAAAATTGCAAAAAAATATATATATATACTTAATAATCATAATTTTTAAATATTTATTCATAATATTTTTAATCACAATTTTTTTAACATATCTTAATTAATTTTAATATTAAAACTAAATTTCATTATATAAATTGAAACACAAAAAATAAATATGTGTCTAGATATGAATGTGGCCCACTCAAATATTCTTGAATCTGCCTGGAAAAAAATTAGCAAACTAATCAAATAACTTAACTTAATTAGTAAAAATCTCCATACATTATAAATATTAGTAAAAATGTCAAAATGTCATTATTTTAGAAAGAATTATGTATTCTAATTTAATTCCTATTTTATTTCATTTTAATTACAAATTTTCCAATGAATCCTCTCTCATATATTTTTTTAAAATGAAATATTTTCTCTCTCTAATATTTTCATCTTCCAATTCTTCTCCATTTCAAACTCTATCTCTCTTCTTCTTCTTTTTTTTCCAAAAAAATATATTTATAAAGATATCCACACAATCTTTTTATCAAAATATGAGTCTTTATCCATTTTTCAATATTTGTTTTATGATTTTATTTTTGTTTAAATCGTTCAAAATTATTGTCTATAGTTGAAATCACGTTTTGGATTTGATAAACTCTAGATCACTCTGCAATGGAAGAATCTAAGAGAATTACTAGAGGTATTCAACTTAATCAACAATGTTCTATTTTTCAAATAAAACAATTGAAACTTAGAACACAAATGACGATAATTTTGTATTTTAATTTATTTATTTTGTATTTCAATATCACTTTGTATACAATAAGTTCTATTTTTTTTATTTTGTATTCATCATAATGGTATACCAACAAAGTCACATTTGTATTTTAACTGAAGTGAGTATTTATTGTGCTCATTTTGTATTTCAATCTTAATTTTCAATGACAACAAGTTTGTATTTCTTTTTTATTATGTTTTCATCATAATTGTATACCAACAACTTTTATATTTTATGTGTTCACTTTACAATTCAAATTAAAATTGAATATCAAATTGTGGTGAGTATTTTAGTGTGATCATTTTGTATTTAACTCTCACATTGTATTCAGAAAAGTTTGTATTTATTTGTGTTCGTCATAATGATATACCAACAAAGTCAATTTTGTATTCCAAATGATGTGAGTATTTATTGTACTCATTTCGTATTTTAGTCTCAATTTCAATTACAAGTCTGTATTTCTTTTTATTATGTTTTCATTATAATTGTATATCAATAAATTTTGTATTTTATGTGCTCATGTTACCATTTAAATTAAAATTGGTATTTTACTTGCATAGTGAAACTAAAATTGTATCCTAATGATCAAAATTATATTACATAACTGCCAAATATTTTTTTTTATTTGTATTACAAAAAATTTACGGATTGTATTCCAATATAATCTAGTCATTACATATGAATACGACTAAAGAAAGATACAAGATTCTAGAAAAAGAATAGCATGCATAATGAAAATACTACAATCTGTTGAGGTTGATACAATATTCTAAAAAATATAAATTTAAAAAACGCGATTTAATCAAATTCATTTCAACATAAATTGAGTATTATCAATGAAAATTTAAAAATCGATACTAGAAATTTGATGAACAAGTGGGATGAGTTCTCTGTGTTTATTTTTTTTAATTTGTGTTTACTTTTGAATTTTTGTAACTGATGAGACTTTTAAGCAATTGTTTCTTTTTAAAAAAATTATCTCCCCTAAATTTCTCCTTTTTGTTAGTTAACAATTATATTCTTTAAATAAAAACTTAAATAAGATACATAATAAAATAAAATTTTGACATTTTTACTAAATATTAAAAATGTTGGCAATGGTTCCTATTAAATGTTAAAATATTGACATTTTGAAAAGTTTCCAAAAAAAAAAACATTTGAGAGGGAGAAAAAAAAGGGAATATATAGTATAGCCCACATGACCCCATTAAAAAACAATTGAAAGAAACTTCACATACATTTTCCCATAATTTGTCACGTATATATAAAAAAAAGTTAGGTGAGTTGTCCAATTTCGTTGTATACATTAATTTATTTTTAGTATTATTGAAGGCATTATTTTAACTCTCGAAAGGCGAAACATGTATAAAATTAGTATTAACAATCAATTGATCGAGCGTGACATGACTGAAAAATTAAAATTAAATAAGGTTTACATATAATTGAACCAATATCCAAAAGAAATTATTGTATAATCGTATATTCTTTCCATTACTTTTTACTTATTTTTTATTGATTTAGATGCGATAATTATTTAATAAAAAAAGAAAAAGAAAGTTATATTGACTTGGCATTTTTCAGACATTATTTAGTAAATTATTCATATTAATTAAATTTTAAAAAATTAAGTTTCAATACTACTAGTATTTTATGTACGTAGTTATTTGAAATTTTATATTTTATTACTAGTTGTGCTCTATGTAGTTATTTGCTAACAGTAGTAATATTTTTTTTGAAGAAAATATGTATACAAATAAACGAAAAGATGGTTTTATGTTGTACAAGTTGATTTAATATATATTTTGACCAAAATAACTACTAATATTTGATGTATTGGGTTTCTTCAAGCAAATATCCAAATCTCTTTTTGAGAAAGAATCCTTCACAATGAAGCCCACATTTTTATAATCTAAAGAGACCATTTGGATGTAAGTCTGGCATATCTTATGGGCTAACCTCCAAACCATAACTGATTGGTTGGTTACTAGTTAGAGTTGTACAGATATTAGTTATGTAAATATTGATTGTGTACGTATTACTTAATCATGTATCAATCATGTAGATATTAGTTATATATATATTGTAGATATTAGTTATGCATGTATTGATTATGTAGATATTAATTATACAAATATTAATTGTGTAGGTATTATTTAGGTAGGATTTAGCTATGTAGAAATTATAATACAAATATTATTACTTATTGATATTTAATTTATTTTAAATTAATATACGTAATCAGAAATTATAAAGTTTGTATCCAATATAAAATGCAACCCGCCCTTGGGGTTTGGGCTTTGGTTGGGGGTAGGGGCGGTAATAACGAAACTAAAAAAAATTGACGAAGGCCAGTCCCCCTTTTTTTTTTTAAAAAAAAAAAGACTCCTTAATATTGTGAATTAATAATAATATACATTATTATTTACAAACAAATAATTGAGTAAACAAATTAACGGTAAATATGTAACTTTATTATTTTAATCTATGTATAATAACTAATATCTTTATAACTTATTTCATTTTCTACTCGACATAAAATTATACATAAATTTCTTCATAAGTTATGTAAGTATTAGCTATGTAGAATTACAAAAATACAACTAAACACAACATAAAATCAATACATGAATAACTTTTATACAACATTTGGAGACACAACAACCAAACATTGTATAAAATTTATACATGAATAATTTTGATTTTTATAACAAACTAAACATTGTATAAAATTAATACATGAATAACTTGGTTATTCATGCCCTTATCTAATTACTAAACGATCCCTAATTGAAAAATAATAACTACAGTTTAAAAGTAGGTTGAGCTAAGACTTGATTAGTGTGACTTGCTTAAGTTTGGGGAAAAAGTTGAGCATGTTTTTATTCTTATAGTTATTGTTGAGCGTTGGAAATTGGGGTGAATGTGTATAATATATGTGTTTTAGAATTTTGACATGTTTATTAACAAATATTTTTTATTTATATATATATTATGTCTTATTGAATTCGGTTTCTGGCATTGTCCAACTCCCCTTAATTTAAGGGGGAGACAATACAATTTTAATGTTAAGCAACAAAAGCTTTCATTGCAATATAGGTATTATGCTAGTATTTTCTTTTAATATGACATGTTAGTAAGAGTTGGTGTATTAAATTTGACTAGCAATAATTTTTCCTTTTAACTTCCTCCTCCTACTAAATAAAAGTCTAATCAAAAGTTTAGTGTCATAGCATCCTAAAGGATGGTTAGTGCATAAGTTTATATACCTTTTAATGTTAAAAAGTTACTTGTACTTCGGAAATGAAGTTCGAATTTAATCCATCACTTAATTATTTAAAATTTATTTAAATTGTTAAAAATGAAGTTTGAAGTTGTTTCAAATTATTTACTTGGTCTTCACATAACAACTAACGATTGATTTCTTCATTGTCAAATATAAAAAGAAATCTATAAAATAACTTTATATTTCATAAAAATCGTAAGAGTGCCTCAAACAATGACATCTTAATTTACTGGCATTATAAACCACACGAATTCAGATATTGCCACATTTTGTACTAATTTCAAATATAAACCACACGAATTCAGATATTGCCACATTTTGTACTAATTTCAAACCATAGATTTCTCTTTTTCTATTTGAAATTATATTTAAATTTGCAATTAACGATATGAGGATTATATGTTGGATTGAACATTTGTGTAATAGGTATTACAATTGTACCATTTGCTTTATAGCTCTTCAATATTCTTTTTTTTTTTGGTTTTCCACCCGGTATTCAGAGCCCACACTGGAGCTTCGACTAAAATTCGGATTGCGCATTGTATGACCCATTTGGGGTGGCGGTCCCAACAGGATTTTCTCCATACTCAGGGCTCGAACCCGAGACCTCTGATTAAGGGTGAAGCACTCCCACCAGTGCACCACAACCCAATCTTCAATATTCAATTTTATCAGTCCCCTATTTAAACTTCAAAGTGATATTTTGTGTATTTAAAGGTACTTCAAAGTTACTTAAGTTGGATATTAATATAAAAGTTTGACTCATCTTAATGTTGGGCCCATGCTTTAGCATGGGCTTTACTCATCTAGTGTGTATGTCTTATAAAATTAATTTACACATCTCATATTTGATTAAGTTTCATTTAACAATTTATTTTTATTTTACCTTTATGAATTATTATTTTGCAGAATTAAATAAAGAAGAAGAAAAAAAAGTAACAGCAATATTTTATAAGATAAGAAAAAAGAAAAAAAATAGCAATTACAGATTTCAAATTTTCAAAAAAAAAGTATAATATTGATTGAACATTTTAATTTAATAAAAATAAAAGATTTTCTTTTTTAACAGATGTTTAAACTAATTTTTCTCTATAAAATAATTTTAATATTAAAAGTACATATTTGCCCTTAATCATAATTTAACTCTCAAAAATACTTTTTAGAAAAAATTAGCCAAACACAATTTACTTATGAAAAACAACTTTCAAATGAATTAACCAAATAAAAATTATTTTTTCAAAAGCACTTTTTTAAAAAACTATATGAAAAAGTGCTTATGAAAATAAACAATTTTTAATCTGCTCTGCATAATAATTTTTTGCATTTCCCATCTCCTCCACTCCGCATAGATCCGCCCCATATGAACTTACCCTGCATAATTTTTTTATATTTTTTTTAGTTAAGTAAGATACTAAAAATAAAATTCATAAAAATAATTTTATTTTTTTATTAAGTTATATTAATTATATAGATTATGACTAAAAAAATATTTTTAGAGATTAATTGAGAAATGTGTAAGAAATTGTATTTTTTTTATTGAACTATTTTCATTTAGTATTTTGAATATTTTAGTAGCTTTAAAGAAATTATCTTAATAAATAATGTTATTTCACTATTATGACATGTAAAAAGTTAAAATTAAGTTTAAATCCAATGTAAAATCACATATATCCACAACCCACCTCACCCATCATTAACTTTTAAAACCCACTCCAACCAGCCATACATCCATAATCATTGTTGTATATTAATTCTTCAACAATTAGTTGCTCACATTGCTGTAAATGTTTGTCTAAAATTATTCATTAATTTATAAAAATATAGATAAAATTAATTCAGTTTTTTATTCTACTTAAAATGAGTTCTTTAATAACGAAACAAGTTAGAAAAAATTTATAAGTATCCTCCAATCTATGCTCGAAATTTTAGAGACACACTTGTACTATACTAAGGTCCTATTATATACCTCACTACTGCCCGAACTTATTTTATAAATAATTTTCTACTCCTTTTCGGCCTACGTGACACTATCTTCTGAGCCCGACACGTGTTGACAATTTTTTCAATAACAGTGTCACGTAGACCAACAAAGGGTAGAAAATTATTTATAAAATAAGTTTAGGGGTAAATAGAACTTTAGTATATTATAAGTGTCTCTTCGAAAATATCGAGCATAAGTTAACGGATACTTATGCATTTTCTCAAACAAGTTTGAAAAGTTTTAAAAAATATTAATTAAAAAGAATTATTCATTTAGTTTGGAGGATGATTATTCATACGAATGACTCGAAATTGATTTCCTCTCAATGCCTTATGAGTCTAACGTGTAAAAAAATTTGGAAATAACTAACCTTTTTTTGTCCTGGCATCTCACAGTAGACAAGTCCGTACATGTCGTTTCCTTTAATTTGGCCATGGAATAGTACTCCCTCTTTCTTAGACAATTATATAGTAGTACGAGTACCTCTTTTTTTATGAATCAAAATGAATGATTTTTTTATAAAAAAAATTCTAGAATGTATTATTTGATTATTATTTTTATAACTATCTATATTTTTATGGGATTTTAAACTACTTTTAAATAATAATTATCTCTACTTTTAAAAAGAATTTAGAAAGAATAATAAAAAAAAGTAAATCTTGGCAAATTATTCCTTAATTAATATCTTTAAATTCTTTCTTTTTTTAAAAGGCTGGGAGAGTAGAAACATTGCATGAAAATGACGTTAAAAAAAGTAAATGTTGGCAAATTATTCTTTAATTAATATCTTTAAATTCTTTCGTTTTTAAAAAAAGTTGAAAGAGTAGAAACATTGCATGAAAATGACGTTACCATGTTTGGATCATTGTTATCCATTATATTATATTGTATCGTTACTATATCTGCAATGTTTGTTTTGATTTTTACTTAAATTATATTGTACTGTATTGTTAAATTTCGTTGTTACGTAACAATGTAAATCCCTATTTTATGGAACAACCAATTTGGTGTGTTTCCATTGTTACTTAATTTCTTTTTCTAATTATATCTTTACATAATATTTCAAAATACTATTTTACCCTTTATCTTAATTATTTAAACCTAGTCAAGCCTCCTACCCTAGAATAATTAAGGATATTTAAGTAAATTTATAAATTACAATACAGTACGATACAATCAAACCAAACAATTAAAATGTTATACTAAACAACAACAAACAATACAATCTAGTCAAACATTGTATCTACCATACAATACAGTACAGTAGAGTACAATACATTATGAAACATTGATCCAAACAGAGTGTTAATTTCTTAGCTTGTTCCTTCCAAAGTTTGATTATTTAAGCTCATCAAGTAAAAACATTAAATGCGTAAGCTTGATCAATATGAAATGCAAGTTGCAACCCTAATAATTTACATATATGAAATATATATATATTAGAAAATAATCTAAACTACATGCATATAATAAAATTACACAGATTCAAAAATCCAGAATTCGTCTCTATTTAGCTAGATTAAGTTAATTAGGTTGAATAATAAACTTGGCTATTTCCATGACTTGCTGAACCAGAGAGTAAGTTGAAAGGGACAGACTCAAACATATTAGCGCTAACATCCCTAGAGCCAAAGCTGGCCTAGTTTCCATCAAGTACATCTGCAACAATCCAATAGCTTCACAAACATCTTCGTTGTAATGTGCAAAGTACTTCTTCTCCCATCCCATCCAATTTGAAGGTGGTTCTGATTTTCCACTGTCTAACAATTTCATATCTTTAATACGCATTCTCAAAACAATCATATTCTCATCCACCATATTCTTACTTCTTCCACCACCATTATATTGATCAAATCTTGCATTAATCACCACTCGCTTTGTAAATTTCATGACTACTGAAGGAGTTGTCTCGAAAGACTTACTAGAACATGATGAAGAGAATATCAACAATGAAGTCATTTTGTACTTTACTGTAACTGATTGAGATTGAGGCATAGTTATTATGATGGATTTGTGAAGCATATTTATAATGGATGGGGGTGGGGAGTTGTTGTGTTTACGCATGGAAATTACTTTGTCTTAGAAGTGAAGGGTCCGTAATAGAGTCGGCCCAACGTGTGGGACTATACGCGTAGCCGTAAGAAAGGGACGGCCACTGTACAGCACAGTAACTTCATTCATAATTAATTAAATTTGATTCTTTTAATTTGTCAAAAATCTGTCTTCTAAGTCAAGGGTAGGATGATTTGTTTGTATTCTAATTGACGTGGTTTAATAATTATGAAACTCGTTAATTTCATCTGTTTCGATTTATTTGTTTTATTTTAACTTGATATAACTGTTACATGGAAAGTTGGAATGAATGTTTGTTAAAGCAAGAATAAGATTTTTTCTTTAATCGGATTAAGAAGTAAAGTAGAAAAAACAAATTAAAATGAAAAAAAAATTGTATTTTTTATCTGGTAAGTTACTTAGATATTAATTAAATGAAGATTATGTAATACTTTTTGATTGCTACGGAATAATGATTTGATTGGTTGTACATGCAAAGTCAAGTTGATGAAGAATTCTGTAATTAGACCTTTGATAATTTAAGCCCAAATCTTACAACGGCTGAATATAATAACGTGCTGAAAATGGCATTAGTGGGTTTACCTTGAAAAAAATAAAAAAAAATTGGGGCCAGATACAACATTCTAATTTCGTCAAAAAGTATAATCAAAGTTAGTGTTTATTGGGTTGAAAGAAATAATTAAACTAAACGATCCTATTCCTAGTCATTATCATTTTCTTGGTCATTACCTAGCTCCATAGTAAACATTTACTAGAAGAACTTTCTGCTTCTAGATTTTAGAAATTTACATATTAGAGAAATTTCATTTTTAAATTTTTTTATTATTATTATCCTCTATTAGGTTTATAAATCTCAAAATAATTCATTTTCACGCATCAGCTTAATGTATCAACGCATCAAATTAATGTATCTCGCGCATCATATTAGTGTATCATGTATAAAAATGTACATTAGATTAGTGTATCATGTATAAAATGTAATGTATTTTACTTAACGATTAATGTATTTCACGCATCAGATTAATGTATCAGCGCTTATAATATTGTATCTTATAAGGGACAAATGATAATTTTGCCTTAAAAGTATGTGATTTCTATCATTTGTCCTTTTTATGCATACAATTAGAGCTGTCAAAATGAGTTGGTCCAACCCAATTCTAACGGGCTATAAAATTAAGTGGGTTGGAGCGGACTGACCCTTTTAATTAAAGGGCCTATAAAATATTAACGCAATTAAACCCTAAGCAGACCATAGGTTGGGACGGATTGACCCTTCAACCAAAAATGGACAACATTGTTTCTTGTAGAAAGAATACGAACGTTGATGTTTGATGAACACGACATCAGTACGTACATAAACTCATTCATGAATTACACGTACTTCAATAAATATTTACTAAACAAATACATAATAGTCAAGATACACATTCATAAGATTCATCCAAGCAAAAAAATATTACATGATCACTATTTTCATAAACAAGACGATAAAACAGAATGTGAAAAATTAGGCATAAAAACAAAAGTAAAAGAGACCAAAGATTCATCATCATAATGGAGTAATGAACTTGGGCAAATAAGAAAATTTTAGTGGGATAATGACCCTAAAATATAAAATATATGTAAAAAATATAGTGTTGATTTTATATATCAATATTTTAAAAATATTTTGATAAAATCTTGACAAGTAAACCACTACTTAAAATATATAATAAATATTTTTGAAAATTCATAGCCCGCTGGTTAGCCTCTGAGGCTTGGGGGTTGGACCTACGAGGCCAACGACCCAAATGAGGCTGAACTAAAAAATTCCGTTCCATAATGGACTGAAAAAATTAAGTCCAACCCCAATTAATTTAAAGATTGAATTAAATCGACCCAGAGAGCTAAGCTCATTCTGACAACTCTAATTACAATGATGAATAAATTGCTTATTTCTCTAGCTAATTTGGTAGAATTCGTTTTGTGGAACATAATTTAATTTTCAAAAGTTAAGTTATTTTCTCCCATTTTATTATTTTTTAATACATAGAGACCAATATTTCCATTTTAATTGAAAAACTAATAGCATGAATTTTATTCACGATCATGTTAAAAAAAAATACCATCATGTTTTGATGTTTATAAAAATATAATATATAACTTAAGGAAAAATAACATATTTTATTTTATTTTAACATTCAAATTTTGCGATAAACAATAATACAGATTGATTGTGACTCTACCGATAGACGAGCGAAGCGTGTAGCCGCAATATAAATAGATCTTCACTAGTACGACTATGTAATCAAAGTATTTATGTTACAAGACTTATGAACAAATTACTATTTTGTGATTTTTCTTTCAACGAACCATAGTACAAAAATAGTAAAAAGTTTTTCGATTTGATGGAATTGGCATATATAGTTAAGATTCATGAACTAATTAAAGACATTGAGAAAATATTTTTCAGAAGGATGATACTCTATTGCAAATTCCTCATCCCTCCACTGGTGGCATAGTTAGAAAATTAACTAATTAGAATTCGATTTTAGCTCAAATTATATTTTTATATTAAGAAAATTATTTATATAAATAGAAAAAATAAATTAGAACTCAATTACTATTCCGGAATTTATAACCCATATAAATTCAAGTTTTAAGACTTTTAACTATACATTTATCTCTACATATACCTAATTAAACATACACAAAATATATCGTCGAAGTAATTAAGTATTCGCTTAACTCGTTGAAATAAGTAAAAGGGACCAATTTTAATTACTCTCTCTCTCTCTCTCTCTCTCTCTCTCTCTATATATATATATATATATATATATATATATATATATATATATATGAGGATTCATGGGTTCAGACGAACCCAGTAGCTTTTTCGTAGATCCTAATTAAAAAATTAATTAAATATTTATGTATATTAATTCGTGAACCCTAACAAAGTTGATTGACAGTTATTAAAGAACCCCCAAATTTCTAATTCTTAGGTTTGCATCTGTAATAATATATATATATATATATATATATATATATATATATATATATATATATATATATATATATATATATATATATATCATTTTGCAAATACAAAATACAATTACCAAATCTACACTGAATATTAGTAAATCTTAGTTAGCTGATTGCAAAAACACATCAACTAAGATTAACGGTTGATAAGACGCCACTTGTCAAATGGATGAGATGAGAGAAAATCATAGCCGTTGAAGCTGGAACACTGATGATTAGAAGGATTAACATACCTAAAGCGAAACTAGGCCTTGTACTTAACAATTTCATTTGTAAACACCCTACTAAATTACAAATTAACTCATCATAATTAACATAATACTGTTTCTCCCATTCCATCCATTCTTCTGGTGGCTCATAATTTCTTTCAATTACCTTCATTTCATGAACTCTCTTCCTTAATATAATCATGCTTTCATCCACTAATCTCCCTCTATAATCCCAATCACAAGAATCATTAAGATGAGCAAAAATTTTACCTTTTGATCTTCTAAGGGGAATAAGCAATTTCTTGGGATTGGAGAAAGATAAATTAGATGGAATTAAGAGTACTTTTGCCATGGCTAAACTAATGAAGAAATCAAATATTTAATTAAGTGTGATGAATTAGTATGTGTATATTGATTTGATTTTGGCTTATTTATAAGGTGAAGGGAGTTTTCAAAATTTATATTTTTTTAAAAAAAAAGGAAAAAAGAAAGTACCTGCCACATGCATGCATGACACTTTTTTTTAGATCCCTATACAAGGTTGGTTTTAATAATGTTCCAAACCGACCTAGTCGATATTTTAAGCAGTGGTCGGTGATCAGTTACACTTCCCAATTCTACAAGACCCCTAATATATTCAGTATGATTTTATAAAAATTATCTATATTAATATTAATTTTTGATAGAACTCAGCATATATATATAATCAAGTATGAAAAAAAAATATAATACATAAATTATTAAAAATAATAGAGAAAAGAAATGGTAGAAAGAATAATATTATAATAGTAGAAACAAAGAAAATAACAAGAGTCAACCCAAGAAGAGTTGGGGGAAAATAATAAGTGACATTAATTTTGTTAGTTGTACCAATAGTTTATGGAAACTTCAGGTGTACCAACTTGTCAATTTTACGTAGACAATAATGTCAGATAGTCATGTGTAACGTTCAATTATAGGTTATCTTTTACTAAACTCTATGGGATATAAATATAAATCAAACAATCAAATTAATAAATTTCACATAATAGATAATTATATAAAAAAAACGATCGATAATTAAATTGGAAATTAATTAACTGAAAAATTAATAATGATTATTTTATTGATTTAGTTATAAATTCAAACACATATACATTTTAAATCATCAATAAATAGTTTTACTTCAAAGTTTGAACAAAAAAAAAAAGAAAAGAAAAGTAGATGATTCAATATCTCAATCTGACGATACGTTAATTTATGGAATACAATACAAATTTGTGAAATGTGCGTATGATTAAAATTTATATTGTATAATACAAATTTTCTTATATGAATTAAATTATTAATAAAATATTAGGGCGGAAAGAGTTTCACCGTTGATAGCATGTTGTTACTGGTAGAGCCCTAATTTTGTTCGTAGGAGAATTAGGGGAATTAAAAACACAATTTGGCGACCCACCGTTGCTCGTTTTCTTCTCCGACCGTCGTGTCGGCTGAAGGGCTACTGAAAAATGGCAAACATTAACAACAAAGATGAACCAAGTACAGCTCCACAGTCAGATCGGTGGTACAATTTGAGTCTAGGTTCTTCCTTTAAAGATCACCAACCTTCTTCAAAGTTCTGTACTTTACGATGTAAGTTCTCCAGATACCCTCTCTCTTTTGCTGCTTTTAGATCATAGATTTTGTCTTCTATCTTGATACGAGGAACGGACATTTTTTTTTCTCTGTTTTTTTAATGTGTAGTTTTTGAAATTGGGTATGGAAGGTTATAGTTTTATTTCAATTGGGTTGAATTTATTTTGCGATTATGTTGTTTCTTGTGGAAGACAAGTTAAGAACAAATTTGCAGATGTTAGGTGCAGTGACGTTTATGTGTTTATAAAATCTAAAGATACATATGTATGCTAAGCCAGAAATGGAGAAAATGGTTAGTTAGCTGTGTTTTAGTTGGCCATACTGACGTTAACTGAAAATTTTATGAATGGCGAAAGGATGAGATTTACACAATTTTCCCCAACTCTTTTTTTTGGGTGCTATTTTGATGTTATTGTTGTTTTAGTAGTTAGATTTTATCTTTCTTGTAAAATGACAATTGTTTTTGTTTCTCCAGATGAATTTAAACCTGCTTCAATTGATAAAAACCAACCTGGAAAACTACATAAGACCAAGGACAATAAGATTTCTGTTGAATTTCAAAATAACCAGCCTGGTAAACCTAAGGTAGTCTTTGATGGAAGTAGCGAGGATTACAAGGAAAATGATGCTGTTCTTTTCTTTGATGGTGAGTCATTCCGGCTGGAGCGGTTACATAGGGCAGTTAAGCGGTTGAGGTATAATCGACTCCCCGGAGAATCCGCTGCGGCAGTAGCACCTGCACCCGCACCTGGTCCTTCTCGTTCTCCTGCTCCTTCTCCAATTGGAATGCCTGTAGAGACACGTTCACCACCAGTTGCCAAAGGGGCTAAGTTTCAGTCTCTTAATAAGCCTGCAATTCCTGTGCCTGCTGTACGAGTGAGTTCTTTGCAAACTTACTTTCGCTTTCTTCTAGCTTATTTACGGCAATATGATATTCTGATACTTTCCCGCGCACGACTTTTGTTATGTATACTTATAATCTGAAGAAATAGCGTTCCTATTCTCTGGTGAACGATTTCAAGGAAGTTAGATGACTTGCCAAGCTAATTGGGATTGCCAAGATTATGAAGTACTGATAAAAACACCTACTCAGGTGATTAGGTGTCATGGATCATATCTTTTGACGAGTTTATCGAGAAGAAATGGAATAAGCTTAATTTGCTCTTGTATCTATAGTCCATTAATAGTTTGCTCCAGACAGAACAGTATTAGGGGTGCTTCAATATTTGGGTGATATACAGAAGTCTATACCAATTGGGATACAACTAACCATGGCATTCGACAGTGATTCCATTTTGAAATTCCTTAGTTAGCCTCAGCCCAATCAGTAGATCTCCATTTTAATTTCTAATTATTCAAAATTGACAATGTCAGCGGCTTCCTTTTCCTGTCTCGTCCAATCAGCAGTCATTTCATCACCTGCTTTGCAACTCTCAGTTTTCAATGATATATTCTTCTCTGTATGAAAACCAACAAGGATTCTAGCTCAATAATAGATCAAGTTTGAATCGAAGATTCTTTGTTGCATTGTAGTTCCTGTCTAAACAAGGACTTTCCATAGTTTTAAAATGCTAGACTGATCCGGTTGGTGCGTTGTTCCTATTGTCACATCTAGTACTTTGCAAAGTCATTGTCGCTGCACATGTTGTTATTCTATCTCCACCCATTCTTCTTGTTTCAACTTAGCAAACAGAAAATGTGGGGTCTGGAGTCAATGGGTGCATTGTCTATTGCCCAACAACTGTATCGACATTGACTTAAAAGTGCAGTCTTGGCGCGTTGAAGTGACAGGTTTTTCTTGTTTAAGTCATGCTTGAATTTGTGTAACTATCTTCTTGAGACTATCTTTAGGTGATTGTATTGCCAGAAATGTTAGTATTACTGTATGTCATTGATTTGGTAATCGGCCAGCTGTTGTGAATTTTACAGGCTACAAATGTCTTACTAAAAATAGTTCATGTTTGAATTAAGTCTTTCACTCCTTCAACGTCTTCTGATGAGTCTCATCAACCTCTCATTTTTTCATATTATGTAGCTGGCTTCTATATTTCATCTTTCAGTGTTTATTTTTCCTTTTGCCTTTCATGAAAAGGGGAAGAATGATTAGTTTGACTGTTTCCATATTCTCTGAAGTTTTGACTATTACATCAATATCTCAAACTTCTGTTTAATGTTTGTTCAGGTTGAGGTGGAAAGGATCGAAGTTGGTGACTTTAGAAGTTCAGGTATGTTTTCTCAAAGTGAGCTCTGTATGCTTGTGTTAGGCTGAAAAAAAAGGAAGGGGCTTTTGCCTTATGTTCGGTTAAATCTTCAATGAAGGAGTTTAAGTTGCTATTAGGGAAAGAAGAATGAGATGAAATGTGTTTAAAAGATCACTCAGATCGCCGGAATTATTTTTAATCTTAACACCAACCAAACTGCATATATGGCCTCAACTTGGAATTGAATTGCAGTTGTCAATAGATTTATTAGGATGGAACCTAATGACTCAACAACCTAGCTTGACCAAAAAGATACCTTCGAGACTTGAGCTGTCTGGAGTCTGTTTTCTACCATTTGAATCTCTCAATTTAGGATAGACCAAGTTATATTGTATCATCCCCTGAGACAGTGACATGATATTTTTTATTTGATTTTTTCTTCCTTTTCTAATCAGTAGTTTGATTGAATCATGCTGCACACATCTCGTCTGTTTTACCTAGGAGCTCCTATTAAAAGGAACCCTGAAATTTCTGATTCTCCATATGTGCGATTCATGCCTTTTACTGTAGTGGCTGACTCTTTGTCTTCTAGATTCAAGACCCAAAAATGAGAAGATTGCTGAGTATCCATCTTCACATGCAAATCATTCAACTGCATCACCAGACATGAAGTATGATGACCTGGATGAACAATTAGATATACTGAATGATGATGAGGATGATACTACCGCAGCCAATGGTGGGAATATTACTGTTGAAGAATTCAAAACTGGCATTGATATTAATATCCCACACCAAAATGATACAGATGATGAGATAGCTGATGTGGATGTAAGTGATGATGATGAGGACAAGGGCCGCAATGCTGCAGAAGAACTTAGAGCTCAGGTAAATGCAGAGGTAAAAGAGAATCGTACTTCGAGTTCTAGCAGTAGTACCAGCAGTGGCAGTAGTGGAAGTGGGAGTGGGAGTGGGAGTGGAAGCGGAAGTGATAGTGCAAGCAGCAGCAGTGACAATGAAAGCAGTGACACAGTCAACTCTATCTGAGAACTTAAAAAGTATTTTGGAAGTGAATGTCTCAAAGTTTGAAATAATTCAAAGAGAAGCCACTACATTGCTTTTAGGTTCAGTTGATCGACAATGCAGTCGAGGATCAAGCCAAATCTCTATTGGCATGTCCGCTTATTTTGCTCTTCTTCTTGCAGTATAACTTTCTCCTATTTATCTCATTTTTAGACTTTTTATGTAAGACATAGGAAACTGAAGAAGTTTGTACGACAGGAAAGATGATTACTGTATCTGTTATATTGTAAATGCATCAAATATTTCCAAGCCTGGCACCTTATGGTTTTCATTTACCGGTTGTTGGAGAGGAGAAGAATGTGAAAGTTCTTTTCAAGGAATTTCAATATCGATAGGAGCATTTAAGTTTGACAGCAATACTAACCAATTTTATGTAATGTTATAATTGCTACCAATCATCATTGCTTTGACATGAGTGAGTCTCTACTAATAGACCTAAAAGGATGTGATGTGCAAATATAAATCCCCAACAGAAATACCATTTCAAATGTTCTCTTTGTTGATAAAGGACCAGTTCAAATACTAAGAGGAGACATTGATACAACAGAAGGCTTAACTGAGGTCGACCATAATTTAAAAATTACTGTTAATAATCTACAATGAACCCTCAAGACGACATCTCATATTCAGTAGGGACTACATCTGTTCAAGGCCACATGTATCCCAATACATTATAAAGGACTAAGAGCTTCATCTTTCTGTTCATTGCTCTGCTCATCATTTTGGAATAACTTTTCTTCAGAAGGCCAATTGTTCTTTCTCTTCCTGGTGCCTTCGGCCTTCCACTTATACCAAACTCGTGTTTTTGGTGGAGGTGCGTCGTCGGTAATGGGTGCTACCAATCCTGGTTTGCCGTCATCTATAACAGCATCAACCAACCCGTATTCCTTAGACTCCCAAGCATTCATAAAATTATCACGATCAGTATCCACTTCAATCTAGAAAAAGAAAATGAAAGGATATATCAGGGTTAACTCGGCTAACTTGTACAAACAAAATTCATTTACAGTAAGAAACCGTATCTAAAATAATCACCTTTTCTAAAGGCTGGCCTGTAACTCTTGATAGTATTTTATTAAGCTTCATCTTGTGGTATCCCATTTCTCTGATCCGTATACTCATCTCTGTTGCCTAGAATGACAAGTCATATAAACAGTATTGTGAAAAATATTAGAAAGACACAGCTATGTGTTAACAACGAAGATGAAATTAAACAAGGAGTATCTTGATTAATGAGGGGGGAACAGAACAAAGAAACAATTAAACTAGGAAAAATTCATGCTAGAACAATGGAAATCGATGTACTTGAAACACGTACAGCAAAGAGACATTAGCTTATTAGTAACATTTGTTGATGTGATACGTGGTGGCATAAACCACTCGGATAGCTTATTGTTGCACCAAAATGTTAGCACACGACTGGTAAGAACTAAGCCACATAGTAGAAGATCATGTCACTAAGTACAGTATTGAAGTGAAACGTTGTCTATTGGCTTGACTCACTTGAATTTCAGACCTGTTACAATCAACTCCAGGTTGGATCAAACTCATAACTCGATATTACTGACCAGTTGCATGTCCGAAAGGAATCAAGATCGAACAACACAAACCCAACATGAAACCAAAGCATGCACAATACTTTGGCTTGGGTCCAAGTCTAACAACACCAAATTTTCACGTGCTCTCACAAACAAAGAAATCAAGCCTTCACATTAGATGTGGCATGATGAAAATACTTCACACGAACCGAACACAATTCACAGAAGTTCGTTAGACATACTTGACAATACTAGAACTTTTATATCTAGTAGTTGAATGAATTTCAGTAATTAGGTTTGGGGAATTGTATAAATTATGAAGTGTAAAATCAGAGTCTCCTAAACTTAACACTGCCCATATCTTTTAGTGAGTAACAAGTGTGCATGAACAAGAACTACAATCTTTAATGTAGTGATTTTCCTAGCTCAATTGACAGGCTTACTATGACTTCATTCTCTCAAGTCTCCTATAAAGATGAGACTTGCCAAAGGAGTCCCTCAATACCACTCAGACAAGCTTCTGGCATCTAATTGGCCCAAAGTACTCATTGTGGATAAGACAGATATTTACTCACAGATACTATTAAATTGCAAATGAATCCATAAATCACATAACTACTCTCTGTGGATCTCAATCTAATTAATTCAATAAAATATCATTAGCTTCGCTAGCCAAAATATTATTACAGAACTCACACGAGGTTTATGCTTTGTCTTCCTTATTGAAAATATAGTCAGTGGACCTAGTAAGTCCTGAAAAGCTGCTAAAGAATCTGACAGAACCAATTCAAAGTTGAGTAAAAGTTCAAGCCATCAGGTATAAATGTGACTAAACTTCTGTGATACTCATATAGTAGAGGACTAGCTTGAATGTCTAAATTTAAACATGACCAATGAAAGCTCAAACACTATGCCTGAAAACTGACTATATTATGCATGTTGTATGTGCATACGCCCATTACTAGCATAAATGTAAAGCAAAAGCTTTAACCCCATTTCGAGAGGACAGCCCCCAACATTTTGACTGCGGGAGATAGAGAGGATGGGAAGCGAGAGAGGGGATCTAACATATTTTTGCATCTAGGGGAATGAGTTAGTTAGACCAATAAACTATTAATTATATGTCAAACACTTTTAGGATTAATCCTGCAATCAGTCAAGTTGGTATTATTACATGTTGTTCAGACTCTACAGCAATCCATTCCAGCAAATGAAATGCTGCAGGGAGAGGCCACTAGCAATTGAATGAGCATATCAACAGTAAGACATAGCAATCTCAAACATAACTCATTGACATCAGTGATGTGACTTCTGATATGCTCCAGAAAGATAAATTGAATAGAATGAGATAATACTGACAAGTAGGTCAACTAGTGAGCAGTGAGTCTTAAAAATAAGGATGTTTCAAGTTTTTATGAATTGCAAGATAGGAGGGGAGAACAGAATGATCTTTTGGTCTCTATAGTATGAGACACAACTTTAAAAAAGATCAGAAGAATACACCCGAAGGGTAGCGGCTGCGGTTTCCCTTGTCATAAAAATAAAAAATAAAAACTCAGAAGAACATTTGTCTCCTGAGATGACCAATTTCTAATGTTGAAAATTGTTCATAAATCAGATAATAAAAGTTCTTGCAGAATCAGGAACTCAGGATGCAGAGATGACTCAGTGTAGAAGAGAACAGTGTTCTCTACTTCTCCATTAGAACCCTTCAATCAAGAAAGTCTCGGCCTTTGGGTGTTTGGATATTTGTGTAGCATAAGAAAATTCAAAAAGCTTCAGAAAAGAAGCTCAATTAGAGCAAACAAATAAAGTGAATCAAAGTTGAACCATCATCAGAAGCCCTTGCGTAACTTAGGTTTCTCTCAAAGCAGTGGCAAACAAAAGCAAAACACTACAGTAAGATATCATGAAATTGTTGAGTAAAGCAAAGTGTAAGCACATACTTTACCACCAGAAGTTCCAAGTGGTTGATGGATCATCACTTTTGCGTTTGGCATGCAGTACCTCTTTCCCTTGCTGCCAGAAGCCAAGAGAAATGCACCCATGGATGCAGCCAATCCCATGCAGATAGTAGAAACATCAGCCTTACACATTTTCATGGCATCATATATTCCCATTCCTATAAAAAAAAATACATCACTTGTGTTTATTAGCATAGTGGGAAAGAAGTGATGGAGAGTAGAATGGTATTATAAGGTGTTATTCTCTCTCTAATCTCCATCTAAAATCATTCAGAAGCCAAAAGAGTTTTTAACAAGAAATTACTTGGCACATTGTTCATATTTAATAAACAAAAAAAAAAGGAGAAAATTCACTGTTCAAGCTAACAACAAATTAAATCAGTTTTATGTCACCCTTACAAACACCAATAATTTAAGTAAGCAAAGAAAAGGATAGCATCAGATGCAACCAAAGCAAATGAACCATTTAGACATACCAGCAGTTACTGAACCACCAGGTGAATTAATGATCAATCTGATGTCCTTTTTATCATCTTCTGCATCAAGAATTAATAGCTGGCTTATAATAAAATCCGCAGTAATATCATCTACCTGCTCAATACCAAATAATTCCCCAAGTATTAGAAACAATTCCACAAGTTCTATGATTAAAATGTAAGATTAGTTTCTCTTTGCCACGTTCTAAACACAAAGTAATCAACCACATATATCATCCACTGACCATTCAATAACAAATCAAGTAAAAAGAATGTTCATGCAGAACGAAAAACCATCTGTTTGGCCAATAGACTAATGTGAATTAGTAATAAACACGAAAAAAACCATCTAAGAAAAAAAAAATCCTTCTGTGAGCCTGTGACACATTCTCCAAGCAATACTAATTAAATCAAGCAAGCTGCAGCAAAATTAACAAAGAAAAAAAACTAATTCACACCTGACCAATTAAATAAACCAAGTACAAATTTAAAATCTTGATTACACATAATGCCAGAATGAATTAGAAAACCCCAAAAGAACAAAAAAAAAAAAACAAATCTTTACCAGAACAGTGACAACTTGACACTAATTAAGCTAAGCAGGATAGAATACGGAACCAATAAAAAAGATAATCAGCATATGGTGAATTAAGAAACCCCAAATCTTAATTAACCTGAGAACCCAAGAAGATAATCCTTTGACGAAGAAGCATATTGGTGGTATCAAGTTCTTCAAATCTGGGCATCCAAGCAGGGGCTTTTGAGTAATTGGAAACATCCCAGTTCCTCGATAAAGTCGGCTTGTGGGTCGATGCTTTTACTGATAATCCTCTTCTTGGTGTGATGGTATTTGTCTGAAATTGTTTAACAAAAGTAGAATTGTAATGAAGGCATGTTGAAGGTCTTGCTGGTGCCAAAGCTGTGCTAAATGTTAGACAACTTCCCTCCATTCGTCTCCCACTCTTTCTGCTATTAGGGGTTTTTGGCTAAGAAGCTACGACACTCCAAAGATTTAATTTTTTCCACTTCCTTTAACAGATATTACTGTCATATATTTCGGATGGAAAAAAAAAAAAACTCTACTGTCCATAGTTCTTTGCTTTTTACACGCAATATAACATAATATTAAGCATACTAACCTATCCAATTCGTTCAAAATTTTAAGAGTTAGACTCGAGATAATTTAAATTAAATTGAATTCAATTTCAACTCGTTTAAACTTAACCCATTTGAAGAGAATTCTCAATTAAGTCCAATTCAATCCTCAATTTCAACCCGTTTTAAAACTTTTTATTAAGATATGAATTATTATCTATTTAACATATTTTAAGATTTATCTATCAATTTGTTACTTTTTTTAACAACAAATTCTTGAGCGGAAATTCAAATTGTGATTATAAAAGTTAAGTATCAATATGTTAAATTATTAAAATTAATCGGGTCAAGAACCAACCCGTTTTTAACCCATTTGAGCCCAAAGTAAACTTGGGCGGATCAAGACCCAACTCGATTTCTATTCAACCCATTTTAATATTTTCAATTTCAACCCAACCTGCCCATTTGACACCCCTACATAATACAACGGAAAACTTTCATATATAGCCACTTAAAAATAATTAATTACTCTCCATAGCTATAGTTTGATAATTACAATTTGTAGCTACATGTTATATGGAGGAGAGAAGCGAGCGAGACTAGGAGAGAGAGGAGAGAGGAGAGAGAGAGAGGGGGAAAAGAGTGGGAGAAAGGTGAATTGTATATTATACAAATGTAATTGTATATATGGCAAGAGAGATTGGGAGAGGGAGGAGAGAGGCGAGCGAGACCGGGAGAGAGAGGAGAGAGGTGAGCGAGATCGAGATCGAGAGAGGCGAGCGAGAGAGGGCATAAGTGGGAGAGAAGGTGAATTGTATATGTATATAATTGTATATAACTCTATATTATACAACATTTGTATAAATGACAAGCGAGGTTGGGAGAGGAAGGAGAGAGGCGAGCGAGATTGAGAGAGGGAGGAGAGAGGCGATCAAGAGAGGGCAGAGAGTGGGAGAGAGGTGAATTATATATGTATATAGGCTAAAAAGTTGTATATTATATATATTTATATTTATATCATAGCCAATTATACATATACAAACATGACTAATTAAACGAATTTGAAGTCAGCCCACGTAATTAATGTATAATGTTAGTCGTTAGTGGTAATTATAGCAAACTATAGCTATGATGAGTAATTAAATAGTATAAGTTTGCTTATCCGCGTAATTTTCCCTAAGACGAATATATAAATATTTGTAGTATATTTTAAATATTTAAATATTTATTTATTTATTATTTTCGTATCTAATTAAAAATTATTTCAAAGTTTTAAATAAATATATATATTCAATGATTAAGTTTTTTTTTTTTTTTTTTTGCATTTTATACTTTTACTTACATATGTAATATATTTCAAAACAAAAATGTGTGATTTCTTTTACGTTCATTTTTTTAATGTATATACATAATTTATTTAATTTATTTTGTGAATTGTGACAATAAAATAAAATAAATAAAAAGATCAAAAAGATATTCCTATATATACATTTACAATTAGGGCATCAATGTGTGCTTTATCATTATTATATTACATATTGAAGCGAATTTTAGCTTGTGCTATGTGATTATATTTATCACCATTTTTCTTATCAATTAAAATATAAATAAATTTATTATATTAAAATCAATAATTGTATAAAATCTTACTTACTAAAAAACAAAAAGAAATTCAATATTTTCACATATTCAAGAATTTTACATTCCTATGTTTCATCTTCTTGAATTAATAAATACCTCATATTCTTTGGCAACAAATATTTGAAAAAAAAAAGAGTAGACTACTATTCCTCAAAACAAAAATTATGTTATCTTCTTCAGTTATGATTCGACGTTTTTGCAGTTTCAATGTCACCGCTTGTTCTTCTGCCATCACTTCCACTACCAAGAAGAAGCGTCTTGTCTTTCTTGGTTCTCCTCAGGTTTGTTCATCTGGCACATTGCTTTCCATCCCCCTTCTTGATTTAAACAAAAACATGAACTTTTTATCAAAATCTTGTTGTTAATTGCATATTTATAGGTATCTGCTTCAGTACTTGATGCTTTATTCAATGCTTCTGCTGCCCCAGATTCACTTTTTGAGGTATGGTTACAGAAATTGCTTGTTCCACCAGTGCATAACATAAATTACTGAGCATTGGAATGTAATGGGTGCAAAATGTAGTGGAATACATATGGAGAATTTATTAAGTTGAGCTCAACTAGTTTAGGATTGATTCATAGTGGTGCTTGTGTTATAATTCCAACTGAGGTGTATTCTTTTTTCATCTGGGCATAGACCTAATGTTGTTAGATGTTTGTATACAAATGTTTGTGATGCCTGTGAACAAGAATTTCTGGAAAGACTTGATTTTTAACTTTATTGTGTACTTAGAGTTGAAAGCTGGATTTAATTAGTCCACCGAATTGTTTTGTACACAGTTTATTCTATGTGAACATAGGCAATTTTCATTTATACCTCTCTTTTCTTTCTCTTTTTCCTTTAAGTAATTTATCTTTGTACTAATGTGACATATAAACTTGTTCTTTTAGGTTTACTGACCAGTCTGCTTCTTTTTGGCTTATTATTAAAGTTTTCACAAACTTATTATTTCCTCGGGAAGTATTACACAAATTCATTTTTGGGCTGCGTCTACCTTTTGCATTTCTCAATCACATTAGACTTATATTATGCTGACCACAATGTTGCTTTTTAGGGCTGCATCTACTTATGATCAGCATAATATAAGTATCTTTTCAGTTTTGGATTGTACTTGAACATTGTGGATGGGGTGCGAAACTGAGCTACTTTAACGTTGGTTAGATCACAGCCATTGTTACACAACCACCATCTGGAAGGGATAGAGGAAGAAAAGTAATGCCTTCACCAGTTGCACAGCATGCACTTGACAGAGGCTTCCCTTCTGATTTGATTTTCACACCTGTAAAGGCTGGCGAGGTAACTACAGTTATTTACTATTTATGTATTTGGCATTTGTTTTCGATATGTCACTGCTCCTCAGATGTCTTCCTGATGACAAATTGCCATGGTGCCTTTTAACTGAAATCATTTTGTATGTAGAAACTTAAGTTTTGGTTATAATTCTTTAGGACGTGAAATCAGATGCATTGTCTAGGGTTGCGAGGAAGGTAAAAAGTTAGAAGGCTATGTTTCTTTTAATGACCAGTGATTTTTCCTAACAAGTTAGAAGACCATCTTTTAACAAGTTTTGGTTATAATTCTTTAGGACATGAAATCAGATACATTCTCTAGGGTAGTGAGAACAGTAAAAAATTAAAAGTCTATGTTTCTTTTAATGACCAGTGATTTTTCCTAACAATTAAAAAATGATGCTTCAGTTATGAAATTGTGAAAAACCAAGTTGCTTCCTTCATGCATTTTTATGCTTTTGTGCCCGCTGAAAGTTGTCTGATCAATCTTCAGAAATTGTAAAATTATAGTGAATGGTTTCCGTTGGACATCTTTTTTTAACTGTGTTATTGTAGTGCAGGAAGCATTTCTTTTCAACTTTAAATCCTTGGAGCCAGAGCTTTGTGTTACTGCTGCATATGGGAATATTTTACCCACAAAGTTTCTGAATATTCCATCAAAAGGTTAGGCAATAGACTGCTAATTATTTTGCAATTCTATTTTGTAGGTTCCTAGTTCTTTGTTAATGTGGCATTTTTCATATTTTCAAGAGGTGGAGTTCGGGAGTTGTCAGAGTTAGAACCATTTTCACTTGATTAAGAACTCTTAATTTCTTAGTTTAGCTCATGGTAGACTTTAGGCTAGATTATTCTCGTATTTGGCATTCCCTTTGGTTTAGGAAGAACTTTCCTCAAGAATCCTCTACAAAAGTAAGTCATCGAAATTTGCTTATGAAAAACCTGGAATTCTAATAGTTAAATTTGGTGCATTTCTTTGGTGATTCATAATGGAGAATCTCTGACAGATGCTGGATGTCAGTAAATTTTTACATTTGTAGCGGGGAAAGTTGATGATAGGGGTAGCTTCAGTAAATTGTACACTAAGAAAGAAAGGATGTCACTGTAATTTAATTACTAAAGCTTAGCCGTCTAGAGGGATTCTGAACAGCTGATGCATAAAATGATTAACTGCATATTTTGGAGCTAAAATAAAGACGATGGCAGCCTAATTATAGGGTTTTCACCCTTAATATGCAACTGCTTTCAAAGATTTTTTTTCCTGCTTAAGCTCAATTATCTGAATGAGCTTTAGTCTTTTTGATCTTATCAAGCAGGAACGGTTAATATACACCCAAGTTTACTGCCTCTATACCGTGGTGCAGCACCTGTACAAAGAGCATTGGAGGTTTCTTTTTTTTTTTTTACATTCTCCTGAAAGCTCATAGAAATTATATGAGTTACTTGTTCCATGGATATATGATTTTTGGAATTTTGTATATAATTTCAGGATGGTGTTAAAGAAACAGGGGTGTCATTAGCTTACACAGTTCGTAAATTGGATGCCGGACCAGTTATTGCTTGTGAAAGTGTAACAATTGATGATCAAATAAAGGTATTTATGGTTTTCTTTCCAGAAATCTTGTTTTTGATTGGTTTTGTCATCATGGATAGATGCTTGATTAAGTTCTTCAAGTCCGTTGTGCTGGATGCAGCAAAAACTGATTTCCAGTGCTTGCTATTACTGGAAAAAGAGTCTCGTGATTATTCCATTTTTCAATTTTCATCAAACGGCTAAGGTTGGTGTATAATGGCACAGATACATAAAAATGTGTCAGTATACTCAGTAGTTTTAACTTATCCACATTGTTGCTGCTCGACTTATTTGTACTCTGGGAGCTACATGTGTGTGGACTCCCCCCTTCTGGGCAGCACCTTTATCTCTTGATGAAATTTCTGACTGATATTATAATATCTGTTTGCAGGCTCCAGATTTACTCGACTTACTATTTGATCTAGGTTTGTTACTTTTATTTTCTACTCCCTGCTCTTTACTAACTACAAATCAGTGTTATAATGCTTGTCATCCTGGATGATGTGTACTCTTAGTTTAAAAGGCAACCTTTTTTCCTGTCTGTGTTATTGAATGCATCATTTGGCCTTAGAATTGAAGAACAGAATGTACTTAGGTTTTATTTTGGTCACTGCAAGTTATTTGTGTAATAGTTAGAGAATCTTTGGCAGGGTTTTAAGAGGTAGTATTCCAGTGTGATATTGTTTCGAAATTCTTCTGACCAAATTACAATAGGTGTTGTTTTCTGTGATATGTGCAGATATTGGGATGTCAAATATTTTTCAAGATTCAAATTCCATTTTTTCAATAGCTCATGGCTTTTTGTTCCATTCAGGTTCCAAACTTCTAATTCGTGAACTTCCGTCCATATTTGATGGGTCTGCAAGTGGAATAGCAGAAGAGCAAGATGACTCTAAAGCTACCCTGGCTCCCAAGGTAAAAATCACCCCCCTGCAGTGTTTCCACCGTTTGGTGCATTTCTTCCCAGTTTCAAGTGTAATTATTAAATCAAATGGGGAGGTGGGTGCATAATACATCGTGGCATTCAGCACAAGTTTTCCTGCATCAGCAACATTATAAGGTCCTGAGAAGGTTGAGATATCAGCCATCTTTCCAGGATAATATGCCCCAGTATTATATACTGAGTTTAAGGGAAGGCTTAAGCAGATTTGCATAACAAACATTTCAAGTTTTGTGGTTGGATATTTTATAGCCAGGACAGATATGCCTGTTATCTACCTAGAAACCTCTTATAATTATTAGTACATTAAAGTTATTACTTAAAGGTGTTGACTTCCATTTGCCTGTTATAGGTGATTTTGAGAGAAAGAAACTCAAGATGTTTTGAAGAGAAATACATATCAGTCCAGTGGATTAGCTGGAGGAGTGAGCTAGTCCTAGGTTCATTTTCACTGGAGGAGTGAGCTCAAAATTGAAAAGTTTTGCATATCCTGTTTGTGAAACATAAGAAACTTAGGTTCACTTCCCCTTCACATTTCTGGCGTATTTGATTGCTTTTCAGCATATTTTCACATGACAAATCCTCGCTTCTTCTTTAATTTTATTAGAGAATAGTTGAATGAAGGTTAAGCATATATTATCACAGGCAGACAGTGGATCTTATTTCACAAAACATGTTTCCACCATTGCTTGCACGTTTAGTGCTCTTGACAGTAAGCCCATCCCAGTTTGAAACTTTGTGCCATGCTTCACTAGTAATGCATAGGTAGGGTTACATGAGAACTAAATCCATCTAAAAATGAAATATGTATCACGGTTGAAGTGCACCAATAATGGGTCTCAAACTGTTGCACACTATTCTTCTTTTTGTACAATTTTTAAACAATTATTTTTTCGAAAACCATTCGGTGCATTTATGCAGATTTTATCTTTCTTCTTGGCTAATCAAATTTCTGATAGACCGTACTCTCAAATTCTGGCAATAAGACTCTGATATTCGCTTCTTGCAGATAACTCCTGAGGAGTCATGGCTATCGTTTGATGACGATGCCCAAGTGCTTCATAACAAGGTATTCTTCTCACTTGTCCTTTAATCTGGGCTGAGTGATCATGACACAGTAGCTTTTAGGTTCGGGCATTTGCAGGATGGCCAGGAACCCGAGCTAGACTTAAGGTTATTGACCCTAGCAATGGCGAGAGCAGTATTATAGAGCTTAAAATTATCACTACTCGGATATATGGTGGTATCAGAAGGCAAGATATAGAGGCCAATGATGTGCTTTTCACCAAAGGTTCACTGGTAATTCCTTGTGGTGGGGGCATGGCACTGGAGGTGAGAAGATTTTGTACCTTAAAATTCAAGAATATTTTGATTCAAGGTGCAAGGTCTATCAGCATGTATAGGCTTAGATTCTATGGGTTGCTCTAGTTTCATATCGTCCTAAATTTGTAAAATTACACGAGATCCACCATTGATGCTGGCTTTCTATTCATGTACAATGACCTTTAATTTTCCACGCTGACTCACAATTGTACATGCACTGTATCTAGAACCTCTATGCACTTTAAATTTGCTGTTTCTTGGCTATTAAATGGAGGGTTGGGTATGATTTTGTTCATCTAAATTACAGCTCTACTATGAATGTATTGGTTGTGTGCATACACATTTATTTGAGTCCTTTCAAGTTTTCCTCATGTATTTGTCTTGAATCTTTTGTGGAGATAGATAGATGAGGAGGAGGAGAGGAGGGGGGGGGGGGGGGGTAATTAGTTGTCTGCAGAGCATGGACACTTCTTTTCTGTAGATAGATCTGCTAATATGGGCAGTTCTAATATTAGAGGTTGATTTCTATTGTTGTCTGCATCTTCTTTTTCTTGGTATGTTACACTGATTTTGTAATACTTAGAATGCTAGTTTTTTTGGTATTTCAGGTTTTGGAAATTCAACTTCCTGGCAAGAGAGCTGTTAATGCAGCTGCATTTTGGAATGGCTTAAGAGGCCAAATGCTGAAAAAGTTGTGATCACTAAACCAGTCGACCATGCCAAATGTAAGGCTTAATATTCTTGAAGTCCTTAATGCTTTCTTGTATCTTAATGGATTTTGGAACGGCTGCCACATGTGCATTTCTCTTGATACCCAGTTCTTTTTTTCTTTTAATGGTTCCATTGAATGCCCGAAATGACAATAATCTTGTTATGCATCCCTAGTAAATAACTCGATTATCTCTGTTCTTTTTGAAAATGTTCCTTTTCCTTTTCTTGTTCCTAAGTTTTTGGTGATAGGTTAGTGGCACTTGGTTCAAGGAAAAATTGTTGGGCGTGCGAAAAAAGTGCCACATCGGAAATTAATAAGGAAAAAAAGTTACATATGAAGTGTAGGGACATTGTAAAGACCTTTGGGAAAAACCATGCAGGTTTTGGCCCATATTAATAGTATCTATGGGCTGGCATAGCCCAACACTCCTCCCCACCCCTTTTTCTTTTCCCTTATCATTGACTTCTGCTAAGACCTATAATTAAGAAAAACGAGTCATCTACCTTTCTGCGATAACTAGGAAAAACTTGTTTAGAGTAATGTTTTATAGACTAGCATGTGGTAAAGGGAAACTTATTAGAAAATGGAATTGTTTGTCTTATTTATGTGATCGTGTGCTAGTTTAATTCAGTTGAAGTATGTCGGCAAATGCATAAAAACACAGAATGTAAGGATGAATTGATTTGGAATGGTGAAAAATACTGCTTTTGAGATACCAAAAGCCACAACCTGGTGGTATATGGAATATATGCTCCTTTGTTTTTTTTACATGGTGTAAACCAAAGGACTTGGCAGTCAAAAGCATTATCCATAGAGCATAATAGAAAAGTTGATGCTTTTGTTTTGATTGCAGCTGCCACTCGACAAGTTGTACCAAATGTCATTGTTCTCGAGAGTTCATTACATTATCTGATCATATGATGCAAAGCTAAATGACTGGATAGTTCTGATTCCTTCGGGATCTTTTCTGTTTTCGCGATAGTACTGACCTCTCTAGGAAGTGCTAAAAGAAGGCATTTGTTATACAAGATATTCCAGCTTCAAGAAAATAACTGAATTTGCTTATATGAATTTGAACTGATATGTAACGCTCAATTTAGTGAAAGAAAAAAACAAATTTCCTTTGTCTTTTGTATGGCTAAAATCCCCTTCTCTATTTGTTGACTTGATAATATTCATGTTTCAGCTTTTTAGCTTGCTACTCAGGGAGCTTAAATATACAGAGGAGATGATGAATGCATATGAAGTTTATGATGAGATTTAGGTGAAATTTGTGAAACAGTGAAGCTATTTTCTTCCAGTGGTTGGCCTACGAATCTGGTTTTGAGTCTACTTGCTTTAATATAAGATGGGAAAAAGGACAGATATACCCCTGAACTATCGTAAATGGTATGCAAATACCCTTCGTCATACTTTTGGGTCATGGTGTCCTTGCCGTCATACTTTTGGGACATTGGTGCCCCTGCCCCTTCATTAGAGTGAAGGGCATGCATGTTCTAATTTATGGACTACAGGGACACCAATGTCCCAAAAGAATGACGGAGGGTATCTGCATACCATTTACGATAGTTCGGGGGTATATTTGTCCTTTTTCATATAAGATTTTACCTTGTTTTCATTTTATCAAATTTATTGCACAACAAATAATTTTTTCCTATGTCTGTTGATTTACAAGTAGAGATTATCAGGTAAAAAAGTAATTGTAGAAATGGCTGCCACTAGTCATTTTTCGGCTTATCTTTGAAAAATAACTATTGTCATGGAGTTTCAAATCGCCACAATAAAGTTGCTGGATTTCTCTAGGCAGACTCCTTATTCTTGCAGATAAATTGGAACTTGAAAGATGATTCGAATACATGTATTCTCTTCAAATCATCAAAAATACGATTCTGTCTTTGTTTCTCACTTTGAAGTCACTAATAAGGTTCCCATGGCCTACATTTGACCCCAAAACTTAAAAAAGGAATACATAAATATCCAATTATTGGACCACTTTGGAACTCATCATATCTTATATTGAAAAGTATCATTAAACCGACAGTTAAATAGTCCTTTTAGTATAATTTTTTTGATAATTGCAAGTTATACTTTTATATATTACCTAAATTTTATTTTAACAATACTAAAAGTTGATGCACCATAATGATTTACGTTATGCCTTGAGATCTGGGATTCTTCTTTTTGATAAAATAATTTCTATTCCAATTATAACAAGTTTCATCTCTTTACTTGTGGGGATAAAAGATATATTCTATTAACCTACTTTTTTTTTTTTTACAACCTTTTCCAACTCAAAGGTTTTAGGTTGCCCTACATAGAAGAAAGGTCTTAAAGAATCATGGAGCAAAATTCAAGAAAATATTTCAAACTCTCCATCCCAAAAATTGAATTTATGTAGTAACTTTGTCTCAATTTGTTGATGCTTTTAATGTATACTAAAGTTTTTCACTGTTTTTCTAATAAGATTAAACATATTCAGGTAGATACGTGCCCGATTAAATAGTATCGTATATACAAAATACAACAGCAATATAATTTCAGAAGTATAATTTGGAGGAATGGTTTTTTGATTTATTGATTGAAAAGATATACTAAACTGAAATAGTCCAAAATGAAATTAAATAAAATCTTTTATGCACGAATTTAGGATCAAGGAACATTGTAAGGCAATAATTAGGGGCATTAATTGATAAAATAAATAAAAAGGCAAAGCCACACCCACTGAACGAAAATGAAAGGAAGATATAAAAGTACTTTACAACAATTTTCCAATTACTAACACAAAACAATAAACTAATGAAGAGTTATATAAAGGGTCATTATTTCTGGGCACACTTGTTATCTTTTATGGACAATTTCTTTAGTAAAAAGAAAATTAAACAATATAATGTACCACCATTAACTTTTTTTTTTTTTTAATAGCCGACTTCAACTTGTTTTAAACTGAACCTTAATTATTGTATAATAAATAAGGTAATTTTGAATTTAATAGGATAATATGAAAAATATTGTTAAATTACACAAATAATACAACGAAATTTTATACTGTTTATTTATACTCTTTTTTATAAACAGGATTAATTCTTGCTTTAGTTGTCATTGTCCCATATCCACCTAACCAACTTGTTTTTTTTAAAAAAATACCCTATTTCCTTTTCAGTCTGTTTCAAAAAAGAATGATTTTTTTTCTTTTTTGACAACATTTTAATTTTAACTTTCCACCTGACATGTTTATGACCACAAGATTAAAGGGTATTTTGATACATTTGACATAACTTTAATTTAGAAACACAAGATTAAAATATCTTCTTTCTTTTCTTAAAATCCGTTCTAAGTCAATCTTTTTTAAACGGATGGAATATAATATTCCCCCATCCCCATAAAACCCACAATACAAGTCTCTCTATTTATATATTTGTACCTTACTTGCTTTCTTCCAAAGACAAGTGAAAATTCGATCGATTAGAATTTATAATATGGGTGTTCTTGATTATTTATCCATTTTTTGCACCGTTACTAGTACAAGACGTACCAAAAGGAGACCATTGCAGGTACATAATTTAATTAATTCTACTTTATATTCATCTTGTAACCTTTTTTTGTGTGTGTTATTGATGAAATTGTTGTTTTTTTTTAAAAAAAAATTTTGTTAGACAGTGGAGATAAAAGTGAAGATGGACTGTGATGGATGTGAAAGAAGAGTCAAGAACGCAGTTAGACGCATGAAAGGTTCTTACATAAAAAAAAAATCGTTATAGTATATATAAATTACTCTTATTTAATTTATTCTAGCTTGATCATGGTACGTTATACGTAATTATTGTGATTTGATTTCAGGTGTGAAAACAGTGGAAGTGATAAGAAAACAACACAGGGTGATAGTGAGTGGTTATGTTGATCCACAAAGAGTGTTGAATAGAATAAAAAGTACTGGAAAAAGAGCAGAAATGTGGCCATATGTACCATATAATTTGGTGTCTTATCCATATGTAGCTCAAGCATATGACAAAAAGGCACCTTCTGGTTTTGTTAAAAATGTGCCACAAGCACTAATTACACCTAATGCTACTGAAGAAAGGATTACTCATCTTTTTAGTGATGATAATCCCAATGCTTGTTCTATTATGTGATCCAAATTCAAAATTTTCTTTTTCTCCAAGATCATGTTTTTTTTCTTTTCTTGGAGTTTTAGTAAAAGAATATTAGTGTTATATATATTGTTGTAATTAAGATCTGGCTAAGGTAGAATTAATAGCTTTAAATATGGAATATTATGTTTTTTTGTTTTTTTTTGTGCTTTGCTTGAATTTGAAGAAGCAAAATATCTATTATTGTATACCATATTTTTGTTTCTAAATTTTGCTAAATAATAACAATAGCAACTTTATATATTAGATGAACATTTTCTATTTTACACTGTTATTAAGAAATTATTAATAGATTGATCAACTTTGCTATTTTGCCATTTGTTCATATTAGTTAGCTCTTGAATAAAGAAATTTTGAATCTTCAAAATTATTCAAAATTTGTTTAAACTTCCAAAGTCAATATAAAATGTAGGGGTAAAATGAGAAAAAAAAATTAATTCTATTCAGATTTAGTAAGTGATCAAATAATATGAGGCAAATACTTTTAATAAGATGTCCATCTAATATGACACGGAGGTAGTAATACTTTTAAATTTATAAGGTTTTAAAGCGGCATTTTATTTAATGTTGGAGGTATTTGCGTGATTTCTTCGTAGTATATGTCCCTAAAATTAAGGAACTTCCAATTTAGTCTCTTGGAATTTAGCAGTCACGCTCATGAGCATAAGGGTCTTGTACAAGTAATTTTACGCAATAAAGTTATCATATTTTTCCTTCTTTTAAGTAGTACGAGTATTTTTAGAATTTTTATCGAGTGAAATTATAGCCATAATATAAACAAGTAGAAGGAAAGATATAAATATTACAATAAAGAGAGGTCGTGATTTTTTTATTCATAAAGAGTAGAGTGTTTCCACGTAATATTGTTATCAAATATGCCGAATGCATATTAGCTAGAATCCAATTCTTTCTATGGAATTTATGTTCCTTTTTAAGTTCATAAAGATTACAATAAGGACCAGAAGAAGAAGTAGGCTTTGATTACCAACAGCCCTTTTTTCAAATTCGACACTGCCTTTTTCACTCTGCTTATAATAATTATATTATCACTAAATCATTACTTTATTTTTATTTGACAATAATCATTACTTAAATTCATTTATTGCTTACTATCCTTTTTATAGAATAAAAGCGTTGCCTTGATAATATTTCTTCTCTAAGGAAGAATGTCCCGAGTTCAAGCTCTACGTATGAAAGAATCTTTTGGTAGACAGCATTTTTCCCAAATGATCCTAAGCGGTATGAATTCAGAATAGTTGGGCTGACTTGAGCGTACTAAACACGGATTGAGAAATGAGAAAGGAAAAAAAAAAAAAACTTATCAAGATGGTAAACTCCTTTTGATTTATCCTGAATTTGTGGCTTTTACCATGACAAAAGTGATTAGTACAATCACACTCATTAAGAATTTTAATGTGGATGTATATAAAAAGTAAATTAGAGCTGATGATTAAGATATGATTTATCATATCCTAATAAATCCTGGTTAGTAGATTGTACCTGTTGCCACTATGTTGGAATATAATAAACAAGTACCAATATAATTATCTCTTATTAAATTTTCCTCTTTCAATCTGTTGTAGGACAGTTTAAAGACCTTAATTAAAACGTCTT
Source organism: Solanum sitiens (assembly GCA_016801875.1). Classification (NCBI taxonomy): domain Eukaryota; kingdom Viridiplantae; phylum Streptophyta; class Magnoliopsida; order Solanales; family Solanaceae; genus Solanum; species Solanum sitiens. The sequence goes on from JABWTJ010000001.1 coordinate 14,883,239, forward strand.
TTCACCAATTTTTCTCTTTTTAAAAAGTTGAGCAGTGACAAGAAATTAAAGATGGGGTATTAATTATTATCTTAAAACGAAAAGAAAGAAAATAAAATTTTAAAATTAGGTACTCCATCATTACATGGTCTAAGTTTTCAAAAAAGCCAAGTCTATAACACCGACCAATTTTTATTTTATTAAAAGAAAGATGAAATTTTTTCCCACTAATTATTTATTTATGAATTTTAATCCGGACAAGAAAGAAAATGACAATGTTGCTTTAGAAATTGAGTGGATAAAACAAAAATTGTAAACATTTTAATGTTAATTCCGCCGTTTATATCAGTTAATGACAATTACCTTAACCATGATTTGTGTGTCTTGGAGGAAAAATTGCCCCACATTAGCCGCATAAATATTTAAAAATAAGGCATTATTGAAACATAAACATAGAAAAAGAGACCTTTTTAAATCACTGATCCACAAGACTTGATCATTCTTTCTTTCTTTTTCAATTAAAATACAAGAAAGAATAAAGAAAAAGCAATTTTTTAAAAATCAATTTATCGATTTTTTTTTTAAATTAATAAAAGTTGAAATGGAGTTTGAAAGACTAATCTGATTCTAATAATAAGCTACCCTATGCTCTAATCAACTAACTGTAAAGGTTTTCTTTTTCTTTCGTTTTTAGCAATATCAATCATCATGAAAGGTATGAGCAGTGTTACATAATAATTTCCTATTATGATTAGTACTTTAGAAACATTTCTTTTATGAAAATATCAAATTAAAGTGCAAAGAGTCTACATGTTAAGAGGGACCTAAAAGATTTTTATTTTTGAACAAATGAAGGGGGACATGTATGTCTTGATTTGGCTATACATTAGTACTGTCTGGGGTTGCCTTTGCCAGCATATTTTTATTATAAAGCACCTCATAAAATTCAACAAAGGTCATAAAAAACAAACATAACATGTTACAGTCTCACTTACAGATACTCATTAATTAATAAAACATGTTGGATAAAAACTTTTAACAATGTAAATGACAATGCTTGGCCTCCCAAATATGGTCCATCATGTTGATTTACAAGAAAGAATGTCCAGTCTTCAATTTTTGACCTTGCTTATACCCTATGGACAAAATTTCTAAGTTTTACTTTTGACCTTGAAGGTTGAATTGGGACAAGTGGGGGTCAAAAGTTTAAGATCACCGATTTCAAATTTTCCTACATTTCGAACATGAGCTTGACGCCCAAAATTAACAAATACTAGTATCTTTTTCTGTAGATGGCTCATGGCTATCTGGACACAAATTGTAATACTCATAAAAAATAATCCAACCATGGGCCTTGTGAAAATTTGTTGGGCCTATATGAAAGATTGAACAAGTATGACACTATGGGCTATGGCTCAAATATGGAAATTTTTTAAAATGTCAATATTTTGACATTTAATAGGATTCATTGTCAATACTTTCAATATTTAGTAAAAATATCAAAAAAGAAATAATTGTTAAAAACAGAAAGGAGAAATTAAGGGGACAGAAAAATATTAAAAAAAACAATTGCTTAAAAGTCTTATCAGTTACAAAAATTCAAAAATAAAGAACTAATTGGCAATTTATTCAAATACAACTTCCATTTATTTCTTCTTCTTTCACCATGTTCTAAAAAACACACCTGTAACCATTGTTCTAAAAATTCAATATTCAATTTTCTTAATTTTTTCTGTTTCTAAACACGTTTATTTACCATACATTATCATATTTGAAGCAGTTTATTCTACTAAGGCATCATTTTGACGTTATGAAATTATAATTTATCTTTAAAAATGTCTGAAATTGTATAAAGTTATTTGGCTATAATGTTAAGGTTATGGAGTTTATGTATCTCCTTTTAAGAAAATTTTCAGTATTCAAAATACAATACTCATGTATACCAAATAGTTTGTATTTATATTTAATTTTGTATTCGTCCTAATGTATACCATAAAGTTTGTATTTAGATTTGATTCGTCCTAATGTATACCATAAAGTTTTGTATTTATATTATGATTTCGTATTCATTCTCAACTATAAATAGCCAAAATACAGTTTATTTATGTATTCATTATATGTGTATTCATCCTAATTGCATCAATCAAATAGTTTTGTATTTTATCTTGCTCATTATATGTTTATACCAACTAGTTTATCTTTGATTTCGTATTCATTCACAATTTTAAATAATCAAAATACATGTTTGTATTTAGATTATCACTTTGTAAAAACAAATTTGACTACAAACTACTGAACATTCAAAATACTTCCAAATACTTTGCGAAATAACTCAATACGTAAATGCTAATGTAGATTCTACTAAATTTGAAATATAAAAATAAATCATAAAAAAAGATCGACAAAAATTATTTTAAATACTAAAAATCTGAAATACATAAATATTTGATGAGCATGTTAGCAAATTCATATAAAAAAATTTAAAAAAATGACGGAAAATCCTCAATACATACAATCCAAAAATTCAACATAATGTGTGATTTTGAAAACAAAATCTCGCAAAATAAATGATGAATTCAAAAATACCTTTATCAATTGAGAGATCTGATTAATTGATAGATTTGAACAAATTGTTACGAACTTGAATAATTAGTTCTTCTTCAACAATAAGAGAGAATAATGGTGAAATTTTGATGAAAGAAAAAAAAAGTAAATGATGGGGATAGTGAAACAGAAAAGTTGATGAAAGAGAAAAAAAAATGAAAAGTGAAAGATGAAAAATAAATTTAATGGTACTAAAGCATATGAAGAAGTGTAAATGGGTAATGAATGTAGAATTTGATTCAAAGTTGGACTGTTTTGAAAAATAAACTTTGAATAGAAATCACTTTCTAAAATAATGATATTTTGACATTTTCAATAATTATATTAAAGTATAGATGTTTTTACTAACTAGTTCTGGAAACGTGTCTTGCACGTTTGACCTTTGTTGCTGTTATAATTTATATAGGTCCAACTCTTGTTGATATAAAATTGCTCAACATTGTCTGAAGTACTCCTATATATGTTTTTGTGCATATAAAACAAACTCTTTCTAGTGTTTACTTTATGCCTAGAACTTAAATATCAATAATTTTTTGGGGGGGATAATGAGCAACTTGTAAGGATAGAACAATATTTTTACCAATTAGAATCATCACTCAAAAATTCTAAGCCCCAAGACTTAAGTTTCTTCGGCAGTAAATACTCCAACTATCATTAAAATAAAAAGATGAATGAAGGGCACAAACCAATAAGAAAAATAGTGAGCAATAAAAAAATATTACATGTGAACTATTAGAGGATGTGTTTGTGCAACAATCATGAAAATAAAAAATGAACGAAGGCACAAATCAATAAGAAAAATAGTGACCAATAAAAAAAATATTATACAAGAACTATTAGATGAAGAAACACAAAGTTTAATGGATTAATATTCTTTATCCAATTTATAAAGGGAGAAATTAAGTAGATGAAAGGTTGTAAATGAATGTGTTTAATGGTAGAAGCTAAATGGTTTAACAATCAAATTCATTAAGATATGGAAAATGATAAGTTGTAACATCTAGTCATGTATTTGGTCAAGTTTAGTTGTCATTATTGATTTAATTTTAAAAATTAGTAAAAAAAATTTTAATTTAAAAAATTGGTGAAGGATATTTTCGTAATCTAATTTTGAACTTAAAATCTTTCCACTTATAATAATATATGATTAAATTAGGGATTGTGACTAGTTTGCTAATTTTTCCCTCAAATATTTGTCCTCATTTTTTAACTTCTTTTCATGAGTTATTAATGTTGTTTATGTAGTGAGAAAATTTTAATTTTAATACTACCACCTATTCTTCAGAATTCAGATTATGATATGACTTATGAGATTCAAAATAAAGTTTCTGGCTAGGATCAAATCAGGTAAATGTACTACTCCCACACACATAGTCATGCTACTAACAAAAGAATCTGACACTACTACTTGACAGTTGCCTCTATGTGGAAAAAATGATATACTTTGCCTTACTCCCTTTTTATCTGAAATGTCAATCCTCATTTTTCTGAACTACTCAACTGGTCAAATCACACTTTCCTTACACCCTTCAACACCTCACCCCCCCTAAACCACCTATCTAAAGAACACAAAAACACTCAACACACTGACATTTCTGAGGGTCTGTTGTGTTTTGTACTGAGATGAAAGGACTAGCTAGGTAGTGTGCCCCATGTTGTTGCTGCAGCTGTTTCTGAGTCATGTATTTGGTGCCTGCATTTGTCTTTACTAGTGCTACTCTGGCTGATAGTAAGCCATTTGTAGGGTGATCCTTTTGAGATAAGTTATTAGTAAGACTTAAAATAGAAACAAGAAGTTTCAACTTCATTTGACAAAAGAGAACAAACTAAACACTGCTACTTACCTGAAAAATGTCTGCTACTGCCCATGACTTTGAGCTAGTGAGAATTCAGGTCATTCACTTAGTTCTCATCAGTTCTCTCATTTTCCACTTAAGTTATTTTCTCTTTAGCCTTCTTTAACTACTGCTTTGTATTTTTTTGTTTACAGACTTGTGTTCTTAAAGTTCAGATCAACTGTCATGGATGCATGCAGAAGGTGAAGAAACTACTTAAAAGAATTGAAGGTACTCTCATTTTTCACTTACTATAAGTCACACTAGTAGCATCTACCACCTTTGCTCCAACATGCACACCAGGAAAAATTAAAAGAGAGAGTGAGCAAAAATTATTGCTTTGGCAGATCTTAACAAAAGAACAGAGGAAGTTCATACTTTAGAATAAAGATTTATTTACATTATGGACAAAACATTTGGTTTCAGGGGTTTATCAAGTGAAAATGGATGTTGATGAACAAGTGGTCATAGTATCTGGGAATGTGGACTCAGCAACACTGATCAAGAAGCTAAACAAATCTGGAAAACATGCAGAGCTTTTATCAGAAAACCCAATGGAAAACCAAGAAACAGAACTACTCTACAACTGGTTGAATGATGACTTTCACCAAAACCAGGGAGGTCTGAACTGGAGTGACGATGAGAAGACTCAAAACAGAGAACTCCTTAACTGGCTCAATAATACCAAGCATCAAAACCAAATGCACAGCTTGTACAATTCTCTTGGAGCCTCCAAGAGACGGCCTATGTGTGCCCCTATTGAACGAGGCTTCGATCATTGGGGCAACAAACAATTTTTGGACCAGAGTATTGGAATTGACTCTCTCTCAGGTGAAGCAAATCAGAACCTTTTTGCACTAGGAAACATGGATTATCCATATAATGTTCAGGAAGAAAGCATCATTAACAATGCAGATTTTGGAAGAACTTCTGCATTTGGATATCTCCAAAGTCTACAAGGTAGAAGAAATTCAATGGTTGACTTTCAAGGTCTCCGAGACAGTAATCCTAGTTTTGATCCAAACCAAGGTCTCAGAAGTATTAATTCCTGTTTTCCTAATTTGGGAAGTGAAGAACCAGGACTACAGAACTTACACACTGCTCAAGGGGCATATGGATATCAACCAAGGCCATTCAGTGAGATGAATGACATGCAGGCTTTCCATTACAAACATCCAGCTTCAACAATGAACTCTTTTTTTGATTACCCTCCAACAATGATGAACTCTTACAGGCAGAATAGCCATGACAATGGCATTGTCAACATCATCAATGATACTTACACATATCAACCAGGAAGGATTCTCTATCAGACACCCTATGGTGTCTTCCCACACAACATCAGCCATTCTTGGAACATGAATAACTATAACAATTGAGAGACTTACTATCCGTACCTATATATAGAGAGAGATCAGATTTCAGTTTTCACATATAAACAACTATCATTTATTTTGTCCTTTTTAGGTTCAACTTTGTTAACACTATCCTAGTATTATAAACTATCGTAATAATCTAATAGGCAAAAAGCTTTATTTGCCAAGCTACTACAAGTCCACCTGTTATGCATTCAAATGTTGTAGTGATACTCCCTAATTTCAGACGTAGGCAAAACCCAGTGGAAGGTTACTGTTTAGCCTTTATTCCTGTTAGCTGTTTTGCAATATAGATAAATCACAGTTGCAGTAAACAAGCATCAATGTGAAACTCTAAAAGTAGGTATAGAGCAATTAACTTATCTAAAAGTGTTAGCTATGAAATCCGAGTTCCCATTCAGCGGTAAGAATAAGTAATCTAACTAAATGGTATACCTAAAGCAATCATGAATAATTTACGGAAAGCAGTAAGCAATTCCATCAACAGCTGCCACATCTTCTTCTTGAAATGAATTATCTCTCATCCAATAGTTAAAGAAACTTGGAATCAGCCACTAAGAAATAAATCTATTGGTACAATGTTTAAATGCAAAAAAGAAAGGTGTCGCCATGAAGCTATCGCTTCCGTGCTTTCCTACGCCTAGATTCTGTTTTCTGCCATTTCTTTCTACGTACCAATTTGCTCTTTGGTTTCAGTTTTATTTCAGGAGAGAACTCAAAGTTTGGATCTCTCATACGAGCTTGTATGTCTTTGAAGAACTGCATATTCAATTTCTTAGGTCCTCCCTGTCTCAATTCAGCATATTCTGGTCCCGAAATGATGTTCTCAAAAGCACCAATCAGAATGTCCAAATCACTCATAACCTCCCAAACATTGATGTAACGCCCATCCGGTCCCTTTTTCAATTTCTTAAGGGCATTTTCCACTGCAATTTTTCTAGCTTGCTTTCCCGGAGACAACTCTTCAGGTTCCTGCTCAGATTTCAAGGCTTCAGAGAGTGTTCTATATTTAGGTTTTTCCTCAAACTCAAACAGTTTATCAATGTAACTATCACTCTTTTTGTTTGGGTATGGTTCAGTCGGAGTATCATCATCATCATCTCCTTCACTACCAGTCCATAATGTCTTCTCATCATCACTATCAGACCACAGACTTCTCAGTTCGTCACTATCATCTGCATCAATAGGACCATCTTGCGCTTTTGCTCGTTGTTTGGCTTTCTTAATCTCTTTTCTGAGACGGCTATGACTATCACCTTTATCGGAGTCACTTTCATCTTCACTTGCTGTCCATAGACGGCTCTCTTCATCATCCATTTGTTTTGCCCAGGCTTTCTTAAACTCATCTGGTTTAGGTATACCACCACCAAATAGATCATAGTTGGAACGTCTGTTACGTGCATATGATCTCAACACTGCATCAATTATAGAACCTCTTGAAATTTGTTTGCAAGTTATTATACTTGCAAGAAGAAGAAAAGCCAAAATGCTATGTGCAGAAAGTACTCCGTATTACAGTATTAAAACTAGATGCCTTGACTTGTGGTATATCAAGAAGTTATATGCATATCAAGTCCAGGGACTAAATTATAAAAAAAAAAATTGTGGCCACTTCAAGGAATGATGAATTTTAAAAATTGGATGAAATTTCAAGGAAAAAAGAGGCCAAATCATGTAGCACAAGCACTAAAATATTCTATCGATGTATAACAAACCTACAGAACTAAACATTAACAAAAATCTTCCAAATTTATATGGTTTAATTTCATTCAAAGAACAGAAGAAACAACTTCAAGAAACATCAGACTGCCAACTGAAAAGCACTAACGAAAAGAGAAGTGTTCAAGTACTGGGCAGACACATAAAAGTAAGTAAATTTTAAGGCGAGCTGCAATTTATCAACAGGTGAAGTATGGATTGCCTAAAAGATAACAATATCGGAAACACAGCCCTGAGATTCTTAGATAACTATAGAAACGTTAGAATTTAAGGGTCCTTTTTAAACTGAACATGTGATTATCATCAGCAAATCTAAACTGATAGAGTATCAGCAAAATCCCGTCACAAGAAAGGAATGCGAATTTGTTTCAGGAAAATTATCTTGAAAGCAGAGGTGTGATAAGACTTCTACATGACTATTCAATAGAGATATGCCAATCCATACCTGTTGATAAATTGCAGAGGTGAGCTGCCTTTTAATTTCCAATCGTAGTAATTTCTCCTTTAATGGTATTAACAAAGAAGTTTGAGGACAGGAAAATTATCTTGATTTCCTAACACATACATGTAGCAGACTCGTCGAAAGACAAAAAAGTTCAGAAGAATTCTGAAAGGCAAAACATAAATTCTTGTCCAGGAACATGGTTCAACAGCAGAGGCACAAGTAGTAGTACTTAAGAAGTAAAATATTGAGGAAGAAACATAGATGTGTGATAAAAATATTCACTAGGCGACTTGATGGTAGGTTAAAACTGATTCACTTGATAGGAGATTATACACACTGCATAAGAGAGCAGAAACTTAAGAAAGAAGTCCATCAATAACTCAAAGTCCTTAGGCTTGAAACTGTTATTCCTGCAACTGAGCAACCCTTATTCAGAATCTGTCCTTGGACTGCCTTGGAGCAGTCGAGGGTTTTTAATATTTCAATGAGAACTCCCACTAATAGACTGTCCACGTGAAAAGAAGCCTCATTTCCATCACATATAATACTCTTGAATGTCCAAACCGGTGCCTTACAATTTACAAACACCAGCAATATGTAACAGGGAGGGAAAATCAGCTTTGAGCTCTATCACTTTTACCAATTAGGTTGACACGCGTGCAGAGAACTAACCTTGTAATTGGAGCATAGGATAAAAATAGCCATGGGGTACAGTGTGTGGATAAGACTGGAATGTGCTGGGTAAGATTGGTGGTTGTAATTTGACTCCAGTAATTGATCTACACATGCAGGCAACCGTACAAAGGCGAGAAAACCTTCGAGCCATTTCCCCGATTTGTGCAGAGAAAAAGACATACAACTTAACCCCAACTCCGCATCAGCTTCTTTAAAGGAGAAATAACTACAATTGGAAATCAAAATACTCATTATTATTTGGGAAAAAAAGGAAATTATGTATAAATTATTACATAGTTAATAGTACCTGTCCTCAAACTTCTATGCTAATACCACTATGTCCATTATTGGACTCAGGATTTAAGCTATCAGAACATACAAACTCTTTGGTTCAAGAACTACATGGGCACCCACCACTAACACTCATAGACATCTCACCACAAAGTTGACACTTGACTATATGCAATTAAAATGAAAAGCTTGTCTACCCTGACAGAGTGTTCAACATCAACGTAAAGGTACTCATTACTGAGATTAAACAACTTAAGAGTAAATAAACTAAATTAACCTTCAAGACAAGCTTTGAGAGTCTCAATGAACTTGGAAAAGTTCTATCTTTTCAAGGGCCTTGAACACATCCTCTGTACTAATTGTTTGCTCTTACACTCCTTGAGTAGTATATCATTTCCACAGCAACTACCTAACAGAAAAGTTTCAAAACAATGAGCGAAATGAAATGAAACATCTGATTTTTTTTTGGAAAGACAACTAGTAATTAATTCTGTTTCTGAAATAAAATTTTCTATAACCGAATGAAAAAATTAAATTATTCACTTCAAAATGCTAATCTATGCAATCAATTACTTAGTTTTAAATTTGGATTTCATCATATAACCTTCTTCATTTTTTTTTATTTCATCATATAATCAGCAAAAGCAACAGACCCGATAAAAATGAACATTTGTGCAGCGACAATTATTGAGCAAACAAAGTAGGAAAACCTGAACGGAAGCTCCAATGGAACTTATACTCCTTGTTTCGCCGGAAAAAGAACTAAACGGCGGACGGGCCGTAAGAGAATGAGTAAAAGTGTAAGGGAAACAAAAATAAGCAAATTCTCGAATGAAAGAAACCCAAATCCCGCTCTCAACATATATACTCCACCGGTACCAAATTAACTCCTTTATATCTCCTTTGGAAGACTTAAAAAAATAAAAATAAAAATAAAAGATAAAGTATTTTTAAGTAAACAAATAGAGGACTTTTTTATACCCCATTTGAATTGATTTGGAAAAAAAATAGTTTTTAAATAAAAAATATATGACCTTTAAGTCAAAAAAAATAAAAAATAAGAGAGATCTATTTTTTATTTTTATCTTATTTAATTTATTTTTAACCTTGTTAAATATTTTTTAATTTAATTTGAATTATTTTTACTTAATTAAAGTTATTTTATATGTGTCAAACACTTCTATTTTTACTTAATTAAAGTTATTTTTATATTTGTTAAAAAAATTACAGTATTTAAATTAAGAAGACAATATAAATTCCATAAATTGAGACGGAAGAGTATGCTTCTAGTTTTGGGTGCACAAACTTTACAGAATATAATTTTTGGATAATTCTAAGTGGCCAGAAAATTTGGTCAGAAATTTTTCAAGTTTATAATATTCTTTTTATTTTAAATAAACTATTTTTTTTAATTAAAAGATATTAAAGTTTAAAGAGTAAAAATGTTCAAAAAAGTAAAATAACATAGTGTGAAATATATTATTTTACCATTCTAGCCAATTTTTCTGTCCGAAAGATTTTTTTCATAATTTTTTTCTTTTTAAGTATTAAGATACATCACTTCGATAAATCTATTTACAAAAAAAAAAACAAAAAAACACAACTTTTTGTTTGATATGAATAAATACCGCTTGTAAGTAAGTTCAAATGTAGCTCCCTTCTGTTCTTTCCTCAAATGACATCTCCCTTGGCGTTTCATGATATGGCCGAGTCTTTTCTAATATTGCTGCGTACCTAAGATGTGTAATACAAGTAAAAGACAAGCGAAGAGCAAATTCACTGCTTACTGGTCAGGCATTTTCTACGCCTCGAAAAATGTTATACCTGTAAAGACAAGAGACGAGCAAACTCACTGCTCCCCAATTGAAGATTAAATGGAACACATGAACAAATAGCTCATAAATGCCAGACATGAAAGATGAGTTATGGGATTTAGCAGCTTAGGCAATTCCTGGAACAGAGTTCTGATACTCATTACATGCTCATCTTGGACATGTGAAAAACGAGTAGTTGCCCTTTCCAGTTGTCATAGTTGTATAAAGATTAATAGTTACATGATTCTCTAATGATATGTTTACACAAGGCAAAAGTCATGTCCTTCAATGATCAGCATAATTGTTACTTTGACATGACGTAGCATAGAACTTCTATAAGCAACAAAACACCACTTTCTGATGCAACGTTTGACTTCGTATATGCATGCACCATTCATATTAATTGAGCTGTCACATAAGTGGAAGGTGTTAGCCTATCAGATCAGAATCTTTCAACAGCAACTCTCTGAAATCATGATATATCAGTATTGACAAACAGCTGATTACATTTGGATCACGTCTCATATTCATGTTGCTTGTGTTTCAGTGATCTGGATCGTCTAGAATCTCCACCACTGGAGCAAACTGCAGAAGTCGAAAGACCTAATGAGAAGGAAAAAGCCAAAAATAAAAAGAAGAAAAAATAGTGAACCGGCATCTGATTTTCCAAACCTCATCATCTTCTTCAAGATGCATACCATCAACTGAACTATCCAGCTGGAAGTCCCATCCAAGAGTCCGCTCAAGCAGTTCTCTCAGTTTTCTAGTCTATCATTCAACAAAGAAGAAAAACCCACCAATTTGTAATGTGTTCAAGATAGTGAATTGAAAGAAAAGCTCATTTATTTGCATTTCAAGCAATTGTTCAGTGAATCTGGAGTTGCACCTCTAGAGGAACAGAAGGTGGATTATACTTGCCATGAATAGTTACTCAAGCAGATTATTAAAAAAAACAATGTCAAAACAGTACCATGAATGCTTAAGAATAGAAGTGCGTAAGAGATTTTTATAGAATACTTAAAATAAATGCACATGGACTGCGCATATATTTTCATTCTATATACTACGTACTACGTAGGAATAAATACAACAATCTAAAGGGAGAAGGACAACTAAATGTTGATTATCCTTCCTAGTGATGAAAAATAGAGGTATGAAGTTGACATCCCGTTTGCCTATTTGACAAAGAAGTAAATCCACTTTAAGATAGTAGACTAAATTCACTAGCTGATTCCACTGGAAACATGGTCAAAACAGGACAGATATAGACTCTCATTTGAGTTGAGAGTAATCTTTTGCAGAAAGACTATTGCAGGAAACTATGATGCGGCAGTTCATTATAAGGAATGCTTACAACTCTATTCACTGGCGTTTGTGTTACGAAAACACATCCTAAATTAATTTCAATGAATCAAAAGGAATCAAATCGTCTGGAGGCATACCCAAGTCAGGAGGTCTCCATCAACCATGGGGGCATCAAGCACCAATGAGAAGAAATCCTGCAACCAATTGTAAAGATGGCTCAATAAGATACATCCTATCGTAATCAAGAAATATACTATCACAAGTAAAACCCTCCATAGCCATATGTCTTGGTAGTGTGAGTGCTTGACAAGTCATAGTGAAACGCTTACAAGCTAACAATGGTATGGAAGCAGTCAATAAAGTGGAAACTAAAACCCTGAGAGACTAGGGTTCAAATCCCATCAGAGGCAAAAAATGATAGGCGACTTTTCCCATGTTCCAAAACCTTGGTGGAAGCCTGTGCTGCTTAGAGGTAACAGGTCCCTTTTGGCATAGTCGAGATGCACAAGCAAGCATGGACATCACATTCCCCGTTAAAACAACATTTCTAAGATGTGTCGAAGAGTTTTTACATCTAGGGAGCATGTCAGATTCGAAACAAACCAGGGAGTTATATTAAGACAGTTTACCTACACTCAAGTAGCACTCACTGCTATGTGAACTGGATTTTACCTTACAAAGGTGGCGCAGGAAGTTATCAGCAGACAACAAAGACTCGTCCAACGAGGTCGTTGCACCCTTCTCGGCCCTGCTAGTATCCTTGCTATCCTTTTGAAATCCAATTTTCAACTGATAATATATTGCTTTGATGAACTGATGATAAATACAGATTGCAAGAGTCAGCATGTATGAATCTAAAAGGATGAAAAAAATCAAAATAAATTCAAGGAATCTTTTTCATACTGAAATATATAAAATATGGAGTTGCATGAAAAAGTAATAGCGTCTACACCACCAAGTGCATTCTCAATCCACACGTGTCATTCATCTCATGAAAGGAACAGTGATCGTGAGAGATAAATTATACACTGAATATTCTTCACCCCAACTACTAGAAAAGCAGGGTACCATAATTCGCCCATTAAATACAGCACCACATTTTTGATGCTATATACAAAGTTTAACACGATGGAACCACACGTTCACTGTGATCTTTTACCCAACTTCACACCAAGAAGCATAGTACCTACAATTGGCCACACTTATTCTCATTGTTCATTAACCAGAGTAAAAAGATCACATCACTCATAAGCCCTTCATTGCTTAGAATGCCTCTACAATAAGACCACTCTTCCGATAAAGGGGCTCCTTATAAAGCGAAACAAAATAAATCCTTATAGACATACTGGGTTTCTCGTTTTCACCGTCCATATTAACTGATAGGATTACTCATTTTCATCTTATGTTGGACGCAGTTGTGGAAATGCAATGATAAATTGTTGTATTATTCCATAAGCTCAGGCTTCCGGCCATAGAGATGGAAATTACATATGTTTCTATAAGACAGCGTGCACTGAAAGGATATGTTCTTTGAAACTTGAAAGTTACCTTGGTGAATAGCTGAGTCCTTGTGTGGAGAGGCTGCAAAGAAATTAATGGTCAGAATAGACACAAACTTGACATCAGAAGTAGACCAAGGATTATCATGTAGGTTTTTTAAAAAATCCACTGGGCATGGAAATTATGCTCAAAAGCAACTTAGACTTTTATGATTTATCTGAAAGCATAATTAGTATCAACATTGATCACAATAAAAGAGAGAGAGAGAGGGTGTGCTGTATTATCTAGGTCCCTATTGCATCAGGAAATGTCGGTAGAGAGGAAGATTTTCCTAGCAATTTATAAGCAGAGAGATTGATGTATACTTACAGCTTCTGTACAGCCAAGTAATAGGCTGACTAAAAGCTTCCATTGCAGAAAAGCTTCAAGTGACTGTCCCATCTGTAAATTGTTCACAAATTTAACATCAACAACTGTCTTCTCAATTAAGTTGGTTCATCACATAAAGAACTAAAGAGCAAAGAAAAGTTGAAACTGCTGGTTGCTACCAGAAACGCTACAAAGGCAAATTGTAGTTCTCCCAGAAGTGAATCTTCTGAACCACCATATTGCTTCGTCAGAATGGTCTCCAATATGTGTGTCTGCATTGAAGGTAAAATATAAAGTTATTCTCAAAAGCAAAAGAAAAGAAAAAGAGAAAGACTGATCAATTATATATAAACTGCACAGATTTAAGCCAAATACCTTGTCCAGATTCATGTTAGTAAGATCTTGTCCTGAAACTCCCTTTAGCTTGATAACACGAGGAATTGAGGTGTAATAACAACCGTTACTTGGCGACTTCTTATCAGGCTTCGAGAACTTGCTACTCTTCAACTGCTCAGCCAAGACTTTCTCCATGGCCGTCTTATGAACATTCCCAACCATTTCAGATTCAGAAATAATTGTGATTTCTCCTCCAATAGGTTCTGCAAAATGATGAAACTGGTGAAGCAAATAGCAAAAGGATAACAAGACAGAGCAATGATCACACACACAAGAGTAACTCATGTTTTGATTTACTCATAGAGAGATAAGTTGATAACCCATTATTTATGACATGAGACTCACTAGCTGAACCAATTCCATTGAGCTGGTCAAAGAAACCAAAGGCTTACAATTAAGTATTAACAATAGCAAAAGAGAAAAAAGGGGTTCACAACAAGGTTGTTTATTTTAATATGAATTCAAGCATCATTGTCTCACGGTAAAAGGGATTGAGAAATCATGTGATAATTAATGGGTTTAATAATGCTATCATGTTACCAATGGGATACCTACGCCAGTAGGCGCACAACTAATGGGATTAGGTGGCATCATATATCAGGCACCAACTAATTGCGAAAAACACAAGGACTGAGAGACGTTACTCCCAAATATTCTCAAACTTTCTACCTCTTTATGCTAATAACTCTTTTATAATCAACTCAACCAAGGATTCCACATCTTTGGCTCAGATGTTGCCCTCAGTTCTCAGCATCAAAACACTAAGAGACCATGTGAAAGCAACGTACTTACCAATTCTTTCAATGGTACTCTTCGTAATAAAGTTAGATAAGCGCTTCCAATCTCCGTACTGATCCAATGCATAAGGGCCAAGTTGTCTGTCAAACTCCAATTTTTTCACCGCTTGAGCATATCTCTCTCCCTTCAAATAAACCGGATATAATCATTTTTTGAAAAGGAAACAAGTCTTCAGCAATAAAAGTTCACACCATAGATATGTTTAAGAATAATGTTGCATTAAACGAAAACTAATTCCAACATAGGTCTCCGATTAACTAATACACAGAAAATCATAGTTCACCAGTGCAGTAGACAAGCTGAAGCTCCACACGCAAAAGAGATCATTCGTAGATGACACCAAAATGAATTATTGTCCGACTTATCTAAGGGCATGTAACTAATGGAAGAGCTCACCTTGCACTACAGCATCAACAGTTTGCAGTTATCCAGTCAAACAAGTCAGTAATTAGTCCCTTACTAATTTCATAAAAAAAAAACTAGTCCCTTATTAGTGAATGTTCTCTTATCATCAAAATCATGTGAGGAAAAGAATTGTGCTATGGAAAATATAAATTAATATGCAAGTGGAATTATATGTGCATCTAAGTTCATCTAATTGAGTAGGATGAACTAATGGACAACATGCTCACTAAGACTAACAGAGGTAGAAATCAGCTAACAGATTCCATCCTTCTCAAATAGTCTCCAAGTTTTTGCACAGACGTAGGAACGGGAAAGTACTAGTATTTCTTAATTCAAAAGGTCAATCTTTAATTTAGACAGTAATTTTCATCAATTTTTTTCTTTCCTAACCATGGAAATAATTACATTACCTTTATCTAGCAAAGAAAGTAACCATGGAAATAATTCCAATAACATCCAAAATAGTCGAGAAAAGATGAAGTATCATACTGGTTAATAAGATTGGGCTCCACCTTATTAGCTAACATGTTATGGGCTAGCTTCTAACATGCTGGATCATAGCAGATTTCTCTGCACACATAACCAATCACCAACAAGGAACAAAAAAAAGGAAAAGGAAAAGAAAAGAGAGAAAGAGGAGTAATGAAAATTCTTCGGAGAACTCACCTCTTCATCGGATAATTTGACAAATCGCTCATCCTTTGAATCCCATTTCTTAACAATTACCTGCTCAATTATCATTGGAAGACAGATTAAGTTTCCCAACATACTTATAGACATTTTTCCAACATACTTTGACATTAAAAGAAAACAAGCAACATTTAGTACATCAATGACAAGTGAACAATTGTTCAAACATAGAATAAAAAGAAATCAACAAAAAAAGTAAGAGATAAGCATATAATGAACCTATGATAATATAATTGTATCTGTGTCTATGGTTTGGCAACATAAAACTGTACAAACACTATCTAGCTATCAACATTAGTAGAGCTCAGAACAATTATAAACATGAGTGGATCAACAAATAAATGCAGAAGTGGCAAATGAGATCTTTTGTTAACCTCTGAAGGGCTAGCCTCAACGAAAAATCCAACTATTGGTGAGAACTCATTCCCTTCTCTGCACCCAGAAGAAGAAAAGACAACATTAGAGACTAATCATCTCGTTTTCTATGAAGAGAGACAAACCAAAAGAGCAACAAACAACAGCAAAAAAGAATAATATGGTACAAAAATTAAAAGATCTGGCAACAGAACATGATTCTTACAGCACAAATGAATGATAAACTGTTGGGAGAAGGTCAGAGACGCCCATTCAGTGACCAGAGGTGAAGCGAGGATTAGAAGTTTGGGTTCTAAATTACGTTAATAACCGTCAATCAACTATGTTTGGGGTTCACAAATTAATATACATAAATATTTAATTAATTCTCTAGTAGAAATTAGGGTTACAGAAAAGCTAGTGGGTTCGTCCGAACCCATGAACCCCAACCTAGCTCCGCCTCTGCCATTCACTTGAAACAAGAAGAATTTAATGAGCTTTCTAGGACTAAATTCTATAGTTATGATATTGAAGTGAGTAGCCTATATCAGTAAAAAGGTTAAGCGACATAAATGGGTTCTTATGCAACAAACAGAAACCTAAATTGCTAACATGAACAAGTCACTGCTGCATTCACAAACTGGAGTACAGAATTTGACGTTTGTAAGCTATAATCATATTTCCAGCACTTTTAACTTATAATTAAGTACTTTGAAACCACTATTTCAGGATGACTACTCCACAACCCTATAGCTAGAAGCTTGATTAGTTCCCGAAGAAAGATAAGCAATGGTATTCAAGCTAAAAAAAACACCTGTTGGATGAACTGTAATAGATGAAATGGACGCCAGGAGGAATCATCTTCACACCTTTGAAATTAGGCCCAGAGAAAAACATCTACAAATGACGAAACTACTTCAAATTAAAACGAAATCAATCCATTGGAAAAATTGAACAGCAAATTATTCCAAAAATTAAAACAGACCTGGGTATCAATACCGATGAGGGTATTCTGAGGAACATCAAGAAGTAGCAAGGTAGCGCCATGCTTCACTAACTCTAATGCTGCTTCAGCTTCCATTTTTGAACTCTCCAAAATATTCTCTTTGTTGTTATTGAAACGGGATTTCCCGCGAGCCCCAGTTCCAGAAACCTCTTTAAACGTTCCGATGAAGTTTAGCGAAAATATCAGGTTCTGCCCCTCAAACTTGTAGAAACTGCTTGTTGGTCCTCATGAGAAAAAGTAATTACAATGACTGCCCTTCATTTTCCGCCAAATTCTAATTAGCCCCATCACGAAGAGTTCTTTTTTCTTTTTTCGGAAAACTAGTATGTACGTGTAACTTTAATTTTCCAAAAAATATTTTTGTAGAATTTTTAAGAATATAGTTCTCAAAAATCTAAAACAACCAACTCCAGATATCAATGCTTACATCAAGGCCGAGTACTAATATCTATCACAATGGAAACTTTAATTACTATCTTTGAATGCGTATAAGGTAAATTTCACTCCAGTATAATTTAGCAGCTAAACTGAGAAAACATGCCGGAGATTTCATACATGAGAGCCTCATTTGGGAGATCCCTACCCATATTCCAATTTTCAACGTTTTCTCGAATTTCACCATTTTTACTTCCAAACACCCACTTGGATAAGAAAGCTCAGGTAGAATATACATTCGAGTCGCCTCAACGTGTGTTATTGTGCTGTACTCCCCTTAATGAGAGGTTCTACTCGACCTATTTGAGTGGTATGGTCTACACACTCTACCCTCAAACTAGTCGACTTTGGTGATTTTCTCTTCTTTCAAAAGGAGTGATGGTTGATGTTGATTAAACCCACCATAACATGAAAATGTTTGTTTTGTTCCAACCAAATGACTACTCGTGCCTCAGTTCGTTGATCCAAGAGGCTAGAACGGAGCAAGGTATCTATCTTTATAATTAAAAAAATACCAAAACCTGTCCCGGTAATTTTTCTTTTGATTTTTTGGTGAGATCATGTATACAAGTGTTTTCCTGTCAAGTTTTGCGAAGCACATAATAGTCAAAAGGATAAAGCACAAACAAATGAAGGAAAAATGTAGGGAATAGCAAAATGAATATAACGATTGCCATACCCTCTTTTCCCAGAATGCTCTTCTCACTACTATCTGTTGCCATCTACTTATAAGTTAATGGGGGATATGAACGTCTTCAGCAACAAGAGCTAAATGGTCCACTCTATTTATATTGTGTACAAATGAAACTGTTTCTTCTACTGAGACTATCCTAAAGGAATAAATAGACCAGACCACAACAGAATCTTAGTTGTATCTTTTAGCTCTATATTTAACTTCTGGGTTGCGGATGTCATCTAGGCTCTGGATCAACCGAATTTCTAAACTGCTTGATTGGCAGTCATACCCAACCTTTTGATAATCTGCTAGTGTCCTCAATAGAAGTGCCTGCATCAAGCAAACAAAACTGGTTGATTTGAGAAAAGAGCAAGCAACTAATGTTCATCACAAGTATGAAATTTCTGGACAGTTGAATGTGCACTATGTACACTACCCAAATTTTGACTAAAAATACTACTAGCTTGCATCAAAAAAATAAAATAAATTAAAATAACACATTATATTTGTTCTTGGCACAAGTCAAGAAAAGCCGCTGTTTTAACCTTCAGCTATATAAAAGCATGTGCCTATATATTTGTTCAGTCCGGCAGAAGGCTCATAGCTGTTTTACAATTCCTGGTGTTAACGAAGCGCAGAAGCTCCGGAACATTAGCATAGGTTTATGAAACAAATTTCCCAAATCATGACAATGCAATCAAACTAGTTGGATGCTGTCATAGTAACTTATTCAAAATGCCAATCCAGTCTCCACATTTTAAGACATTACATGAGTGGATGTACACAAACAACAGGGAAGCACACTAGTACCTGTACACTTGAGACAGCAAGCTCTGCCGCTTTGTCGAGGTCATCAGGATATTTCTGTATGAGATAAAAAATTAATATCAGGGAAGATTATAGTGGGAAATAAAGCTCAGACTGTCTTAAGTGAGTCAAACATTACATTGCTCCAGCCAAGCAACAAAGCAGTCGTTAAATCTCCCGTTCCCTGCAAGCATGCAATGTATATTGAATGAATTTCCAAGGGCTAATATGTATTGAGAAACTGATGAAGGTGAATGAGCATTAAAGTAAGAAACCAAAAACAATTTCTGGGATTTCTACATTGTTGTAAAAAGTGCACATCCACCAGCCTTGTCATTCAAAATGAAAATAGAATGATATCTCTGATATCTTAATAAGTAGGCATAATCTTAGTATATCTAATAAGCAGGAATAATCATGTTGGAAACCAGCACAATAAGACGTATCGAATAACTAGATGCATAGCGGTCGATGCCAGCTCTCTTTCGCTACTTCCCTCTTAGACGGAGCTCACATCGCCCACCAACTAAAAAGATAAGCATTGAACTCCTAAAACAATGAAAGAACACTTGGAAAAACTTAAGTCTCATATATAGGATTTCTGACAAATTAAGAAGTTGGAAGTGTGGAGTTACTAATTGTCTACATGGATTATGTACGGGCTTCTGAGAGATTAACATTCTACCCATTGTTAAGAGGTGTTGGTTAGATGCGCATATCTTCCACATCGTGACAGATTTGGAACGTCCCTTCTGCACCCCTAAGTACGCATTAAAATTCACTTGTGAAGTGTAAGACCAAGTTACATGTGCAAGGAGATTGAGTAACAAATTATCCCACATAAATTGACTAGAGACTTCAAAGGAGTTTATAAGAATCTTGTGCCGGTCCAATTATTGATCAAATATTTGGATTGGATGCTCAGATTTTTGCAAAGTAACAAATGTCATTTCAATGTTTCTCCATGGAACTTACCCCCCACAAGAGAAAAATGATAAACAAGTTGATTACATTACTTGTAATCTATGTGGGAGTGTTTCTCTTTGAACCCCAGAAAAGGATAATCTTTATAACCTGAATCAATTATTCCAGCGAAGCACTAATTTATGCAATACACTAATTTTGAGGAAAAACGACGCAAAAGTTTTCCCTCCAAAGTCAGACTTCTTTAATTATCTTAGCTGCAAGACACATACCGTGAAATACGCAGGAATTTTCGGTATCACAATCTTGAATTGCTCAGGAGATTGACCCTGTCAAATTAGATATCCGTATCATATAACTTTTTAGTGAAAATAACATTGATTGGTGGAATCATTCCTAAATAAAAACAGAATAGTGATGCATAAAACTCAGAATTAACCAGTTTCATGGGAGCAATAGTAGGGATAAACTAACTGCATCACAATCTTAAGAAAGTTCACATGCAAATTTCATTTCCAGTTTGCATGATGTCATAGAAATGATGAAATGCTGACCAGATGATAAATCGAAATCCAATGTGAAATATTCCTTCAGTCCCAATTTCAATTCGATTAGTTGGTATTACACTATGCATCCATTTTTACTTGTCTAGTATGGACTTGACACGCCCCTTAAGGAGCAATAAATAGAATGACTATTTTACTATATCCCCTTTGACTATAAGAAATTCAATGCTTTGATAAAGGCATTGTAAAATGACTATAGTTAATAATAAGGGTAAATATAAATTATCTTGGTTTTCTAAACTGGACAAGTAAAAATTACATCTATTTATAGTACAAGTGGATAAGTAAAAGTGAATGCAGCGAGTACTAGCCACTAGGATGGGAAAGTTGAACTCTAAGAGTTTTAGTTATTATTAGGGGCACAATGTAGAATCACATGTCAACTTTGCTGTTGGATAAGACAATAGAGGAAAAACTGTATTGAGAGAAATAAAATTGGATCCACTAGACTTTTGCTTTAAATGTATTAAAAATCTGCTCTTTTAAGGAAATGCACACTATTTTTTGGACTTACCATAAAAAGAAAGTAGGACTACACTCTAGGAAAGTACCTGATACCAAAATGATAGACAATCATGACATTTACCTTCTCTTTCTGGTGACTGCCAATAAGGAGAAGAGTGCCATCAATGTTTATGCTAGTAATAACAACCTGACATAGAGCACAAAGACCTGAATGATACAATACATGCAAAACAAAAAACACAAAGGCCTGAACGATATTATAGAAAAATGCAATACATCAGCATCTAAATTTATTTTAGGGAAAAGGGTTAAAATACCCCCTCGACTTTATTTTATTAGTTAAATATACCCTCGCCGTTAAAATGGAGTTATTTTTACCCCCGCTGTCTACAAACTTGTCACATATACCCCTCAATTGGATGGAAAATTCTAAATCAACAAAAATAACCCGATTTAATTAAATTGACCAATTTAAACCTGACCCGACCCGACCCACTTATCATTTAACCCACCTATATTCAAAATTGGGGGTTTGGTGTGTAATTTGTATTCTTACTTGCATTCTAACTGACCAGCTAATTTGAATGTTAGAAGTGGTGGAATGAGTTCCTTCATTAGAATCTTAGAGTGGATTGTGTGTAAAATAACCAGCTTTTAGCTAATGTCGAGCTGTAATTTGAAGGAAACTGACACAATTTTGAATATAGTGGGTTAAATGATAAGTGCGTCAGGTTGGGTCGGATTTAAATTGGTCAATTTAAGTAAATCGGGTTATTTTTGTTGATTTAGGATTTTTCATCCAATTGAGGGGTATATGTGACAAGTTTGTAGACGACGGGGGTAAAAATAACTCCATTTTAACAGCGAGGGTATATTTAACTAATAAAACAAAGTCGAGGGTATTTTTAACCCTTTTCCCTTTATTTTATCTTTTAATGAAAACATGGGAGACTATACGCATCATCTATATCTATTGCGCTCTAGCTTCTATTTAGGCCCATTTCATTCCACAAACAGAATATATATTGCACTCTATTTAGATTCACTTGTCTTTAGAAAAATATATATTTAGATTCACTTGCCTTTGGAAAAATATATATATTTAGATGGGAAAATTAAGCGGATAAGCAAACTTATATTATTTAATTACTCATCATAGCTATAGTTTGCTATAATTACCACTCACGACTAACATTATACATTAATTACATGGGCTGACTTTGAGTTTGTATAATTAGTCATGTTTGTATATGTATAATTCACCAAGATATACAAATAAATATGTATAATATACAATCTTTTAGCCTATATACATATACAATTCACCTCTCTCCCACTCTCTGCCCTTTCTCGCTCGCCTCTCTCCTCCCTCTCTCAATCTCGCTCGCCTCTCTCCTCCCTCTCCCAATCCCGCTGCCATTTATACAAATATATATGTATAATATACAGTTACATACAATTATATACATATACAATTCACCTCTCTCCCACTCACTGCCCTCTCTCACTCGCCTCTCTCCTCCCTCTCTCGATCTCGCTCGCCTCTCTCCTCCCTCTCCCAATCTCTCTTGTCATATATACAATTACATGTGTATAATATACAATTATCTAACCAATATACATATACAAATCATCTTTCTCCCACTCTTTTCCCCCTCTCTCTCGCCTCTCTCCTCTCTCTCCCAGTCTCGCTCGCCTCTCTCCTCTATATAACATGTAGCTACAAATTGTAATTATCAAACTATAGCTATGGAGAATAATTAATTATTTTTAAGTGGCTATATGTGAAAGTTTCCCTATTTAGATTCACTTGAACTAAGGTGAACTTTTGTGACTAGCGTATCCACATAAAAAACAACAAAATATATAATTGTAGCACTCCAGCATATAACTAGCTTTATCCAACACTCAGAGCTGCTGATTGTTCCCTTTCTTCTCTTTTAAAAAACAATCACTACTTTTATCCAACTTCAAAATGCTTTTTTCTAGAACTCCGTAATTTTTCATGTTCGAGTTAGAGACTATGAGCACCAGACTAGATAAGAGAATAGTCAAGTTTAAATGAGTGACAATTGAGCATGATCTCCAGGAATAAGTGATAGAGCCACAAGCCTAAGTAACAGCCCATGAGGCTCATCAACCTCTTTCAGGTAATGCCACTTCCCCCCTTCTACTTTGGGAAGGAAAGTTAAGCTTAAGCATAACAAAAAGTGAACCCATCCTACACAAGTTCCAAGGTAATCCAAATTCAAAATTGAAGAAAAGACATGGTGGGTACTCAAAATGTGATGATGGCATTGTGTAGGAGGCATTTTCACGCACTCATTGAAAGATTCAGAAAGAGATAAAAAGATAAGGGGAGGGAAAAGTTATTTAAATGATCAAAAGGTAACATGCTTCAGAAACAAAAAATGTTCCAATTTTCACTTGTCAGTTGCTGAGGAGCATAGAGCGGTTGACCCAAAGACCAGTCCAAAATTATCAGCCAAGACATACAAGGACTGAAAATCTTGATTCCAATTAAAGTTATTTTCGTGGGACCATAAATTCAGCAATCCTCTACACCATATATTCAGTATTGACAGAGTTTGAGTTTAGGAGCAAATTCTTACAGGAAGTCAATATCAGATATATGTTCATCTTTTACTACACAAGGTTCAACAAGAAGACTCCCATGAAGTGCTCCGATTTCCATAATCCAAGGCAAAACATGATTTACTTGGTTAGATGATTCTCACTGGCAATGTGCATTGAGGTTAAGGAGCACCTTAGGGTGCGTCATAGTGATTAATGAAATGGGTGAAAAAATTTCAGAAAGTAGGGTTCAAATGTTAGTAAAGAGTAAAAAACACCGGGTGATTCTCCCCTATCTTTCAAAACCTTGCTTGGTTACCCGGTACCTGTGTTGGTGGGAGGTAGCAGGTACCTGGTGGAATAGTAGAGGTGCGCAAGTTATCCGAATACCACCATTGTGAAAAAAAAGTGCTCTAAGGTTAAGGAGAAGCGCTAAGGAGAAAAAGTAATTGCAAAAAGTAATATAAGCAACAGAAAAACTTTCCTGTGAAATGTTCTTGCTATAAATATGACTGCATTAGAAAGCTTTCTAAGAGTATTTAGATCTCTAAGTACATCAGGATACCTTTGATGGCCCAGCAGCATGCAGAATGTTGCAAGCTTCTTGCCCATCTTTTTCAGAAGTGATTCTGTCAAAAAAAAAAAAAAAAGAACATCCTTATTAGGTAGAAGTATTGCAAGAAAATAAATGAAAAGCACAAGATTAAGTGCCCTTTGGATTAGCTTATAAGTCAAAAAGCTAAAAGTTATAAGTAGGGGATACCCTACTTTTGGCTTTTGGCTTATTTTATAACTTTTTTGACCTAAAGAGTGCTTAAAAGTCAAAAGCACAATAAGTTAATCCAAACACCCCCTAAGTCATTCTTCTCTATTTCGCAAAATGAAGTTTCACTCTTCTTTAACAACTTCCAAAAACATTATAGAACTAAAATAGTCAATTAAAACTAGTAAGAGTTCACGATAATACTGATATTAGTTAGTCAAAAGTTTCTAACTATATGATAAGATTAAGAAGAAAGACAAAATCAACTGTGCTTCCAATTCCTTATAAAATGTGCATTCACAAGAAAAAAATACATTATTTAAGCAAGCTTCAAGTTAAAGCTTCCAAAACCTTGCATGAACGGTCTAGTGAGTAAGTAGATTAACCAGCAAACTTAGAAAAGACAGCTATTTCAACACTTTTTGACTTACTCCCACACCCAACCCCACCCAAACAAATGTCATACCACTTGAGAATCAAGTCTAGCATCGTAAGACTGCATGTCTTCATTCAGCTGAAATACCCAGAAAATGCTATTTTAATCTAGGGATAAGTAACAGCCCCTAGAAATGTTACCTGGACCCGGTCAACTGCTCTGCTTCAAACTGGTTAGGCGTCAGCATTGAAGCAACAGGGACAACCTAGTTAAGCAACACAACAAATTAAACAACATCACTAAATGCTCCAATCCAGACATTATTCAGTCACCAATTCATTATTTGGAGCCACTCTCACGTTCCGATCCTTAATGCATGTTATATAATTGGATCTAAGTTGGCGTCCTTTAATGCATGTTATATAATTG
Source organism: Solanum sitiens (assembly GCA_016801875.1). Taxonomy (NCBI): domain Eukaryota; kingdom Viridiplantae; phylum Streptophyta; class Magnoliopsida; order Solanales; family Solanaceae; genus Solanum; species Solanum sitiens. Next base: position 14,908,815 of record JABWTJ010000001.1, read on the forward strand.
GATCTAAGTTACCATGTCTAGTCAAAAGATCAAAAAGAAGAAAAGGAGGATTTTTCACATCCATAACAAGTTTTATAATCAATGTTCACCACCCAAAGCAAGTAAGAAAATTCCATAATAATACAAGTTATAAATGTCCAAAGATCCACAAACTCAAAATAGTAAAACATTTTTGTTAAAAAGGCAGCCTGGTGCACTAAGCTCCCGCTAAGTGCGGGGACCGGAGAAGGTTTGGACCACAAGGGTCTATTGTCCACTATACGACATTCAATAAAGAAAATGCATTGCCTCTGCAAGTAAGATAGTCATATAATGTTATTGGCAATATACTGTCACGAGATACATAATATAAAATCAGTGCAAACAAAAATATAAATGATAAGACAGGCTCAGTCCCTTAACATGCTGAAGTTATCACAACAAGCAGCTAGGAGCATACTGAGTGACTGAGCAGTAAAATGTTTGGGTCCTCATCCATTTCTTAGCCTGGTCGATCAAAACAATGATGGATCCTTTTAACTGCTAGTTATGATTTATTCACATCGATGTTTTTTTAGCAAAATTAAAAAGAATTACCTTTTCACGGTATACCGTCACCAGCTCTGGAGGAACATATAGCTTACCTTCATCACCCATCACAGGATCACAAACTGACAAATAAAACTTTATTAAAAAGAAAATCGGGAGGGACAAACATAAAAGATATGTGTACAACTACATACATCTAAAAAGAGAAGCAATTTGGTATAACAGCCTAGTTAGTATCTATCTAAAACAGCATTACACCTCACCAGCAATTACCACATTGAAATTCACCTTCTCCTAAGCCGTAAGATAGTAGCCATGAAATAAGGAGACACTTGACTACATGAGGAAAACTGTAAATGCAGTAATTTGGAAAGAATCTATCTTCCTAAATGCAACATAAAAATTTGCTCCTGGGAAATACTCACCAAATTTAAGTTTGGGGTTGACAGACCGAAGCTTATCAACGACTTTCAGTACTGTGTTCAAGAAGGAGACTGAACCAATATAACCTACAAGTGTTAGTCAATATAAGCATCTGAGCCCAACAAAGCATTCCATACAAACAAAGAGGGAAAACAATGAGAAAAAGAAAAGAAGATTCCTGTCAATAGAAAAGAAGGATCAAATTGAGAAGCAGTCTGAATTCCTATAATGGCAAATAAATGCAGCCCAAAACACAAGACGGATAATTGGATTGACACAAGACACAGCAGGTAACTAGTCTATGCAAGGTAACCAAAACTCTTTTTGCAATTTCATTTTATACGTACTGGAACCTATAGATGAAGGAGCAGAAGACATTTTTTTAACTGCTAAATATGAAAGTTTGTTGACATTGTAAGTTCTGGTATCAGAGCCTTCAAGCATGAATGTATGTCATAAAAAACATTATGAAAAACAGGATATTTACTCATTCAAAGTACCTGTGAGCAGATGAGTATAATATAACAGACCATTGGCTTCAAGACCTTCTATTAATTCCCACAGTTCTTCTCCATTTAAAACCTGTCCCTTAAAGGTTGGGTATCCTGCAGAGTGCTCGAGCTAATTAACCACAACATAATCCAGTTCACATGATTTTACAGGTTAACAGATGACCTCGCACCGTATTTCAGGCCTCAGATTCTTTGAATGAAGTTATAAGCAGCTTGCCTGTGTGATTTGAGAACTGTACAGAATTGATTGGGTCCACATCATAGCCCAACAGTTGGAGGGGGAATACTGCTGACTTGTTGCCCACATATCCCTAAGTAAAAGCAAAATTTGGAAAATAACCTCCTGATCAAATATTAATATACACAATAATGTGCGAGGAACACCAAAAGAGTATCAATAATCTAATATCATAAACTCATAGTCAATAGTGTTTTTTTTTACAAAGAACTCATAGTCAATAGTGTTTTTTTTTACAAAGAACTCATAATCAATAGTTAAAAGATCAAGGTTTTCTATCCTTCCCTTCCTTTTTTTAAACTGATAAGGTAAAGTTTTGATGATAAGTACTACAACAATTATAAAAGAGAACAAGGTTTCTATTCTTCTGTGAGTGTCATTTCAATTTTAAAAAACAACCACCATGCAGGTGGTTAATTAACACCTAGCAAGATATGGAGCTAAATGGATGTCAGGTCAAACTCCTAGAATGACCAAATGGCTCCTAAAGAGATATGTAGCTGTAGCCTGTAAACATGCTGACATACGAATCAGTGGAGAATCAAATACATTCTGAGAACTGCTTACTCAGTGCTTGAGAAAAGAACATTTAAATGCAATACCAAAAATCTTACTTATCACTAAGAATGATATAGAAGGAGATTCCATGTCAAATGAAGAATAAAACAAAAGGAGATTCCATGTCAAATGATTCTTTTAGATGACCTCACTTCATTATGGCAGAGATGAGAAATTTACTGGTTTAGAGTTTATGTTACATTGTGCTATGTAACCAATTACATTCAAATTCTAGCAATGCAGAGACTTTTCCTACATCTATAAATACACCCTAAGAACGGTTTTAAGTTTTAACTGAACTTTTGACCCAGGAAGCATGGAGGAGCGTAGAAGAGCATTGGAAGCCCGAGATTCACTACTTCCCATCACGTTTCAATTCAATACGGATCGGATTAATCGTTGATTGTATTGTTTCCTCATTCTTCTTCTTCTATGTTCTTTTTTATTATTATGGAGTAGCTTGCTGCAGGGTTTTGACAGAAATGGTGTATTGATAAATAACTGAGAATTTTGATTCTCAGTTTTATGCTTGAACTCGATATGGAAGTTGAATTAAATTGTGGCTTCGTTCATTATTTTGTTTAATCAAAAAAGGAATAAATTAGTGAATATCTCTGCCCTAACCTGTTTAATTTGATTTATTATTTATTTCAAGTAATCGAAAGAGTTTCGAAATTGTTGATTGAACCAAGAGGAAAAATATTTGAAAGACATTTTTTCCTTAATATTAAACCTTACCCGTGTTCGCGCATATCTAAATTCAATGTGCTTTAATTAGTTTCTCATTTTAAGTTTAGATTTAATTCAAAGAAAAATATAAACCTTAAAGACTACTCTAACTAACTATCGAATCCGTGAGAATCGATAAGACTTTAAACTTGTATATTGAACAAAAACATATCCAAATTATTATCTTGCTCTTGCACCTCTTGTCCCTTACTTATCACATTGATAGTAATTGTTGCTTTTGTGATTAATTGTCTTAATTTACATTATTAGTCGATAATCGTGGTTTTCAACCACAATAAATTCAAGTTTCTATCCCCTGAATAATAGTTAGCAAGTTGTTTGATTTATTATTCGAACCAATCCATGTCGATACAATGTTAATATTATCCTATCCTTGGCTACCAAAGCGCTCGGTTTATACCAATTATGCGCATCAGGTAACAATCTTAATCATGTATACCTATCAAGACAAATAGTAGATACATATTCACATTGTAACTTTTAGTTCGCATAGCAGGCACTGTACAAAATTAAGTCTATCATCTCAACTATTGAAGATATCAGACAGTACAAAAATTGGCTTCACAACTGGTAGCATGTGGTGCAATGCAATATGATACTCGTGCAGGACATACTTCAACACTCATTACTTGCACAGACAGGTATTTGTACAAAACAAGCGGGGCAGATCTAAGAGGGGGCAAACCCTCGCCCTCTCGGCAAAAAATTACACTACATACAAAGTGTTTTTCAAAATTTTAGTGCATATGTAGATTTTAAATCCCCTCAATACAAGACTAAAGGTTGAGTCGGTGGTTTAGAGGGTCAAAAATCACTTCAAGTTCAAATAGCAAGCACTACATTTTTATTTTTCGAACCCCTTACTGAAAATCCTGAATACCACTACTGAAAACAAGGTGAAAGTTTCTATCGCTATCAGTATCCTAAACTATTTCATCTATGTAAAGAGCTGCTAACTATAATTGGTCTACATAGCACATTAGCTAGTTATTGGAAATCTAAGTTTATATGTTCAAACTCTTATGTCATAAAATCTGAGCAAATGCTAGTCTACTACTCCAACTAAAATTGGGATCGAGGGATGACCAAGTCAGGAAAAAACAGGGATACCTGAACAGTATGCGACTGAATGCTGAGGACACGACCGGTATCCGATGGAATTGCTAACGCCAGGATCGGTGGTTGGGCCATGTGCAATTGCTTCAAGCACCTGGTTCTACAAAAGTACTTCAATTACTCCAAAAATAGAATCACCCACACTACTAGTAATACATACATAAAAGACAAGGAACTTCACCTGAAATTCGACAAGCTTCGGATTGAACTGGATCCAATTCGAGTAATGAGTGGAGAAACAAACATATATTTAGAAGCTTAAGCTTTGAAACTGAATGTTGTTAGTTGTAATTTAATACTGTATTGCAGTTTTCAAACCTTGCAATAATAGTGATCAAAAAGTCTTTTTTTGGATTAAATTATTATGACTTGGAGATTTGATGTTAGGTAGATTCTCTGACTGAGTCGTTTAGGTGATTGTATTTAATTTGCGATAGAGATGACTAACGAATCACAATATATTTTTAGGGTTCCGCCGTATATAGGAAGTAGGAAATGAGAGGTTGCGTACGGTCTACGAATTTAGCCAACTCCATAATTTCTTCTAATGTAAGAATTAATTTTGTAATGTCAATTCAAATTAATAGAATTTTAATATAAGCATTAAATTTAAATGAAAAATAAAAACAAAAAAAATATATATGAGTTCCTATTTTACCAACAAAACGTGTGAACATTTTGTTTATGAGAATCAACCGTAGGTGACCAAATACGGTATATTATTGAAAGGGAAATTTTTCAAAATGTTAATATTTTAATATTTAAGAGGGCTCATTAGTAATTTTTTTAATATTTAGTAAATATGTTAAAATTTTAATTTGTTATGTATGTGATTTATGTTTTTATTATTTATTTTTATTTAAAGAATATAATTTTTTAATAACAAAAATGAGAAAATCAAGGGAGAGAATATTTAAAAAAGATCACTTAATTTTATGCCAAATGAATCTATAGTTATTTAAGAAACATATTTGTATTCATATATTTTTTTCATGTGTATTTATTTGTTCTTCGAAAATCTTGTACTTCGTATTCATTTCAATATGTATTTTATTTGTATTTCTATTTATTCTAGTTTTTATTTAGAATATTGTATAATAATATATAAAATACAAAAAAATAGTATGATGAAAAAGTGAGATAATATTTTTTAGAAAAGGAACATATCTCTTAAAATTCTCATCATTTACAATTTAAAAAAAAATTGTATTACTTGATTTCCATATATATATACACATATCTCAATATATCTGAATATGATTTATGAAAGGGTACATACTTGGTGGAAATAATAAATCTGTTGAGGAAGGATATAATATTCTAAAAAAATAAATACAAATTGACTATGAAATAAGAATACAAGATTCTGGAAAACAGATAGCATACATACTAAAATAATATAATCAGGATACAATATTTTAAAAAAAATACAAATTAACTGTTGAAAAACATGATACATATATGTTTAAGAAATACAAATTCATATAAGATAGCATACATAGTGAAAATGATATAATCATAATACAATATTCTAAAAAAAATATAAATTGACTGTTAAAAAATAGGATACATCTATTATTAAGAAATATAAATTCATATGAGATACGTATTTGAATGACTACAAATAAAAAAGAAATACAATATTCTTGATAAAAATATAAATGATGAGTAAAAGAAAAATAATTGACAAACAAAAATTAATATGAATATTATTCTGATATGAATACATTTTCGCAACCTTCTTCTTCGACTCTCTCTTTCTTCTTCGTCTGCTATGTTACTTTTTTCAATTCTTTTCACCAAATTCAAATCTGAATTTGTGAATTAATAACCCTATAAGCAAAACTCGAAATTATTAAATATGAATAGACAAAAAAAAATCAAACAATATATTATGTATGAATGTTTATGTGGATTACTACAAAGTACAATCTACTAAATCTCAAATATGAAAACAAAATCATAAAAAATTAGTGTTTCAAATACTAAAAATTCGAAATGCATAAATATTTGATGAGTATGTTAACAAACTTATATAAAAATTGAAAAAGTGACGAAAAATCTGTAATACATATAATTGAAAATTCAAGATAATTTTTTATTTTGAAAACAAAATCTCATGAAATCTCGCAAAATAAATGATGATTTCGAAAATACCTTTATGTATTGAGAGATTTCTTGAATTAAGCGATAGATCTGAATAAATTGATATGAACTTGAATAATTAGTTCTTCTTCAACAATGAGAGAGAATAATGGTGAAATGGTAAAAGAGAAAAAAAAAGAAAAATATTAAAGATGAAAATAAATTTAATGATATTAAAGTCTAGAAGAAGTCTAAATGAATAGTGAATATATTTAATGTTGGATTGTTTTGAGAAATAAAAGGAAAGACAAATAATAGTATTTGGATACAAATTATTTTTAAAATATTGACATTTTGACATTTTGAATAAATATTTTAAAATATAGATGTTTTTACTAATTAAGTTAGAAATTGTGACTAGTTTACTAAATTTTCCTTTAAATTAATACTATAGTTTTTCTAAAAAAAAGTTTGAAGACCCAATGGGCCATTTTTTTTTTTATATTATTGAAAAGAAAGAGAATACACAGGAATGAATCAACCTACAGTGCTGATTCCAAATATAAACAAAAGAAAAGAAATGAAAACAAAATCAAATTAAGAACTAACATACGTCTCTATGTGTATCAAACACTTCACTTTTTTTAAATGAACAAAAATTATTGATCAAACACAAATTATTTATTGCCAAAAGTATTTTCTTCAAAAAAGATATTTCAAAATAAATTAATTTTGAAAATTTGATCAAATAAATCTTATAATTTGACTCGATATGAAATTTTACATTATTTAAAAATTATCTTTATAAGAAATGAAATTTTAAATAGACAAGTATGCAACTATGAAGTTTTTGCCAAATAAATAAGATTTAATACATTTGTTCAAATAGTATATTCTATTTATATTAAAAAGTTTATTAAAATATAGAAATATTAAATTTAAACGAAGATTCTAGATTCACTAGTACTCCATCAGTTAAGTGTACATTTTACTTTCCTTGAATCGAGAGGACACATTTCTTCTCCATTAAAGTGATCCGAATCTCAGCGTAACCCTAACTCCCAACCAACCCGTTACAGTCTCCTCACACAGTTGAAACGAAAAAAAAAAAAAAGGAAACAAGACAAGTAAAAGGTCCTAAAAAGTAAGTATTTCTCGAAATGCCCCATTCTTTTTCTTGGTTTAAAAAAAAAAGGAAAAAAAGGTAAAGGTAAGTGGCATTAATGAATTGAAGTAGAAAGAAGGTCCATCTATTGGGTGAGTATCTTTGAGAAATCTTTTTTGTGTCGTCATTGTTAAAAGAAGTTATTATTTGATAGTAAAAGTAGCAATATATCTATCTGTCTATCTTATCTCCCACTCGAAGTAATGGTGCATCACAATTCACAACACAATTCAAGCAAAAATGTGCCCTCATGTACTTCTCTTCCCTCTTCCAATACAAAGCCCTATCAACTCCATGCTTCAACTTGCCGAGCTTTTTTGCCTTGCCGGTTTACAAGTTACTTTCCTTAACACTAATCACAATCAACAGCTTCTCTACCGTCACACTAACGTCGAATCCAGATTTAGGCAATATCCTAAATTTCAATTCCGGACTATTTCCGATGGTCTTCCCGACGATCATCCCCGCTCCTTTCCTATGTTTGAAGACCTTATTCATTCCTTGCAAGCTGTGGCAGAGCCTTTTCTAAGAGAAATATTAACAGACTCCGGTGTCACGTGTGTTATACCTGATGGATTATTTTATTATGCAGTGGATATTTGTAATGAGGTTGGAGTTTCTGTTATTTCCTTTGATACTATTAGTCCTTGTTGCCTATGGGTTTATCTCTGTTTCCCCAAACTCATTCAAACTGGAGATATTCCCTTCAAAGGTACTTTTCATTTTTGGAAAAAAAATTAGCATTCATCTTCTGTGCCCAAATCAATTTTTGCATCTAGCTAGAAAAAAGCAACGAAGAAGATGAAAAAATTTCATTTTACTTAGCTTCTCAGATGATGAATTTTTGCTATTTTATTTGGAGTTGTGTTAATCATCTAACAAGCAAAAATTTACCTATGTTGTTAAAGGAAATGATTTGGACATGTTGATAGAAAATGTACCTGGCATGGAAGATCTTCTAAGGCGTCGAGATTTTCCATTCTATCGCCTCACGAATTGTGCAACGGACCTCTATTGCCAACTTGCTCTCAAGGAAATCCAAAGTATACCTCGATCCCATGGACTCATATTAAATACATTTGAAGATTTGGACGGTCCATTACTCTCTAACATTCGCTCTCATTGTCCACAAACGTATGCTGTTGGGCCGCTACACTTGCAACTCAAAACTAGGCTTGCTGATAAAAGAATGTCCTCTTCAAATAGTTTGTGGGAAGAAGATCACAGTTCAATTCAATGGCTTGATGCACAGCCCATAGAATCAGTAATCTATGTAAGTTTTGGAAGTCTGGCAACTTTGACAAAGGAGGAAATGTTGGAGTTTTGGCATGGATTAGTAAATAGCGGAATCAGATTTTTGTGGGTCATGAGGTCCGACTTATTGAGAGAAGAAGAGTTTAGTCACCAATTTGTGAAGGAGCTAACGGATGGTTGCGAAGAAAGAGCTTACATAGTGAGTTGGGCTCCACAAGAAAAAGTACTATCCCACCCAGCTATTGGTGGATTTTTAACTCACAGTGGATGGAACTCGACTATGGAAAGTATTGTTGAAAGAAAGCCCATGATCTGTTGGGCTGTTTATGTGGACCAACGAGTCACTAGTAGATTTGTGAGTGAGGTGTGGAAAATTGGGTTGGACATGAAAGACATTTGTGACAGAGACAATATTGAGAAGGTGGTGAAAGATTTGATGGTAACAAATAAGGAGAAATTGAAGAAATCGGTTGACAAGTTATCTATGTTGGCAGAAATTAGTGTTGGAGAAGGAGGTTCATCGTACAATGCTTTTGAATATCTCGTCGATGACATTAAAAAGTTAGGAAGAAGAGACAACGATATCAACCCTAACTGCATAAGATAATCAGGGTAATGCTACCAATCATTATTTTGTAGACAAAGTTATATTATTTTCTTCTTCTCTTATCGGATACTACAAGTTATTCATACAGGTACACTAGATGAGATAAAGCCTGCGTTAGCATGGGTCGAGCTCAATGTTAGTGTATAAAATTGTATGTTTTGCCTTTCAAATAGGTTCCTCTTTAAAAAATTGAAGTCATGTCTGACATAATTTTTCGTGCTCAAGTATCCATTAGAATTTGATAGAAAGACTAGGCAGTCAGTCTCTTCATTGTCTTTCTCCTTTCCCTGTTATTCCATCCTGGTAGTGATGCAAATACACCTTGTATAAACTAGTATGTTCCAGCTTTAAATGCACGTTTGGAAGGATACCTCTCACCCTTTCCTATTCTTGTTTCAATAGACTCATTCCATGGGGTGTGATTGTTTGAAACTAGTCCCATTATCCTGTTGTTGGCTGTTCTTGCCACAAGTTCAACTCCGTGGCAACTTGCTGAGACTGCTTCTTGTCTGGTGTCTCAATTTTGTGAATACCAAAATACCTCCTTATCGTGGCCTTAGTTTCCATGTCGTAAGATGAATCAACTTCCCTCTTCCCAGAGAACCTGTTAACCCTTGTAACCAATTGTTCACTTTTGCTGGAACTTCAAATATTAAGACATCACTGTGCTTTGGACTTTGGAATAGCTCTAACACACTGTTTATGAAGGCCAGCCTGCCTCCAGAGGATGGATACCGCGTTTTCCATGTGGCTTAGCCTTCTTTAAAAGAAAATCCACCATTTGATATTCATTGTAGTTGTTCTTTTATGTTTTGCTCCTAATAGCAGTCCTAGCTTTGATTTATGCCTTACGATTCCTGCTGCTTTAGTAAAGTTCCCAGACATAAAATTGCAGAAACTTAGCAGAGAGGAAAAAGTTTTTGTCCTAATCAAGCTCCATGCCTTCATTGACAAACAGTCGCCAAGTGTATACGCCATATCTTAAATTTCTATTATTCAACAACGTATATTGATGATTTTCTATTCATTGATGACCAAATGTTTGAGAAATTAGCTTAGCTCTCCTATTTATTTTGAAATCTAGACATTGTGAGTATGCATGTAGTTTTTTGGGAATGTTTGGTTGTCATTGACAACAAATCTAGTATATACAGACTGATGTATACAGATTTATCACTATCTTTAACCTCATATCTTTAAATCATGACATGAATATCATTTATAACTTCAGCTAAGCATTAATAAAATGTGGATCTTCGAATATGCTCCATGATATTCTAATCAATTCGTAATCACTTAATTTAATGAAAAACTAATTGAGATGTGCGCAAACTTATCTAACATTATTATGGTTTAAAAAAAGATAATTATATGAAATAAAAAGAAGCATTAGCTAGACTTTGAGAACATGAAAAGGACTTGAAACGTTTTCAACGTGATCTTGAATACTCTAAACATCTAAGAATTTTGCAAGCATCAGCACTAACGTCAGCCCATATCTTTAGACTAATTATAAGATCGTATTAACACCTTTTTATAGTATTAGTAGATTAATAAACGGAGTTGAACATGCCCATTCGCCTTATTTAGAGAGTTATCTTAGTCAAAGTCAGAGCTATAAAATATCAAATCTTGAACACTTATAATAAAATTGTTAACTTCGTCACTAGATATCATAAATAACTGTGAAAAGTTTGTTTTGCTTTTTTTTCTCCTTTTGCCTCACCGTATAAGTAACATCGATTGATACTTCCATTTAAATAGCAATTGCAAGTGTAACTGAAAAATCTTATCCTCCTTGGACTTTTTCTATGAACAAACAACCTATTAAATTTTAAATTCTTTGTGACAGAAGCAAACATTTCCTCAATCAACACACAAAATTGAGGATTACGACTTTGAATTTAGAAAGGCTCTGCTGTCGACATCCAGATAAGCAATTTGGTTGGGACTTTATGATAATCTTAAACGTAAGGCCGTTTATACTTGAGTTATAGATACAAAAACAATTTATTTAACATTGAGTATATAACATGTTATTTACTTCTGTTTACTATATACAGTTGCCAATTTTACAAGTAAACTAAATTAAATTTAAAATTCTATAACATATAATATTAAGTCTTCCCATAAATGATAATCATACCACGCCAAAAAAGCATAGTCCCATTGCCCCTCCAATATGTCAATATTTTACAACAAATTTATTGCTTTCTAATCAGAGCCAGATAGAATTTTGTCGTGATGGAATTGAATAACTTCTTACCCACTTCGTCTTATACAAAAATATTTATCTTCCCATAGTAAGGTACAATCATCACACACACAGTATAATACCAATCGTTTGGTACATATGATAAAAATAAAATATTTTAGGATTAAATTTATAGCGCCATAATCATGTGAGATAAACTAATTCAAAAATTATAATTTTAGAAGAATTTGATTCACATCTATCAAACAATCCCTTTATAGAATTATAGAAAAATCATATCATGGATTTAGTGGAAACCTTAAATAATTCATGGTGGGTCCATATTCGTATTGATAGGTTCAATTTTAGGGATGAAGAGATGATCAGTTGAATATTTTTTTGTAGAAATTAGACCATCTATATAGTCCAATATTACTTTTTATACATTTATTAAAATTCCAAATATTTTTTAGTTCCATCATTATTCAACCTACCATTAACATACGCAATATAATCTGACAAAGATAAATATACCTTATCACTAATTACTTTTAGAATTTAATATTTTTGAAATTCGGTTTAACCAGTTAATTATACACTAGAATAGGCCACTAAATAAAAGCTTTTCTAGTACATTTCCACAAATTCACACGCACACGCACTAACAAAAAAGTTAGTTCCTTGTCCATATAATTATACCAAAATATAAGTGGAGGAACCATAGTATAAAAAAAAATATCAAGATTCTCTTGAAGAAAAAAAAGAGAAAGAAAATGGGTAACAATATAGGAGGAACTACGAAGAAGACAAAGGTGATGAAGATTAACGGCGAAATCCTTAAACTGAAGACACCAATAACAACGTTAGAGGTAGTTAAAGACTACCCAGGTCATGTTTTATTGGAATCAGAAGCAGTGAAGAAATTTGGGATTAGAGCTAAGCCATTAGAGCCAGAACAAGAGCTGAAGCCGACCAAAATATATTTTCTTGTAGAATTGCCTCTGTTTCCTAAAGAAGAAATTACTAGTAATAATAAGGTTACAAGAAGGGTGAAATCTGATTTTCATAGGAACGCACAAGATCGGCTGGAGTACCTTATGTTAAGCCGGAGATCAGCTTCGGATTTATCGATTTCGAAGCCGAGTAATGGAGCTGTTGTTCAGCTGAAGATGAAGCTGCCCAGAAGTGTAGTACAAAAGTTGATTGAAGAAAGCAGAGATGAAACAGAGGTTGCTGAGAAAATTATGGATCTTTGTATGCACAATTCCTAAAATTTACTTGTTTTGCTTAATTGGTTTGCATCTTTTCTATTTGATCGTGAATTGCTATAAGAAAAAAATAGGCTTAAAATCTAGTTTCAAGAATTGCATATAATTTTACAGAAACTTCTGGTTGTTTTCTGTTTATTTGCTGTTAGTATTGTTATAATTAGTATTGTTTTTCAACATTTTTTTTTCTGTGTTATTAATAGATTAGTGGTTTAGCTGAGGATTGAAATCATTTGTGACCATTCGTCAAGGATGACAAATATTCTTGTAGCCCTTATCCATCCCACTTCTATTCAGTTTGGCCGTTATTCAATGGGATATAAGTCTGCGTATATTTTATTTGTAGGATTATATAAAATCTATTATTATTACTATGATTGATTTATCATAAATAAGTTATTTGTCATTTTATATAGGAAGGTATGTGCATCTGCAGATGTTAAAAATTATATTGAATTTGATGTTGTTATTGGTACCATTACTTGAAAGAATCTATTTAATGGGGAAAACAAACTACTATATTTGGTATAATTACAAGGTCCTTTTTATTTATATATACTAGATTGTGTTATCAGAAAAAAGAAATCATTGTCCGGATTGCATTATCATCGAAAGAAGTAAATAAATCCCTGACTGAGTACCTGCGAATAATTTTGTATAGTTGAACTAAAAAATAACCTTAAAAGAAGGTATTTTTTTCATGCTAAAGTAGATATAACTTCACGGTCATCAACACTAGAAAAGAATTGAAAGTAAATTGATTGAACAGAAAAAAGAACGAATATATTTTTGAACTGTGATAGATATGTGTTATATTTTAAGATTGTATATATAATAAAAAAAAATTACTTTTTTATTAATCTTTTACCCAAAACTAAAGACCCCACCCCTTTTTCAATTTTAAACCCATGCTTCAGTTTCTGCCTTTTCGTACCTACTGTTTTCAGCTATATTGGTTGCAATTGGTCTTCAAAGCGAATTCCTATTAACAACAAATTGATTTGAGCTCCATATTTTTTATTCAAAGGCGGACTCATTTTAAAATTTAAAGCTTTGTCCGTCAATGATTATTGTATAACTTTAACCTCTTTTGATGATAAATAATCTTCAAAAGTTTTGGTTCGATTGCAAATTCAATTGAAAGCTTGAAACTTTATTCATCAAAGATGATAGTATTTTCGATCCATTTCAACAATTAACACATGCTACTGTATTTTTTTTTATTTGTAGAATGACTATAAATGAAGATGAATTAAACAAACTTTTTTTTTCTTTGTTTGATTTAACAGGTTTTGGTTCTCTATTTTAATGGAGATAAAGGGATAGCTTGTTTTTTATTTTTATTTTAAATGTCATCGTATTTTGTTCGATGATATTGAAAATGAAAGGATTTTTTAAAATTTTGAATAGAAATATAAATAAATTTGGCGTGTCTATCCGTTAGCCCTGAGGTATACACAATTCAAAAAAAACTGACATAAAAATATACACAATCTTAAAGTTTATAAGAGTGGTTATTGACGTATTATTATCCTAATTCAAGATATATTTATCATTATAAAAAAAAGAAGTGACATTAATAAATTGAACTAGAAACAAGGAAAGCTGCACCAACTCCATTTATTAATGGAATCCTAGGGTGAGTATCTTTGACAAATCTTTTTCTGTCGTCATTCTTAAAAAAATTATCAGTAATAAAAGCAATGGAGCAGCTATATATATATATCTGTCTATCTTATCTCCCATTCCCAATAAGGACAGTAGAAGAAGCAAAAATGTGTCCTCATGTGCTCCTCTTTCCCCTTCCAATTCAAAGCCCTATCAATTCCATGCTTCAACTTGCTGAGCTTTTTTGCCTTGCCGGTTTACAAGTTACTTTCCTCAACACTAATCACAATCAACAGCTTCTCTATCGTCACACCGACGTCCAATCAAGATTCAAGCAATATCCGAAATTTCAATTCCGGACTATTTCCGATGGTCTTCCCAAGGATCATCCCCGGTCGTCTCTTGTGTTTGGAGAACTTATTACTTCCTTGCAAGCTGTGGCAGAGCCTTTTCTTAGAGAAATATTAACAGACTCCGGAATCACGTGTGTTATACCTGATGGATTATTTTATTATACAGTGGATATTTGTAATGAGGTTGGAGTTTCTGTTATTTCTTTTGATACTATTAGTCCTTGTTGCCTATGGGTTTACCTCTGTTTCCCCAAGCTCATTCAATCTGGAGATATTCCCTTCAAAGGTACTTTTCATTTTTGCTATTGTATTTGGAGTTATGTTAGTGATTTATGGCCATCTAACAAGTAAAATTTTTACTTATGTTGTTAAGGAAATGATTTGGACGTGTTGATAGAAAATGTACCTGGCATGGAAGATCTTCTAAGGCGTCGTGATTTTCCATTCTATCGCCTCACGAATTGTGCAACGGACCTCTATTGTCAACTTGCTCTCAAGGAAATCCAAAGTATACCTCGATCCCATGGACTCATATTAAATACATTTGAAGATTTAGACGGTCCGTTACTCTCTCTTATTCGCTCTCATTGTCCACAAACGTATGCTGTTGGACCGCTACAATTGCAACTCAAAACTAGGCTTGCTGATAAAACAATGTCCTCTTCGAATAGTCTGCGGGAAGAAGATGACAGTTCGATTCAATGGCTTGATGCACAGCCCATAGAATCAGTAATCTATGTAAGTTTTGGAAGTCTTGCAACTTTGACAAAGGAGGAAATGTTGGAGTTTTGGCATGGGTTAGTAAATAGTGGAATCAGATTTTTGTGGGTCATGAGGTCCGACTTATTGAGGGAAGAAGAGTTTAGTCACCAATTTGTGAAGGTGCTAACGGATGGTTGCGAAGAAAGAGCTTACATAGTGAGTTGGGCTCCACAAGAAAAAGTACTATCCCACCCAGCTATCGGTGGATTTTTAACTCATAGTGGATGGAACTCGACTATGGAAAGTATTGTGGGAAGAAAGCCCATGATCTGTTGGGCTGTTTATGTGGACCAACGAGTCACTAGTAGATTTGTGAGTGAGGTGTGGAAAATTGGGTTGGACATGAAAGATATTTGTGACAGATACATTATTGAGAAGGCAGTGAAAGATTTGATGGTAACAAATAAGGATAAGTTGAAGAAATCGGTTGACAAGTTATCTATGTTGGCAAAAATTAGTGTTGAAGAAGGAGGTTCATCGTACAATGCTTTTGAATCTCTCGTCAATGACATTAAAAAGTTAGGAAGAAAAGACAAGGATATCAATCCTAACTGCATAGGATACACAGGGTAATGCTACCAATCATTGATTGTATTTCTTTTATTGGATACTACAAGTTATTCATACAGGTACACTAGATGAGATAAAGCCCGCGCTTCGTACAATGTTAGTGTATAAAATTGTATGTTTTGCCTTTTAAATAGGTTGTTTTCTAAAAATTGAAGTCATGTCTGATATAACCTTTAAAGAATTATGATACAGAAATATAAACTTATGCCTCGAAAAAATGATTAGAATTACAAGCCTAAACTATGAGCCCTTAAGGCTATCAACCTCTGTTTCCTAGAGAAGAAATTAGTAGTAGTAAGGTTACTCAAAGGGTGAATTCTGTTGTTCATATGAGCGCACCGGACCATTTAAACATTATAAAAAATATTTTTCAAATCAATTTATTTTATCCAAATTTAAGAAAAAAATGACTTAGCTCCAATAAATAAGGAAAACATTTTCTTTCGTACCAAACAATTTTTTTCTTTCCAAATTTTATGAAATTCCTTTTCAATATAACACCAGCAGTAAAATGGAGACAAGAGGGTTGTTCATACAGGGGAAAAGACATAATTTTTCCCCTGAACTTGTACCGAAAAGTCAAGCTTAAACTATCATAGTGATCTATTACACACCTATACTATTCAAAAGTAAATTTACTATCTTCCAACACTGAAGTTGTGGGTTCGAGTCATCGCATAACCAAAATGTTGGAAACTCTCACGGAGGTGTTAAAAAGAAAGAAATTTAGAAAAAACAGGAGTGTCTTAATCTTTTGTTAAAAACTTTGTGCACTGTGTTAAAGGTTGGATTGAAATGAATTAGAAGATAAGATTTTGGTGGGCATACAAAGGTAGTGAGGCTTTAACAAATTATTTGCTGGAGTGGCCAGAAAGTTGGCCTATCCCCCTCAGATGAAACATGTAGGGATTGTCCATCTCCCTCGGTTAATTGTTTACTCCAAGATAAGGAAACAACTAATTAAGTTTTCAATTTCATCTAAAAAACATAATAATGAAAACTTTATATTCAGTCTCACATGGTTGAGAGAATGAGTTGTTGGTTTCTGATATGATACTCTTAAGCGATTCTATTCTTTTTGAGCTAGCTTTTGAGATTGAATTAAGAATTAAGGTTCATTTATGCGTATACGAGACATTATTAAGAAAAAACTACATAAATTTCATGCTTTCACTAAGTTTATTTTCAGGAGCAGCACTTCTAAACTCTCTGTAATAATATACAGCAAATGAACTGAAATTGATGAAAAATGCCAAAACCCTGCAACTGTAAATTATTCTGTATATACATATACTATTTGAGTTCTTTCAAATCCCAACATAATTACAACCATCAAACATATCCAAAGAAAGAGAGAGAGAGAGAAGAAACAGAGTAAACAGAAGGCAGAAGTACTGAAAAATTGATCAGTCGAGCACAAGATTGCCATTAGCATCATATGAAATTTTGCCTGAAAAATCCAAAGGACGACACTTTTCTCCTTTAATAATAGTCCTCTTCCATAGCGCGTTTTCGTCTTCCCAATTAACTTGATAATCATCATCATCATGTTCCACTTTTTTCCTCCAAGATATCATTTTTACCATCAATAGAGCTTTACTACTTATGCTGCTCTCTAGCCTTTCTACTGGCTTTTTACCCCCCAATTGCACACTCTGCCTCTTCTTCTTTTCTCTCTTATGAAAGCCACCTCCACATAGAAAGGCCATCATGGGTACTTTAACCAAGATTATTGCTAGCAAAATGATCAAAAAGAAAAGTAAATGAGAGGAACAATCAAAGGAAAGAAAATTGAAGTTTGCTATGGATGATTGCTTCCTAGTGTTATGGCTTTATACTACTTAAGTAGGCAGAGTAGAACCACTTATTTCCTACTATTACATAGAAGAGTCAGAGTCAATACTTTTACTAGTTGAACATTCAGGGAAATTACTTCAAGGTAAAATATTGTTAGCATAGTTTTGTTTTATTTTCAAAAAAAGTTTTCTTCCTAGAAAATGGTCTTTCATACCCATTATTTTCTTGGAGGAGAAGTTTTGAAGTTACACTCATCCTTTCTTTTTTTCGTACCATAACACGATAACACCCTTAGGCTAATTGATCAAATCATATTAAATTTTTGTGTTCTTTATAGTTATTAAAAATTCTGTAATTATTAGCCTTTGCATGACGTGCTGGTATATTAAAGGAATTATTGAATATCTCTTTTGAGTCTTTTCACCTTGACAAAGTAATTTCCAGCAAAATGTTGGGTCATTGTTTCTCTAATATAAAACAGGCCAAATTGGTCATTGCGTAAAGAAGGTGGCTGAAAATTGACTATGACTGGACTAGTGATCTTCAAAATGGATGGATGTAGGGTTGCCGTGAGTTAAGTGTTAACATGTCAGGTTGACTTGAGTTATGTTCAAAGTAAAATTTTGACCACCCAAAATTTGAACGAAAAATGAAGAAAAAACTTTGAATGACAAATCGCCAATCACCAACATAGCTTGTGCAACGTTGTGTTCATTACTCCCTCCGTTACACAAAAAATGACCCAGTTTAATTTGATACGGAATTTAAAAGTATAAAAAAAACTTGTGAATCATGTGATTCTAAATTAAAATTTGATCAAATATACAAAATTGCCCGTTAATCTTGTGATCTTAAACATCCACGTGAAAAGTTGTTACCAAAAAAAGAAAGAGATCATTTTTTTTAAAACATACTAAAGAAAAGAAGATTATTTTTTTTTAAACGAAGGGAGTATTATATATGTACTAACATAAATAAATTGCATATAACAAATCGATCTAGTTTACTACCACCCATTCTAAGGTTCGATCTTTAAATTCTTTCTATCATGCTATGACAGTGTTGGCCATTTGGGTGGAAATGGTTTTTTTAATTAGTCAGATTAAACCTGTGATACTTTTTATATTTTGAGATTTAAATAAATATATTTTTACTGTAAATTTTTCTAGATACTTTTAACATATTAAATAATCTATTATTGTGATTTATATTCTTTACGTATTTTACAAATATATAAATTTCATTTCAAAAAATTTAAAAATTCCAAAACACAAATATTCGATCAAACAGTTAAATTGTTCGACTTTCGAAAAATAAAAAGTATCATATAAAATGAATTAAAATAGCCAATAAAATATTGACAGGCCATTAATGAATCAAAGATTGTTAAAAGATAAAGAATAAAATATAGTCAAAATGTTTGACGTCAAACGCATTTTAGGTTTCGAAAGATAGAAATAAAGAATAATTTTGTACCAAATCAAATACGAATGTTTTACGAATTAAAGAGCATAGTTGATGGCAAATACAATTTCTAATCAGTCCTACCAAATGACCCCGCACGAAATCGACATCGTTCCGGTACCGCGGTACGATTTTCAAAATGTGCAATTACGAAATGAAGAATTAAAGCACAACAAAACTTTGGCGATACAAATACACGTGAAACCTATGACTACATATCATAGTGCATTACAAAAGCATGATACATCATTATCGTGCTACAAACAAAGCAGATAATCTTTTATTTATAAGTACAGGTAAGGTAATTAAAACCACCAACATACATTTATAGTAACACCATTGTAAGTTGAAAAGAAGAAAAACAAAAGTTAATTAAATAGGAATAGAGTTGGTGACTGAAGGATAAATGACAGTGGCTGGATGACCCATAATCCGACGTCCCTTAGAGTGACGGAACACATAAACAAGTGCACCAACCGGCCATTCTACAATTGCTGCCGCAGCAAATGCCAAGAAACCAAGTGTTGGCCCCACCACCTTGCACCTACATACATTTTTTATATTATTAATAATAATACATAATAATTATAGTTGAAACTCAGAAGTAATAGTAGTAGTACTAACCTACAAGGATTGCTAGCATTGCCACACTGTACACAGATGGGAACTCCAATGAAACCCATATTTTATAAATTGGCTAAGTAGACAGTCAGAGGACCAGCTTGAGCGAAAAGGAACAACAACAACGCTGCAATTTTTGTAATGTTACACAAATTTAATTAAAAGGAGCATTGATACAAAATTTGAAGAACAATATTTGGGGGTATTAATAGGATTTGTATCGCAAAGCTGAAACTATGGATAATGGCGGTGCTGGCTGTTGATGATGATTATTTAAATATGGAATTGGACACGTGTTGGTTTCTGAAGGTGGAGGCAGAAGACACGTGTTAATTAAACTGTAGTCTTCCGCCACGTGTCCAACGCTAATATAACAATATTATCATACCCAAAATCGAGGAGACACGGGAGTAAATTGAGAATAGGTGACAAAAAAATCTTGAAATTAAAATTGATAAGAAAAGAGAATTTGATCTAGTTAAACTTTTTTAATTAGTGATTAAGATAATTAAAATCTAAAATTTAATATTTAAAACTTTTAAACTTTCAAAAACATTGAAAAAAAACTTCATTTTCATTTCTAATTTTAAAATGTTTGAAAAGTTTTCCTCTCTTCTTTAATTTTAAAATTTAAAATTTCTTTCACTCACTTCTTCCTTCCTTCTTTCTTTCTTTCTCTTTCCACATTTCTTCTTCTTTTCTTCATTTCTTTTTCTCTTCTTCCTTTACGTGTTCTTCTTTGTTGTTACTATCGTTACGTTATCATTTATTATGTTTTATTACGTTTTATTTTTTTCTCTTGTTGATCCTATCTGTTTTAATTTTTGAAGTTAAAATTGTTTCCTTTAAGAAAATCAAGCAATAGTTGAAGTTATTGCAATAACTGTTAAAGTTATTGCAATAACTGTTGAAGTTATTCTAGCAACTGCTAAAGTTTATTCAGCAACCGTTGAAGTTATTGTAGCAATTGTTGAAGTTTTTTCAGCAACTGCTCAAGTTTGTAAGACAACTGCTGAAATTGCTGCACGAACTATAATAATTGTTGTAGCAAGTGAGATAAAAAGAGAGAGTGGTGGAGTGGAACAATGAAGGTGGAGGTGATGATTGTTGTGGATGCAGAAGTAAAAAATAAGAAGATGGCAAAATGATGGTAAAAGAGGAAGAGAAGAATAAGAGAGTGATGGCAATGGAAGAAGAATTGATGGTTGTTGTAGAGGAGGAAGCGGCAGAAGGGTGAAGAGGAGGGATGAGGTGATGGGAGGAGTGAATAGGGCTTTTATGTAATAATAAAATTTGAGGGTTTTAAAATTAGTGTCATTAGCAATAATTTTAAAATTGTCATCTACACTTAATAATTAAAACTAGAGTCACTCTTTTTAGATTTCAAAACTTTTTGTCACCTATAATTCATTCTCCCGATGGAAGTTAGTTTTCTTCTTTTTTTTTTTTTATCTCGGTGATTTTTTCTTCCTTTTAATTTTGTTTTTGTTTTTTCACTCCGTGATACTCATGTCATAAATTTAACTTAATGACAAAGATTAAATCTAACCATGATTAACGTCTATGAAAGTAGACATATCAAAGGAGAATAACCTATAAGAAAATTTATTATTTTGGTGATTTACAAAAATAGTATATGTTTAATCAACTATGAAAACCAGAATTTAATCGATTCATATATAATATATATCCGTTCCATATAATAGCACGAGAATCATAAAATAATTCGCACTAGACAAGTTTGGTGGAATGAGCTGGACTCAAAGGCAAAAGTTTTGAACTTGAGTCTCAAAGGATAGAGAGTAGTACCGTAAAACAATAGAAGTATAATTGTAGCTACTTATATATGGAATTTGACCTTTCACCTAAAGGCACATATAAAGCTAGATTCGATTCTCTGTGAACTTAGAAGAATAATCTCCTGGCAACTTGATTAAGGGCTGATTGAGTCAATAACTACTTCTTTAATTATTGTTTAACAAGATTAATCAAAACTAATTTGCATGGAACAAATACCTATTAACATCTTAAGAATGCCCTTTCTCAAAATGAACTAATAAACCATACAATTATTGTAGCCTTGGATTCCAAATACAGATTGATGCAACACACACACACTTTTCAGCCACATGCACCCAAGCTACATTGATGCTCATGAACTTTATATGTTATTCCTTCGTTTTTAAAAAAAATATAAAATCATGAAAATAAATGTATAGGTTATTTATATTTCGCTACATATTATTTTTCATGGTTCAATATATTATTTAAATAACAAAAAAATAAATTTTTTAGACTACAGAATAGAATAGATTCTAAAGTGTAAAAAAGAAAAAGTCTTTCCTTTAGGATCAATATAATGTATCATACTATTGGGTCCTAACGTTACATTATTATCCGTTTCACAAAGAATTACTTAGTTTGACTTGACACGGAATTTTGAGGGTATATAGAAGACTTTTGAATCTTGTGGTCTTAAATTAAAGTTAGGTCAAATGTACAAAATTGTCCTTTGATCTTGTGGCTTCAAACATGCCACGTAGAAAGCTGAAATTAAAATGTTATAAAAAAAAGATAGAGGTTATTTTTTAAAAAACAGACCAAAAAAGAAAGCAGGTCATTCTTTTTTAAACGAAGGGAGTAACTGTTAATACGATATAAATAATTAACCTGATAGAGTAAAAATAAAATAAAATTTGCGGTCAATGGGTATATAGCTTACAAGTCAAGAGTTACTTAATATGCTTCAGAACTAATGGATTATTCAAAGTTTCCAACAATAATTCAAACAAAAAAGGGTACCATCTTAATATTCCATTAGAGAGGCTACCATCAACTTGGATGGATCCTTTATATCTACCAGAGTGTTCTCCATTTCTGATAACACAATGGCCACAAAATTCTGTTTTTTTTCTCCTTTAATCAGCCTAACAATATTAACTTTCACTTCTTCTGGAAATGCTCAAGTGTCTGAAGTAACAACTTCTAATCAAGCACTTCTCTATGCTTCTCCACCACCACCAAATGGATGTCCGTATTCTTGCCTTCCTCCACCTACCCCTACGGACTGCCCACCGCCTCCATCTTCACCACAGCTACCACCTTCAGGGCCAGTCAACTACCCTCCACCAATGGGGTATTATTTGCCACCAGGTGGAGACTTTTTACCTCCACCGATGTACGTGTATGGTCCTCCACCTCCTAATCCAATTTTACCTTACCTCCCATTTTACTACAAGAATCCACCACCACCACAGTCTGATTACTCTTCTGCTGCAACTCATTATGTGACAAGCAAGCATATGAAGACCAAGTTATTGCTATTATTGACACTTCTCCTTACCTGGTGACACCAAACAAAGCTGGCACGATTTCATATTCAATATTTTTTAGTATTTGGTGAACAAATATAGCTCTTTCTGGGTAATCTTCTTTTACCAAGGGTACATCTGAAGGCAACAGTACAAGTGGCAAGTACTCTGATTCTCTTTTAACTATTTTTGGAGGAGAAAGTTGAAGAAAAAGCATCTCCTTTTTCTCCTAAAAAATTGTTCCTACTCATCAAAAAACAAAAAGCCTAACAAATGGTTATAGAGAGAAGATTTTGTCAAGTATTGGCTATTTTTTGCCAAACACAGCCTCCCTCCCCCTTTTTACTTTTTGCCTCATATTTAAGTATTTCATGAATGCACTGGCTGCTACATCTATAAATGCATATAAGTATAAACAAGCAATAAACATATATATCAATGGGGATTCATATATCAATCCGCGCACAACTGACCAAAATTCTGGAGATGTCACAGAAAGAACAAATACAACTCTAATATATCATGCAATGGGCATAAATAGGATCCAACACGGTCAGCTAAATTGACACAATAAATTCCGAAGAAAAATGCTTTAATCCTACAGGCTAAAAGGGGACATCACCACAAATCTTGTGGCTAAAAGTAACCCCTAATTCATCCTTTACATCTTCAGATATACAATCATCTTTTATAGATCTAGAACCTATAACTCATGTCTAAAATACTCCAGACTTATTATTTCATAAGATAAATAGTAATTTACAACAAATAGGCAATGAAGTCAGATGCCTTCCCTATATGATTTTGCATATATTGATGTATGACGACTTTGAACTCCAATAAGTTAAACTAACAAACCCGGTGAACTTCCAACATGCTCTACAATTATGCACTCCCACGGTAAATCTTAATCAGCCAAGTCATTCACAAAACACCAGAGTCCAAAGCTTTGATTGTTTTGCGTCGCCACATAGCTGTTTCCAGATCAAACCTCAACTCCCATGTTGGCCAGTAGTGTAAATCCTGCTTCAATGTAAGGACTCGAGGCTTCCCATTCAGGTGGACTGTTCGTACCCGGACAAACTCTCCATGCTCTATTGTCTATGAAAAGTTAATCAGGCATAAGAACAGGACAATAAAAAGATATCAAAGTCAGAAACTTCAAGATCAGTAACAATCATTTTCGTAAGGTAATAGTATTGACATGTACCAGCCAAAAGCTCATGAAAGGGTTCATCTAAAATGTATGAGCGCATTACAAGGAGTATAATGAAAGGAGAAAGTCAAGCATGGTTTTCAGGTAGGAGTGATAAATGGCCATGTTGGGCTGGATTGGGAGGGGGGTGCATAACCCAACCAACTTGACCCAATTTCTTTAAAGGGTTTAAGCTTTGTTTAAGTAATTATCTCAATTTTGTCCGATATCATTTTGAATAAACCAATACAACAAATATGAATACTTCTATTAAGGAAGACAAATATGAGTACTTTTATACAAGAAAAAATCCAAATTTACATGTTTCTATTGGAAACAAATTTAAAACACACCACATTTACATTTTCGGGTCACTAATTCCAGCTATTAGCATATCATCTCATGCAAGTCCTTAATTCTGGCAAAGCTTCATCATCAAATAGGAAGCTTATTAGCTTGGTCAAAATGGTAATATAATGAATTTCACAAATAAAAATATTTCAGAAAGAGATCTAGATTTAACCATGTCTTTTTTTAAAAAACAATAAAATTATACTATCTTATATTTCATTCAAGATGTATTTTTATAACTTTTGGAAATATTGAAACTTATTGTGTAATTAACTTATGATTATAGTTTGCACTACATGACAAATGTGTTACCCTAATGCATTGAAAATTGTACAACATCAAACTTATAAAATACAGTTGTGAATGCAAGATAGAGATACCAGGATCATCTAAATCCAGTATTTCCAGTGTAGAGCATAAATTTATCCACAAAAAATTGTTAAAATTGCCAAAAATAGCAAGTCTGAACATTAATGCAATTAATTAAATACTACAAACTTTATAGGTTGAACAAATAAAACTCAAATTCGATATCCACGTATGAAGATCATGGTACAAGAAAGTGAAAACATAGAAAAAATCAAAGTAAATCTCACGCAGTGAACTCCGATTAAGATAAATCTCAAAAATGAGTTTGAATTGGGCTAGTACTGGCATAAAAAGGAGATCCCCTTGAAAAAGATTGTGTTGGGCGAGTTAAAAATCAAATCAATAAAAAAGCTTCAATTAAAGAATCATACAACCAAACAACAAACTAGATGGGTTATCTCAGATGTAAACAAAAAGACTAGAATATTTGTAGTAACCATATTGCACCAAGAATATAAGATTGTGTTCGAGATTAAGTACATTATCATTTTTCTCTTAAAATCCTAGTCCCTGTCTTTCCAAAATGCTCGAAATATGGAAGCAGGAATGGTATACCATTTGGAGATGATCAATAAGGATTTTATAGTCTGTTTGGTCAAATTTCTAAAATCAGCTTATTTTAAAAAGTGAGAAGCAGTTTATGTTTGGCTAATCAAACACTTTTGAGCAGCAATAAGTGTTTGACCAAGGCTTTAAAAAGTGCTCCAAAAAGTATTTTTTTCAAAAGTGCTTTCAGAAGTAGTACTTACGGAGAGAAGTTACTTTTTAAGCATCTCGAAAACAGTTTCTGCTTCTCACTTTAAAAAAAAAAAAAACAGTTTCTGCTTCTACTTAAAAACACTTTTTTTCTCCTATAGCTTGGCCAAAAACACTTTAGGGTTCGGAGAAACTTGACCAAACAGGCTGATATTCATAGCTCTTTCAAAATAACAAGTCATACCTTCGTGACGTCAACAAAAGCATCCAAAGAGGGAGTTGGTTTTCCATTGACTTCAACGATCCATTGAAGAGCATAAAGACCATACCGATGTACTGGACTTCCATGACACCACCTGAGAGTTACTTTAGGCGTTAATAATAGTGGCATATAGCTAATAGCCAACTCAAAAAAAGATACCCAACTGTCCTCTCTTTCTCTTACATTAGATGCATTACAAATACATAATGAAAATTAGAAAGACTTAATCAGCCCTTCATCAGAACAAAGAGTCCCTCAATGCCTGCTGATCAGTGATAACCCCGGAACAATTACAGCAAACTCTTTTTCTTGAAGTTAATAAATTATGACGAATCCAGTAAACGATTCCCACAATAATATTCCATTTAAATTTAAGTCTTCAAAAGGAGCAGTAAAGAAAAAATGTGTCTTAATTTGGATTTTATTCTTCTTTTTAAACAAATGCATACAGGAAACTTATTTCCTTTTTCCTTTCTTTTGCTGCAATTTTCTCAAGAAACATAAAGCTTTCTACAGTCTAGCAATTACTCACCTTGCTACATATACTCCATGGCCTTCATCAGGAAGAAATCCAAGTGCACGTACTGCTGGATGAGGATCTTGGACGATACAGCCACACCAACTTATTGCACGACTTGTTCCATTTCCATCCCTCACATCCGTTCCCACAAGCAGTTCAATTTCCTGGCCCTGAGAATTCATCAAATAACATAGGAGAATTTCAGAGAATGAAAAACTAACTTAAGAAGGACATATGACAGTAGTAAAGTTCTTTTGGTCATATATGAGGAAAATGGAGAAGAAATGTCAACGCGATTTGCCCCAGCGGCTCACCTGACGAAAGATTGTCAAGTTAAGTCTTCC
Organism: Solanum sitiens; assembly: GCA_016801875.1. Taxonomy (NCBI): domain Eukaryota; kingdom Viridiplantae; phylum Streptophyta; class Magnoliopsida; order Solanales; family Solanaceae; genus Solanum; species Solanum sitiens. The sequence continues at coordinate 14,935,736 of JABWTJ010000001.1, forward strand.
ATCGCTGTCATTAGACCTGTCTAATGATTGGCATGCATGTTCGATGTCACGAAAGCATGTAACTGGCTCTTTATTAATTGCTAAGACCATATCGCCTTGTTCCAATAAATTTTCAGCTTTAGATCCAGCAAAGCAGCCTTTAACTCGCAATACTTGGCGTCTCATGGGATCCTTCTTTACGAGGGCCTAGAAGGTATAACATGTATCAAGAAAAGGCTTACATCAGACACATGGAGCACCCATTTCAAACATCTTCTGCAGATTATCTAATTTGTTTTGTAAGCTCATTAGACATAAAACCAAGTACAAATTATAAAACGAGAAGAAACAACATAAATAGTCTATATTTAAGAAACAAGAAACTAGGGCAAATAATTCGAGTAATCATAGATGCCCATGATCAATGGTCAAGTTGCATCCATGGATCTCCCATCCAACTAAAATCCAAACATATAAGAAACTAGATTATCTTACCATTATATTATCGCCTAGTTCTCTACTACTTGAGGATTGATATTAAAGTTTTAAAGAGAGTTTGAAACCTAATCTGACCAAAACAAGTCTAGGTTGTTGGAAAAAGATTTTTTTTTAAAAACATCTAGTTTATAAATGTGTTTTCGCTAATGTCTTTTCAATTAAAGACACTAAAAAGAAAAAAAAACTCGGGCTAAGATATGGATAGAAGAATAAGCAAGAACAGGAAATGACAAACAAAACAGATATCTCCAGAACTAGTAGCTTACCTGGATCCAAGTATCATTGAGTCCAAAACTTCGAGCTTTGGAAAGCAAAGTAGGGTAAAGTTCAACTTCCAATATTCTTAACCGAGGCATAGGTCTTTGCAAACCATTTATAAGACGAGGAGGGCCGTCGGCACCAGAAATAACCTTGCCAAGGACTTGGCTTATGGTATAAATTGGAATACCTCGGACAAATTGGTGATCTTCTGACGAACTACAACCATACTTGAGCTGAAAACAGGAAGAAGTGAAACCATTTAATTAATCAAAAAACAAGTTCTAAAACTAGTTACAACCAATTAACAAGAGAGAAGCATCAGTTGGGAGTACAAACCTGCGTTGAAAAGCTTCCCCATAGAGCTTGAACCCTGCCACGCTCATCAGTCAGCACACCAGAAAATGTACTTCCAAAATCTGAAATGAGAATCATATGGAATCAAAAAATGCCCAAAACAAATGCCAAAACTGCTATAGAATTAGAGAATCAATAAGGCCATAAGTGGGAAAGTGTTACCGGTGTCAAGCTCAATCACTTCCATGTTTGTTGCTCTGTAACGTGGACAATCAGCAGAACCAATATTCACAGCAGCAGATGGGTTGGTCACAACCGATTTTCTGGAAGTTGCCTGTAGACTTCTGCTCAATCCCACAAGATACACTGAATCTCCACGACGAAGAGCAGGATCTATTGGCAACAAAATTCAAAATTTAGACAAACATTAGCAAAACTATTAACAGATAAGACAACCATTTTCTGGTAGACATGATAACTAGAGCAAACTAATTGAACCTACAAGGGTTCCACTTGCCACAATGGTAATTCAAAGATATACCATTCATCGGTTAACTTTAATTACACTGGAGCAGGGGCTTCATTTTTATACATTGTTCATATAGTCCATTAAGATTATAAAACAATCCCATATACATTTTCGGCAAGAGAATAATCAATAAGGTGATGTGGGGAAACAATTTTATAAACTCGGTTACAAGACCATTACCATAATACGATGTAAAAACAACAATATAGTAAATAAGAGGAGAGGACAGATAGTGCTAAAGCTGGATTATGTTCTGAAACAACAAAGTATATTATGATCAGAGCTGGATGTTCAAAATGCCATTCAGTAACTAGGAGCTTTTCTAAATGCTCCCGTGCAGGCATCTTCTGACAAAGGAGTACATGTAACAGCACACGAGAAGCAATTGGAATGGAAACTGATGAAGTAATAAATGAATATGTGTCTCTATATTCATTGTACTAGAATAAGGAAAATCATATTGAGGCTTTATAGGATACTTAGGATATTATGTCTTTACTTGTAGCATATTTACTTAATTTGAATAGGGATGATTACCTTCAATATTTGTATACAGCCTTAGACTCCTACACTAGGAGTGATAGGATCAGGAATGAAATTATCTAGGACAAATGGAAGTAGCCTCTCCTGGTGGACAACATGAGGGAGGAAGGGCAGAGATGGCTCAGACATGTGAAGAAAGATGAACAGATGTCCCAGAGAGGAGGTGTGAGATGTTGGCCAAAGAAGTCTCGGGGAAAAGTGATTAGACAGGGCATAGCTCACTTACAACAAACTGAGGACATGACCCTCGGAAGATAGGAAGGTCGAGGCTAATGATAAAAGGTAAGTAGGTTGAGCTTTGTCTAGTTCCCTTATCAGTATTATAACTTTTACTCTCACACTATCTAATTCTATAATTATATTATTACATGTTGTTTCCTTTGCTTCAGCTATCGTATTATTTGTCATTGCTTGGAATAGGAAGGTCGAGGCTAATGATAAAAGCAATGTTATAAAAAGCGAGGAAAAGCGCGCTTAAAGCGCGAGGAAAAGCCAGCCCCTGCGCTTATATTTCCTGAAGCGAGGCGACATTGAAAAAGCGCTCGCTTCTGCTGTAGAGCGAGAAACGCAAGAAAAGCGAAAGCGTGAAAAAGCGCGCTTAATTTGAAAAAGCGCTAATTACGGGTTTTTTTAAGAAAATTGTAAGGTTTTTTTTTTTTTAATTTCTGAATTCCTTACGCGACTTCACATACCACTTTCGCAACTTCAAATTTAGTTTTTGGACTGCTGCGAGGCTGCGACTGCTGCTGTAAGTTCTCTTCTTCTTTGCGACTGCTCTGCGACTTTTTTTTTTTCAATTTTTGGTTGCTGCCAGGCTGCCACTGCTGTAGGTTCTCTTCTTCTCTTCTTTTTCTCTTCTTCTTCTCTTCTTCTCTTCTTTTTCTCTTCTTCTTCTCTTCTTCTCTGCAAGGCTGCTGCGTCTGATTCTTTTGTGATTTAATTATGCTTTTGCTTTATATGTTATGACTTATGAGGATTTTTGACTATCTATTTACTTTTAATCTTAAGAATATATTGTCTCTATTCAGTTATTTAATATTTTTTTATTTTTATACTAAATATCGCTTTACTTAAAAAAAGCGCGCACTTAGTTTCTCGCTTCTGTGAAGCGAGCCCTCGTCGTTTTTTCCGCTTTCGCTTCCCAAAACACTGGATAATGAGCTTTGTCTAGTTCCCTTATCAGTATAATAATTGTTACTCTCATACTATCTTATTCTATAATTATATTATTGCATGTTGTTTCCTTTGCTTCAGCTATCGTATTATTTGTCATTGCTACTATTCTCATCTTCATTGTTTTCGGTAGGGGTATCAAATGGGCGAGTTGGGTTGAAATTGGAAATTTTACAATGGGTTAAATAGAAATCGGGTTGGGTCTTGACCCGCCCAACTTTAGTTTGGGCTCAAATGGATTGGGCTCAAATGGGCTAAAAAGCGGATTGGGTCTTGACCCGCCCAATTTGACCCGATTAATCTCAATAATTTAACATATTAATATTCAACTTTTACAATCACAATTTGAATTTCCACTCAAGAATTTCTTGTTAAAAAGTAACAAATGGATAGATAAATCCGAAAGATGTTAAATAGATAATAATTTATACCTTCAATATAGGAACATATCTTAATAAAAAGTTTTGAAATGGGTTGAAATTGGAGATTGAATTGGGCTCGATTGAGAATTCTCTTCAAATGGGTTAAGCTTGAATGGGTTGAGATTGAACCCAATGCAAATTATCTTGAGCCCAACCCTTAAAATTTTGGGTGGGTTGGGCGGGTTACATCTGTTTGGCTTCATTTTTGACACCCCTAGTTTTCAGCATTGTTTCTTCGCTATTGTATTTTTTTCACATACTTATTTTTTTATATGCTTAACTTGAGCCAAGGGTCTATCGGAAACAGACTCTTTACCAGTGTTGTGAAAGGCAATCGCCAATGGCAAGAGGTGAGGTGACCCTTTATCGCCTTTTAGCTTTGTGACGAGGCGATCTTCAAAAGGTGATGTCATGGCAAGAAAGGCATCACCTTTTGTATTTTCTTTTCAAAAAAAAGGCAACCAATTTAGGGTTTCAAAAGCTCTAAGGTTTTTAGGGCTTTCTTTCCAAATTTGCACAGTTGCACTCTTAGACTCCAACTACGACTCCAACTAGTCGACTAGACTAGACTTCTCCAGCGACCGGCCAGACTTTTCCGACGACTCCAAAGTCCAGCCAATACGTATATCTTCTTTTCCTCTTCTAATTTCTTCTTCCACTGTTTCTTTTACCTTCTTCTTCAAACTTCATAATTACTTCTACCTCTGTTTTTTTCACTGTTTTGACTTCTGTTTTGCTTTTTCTCATTCAAGTTTTAGACTTTTGGTATGTACTATCTATTTTTAGTTCCCGAATTGAAATATTCACTAATATGTTGTTGCGATTGAGATTTGATTATTTATACATGCAATTAAATATTTTAATTTTTTGGTATTAATCGACGCTGCACTACAAAAAGGTGAGCGCCTCAGCCCTCGCCTCGCGGCGAGGCAGACCCTTGTCACCTTTCACCGTCCAAACAATGCTCTCTACTTACTACAAGGTAAAGGATAAGACCTCCACACACCACCCTCACCATACCTCACTTGTGGTGCGACAATACTCATTACACTAAAACAGGTGCCCCTTGTCTCCAGACAATCATTCAGGCGCCATACCTCTCTTGTTTAAGCATTTTTCATATTTCTTAGTGACTAAAGATCAATTACCAACTCCCTCCTCTAAACTATTGATTTATTGTCATTGTTCTGCCAATTCAAGTTACAGCGAAGATGTTCTAAAAATCAGCAGTACCAAATATCTTTGTGATGATTGAGAATAGATTCCTTTCCTTGTATAATGCAAGAAGCACTTTCTTTTTTATCATGCACCAGCAACTTCAACCGGAAAGAATTCAAGGACCGTTTTCCTTTTGGTGATTGTGCACTAGTGAGATTTTAGTGTCAGCTTTCTACGTTTTCAAAATAAACAAATTGTTTCAGCACTTTAGTTTTGAAGGAGACATGTTTTAGTAGCAAGTGAATATGTCTACGTTTGTGGTGAACTAGAAAAAAGACAAGCATAAAGAATCAAGAGAGGAAGTTTCCACTTACCGGGAAGAAGTTCAGCAGCACGAACAGCAGAAGCAGCAGCAGTTCCAAGAGCAGAAGGATCATATGCAACCAGAGCAAAATTATGGACAGGGTGGAGGAAAACTACCTGAAAATATTACCGACCTCCTCATTAAATTATTTTATCATAGCAGGTAAAAGTGTTAACAACAATAGTTTTTACCTCTCCAGGAATCTCAATAGGAAAAGCAGCAAAAGATAGCATTATATCAGAAACTGATACTGCAACAGTGTTTTTGTCAACTGCAACCAAGCCCATGTTGTGGGAATGGTATACGATAACACCAGTTCCAAAAAAATGCTGTGAGTGAACTCCATCAAGCATGCATAACGATGGTACATGGACCTGCAATTCCGAATCATGAGAGGCACACCAAATTCAGATATGGAGATAGGAATAACCAAATTAGTATGATTTTTCATATTACATATTAACTAGGAGAACATACGACAGCAGTTACCAAAAGACAACCAGCAGTTAGTAACATTATTCAGCATTTTCTATGTTCTACAACAGTGTAAAAGAAAGAAACAAAACGAATGATTAAGATTTGGACCTACAAAACAGACAATGACTGCGATAGATTCAGATCCTCATTAAGTGCAAACAATACAATAGGTGGCCAATCTCTAAGTTAATAAAGTAACTAAATATTCTAGCGTCATATATAGTATTTGATATCTCTAGGTATCCTGACAATTATCTATCAGATTTTCCTTCTTAAAGTGCAATAAATCTAGACATGTATGAATTCACACACATATTATCTTTGATATTCTCACACAACCTATTGAAACTTTTTGTCCAAAGAAGGATCCCACCAAAAGGAGACATTCCCTCCCAAGAAAAAAGGTGGCATACCCTATACACACAATTGCACTTACCTAAGTTGTGCGGACACTTCATTTTTGTTGCCGCACCCGTGTCGACACGAGACAAGTGCAGATGCGGGATAGGTGTGGGATTTGGTCAACCCACATCGGATACTTTGACCAGAGTCCATGGACAAATTTGGGGGAAATTTGAGATTTTGATAAAAACAAATAAGGAATGGCATACCTTCAATATTATAGTCCTTTTTGTCTCTTCTTTAGCTTTTCCTCTTGGTCAATATTCGTTGTTTCATTTTTTCAAGCCAGAGTTGGTGGGAGGTCTTGAATGACTTTCTTTGTCTTTTTTTGAGAGGAAGAACCAAAGAGCTTGAAAGAAGAATTTGAGGGTCTTGCGAAAGACAACCTAGAAGATCTTTCATAATTTAGAATATCTTTATAGCTTTATTTTATAATTTTTGATTTTTAACCAAATCCCAGCACCCGTATCCATATCTGGATCCGTACCCCCAAATCTTAAAATTTAGATTTTGCCGAATCTGACCCTCGGATACCCGCATCCGAGTCTGAGCAACTTAGGCACTTGCTATTGTGCTTAGAATGATAAAATCTTCTCTCTTTCTGATGAAGTGATTGATATATAACTGGCATCCAGAGGATGCTGGAAACAGTACAAAGAAACTAGGGGAAGCTCCTAGAAACAAAAACCTACAGACAGAGCATAAGACCATTTTCTCTTTTTCTTTGAAAAGTACTTAGATGATAGAATCTACCGCCAATTAACCACGGAGAGAAAAGGAGAAGGGGATGTTTGGTTTGCAAAAAAGTTGTACATACATAACAATATTGAGATTCTTATACGATATAGTGCACGAGTAAATCTGAATTTGCTTTCAGATGTTTGACTCATCATTATCAGAAACTAAATGAGTAATTGAAATCTTTGGATATTACACGTTTGTTGCTATTGCAAGTGATCAAATAAAAATAATACACCCTTACAGCATTACTTCAGTGGAGGCTGAATATGCAGAAGCAAAAAGAAAGGAACCAAACACCTGATAATAGCATGGTTTAATGAAAAGGGGTTATTTCTAAATACTGGTAACCCAATAACCCCCTATAGACCAATGTTTATTATGTGAAACTGCTTAAGATCCCACTTCAGTAACGCAAGTAACACAAGAAACAAGAATAGGTGAAAACAAGTTACCTCGAACATTACAAGAGTAGGCTCTATTGCACGCTCAGCAACAGAGGCATTATTAGCCACAGGTGCAGCACCTTGATCCTCCACGGCCCCAGAGTCCCTTTCCTCTCTATGTCCATTTAAAGAGTGGCCAATTATTACATCACCATCCGCAGATAAGTTTTCTTCCACCCTCCGTTTCTTAGTTCCAGCATCAGAATCATCCTGACTGTTTAGTCCCACTGTAACGTTGTCACAACTAATCTCCGTTTTGGTAACTCCATCCATTGATTCTTGGCTGACTTGTTGAGGCCTAAGATCCATTGCACTAACCTCAGTAGCATAAGAAGAAACAGTATTTTTTGACAGATCTTGTTTGCCTGAATGAATGCCAGAGAATAGAAGTGGAGACTCAGGTGGCAAGGCAAGTTTAACAGTCCATAAACCAGAGCTGTCATCGCGTTTATATATCTGAGGAGGTGCATACCATTCATGCCGGTCAATTGTGACCAGTACAGACTGCAGCAAAAATAAGTTTCCATGAGAAGGCCTTGGTACAAAGAGATGATAAAAGCGCCAAAGACAATTCTATATCTACCAACAAGAAAAATCAAATTAACATCCATAATATCTGCAAAAAACACATACTTTGGGGATTCTTTGAATATATGTTTCTGACTACTACACCTTCACAACTCATCGCATTACTAGGCTTGACGTTCAAATAGTTAACTACACTAGAAGACTAAATCACAAGACTGACAATGTTTACATGCAGGTGAAATTTGTGATCACCTATATCATACACCACATCAAACATACAATTCTTCTGATAAAACCAAAAACCATTCAGATAAATCCTAAAATCGATACACAGATTCAAGTTCTCTTGCCATGATCCCAAACTTTGGGTGACAACAAAAGTTGACATGTTGCTAAATTTTCCTTCTGATATGACGCCACTCTCAAAACAAGATAAACTCCTGCTCTGAGACATAAGTGGTAGCCGACTGTAGACCCACTAGGATCCATAGTTTTTTTGCCGTGGTTTATGCAGAAATAGTAAAGCCAACAGAAGTCTGTATTTGTGAATCTGTATACCAATTTAGAAGTAGATGGGAAAAAATTATCATGATTTGCCAATAAACAGAGGGAAATGGCAGTTGAGAGCAAGAACTACAGATACAAGTGAATAAAAAGAGGCAACAATTGTTTTCTGAAAGATATCAAAAGCACGTGTACAGAAAATAATACCTTTTTCCGGTGACGATCATTGTAGCTTATATACTCCAATGGTACTCTAGCACTCCTAGACAACTTAGATAAAGCAGAAATTAACTCTTCAAGGGTCGATATATCTTCTCCAGCAAATTTTTTAATGATGGCATGGCGAGGAACTCCTGCTCTAAATAGCATATATCTACAATACCAAAGAAGTTTATAACTGTCAAACATTCTTTTTCCAGTAAAATACTCCTACAGATGGCATCAAGGAATTTTAAACTTAAACCAGAAACACTTTCGAAAACAAACTGCTAGGTAAAGCAAAATAACATAAGCCAATAACTGCAGCACAGCAATTATCTAAACAAGGAAATAAGATGTACAGACCCTGTTTCTGCCACGTAGACAAGACCACAGTGAAAGCGGAAATTTCGAGCCTGCATTAAAAGAGGAGAGAGAGACAATAAAGCAGAAACATGAGTTCAATCATACTCAGCAGATAAGAGAAAATATCAATGAGTCAAATGTGCAAAACAAGGGTCTTCACTTAAAAGTTAAAATACAAACTACATGACTAGAGCTGAAGTACAGGGAAACCTCTTTATGCGGGAAGACAACCAGAATTCTATCCCACATAAAGTATGGGCACTAATATGCAAAGATCGGAAAAAAGTATTTCCTCGCTCGGGAATTGCAAGTTGCGCAACAGGACAGTTATAAAAAAGCTCAAGTAGCTAAAAAGTAAACCAAAAAAGTTTGCTTGCACTCAATTTCCTTCAAAATCAATGGAGAAGTTAGAGAACTATTTAAACGAAATTGTCAACCAAAAGAACCTGACAGATTGCAAAAGCCCTGAACCATCAAAGTCAAATGGTACTCTAGGCACGTGTTACTTTTCAACTATCAGACGCCTGACTACAAACACCCAGGCATAGCATGTACATACCCCAAAAAAAAAAAAAAAAAAAAGGGGGGGGGGGGGGGGGGGTTGCTTCTATTTTGCCTACATTCAAACCCTCCTAAGCTTGTTATGCTCATATAAGCAGTAAAAGTAAAGACAACCAGAAAAGCATGGATGAAACAGATAAAATCCACTTTCCCACTTCTACACAAATAGTCGCATTGTCTTCCAGAAAGAGAACATTTGAGCATGAACAATTGGCGTGGTCAACAATATCTCACATGACCAGAAGCAGACTGCTAAATTTCTTTCTCAAACAAACCTATTAGCAAGATAAATAGGGGAAAAGTCACAAAGCATAGCATCTTAACACCAATTATTCCCTACTGACTGGTTATAAGTTCATTTGACAAAGGAATGAGTATGATGATTAGAACTCATTTTAAAAGGATTAAAAGATAACCAATGTTGCTAAATACACATTAAAAACTGTAAAGCACTAGCAGCAGAATCTTGCAAACCTGTTGATAAGAAAGGGGATGAATAACTGCACCACTGACTTCCAAGAAGCGGTCAGGAGTAATTAAATGCAAATCCTGAACCTGAAGGATACACGAGCAGATGAGTCTTATTGACAGCTTTAACCCTTTCTTCTAATAAAATTTAGTTACTCCTTGAAAAAATGGGCACTAAAGTTCTCAAACAGAAAACCGCTCGGCGATTACACTGAAAGAGAGAACCGAAATTGATCAAAGATTTCTAAAACAAAACAAAAAGGGAACGACAGATGAAACATAAATGATAAATCATGGATCAACTAAGACCTCCACCATAGCTAAAGTATAATATGCCACTGTTGCAACTGAATTTTGTGACAAATCAAAATTACCACAGGTAAGGTTAAGCGGGAACACGTCAATTATGAGTGGGCAAGCTTTTGTATCTTCTTCATTTACCATTCCTATTTACAAGTTCTTTCCTACTGATAGTATGGACAAATATGACAAAATAACAAAAGAAGAACAAAATCAGAACATTACCTATAGTTATAGTTCGGACTGTTATTGCTGTTCTGGGCTATTGGTAACTCATCTGTCCACAATGTCTAGAAAAATTGGACTCTAGATAAGCTTGGTAACTCACTCACTAGCAGATAATTCATTCGTCATATTTTATAATTATCTCATGTATTATCAAGGATAGGAAATGTGATAGGCCATTTTGATAAGCAACACATATCACAATAATTATTTTTTTTTGAGACAGAAAAAAATAATAATAATAATAATAATTGTGATATGTGTTGCTTATCGAAATGGCCTATCACAATAATTATGATTCAACGAGATTGATAGAATCCTAGGAATATTAGAATATGTGTAAATATAGTAAGTAGCTTGATTTACTCCAAGATTTACTCTAGTTTGATTTGATATTGATTTGGTATTGATTTCCTCTCCTTTTTAGGACATGTATACTTAGCTATTGAAACCCCAATAGCTTGTGTGAATAATCAAGCTGAGTTCTCTCTCAAACTCCCGTCTTCTCTTCCATTTAAATCACAAATTTGTTGACCGAGATCTCGCCTACATTAAGCATCATACAAGTTTTTGTTTGTTTTGATAAGGTAAAGGTTTATTAACAGAGTACCAAGAGTTATAAAAGACTGCTGGAATATACATGCAGTCAATGACAACATCTCCCTAGCAAGAATCATAGAAGTATATAGGCACCTGAGAGAATTAACAAATCATGCTAAAACCAACCCAAAGGCTAATTGAGATGAACCACCAAATCATTTTGATAACTATGATGTAAGAATATAACCTTCTCTTCTAGAGATCACCGAAATTTCAACATTCAAGGACACTCACCAATAGTTCCACTGTCATAGGGGTTCCACCCCTTTCTATTTGAAGCTCAACTTTCTGCCCGACACTGTCATCAAGTAAAGTCTCCATCTTCAGGAACTGAGTAATCACCTGAATGAAGCTTATGGAAGGAAATCAGTTCTACGAACCATCAAATGAATGATTTTCCAATTATATAAAGAAGCAATTGCCAGCAATGTTAAGTTTATGTATTAATCTTGTTCTGAGGAAAAAATTGGAGAACTAGGACTATCTTTTGCCCATGTAACACACCGTCAAGGGGAAGGATAGATAAGTACTTGACTTTGTTAAATTAGGCCCCTCATTCAACCTGGTCCAATGGCTGGTTCTTGAAAATTGAAGTAGTTCTGCAGAATCTAGATGCAGTGATAGAGGAAAGAGAGCAGACGATGAGCCCAAGGTATGAGCCAAACAGATGTATTTAATCAAAGTTCCAATAAGTAATGCAGAGAATCAATGAGGACATCAAAACCATCAATTTAAGTCCCTACAACAACAAAGCCAGACTAACCTCCCCATTCATACGAATAAGCACATCACCAGGCTCCAAATGATTGTGAGCTGGGCCACCAGGTACCTGCAACAATAACAGAGAGAAAATTAAGTGTTGATACATAGAACTATAGTATACTGTGTCAGGACACTCGAAAGAAGTGCACTTACCACAGAATCAACGACAAGCATTCCAGTCTCACTGGGTGGAGAGGAATTGCGCACCAACTATTCAAGTTTCAAAAGATTATGTATCATTATATTAGTAATAAAGCCTGTAACAATATATTTTGGTGCTTACCTGCTCTGTGGCACTAAGGAGACCAAGCCGGCGAGTTTCATCATATCCTTTGTGGAGAAAAGTTACCTATATGAAAAACATATATACCATTAACCAAGTATACTTATGAAATTATGTGTTTCCTAGCTCGACCTATCCTGTTTTCTCTTTGATTTGAAATGGCATGCTCCTTAATACACATAATTAATGTCTGTTTTCGGGGTTAAAGAAGCTTGTGCAAAGAAGATATATATGAGATTACAGAGAAGTTCCTCATCTCTCCTTCTGTCTCTTATAAACTACTGTAGTTTTATATTCAAGTAAGCTACATGTCACATGGATGCAGCTGCAGAATAGCGGTCAGCCAAAGAGAAAGACTAACTCAAAAAGGTCACGAACCTTTACAAAATAAAACCCATTAAGATCATCTCAGAGGACTCGTGTACAATTTAACATGCAAACACAATCTAATGTACTACCATCCACCGTGGTGGACAATCTGGAAGGCAAGGAATTCTAGATGTTTTGAGAATGTTGAGGATGGAGTGCAAAAGAACAAGTTGAACTTCATCTAACTTTTGTGTTTTTGGTGTTATCAGATTTACTCAAATATACTGTCTTTTTCAGATGACAAAGGAACCTGCAGCCTCTACCCTTTGGGTGCGCACATGGTAAAACCTCAATCATGTGCAATATCTCAATCAAGTGATATTGTTTCTATTGATGATGTTTTAGATTCAATCTACAGTAGAACTTGAAAGTCCTTATGTAAATAAGGTTTCAGTACGACCCATGTACTGCTTTGTTCATTTGATATATAGATACAGCTACCAGTTTAAAAAAAAAAAAAAAAAAAGCTAGATGCAAATCTCACAATAAACAAAATTGAAAGAGCTATCACTTCACTGGGAAATAAGGTTTAAGAAGGTACTGTAATGGAGAGAAGCAAAGCTAACAAACCTGAAGCGTACCACGAGGAATAGTAACAGCCTCCCATTTATTTGTGGTAAGATTCAATCCTTCCTGTAAGAATTCCAGTGCCCTGACAACCTATAAACACAATAATAATTATATAAGTGGCAACCTATAAACACAATAATAATTATAGAAGTGAGTGTGGTTTTTGTTCGCAGGAGTTAACCATGTTTTTGTGTATGTAATTTGCATCTCCTTGATGCCTTTCAAATACAACATCTTACTTCATAAAAAAAATTTATACAAGTGTTTCTGTGTCCATTAATTAATACTAATTGATTTCCTTAATAACAGAGAAAGTTCGGACCTTAACCAGCAATCCGGGTTTGGGGGCAAAAGATTCCGGGAAACAGAAAATGTTCAATGCCAGCAAATAAGGAACCAACATGACTCATCCAGGCAATTAAAGATTTGAGAAGGAAAGACACAATCAAACATAAACCCTTTTCACTAGGAAAATAAGATAGACAAACACACAGAATATGGAAAGCTTGTAACCATTGTACACCCGTTTTCTTGTAAGAACTTAATCATAAAAGGAAAAAGACTATTATCACATAGTAATTGCATATAGAATAAGCCATAAAATAGAGTGAAGTCATGTAAAAAGAAACTTACGGTTTCAAATCCCCTCAAAGATATTAACCCTTCAAGGATGACAAATGAGTAATAACAGCAAAAAACCATAATAGGAAAAAGAAATAAAATTTTCAGTGATTCAATGAAATAAAAAAGTTGGATCCTATAACCCATAAGAGTACAAAGAGACAAAAAAAATTATGGAGATACATACATCTGACCCTGCATATCAGGGACAAGTGCACATTGACAACAGAAAACCCAGAAGAAGGAAAAGTTAAAAAAACTGATCAAATAAATGATATAGTTTCCAATAGTCTCTGACTTAGGAACAGGCAGAAAAGAAATCAAAATGAAAATAACCAATTCCAGAGAAATATAAAATATTTACTATTTGCTCATTCAAGAAGTCAATAAAGACTTTTGCAATGCTATAGTGTTGTTGGGAAACAATAGTCTCTGACAATACTTTCAACTGTCAAATGCACACTCCACACAGTTCAGAAATAGAGCATAGAGAGGTCTTTAACAAAGAGATCAAAGAATGTACTCGTTCTAATGGCAAGAAAAATGCAGAAGCACTTGATGACTTGCTTCCAGCATTCAAAGCGACAGCTCTCCCTTGCCAATTTATTACAGGGGAGCCACTAGAACCACCTTTCGTCCCAGAAGCAGCCTGTTGGCAAAGAACAAAAGTAATTCAATAACTATAGTCCTGAAAAGTTGGGGTAGAAGTGTGTTGATGACCTAAAATAAATCACCTTCTATTTCCCTCTATAACAGCTTTTAACATATAGATGAGGTGGATTCACAGAGTAGAGGGAAATTATTATTTATTTTCCCCCCAAAAAATAGAAGCTATCCTCGTGTATTTGAGTATAAATTTCCACTGGCCCCCATAGCATCCTAGCCATCATACATTGTGTCCACTGTCTACATTGATGCAAGAAGGTTTATCTTCCTATTAGCGACCACTAGTCTATGAATAACTTTTGTATTAGAACCCCCTTCTTACAGACATAGTATCATAGAATTTTGTCCGGGCATGCTCCTTTAGTGTTCTAAGCCATTTATTCTTGGCAAGTTACATGTTTGTCATATATATGATATAGTGCACTCTGAAAAAACAAATGGAGCTAATTTATCAACTATGAGGGCTAAAAAAGCTCAAAATTTTCATTTACAGAATCCACTTACTTGCATGTAGAATGTGTTGAAGTCATTGTATCCATCCCTGCACCAAAAATTGGAGTTATCAAAAGGAATACATTGTGCTACCAAGCATTTGAAATACAAAAAACAAAGTGGATTGCGGCACAAACACCACGGAGATGACTTCATCAGAAAATCATACAGAGGACATTCACCATAACACTAAAAACATGACTTCCTATACAAACGACAAAGGATAAGTTCATAGTTTCGTTATCTAATTTAAAACGAGATCTTTTTTATGACATCAAAACAAGATCATTTTAACATCCTAAAGCTTTAATTAGCTCATTGTATTTGGACAGTAAGGAAGTTCCCCACATGCAATAACACAAGCAACAGTCTACATTACATTGGTTTTGAGGTAGGGCAATGCTAATGTGACATAATCATTACACCCAAAACCAATAAGAGGAAAAGCAACACCTTAAAACAGCAGCAAGCCAACAATTTGTGCTTAGCACTCAAATATGTAAGAATTTAATGCTAATAATCAGCTTCATCACATATCAGAACTAAAAAGCTCATCAATAGGAAAATCTTTCCAATTGGCTGCACAAAGCAAAACCCACTCTGATGAAAGAGATAGTAGACCATCTAAAAAGAAGCACAGTATGTATACAGAGGCATGTTTATAAGTTCCTGAAACTTAATAAAGAAATGCTGAAAGAATGTCAAACACTTAATTAGATTCTTATGGCCATATCATTAAGGGGAATACATGAAATCTCCAGGGTGAATGAACATTTTAGGTAGACAATGACGACAACAACAACAATAACAACATTTTAGGTAGACCACGACATACTTTTTATAATGCGGAGCATCTCTGTCAAGTCGAGCAAGGGTTCCAGCTAAAATAGACACCTGCATAAATCCAGATTAAAGCAAAGAGAAATAGGATACGAAAATTTCTTAAGAAAATATAGCCCCTCAAAAACAATCAAAAGGATGCAACGAAAGGAAAGACAGAGCCATATGTCAGCATTCAACAATCAAAAGTATAGTTTACAAGCAGATTACACATCAAAGAGTTATGCATCCCCTCTACACGTTTTAAGTGATATCAGGCCTCCAAAGTTTTTCTCGAGTCATAATGCCTCCATCATGGCCATTTTTCGACAGGTACGCCACCTCCATCAAAGTTACTAAGAGTCGGAACACTCATTCCAGAAAGTTCTAACCCATTTACTGATTCTTTGAAGATGCTATAACGAGTAAGCAAAGTTTCATTTCATTCCCTTCTGATCAATTACAGGAAACATTAGTCATAATGTGACTGAACTGAATATGACAAGTTCAGTAGAATAATAATGTAAAAAGGTCCTTTCATGTAAAAAGTGTTTCGCTTGGATACATCATTCAAAAAGCAAGGTAAGGCAATAAATAAAATCTCATCCGCATACCTTCTCTCCACTGTCATTACCAACAACCCTGATTTCTAGTCCTACACAAGCATCCTCCGGAGCAAGGGGAATCTCGTCATAGCTCAAAAATTGTATTGCAGCAGGATCATAACGGAAGAATCCGAAGTCATGAACCTAAAAGGCGATCAATAAGTTTCACTCATGACAAAATAAATAAGTATATTCTCAAGTATTCTTCACCAATTCTCAATGTCCCTATAAACCTATGTATAACAACAAATAGGAGTCAACACAGACATATTTCTTCTGCTTCATTTTGTATGGTACACTTAACTTCTAGTTTTTTTCATAAAGAATGACACATATTTATATGTGGAAACTCTAACTTTTAAACTTTCCATGTTACCCATAATGGCATGCACTTATAGTCATAAAAATTGTCAAGGCATGTTAAAGGCTATAAGTTCTAACAGTAACTTTGGTATGTGGTAAAAGTTGTTCTTTCTTCTGTGTCCAGTCAAATATAGCCTAATAAAATGAAACTGTGGGAGTATCACCAAGTGTTTCTATTTGTTATGGAGACCTTTAGTATACTACTGGATTGGGTAGTGGAAGGAGGAGTTATGACTTATCATTTGTTAAACAGATGTCGATGTGGGTGTCAGTACCTGAAATAGGAACGAATAAAGTGTCCGAACCATCATTGTTTTCATAAAATTTCAAGGGACCAGAATAAAAGTAAAGTAGCGAATGCTGGGATCAAACTAAAAGATATACAGACAATTACTAAGAATTGTTGAAAGTTACCTCATTTTCAATTAACAAGGTGAATTTAATCCATTGTTATTTTAAAATGTGTAATAACTGACATTGAAGTTTAAATCTAAATAATTCAATCATTGGCATCTTGAAAAATGTGTAAGTTGTACACAGTTATTTAGTTAGTGGAAGTATTGAGGAACATCTCAAAAATGAAAAGACTTGGATTATATATTGAGGCGAGGAATATAAAACTGAAAAGATAGCAAATACGAGCTTGAAAATGAACTCACAGGGTCTCTATAAATGGGATAGATAGGTATCTCTTCACGGTTCACAAACATAGCTTCAGCCACCACGGGTCCTGCGAAGCAAATAACAAACAGCAATTCCATCAAACAAAGAATTGAACTTGAAAAGATATATATTTAATTTGCCGACTTTTTAAGTTAGTAAAAACAAATTAATGCTTGTTATTCACCAGGTTTTACAACATGCCGATTTGTAAGTATAATCCCGCGACGCTTATCAACGACGAAGCCCGTAGCATAACTTGCACCAGCAGCCTCGGTGTCAAATGCTCGGCAAGCATTGGTCCGGAGAACGACAACGGCGGGAACTACCTTGTCAAGAGCCTTTCGCCAATCTTCTGTGGTAGCGAGACTCTCCTTGAACGGAGGATCTATATCCATAGACAATTCCTCCTTCATTATACTCGATTCAGGTCCCAATGCTTCCTCGGATCCTAACCTCTCCAGCGAATCGCCCATTTGGAAACCCTAATTTCCCTGTCGGAGTATCAATGACGCAAAGACGAAGTCCGAGAAACTAGTTATGATGCAAAGATATGTTGCCGACTCCGATGGAAAGGGAGAGAATATTCCGGCGAGGATTAAGGATGTTTTTTTCAACGAGTATTAGAAGATCGGCGGCGAGTGCGTAGTTGAATTGGCGCTGACAATCTGACAAGCTTTATTCAGTCATTCGTCTTTCTTCCTCCGATGCTTTAAGTACAGAATATCCAATTACCAAAAAACCCTCTGCTTTTGTTTTCTTCACGTGGGCTAAATCCCGTTATCTGTATTTGGTAATCCGTAATCAAGAAACGGTAACGGTCTTTCTGTAATGATCTCCAGCTACACTTCTTGAATTTGTTGATGTCGTCATTTAAGTATCGTCGTGCTATTTTGGCAAATATTTGTAGTTTTTTTTTTTACTATATTTAATTTAAAATATTTTATAAAATTATTTAATAAAAATCATAAACTTAAAGAACTAGCAATAGAGCGGGAGTGTGGGATTAATATTATACCGTGGGGGGGGCCTGGGGCAGAGCAAATTGAAATAATCTTTTTAAAATGGAAAAATTGTATATAATGGCAAATTAATAAATTAAATTAATTGCTATAATTATCTTTTGATTTAATTGTGTCTCATAGCAAACTGTTTGTCAGTCACCTCTCTCCCTCAAACTCTTGCTCGCCACTCTCCTCTCTCGCTCCATCTTTCGCTCTTTTCCTCTCACTTTTATACAAACACAAGTGTATAAAATTTGTTTCTATTTGTATAAAGCGAGAGAAATTGTATAAATACGTATATTTTTTCCCCTTTCTCCCCTCTCCCAGATCTCGCTCGCCACTCTCCGTAATCTCGCTCGTCACCCTCGCCTCTCTCGCTTATACAATCAGAAATGAAATGTATAAATTGTGTTTCTGTTTGTATAAAGCGAGAAACAATTGTATATACACATGCAAATACATATATTTTCGTCCTATACACTTATAATTATACAATAAAATACTCCCCTGCACAGTTTCTTTTGTCTTTCTCTCTTTCTCGTTTTATACAAGTTCAAATTGTATAGGGAAAAGGGTCAAATATGCCCCTAAACTATTTGAAAAGGTCTAGATATACCCTCCGTTTAAAGTTTGGTTCACTCATGCCCTCGTCCTCCAACTTTTGGTTCAAATATGCCCTTATGGGCGTTAGTTGTTAAGTTGGACATATTCAACTCATTTTTCATTTCTTTAAATACCACATGAAATTGTCATGTTATTTTGACCTTACCACATGACATTTATATAAAAATGAAAAGGTATTCGGACTCATTAACACCTATTCCGACCCATAAATCAACTACTTTTAAATACACTATCCGACCGATTTTCAACAATTTTGTTTAATTTTTAATTTTTCGGTATCCCGAAAATAAGTAATTGATTAATAAAAAATAGGAGAAATATGATAAACATATAAAATTAACGCCAAAAATTAACAAATAAATATAGTAACCTTAAATCTAA
The DNA here is from genome assembly GCA_016801875.1 of Solanum sitiens. Lineage (NCBI taxonomy): Eukaryota > Viridiplantae > Streptophyta > Magnoliopsida > Solanales > Solanaceae > Solanum > Solanum sitiens. Next base: position 14,954,989 of record JABWTJ010000001.1, read on the forward strand.
TATTTTAATATTTTTTTCAAATTTTTATTTTTCCGATAAATCTCAAAAATGAGTAATTAATTAATAAAAAATATAAAAAGTAAGAAAAATATATATAATATTTACGCCAAAAGTTCACAAATAAATATAGTAATATTTCATTCTACAATTTTGTTAATATTTTTATTTCTTTCGATAAATCCCGAAAATGAGTAATTTATTAATAAAAAAAAAGAAAAATATGAAAACAAAATAAAATATTTATGTTAAAATTCACAAATAAATATAGTAACCACAAATTCAATAATTTCAACAATTTTTTTTAATTTTTATTTTTTTCAGTAAATCTCGAAAATGAGTAATTGATTAATAAAAAAATAGGAAAATAGGAAAACCCTATAGATTTAATGCCAAAAAATCACAAATAAATATTGTAACCTTAAATTCAGCAGTTTCAACAAATTTTTTTATTTTATATTTTTTTTATATTTCCTATTTTTTATTAATCAATTATCATTTTTGAGAATTACCAAAGAAATAAAAATTAAACAAATTTGTTTAAATTATTGAATATAAGGTTACTATATTTATTTGTGAATTTTTTGCGTAAATTTTATATTTTTTATCAATAAACTCATATTTGGGATTTGCTGAAAAAATTAAAAATTTAAAAAATATTGAAATTGTTGGTTTTAAGGTTAATCTATTTATTTTTTAATTTTTGGCGTTAATTTTATATTTTTTTTCATATTTTTCATAATTTTTATTAATCAATTACTCATTTTCGGGATTTATCAAAAAAAAAAAAATAGAAAAAGTGTTTCAATTGAATTTAAGGTTACTATAATTATTTGTGAATTTTTGGCGTTAATTTTATATTTTTTCATATTCTTCCTATTCTTTATTAATTAATTAACAATTTTCGGAATTTATCGAAAAAATAAAAATTAAATAAAATTGTTGAAATCGGTTGGATAATTTATTAAAAAGGGGGTTGATTTAGGGTCGGATTAGGTGTTTATGAGACCGCATATCTTTCCATTTTCATATAAATGTCATGTTGATAATTCAATGTGGCATTTAAAGAAATGAAAAATGAGTTGGATACGCCCAACATGACAACTAACGCCCATAAGGGCATATTTGGGCCAAAAGTTGGACGGCGAGGGTATGAGTGAACCAAACTTTAAACGGAGTGTATATCTAGACCTTTTCGAATAGTTTAGAGGCATATTTGACCCTTTTCCCAATTGTATATAATTTCTCTCTTTCTCGTTTTATACAATTCGATTCAATTGTATATTCCCTGACCACTCTTTTGCCTCTCTCTCTTTCTCATTTTATACAAATTCAAATTGTATATAATCGTTCTATACACTTATAATTATACAATTCTCTGCGCAAGTCTCTTTCTCTTTCTCATTTTATACACTTCGTTTTATACAATTCGTTTCAATTGTATATGTATAGCGAATTATACATTTATATGTTTGTTATGGAGTCAATTATGCAAACTTTGTTATAGCATACAAATATGAATTTTATGTTTGCTATATGTGAAAGTTTCCCTTTAAAATAGCGTAGAGCGGCGTTTTGGGCTTGGGTGAAAAAATAAATGTGAAAATTACGCAGTTAAATAAATTAAAAACTTTCTCCTATAGCCACATAAAAATAATGAATTATTTTCCATAGCTATAGTTTGATAATTACAATTTGTAGCTACATGTTATATGGAGGAGAGAGGCGAATGAGACGGGAGAGAGAGGAGAGAGGCAAAAGAGAGGGGAGTAGAGTGAGAGAAAGGTGAATGGTATATGTATATATTTTACATATGTATTTGTATATATGGCAAGAGAGATTAAGAGCAGGGGAGAGAGGCGAGCGAGAGAGGACAGAGAGTGGGAGAGAGGTAAATTGTATGTGTATATAATTGTATATTATACATATGCATTTGTATAAATGGCAAGCGAGATTGGGAAAGGGAGGAGAGAGGCGAGCGAGATTGAGAAAGGAAGGAGAGAGTCGAGCGTGAGAGGGCAGAGAGTGGGAGAGAGATAAACTGTATATATATATAGGTTAAATAATTGTATATTATACATATGTATTTGTATATTCTAACAAATTATACATATACAAATGTGACTAATTATACAAACTCGAAGTCAGCCCACGTAATTAATGTATAATGTTAGTCGCGAGTGGTAATTATAGCAAATTATAGCTATTATGAGTAATTAAGTAGTATAAGTTTTCTTTGTTGCTTAATTTTCCCTAAATAAATTTATACTATTTAGTTATTCATCATAGCTATAGTTTGTTATAATTAGCACTCACAACTAACATTATATATTAATTACGTGGACTGACTTCGAGTTTGTATAATTAAATACGTTTGTATATTATAATTCGCAGAATATACAATACATATGTATAATATATAATTATCTAACCGATATACATATACAATTCACCTCTCTCCCACGCTTTGGACTTCTCTCCCCTCTCTCCTCGTCCCGCTCCCCTCTCTCCTCCCTATAACATATAGCTATGAATTGTAATTATCAACTATATTTCTGGAGAGTAATTGGCTATCTTTGAGTGACTATATGTAAAAACGTTCCTAAAAAATAAAAGCTCAAAGTATCTTTACTTATGAATAGTAACAGAAAATAGTTGGAAAATGTCACAAATGATTCCTGAATTAGTGAAATAGGTTTAACATGATCGTTTCATTATATATAAACAAAACTCATGTCTTTTTAAAATTAAATATTTAACTTAGTCTTAACAATTCTAAATAAAGTTTCCCTTCTTTAGCGGTTAACGATTCATACTCATCATTTTAAAAAAAATCATATAAGATATAAAAAAAGATTTGATCTTATTTTTTGATTTTTTAAAAGTAAAATAAAATAAAGAGAATAATAAAATTAATCTATTTGAAAACAAAACAAATCTAAAAAAGTTGCAAATCTAAATTTTTGTAAATTTCAATTTCTAAAAAATTAAATATACTCCCTTCATTAAGTCATTGGTGTACAATGTTTTGGAATCAAAATATGTAAGTAAAAAACTTTTAATTTATTTTCATTGCCAAAAATTTATTTTTATTAAATATAAATAAATATCCCTCTACTCCTAATAAAGTAATGACTTTTTTCTTTTTACAGTAAATTTAGCATTTTTTCAAGTCATTAGCAATAATAATGTATTTCATTTCATTATCCATGAGATAAAAGTCAGGAATTTTATTTTAAATCATATGTCAAAAATTAATTTCACGGAGGTATGAGTTATGTTAATATAACTCTAAACTATTGGTATAAAAATGAAAGGGAAAATGGTCAAAAATACCCCTCAACTTTGATTTATTGTTTAAATTTATCCTCGCCGTTAAAATAAAGTTAATTTTATCTCTCGTCATTAAAATAAAGTTAATTTTACCTCTCCTGTTACTAATTTCACCAAATTTACCCCTTATTAGACGGATTGACTCAAATTGACCCGAATTTATCTCTTTGACGTATTTAATGGAGATTTGGGAGAATGGGTAAATGGGTATAGGAGATTTGGGAGAATGGGATCGGGTTATTTTAAATGATCGGGTTAATAGATTAAAATAAGGTATAAGTTTTATTTTTAAAATTCGGGTCAATTTGGGTCAATCCATCTAATGAGGGATAAATTTGGTGAAATTAGTAACATGAGGGGTAAAACTAACGTTATTTTAACTGCGAGGGGTAAAATTAACTTTATTTTAACGGCGAGGGGTAAAATTAACTTTATTTTAATGGCGAGAGTAAAATTAACTTTATTTTAATGGCGAGAGTAAAATTAACTTTCTTTTAACGGCGAGGGTAAATTTAAACAATAAATTAAAGTTGAAGGGTATTTTTGACCCTTTTTCCAAAATGGAATAATTACTAAACTACACAACTTTATTTTACCTATTCCCAATATTTTTCTACTCTTTTAATAAAATACAAAAATCCCTTTTTTACACTCAATGATACTTAACTTACTTTTTACCTTGGAAATCAAAACTGAAACTTTTCCATCCCAAAAATTTCGTCAAAATTTTTTCCCCTTAAAATTTTCGGATAAAATTTTAAGCTAAATTTGAAATTCAAAAAAACCTAATCCCTATTCATCCGCTTTAAGTTGAGATTTGGTTTGTCATCTTCTCCAGTAAGTTTTTTTCCATTTTTTTACTTTTCTGTGTATCTAATGTTCTTCCTTTTCTAAAAAAAAATTTATAGTTTTTTTTCCACAATAATCGATTGTTTTGAAGATTAGAGTTCAGAATTGGTTTATCATCTTCTCCAGTAAGTTTTCCTCCTTTTTTTTTTTTTTTTTTTGTATCTAATGTTCTTTCTTTTCTAAAAAAATTATAGTTTTTTTTCCAGAATCGAAATTTTTAAAGTTTTGAGTTCAAAATCGTCGCATGACCCTATAGTCATGACAAATCCAAGTTCTAGCAAAAGATCTTCTTCAAACAAAAGACATGCATCAACTTCGAAAGACCCAAAATCCAAAAGAAAAGGGGTAGAAAGGCGGCACCTCCTATTATTCGACCAACACTACCAACGGTATCTACATTTGTATCCCTATCAATCCTGATTTTTGTATCTTTTTCATTAGTTTTATGATTTTTTTTTCATTTAAGTATCGTTTATTTCAAATTTTCATTGCACTCATGGAACACAGAATTTTTTTGATACTTTTATGTCTTACACATAAATATTAATGTTTCGTAGATAATATTTTAAGTATCAGTTTGATATTTTTTGATACGTTATTTTTTTGTCTATTTATATAACGACAAAGGAAATATTTAGGTATTTGTGTATCTTTTATGTGTTGCACAAGAACATTAACGCATCTAATTCGTTAAGTTGGATGTTTTGTTGATATTTAGTATAAAAGTGTATGAACATTAAAGTATCTACATGATAGTGGTTTCTTTGATAAAACGAAGAGAATTAATTGGTTGTTATTGGAGGCGTACAAGGAAATGGGTGAACTGTTGGGTCCACAACATTCCTTTGCAGTGGAATATGCTCAAGATATTATGCAACAATAAAGCGATAGTCTGTTAGTATTGTAAATCAATTTATTTACTTAGACATTAAATTCTTTTTTTAATGTATCTTTATTTTTTTGCAGGGATTGTGGAATGTATGTAGTTGCTTATGCAGAATACTTGAGTGACGAAATCAAAATTCCATCTGTTAGTTTTCAAAGTGAATATCTTCGCAACAGATACGGAACATTGTTATGGAAGTATGGTATGGACAAAGTCAAGGCTGAATATGTTAGTGATACCGACGATCCTACAAGGTCAAGGAGTGGTTACACTACAGAGGAAGAAGGTGGATTGGTTAATTTAGAGTAGTTATGTTTCTATTATGTTGAAGTTAAGTTAATTAGTGTTTTGTTTTATAACTTTTCCTTCCAGCACAATATTAATAAGTAGTTATTAATTTGAAGAATTACTTTTGTGAAGAAATGTATTTCAATTTCAATTTCAATTTTTGTCTCCAAATATATAATTTAATTAACAGTAACTCGCTATAAATTAATTTTGTAAAAGTAATATATACAGAATTAACACTGATACATTATAAACTTTATTAACAGTATATATGATACTATATTTACACAATTATTACACAAAATGATACAAAATAATTAACTTAAAATGTTTAGTATTTCAATAAACCACAACGTCTGATACAATATTATCTTCAGTGACATAATATTCATAGAGTTATTAAGTATATGATACACATTTTATTATCAAAAATAAATTTGTGTATCTTTAACAATTAATACAAAATAATGTAATTAATATATTTTTAGTATCGTTCAACAGGCTGCAACATATAAAACTCTATATATATTTAGTATCGGTTACAAGTATGTGTCTGATAACAAATTTGTTATTAGATCCATTATTTTTTTACCGTTTTATGTAAATGAGACTATACAAATTATCAATATAATTACACTTGATAAAATACAATCAAAATTGATATATTTAGTATCACTACAAATTTTGTATCTTGTAACATTCATATGAATTTATAATCACATCAAATGAAATAGTGCAAATCTTATTAGCAATTAGCAAATCATATTCCAGAATGTCTTAACAAGATCGAAATATTAATTTTTTGAATCTTCACAAATTGCGTTCCAGAATTTTCTTAAACCAAGCTTTGTGTTTTTTTTTCGAAGAACAATGTGAAGGTTTGACAATTTGAAATTCACTAATGCCATCAATCAGTTAGAGGTTTATGCAGATTTTACGCTAATTTTGTTAAACGTCCGCTTGAATCGTGGGATAAATTTTATTCCTTTTTTTACGCTGTAACTGATAACAACTAATTAAATTTTAAAGTATCCGTACGCTCTAATTTAAGTATCATTCATAATATTAAGTATCCGGATTCATATAAAAAAGGGAATTTTTGGTAAATTGTCAAAGAACAGGGATAGAAAGTAATTTGTCTCTCAGACTATTAATTTTTACTATAAAAATCATAGACCAAACCTGGTAAATTTTGAATACTTAAAAAATTAAAACTAGTAAATTTACAGTTAAGTGACTAAATAATAAGAATATGGTTAAGAGATCAAATTTGATAACATCTTAAATAGCTAAGGGACTACATTTGATAAATATATACAGTAACTAAAAATCTATTTTTAGATCTGCTCCAAAAACTTAAGAAGTATAGAAATTTCTAGGCCCGCGAGTCTTTTGGGCCGGGTCCGTTAATTTCATTGGAGATGATCAATAACATTACACAAGTCATTTAAGAACTATACAAATTTCTTGACCCGCGAGGCTTTTGGGTCATGTCTTTTTGACAACTCTATTGGAGATGATCAATAGCATTACTCGAGTCAGAACATAATATTTTAAGAAAGGATTAACATATAGTATAAAATTAAAGAACCATTTTCAAGTTGAAACATTAATAAATTGGAATGACATATACCTACCTACCTTTAATCTACGATAAATAAAGAAAACATAGAAATCTGTTTTTCAACCGTCTCCAACCCAACAGATCTAGGATATCAGATCATTGATTTACTTACCAAAGAATTGTAAAGAATTTTGTAATATATATGAGATCAAAAATGAAATTTGGTATGCAACTACAAAGAAATTGCAGCAAAACATATCTCAAAAATGTGAAAATTATTGTGTTGTTGGTGACCTAGTGATCAATAAAATATATAAGTGGGACACTAAAAAGAAGGTTAAACATATTTGGTTTGCTCTTAACGACGAAGAGACGATACACTTTTGGTGAGCTCATTGAGTGGTTTGTCCGTGGATCGAATCAAATTGTACATGAACGCTCCGGCTAGGGTTCCAACGATTGGACCAACAATATATACCCATAGACCTTTGTATGTATGTCTCACTATTGCTGGACCAATACTTCTGGCGGGATTCATCGATGCTCCTGAAATTGGCCTGCATTTTCAATTTGATTAGGTTTTTGAGGTTAATTTTTTTTTTTATTATTTTTTTATTTAAGTGAAACAGTTAATAATTAGCATACCCTACTACAAAAACGTTCAAGGTTATGGTCATTCCCACAGCTATCCCAGCTATATGTCCAATCTGCAATAGTAACACAAAGTATAAATTAACCGTGATGTAATGTAAGTATTAATAACTGATTTCACTGTATAGCATACCGCTCGTTCATCTGTACCAACACCAGAAATGACGAACATGAGAAGGAAAGAAATGACGATTTCGGCAGCAAGTGATTGGACATCAGATCCAACTGGAACAGTACCAAAATAAGCTTCTGGAGTTACATCAAACATTAGAGACAGAGTTCCACTAGCCAGAATCGAGCCCATTAGTTGAGCTACTATGTAGAAAGGTACCTGTAACACATTCAGTTATATATATATATATATTAGTAATAACAATTAATAATATTGTCGATGAACAAAATTAAATTTAATATATATAAGTAATAACGATTAATAATATTGTCGATGAACAAAATTAAATTTAAGTTACATACTTCTTTCCAGGGGAAGCGACCGAAGACGCTGAAAGTAATAGTGACAGCGGGATTAAAATGTGCCCCTGATATATGTCCAACCGTGTAAACCATGACCATAACAATAAGTCCCCATGTCACAGAAATCCCTGGAAACGTAATGGTCCCACCATAAAGCTTGTTCACTACAACTGAACCACACCCCGCAAATATAACAAAATACGTCCCTATGATCTCCGCAATCAACTGCAAAAATTAGCTTATCACGATCCAACTCATGCATCAAATAAATCTACGGTTAATTAAATCACTATATATATACTAAGTACCTTTTGACCGAGGACAACAACCGCAGGCGATGAACAAAATCCAACTTTGTTATTGGAGGCTGCTTGTACATTACCTTCTTCCATATTCTGAGTGATTTGATCTTCTTTATTTGACACCATTGTTTTTCTTTTTTTCAATTTAATCAAAATTTGTTGAAAGTAAAATACTACGTATTATATACTTACACGATAATATAGGATAAGATTAGAGACTTAGTTTTCGTGTGGTTTACTGCTAATTTGATAATAGAGTGTTGGAGGGTAGAGTTTATATTAACAAAATTGTAGTTAGATATAATAGGGGATTGGAGTTGTATTATAGACTAATATTGAAACTCCAATCCAACACTATTTATCTATGCATCAAGAGTCCTCCTCCACTCAAGTTACTTCTCTTTTGCAAACCTTACTCTAAAATGATAGAAAGAGTAAAAAGATATACTGTATTCTAACGGTTTATTAGGATCACACTTATGTGAACAAAGTTTGAATCAGTAATTATCTCGTTTTCCGTTAATATCTCAATTGGTTCATGATTTCATTTACTTTTTCTTATTCACATTTAAAGATAATAATAATAAGGAAGTAAATATTAAAAGATTATTTACTAATTAATGGGGATGATTTGTATAAACTTTTATCACTTAATTAAAGTTAATTAATTATATATGTTGTTAACTTATTTAATTGCTTATTGATGGTAATTTAATATAATTTGATCCAGTCTCCTTTATGGGATAATTGAGCGTTTAGGGTGCCTTAAATAAAGGTTGAAAAAAACTAGAAAGATATCCACCTTCATGTGGCTAATCGCAATCCACAAGTGATCAATCGCCTTTTTTATTTTTTTAATATTATATTACGACAAAGACATAATACGATTACTCAATTCTGAACAGAAATTTAGTTTTTTTTTTTTTTTTATTTATTTATGAAATCCCATTAAAATCATAGTCATCGTAATGTTTAGTTAATTTTGAATAAAAATTTTATTAGATTTTGTTGAAATGTAAATTTTATTTTAAATTTTTTAAAAGAAATAATAAGACATTTATTTAATTATTTTATTGACCTATCCCAACACCACCAATTAACTAGTAAGTGAATTAAATTGGTTGAATTACTTTTCAAGTTACAATTACTTTTAAATTATTAAAATAAAGTTTAAGGAATTTTCTATGGAACTAATCTAAGCGACTTTCTTAATGAATAATCAAAGTTGAATGAACATATATAAGTAGATCAAATAATATTCAATGACCTTATATATTTATGTCATGTGTATTATATAATAATTTATGGTTACGTTGAGAATTTGAGATCCATTTACATTATATACTCATCATTATAATAAAAATAACAAAGCTGTCTACTTTTTTTATTTTTTCAAACTATCATATAAAGCAATTAAGTGTATCTAAGCTAATATTTAAAAAATATAAAATAAGATTGACGGGAATATGCGAAATTCCTGACTTTTTATTCGTCAAACTTCTTTGGGAGTCCGCATATTCCTGTCGATCTTACTTTTTTTCTTGAAAATATTAGTCAGCATACACTTTTATTTGATAGTTTTAAAAAAATAAAGATAATTAATGGTTTTATTGTTTTTATTATTAAGATGAGTATATAATTTAAATGAATCTCAACTATAAATTAGTATATACATGGCATGAATCTATAAGGCCATTAAACATTACTTTACCTACTTATACTTTGATAGTGAATAATTCAAAATTTAATAACCATATGAGATATTAACTCATAATCTTTTGATAGGAAATCAAACCTTACCAACAAAGTAAAAGTCATATATCCGAGCAGCATAGTTTCTCGAAGTCAGCAAAAAAGGCACAAGTTTGGAGAAGGCCCCAAAGAAGATGATGTTAACATCAACTCCTGACGATAATTTTTTTGGCTCTCGACGGCTCAATGTTTGCTGGACTCTTCCCAAATTGTTTGCTTGATAACTCTGATTATTTTTTATGAAAGAAACGGCAAAAGAGAAATATTTTTTTCTGATGTACACAGCAATTTTGTTTGCTAATTGGATTTTGAGGCAAATGAAGCAAACATATTTGTCATCTCTCTCTCATTATTTGACACGTTTCAAGTCACTCGTAGCATATTATGTCTTGTTATGAAACTTGCAAACAGACAAATGCTAGCAAAAAAAAAAAAAAATGAAATTTAACCCCTAAAATTTCATGAATGTTGCAGGCAAGCTATGTTTAAAAAAAAACACTTAAACTTTTGGACTGTGGTTCCATCAAAGTCCCAACTAACTACCTCATTCCCCACTAAACAAAGTAGGTAGCAAAGTTAGTGTTTGGTAGAATTTAGTTGTCTAATACTCATCTAATTATACTTGTTAGTAAAGAAGTAACACCTGTAAAATGTTTATAAACTCCAAATAGATATTGACACAGAGCCAAACAAGCTTCATTTATAATATATATACTTAATATAAACTGTCACCATCTAATTAAAGCTAACACAGGAGGTTGAAACCAATAAAAAATTGAAAAACAAGCACAAATTACAAACAATTTGATCATCAATATGTAAGATTGGATGTGACAGAGCCCTGTTCCTTAGATATATACATGCTCAATATAGTTATCTGAAATAGACTAAACAAGAATCACATCAAAGTCTAAATATCTGAAAATAGCGAAGACGTACAACATCTAAAATCACGTTATATAGAAAAGTAAATTTCCTGTACAGAATTGTGGTTTCAAACATATCGCTCTAACACATAATTACAATCACGAAAACCATGGTTCAACAAGGAAACTTCGACTAGCTGTATAAACTGCGTAGCAAGTTCATAAACTATACTTCTAAGACCTTATATAATTTTCCGAATTATTGACCACTAAACAGTCACCTGGCACCTATCTAAGAGCCCGGACTGCCAATTATCAGTATCTATCCAGCTTTTCCAACAACAGAGAACCAATCTCACACAAGAGGAAAAGGGATACAGGAACAAAGGAAAAATCTATCATTTTGAAGTAATTTTGGAGACACAACTAGGAACAGACAGATCGGCTGGAGTGCATACCAGCGCCCTTTGTTGTAAATGTCTCAAACTTTGTTCCATGCTAACTTGTACCATCTCCGCGAGCATCTCCTTTGCTTTTCCTGATTGCTCTTCACAATCTATCTGAGATATGAGACTGGATACAATGTTCTCTAATGTGTCAGGCTCAAGCTCAGACCTCGGGTAAGGAGTGTCTCTCAGCAACCTCAAAAGTGTTTGTGCTTTAGTCCGAGACTTGGCTGTTCCTTGAACAGTCAGCTCAAGGAGCCCAGGAATCACGCCTTCTCTGAGAATTGGTTCTCGGTATTTAGCGCGGTCACTCTGACACATTGTCAGGAGAGCTCCTACAGCATGTTCTCGGCTTTGAGCAGATCCACTTTCAAGCACTTCCACCACTGCAAGTACTCCCCCGTCTTCAGATATCAATGAACTCCTACCCTCTTCATAACACATCAAAGATTCTATAAGAGCAGTGCATCTTTCAGTAGTTTTTGAAGACTTTTTACAGGATTTAAGCAGAGAAACAGTAGAAGGAATTGGTTGTGCCCGCAGAATCAATAGTAGATTGTCTTGATAAGTAGACAGGTTGGAAAGAGCCATCACGGCATCGGCCTTGGCTTGTGAACTACCGTGCCTTATGATTTCCACTAGCAGAGAGAAAACACCAGAAGCACTAATTATGGGTTTAGTGGCAGGAGAAGCAGATAACGTGAGCAAAGCGGCAGTGGCATGATCCTGGAGAATTGCATTCTCTGATTGAAGAAAGCCAATGATGGGTTCCAGAGCACCAGCATCTATGATATTTATCTTGTTTCTGTAGGTGAAAAATGAAATGAAATAGTCAAACAACTAAGATTGAAGCTCCAAAGATAAATACTTGCACACTACAATACTTCTTGAAGTTGGCAAATTCACATTTCGATATTTTGAGTGAATTTAACAAATTACTTCCTCCAAAGATAATCTAACACAGTTTACAGCATACCAAAGTACTAAGTCTAATACTACAAGGGTCATTCCATTTTAAAATGAAAATTTGAAATTCCCCATACAGGATTATGGAAAGAGTAATCCCTTTGAGTATTATAGAATATTTTAATTAAGAGTAGAATTTCTTTATCAGACAAAAGAATCCAATCCATGTGATGGCTTCACAAACAAGTTTTTTTTTACAAAAAAAAAAAAAAAGTTAAAAGTGAGACAAGCAGATGAGGTAAAGAATTTAAAAGAAAGCAGCATGTGGATAAAAGAACAGCCCCACCTGTAAATTTAAGCAATCTGATACCTAAAGCATCCCGTGTGAAGGGATCGATCGAAAAGCATTTTGAGTAAATATGCCTCTTAACTTTAATAAATCTTCAAATAGAGGTAACAACAGTAGTCTAATCAAATGTTACAGTTACTCTGTTCAGGCAATTTTATCCGATGTTTCAAGAATCGGATCCAGAAATATCAACAAGTTCAGTTTGATCCTCATTCCATAACAGAAACAAAACAAAGAAAACTAGCACTTAAAAGAAGATCAATTTTCAATGTTAATCACTGAAAGTGGAATTTCTTTAAATACAATAAAGATCAACCAAACAGAGAAGGGCAAAAAGAACACAGTAAACTTAACGAAAAAGGCAAAACACAAGAAAAGTATCAACTTCCCTCACTAACACACTGATTCCAAGGAAAAGGATGTACAAGTAGAAAACAAAAGCAAGAAAATGACGGAAAACTGAAAATCAAAACTCAACACGAAAACTCACAAACCCAAAATCGAAATTAAGAATTAAGCGCAACAAATAAACAAAACTAAACATACCCTTCGTCTTTTACAGCGAGATTAAGAAGTGCAAGAAGAGCAGCTTCATTAGATTCAAAAGATTCCGAACGAAGCATATCAACGAGAGGTTTAACGGCGTTAGAAAAATGACGGCGGTAACGTTGAGAAGTCTTAGTTAAACGGCGGATCTCCTTAGCCGCCTGTACTTTCAAAGTGGGGTCATCAGAATGAATAAGAAAAAGTGTTTGTTGGACTGCGGAGGACGTCGCCGTTCGCCGAATATCTCCGTCGGAAAAGCTGTCGGCGGCACTGACCGGACTGTTCAAGTAGACAGAATTCTCACCCTCCGAGTCCATAATTTGTTGGGAGTGAATCAATACAGAGTTATTGTATTAATGGAGAAGAGAAAAAATAAATATCTGAGCTGAGCTTATTCAAAGCTCAGAGGAAGAGAGCATATAGAAAATGGTTTAAAGGAAAGAGACAATTTAGTTAATGTAATATAGATGTATGGTAATTGAAGTGAACTTTTTTTTTTTTTTTTTTTTAAAGAGAAAAAGAGAAACGTAAGGTTGAGATTTTAAAGAAAGTAAAGGGGGTGCCGTGGCGTTAAGCAACAGTTATAAGAATTAGGTAAATTATATGAAATAACTGTTTTTAATTATATACGTGTAAATATATGTCATTTATTTATTGATTTAATAAAAATGTATAAATATCTATCATAGAGAATTTCTTTGTATTTAAAATAAGTAATAAATGATTTCAGAATTGAATGTTTATTTAGTTATTGATATACTCTTTTTTAATAAATAGAAAAATATAAAAAGAAATTTACACTCTACTGGTGGGGCTGAGTTTTTTTTTGTTTTGTTTTCAACCACTTTTGGTAGTTGTTTGGTCTTTGGTATTCCTTTTACCATGTTCGGTTATTAGGAGTGAGCTTTTGACAACTTCTAGATAATATTTGCATTGATTTATATTAAAGAAAAAGTTCTAAACTCGTCCAATTAAGCTCTTAATCTTATTCATATGCAGGAAAACAATACTTATAGGGCTCCATTTTTTTTCTTCTTTGAAATAATTTGGGCAGAGAAATTTTATTGTTACCGTTCATTTTTGCATCACATATGACCAAAAAAAAAAAAATTTGTCCATGCTCCCATTTTAAAATCAAAATATAATGTATATGTTTGAATTTGAACTGTTATTTATCAATTTCTTACCCTTGTCATATTATTTACATGCCTGCTTTCTTAATGAAAAAGATTAAAACAAAGGGTTTCTTCAATCGTTTCTTTTGAAAAAATTTATGAAATTCTTTATAATGAGTTCAAAAAAAGTAAATATAATATCATCGTGTTTCATGATATTTTTGTTAAATGATTTGGATGGACTGTTTGACATTTTTAGAAACAATGCCAAATTATTAAGTACAAACTTTAGGATCGTATACACTTTTACCATATCTTTTTTAAGGATATCACTTGAATACTTGAATATATATATATATATATATATATATATATATATATATATATAATAAAAAAAATTAGTCCTAATTTATTTTATGACAACGGACAAAAATTAGACGTAGTAGTCATGTAGAAATGATTTTCACTTTTTCAACAAGACATTAGTTTAGTCACTTTAGTCATATATAGAAATGATTATCATTTGTTCATAATTGTGAAATTTATAGCGCGTCGTACTAACAAATCCAAAATACCCATATATACTTTTCAATTCATTTTAATTATCGTACTTTTTAAAAATAACTAATACATAAAAAGTTAAAATATACTTACTTAATTATTAATTTTCAGTTTTACCTATAGTAACTAGAAATTAGTACAGTAGAAAAGAAAGTAGTACTTGATAATTTGAGATTAAAAAAAAAACAAGTATGAAAATTTAGTAGTTTTTTAATTCACTTTTTTAAGAAGCGTGTAAAAAAAATTATGAATATTATAACATATGACATATAATATAATTATTTTTATTGATCGATAATATGAGTAACTTTTTTGATAATTAAAGCCAAATTGATTTTATTGGCCGGCGGCAATTGCCGACGTCGGGGGCTAAGAGAGGTGGGGGACCATAATAGCTACTAATATATAGACTCGTGGGTCACCATTTCATAATAAAAATAATTTTTCGTCGGTTTAAGTTTTCATATTAATTTAAAAATATATTATATTGTGGGATCGCAAATTTTTTTTAGGGATAATCGTATATAATAGCAAACTAATAATTTAAAATAAATGGAGTAGCTAGGGTTTGATTTAATTGTGCTCCATAGCAAACGTTTGCAAAAAATTGTCAGGCGCATCTCTCCCAAATATCTCGCTCGCCACTCTCCTCCATTCTCTCACTCGCTTCCTCACTTTTTATACAAACACAAGTGTATAAAAATTATTTCTAATTGTATAAAGCAAAGGAAATTGTATAAATACATATATTTTTGTTCCCCTCTTTCCCCTCTTCCAGATCTCGCTCGCCACTCTCCCAAATCTCGCTCGCCACCCTCGCCTTTCTCACTTATACAAACAGAAGCGAAATGTATAAATTGCGTTTCTGTTTGTATAAAGCGTGAGAAAATTGTATATACACATGCAAGTACATATATTTTCGTCCTATACACTTATAATTATACAATAAAAATACTTCCCTGCCCAATTTCTTTTGCCTTTTTCTCTTTCTCGTTTTATACAATTTTCAAATTGTATCTAATTTCTCTCTTTCTCGTTTTATACAATTCGATTCAATTGTATATTCCCTGCCAAGTCTCTTTTGTCTTTCTCTCTTTCTCATTTTATACAAATTCAAATTGTATATAATCGTTCTATACACTTATAATCATACAATTCGTTTTATACACTTCGTTTTTTTACAAGTCTCTGCCAAGTGTGTTTCTCTTTCTCGTTTTATACATTTCATTTTATACAATTCGCTTCAACTGTATATGTATAGCGAATTATACAGTTACTATATTTGCTATGGAGCGTAATTATGCAAACTTTGCTATAGCATACAAATATAAATTTTTTATTTGCTATATGTGAAAGTTTGCCACTTATTATTACATCAGAAAAAGGTAATTTCATAATAATAATAATACAAATATTTTATTTTATATATAATTAAATTTATATTTATAACGAATTACAAAATATAAATTTGGTGTGCATTGTTTATTAAAACGTTATTGGCAGCCGTTTTGACTAAATTAGGCTCCTAGTGCTAACTTTTCTTTGCCTATCCATTCAACAGTTTTAGATTCCCTTTAGTTAGTCATTACATTTTCTCCACGTATGAATTTTTAATTTATTTGGTCCACTAAAGTTATGAGTACTTTTCAATTTTCTTATACAATCTAACAATTTTTATATTCAATAAATAAAAGTGGATTAATATTTATTTTCATTAGCGATTTATATGATCTTCCAGATATATTCTACACTATTTCTCAAATACCAATATTCTTTTCATAAAAAAATAACAATATTTAATGCAAATCTCACTTTTTTAAAAAAAATAACAATCAGTATACTTATATGAGTTTATCTAGAAAACGAGATTAAAGGAATTTACCGCCTTAAAAATCTTGACGTCCAAGCAGACATAATTTAGTTTTGCTACATTAGTGGGCAACAAAAAAAAATATTAACCTAAAACAATCAACGCACAATTGTTCTTGACAAGTACTATTTTTCTAAACGACGTGTATAACTATAATTAAACTATACTCTACTTATTTGCATGGCCCAAAATGATGTAGTATGAATTTTAGGAGGATTAAGCATTAGTAGGTCCTTTAATTTGACTTTTTTTTAATCAGCCATTTAACGTGGTTCAAGAGATTGAATTCATATTATTAATAGTATGAGTAGACCCTTTGTCATGATTATTACTCCCTTTGTAGGGGTGTGTAATAAGGTAGCTAATCGAATTATTTTTTTGATATAGTAATTTATAGATTATGTATTTAATATATATTTTAATTTTTATAATATATATGATACTCGGTATGTTAATGAAAGTATCAAAATATCATGTTAAAGTGTATAATTATGTATAATACCCTAGGGTTAAAAAAGGAAGCGTATAGTTATGTATACTATTTCATACACAACTAATAGGATATAGATATTCAAACCTTTTGACTACTTAATGTTGATTCAAATGTTCCTTTCTTTTTCGTGTGCGTATAATTGACTAAAAAATTGTTTGTATTCTTTTTATTTTAGATGTATAAGGTATTATTAATATAATATAATTAAAATATTTTTCAAAAATTTAATATCATATTTTTTTATAAATAAGTATATATAAGTCGAAGTTGAATACCATATCGAACTTAAAAATATCAAATCTGAACCTACTGAAAATAAAAAAAGAAAAGTGTTATAGATTATAAGTTTATTGACCGTTATAAACTATTTTACGGAAAAGACCTAAAATACCCTTGAAGTATCAGAAATGATATAAAATTACCCTCCATCCACCTATTGGCTCCAAAATACCCTTTTCATCCACCTTTGGATTCAAAATTAATCACTTATTTAACGATTTTAAATTTAAACTATTTAAATATTTTTTTGATACACGACGCTCAACTATTTGTTATAATTTAACTTACTAATATAATTTATTAACCAATCTACTACCCACCATTACTAATTAATAAACCACACCCAATTAATAAACCGCTTCATTACTAATGCACAACAAGAATGCTACTACAAATGAGTGTTTCTAAAAATTTGAGGTGAAAATATTTATAGAAGTACATTATCATACATCAAGTCCTCAGTAAAAATTATAATTCAAGTGTCTAAATAAAAATTACCGATAAACTTAAAAGTCTGACTATATTTATCTTAATTATTCATTCGCCTCAATTATATGATGTTAGTTAATATATAACTTTTTTTTAAAAAAGAATATACTAAAGTTTTAATATTTAAAACAAATGATAAATATTTATAAAATTATATTTAAAAGTGCATGAATTAATTCGAGAGGTGCTGCTTCTTTACTTTAATCATAAATTTCGAATTCAAGCTTGAAAAAAAATCCTATTGAAAATGTCCTCCTAAATAAGCGGCTCAACCTAAATTTAATTGGGACTTCAATTCGGACTCAATAATTTTGAATGTCATTTTCATGAATCGATAATTTCGTCGTGTTTTAGTAGTGGTTAGGGTGATTTTGATATTAGAAATGGTTTATTAATTGGGTGGAGCTTAATTAGCAATGGGTGGGTAATGGGTTGGTTTATAAATAATATTTATAAATTAAATTATATCCAATAGTTGAGCGTCAAGTATTTTATTTTTTTTTAAATAGTTTAAATTTGAAACCATTAAATAAGTAGTCAATTTTGAACCCAAAGGTGGATGATAAGGGTTATTTGGAGCCAATAGGGTGAAAAGGATATTTTGGCGCCAATAGGTGGATGAAGGATAATTTCATACCATTTTTAATATTTCAAAAGTATTTTAGACTATTTCCGATTATTTTACAAATCTAACATTATTAAATCGAATTTCTCAATTTCTTATCGTATCAATATTTCATATATAACCCCCGTACTTCGTGTCAAATTATGATTTCTAAATATAATTTATACTTTTCACTTTAGAAAAGTTCGAGATAAATGTGATTTAACTTTTTAAAAAGTAGATGGGATTGAAGTAATTAATAAACTTATATGGTTATTGGTGGGATTTGTGAAGTAGATAAGTTGAAAAGTCAATCATAATTTGCCACGTGTTTGTGGCGTATTCGTAGAGTACACGTTTTGTTTAAGGCATCTAAAACCTAAAAAATTTATGCACCCCATGTAATTATGTAAAAGCAAAAAAGAGAAAAAAAATGTTACTATTATTATATTCCTTTCTTGGGTTTCAAGTGATTATTCATTAAGCTAAGTTTCTACCTGCTATATAAAAAGTGTGTAAAGAATGATAAATATATTATACTATTAACATTAATTTTAATACTCCCAAATGCTTTTTTACTCGAGGAAATGATCAAAATAGTCTCTCTTTTTTGGGTTAGAATTTAAAGTGATCCTTGAGTTTTCACATGGAGCACTAATAGTCAATCATATTTGCAATATTGGTACACCTTTGGTCCTCCTTCAAAATTCTATCTATTATTTTGCATTGATTTATCCATGACCTATATATGGGATATTCAATCGTCATTTTATATATTTAGTAGTAATAACAACTCCATATCAAAGAATGTGAGAAGAAAAACACTTTGTTTTGTTTAGTAGAAATCGTATTGCAGATAAAGTCGAAAGATGGTAGTATAATTTTTTCTTAACCTGCAAAGTCATATTTAAATGTTCTTAGTTTAGCTGCAGTAATATTTCTAGTGAACATAACAAGGTGTTTTTTCTTATTAACTTCTCTCAGATAGAGTTATTATTTCTATTAAATATAAAAAAAGACGATTGGACAATCCTTATATAAAATTTTGGACAAAATTAATGTTAAAAATAGGCAAAATTTTAGGATAGGACCAAAAGTGCACCAATATTGCAAACATGAGGGACTATTAGTATTGCATGTGAAAATTCAAGAATCACTTTGAACCTTAACCTAAAGATAAGGAATTATTTTGAATCTTTCCTCTTTTTTACTCTATATATGATGTCTTTCATGTTCTTTCTTATCTTACTTATTTTTCAACTTTAAAGTGATCTTAATTATTAATTAATTTATATATTGGACGGAAAGATAAAGTTTTAAGAGTATAGTGACCCCTTTCATTATGAGTTTTATTTTTCTAATTAAGTTGCCATCATCAGGATTCATCTAAAAGTTTTACGTATTGATTTTTATTTCAAATCGAATTTTCCAAATCTTGAACCAAATAAATGAAAATTCACCCACCTAACCTCCAACATCTGTTTTTGAAAATTTAAAGACTAAATTAAAAATGCTTCTGAAGCGAAGGAACGATCAATTCTGTGGTAATTATTGTTTAAAAATTGAAGTAATAAATTTTTACTTTTAATTTAATTTACAACTTCTAAGATTAATAAGTTGTGTTTGATTGACGTAAACACTAAGTATGAGTAATAATTTTCTAAATTTTTTTCACTTGTATTTTAAAAAAATAAATATAATTCTAATTCTAATAATTATCATGAAACAAAATCAAAATAAGGAGAACATAGAGATCGGAATATATTCCTGAAACTACACATGTATGATAACTATATAATTTCAATTTGAACAAAATCCTGAGAGAATTCAAATATTCACAAAATCAAATATTATATATTCGATCAATTTGGTTTTCTATATAAAGTCTATAAAAAAAAAATGTTTGCTACAGTACGTATAACTTAAATGATTGGTGGATATAAATCAATATCATTAAAAATGGTTGATAGTACGTTCATTTTTCAAATGTGGGATCCTAATCTTCGACATGATGTTTATTTGAGCAATTAAATCAAAGCATTGATTAATGATCGTTATCGTCAGATTAAGACTAGACATAGTCCATTATGGAGACCAACTGCCCTACTTCACGTTGTAATTTGTAAGGTTATCAATCAAATTTGAACATAAATAATAATATTAATTGTCTCTCTAATTCTTTCAAAATTACACGAAGCTTGTAGGTTTATTGCTTTCAAAATAATTATTTTATTTTTATCATGATTATTGTATATGAGATTTTTAACTTGACATGATATTTAAGAGGAAAAAAAACCTTAGACACATGAGTTTAATAATATGTTTATAATACATACCAATTGTTAAATAATATGTTTATAAACCAATTAAAAACATCAAATTGTGAATTATATAATGTATAAGAATAGTGTACCTCATTCTTTTTTTTGGAATAAACTAAATGAAAGAAAGTCATTCCATATTGAATGGAATATTGTAGTACTCCCACCGTTTCAAAAAAAAAAAAAAGACTTCTTTCATTTTTAATTTTTGTAAAAAAGAATGTCCTCTTTCTTTTTTTGGTAACAACTTTCCACATAACATGTTTAAAGTCACAAGAATAAAGGGTATTTTGTACATTTGATATAACTTTAATTTAGAACTACATGATCAAAAGTTTTCTTTATTTTCTTAAACTCCGTGTCAAGTCAAATTAGATCATTCTTTGTGAAACGTAGAGAGTCGTATATTCTTTGATGCTTATTGGTCTATGGTGCTACTTGAAAATTATTTGGGCAAAGTAATTAACATGGACTGTGATACTCGTACAAGCTAAGAAGTGTCCTAAGGCCCAATAGCTGTGTGGCCCATTTGGTTCTAAGGAGAAAATGAAAATTAGGAAATAATTTTGATTTGAACAAAAAACAATACATTTAATCATTTCCTTTTTGTTTTTTTTGGACCGGGGGTGGGGGGATTCAAAATTTATTTTCTCGATATCGGTGTGGCATAAGAATATGATGTAATTGTGAGATTACAAAGAAAAAAAGCTCATCATGGGGAAGTTCAATTGCTAGATCAGGTCGAGGGATTTGAAATTTAGGCATAGGTTTTAGCCCTACGTCATAGTTAGCTCAAATAAAGAGGATTGTCAAAACTTTATAAAGATACCATTCATCTGATTTTTAATTATCAATGTGAAATTTTTTACATTATTTTTGAGTTATATATACTGTAATTAATAGTACAAAAGATAAATTTTAGACTGATTAATCTTGATGGCAAAAAAAAAGAAGTAAAAGAGGGATTTATTGAGAAAGATTCCCATATTGCTATTTAGTACTCTCTCCGTCCGGTATTGTTTGTCATGATTTCTATTTTTAGAGTCTAACTATAAAAACTTTGACTAACATTTTAATATGTATTATTTTACCATATTAATATGCAAGAAATTGCAATTTATAGTACTTTTCATATAGTTTTAGAATATTCAATTTTTTTGTTTAAAATATCGAATTAATGTAATCTAATTTAACTTTGAAAATTAGTCAAATTAACTTTCGAAAAGCGCAACATGACAAATAATATCGAACGGAAGAAGTATTTATATTAGTAGAATAAAGGTGAGTCAAGTGTAGGAATAGTTGAATAGAATATTATATTATTAAGAGATTCATATATTCAACAAGCTAGCAAGTGATATATAAATTAAATTATGACATGTATAAGTGGATGTCAACGCAAATGCATTATTATGCATGCCCATCATGACTCACTTGAAAGACAGCTTAGCTAACAGGGTATGGTGAAGTATATACCTTTTCCAGCTTCATTTACTACATATTTTTTAAAATATCTAAGCGATTTTAAAATATGAAAAAGTAAATAAAGAAGATTGTAATTTAAATCTTATATATAAAATATAATTTTTCCGTCACATCCCGCTGCTATTCATAATGTGTATTCGACATGAATTTATTCCAACTTCCTTCAATTAAGGGATATGCATTAAAGATCATGCATGCAACTTATTTTTGCCTTTAGCTCTTCAACTCTCTCTCTTTTGTCCTCCATTTTATTACCAGTTAAATTA
The DNA here is from genome assembly GCA_016801875.1 of Solanum sitiens. Lineage (NCBI taxonomy): Eukaryota > Viridiplantae > Streptophyta > Magnoliopsida > Solanales > Solanaceae > Solanum > Solanum sitiens. The sequence goes on from JABWTJ010000001.1 coordinate 14,977,681, forward strand.
TCCGCGCTTTGTAATATGAGTTACATAGGAAATAAAATAATTAATTAAGTGTAACATTTGTTAATAGGTTAAATAATTGCAATGATCATACTATAAAATTTTATTTAATTACGATAAATAACGTTAACATTTACTTCCAATGAACAAAACGTACATTACGTACTAAATTCAATCGTTTAATTAGTTGCCCATACCAATATGTTCCCAACTTGAACATATGCAATTAATAGATCCCTAATATGTCCAAAATAATTTCAATTAAATAATGTTGTCTTGCCTCCTCTCTCTTTTTGATTAGTATTATTATATTTCATCCATAATTAATTTCTCCAATATAGTTACATATTTTGTTTAAATTCAACCGATCTTGCACGTGTAGACACTAATATATTATTATGATTGACTCCTCCTATATACAATAATTATATTAATTAATTAGAAGAAATATTGATATACTCTTTCCATCTTATTTTAATTAGTTATCAACGTTCTAAAAATATCCGTTCCAAATTACTTGTTGATTTATAAGATTAAGACATAGTTAATTAATGTTTTTTCTCTTCATTTTTTCCTTAATTAATTATTTTTGAAAGTATATAATATTGAAAAAGAAGAAACTGACGATTGGAACATTTTAAAGGAACAAGTCCGACAAAGCAGACTGACGAGTTACAACGGTGATGAAGGATTAGAGTCACACTAGGATTATATTTATTTTTATGATTAGGATTATAGTACAAATAAGATTAGATTATTTATAGTTGCATTATTATTTAGGATTAGATTATTTATAGTTGCATTAAGTAGTAATAGGTATTGTAGTAGGACTCTAAGTATAATTAACTTAAAACTCTACAATTGTAAGGAGTATGCTATTAACATTATTATTTATCAATAACATCATTATTGATCAACATATCATTACAACCAATATTGATCAACATATCAATACATCAATACTATCAATAATCAATAAACATGCATTTATGATTTTTTAAAAAGCGTATAAAAGTGAAACGTGACAACCAGCTAATATGAAACGAATGGAATGGAGTATATATTAATAAAAACAAAATATTAAATTAAGAAGAAAAAAAGAAGAAGAATTAATCCTGATCTGGCATTCTCTAATGATGAGGGAGAGGGACAACGAAAGTACAATCTCACTCATGTGCTTTAACATGCTTAACAGCATTGAAAAAACATTTTTGATAAATTCAACAAACTTGCACTAATGTACATATAATATAATTCAAGTACATAATAATAAAATGATAGTGCATGTAAATTCCTTTAATTTTTATTAATTCTGATCACAATTAGTTTGTTGAATGATGAAGCAGCATGAAACATGACAACACTAACTGAAGGGTACGTAATGGATATAAATATCAAAGTAATTGGTGGCTGTCAAGGCATGTGTTATATAGATCATTTTGATGTTTTTAATTTATGCATGTTTGTAAAAAATCAATATTACAGGCTGAGCTGATCCAGTTTTTTTTATTAATTTGATAAATCTTGATTTCACAAGACTACTAAATCAATCAATTTTTTTTTTTTTAAAAAAAGTCGATTTTGGACCATTTAATTTGGAGATCGATAATATATCGTTGGGAATGCATTTACCACTTTTTGTGGGATTGACATGTGATGATCAACCGGCCATGTGAACCTTATTTAAAGCCACACATACCACTTCTTATCCCACTTTGTTTCTGATTCATATTCGCTCTGTTCACTTTTAATTGTTATGTTAGATTTTATCAAATTATATTAATTTGATATTTTAAATAAAAAAGTAATACGAAAAATACTATAAATTCAAATTTTCTATATATCAATATAATGAAAAAACAACTTCGTAAAATGTTAATTAAAGTTATTATCGTTTGACTCTAAAAAAACTATAACAATTAAAATGGACACCACTTTTACTATAACAAAAACAACTTCTAACGGCATTAAATATTAATATTAATAAACTAAAAATATATATTTAACAGTGATTAACGATTAATTACCGCTGATGATCATTTTTATTGTAGTGTTTCCATTTAAGAGTACAATATGTTGTACTCTAGTAACTAATGGTAATATGGATCTATCATCTATGTTTTGTTTTATTTTTTGATAATTACGTATGAATTGTTTGTTATAAACGCATAACTACTTTAAAATGTGAACTTGAAATTTCACAGTGAATTTTGAAGTCCTTAGATTATTGAGATAATTTCTAATCTTATGGTCTAGGATCAGTACTCTCTCTCTGTATATATAAAAATATATATAAAATTTTAAAAAATATTTTAGATTTACCATATAATTTATCATCGATCGAGTGGGTTCATGATTCATCCCCTAGCTATATCCTGGATCCTCCATGTTTGTGAATATAACTAGACTCATATTATAACTTTTTGTAGTGTTGGTGTGCAGGTAAGCTATTTCACTCTTCCTTTCATAGTAGATCCTTGGCACGCCAAAATTTTACTATTAAAAATAATAGTTACCTCACATCTTGAATTTTTGAGTTCGCCTCTGTTTATTTTTTTTTCCCTTTTTAAAAAAAAGCTAAATGGAAATTTCTTTTAACTAATATTGGACCACATAATTTGTCTAATTAAATGTCTACACTTTGGTTGAAGATATTTTGTTAGCTTCTTCGTTGACATGCATTCAAGTAATATACGTTGGATTTGTTCCATTTTGTCAATTACTGTAATTATTTCCTAATTAGGAATTTCTTCACTCTCATTATCAGGAATCGTAAAAATTGAACAATAATTTGATCCAGCTTCTTCCATAAAACTAAATTTCATTCCTATATTACAAAAAATAAAAATAAAAATAAATATAAAATCCCTATATTACACCGAACTGAGAAAGCATGACCAAAAAAGACGAACCTAAACAAAGAAGATTTTTTTTTTCAATTTTAGATAAGATGGTCACACAATCATGACCTTTTTATCTTACTTATAATCAAAGAAAAACTCCGATAAGTAATACTTATGGCTCCGATTTTCACCACCATATTAATTAATCCTCAAAGGGAAACTTTATTTCCTTTTGAAGCCATCACTGCGATACTTCAATTATTTGTGAAACGTCCTTTTTCATCAATAAAATATAATCTAGCTCGATACTATGATCACTTGGAGGTTGAGTTTCTGTCTCGTTGAGTAGCAAGGATAGCATCAATGGCCTCTTTTACTTGTGAAATGTCTGGTGCTTTTCCACCTTGTGTAGGCCAAAATTCATCTGTTGCCAACACCTACATTTAATAACCACGTCATGAGTTTAACTTTTATACATTGAACCAGTATAGAATAGTTAGATATTATTATTATTATATCGATAATTACTCTTATATTAAGTAATGAAGTTAGTAAATGGAAAAATAAAATAACTAACTTAATTCAAGAGAACAAAAATACTCATGAGGTTTAATATAATTTGTAAATATTTACCTTTACTTGCAATTGAAGAAATTTGACGTAACCGATTGCTTTCTCTAACATGGTGACCAAATCAACCTGTATTATGAACCATGAATATTTATGATCAATTTCTATAAGATTTAATTAGCAAATAAAACATTAAAATTATTAATTAATTAACCTTGTACGTACCTTGGAACCATTAGGAACAAGTTCTTGTAGTATCTTAAGACGCTCACTAATCCGTTCTCTACGATTCTACAAACAAACATTCCTTTTTAATCTTAATAAACACGCAATAATTCAAACAGTTTACAAATTAATTACTTCAAAAATAAGCAATGCAAACCTTGGCTGCAATACTCTGTGGATCCTTTGTACCAATTGAATTATTATTATTATTATTATTATTATTATTTGGTTTTCCCTTTTTTGAACCCGCAGTACATTGCTTCTTATTTGTTTGCATGCTCTCTTCCTGCATTAAATCAAATTTAGAATTTAGACGTTGTGAATTCTGAATTGAGACAGATGACTGTTCAAGTGAATATCAAATTCTATTACAAAGACATGGCATCAAAAATTTAATCACCACGAAGAATATGATTAAGGTATTGAGACATAATATAATTGAATTATTAATTAGAATTGTGATTTTTGTAAGGGCTAAAACTTTTAGATTAGATAGTTAGATAATTTAGTATTGGATTTCAAGTTTCATGATCGTCACTTATAAAAGTAGTAAAATACTTTGATATATTTGATCTATGAAAAATTATTAGACGTATTAAAGAAAATTACCGTGGAAGGGCGCTTATTGAAACGTGATTCATCAACATGAGTAGTGGTGCTTGCATTAGCTTCAGAATTTAGCCATCCAAATGGTATTCCGTTATTATTGGAATTGTCATTAATCACTCTAGGTCTAGGACTAGTGTTACTACTTCCCTTAGGAGTAACACAATTCTGATAATGCAAATTATTATCTTCCCAAACAGATCCTTCCACTTGATTAATATGACTAATCATTCTTGGATTTGGGCAAAATCTTTCACTTTGTTCAAAACTCAACAAAGATCCATTTGCTGAATGCATAAAATTACCATAAACCCCTTTGAAGTTGATAACAGATTGAGCATTGGAATTGGAACTAGTAGGGCTAGAAAGGGAAGAATTAGAACTGCTTAAAGCAAAATTCTTGGCTATGTTTGGACTTGTTTTTTCTGAATTTTCACATTCTTCAAAAATAGACTTTGGAGGTTCTTCATGGATCCCATATAACTCTGGGGATGAATGATCATTGATCCCAAATTCACCTTCATAATATTGATCATAATTATCAACCATGCCCATTTTTGTATCACTCATAATAACATGTTCTTTTGCTAGTGCCATTGACATATTTATGATTTTCGAGAATTGTGGTGTATAGAACAAAAAAAAAAAAAGATCTAGAAGAATATATAATAAGAAGCTAGATAGCTCTAAATTTTATTTTGCTTTGTTTGTTTCTAGTGAAAAAGGTCCAATTGTCTTATTGGAACAAGTGTGAAACTAAGATACTAGAGTATATATAGATTGCAATATAATTCCTTAGCCTCCAATTTTACAATAAATATCTATTTTATCCGTTCATTCTATTAAAAATAAATGTCCATTTTTATTCATCTAATTTAAAAGTCAAGAGACCGTTTATCATTTTATACATATTTTACCCGTATGGTTAATTTTGTATTATAATAAAATTGACATTTTATTTAGTACTCCATACTTTTCTATTTAATATCGTCCTTATTTAAATAAATATTCCTTAATACTTGTCATTTCACAAATCAATGCATAAATAACAGTATTCTTTCTATTTTACAATTAAAAGTATGAATTTAATCAAATTAAGAAAACTAAGTAATTTGTTTTACGTTCATTTGTTAGATTAATTAATTCATTTAACTTGATTTCAATAAAACACAAAATAAAATTAAAATGACGAACTTACCTCATTTTTTAAGGGATGTCAAATTTAAAACAATAGCAATTCAGTAAAAACCAAAGGATCGTACTTTTTACCGGATATGTCAAGTCGAGTAAGGAATAATGATTAAAATATATGGAGATTGATAGTAATTAATTAGCTGTCAGAATAGAAAGAGATAAGTGATTAATTGTAGTTAAAATACATAAAAATATAAGAAATCAGCAAAAGCTTCGGCGTTTCTTACGCAAAACCCACGTCTCAGATTCCAATTAATACATTGTTTTTTCAAATTCCAAAAATATGGACTTTGTTTTGTTGAAGTGTTATTTCCTACCAACTTTCATTGAGAAGCCAATTAGCTATGGTAGAGAGCACGTGGATCTTTCATCTTTCTGTTTTATAATTATATTTCACATTCCATGGAGCTAATTACATGCTTTTTTCCAGCCTAAATTTGTTTTAAAATTCTTTAATTGAGATATACTTAACATGCTGACAGATTCACTTGGAATTTATTTTTTTTAATTATTGTATGATCAGTCTATTCTTTTTAACTTAATTTTCATCATTTCAGATTATGTATTATGAGCTATATATTGGTTTAAACTTTTTTTTTTTTAAAAAAAATTTGATTTAAACTTTTTTTAAAAAAAAAGAAGCAAAAAATAATAATAATAAAAAATAATTAAACTTAAGTCGCTGCCTCAGCAGCGACATATTAAAAAAAGTATATAAGAAAATTATTAAATAAGCGATTTTGTTTAATTTTTTTTTATAAAAAAAATCAAATTTAACAAATCGCTGCTATAGCAGTGATTTTGCTTTTTTCACGATTTTGCCGTTTTGATTACAAAGAAATTTCATATACCGTTTTAGAATTTTGTTAACATTTTTCATCCTTTAGGCTCCGGACTCTATATATTAGTCATTATTCATTTACTTTGAGTTCGAAACAATAAATGAAATCTCATGAAAAAATAAGGTGCATGATTTCTTAATATTTTCTCGTGAGTTAAGTTCAACATCTAATTTCTTACATACTAGAACAAGTTCATCACAATTATTTATGAATTTTGAACTCTCATATTAAATTGCTCAAGCAACGAATAATCGATAGGGTTTTACATTAAAATTTATAGTTAATATCTGTATAATTTGGGATGAGTCAAGTTGTATTATTGTGAATAGCATGCAGCACCCAATCAGGTTAAATGTTCAAATAATCAAGTGGTTTGCATGGAATTAATTTCTTTCCAATTATTGGCCTTAATTAATATTGGGACACAACTTCCATTTTGTTGACTAATAGTGGCACTGTTGCTTCTACTTCTAAAATAATAAATAACCTCTCTCATAAAACTACTAACATACTTTATCTGTTTCACTTTTATTTGTTATCATTTAATTTATTTTTTTGATGATATAGGTAGTTTATCAAACTATCCTTTATTAAATGATGTCATGGAAATTAAGTATATAATTTTGAGGGTAAAACATGAAAAAGAATATATTATTTTTTTCTTAATATGTTAAAAGTGATAAGTAAATATAAAAATCTATTTAGGAATAAGTAGTTAATAAAAATAAACGAAGGAAATATATATATATATATATATATATATATATAAACACGTAATAGTAAGTAATACTCCCCGCGTCTCAAAATACTTAGTATATGTTAATTATTTTAAAGTTTAAAATAAAATAAATTTTTTTATTATCATTTTACACTTAATATTTAATTGTTTGTGAAGATTATAAACACTTCAATATATTCTACCAAATGAATAAAGTAAATTATTCAATGAAATAGAAATTATACCTTAAAACACAAATAAGAATAAGATAATCAAACATCACTTTTAATTTATATTATTCTGAAGGAGCATGTAAATACAGATCATAAACAACATATATCAAATGTAATCACATCGGAAATAAATAAAAGACACAATAAGAATTTTGAAATTAAGAGTAGATTACAAATATTTTTAAAACCGTTAGTAATTCTTAAGAAGTTCATTGTAATATAAAATTACTACTAACAAATGAAGCAATTTTTAAAAATGAAATTTGTGAAACCCAATGAAGATAGTCATCCACATGTTTGTGTGTTATGTGACAGACAAGACGAAATGGGGAATGTAAAAATCAAAGCTGGAATTGAGAAATGAACAAAATTCCATGTCTCAAGCCTCAAGGACATTATGTTCTTTTTTTAAAAAAGAAAAACTTTCGTAGTACATTTTATTTAATTTTATTTTAAGTACTATTCTATTTTTTACTATATTAATCTATCTACATTATAATAAAAATAACTTTCAATGACATTAAATATTAACATTAATAAAGAACGTTAAAATCTTTATCTGCAATAGTTAAGTACCATTAGAATCAATGTCGTTAAAGGCTTTAGGAACATATATAAAGAGTGTTAATTATCGCTAACAATACACATTTAGCGGCAACTAAAAATTAATTACTGCTAATGATCATTTTTAATATAGTGTTATGTGTATTGAGTAAGGATAAAGTAGAAATAAATAACTAGTTTTGCCTAATTTTCTAAAATAATGATAATTATTTTAGACATTATTTTAAATATGATAACTAAAATAGATCGAAAAGAGTAATACTATATGTACTTATATAGTATATATTGTATTATTTACCCTATGTAGACTGTAGTACCACCCTTTAGAATAGTTATTACAAACAAACCCATGTTCATTTTAAAACTCTAAAATACATCTTATCTGAGGCAGATAATATGTACGTAAAAATATCCTTCATAGACAACTAATTAAGCCTCAATAAATTACACAACTGAGATTTATTGAATTTAATTAAGTCTGGATCCCTTTAATCCTGCTCTTTTAACATGGGCTGCTGCTACGTGTCACTGTGCTAGCACATGGACAGAGACATCATTAGAATTTAAATTGTTGTTTAATTATTAGTAAAATAAACTTCAAGATAAATATATATATTCAGAAATACAGTAGGAAATTTGTTAATTCTTTTAACAAATAGTGTTATGAATGAAGACAATTAATTTAATTTACTCCAACTTATTTTAATTTTCTGTCATATCAATTCCCACATGGCGTAGATAAATGGTCATTATAGTTGTACCAATTTGGGAAGAAAGTTGGTCTAATCGGAATTGGAGTTGGAATTTTAATTAAATGGATTGAAAATATGGAAAAAAAATTATTAAACACATGAACAAGCCAATAGGGTTAGGGGTTGGCATTCAGTATTTAATTTGGGTTTCTCAAATTTATGATTTGTCAATTCAGTAATTGGTACTCCCTTCTATTACAAAGAATGACCTGGTTTGATTTGGCACGGAGTTTAAGAGTATAAAGAAGACTTTTGTATCTTGTGGTTCTAAATTAAAGTTAGTTTAAATGTATAAAATTGTCCTTTGATCTTGTGGCCTTAAACATGTCACGTGGAAAGCTGAAATTAAAATGTTACCAAAAAAAGAAAAAAATTATTCTTTTTAAAACAGACTAAAAATAAAAGGAAGTCATTCTTTTTTAAGGTCGTCATTTCAATTTTTATTCCTATGTTTTAAAGTTGTGCAAGTATAATTCTTTAAAGATTTACTCTTATCTACAGTGTTAAATTTGAGTCTAATGTATTAGTCATATGTGATATATTGCTGGACAAACAATAACATACGGAATTCTATACTATGATCCAACAGTTGTTAAAAATTCCAGCTTGTTCCAAGGATCTTTAGATTGTAGTTTTAAAAGGACAAAAAAATACAATAAAAATAAAAATTTACACAAAATTCCACGAATTTAAGTCGCATTGTGACCTGCTTTAGTTTTCAGATAACTAATTATACTTATTATGAATAAATTAATGTAATAATTATTATCTTTACAAGTGACCAGATACCTATAAAAAAAAATTTAGCACTATTTATGCCTAGAAAGTAGAAGCCAAAGAGTCCAAATAACTAGATTATGTATATATATAAGTAGATTATTTGTGTTGTTCATGCTTCAATTGACAGGGCTGGGTGTGCAGAGGTGTATGTTGTTACCCGTCTGTTGTGCTTGATCGACTTATATGGTCTTGGGCAATCTGCATTTCTCACCTTAAGGTGTGAAACCCATTTCACTTATTAGCAATTAGCATTAGAGCCAACAATGCAAAAAAGGGCTATAAGAAGTAAAAGGTGTGCCAAAAACTGGAAAGACATAAGTATTTTATCAAAACCATAAAGAAACTATCCACGACTACAGCAAAAGTTGCATGTCTTTGACAAGGCGGACACTGTCTGTACCAAGTTACTACAAGGAGCAAAAACTTACACAAGATTAACATACATTTATGCGTTGTTAAGGTGAGTGGTAACAGATATTGGACCCAGTTCCAGCAAATGCAACATATTCCAACTGATGAACTAACCCCAGCAAACACAATTGGCGTTTCAATGGTTTTCATTAAGTTGCTTCACCTCTGCCAACAATAATCGCCTAAGAAACTCACTGTGCCACCGAGCAGGGGGGAGCTTGAGCTTGAGCCAATGGCAATGTAGCAGCAGACACCCTGCATATATAAGAGGATCTGTTGATTAAGAAACTTAAAACAAAGAGTTACCCCAAAAAAATAAAAATTGGTGATTGTGAATATGAAAACAACTTGAAGAGTACTTGAGTCGTTAAAATAAATGAGGTAGCAGGACTATCATTAACAGAAAAACTCATAATATGGTTGCTATCTAGGAGTCAGATTTATATGATTAGGTAGTGTAATCAGTGAGTAGTGAGAGATGGAGAGCGCGAATTAGTCACAGAAATAAAACAGTTGATAGAGATCTCTATGAGTTCTAAATATTGTAGTTCCTGAAACAGTTTATACTGTCACTAATCACACTGGGTTCTCTTGAAGACAAAACAGCAAAACACTGAATAAATTCCTCTGAAGAAGTCAAAGCGGAAAACCTCATGAAAGCAAAAACTCTCAAATGAGAATGGCCAGGCACCCACAAGTAAACAACATTTCCTGCATTTTCTCTTGTATTTTTCATCCATCTTAAATTGAATGGTTCTCGTTCAACTAGGTTGTTTCACAAAATAAACTCTTCTTCTTCTCCAAGTTTTTCTTTATCTTAGCTTTCATAATAAGTTTGTAATTGAGAACCACTTACATGTTTGTTAGTCATTCAACTTAGCATGTGACCAACTTCTTCCCTTGTCAGGGATTTTCTTCCCTATCTTCACTTCATAATTAGATAAGAGTCGCAGTAGCTTTTCAAGGTAGCCCTTTGACAAGTAAGTAACCTTAAACTTACAAATGCAATATATTTATCCCAATACATTGCAAATGAAGTAACTGGAATTTAGTTCCAAGGCTAATGTGATCCGAGCTTTAAGCAAATTAGCATCTGTACTAACAACCAACATTTATCTTTGTCCAACTTCTTGTGCCCTCCTCGACTTGGGTACAATTTCAAGCACGAAGTTAAATTTTTTATTGCATTCAAATATAAGTGGCATGTGGGACTACATTAAGTATGTAGTTGTATTCAAGTATAAGTGGTCTAAAATGGATATTAATCTTTTGAGAATTTTGAATATTTAAACATAAAAGAGGGCCTTGTGGTAGTTCTTGTATAGGGAAATTTAAATATTCTGCTGCTTTTTCAAAAAATAAATAAATTAGAAGTACTAAAAACTGCAGAAGAGAAACTTCCTTTAAAAAAAAACACACAATATTGTTAATAGAAGACACAATTACATGCTTGCGCACTAAGTGCTGGAAATGTGTGGTGCATACTGCTACATGAACAACACACAGTTTTGACGTGTCACAGCTTACATGGACAACTAATTAGGAAGGTTAGGTGACATATATGGCTAACTCGACAAATTAGTTGATATTAACTCATTATATTAACCATAAATGATTGATGGTGCAGGAGACGCAAGTAAGAAATGCACTACTGTGTTTTTGCAAAACTTTTGAGGACAATAGTTTTACTATTGTGTTCCTCTCGTTAAGATATTTATAATACGGTATACTAATAGACTTATGACTTGATACGGTATATTTGACAGAAACCAATTTGCTAGAGTCGAGCTGTAACAACTAAAGGGTGTGGAAGAATGTAATCCTGAGTGGCAAATAGATAGATTTAGTCACTCATGAAGGGGAAAAGGAGGGATATAGACGGCAAAGGAAAAAATGAACAGAACATTTATTTGATTGGTTGTGAACATAGAACAGACATCTTATACAGGTCTTTAAGTTCGATGAAACAAAAGAGTTTCCTAATCAATAGCAAACCTAATTATCGCAAAACCTTTAAGAGCATTCTATGTCTACTTACCATACAATTATCTGGACATGTATAACAAATATAGAAACATTCTAACAAGTTAGAAAACTTACTGAGGGTCAACTTGCACATTTTTTTTCTTTGCTTTTCTCTTGTTTCGCCGTTTCTTTCCAGAAGTTGAGCAAAGCAAAGATGGATCCAGGACAGGGGGCACAAATACTATGGGAGGCGCCACTTCCACTGTTGAAGATCCTTTTGGTCTTTTAAATACATGAAGCTGACCTGGTGCCTGAACGTCACTAGGTTGTCCCAAACTATATGCTAAAAGCCCACTATTAGCCTTTTCCCCAGCACCTTCACTAATTTCAGCTTCTTTTCTTTTATCCACATGAAGTGGACGACCAAATTCCATTGGCAAGAAGCCAGCATTAACATCACCTGTATCCTGAACTTTATCTAGTGCAGCATAAAGCTTGCCTTTAGACTTGATGATCTCAAACATCACAGTTCCAGCACCATTTTCTGCAAAATAAGTGATGAAAAGTTAACACTTCATTACAAGGAAGCACTTGAAAGATTAAATATTGAGATCCCCTTTCTTTTCCAGAAGAGGTTTTGGGAGAAGGTGGTTAACCTAAGATGGAAATAACTGCTGCTCGAGCTGCCAGCTGTTCAGCTTCTTTCTTGTTTTTCCCGATTTCTCCCATATAATGAATACCATTGAAGAACGAGGTAGACTTAAAAACAGGAAGCAGTGCCACAGATTGACTTGTCTGATAAGTAGGTTTCTCCAGGTTCATTTTAACAGCATACTCATTCAGGATAGACTTGCAAAACACTGTATCCTAGAGTATATAAAGGTAAAATAGTATTAGAAATATGAAAAAGGATATATATTTCAGACAGTCAGAGAACACCTTCCAGTTCCAGCTTTGGTGTAAATGGATATAGAGAACTTTTATAGGGTTGATTTGACCAAGAGTTGAAACAGATTGGGATCAATTGATCTTTGGAGCATAAGTTTAAAATTTCAGAAACTATAGAAACAAAGAACCTGTCTGCTAGACCTAAGATTGAAACACCACATTGGTACTGAAGCCCTCCAATTAGCCTCATTCTCTGGCTCTTTAACACATGATAAATAAATCAACCTACTTTTTGAAACAGAATGTGCCATCTAATATCCAAACGCCATACTAGTACAACAGCTATAACTGAAAGCTTTTCCATTAAGTCACATTCTCTGGCTCTTCAACAATTCACACATAAATAAACGAACCTTTTAAAATAAAAATGTACCCTATACATCCATATATGTAAAATAAAAGTGAACATAAATGTTCAACATCACAGTGCTAGAGAAAAATAGTCTATTCCCACCCCCACCCACTCTCTCTCTCTCTCTCTGTGAGTTTCTCGTGAAAAATCTAGTGTTATTTTCTGACGCCGCCTATATACTGAAGAACCAGCAACTATGGAATAGGTAAATGCAGAATTAAAATAATTAACACAAGATTTTACTTGAAAAAACCCTTCCCCAAGAACAAAAAACCACGACCTGCCTTGTAGGATTTCCCTCTCAAACTACCACTAAATTTGAGTCACTGATTTATGTTACAACTCTATAACCAAGGGATTTACAACTATAGTACCTTTTCCCCTTTACGATTTTTCCTAATTGTATCTCACTTCTTTCAAGACTCTACTTAGTGAAGGAAGCCCAGACAGTTCCAAAGTCCAAACAACAGCTATGACAAATAACTAGGAATGTAAAGGTTACAAGTTAAGCTCTACGAAACAAACTAGACAACAAGAACTGTTATAATAAATCTGGATAGGAGAAGACGTTCTTTTTTCGTTGCCAGGTGACTCCTCAAACTGAAAAAACTTTGTGATAAGACCTTGTTCTTATTCTCTCTTTGTATGATCTCTTTTCTCTCTGTGTGGATTCCTCAACAACATCAACGTAACACTTTATATAGTAGTAGATGGTCATTTTTTGTTCTACCAACTCAACATGGATTAGTTCAAGAATTCAAGAACCTAATCCAAGTTTCACCTTATTTCCATCGTTCTTTCACGTCGACCTTCTCTTATTACTAAAGCTTCTTCCTTGTGTGCAAATATGATAATATTTTCATATTGCCTCTTGTTCCTTACTGCACCAGATTACCCGTAATCGTAATTTCTCAAGGAATCCATCAATTCACTTGGAATCTGTTTTGCTCTCGATCAACTGTCAACTTCAAGAATCAAGACTAATGTGAAGGACCTGGTTTCTTCAATCCTTGCAGTGTACTCTTGATGGAATCTCTTGTAGTAGACATGTTAAGGAATTCGTTCTTTGGTCGTTCCATAATTCATAATCACTACAAGTCATTATTTGAGACATGTATAATATCTGGTTCTTGTATATGTTTGTTATGTTTTCCTAATCATCTATTAATCATCAAAACTTCACATTGTCCGCTTAGCACATAGCTTCCTAACTCATGGCTCTTCGCTCAACAATTTTCCCCATTTTGATGATGGCAAACCCATAACAAAATATAACTCAATCATTGTAGTCGCATGCGCACTCAAATGCAAGCCTCCCCTAGAACCAGCTTCATGTTGATCATCATGACTTAGTAAGATGTGAACTCTTACTCAAGTCTTTCATGAGACCAACCTTCCACTCACCGCAACCTAGTAAGTGACCAGGTTATGTGACCCTGATCAAATCCATATGTTTCTTGTACCAGTATCAGGTTCAATCATAACTCTGCACATGGACCTTGTTCTTTTAGCAGTTGTCTCCGGTATAAGTACTCCAAGAACCAGGTTCTTTGACTTCTTTCTTATCAATGATTATCAGAGTTGTTCAGACTAAAACTGTGGTGGAAGGTAGCAGGTAGACATTGGAATTAGTCAAGAGGAACGTGAGCTGACTCACCTACCACGTTTTCCGGAAGAAAAAGGAATATCCGGATAGTACTTTAAAGTTGACTAATTTTCATATGACCGTTAGCAAAAAAAATGCTTTTATCACTTACAACTGAACAATATATGTGATTGAAGTTGATAATATATCAACTATGGTAAGTTAAAAAGGGAAAGGTCTCCAGTGAGCTCATATAATATTACATGTTTACATAGCATTAAGGTGTCATTTGGTAGTTGGATAAGAAACAAGTTATCTATGTATTGATTTCCGTCTTACTTATATGACCTTTGGCTGATAATTCAGAAACCCGCATAACTCATACCTGTATAAGTTATGAGGGAATATATGTATCATTTTATGCAGGATAGAAGGTGGAATAGCTAATACATGCATAACTAATATATGCACAAAATAATACATAGATTCGCTCATAACTAATACATACATTACTAATACTTGCATAACTCTAACCAATTACCAAACGACCTCTAAAAGTTAAAGCACGGAGATAATTTTTTACACTTTACACATAATTTTGTCGAAAGTATCTTCTAGTCCTACGGGTTCTCTCAGTTTATTGACAAACAAGGATGTGTTTTACACTTCAAACAAAGAGAATCGTCCTGTTTCACTCAATGAAATTGGTAAATAATCTACCAAAACTATGAATTTTTCAACCCGTAACCAGCTTGGTCTAACCATTATGTGGGTATGAAGGATATTAACTAAACTTGCCAGCAGAATTACAGCTATTTCTCAGAAAAAACTTGTGACATGCCACCATCACATCTCTTCCCAGGGGCTAAAGTACAAAGCTATAGGAACCTATTCATCAAGATCAAAATAATTATAGTTACTTAATTCCACCGCTGAAGTTAAATTCGTTGGTGCGGTGCCAATTAAATTGTACATGGCGATGGGTAATAGAGAGCAAAAGTGAACAAGATTACTTCCTCCGAAATTAAGCTGACTTATATAGAAGGTGAAAAAAAATTCTTCGGAAGAACTGGTACTTGGTAATTACTAGGCTGTACTTTCGAAACTAATTATACTCTGAGACAACATTTGGGACAGAAAAAATGAATACAATACTGAAATGCCTCAGTATACACCACCTTATATGAAGGGCATGAGTACGCTTTTTCATTCATTTTACAACTTCCATACTTTTCATCTACTGACCTATTCAGTTGGAGAAAGAAGAGAGTTTCATCTCATATTACAACATTATCAGTGTCATAATTCAGGATAATCATGAATCAACCTTGTTAACCACAAGATATCCAGTACTCTAACCCTAATGCATCGCCCAAAGATATAATAAAATTCAAGGCCCATTTATGAAAGTGAGCGTCACTTTAAAATCATGCATGCCTTAAATAAGGTGTTCCTTTGAGAAAATCACCTAGCAACTAAGATATGTATTTAGACTCTTAAAAACTGAATAGCCAAAATTTATTATTTAGCAAGAATACAACAAACCTCACGAATAAGAGGGCATCCCTCATGTTTCAGCTTTTCTTTCAGGCCAATCAAAGCAACTTTGGCGGCATCGTGCTCTGCAGCCTTTACATGTGAAAATGTGTTAGGAGAGGTATACCAAACCCCATCCACCAAAACACTGGATCTAAAGAGGGGTGCATGCGGAGAGCCTGCATTGACAGTGTGATAAACAGGACGACCAAGGGACCACCGCTGGGTCAACTCTTGTAGGCGATTCTTGTGAATGAATTCCACATGAATATCTACAACGAGAAATGACAATATCAAGTCAGAGTGGAGCTAGTATCATAAACACATTAGGTTGCAAGAGTTTCAAACATGTTAAACCAAAAATATCTGTTGTTCGTCGTCTTCTATAAAAAAAAGGGCTAAACAGCAAGATTTGAATAACTGTTTCTATTCAAAACATATATATAATCATCTTACTGAAAACAGAGGACTAATTTGAAAACCTAATGCATTCTTCATGTTATATACACTAGCACACACCTATACGTGCGTACAAACCAAATAAATCATGCACTGATTCTTCAGATAAATCTTTATCCAAAAAAAAACCTTCCAGGGTGTAGGGTGTACGATGCATCATCCTGCTAATTCAGCACCCTAGGCTTCTAAATCAGTTCATTTCTTTTGTAAACCATTCAAGAAAAACCTCGCAGTACCAGCAAGGGACAGGTGTGATGGTTGGAATCCGTCTAACGTCAAGTGGTAGTTTGGGCATCGACCCCTAGGAAGGGAGAACATAACTCCCGATAGGAAGAGCTCTAACCCCTAACTGGCTTAACCCACAGGAACTTGGACGCACGACTGAGTTCTTAACACCAGATGCCCATAAGCCAGGGGAGAAATCCCAGTACTAGCATGGTTTCTTCTCTACTCCTTATCAGAAGTGTTTTTTTTCCTTTAAGGAAAGAAGTAGAAACAAAGAAATCTCATTGTTCTGATGCTACTCTTGAATTACAGACACAAAACTGATGCTCCCCTAGATTAAGGGTGTTTTCATTGTGAACCAATTTTTCATGTTCGGTTGGTCAAATATTTCGGAAAACATTTTTTCTACGAAAACAAGCTCCTTGAAAATGAGGAAAATGACTTCCCTAATGAAAGTAGAGAAAACAAGTTCCGCAAATGGCATTCCACATTGATTATGACCTCTCCACCCTCAACCTCATCTTCACCGCCACCCCCCATAACCCTCATCCCCACCACCTCACACCTCTACCTTCCCAACTCCCATAATATTTTACTAGATTATATCAAAAATGCTTTTAGGATAATATATTTTTCTTACCTACCGAACACAAAGAAAATAACTAAGAAACCACTTATTCTCCTAGAAACCCCTCTTCAAGAGCACAAACATCCCGTATAATAGCAAAAAATGAAGAGTCACCATAAAAGCCCATTTTCTATCACCTCTCAAGTCAAATAAAACAATTAACAGTTTCTAGGTTGATTGGTTTCACAGATCCAGAAACCAAACACCTAAAAAAAAATCAAAAGAATACTATCTCTACCAGCACTTGACAGCAAAACAGAGAATGAAAAACTTACTTCGACGCCCTCCTTTTTCAGTTTCAGAAATGTTTGGTTGAGGGTTTTGAATAATCACATGTTCGGCCATTTTGATGGGCAGTTCAGAACATTGAGTCACAGAATTCACTTCGGCCATTTTGATGGGCTGTTCAGAACTTTGAGTCACAGTATTCACTTCAGCCATTTCGATGGGCTGTTCAGAACTTTGAGTCACAGTATTCACTTCCTCCATGGTTGAAGAAGATGATATTTCTCAAGCTGTTTTTCTAGAGTTCACTGAAAGAGAAGGCAATTTGTAATTCTTGGAACACACTACACTACACTAAACACACAACATTTTGCAATAGGCTAGGTTAATTTCTCAGTCAAAGAAATTGGGATTTGAACTCATGTAATTTATTTATCCATCGTTTTTTTACATATATTTGTAATAGTGTAGAATATAATATTGGGTCGTGAAGTATTTTTTTTTAGTTTTATTATATTGTATTGTTAAATTTTAATAGTATTATTTTATGTGACTATCAACTTAGTACAGTTTGATCATGGAGTATTTTTCTTGAGTTCTATTATATTGTATAGTTTGATCATGGAGTATTTTTCTTGAGTTCTATTATATTGTATCGTTAGATTTCAATAGTATTATTTTACGTAACTATCAACTTAGTACAGTTTGATCATTAATTACTTACTATTTTATTTCTTTGTTTAATTAATTATTTTATTTTATTTGTTTAATTAATTTATTTTATTTTTAACCTTATTTTTTAAATAACAATTCTTTTTTAAAATTATCTTTACATTGTTGATTTGTGTAATAATAAAAAATAATATAATTTTGTATTTATCAAAATATAATATTTTAAAATATAATATGATATAAAACGATCGAAATAAGTTATTGGTAAAAATTTATTTATGAGTTGAACTCATAATCTATTTGTTAAATATGGTAAGCTAAGCCTTTTAAATTAGTAATTAATGATATTTGTGAATTTTGATTTTTAGTCGCAATCAGTTAATTCAATTTATAAATTATATACTAAATGATGAACCCTTTGAACATAAGTCAATGGCTTGGCTCAGCGGTAAAGGGGTTCAAGAATTTGTTACCTAAGTGCTAGGTCGCGGGTTTGATTTTAGATAATAACATTTTCCATCCTATTTTCAACTGATTTTTATTTTTATTTCTAAATAAATAAAAAATTGTTTTGTTTGAAAATCTATTGGAATTTATAATATTTATTAAAAATAAATTTATTTTTTATTTTTATAAAATTAAGTGAAACTTACAATATTTTTTAAGTTTTCATAATTATAATTAAAAAAACTTTCTCTCATGCTCATTTTAAGTCAAACATCTAATTTATATTTGATTAATAAATAATATAACTATAAGTAAGATTAAATAAATAAAGTAATTATTTAAAATTTATAAATAAATACGATTGTCGCGATATTTTCCAATCTTGATAATTATTTTCCACAAATTCTATTGCTACAATAAGGTCGAATTCAAAATTATTCCTTTGTTAGTTTCAAAAATGAATAATGTTTATATACAACAATGACACTAATAAGACCCATAATTATAGGTTTAGAAAATACATTCTCTCGTACTTATATTTTAATGTTATGTCAAAGATATACTTACTCGTTTTTATTGTTTGGATTGAGCTGGAGTTGAATTTTTTAGTTGCTTATATCTGATTCGATCCATTTATATTTGTAGCCCCGCTATTATGGATACTATTATCGTGCTTACTTATCTTTTTGAACCCCCTCGATAAAAATTCTACCTCCGCCACTAATTTTAATTCATAAGACATTCATCTCATGCGATTTGAAAGTTGAATTTGTTTGGATTAGTAATTATGGTATTAACTAATATAATTTTTAGTCTTGACTAGCTAATGCAATTTATGAGTTACATTTGACAAATTGTGATAATGACATATTCAAATTTAAAGACATTGGTCTCATGCGATTTGTAAGTTAGATTTTTGAATTAGTGATTAATGAAATTTGACCAATGTAATTTTTAGTTATAATTAATTAATGCAACTTTTAAGTTATATTTGAGAAATTATAATAAATTATATTGTTAAATTCATAAGACATTTGTCTCATGCGATTTGTACGTTGAATTATTTGATATAATTAATGGTATTAATCAATATGATTTTTAGTCGCAATCAGTCAATGCAATTTATAAGTATATTTGACGAATTGTGATAACTACATTCTCGTGCGATTTGTAAGTTTAGTTTTTGAATTAGTGAATAGTGATATTTGACCAATGTGATTCTTAGTCGCGATTAATTAATGCAACTTTTAAGTTACATTTGACGAATTATAATAAATTACATCGTTAAATTCATAAGACTTTGTCCCATGCGATTTGTAAGTTGAATTAGTAATTAATGGTATTAACCAATATGATTTTTAGTCGTAATCAGTTAATGCAATTTCTAAGTACATTTTACGAATTGTGATAACTACATGTTTAAATTCAAAGGGATTTGTCTCATGCATTTTGTAAGATGAGTTTTTGAATTAGTGATTAATGATATTTGACCAAAGTGATTTTTAATCGTAATTACTTAATGCAACTTTTAAGTTATATTTGACGAATTATTATAAACTACGTCGTTTAATTCATTAGACGTTTGTCCCATGCGATTTGTAGGTTGACTTTTTGAATTAGTATTAACAATTTTTGAAGAATGTGATTTTTAGTCGCAATCAGTTAATACAATCTTTAAGTTACATTTGACGGATGGTGATTACTCATCATTTGAACTTATAAGACACTCGTCCCATGAAATTTGTTTGTTCAATTTTTTCAATTAATAATTAATGATATTTGTCAAATATAAATTTTAAACACAGTCACATAATTCAATTTATTTTATATTTTGACTAACGGGAAAAACTATAGTTAAAAGTAAAAAGTTTATATGTTAATAGTGTAAAAGTATTATTCTATGATAACTTAGAAAGAAAAGTTAATAGTAATATTAGAAATAATCTTTATTGTTAGCGTGTACAAAGTCGATTTTCACATATTAGTATTTTCAATTTACTTGTTTTATGTCAATCAATTTATGAAAACAAATTAAAATATCTTTTTTATGTGTAATTTATAGATGATTTTCTTCTTTTCCTTGCTTTTATTGTCATCAAGCGTCTCAAAAAGCATCTCAAAAGGAAATAAAATTAAATAGTTAGACATAATCATGAAGGTCATGAAATTAAGAATTTATTTGGCCATAAAAAATTTAATGCGGAAAAAAATTGCGAAAATTTAAAAAATGGCGTTTCATTATATACTTCTTGATAAATATATTTGTCAAAAACCTCTAAACTTTTAAAAATTTGTATTCAAAGTATTTGGGCCAAATTTTTTTATTTAAATATTTTTAAAATCAATAAATTATCCAAATTTTATATTTTGTATTTTTAAAAAGTCCATCATTTATTAATTCTTACCAATATGGCAATATTTATCAATCAAATTACTCCATTAGTAATTAATGATCACTCTTCTCTGCTATTTATACAAAAATTGGCAAAAAAAATAATACTCCATCTGTCTTCTCATAAATGTATTAGAGTACTATATTTAAAATTAAATAGGATCAATAAGGATAAAAGAGGAATTATACCTTTAAATACTTACCATATAAAGAAATGTGACACTTTCTTTTAGACTGACCTAAAAGGAAATGGTGCAACATAAATTGAGTAGGAGGGAACAATTTTTGTATAGAGAAAAGGCTCAAACATAAACTTTCAGGGTCATTTATGCATCAGTTAAAAGTTTGGCTCATTTATGCTATTACCGTTCAAAAAAATGATCATTCATGCCATTATTTTTTAACAATGATTTTGCAAAACCATTTTTGACACGTGGCCATTTATAATTCGTCCACATTATCAATTTTTTTAATTAAAAAAATTATTCAATTTTTATTCAGAATTTTGATTTCTTTATTTAAAAAAGTAATGACGTGGCCAATTATAATTCGACCATGTCATCATTTTAATTCAATTTTTGTTTAGACGTATGATTTTTTTTAATTCAATCAGTAACAAGTTTAAATATGTGATTAATGTATCGTTTTTGCCATATTATTATTTTGTTTTTGTTGATTGTTATAAGATTATTTTTTTGAAGTATATTCATTATAAAATAACAATACAAACTTAAAAGCATTTTTAATAACTTTACAACTTATAAGTATATATTTTTTGAAATAATCAAATATTTCTCTCAAAAATTAATGACAAAACGGCCTCAGTTGTGAATTTGGAGCTAGTATATAAAAAAACAAAAATATGTATCAGACATCTAGCTGGAATAGCTCAGTTGGTTAGAGCGTGTGGCTGTTAACCACAAGGTCGGAGGTTCAAGCCCTCCTTCTAGCGATTTTTGTTTTTTAAATCTTTATAATTTTTTTGGGAAATTGGGCTGGATTCTGCATGAACCATGTGGGCCGCATCATCCGATTTTGATACCTGGTCCAACAAGACATATTCGGGAGCTAATTCAAAATGGAAACTTTCACATATAGTCACTCAAAAATAGCCTAATTACTCTTCATAGTTATAGTTTAATAATTACAATTCATAGTTTATAGAGAGGAGAGAGCCGAGTGAGACTGGGAGAGAGAGGAGAGAGGCGAGCGAGAGAGGAGGGCAAAGAGGTGAATTGTATATGTATATTGGTTAGATAATTGTATATAATACATATGCAATTGTATATATGAGAAGCGAGAGAGAGGGCAAAGATTGGGAGAGATTTGAATTGTATATGTATATCGGCTAGATAATTGTATATTATACATATGTATTTGTATATTCTAGCGAATTATATATATACAAACGTGTTAATTATACAAACTCAAAGTCAGCCCACATAATTAATGCATAATATTAGTTGCGAGTGATAATTATTACAAACTACAACCATGATGAATAATTAAGTAATTTAAATTTGCTTAACCGCGTAATTTTCCTATTCAAAATTATCAATTCGATTAACAAGCATACCTTTTTTAGTTGTTTTATGATGTAAACAAAAAAATAAATCAACAAATATAAAGTAAGACCTACTTACTCCCTTCTGTTCTTGGAATATTTGAAGAGAGTTATCTCGCTTCGGTCCTTCACCAATAATGGGAGAAAAAATAATTATTTATACATTTTTCAATAGCCGATCAGATCAATATACTGAATTACTTTCGAGTTTCGATAAAAGTATTTTAATACTCTTCTGTCTCAATTTATTGTGATATTTTATGAATTTCGAGATTTAAATAATTTTATTTTTGATCATGAATTTTTCATATATCTTTAAATTATTTTGAATTGTCAATTATTATGACTTATGATATATTTTATGTAGTTTACAAATATATAAATATCATTCAAAATAATAAATATTTCACAAGCAAAATTCTAATCAAACATAAAGAATTTAACTCTCAAAAAATAAAAGTACCACATAAATTCAGACAATCAAATGATTGCGCTAACTTGTGTGATAAAGAATAAGTTCACATGATTTTATACTAAAATCAGTTCTCCCTCTGTCCAGCAATTGTCATTTGGCACACTCATTAAGAAATATTATTAAATTCAACACATTAAAAAATTTGTAAGATAACAAATAACATTTAATAGAAAAAATAAAATATTAATTTATCTCTTAATTTTGAATTGAATAACTATTTTTAATATTGGGGTACGTCAAATGACTCCTTAAGTCAATACTTAAGGGGGCACATGGTCCACATTGTTACTTGTACCTCTTGTTGTGGGACTGGGAGCAAAACGAATATTTACCAATTGTTTTCTCTCTCCATTTGTTAATTAATATGTTTATCTTTGCATAAAATTTTCCAAAGCCTCTTCCTCTTTATAATTACCTAAAAAAAAAAAATAAAAAAATAGTTCTTTATTTTAAGTTTGTTTTAAAATTTTTGTAAAGTTCTTTTGGATGTCGTTCGGGTTTTCCGAAAGGAAAACTTCACTCTATTCTAAATAATGTAAGTTTTCATATTTATGTTTCTAGTAAACTTCTCATATATATAAATTATGTGTGTTTTGTAAATTACATGTGATATGTTAATTATTTGTTTATAAATTTATGAATTTTATCATGAATATATATTACTTAGTATATGGTTAGTCTCTTAAAAGTATCGATGGATTAACCTGATACCAAATAAGAGGAGGGGGTCTATTTCAATAGATATTTCAATTTTTAAATTTGTTAAAATTTTATATTGTACGATCCTACTCAGTACTCCTTCACTCTCTTGTTCTATTATGTAATTATCATTTTAGTTTCTAGTTTTTCTTCCCTTATATATATATATATTATTTTTTTTTAATTATGGACTCTGTCCATTCATGAATCTATTATTACTGTTCATCTCTTTCCCTTAGCTTTTGTTCTTAAAAGCAGTCTTCTTTAACCACACCCCGGATTTGGTCATTCATCGTTCTTTTAAGAACATTCAAACTGACCTAACAATGTCCTAGGAATTTACAGGTTAATCCATCGATACTTTTAAGAGGCTAAGAGACTAACCATATACTAAGTAATATAGATTCATGATAAAATTCATAAATTTATAAACAAATAATTAACATATCACATGTAATTTACAAAACACACATAATTTACATATATGGGAAGTTTACTAGAAACATAAATATGAAAACTTACATTATTTAGAACAGAGTGAAGTTTCCCTTTCGGGAAACCCGAACGACGTCCAAAAGAACTTTACAAAAATTTTAAAACAAACTTAAAACAAAGAACTGAGCACAAATTAGTTTTTTAAATACTTGTTCAGAATTCTATAAACCTACCTATAAGATGGATAAAATATGGGTAAGAGATCTAGATATAAGAGTAGATTTTGTTTTAGGACTAGATTTCATACTATATAATAAAGGAGGAACTTTAATAACAAATGACAGAATACTTTTTATGAAAAAAACATTACTTATACTTCTGTCTTAACTAATAAAATTAATACTAAAATAAGACAAAAAGAAAAATGTTGTGAGAATTGTGAAAATAACATACAATGTACTAAAACAGGATGTAATACATTATATGAGAATATACTTGAATTAGAAGAAGAAGATGAGATAGTAAATAAAAACTATGTTTTAATAGAAATGGAAACAGAATTATATAATTTTAAGACAGGAATTCAAAAAATAGGACAAATAAAGAACCAACAAGATCTAGATAATATAGTAAAATTTTTAGATCAAATAGAAATAATAGGAGAAAAACCTTTAAAACATTGGGAGAATAATCACATAGTATGCAAGTTAGATATAATAAATCCAGAATATATAATAAAAACAGCCTCAATAGAAGCTACAAATCAAGATTTAGAAGATTTTAGAATACAAATTAAAGAACTATTAGAATTAGGAGTAATAAGAAGATCTACTTCAAACATAGATCAACATCATTCATAGTAAGAAATCATAGTGAAATAGTTAGAGGAAAAGCTAGAATGGTTATAAATTACAAAAGACTTAATGATAATACTAGAACAGATGGATATAAATTACCAGACAAAACAGAGTTAATAAATAGAATTCAAGGTAAAACAATTTTTAGTAAATTTGATTGTAAGTCAGGATATTGGCAGATAAAAATGCATCCAGATAGTATAGAATGGACAACTTTTACATGTCCTGAGGGACATTTTGAATGGTTAGTTATGCCATTCGGATTAAAAACAGCACCTCCAATTTTCCAAAGAAAAATGGATCAAATATTTGGAGAATATAAAAGATTTGTTTTAGTATATGTAGATGATATTTTAGTATTTAGTAAAGATATCAAAGAACACTTAGGACATTTACAAACAGTTTTTAGGTTATTTGTTAATAATGGAATAATAATTAGTAAAAAGAAAATAGAATTATGTAAACACTATATAAATTTCTTAGGAATTACTTTAGGAGAAGGAAA
This sequence comes from Solanum sitiens, assembly GCA_016801875.1. NCBI lineage: Eukaryota > Viridiplantae > Streptophyta > Magnoliopsida > Solanales > Solanaceae > Solanum > Solanum sitiens. Next base: position 15,003,385 of record JABWTJ010000001.1, read on the forward strand.
AGTTAAACTACAACCTCATATAGCTAAAAAAGCTCTAGACATGCCAGATAAATTAAATAATTTAAAGGATTTATAAAATTTTTTAGGAATAATTAATTATGTAAGACCATTTATTAAGGATTTAGGAAAATTAGCAGGACCATTATATTCCAAGACAGGATCTAAGGGACAAAGAAATTTTAATATTGAAGATATAAAATTAGTACAAAACATAAAAGAAAAAATAAAAAATATTCCTGATCTTAATATGCCATTAGAATCAGATTATTTAATAATAGAGACAGATGGGAGTTTTGATGGATGGGGTGCAGTATTAAAATCAAGACCACATAAATATAGTTCTAAAAAAGAAGAAAAAATATGTGCTTATCAGAGTGAAAAATTTAAAGAAAAAGGTAATAAAATTAGTATAGATGTTGAAATTTTAGCTGTAATATATGGTTTAAATAGTTTTCGAATTTATATTCTAAATAAACCATTAATATTAATAAGAACAGATTGTGAAGCTATAGTAAAATTTCATCAGAAAATTAATGATAAAACAAGTAGTAGGAGAAGATGGTTAAATTTTTTAGATACTATATCTATTTATCATTGTATAACTTTTGAGCATATAAAAGGAAATGATAATAGTATTGCAGATCAATTAAGTAGATTATTGATCAAAGTTTAATTTCTAAATTTTACAGAATGAGACCATCCTTACAAGACAAGGGCAAAGGAGTTCAACCTCCAACCCCAGATTTTTCAGACTTATATAAACAGACAGTATTATCTAATTTACATTTCAGACCATTAAATAAAATGGATGATAATAGAATAGAAAGATTACAATTTGGACAACATAATTTGATAGCATATGAATCATCTAATTGGACTTTTAGACATCTTCCTATATACCAGCTAGATAAACAACAGAAATGTTTAATAGACAATATTTGGATAGCTCATAATAAAAAAGACACTAAATATATAATTGCTGTATTAAATGTTTTAGGATATTACTTTTCTAATAAAAATAAAGAAAATAAGTTTAAATATTATGTTGTAATACATGGTAAGATAAATGGAGTTTTTCAAACTTGGATAGAAGTGTTAGACTCTATTAAAGGAATTTCTAAACCACTTTTTAAAGGATTTAATGATTTTAATGAAGCATTAGATTATGCTAGGGAAGTTTTAGGTCCAAACTATTATATCTCTCCCTCTCTTAAACAGAATTCAGATAAAATTTCTCAATACCATATCCAAAAAGACACAGACAAAATTATATTTTGTGATCATTGTTCTTCAATGACAGAAGCCTTTAAAAGATTAAATCATAAAAATGAAGTTCTGTTACAAGAAAATCTCCAGCTCAAAGAAAGAATTGCAAAAATGGAGAATGATTTTAACACTAAAGACACTCATACCAACATACAGGGTTTTCCATCCCCAAGAAAAATGGATGAAATGGGTGTACATTCCCCTCTGAATGTAAATAAATCCACTGTATCGGATAAAGATACAGCTAGTCCGGTTCAAACGGTAATCGGTAAAGACTTCTCAAACCCGTTAATGGCTGTCACTTTGCCAAAAAGTGAAAAAGATGAAGGTTCATCTTCCAGAAGACGCTTACCTCTCTTATTTACCCAGACTCTTAGACAAAAACCAAAAAATCTCAAAAAAATAAAGACTTAGAATTCCTTATAACCCAAACTGTAGAAAAATTACTTAAAAGACAACAAGAAAAAGATAAACATATAAACCCAAGCCCTATACAAAGTCCAAGACAAAATTTAGTTTCAAGTCCAAATAATTCAGATGATTTTTCAGACTCAATACAATTTGCTCAAGACCCAAATGATGATGACTCTGGTATGAGTTTTGATTCGATTGCATTACACAACTTAGACACATAAAAAAAAATAATAAAAAAAAAATATATATATATATAAATAAGTGTAATAATATAGTGGTTTAAAGAGGAATGCCTCTTTTGTCAAATAATGTGAGTCCCACTTTACTCACTACCACACATGTGTGGAAAAACTGTTGGGACGCGTCTTTACTTTATTTTCAAATAGATAGGCACTAAATAAGGGATAAGTATTAGACTTTTATGTAGAATAGATAATGCATCAGACAAAGGACTAATAATAATGCAAAAAAGAAGGAATCATTTCACGTGCGATGGAGCCCAATGCGCACCCGACGGAAAAGATAAGATTCTTTTTCATTTTGAAGTCTAAAGTTTGAAGTCCAGAAATATGTATATAAGAAGACATTATCAGAAGAAGAAGGCAGAGCGAAAAAATCCACAACGAGCAAATCTAAAAAATTTCCAAAGCCTCTTCCTCTTTATAATTACCTAAAAAAAAAAAAAAAAATTCAGTTCTTTGTTTTAAGTTTGTTTTAAAATTTTTGTAAAGTTCTTTTGGACGTCGTTCGGGTTTCCCGAAAGGGAAACTTCACTCTGTTCTAAATAATGTAAGTTTTCATATTTATGTTTCTAGTAAACTTCCCATATATGTAAATTATGTGTGTTTTGTAAATTACATGTGATATGTTAATTATTTGTTTATAAATTTATGAATTTTATCATGAATCTATATTACTTAGTATATGGTTAGTCTCTTGGCCTCTTAAAAGTATCGATGGATTAACCTGTAAATTCCTAGGACATTGTTAGGTCAGTTTGAATGTTCTTAAAAGAACGATGAATGACCAAATTCGGGGTGTGGTTAAAGAAGACTGCTTTTAAGAACAAAAGCTAAGGGAAAGAGATGAACAGTAATAATAGATTCATGAATGGACAGAGTCCATAATTAAAAAAAAATAAAAAAAATAATATATATATATATATATATATATATATATATATATATATATATATATATATATATATATATATATAAGGGAAGAAAAACTAGAAACTAAAATGATAATTACATAATAGAACAAGAGAGTGAAGGAGTACTGAGTAGGATCGTACAATATAAAAATTTAACGAATTTAAAAATTGAAATATCTATTGAAATAGACCCCCTCCTCTTATTTGGTATCAGAGCTAGAGATCTGAAAGACAATATATTATATGAAAAAAGATTATTATTCTAGAAAAACTTTTGCATATCATAGAACTTTATTTTATAATAGACAACATTTAAAAATAGTTAAATTATATAAAAAATCTTTAGAAAGTCATCTATTTACCTTAGATTTAAGATTATCTTTAACCTATACATATAAATATTTCGTACAGACTCTTAGGGAGACTATTAGACAATCCCAAAAACAAATACAAGAAGAATTAAATCAGGTAAAATTTGAGATTGAAGAAATAGTAGAAAGAATTAAAATTATTAAAAATAACCCTTATTATTATAATTCTGTAGGATAATATATGAGAAGACCTTATAAAAATATTAGAAAATATAAAAAAGTTAAAAGAGAATTACTAGGTTTATATCTTGAAGCAAATAGATTACTAAAAGAAATAAAAACAATAATCTCTAAAACAGAAATAAGTAATAGATTAGATCATATATTTTTCTTAATCAAAATATTAGAACCAAAATTAGTAAGACATCTTATATCTAGAAATATTTTAATTAAAAAATATATATGAGAAATCTTCTTTTTGCCAAAATAATAAGAATAAATTATAAAAATATACATAGGGAAATAAAAGAAAAACAAACATTACAAAGAGCAGAAAAGGAAATCGAAGCATATATATATATATATATATATATATATATATATATATATATACGAAAACGAATTTTTTAAACCAAGAAATCTAAATAATATAAATAACGAAGAATATATAAATGCTCTAAAATGGGAACTACAAGGACTTAAAAGCGATATTGATAAATATACTCAAAGAATAAATTTTTTTAGCAAATATTACAAACCAACTACTTTAGGATAAAATAATAATAGTAAAAATAGCTTCATTAAAAAGTCTAGAATATTTAGATCTACAAATAACTATAGAAAAAAGATTTAAAAGATTAAAAGGAGAAAGTATTATAAAGTGTAATTTCGATAGTGGAGACCATAGTTTACATACAGAAGATCCTCAATACAATACTTTAATAGATTTAATAATAAACCTTAGTGAAAAAATTAAAGAACATAATAACAAAATTATAAAAATATTAAGTGAACAAGAAGAAACCCAAAATAAACAAAAACAAACTTTTAATAAGATAGAAGAAAATTTAGACTATTTAAAAGAATAAGGAGTAGAATTAACTAAAAAATTAAAAGTAGATTAAGAGAAGAAGTTAATAATACTTTAATTATAAAATTATAACAAATATAGACAGAATTAATAACAATAAAAGACATAGTTCTTTCATGATAGATTTAATAGAAACAGAAACATATAAAGAAGCAATAACATTAATAGAAAAAAGAACAACCCTTCCATTAGATTATAAAGAATTTAATCCACCTTCCAAATCAGATCAAATCATCATAAAACAGAATAATATAATAATATCACTTTTATTACAACTACATAATAAGATAGATAAAAAAGAAAAATCAGAAGGTAAAAATATAAACACAACTGGAGTGGAAGAATTAATAGAAAAGTTAACTAAAATAGAAACTACTCCGCAAAAAGATAAAATAATTAAAAAACAGCAGAAATGGACATTTTTCCAACTAGATCAAGAGATAAAAGACAAGAAAGACCAAGACCAAGTTACTCCCAGAATAGGATAAGTAATAATTTTTTGTCAAGAATATTAAATAGAAAGACAAAAGAAGAAAATAATCAACAATTAGATGAAATAATAGATACAGATAAAGATATACAAATCTTTCAGCAAAATCAATTAAACTTATTAAACCCAAAAGTTTTATATAATACAAATTCAAAATCTCAACTATATAAACATTACAGAGAAGAACAATTATCAGTATTAGGAAAAAATTCTGTATCTTTACCACTCATAAACTCCGAATCTGTAAAAGAAATAAAATATGTTAAAAAAGACCTAATGCATATGGAATTAATAGTTATAGGAATTAAAGGATTAACTAGAAAAAACTTAGGAACAAAAACATTAATTACAATATATGATAAAAGATGGTCAGACATAAAAAAGGCAATTATAGGATTAACAGAAGTAGATATGACTAATAATGGAGGAATTTTCTATATAAGTCCAGATTTTATGATGAATTTAAATGAATTTGGAACTCACATTAGAATATGAATACAAACTAAAGGATATGAGAAAATGCATTGTGGAAAGAATTTATTAATGTGTGTAGGATTTTTAGAAAAAATGACAGATACTAGTAATACTAGATTTAAATTACAAATAAAAGATGTAGTAGAAGTAACGGGAAATAAAGGGATAAAATTAATAAAACCTATAAAAATAAATCCTGAAGAATATGCAGGATTAGAATGGAAATTAGGTGATTTCAAAGAAAAAGAAGCTTTAACACCAGACTCTCATTTAATATATACAAATTCTAAAGGAGAACCTTCAATTAGATTTACAGACTATAATTATGAAGCTCAAAAAGACATTGAAGAAGAAAGTGTTATAGAAGAAATGCCTTTAGAAGGGATGAATATAGAAATAATATTAGAAGAAGACTTTGCAGTAGATTTGGTTATAGAAAAAGCAAAAGAAATAAGTCATAATAATATAAACAAATTATTTAAATGCAAAGGATGTAAATTAGGAGATTTAGAATTAGATCAAGCAATATCTCATTTTAAAATATGTGAACAAAGAACAGATAATAAAGGCAATAGACTAGAAAAAAGTTTACAAGAAAAATTAGAAAAAGCTAATAATATAATGACAGAAATACAAGAAAATGATAGTGAAATATCTGAGTTAGAATCTATACTGAGTCAAAAAGAATTAATGGAATCAGCAAGCTCTAGTAGCCCATTCCAAAGAACAACAGAACAAGCATATACTGCAGATAATAGTACAGGAAATATACCACGTAGAAGAGTATATAGACAAGGAGATGTTCCAATAACAGAAGTTAAACCTATGGGAAAAAGAATGCCTATAGAAGAACCAATAATACTCCAATAAGGAGGAAGTAAAGGAAAATTTTTAAATATAGCGACACACGATCCACAAAGATGGAATTCAGTAATAGTCTTATGGAAAGGAATAGTAGTAGCAGATTTTATAAAAAATTATACAGAAACTGATGCTGAAACAATGTATAAATACTTAGAAACATTTTTAGGAGAATCAACCAAACCTCTATGGGAAGCTTATAAAGTAGAATTCCCATCAGAATTTCAGTATCTAGTATCATTAGGACCAAACCCATATAATTTTACAAATAAAATACATACATTAATAACCGGAGAAGACCCAAATAGTGGATTAGTAGCTTTACAAAGAAACGCAGTAATAAAACTAGAACAATTAAGTATAAGTAATTGGTATTATATAAAGAAATTTTTAAATGATTATTTCTATTATTGTACAATTAGTGGAAATGCATTTGATCAAGATTTAGGTAAAAAATTATTTAATAAATTACCTGGAGCTTTAGGAAGAGAAATAAAAGATAGATGGACTAAAAGAGAAGGAGTAGCACAAAACCCTCAAGCAAAATGGTCAATAGGGCATAGAATACAACATATAATGGAAATATTACAAGAAAAATGTACTAATTTACAAATACAAAAACAATTAAAACAAAATGAAATGAATTTCTGTAAAGATATAATATATACAACTCAAAATTATGATAAAAATCAATATAAAAAGAAAAGATATAAAAAATACAATCCACAATATAATAAGAGATATAATAAAAAAGGATATTTTCTTAGGAATCTTCAGCTAGGAAACCATATTTAAATAGGGATAGACATGTTAGAAAATATAGAACGGACAGAAATTATAAGAATAAGTTAGAATGTTTTACATGTGGAAGCATAGAACATTTAGCAAATACTTGTCCTAAAAGATATAATGCAAAAACTAGAAATGCTCAATTAGTAGAAGAATTTAACGAAGCATTATTAAATGTAGATGAAAATATGTCAGATAATGAAAGTATTTACTCTATAGTAAGTATTGATATAGATGAGAATAATAAAGAAGAAGATTCTTCTAATTCAGAAGGAGAAGAATTAATTAATGAAACAGGAATAGAAAATTTAAATATAGATGATTTACAAATTAATTTTATGAATATAATAGAATGGGAACATAATTTTGAAAAAGATACAGGATTAGATAGTAATCAATGTAATTGGTGTAAATGGTATCCAAGTAAATATAAAAGAGCTAAATGTAATAAATGTTTTATAGAAGGATATATAAGTTATATAGAAAAACAGTTAGGAATAATAACTCAAAAAAGGAAAGAAGTACATACAAATGAACCTTTAATAACTTTAAAAGTATCAGTATTAGAGGCAAAAGTTAAAGAATTAGAAGAAAGAATAGTAAGATTAGAAAAAGGAAAAAATATTGAACAAGAACTACCACTAGATAATCAGGAATTAATGAATGAAGAATCTAATCCTATAAGATAAAAATATAAATACCGTTAAAGTATTAGCAAGACTTCAAATAGGAAAATATGAACTGGAGACTCTAGCACTAATAGATTCAGGATGTACAAAAAGTATTTTAAATAAGAAAATAGTACCACCAAAATTAATAAAGACTTTAGACAAACCACTTGCAGCTATGCAAATGGATGGAACACATAATATATATAGATATTATGTGTTCAAAAGCACAAATTATATATTATTATCATCTTAATTAATCATTGGTTTGATAAAAGTACCATTAAGTTAAATCTAATTGCATCCATCCCTGCATTTCATTTTTCATTCAAATATAATTGACTACTTACAAGTTACAATTTGTCATATAATTATCAATCACAAATTTATTGAAATATATAAATCATCTTTATCTATTTTATTTTATTAAGGTCCATTTCTTTCCTATATAATATATTAATTGAACAAGATTACAAAATAGTTTTTAGTGTATAATTGCAACTCTTTAATATAACTTTTTATGTTTATGTTCTTACCTTATCGTAATGATGCAATGACATCTTTATATATTTAAGTCTTCTCTAGTTAGATTGAGATTATATTGAATTATATAGTCATGTCAACATTTAATTACTAATTCTAAACAGAGTTGAATCAAAGATTTTTAGAACATGAGTATCATTATGCCGTAGGTAAAAAAGCCCACATCAAACCAAGTGTTCTATTTAACCTTCTTATCACATAACATATAATATAAAAAATATATACATAAAATATCTAATTTTACGGAGAGACCGCACATTGCCCCCAATATGTTACTGATTTAAGCTAATTAAGCTCTACTACACGTTATGTCTATCACTATTTAATTAAAAGATTATAGCATGAGAACCACCAAATGAAAGTTCAAACTTGAGGCCATGTGAGCAACGTAACGTACCCTCTAGTAATTTATTTTTCTTGTTGCATATGGTAGACGTCCTCCATTTATACATTTTTTTGGTACCCACATGTGCTGAGCTATATAAATATATTTATATATCGTAAGGGAGCTTAATTATGATATCATGGTCTAGCTAGTGGGACTGAAAAAAATCAAAATATTGGATCAAAATTACCTAATTCCAGAGGTCAAAGTTGTATATATACGAAAATAAATTCATATCTATCACAACTATTTATGCAATCCCATTTTTAAAAGGCAGCAATTAAATATTTGCAAAAACAATACGTATAGACTATAGTATAAAATTTTAAGCAGAAAAAGGGGAGAAGGATCATGGTGATTTTTCTTATTGTAATTTATCCGTTTTATTTTTAATAAATTAATGAAATAATTGTACGTAATTAGTATTATGTGTGGAATCAAATAAAACATAAAAAAGAATGTCAAACTTTAGATAATTTTGTTGATGAAAGGCAATAGGGGACTCATTGAAGAAAAGTAGATATTAGCACAACTGTAATGTCATTAGGTGACCCAACACTTCATCAAATTAATTAAAGACTCTACTAAACCAATAATATATAGTATTATTATATCCTCCTAATCTATCTAAATTATGAAACAATTAGCATAGTAATACTTCGATTTGGCAACTCTTGCAAATCTTAACCACTAATCATAATTAACCAATTGTTGCATGAAGGCTATTTCTTTCACATACCCTATAGTTTATAAGTTTATTAGGCTCACCATATCTAATGACATATAGCTCTCCATTAATCTTCCCTTTTTCCATTTGCGATAGATAAATCAATATGTATTAATTTAAAATAATTAAACTTATATACACAAGAGAATACTGTTTCACGTAAAGAAATATATTTTACTGTAAAATAATTAATTATAATTTTCTATATTTGATAAGTGAAAAGTATGTTTAAAAAATATTTACATATAATTTAAACAAACTCTATAAAAGGTGAGGTTTTATAAAAAAAAAAATTCTATCACTTAAAATACTTATTTTTTCGAGATAAATATAGTATAAATCTAAAACAAAACTTTATAGTTGTTTTTTTTTTAAAACAAATAAACACCTCATTGCTAGTGAGAGGACAACTTAACAACTGGTCCAAAATTAGTAATATTAAATTAAAACGAAACTAATAATATCATAAGTTGAGAGTTCATACCTAATTAATTCGTCCCATACAGAAGAAAAATACAATATATGTTCCATTATTTTTGCCAAAAATAAATAAAATAAATTATTAAATAGAAGATTTGATGTGATATTCTGCCGGTACCTAATTTGATTAACGAATTTGTTACACGTGCAATGACCCAATTTCATCAATTATTCATTCACATACACCCCCTCCAACCTATGAAATGCTTTTAATTTAAATTAAATTAAACAAGTGGACATAATGTCCAATGTGAGGTGTACAAGGACCACTTAATAAATATTTTAAGAATTAATTAGAGTTAATTTTATATAGTCTTCTATCATAAAAGTATTATATTTTCTCACATTTGCTAGTTAGTTTGCATAAACTTATACGTGAATTTACGATCAATATTTTATACGTTTACAAAATTGATTTATATATGCACATAATATATGAGTAAAATATACCTGAAGGTTAGTCATACTAATCAATGCATATATAAATAACATATATTTTTATATAAATTATACTATAAATTAACACATAAAATTTTTACCTCATTTTTTATATATATAGTATAATTATGAACTAATACAGTTTAATTGGTGCAAGATATATGTATGTAACTTTAATGACGTTGATCCACATTAATTAGATAGCTTACTATTCTTTGGACAGTTTGTTCATTTTTTCTCTTCCTTCTTTTTTTTTTCTCTAAGAAGTAGATATATGTTTTCCTAACTTTATTCTTTTGCAAAAATAATATTCAAATTTCAGTAAGAAATGAAAACGTAGTTGATTTTTCTTCTTCAATTGCTAAAGTTTTAATATGCTATATTTATTCGATATCTGTACTAGTAAAAAATAACATATACTTAATAATTGTTATTTTTAGTTGATCTAAATAGCACCGTTATAAATAATAAAAGTTTGATTAACTATTACTAACATGTCAAGTGACCACTATCGCATGATTCCATAATAATTTATTTGACATTGAGGGGCTAACCTAAAGTAATTGTGATTATGGCATTATTACACTGAACGATGTAATGATATTATTCGAAATATAGGGATAAATTATTAGCATGTTCAAGAACATGATGTTTAATTTATTAATTGATCCTGCTCTCATTCCTTTATTTGTCATTATCCTTTTATTTTGCCTAAGAATTCATAGATGTAACTTAGGTTTAAACGGATTGCCATAAAGAGTTAAATTTAATATATATTTTAAAATTTACTTGGATTCTTAAAGAATATTGACAATAACTAGGATTGATCTAACTCTTTTTCAATCCCATTTTTGAACCCAAAGGTAACGCTAGTTAAAGAATGGTAACACAAGTATACATATTTTTTGAGTTGATTTCTCATATGATTTAATAGTTGTATTTTTAATTTTTTGTCCTTTACTTTTAAAGAACGAATTATAAATATGATTTAACTTTAGATCCATTTAAACATAGTAAATGATAGGGGGATCGAGAATCGATATGTATTTGAATCATAGAAGCTAACAATAGTTGATATGCTCATATTGACAATGTTATTATAATGGTGATCAAAGAAGTAGTACCAAATATGCCCCCCTAGAAGGATAAAACAAATAATCAAAGTTGTGCATATCTATAAAGAACTCAAATATAACAACAAAATGATAATACGATATAATGACAATACTTCGATTGTTATTGATCAAGAAAAAATATTTGAATATGACCATATGAGAAATCAACCTGCCATTTTGATGTTGAACGATTTTTCTAGCGGGAATGAAATGCTTATATGTTTTCTTGACAAGATAATTATTCTATACAATTTCCACATCCATCACAGCTCGACCCACGTGGGTTCTAGAGAGTTCACCCGAATTTCCTTAGTGAAAAATTACACGATATATTTTAGGATTTTTTTTGTATTTCTGTAGATAACCCTCTCAAATAAAAAGAGAAACAGATGACACAGTGACAAATCCCTTCGAAATTAGGTTGTACATCAATGATTTGAACCCTTGTGAAAGCATTTTTCCTTTTCTTTTTTAGTTCATTTTTTTTTCAATTTTATTTTGCATTTTTTTTACTTCAAGAAACGTGCTAAAAGTGTGATTTTAACCTAAAAAAAAAGAATCAAAATTCCTATTTTTAAAGACTTATTTACACATTTATACTATTATTTATCAAACTTTCAAAACGAAAATCTTAAATCCGCCACAAATTAAGGCTAAGCCAAAGCCAAACTGAAGTGTCATCAAAAGTATGTTGAGTAGAATGACAAAAGAGAGGCAGCTCTGCTGTCAAGAAAGGTAGTTGGGGGATGAGAAGGTCACCAAACTACTAAATACATCCATCATTTTTATTGTTTTTTTAATTCTCACTCTCAAAATTTAAATTAGAATTTTAATTAAATTTTGATCACGCACTGCAGAATCATTTAAGAGTGATGCTTCTCATATGATTTTTTCAATAAGTAAAACTCAAATTTAAGACCTTTAATTAAGGGTGAAACAATTTCATCATTGCACCACAACCTATACATTCTATTCCATTTGCCCCTCATTACTTGTCCACTTTTAAATTGATACATCTATTAAAAATAATTATTGACATAATGAGTTAACCATTTTACCCCTATTAATTATAAAGTGGATGAGTTAAAAACTTATGATTTTAATTTTTTTTTACCTTTTTCAAAATAATTAATTGAGGATATAATAGTTAATTTTTTTCTTCAATGTATCAAAATAAATAAATAATTAGGGACAACAAAAAAAGGAAAAGTACTACAAATAATTAGAAAAGGAGGAAGTATTATCTAATCTCATTTTCCAACTTAATTGTTGCACTATTAATTAATATTCCAATCTCCAACACCAGATTAACCCTTAACTTACCAAATAAATCTGTTCCTAAATTTGTCTTAAAACTTATCCAAAAATCCCCAATAAATAATACTCTCTCCATTTCAAAAAGATTGATTTAGTTTAATTTGGAATGGAGTTTAAGAAAAGAAAGAAATTTTTTAATCTTGTGGTTCTAAATTAAAGTTATGTTAAATGTATCAAAATGCCCTTTAATCTTGTGGTCTTAAACATGTCACGTGAAAAATTAAAGTAAATTATTGTCAAGAAAGGAAAGGAGTTTTTTTTTTTGAAATAAATTAAAAAAAAAATAGGAATATTTTTTTTTAAACGGAGGGAGTAAATCGTTTCCAAGCATCATTCTTGTGGTTTCTGCTTGACTTGTTAAACCTTAACACCAAGAATCTTGCATTTATTATCTCAATTCACATTTTTCTCATTCTTGGTATAAATAATGCCAGTAATTCCATCAACTCAAAAATTAAACTGGATCACTCTTTTTTTAGTTCAAGGGACCATCTTTCTCTTTCTCTCTGTATCCATTTCCAGCATATAATCAAAATCTCTTCACACTTTTTCATTACAGTATTTGATTCTTTATTCTCCAATGTTCTCTTTCTTTTTTCTATATACTGAAAGTAAGCAACTTTTTTCCTTCCCTACAAGCAAAGTTGTTCACTTTTCTTGATTCTTTCATTTTCTTGATTTTTGGGTTTGTGGGTTTCTGTGTTGTTTTCGAGATCCGTTCTCTAAATGGGGTTTATTCCAAGTAGTTTTACTAACTCTGTGGAGCCTCTTCACAGTTCATACCCTTTAAAGACTCAACCTTTACCCACTGATACAGATAACCATTGTGGAAATGAAGAGTTAAAAATCAAGTCTTTAATTTACAGAATGATTTGGGATTTTGGGTTGGCTTGTTTTGTTCCGACCCGTCGCCGGCGAGCTTCCGGCGAGGATAACGGTGAGAAGGATAAAGGTGTTAGCAGTTTGGAGCATAATAAGGCTTGGTTGCTTGCTGAGTCTGGAGCATGTGGTACTGAGTTGATTAATGCGGAGCCACATTCGGTTCATTCCTCTTTTAGGTTTAGTTTTTGTTCTCAGGTTGAGCTTGAGTCTATGAATGTTAGTAAATGTTCTTCTGCTACTGTTTTGATGGTGAATTTGGATAATGGGTTAACTGATCCCCTGTCTAGAGAGCTAAAATGGAGGAAAATTCAATCACTTGAGAGGAGTATTTCTCCTGTGACTCATTCTTTAGTTAGGTTTACCTATCCTGAGATTGCTTCTGCTACTAGGAATTTTTCTAAAGGTATTCAATTGTTTATTTCAATTTCTTAACTTTTTTCACTTTCTCCTGTTTGAAAGAGAATTTTGTGTCCGAGGGTCTGTCGAAAACAACCTCTCTACCTCCCAAGGTAGGGGCAAGGTTTGCGTATTTCTCGGACCCCACTTTTGGAATTACATTGGATATGTTGTTGTTGAAAGAGATATTCATGTGATGTTGATTGCTTTTCTTGAATTGGTTAGGTAGAGTTTTGGGAAGAGGAGCATTGAGCTATGTTTTCAGAGGAAGAGTTGGATTTATGAGGACTACTGTTGCTATTAAGCGGTTAGATAGGGAAGACAAGGAGTCTCCAAAGGCATTTTGTAGGGAATTGATGATTGCTAGTTCTCTTCATAACCCATACATTGTTCCTCTGGTTGGTTTTTGTATTGATCCAGAGGAGGGTTTCTTTTTGGTATACAAGTATGTATCTGGTGGAAGTTTAGAGCGTTATTTACATGGTGAGCATACTTGATTTCCTTTTGTTCTTAATAAGGTCATTGTCATTTTAGTTTACACAATTTCATTGGGACTAATTTAGATAGAACTTCATTCACAGATAAGAAGAAAAGGGGAGTGAAAGGTGGTCCAGTACTTCCATGGTCTACGCGGTATAAGGTGGCCTTAGGCATTGCTGATTCCATCGGGTACTTGCATTATGGCACTGAGAGGTGTGTTGTTCACAGGGACATCAAACCCTCCAACATTCTTCTCTCATCCAAAAAGACGCCCAAGGTAATGAAAGTAACATTCATATTTAACAGCTCAAATTGTTTATTGTCATGATTTACGCATATTTGCTAGTGAACAGTTTGTTGTTTGATAGATTCTGTGTTTTAATCATTTCCTTGATATATGCAGTTGTGTGACTTTGGTTTAGCTACATGGACTCCTGCACCTTCTGTACCTTTCCTTTGTAAAACAGTTAAAGGAACCTTTGGGTATATTTTCTATCTTGACAACTCTTGAATAGGCATGGCTACGAATTGAAACCTTACTTTGCTTGACCATAAAGAACATCCTTATATTTACAATCTTTGAATTGCATATGCAGGTATTTAGCTCCTGAATATTTTCAGCATGGTAAAGTGTCGGATAAAACCGATGTATATGCCTTTGGAGTTGTCCTCCTGGAGCTGCTAACTGGAAGGAAGCCAATTGAAGCAAAAAGAGGACCAGGAGAAGAGAACTTAGTGTTGTGGGTAGGTTCTTGCTTTAATTTATGCCTAGCTGTGATCATATCTCCTTTATTTGTGATAATTAAATCAGTTTTGCTATAGCGATCGGTAATTGTTAATGCAAGCATCCGTATTACCCGGCATAACCTTTGCCAAAGTTGCTGCATAATTATAAATTTCACCACTCAGAATTTTTTTGACATCGCTAGTGATGTGTGAGTAAACTATTCAGGCCAGTGCATTTCCTTCCTTCTATTTGGTTTTAAATGGTGGCCTTCACCCTTGCTTATGTTTAGATCTTTATGTTCTAAATGGTCACTGCCACATAGGATCTTTGTTCCTTGTCGATCGACTCTTTAAGACCTCTCTGCATCAAAATTTGGTAACATTGGGACCATTTGCTATCCTTGTGCTATTACCATGATTTGACTGCTTAACAAATTAGATCATTTATTGTTCTTTTTGACAAGAATTGGAAATTATATTAGTCTGCTCTGCTTTTTTTTTCAGGCAAAGCCACTGCTGCAGCAAGGATCTCTTGAAAAGTTTCTTGATCCAAGACTCAAATTCCCTCAAAATAACCTACAACAAATAGCTCGGATGACTCAAGCAGCAGCTGCGTGTATACACACTGAAGAGTCTCGAAGGTCCAACATGGATGAGATCACTGCCATATTGAGAGGCACAGAAGTTCGTTCCTTGACCAGGAAGAAGTCTATTTCCAGTAATAATTGTGTGATTGATCCCCAATTGCAGAGGACAAAAAGTGAAATGAACAGTCACTTAGCATTGGCAATGTTAGGAGTACCTGACTTTGAAGATGATGATTTTTATTGTCGTTAATATAAAGACGATTAATTTGATTTATTTTTTTCTCCTTGTTCTTTTTCCCCTCACTCCATTCTAAGATTCTAGGGTGACAACTGATAAGCTCTTTAACATGTAGATAGAAAAGTGGTGATCTGATTGAAGAATAGGCTGTTTGTATATATTTTGTCCCTGATTTTGGTGGGGAAATATGATAGTTTCTGTTTTGTGAGATAACATGAAGTTTGTGAACTGTTTTCTGGCATTGTGTTTAGTTCTTTTTCTTCCTTTATTTAATTTGATAACCGCGGTGATCACGCCAATTACCTCAACCTGGTACTTTGTATCTCCCACTGGAGTAGAGAACAACACTGTTTTAGCTTACCTTATGCAAGCTAAAGACTTT
This sequence comes from Solanum sitiens, assembly GCA_016801875.1. NCBI lineage: Eukaryota > Viridiplantae > Streptophyta > Magnoliopsida > Solanales > Solanaceae > Solanum > Solanum sitiens. The sequence goes on from JABWTJ010000001.1 coordinate 15,019,597, forward strand.
TTTTCGGTTTTTCAGCCTGTGTCTAATATCTCATTGTAGCTTGACTAAATCTGAATTTGTTCCGAGAAGTCTGGGGTAACTAATAACTGTTGCCATATTCCTCAACTTTAAATTAATGTGAGCAGTTGATGACAATCTACAGTAGGCCACCAAATTAATAGTAAATTCTGTTTTGTTTAAAAGGTATGATGACCTTCATAAACTTTCTTGTTGAATACAACTCTTATTGGATTTCTAAAAAATATTAGGAAATTGACAACATATTCTCTATTTTTTTTTCCTATTGATGGTACGTTTAACCTCTTTCATTATTAACAAAGCTGAAGTTAATCAATCTGTTTCAGGTTAGGTATTTAAGAAAAGATAGGAAAATTAGTACACCAATAAATGAAAATTAGGTTACCTTGAAATTATTTGAGATTGCTGATTATGATATAATGACAGCTAAAACTCTCTCACGTAGGACCCCAAATAATGAAAATTATCTATTCATAATGCAAGGCAGACAAACTTGTAGTTCAATGTTGTTGAACCTAGTTGCCTAAATTTATAAATTTTATTTAAACCAAACAACTTAGAACCAACCAAATAATTTATAAACCAAAAGAAGAGAGATTATACCTATAATCCACCTCAACAATAATGTAAGGAATAAGACGTTGCAGTTTAACTAAATTTTAATTATTTTTTTTTCAATGAAAAAAAGAAGAAAGAAGGAAAAACCAACACATGTTTGAAAGTGATACATATATCAAAATTAGATGTTAGAGTCGGTGATTTCAAAATGAGTATGATTTTATTATATGTATACATTTTTTCGAGCTGAAAGCAATGAATTCAGTTGAACCTGCAAAACCCACCCTAAATCGGTTTCTAATGGTTAAGTTTGTGCATCAAGAAAGCTAGAATACTTTAGCAACATCCTTGATCAAACCTCTATTGGCTCGAGCAAATTCTTCGAATTCTTTAAAAGAAATGAAGCCATCCCCATCAGTATCAAGTTCAGCCATCATATACTGGACTTCTTCAGAGGTTACAGAGCCTAGCATCTTCAAGGTCTCTCCAAGTTCTGCTGAAGAAATTTGCCCATCACCATTTAAATCAAAACGCTTGAAGACTAGTTCGCGGTCGGCTACGTCTTGTGGATCTTCAGCCATTCTTTGATGTGATTTCTTCTTTACCTTTTTCTTTTGTGAAGGTTATAATGTAGGCAAAGTTGGTCTGAGTTTTTGTTTTTGGCAACTTAATTAGATCCGCAAAATGAGTTACAATTTGGGTTATAAAGAGGTATTATTAGTAGTTTGTTTGGCCATCCTTAGCCTTAGGACTCGGGCTTTGTGAAAAAACTTCTTGAGGTTTCATGGTCTTATGAAAATTTTGCAACAACCAATCTGTTTTACACTTTGTGGTGGAAGGAAATAAATGTTGACTCCCAAAACACACTGACAACATTTTGACACCTTTCAAAATTGTGTGCAGTTAGGAAAAGGGAAAAAATATGAAATATCCCTACATATAAGAGACTATTTTATGGGATACGTATTTTATTTGTATATATATTTTCGGTATGTTCAAAAATGAAAAAACAATGTGGCATTGAGGTAGCCAAATTGATACTTTTTTCATATTCAAATTGTCAAGGCTAATCAAACGCTGTTGACAGACGAACACTTAAAATTGAGAATGAGTAAATGTAAGTGAATCAAACCAATGCATTAGCCAAAAGAATTGAACATTGATCTTGAATAAATACATGTGCTTAATAATGTGGGTTATGAACTACCACATATTTATCAGAAATTATTCTTGATTATTGGCAAATGTGGTTATACACGTGCTTAATATTCTTTTGCCCTACAAGAATTTATGCAAGAGAACACATGGAGATCTTTTTGCAAGTGCATTTAAATGGCAACTGATTAATAGGTCGGATGGATATTATGCAACTGACTTGAGCAAGGCGTTCAACACTACTTCTTTTGTTGGCAAAGCTGGAATTGCTCCTCTTTCCGTCACAGTCAATGCACCACAAGCATTAGCAAAACTAAGGGAATCTCGAAGCTTGCCCTCATCCTAAAGAATTCAGATTCAGAATTAGCATTAAAGAGATCTGTGCTTTGAGTTTGAAGTATAAAAGAAAGTTCAACACCAAATGGAAACAGTTTGAAGTTTGAGAGTAAGGAAATGGTTCTTGGGCTTAACTCAACCCCAAAAGCTAGCTCATGAGAGGAGGATTGCCTAAGTCCATATCAGTATACCACTCATCTCATTAACCACCACCGATATGAGACTTTTCATTCTTACATTGAGAATTCAAATTAATTGGTTCAGCACCTTCAGTTTTTGTTTCAGAAGTAGCTACAGCAAGAGAACAAGGATGTGACATTGTCTTAGTAGTGGTCTTAGCTTCATCAAAGATGACAGTTGTTAAAATTGAGATTTTTCAGCTGCCTTGTATCACTGGATTGCATATGTGAGTTTAATTATCTAGGGTATTAACTATAAGAGGTTTCAATGACACAGTACAAGTAAATCATATAGGTCCTTTAATGTACTTATACTGAAGATACACACCCAATGAACAAACAATAAACAGTGTCAATTTTTCTTTGCTCATTAGATAACATGACATGAGAAACCATATACACAATGAGAAATGTAAAGTGGTAGCCAACAGAATGCACGATAATGGAACATTAAAACTACAGAACATAATTCGATTTAATACAAAAGGCATTAAGGCAATACCTGAACCAGCGAGACATCAGATGCTAGCTGTGACAATATTCCAGCTACAAAAGCATCTCCAGCACCGGTGGTGTCCACAGCGTCCACCTTTATACCCTTAACTCGTCCACTGAAATCCTATTTTTCATGATTCAAGCAACATCAGAGAACTTTTTACCTTTCATATATAGTGGTATCTGGCAAACATCAGCTTGGTGACTGATCTAGAAGTTTGAACTAAAGATGCATTAAATTCTAATATTCCTAAACTTATCTGATAAGCCAATGAATCTGAACCAGCTTGAAGGAGACTGATAATACTCAGACAACCTCTAATGAGCTTTTCAAGAAAATAGAAGTGTTAGAATATGAATAGGTTTATACAATCCTATTAGAATAGGAATAGTTTATACAATCCTATTAGAATAGGAATAGGTTTATATAATCCTATTAGAATAGGAATAGGACTACTAAATAGTATCCTATTAGGTAAAGGATTGTATTCTATGGTCTATAAATAGGGTCTCATGTAATAATGTAGATACAACAACAATTCAATAATATTTTCTCATATATTTCCCACATGGTATCAGAGCCTCTACGATCTTGGTAAACAATCAAAGAGCTTTCGCTGTCGGCGGGCGGCTATTACTCATATATGTCGCCCGTCCGGCCAATGATTATGTTAGCAAAAGTTGGGTCACCGTGTATCTTTCTAGTGACTATTTTCCTATATTTAATTTTGTAGCACCGTCCCATCATTCCGGTGACTACTTTTTCATATTTAATTTTGTAGCACCGTCCAATCATTCCGGTGACTATTTTTTTATATTTAATTTTGTAGCACCGTCCCATCTTTCCGGTGACTACCTTTTTTTGCATATCTGATTTGCGTAGCACCGTGCATCTCCCGGACTACTTTTCATATTGAATTTGTGTAGTACCGTGGATTCTTTTTTTTCCGAACTATTTTCTCATATCTGAGTTGCATAACATCATATGTCTTTTCAGTAACTTAGATTTGATTTGCATAGTTCCATTCGTCTTTTCCGGTGACTCCTCAAATCTGATTTGCGTAGGGTTGTGCCATCATTCCAATCCTACCTATATAATTTCTCTTTTTCATTAGGGTCGTGCCATCATTCCGACCCTACCCATATTATTTCTCTTTTTTTGTCAATGGGGTCAACTATCCTATATAATTTCTATTTTCTAGTTGGGTCGTGACATCATTCCGACCCTACCTATATAATTTTATTTCTTAGATTGTGACCATTTTTAGCCATCAAATCTAATACTACGGCATATGAGCATGTTCCAATAATTATTTAGGTGACTTTCTTATTTAATATTAACTCATCTATTGATGCCAACATGATCCATATACTTTATATTAGATTTGAGCACTTTGTTGCTCAGGGGGAGTTTAGTAGCCTTGTATGTCGATTGTGTTGTGTCATCGATTGTGCAAATCACTCTATCGTCTAGAACAATTTTTCTCAAGCTTGGGTTGGGAAGTTCAACACCAACATTATGAATCAAATTCAGTATTTCATGCGAAGATTAAGCACATTGAGATTTACTGGCATTATGCATCAAATCCATCAAATCCAGTATTTAATGAGAAGACAAGCACATTAAGATTGACCGTCAATTTTGTGAAGTCTGCAAATATCTCACCAAGCCCCTCATCGGTCCCCGTGTTAATTACATTTGTAACAAGCTAGGTGCATGAATTGTACGCACTAGCTTGAGGGAGAGTGTTAGAATATGAATAGGTTTATACAATCCTATTAGAATAGGAATAGTTTATACAATGCTATTAAAATAGGAATAGGTTTATATAATCCTATTAGAATAGGAATAGGTTTATATAATCCTATTAGAATAGGAATAGGTTTATATAATCCTATTAGAATAGGAATAGGACTACTAAATAGTATCCTATTTGGTAAAGGATTGTATTCTATGGTCTATAAATAGGGTCTCATGTAATAATGTAGATACAACAACAATTCAATAATATTATTTTGCTATATTTCTCACATGGTAAAGGATTGTATTCTATGGTCATTCTGTTTCCTGAGCATGATTCACAAAGGGAAACCGAATAAAGTATCTTCTGAAATAAACTTCAGAGAGCAAGGGATTATTATCAGTAATATTTTGACAGGTCTAACAGAGCAATTGATTAAGTCCTTCTGTGATGAATCTATATTGATTCCAGATCAATAAAGCAACAAGCCAATCAACTCTAACATAGATAATCATATACTTGTTCAGTTTGGGATTGACTGGTTAAAAGGCACCTCATCCATGCATGCAAATCTCAATAATCCACTAGCAGATTGTATATTTAATAAATGTTTGTAATAATTTAAAAAGTTATGAAACAACAAGATGACTTTTAGATCTGAAGACATAAAGAAACAAATACAGAGTTTTTCTCAACTTCGTGATAAAGAATTACAACCATTTGCTTAAGCACATCAATTTGTATAGAGTGGGATGCAGTAGCAATTACCACATCTTAGAAGCTCACCTTGGTGTAATATCGGCAACCTTCTGGACCTTCTGTGACGAGGAGTAACTTGAGGTTTGGATGGTACAACTTACGGACAACATTATCATCATAAGGATCTTCTCCTTGTGTCAAAAATGAAATCTCTTCTTCACTTATCTGTTGATAACAAGCAGCTGAAACATCATAGGTAACATTTCATATGAAAGTTCAGACTTTCCAGACCGACTCTCTTGCAAGATAAAATATATTTCCATTAACAAGTAGTAAGATTTTACATTGGACACATGCAACAAAGTACCTTAATTATATCAGCAGTATCCCATATGCTAAGGATTCCTTCTCTAGCACTTTCTGCAGATGGCCACAATGGAAGCCTCAAATTGGGATCATAGGATAAGATCACGCCCGCATCCTTTGCAGCTTTTGCAGCTGCAATATGGGCTGATTTGCATGGCTCTGTAATCAGACTTATGGAACCATAATGAAAAACTTTTGCCTGTCATAAGGAATAGCAATCAGTGGGCATCACTATCAAGTTGAGTATCTAAATATACTTCCCTAGTAAGAGTCCACACCAAAAATAGCAGAAGAAATGTAAAGTATCATGATCAAACTGTTGCAATAAGGAAAACAACATTGTATAGAAGTATTGTTGAAGTTTGGCGGTTCCAGAAAGCATACGAAATGCTCATACATTCTCAAATAAGATGGTCTTCAAAAATCTGAAGATTTGGATTGGAACGTACTCTTAGAACCAAATCATGAACTGCATAAGGTTTTAATATATTTCAATAGTCATAAAAATAAGATAACTTACTCTTAGCAGAAGTAACAAAGAGGATGAATACAGAAGGTCTTATGAATGGGGGTATCTCATGAAAGAACCATAACCAATTTCAGTTTCATATTATGATCCTATATTTTGCTCTTCTCGTCCATCTTTATTCTTTTGCTATAATGAAACTATGAAATGCTTATATCTCGAGGATAAAAGAACCTCATGTACCTTCCTGATCAACTCTAAATCAAGTTCATCCTCTTGAAGCAACATATCAGCACTCGGGTTACGATAGAACATAAATTCACGTTCTCCATCCTTTCTCAGTGTTACAAATGCTAAAGCAGTACGAGCACCTGGATCAAAGCGCATACCATCACTGTTGACGTTGTTCTCCTTCAAAATCTCAGCAAGCATGTAACCAAATTCGTCTTCACCAACCTGATTGGATTACAAGTTATAAGTACATATCATAAAATGCTTAAATATTTGAAAAGGCCTATGCTTTTGTAATTTATATCATCTTCACGTGCTCTTTTTGATAGGTTATTTTCATTCACATATGTTTTCTAATAATTAATTTTCACAACCCAGCAAAGGAAATATTTCAACGAGCCAAATTTTGTGGAATATGATTCTTCAACAGTAAATCAAATTATCAAAAACCTCCAGAGCAGAACAAAGATGACCCTGCTGCATATTAAGATGAGTTTCCTAATTTGAATGCAGTAGTTTGGAGTAGTGAGTCACGGATGAGAGCAAAGCTGTTCTTCATTAATGATATAGACTAAGATATATGATATCATTATTGTAATTAGTATGCCAAAGAAATAGGCATTTGACAAGCGCATAACATTAGATGCCGGATCACCATGGTACAAGGGATACTTTGGAGCAAGTGATGTTTCGACAGCAAGTGTCAGATTTCTATTCAGATATAACAAAATTTCAACCATGCATTAAAGATTGATAGTCCCAACTAAGTGAATCGTATTGCAGCTTCTAATGTTATTTCAGTAACCAGACACTGCCATATGTTTTGAATAGAGGAAACTAAACAACAAAAAAGAGTTGCCTCCTCCTACAGCCTGGAATTGGTCCTAATAGTCAAGGATAAGTAGCCCAACTTCAAGATCATACATGTACTTGACCGAAAAACTAACTGTCTAAACACTTGTTGAACTTAAATAAACTTATCTACTGTTATAGATTCATTCAAACCTACGTTTAGCACATCGAATTCATAAAGAAGATAAAAAAAAGTAGTTTTGCAATATTATACCTTGCCAATGAAAGCTGATGAACCACCAAGACGGGAAATACCAACAGCAACATTAGCTGGTGCACCACCAGGAGCCTTTTTAAATGCAGGAGCTTCAGCCAATGAAAGCCCACTTGTAGTCGGAACAAAATCAATGAGCATTTCTCCAAAGCACACAACAAGAGAAGATTCATCCTTCTCCAGTGGCCCATTGTCACTTGGCAATGCTCTTCCTTATAGTTGAAGAAGAAAGTATAAATACAAAATTAACTAATTTTCTACAAACACATATAAATGATAAATCCAGTTTTCTGAAAGTAGACTAAATTTAACAGATGAACACCTTGGATTTTACATCGAGGATAGCTGGGCGGATACAGGGAAGTTGCTTTGACAGTGCATCTTCTAGGAACAGGAAAAACTGAAAGCAAAGAGCTTCTGGAAGTTTTACTTGAAGTAGAAACTCCAGTGAAGGAGAAAGCAGTAGCATGAAGAGCCATTTATTAGAAAAAAACAGAGGAACTGATCTGAGAAACTCGTATTTCAAAATTGAAACCTAAAATAGAGTTACATCAGGCGTCAAATTTCAGCAACTAAAATAGAAAGTAGGAGAAGGTGTTGGAGCAATCGCTGTAATACTAGTAATTTTCAGGCAATAAACCCTAATTTTGGGAAGAATTGAAGCAATTCTTCTGTTGGGGAAAATAGTAGCAGCGGAGAAAGCAATGAATAGAAATTGGCTAAAATACAAGTTTGTTTTGTTGGATGGCCCAAAGACTAGCCGACGACGATCTCTAGTTATCCCTGTCACTTGTCAGACAAAAATCATGATTTACCCACTTGGTTATTAGTGCCATGGTTCATGCCAATTGTTTTTCATTTAATCATGATTTGCTTGAAATTAATAACGACGGAACAGAAATTTATTTAGGTACGTAAAATCAACTAATGTAAGGATTTTTAAAAAGAATTGAGCAACTTTGGTCAAACGACAATGTTAGGGAAAATTACGCAGATAAGTAAACTTATATTATTTAATTACTCATCATAGCTATAGTTTGCTATAATTATCACTCACGACTAACATTATACATTAATTACATGGGCTGACTTCGAGTTTTTATAATTAGTCATGTTTGTATATGTATAATTCGCCAAGATATACAAATAAATATGTATAATATACAATTTTTTAGCCTATGTACATATACAATTCACCTCTCTCTCATTCTCTGACCTCTCTCGCTCGCCTCTCTCCTCCCTCTCTCAATCTCGCTCGCCTCTCTCCTCCTCTCCCAATCTCGCTGCCATTTATACAAATATATATATGTATAACATACAGTTATATATAATTATATACATATACAATTCACCTCTCTCCCACTCTCTGCCCTCTCTCGATGGTCTCTCTCCTCCCTCTCTCGATCTCGCTCGCCTCTCTCCTCTCTCTCCCAGTCTCGCTCGCCTCTCTCCTCCCTCTCCCAATCTCTCTTGTCATATATACAATTACATATGTATAATATACAATTATCTAACCAATATACATATACAATTCACCTTTCTCCCACTCTTTTCCCCCTCTCTCTCTCCTCTCTCCTCTCTCTCCCAGTCTCGCTCGCCTCTCTTCTCTATATAACATGTAGCTACAAATTGTAATTATCAAACTATAGCTATGGAAAGTAATTAATTGTTTTTAAGTGGCTATATGTGAAAGTTTCCCATAATGTTATTACTAGTTTAGCTCAATAAATGATATTATTAGACTATTAATGTCAATGATTTAATAAGATAAACAATGAAGATGACACAGTGATGATATAACATTTGATTTACTATTTGTGTCATGTCAGAAATAGCTTCGAAATAAGCATACTGCAAAGGTCATAAGTATTTGATCATATGAATAGCAATATTGAGTGTAGTGCGGATCCATCTTATAGCATGTTGCACCGCTTCATAAAAAAAAAGTTATATTTCTATAACCTCAAATAATAAAAAAAAAATATGATTATTATTTCAATAAATCGTAATAAATGAACACATAAGCAATCTCGATCTGTTTGGTTGGATGCATGGCTTGTCCGTAGGAGATGTTGATTTTCGTTTATTAATATAATGTTGTTAAGTTTTTTAAAATGTAAACACCGCTTTAAAAAAATCTGTCCTCAAAATTTTTCGAACCATGAGAAATATAGAGCACAAAGTGATGAATTATTTGATGGAGCACAAGACACAGTATAAAGTTTGAATTAACTTGATACCCTTTTATGGGACATCTGGACCAACAGGTTAAGCACCGCCAAAAGTAGATGCCAACTACCGGACATGATAGAATTTCAAATATTAATCAATTATATTTACACTAACAAAATCGAATACTTCCTTAGCTTCATTCATAATTTTGAAGGAATCCACCGCCGACACAGTTTTCAGTCAAATTATTCAGTTGTGTATTCAACTGGATTAAACGAATAATATAATACTCCACTTATTTACGTCAAATCATATTTACATTAAATTATTTAGTAAGTTACATTTATCATAGTTCTTGTTCTTCGTTAATACAATTGTGGGCGTTGTATTGTCCTTGTTGACACTTCAGATTTTTATCATTCGTGGTTAGTTATAATCCAAATATTAGGAATTTAATCAATACTGGCCTTATAACCCTATATTTTGCAATTTATTAGGCCGAAAGTTCATCATTTCCTTTTCACAAATATTTTACATTGCATATACGACAAAAAAATGAAATTGTATTAAGCGTGGATTAGTGTTCCAAGACTAAGTTACTCGGATTCGGGTTTGATACAGGTGTGGATCTTGAGGTTAAATTCTTCATGATCTAATTTTTAAGATTTGGCAATATCAATCCATGTATGGATACGAATGCGGAGATTCACCTAAAAATGATTAACATAACTAAAAATAGTATTATAAAATCCAAATTACGTGGAGAACCTGAGGAGAATCCGGAAAGGAGATAAAAGAAAAAGGAGTGACATATGAATTTCTATATAAAACATATTCCAATTTTCTTCAATTTCATTATTTTCACATTTGCTTCGCTTTGCAATGATTACCTTCCTTCCCCGTCCATTTTGGTCAAAGTGTCAAAAATCAATTGTCCAAATCAGATACGAATTCCACACCTACGCCCACACTTATATTTTATCGATAAGAATTCATTATCAAAAGTAAAGAATACAAGCAACTTAGTTAAGATCCTTTTTACGGAAATAAACGGAGTAGTGTGGAAATGCAAACACAATACGTACGTGGTACTCTTTAGCATCACATATATTAAATGGAATAGAGTGACCTAGATCTAATGGAAAGAAATAGATACCTAATATAGAGAGCCGGAATAGTTAGGCTTGAGTAAGAGAAAACATCCTCCTACTTTACCTAACGTTTGATCATAAATTTCTAAATATTTTTGATAAATATTATTTGGGTGTAAAATTGGGTGAAGTTTCACCTTATTTTTTGTGATAGTATTTAGGAAATATATTTCACTTTTTTAGAAAAATATAATGTATATTCATAAATTTTAAAAACTAACCATAAGTTTGCATTACAAGTCAATTGGATCTTCATTGCAACAAATAACAAGTAGTGCCAATGACATTGGAGCAATGCGCTAGTTTAGATTGAGTGAAAAAAATATCATTTCATACATCGTGAAACAGACAAAACATATGATTTTGTTACATGAGCTAATTGTTCATCATTTTCATCAATAACCATATCATCACTTTCAGATTCATCGAATATTTCATCATCATTCTGGTATTCACATAACAAATTATGTAATACAACGCAAACAATTATTATAGAGAGTGTTTTTATAAAAGATAAAAGTTTGGTGTAAAATTTTAATTTTTTAAAAATTCCAAATAATGAGATTTGGGACAAATACTAGAAATACTAGTATTTTAAAAATTTAGGATATTTATCAAAAATATTTGTCAAATAATAATAAAATGTACGGACAACACTATTTCCAAATTTGTCCTTGAAAATGAATCCAGTCTTCACCTTAAAACAAAATGAAATTTTTTATAAAATGTCATGTCATGTCAATTTGTAATATGTATCATCACTTCAATAATTATAATAAGTACTTAGTTTAATAGAATAAAGAAGTTAAATACCGAACTGGAACAAGAAACTGAATTACATAATACAAACGCGTTTTGATGGTGTAAATTATTCGAAAAAATATATACTTAAGTGGAGTTTATAAATTCAACTTGATTTTGATAATCAAGACCAACAGAAATAGGAAGGAATATCCCCATAAATACGTAATACAATTATGGGAAATTATAATTATTTCAAGTTGACTTGTATAATATAATCGGATATATACTGAATCTGAATACCGAATTTGCTAACGTTAAGTGAAAGATAAGAATCCTTCGTTGTCAAAGATCGTCAGCATGTGATGCCCCATTATTGAGATGACACCAGGTGAGTTTCCTATGGTCAAAAAATAATTTAATTTTTTTCATATTTAATTGAGCAAAATTTATAAAAAATATTTTTTTTAAAAATAAGTTATTTAAAATAAATTCTCCATAACAGATAGAGAAAACAAATTTCACATCTGATATTACACGCTAATAATGGTGTTCACCCAACAGCTTCACCCTCACTCCTCTATAGTTTAGTCCCAACTCCCATCTCTATCACTCCACATCTATAACACCACCAATCCACCATGGAGAAAATACTAAATGTAAAATGAGGTAGGTTGGAATTAGGAAGAAATAATTAATGTAAAATATCACTAATAAAACTTTGCTATTTATATTTATTAAAGAAGTCATTTGTTTTATTTTAAATAAATATATTGTCCTAACTCAAATATTTGCAAAATACCAATGTGGGTTGTGTGAGTACTTCAGCCATCGACTCCCGAGTACAGAGAATATGTTGTTGGAAGTGCTACATGCAAATGGACACTATAATGCGTGATTCAAATGAATACCGAATGAAACCCCAAAAAAAAAGTATTTTCCATAATATACCCGCCGTAGCCTCTTGGTCACCGCTCTTTTTCTTATTTCTTTTTTTGGTTTCAAATTAGACTCAGTGCTTATAATTTATTGAACCAGCACCGTAACAGATACCTGTCCTCTTTCAAGCATTTACCATTTGATGCTTTCGTAACAACTTTAAGAGTCTATTTGAATTGATTTAAAAGCTGGTCAATTTTTTTAAAATTTTTTTTGAGAGTGTGAGACAAAGTTAAAAATATTTTAAAATATTTTTTTAAAAAGTTAAAAATCAAAAGAAAAACTTTCTTTATCTTATGTTTTTTTTTGGACTTAGAAGTAATTCAATTTTAAGTTTTTATTTTTTAACTTAAACACTACTTTTTTTAGCCTATTCAAACGGACTCTAAATCATTAATCATCCATTCAAACATACTCTAAATCGTCAATCATCCATGACTATCACCTCCATTTTTATTTTTATTTTTAAAAAATAATCTTAAATATCATGATTTTCATTTTTCATTAATATCTTAATCATATTTTTAACTGTGTTTGATTATATTGACTTTACCTCACTTTATATTTTAATTTTATAATGATAATATCGTACTTTCTCATCTTATGCTTATTAGCTAGTTACCGAAATACAATCCCTTTTTCTAGTTAATTATTCATATTTAAAAATTTAGTGGCTCGATTAATTCAAACCCTATACCAACATAATTTATTAAAGAAAATAAAGTGTTTTAAAAACATATAACCGTTGTTTACTGATCTTAATAAAAGTATACTCAAGAAATCACAAAACTCACACTTTTCCTTTGCTTTTAATGACTTCTATTTTAAGAAGACCCTTGACTCTCTCACTAAACAAATGGGAATGTTAGCCTATTATACAACGTTGGTTCCTTTTCTACACCCTAAACGTGTCAATTGCTTATTCGCTAAACGGAAGGAATTTTGTCAATAATAAACTTTTACACTTGTCTATTAAACATGCGTAAGACCCTAAAAAAACGTAAAACAGCCTCGAGACAAATGACACGATTGATTTATATACTTGAGGTGTCTAAGAAATATATCGTCTAGTTAAGATGAGCCACCAATGAATTAGGCATTTAATTTTTAGATTGTTAATAAAGGAAGAAATAACTTATTTTAACTACTTGCATAGGTAATTAAATTGGAGTGGCCTGGAGGGTGTAATAGCAATTCAAAATATCCTATTTAACATCTAATTTACGATTTCCTTTCAACTAATTGAATACTCAGTAGTCTATTTAATTTGGCAGGATATGACATTATTAGAATAGATTGATTACAAAAGATTCATATTTAAGTTTCTAATTAAGTATAATTTTGAGCCATATATACATCACATCAATCATTTTGACAATTAGCTCATGTCTTTTGCACAAATTGCTTATGATTTTTTTATATGTCAAATCAGCTTAAAATACTGTAAATTACTTTTAAAAAATGATAAAACGAGAAAACTCAAAAAAAATGTCAAAGAAGGCTCTATATTAACGGTTACTTCAATTGTTTGCTAGATGGTCTCCTATTTATAATTAACCATCTACGGGCTAGTTTGTAGATATTAATTACTATTATATAATTTTCACAAAATCAAATATATATATATAAATTCCTCTCTAGAATTCTCTCCAAGACCACGAGATTTCAAGTACTTTTCTAGAAATTTCATAGGAATCTAGAGGTTTCACAAGAGCAGTCTCCTTTTAATATAAACATTCTATATGAATCAAAAAAATCCAATATGATTTCAGTAATAAATAAAGGAAAAATAGAGATTTTAATTATTTACTAAATATTGCTTTAAATAGGACATTTTAAAACAAAACTTATATACATTTGTTCCAATTTAATTTATAAACATTTCAAATTAAGAAATTGAATTAAAAAAGATAAGAGTATTATTTTTACCATAATTTGAAAGTCCACATTTATTATTGTGACCCATCCGAGCGTTCGTACTGGATCCTGCCTCACCAAATAAAACTGTGGACTTCACGCGAAATCACGCGTAACAGACAATTATATCCCACTCTTGCGCGTTAAACCGCGTGATCCTCCCATATAAATACCCAGCAACCAACCCACAACTGAAAAGAACAAAAAAAAAAAAAAAAAAACTCTTGCCCTCCCCTTCCGCATCTTTTCCCTTCCATACTGTCTCCGCAAATGGCCAAAACTCCCAGCGACTCCAAACAGCCGGCAGTTTCATCGGCGGAGATGGATGAAGTCGAGAAGGTGTTCAGGAAGTTCGACGCCAATGGCGACGGGAAAATCTCTCTATCGGAGCTTGGCGCGATTCTGAATGCACTTGGCAGTAAGACGTCGCCGGATGAGGTAAAGAGAATAATGTCGGAAGTTGATACTGATGGTGATGGTTTCATTGACTTGAAAGAGTTTGCTGCTTTTTACTGTCCGGGAGGAGCGGACAGTGATAATAAGGAGCTTCGGGAGGCTTTCGACTTGTACGATAAGGACAAAAACGGCAAAATCACAGCGGCTGAATTGCATTCTGTTATGAAGAGCCTCGGAGAGAAGTGCTCGCTCAAGGATTGCCGTCGTATGATCAGCAAGGTGGATGTCGACGGCGATGGATGCGTTAACTTTGAGGAGTTTAAGAAGATGATGAGTAGGACGTGACTTTTCAGATTATAACTTATGGAATCAACGGTAGGTTTTATTTCGAACCGATTTCGGAACTCTGTAGATACTCTTCCTGTATCTGTTTCTCTTGTTTGACAGATTTCTGCCATCGTTTTTGCTGTCAATCCACTCTAACTGTAGTTAGGTATGAAGAAATTCCGAATCAGCAAAAAACTTTACTATTACTCCTATATGATTTTGGGTTATCAGTATAATATCGAATTTGATTATGATAATTCAAAAAAGGTAAGAATAATATTTTGCAAAAATAAAAATTAGTCTTGTGACATCTACTATTGAGTCACGCGCAATCCATCTCATCTACTACTTTTATTTGCTTTTTTGATACTTGGAGTGCTGTTGAAGAAATCTGTGGCGTATGAATTTTCAATGGTGCTGATAGTGCCAAGACCACACGGAATTGGAATCGTGTTAATTGGGCAACGCGCTTGTAGCTTTCTTATTGCTAGTGGTAAATATGTACTCCGCCTATGTCAGTTTTTATTTTTTCCTCCGAAACGCCGTTTTTCATTTATTAAAGAGCGTTTGGCATTCAATACTACTTCCACCTGTTTTCCACTTTTCTGTCATTTTCTTAATCCGTTTCCACGAAAAAACTAAGTACGTCTTTATAGTGCTTCGTCTACTTCTATTTTACAAAAAAAAAGTGGTTAGTCTACTAGAGTACTTTAATTATTTTCGTATATTTAGTTTGTGTGAAAATGTTCTCTTTTTATTAGAATCCGATTCAATTAAGTTGCACCACATAAAAATTGAAGCATAGAAAGTAGCTGGTGGTTTTCTTTTTCTCTAGTGTCCGTTCCGTTTTAGGGCCAAACTGCAACCAGGTTTGTGTTCAAATTGCTAACTTCTTGGTAGGAAGCTCTTTACTCCATCCGTAGGCCTACCTGAACATGAATCTGGATTAGTCGTGTTAGTGAGTTTCGAATTCCAGATGCCTACAACAAAAAATGGAGCTGGAATAATGATAAAAGAATGGAAACTGTTAGGTGCTTTGTTACTAATGTTGCCTTGTTGTATTTGTTTATTTTGTGAGCTTGTTGACATGTTCCGTCAGATATTTGTTTCTTCTCAAAAAGTTATTAACTTACTAAAGGGAAAAACAAGAAAAATTAACCCTGTAAAGGGACTAGTGGTTCTATGGTGTCCAGGTTAGGTTGCACACATTGATTAATTTTATGGGATATTTGCATGGGCGGATCCACCTTAGGTGTAGGGTGGTCTGATGCACACCCTTAGTCGGAAAGTTATGTGGCGTACATAGGTTAGATGTTAGGTATTATAATCGTGTATGCAATTTTGCACGTCCTTTACTAAATTTCTAGCCCTGCCACTGTTAGATCTGCTACATTTTATTAGCACAAGTAATGAATAATTGCAGTCTTCTAAGACTTGCTATGTTCTTTCTTATTCTCAGCAAAAGGCTAGTGATGAAAACAAACCATATAAATAAGGAAATAAGACATAATATGTTAGAATAGTTCTTTATGCATGATACCAATTACCATAGATAGCAAGATTTTCCGTTAGAACTTAGAACATGACCTTGCGCTCTTTGTTGAACTTCAAAATGTAATCACATACACTTGATTTTTCAGTAATTGCTAAAATAAAACAACGTTTACTATTTAATATATTTCGGATCAAATGTGCTCGCTATTTTTTACTCAAGCTTAATATGCAATAAAACATATTTCTTAGTATATCAGTATTGTACTGAAAAAAGAAAAACCATTTCATAATGTTTTTTGAATTCTTAGGAATGCTGAATAGCTGGAACGTTTACGAGATCATTTAATGAAAAGGAATGAACTTGGTAGCTGGTTAGGTGGGGAAAAGACATTCTCTTTGATCTAGTGTTTGATAACTAGGCAAAAGAAAATAATAATCCTAAAACACTTATATGTAATCTAATTAAATAAAGGGTGGGTCGGTGTAGGATAGTTAAGAGGTGGGGGTTGGGAGTGATGTGTAGGTGGGAAGGAGATAATGAAGTTTGAATATCAATATATATAACTTATTTTCCTACATACATTGGGAAACAAATTTTCCCCCTTAATTTTTATGGAATTCAATTTCGAGGAAAATTGTTTTCCAAAATTGGTTTGACCAACTAAACATGAAAAAACTGAAAACATTTCCAAAAAAATTATATTCCTTTGTACTGAACACACCCATAGTTATTCTCCTTTAAACTTTCAAGTTACTTCAGCCTGTCAAGTGTTTCGTAAATTGACATTCTCGGTTGAAAGAAGATTAACTTTCAAGCAATATATGTAAGAATTAATTGGTCTGTGATATGAACCAGCCATTTTTAATTAAAACGGTTTTATTGTACGTAAAGTGATTAGCACAAACTTGAATTTCTTGTTCCATTCCCATATGAAACAATAGAGCTCAACGTCTATGGAACTTCTGTGAGGGGGAAATTATATTGAGTTAACGACAAGCTGAAGACGTTCATGGAAGAGAATACATCCCCGGGAGGCTGAAGGATTGTTACCATGTCAAAAGCAAGGAGGAGTCTCACCTGCACAAAACTTGCTAGACCTACACTAGTGTTATTATTAGGAACATTTGCTAGCAGTTAAACACCAACAAAAAAGGTACTGTAAACAATCTTGCCAAAGACCACAGCTCGCAGCCATTAAGTTAACACTATTTGGGGATTACCAACTCCAACTAAGACAACAGTATGCATCAAACAAGACGCTGGAAAAACAAACACACAATTTCAACCATACACTAGATAATACTTCAAACTTTTATTAGATCTTGCAAGAGCAAGCCACAGATACTTCACTGCAACACCAAACAATCTGGAGGAATATGTGAGGCCACTTGCGGACCAGGAGAATCTGGAATTTCCTTCTCTGGATCGATGTTTTCATCCTCCTCTGCTTGTAAATCAGCTGCTTCAGAAATATAGCCCTTTACTTCTTCAAATCTCTCCTCCGATAAGGAAACCTCAGAAAGAAGTTTCCATGCATATTCCTCTGATGCATCATTGTAATCCTTTGTTCGCTTAAGAACTATATGTCCACTAATTTCCCACACAGCAGGGTTCACCTGAGTGTCCAGGAGCTCTTGGTCTACAACTCCTAGTGCTTGCTTCTCTGCATAACACTAAACAATCATCCCAGAAAAAGGATGATGTAAGCTTCTTCAGCATCATAAAGAATTGTATGCACAAGTCACAAAATATTTCTATATTCAAGATGAAAATCATGTGTTGGTGAGCACCCCCTGCTATTTCTACTATAACAGAAACTCAGTTGAAACAAGTGTAAAGTTGAATGTTTCGAGCTTCCCCCACTACAAAATTGACTACTGATGCTAAAAGATCAAAAGGTGAACTAATTACTTTACTTAGCTGAGGGTTTCTAACGGAATCAACCAACCTCTGTACCTTCTCAAGTTGAATGTTTCGAGCTTCTTCCACTACAAAATTGACAACTAATGCTAAAAGATCAAAAGGTGAACTAATTACTTTACTTAGCTGAGGGTTTCTAACGGAATCAACCAACCTCTCTACCTTCTCAAGGTAGGGGTAAATACTGTGTACACACCCCACCCTCCCTAGACCCCACTTGCAGAACTACACTGGCATGTTGTTGTTCCCAGACTTTATCTGTTTCCCCTCCCTCTTAAATCTCTTTCAACTGTAGCTGCTGCTCAGATGTGTTATCTATTTATTCTCTGCTTTTTACTGCGATGTTTCCCCTTTTAATATGATGTTATTTTTCCTGTTCCTCCTTTTCCCAATTTAAAATCATTTATTTTGTTTCCTAACAAATCATTTATTCTATTAATTTACTAGAAAAATGAGTCCTAAAAAGGCATTTCCATTGCACATTACCCAGCCTGCCTTGCAGTTTTAGCTTTCAACCATTGACTTAACCCCTTTCCCTATGTACCACTGTGCTCCACCACAGAGCTGGCAATTTCAGCCAACACATTTTAATCAGTTGTATCACCTATATTTCAGTTGGGTAAATATGGACTTAAGTCTATTTTTAACCCATTACGAACCCACTTTTGTAATACCGAAAAAAGGTTCCAACCCCGAAAGCTTTTACGACCAGGAACGCTTCAATCATAGATCTACCTTCTCTACATTTATTTTATGTTTTTTCTTTTTGTTATTCTTTTCTTAATTCGTTTTTTCCCTTGAAATCCTCAGATTTTTTTTTGTTACAGACTTGTCCAACTGTGTTTGTGATTTTGTTTGTTGTTCTTTTTTAGGCTAATTGCCTATTTTCCCATGTAATAACAATGATAGTTTTTTGAGATTTTGTTTATCTTCCCCTAAATAGTCCACAAGTGAAAAGAATCACTTCCTCAGTTTGCTTTGAAAAATTTTGTATCCTATTAAATAATTACTCTTTCTTCTTGAAAATTCTTTTGACGTGTTGAAGCAAGTCGAGCTTTATCATAACCTTGCACATAAAACCAAGCTAAGGAGTTCGTAGACGTTTTGTCGAGTCACTAATTTGGAGGCTTGAATGAAGAGTTGAAGCGCAAGAACAAGTTAAAATGGAAGTACACAAATCCACGTGGAGTAGGGAGAAAGGGGCTACGTTGTGGATGCAAGGAAGTCAATTAAGTATTTGATTATAATTTTTAAGTAGATTTATTTATAGTTTAAGTATCTTTATTTATTACTCTAGAATAGGGTTTTGTTTTCATAAAGATTAGGTTAAACTATAGTTATTAATTTGAAATAGGATTCATGTTTCCTACTTTCATAAAGATTAAACTTCCCAACTCTTATTTAAAGGGGATTCTGAGAAATAAATCAACAAGTCAAAATGCAAGAGATCAGAGTTTTTCTCTACCATTGAACTCATATGTTTTAGTCTTTCTTGGAAAAGCTGAAGAGATCGGAGTTCTCTTTTGTTGAACTATAATATATCATCCTTCCTTTAACTAGTTGAATTGATAAATCACCCAGTGAATAATCCTTCCCTATATGCATTCAATTGTTCAAAAGGAACAAACAAAAAGTATAGCAGCAACCCATAGACCTAAACCTATTTACTTTTTGTTTGTTCCCTTTGAACAATTGAATACATATATGGAAGAATTGATTCACATGGCGATATTTAAACTTAGCTAGTTAAAAGAGAGGCTGATACATTAGAGTACAATAAAAAAAGATCACTCCGATCTCTTCAACAAAAGGAGACTCAAACCTTAGAGTCTAATGAAAGAGAGAACTCTGATAGATGACTTATTGATTTATTCCTCATAAACTCCTTTAAATAAGAGTCTTATTACAACACACTTTAATCCTTAATCCTTATGAAAGTAGGAAATCTAAATCCTATTTCAAACAAATAACTATAGATTAACCTAATCTTTATGAAGCTATGAAACATAAAAACCTATTCTAGAATAATAAATAAAGCCACTTAAATTATAAATAAATCTACAAAAGAAAAATTAGTCAAATACTAAATTAATTGACTTTCTCGCATCCACAACAAGCTATGTTATTCAAAGAAGCTATTCTCTTTCATTACGGGTATTTTTGTAATATTTTAGACAATAAAAAGTTGAGAACAACCCATTTAGACTTGGATTAGTTTGGATATTGGTTTTGATGAGTGAAACTCTAATCAGAGTAGTCTATGACCTTTGTTGCTAAATAATGTTGATGAGGTTGCTTGCTTGAGGAATCTTTCCTCTTGACGGTCATCTTAAAGATAGATTTCGTGTTTGAAGAATCGTCCCTTTGATGTATCTTCATAGATTTGGTGCTTGTTTTGTTTATTAATGGAAGATTTTTAGCTTTCTATAGCTTTAACTTTTAATTAATTCCTCACTTCTATCTTTCTTCTATCTTCATTTCTTGTTCTTAGATTTAGGGTTTCTTCCACATATTGATATTGCATCACGTGTGGACCTCCTGTATGACTTATTTTCCTTTTCTCCTTTTGCCTTTGGATTAATTTGTTGTCTTCTCCCGTTGTTTTGACAAATTATTCAATCTACAATTTTTTGGTAGAAAAGATAATTGCATTAAAATACTAATAAAATTATTAGTAATTCACTAGTCAATGTCTCTGGGTATATATAACTTCATTTACAACCATTTGGACAAAAAATGTAGTCATAAAAGGTTTAAAGTTTTCTAGCTTTAGGAGATTAAAGTGGGTTAAGAATATTTTACCCAATCCATCTTTCAATCTGCTCACGCCCAATCCAATGTGCCCGTTTTCCACCACTATCCCCACCCAACTAAAAATGCACAACCAATTGAGGAACCAACGGGCAATAAAGTTACATCAATCCTACGACAAACCTGTCAAGTATCACTAACAATCTCCTGATTATAACCCCTTCCAACATTCATTATAATTTCATCTCCAACTTTTTCCCAACAATATCCTATTTCCAATCCGTCGCCCATAGAAATCCAGCAAGTAAAATTCACTTCTTACAAATGTGCACAGCTTTGCAATCAGCAGGTACTAGCTGATTAACTAGAAATTCTCCAGTTTGTCTTAAAAAGATATTTATGCATTTCTCAAAGAATCTAACAAGTATTCGTTAAAGCTTCTAAACAGCAGGATATGACAAATTCCATGACTGTACTGGTGAACCTAAGAGAAACTTTTACTAGTGTTGTAGCAACAGTACACGAAGTTAGACAAGCTATTTACCTGGGGAAGCAGAAAAATCTTCTTTCCACACTGAGCAACGAGAATGTTGAAAGGGATGTTTTTCTTCTGAAGGGAAATGCAGGAATTCACAACAGCATCAGACAAATCACGGGCAGTACTTCCATTTCCTCCCTCAAAAGCAAAACCTCGTACGGGGTAATTTAATAACTTAGAAACAATCACTCCAGCACCACCCAGCCCCTTCCTTGCCAGTATTTTCTGTATTGGTGCTTTCTCAACTGGAAATGGCACTGACAAGTAATATGCCTGTCATGAATGTCAACAAGAGAACATCATATAGATAGTAAAGTCATGCTAATCAAATAATTAGAAATTATTCGCTTGATCCATTACCTGGAAGTGGAGGTGGTTAATGGTAGCAAAAGCACCCAAACTGTTATAACCTACCCTAAAGGAAGGATCTGCCACTTCTCTAGCAAAATGGAGAGCAATTGCAAAACTATCACGATCAATTCTCTGAGGTAAGCAATCAAGAACTCGAGGTATCAAAAGCACGTGCCCATACTCAATTGGGCTTACCTAAAAAACAAGATCCATAAGCCATGATGCATCTGATAATAACTATAAGAAGAGCACCAGAGCACAATTTCCTTACATTGATAGCAACAATACTAGGTGAAATACCACTGTTTACTCGCATGCCCGAAAAGTACTGGGGCTTGTAGTCGGTACTTGGTTCAAACCTGAAAAGCACTTCTTCCTGGCCCACTTTGGTAAAATTGAATTTGTTCTCGTCAAAAGGCTGAAGAACCTTATCAATGCAAAACTCTGTTGGGCGCTTCTTTAGGTGGCGCCCCTCATTCAGCTGCGCAATAAAACCACATCTCCCAGGAATGACCTTTGTCTCACAGGTTGTCACATCATATCGAAATAGTCCCTGGCTCATCCGCTCCTCCCATAGGCCCAACAACAAATTGTTCAAGAATGACATCTGACAGTCCTCCTCAGGCAAGGTTTGAACATCATTTTCAATTGGCTCATTGTCATCATTCTTGAATGCATATAGAGGAAGTACTGAAACTGAAATCAAGCAAGAAAATAATGAATATAAACAAAAATGCAAGCAACTACAACCCAAACCTCATTCTTAACACGTCTGACTTACCAAGATGTATCCACTACGAAACAGAAGTCAGATAGATCTATAATAAACAACATCATTAAAGGCACGCAACACACTTTTGGCTTCATCGGAAAATACATGTAGTTTGCTTATTTCTGCATTAAGGTGCATGCAAAGTGGATATTTTGCCGCATACTTTCAACAAATCTAAGATACACCACTAGATTATATCAAATCTAAGCAACACTAACACTACAAATAGTAAACTACAAGTTTACCATTTCCAGAGAGTGTACATTCATCTATAGTTATATAGACATTCAGGCGTATCTAGCATTGCACATACGGGTTCAATTGAACCCATAACTTTGGATGTGGAACATAATTTATTGTCAGAAATTACCAAAATTGTACTAAAATAGCAGATATGAACCCATAAACATTAAAATACAAAAGATTAACCCTAAAAATCTTAAAACGGAACCCATGATCCGCCTCTTAAAGAATTTACGAGGCATTAGAACTGGAAAAAGCTGAATCTACATAATAATTATAACTGTAATTCTTTCCTTGTATTGTTTGCTCAACTCTAAAATAATCTGTGAACAATTGTTACTCCTAATAATCAATCACCAGGACTACAAAATCAGACATATAGAAACAGGCCAAAAAGCATACATTCCGAAAGATAAAGATTTAAAGAATCGAATACAAACCAGGCATGCAGCATTTTCCAAGGCACTTGCGGCCACAACCCATGGCGTTACCTTCGATAACATCCTCTTGATAGTTGGAAACCAGTGTAGGCACCCTCTTTACAGTCAACATCGGTCCTGTTCTTGGATGGATAATCAAAAATACAATTCTTACACGAAAAATTAGGAGAAGGAGAAAGAGAAAGGAAGAATTGGACCGCCGCCGGCGAGGAAGAGGAGATCGGAGGGGCAACCGCCTTCAGCGGGTGAGGCACCCCTACCTCCGTGAGGGGAAGGGGTCCGCTGCTTATCGTCCACCAGAAGAGTTGGATTAAGGGTCAACACTTTGCGGTGATGATGAATTGTGAGAATACAAACAAAAGATCCAAGAAGAGCCGTGATTGAATTTGTAGGATCAACGAACAACTACTAAGGAGCGATCCTTCATCGATAATTTTGAGGAAGATGTTCTTTTCTAGAAGAATTTACTGGGTGGTTGTTGGGTGGCGTTTGGTGCTCCGGTGGTCTCTCTCTTGCACACGTATTTTGGTCAATGAGTTCGTCTCATTGGTAGACTCCCCAGCTTTATATAAGCACCCCCTTACACCTTGTTTGGATTACTTTTTTTATTTTGTTGTTGTTGGGTAAAGCAATATTATAATTTATATTATTATATATATACTCTAGTTAATATGGACCCGTTTGGCCATCAATTTTCCAAATAAAGTTTGAGGAAAATTTGGCTAATAGTGGTTGTCTATATAATTTGTTATTATTTGGCAAATAATTTAAATTCTCAAATATTAGAAAATTAATATTTAGGTCAAAACTCATTATTTGAAAATTTTTAAAAAATTTCAACAAACTTTTATCTTTTATAAAAATACTTTTTATAGATTTGTTTGTGTTGTATTATACAATTTTTTACTTGAACACCAAAGCAATGCTGAAATACTCAGTAAATATGAAAGTGATGATTTGGTTGTTGATGAAAATGAATACAATCGATTTAGGGTAATAAAGTCATGTGTTTCGTCTACTTCACGGTATATAGAATGATACTTGTTGCACTCACTTCAAATTACGTCGACGTTTCTATCTTGCTATCTAATACAAATCTATGGTAAATTTTGATAGTTTTAAAAACTTATGGATATAAATCATATTTATTAAAAAGTGAAATTTATTTTCCAAATATTTATGACCAAACATATATATCAATTTTCACCCATATAATATTTGCCAAAAATTAAAATTTTATAGTAAAACGCTAGCTATATATAGCAAAATAAACTATAAAAAGGGAGCAAGTATAAATACATTTTCTACCTTAGAAATTGCTTATATATAGCTCACTTTTTATCTGACGAATCAAGATTTTAAAATTATATCAATAAAAAAATATAAGTGCACAAATTTAACAATAACAATTCTATCTATTTTATAGCATATGTCTTTTTTCTTGATGTTTGCATGTCAACAAGTTTGAACTCTATTAGATTTTTCATGATCTTGTTTTGGTTTTCCTATACAAAATTAGAATTTGAGTGATCTTTGAATTTGATTGATATTGATGTATCTAGACTTGCAGTAAGTACTCTCGATGCTTGTATAATTGGTAAGAGAATGAATCATGAATAATTAATTTATCTGTGAATACACCATGTGCTTTACACCCTCTATCACTATATCACACACATATATCAAACTGAATAATATTTTCATGTGTTAATTGTTTAATTTGTAAAAATATAGACCGTGTCTGTAACTAACTATAGTAAATATATAATTATTAAAATATAAGTAAAACTACAAATAGAAAGTTGATATGTATTTAAATTTTAATCTCATAGATCTAAGAAAGAAAACAAAATATTTTAGTAATTTTGTTTTACCATGTTTAGCCTACTTTATAAGGCGCTTTGAAATTAAATTAATTTCTACCTACATTATCTTACATGTATCTTCCAAACTTAGTAAATAGAAAATGATCACAGATTACACAATAATATATACTAATTATTAGTAATAACTCTCCAGCATTTTGAGCATATGAGTGTTTTTTTTAATATTAGAGAAAAATTCTCAATATTATGTTAGCTTGCTTATTTGTTGTTTCACTTCAAATTACACCTAATTACTTAGTTAGACCAATATCATATTTTTATAAATAAAAGATGTATGTATGCAAATTACATTTTGGGTCATGGGCCTTGCTAGCCCACTCAATTTAGGAAGTATTTTCTCCTTGTATGCAAAAGTGGAGATAGTGAACCCTCTATAGCTCAAAAATGAAATTACCAAAACAAATATAAATTAGGAATTTCTAATGTACTTTTTTTCCATCTTTTATCCAACAAAATTAGTATTTGTGGTGCCTATAGTTCATTGGCTCAATATATTTCAAAATTTAGATTATAGGTTAAATGTTTTCTAAATCTAATTCATTTTTCAGGGGCGGATCTAAGCAGGCGTACACCCAACCCCAACCCTCCCTATATACAAGTTTTTATTTGAATCCTCAAAACTATCTTAAGACAATAGTATCACAATGTGAATCAAAACTGAGTAGTTCATTTGGTAACAGAAATTTTAACAAAAAACAGATCACAATCGTCTCGCTCGCCATAACTTAGAAGGGAGAGAAGAAAGGATAGTGACTGTACATGATTGATGGATAGAATAACATTGTAGTAGCTACACACCCTTGGAAACAGGAATGTCAATCCACTGCAATTGTAGCTCTATTTCACCACGCTCAACATTTCGCAATCTAATAAACACATTTTGAACAACCAAATCATTTTCCCACACAATGGAGCTCTCTTCAGAGAAACAATTTTGCCTGCTTGGCTTTATTTTTGTGATTATGGTTCCACTAGGGATGTTCTTGTACCGCTTTCTCACCGCATCTATAAATGGCTGTATGTCAACTTCTGCATCGCCCATCTTATCGTCAAGAGAAAATATATCCTTGTCATAAACATGCTGCAATAAACTTACAATCAGTTACAAATCCATGTGATGTTCTCAATTAAGCTTATGAGTCTACCAGTTGTGCATATTCAATTAGTTTCCAAAGACAAATACATGATTTGGACCAAAGCTACTCGGTTCTATTGAACCCACAAACCGTATCACTAGAAGCACTATTTATCCGTCTCAGGATAATAAGGTTATGTGTTGTTTAATTCCTTGATGAAATAAAATGAAAGAAATTACCAGTTTGATCGGGAGAATTGGCTCAGTAATAGATAGTGTTAATTCTTCATTCCATTCTGGATTGAGATTCTTCTTCACCACTCGAGTCTTTAATTTCTGCTCCAAATATTAATACTAATAATTAACAAAACAAGAAAGTAT
This sequence comes from Solanum sitiens, assembly GCA_016801875.1. Lineage (NCBI taxonomy): Eukaryota > Viridiplantae > Streptophyta > Magnoliopsida > Solanales > Solanaceae > Solanum > Solanum sitiens. Next base: position 15,046,403 of record JABWTJ010000001.1, read on the forward strand.
CAAAAAGGAAATAGGCATACAGAAGCCAATCAACAGGGCAAAATGCAATTGGTCCAAATATTTGAAATCACATATTTCTTTGAATCCGTTTCAATTCGTTTGTCTGTACTATTTGGTTAATCAAAATAGTATATTTTAAAACTAAGCCCAAATTAGTTTTAAATCTATTACTGCAATTCTTTACTCAAAAGTCGTCGTCTTTTTTCTACTTTTTTTAATTAACCCTGTTAAGATATGAACTAGTCAAGCAAGCACAAGCAACAAAGAAATGACCATGGAAACCAAGGTTCAAATTCATCAAAAAAAAGAAAGTCAAGTGATTTATTCCATCTGCCCTAGTTTTGGTGAATTGTGCCTAAAATTATTCAATAGAGGAGCGTGCAAGTTGACCAAATAATCACAAGAATAAAAAAACAGAGATTTAAGACAGAAACAGGGTATGGTTTCTATATGTATTCTTTTGAACTAATGGTCTGCAGTGGCGAATCCGAGATTTTCACTAAAGATGTCGGAAAAATAAAATTATAGGGAACTCTGAACCCTAAGCCAAACTCTAGTCTTCAGTGGATTCCGGTGAACATCCTTGCCCCCTTACTAGATCCACCCTTGTAAGATTCTTACATTGGATATGTTGTTTTATATAAATTTGTAGAGTAAACTATCAAATTTATAAAAACTCAGAATTTTTTTTACAAGAAAGCTGCAGATTGACGACCATCGTTTTTATCTAAACTAGAAAATTTATAAAATCCATTATTCTGAGTCACAGAAGAATCAATCTTTACTAGAATTTCAATTTTCTGAAAATCAAGAACACCAAAAAAAGAAACAAGAAAAGTAATACCTGTTTGCCCATCCTAACAACAACGTAAGGATCGCTGGTAGTAACATCTCTAATAGCCAAATTAATACCTCTGTGGATACGAACTCTCATAAGACCCAACAAATTCTCCATTCAAAACTTTGAAATGAAGCGCACAAAAGGGTGGGGGTGGGTGTAATTATAAAGAATTAAGGCAAAGAAAGAGAGGTTATGAAATGATATTACTATTACTCCACTGGTAATTTTAATTGTACTCCTCTGTTTTGTTTTACATGGGATTTTTTATTTTTCGAGAGTTAAATAGTTTAATTTTAATTAGATATTTGCGTATAAAATTTTTTAAATTTTTTAAAATGAAATTTATATATTTATAAACTACGTAAAGTAAAGAGTAGTATAAATCACGACAATTGATAGTTCAAATGTTAAAAAGATCTATGAAAAATTAACTATTAAAAATAGACTTGTTTAAATCTCGAAATACAAAAAATATCACATAAAAATAAAAATGAGACGGAGGGAGTAATATTTATTTATTTTGTCAAACATAATAACTTTAATTGACATTTTAAGACATATTTTTTCATCATTTTAATATATACTTAAAATGTTTGAATTTATAGTATTTTTAGTATATATTTGAATATTTAAATTTTTTATTTAAAATATTAAATTAATATTATCTAATTAAACTTTAAATATTGATCAAATTAATTTTTAAAAATACAACATAACAATTAAAAATATAGAGATAGAATATTTAATTGGTTAACGTTTTGCTATTTTATACTAAAGTGAAGGCTGACAATACAACTGAGAATAATGTAGGTAAAAATCACTTTCTCTATTTATTTCTCTTCTGTCCCCAGAAAATAATAATAATAATAATAATAATATATATATACATACTATTTTAATACGTTTGAAATTTATTTTTAAAATTTTGTATCAATTTAAATTCAAGACATATAATATTCATATCAAGACAATTATTAAAATTAAATAAATAAATTTAAATTAAATGGAGTACTAATATTTAGATCTGATTTGATGAGTTAAACAGGGAGAACTAGTTTGACTGCTTACATCAATTACGTAGTGATAATTTTTAATTATATTGCTTAATTGAGTTTTGACGAAGAAATCAACGATTAATGTTGCTTTTTAGCGGAATAATCGAGAATAATTGGATTTGTTAGAACCAATTAATAATTATGAGACAATTTTGGTTTATAAAAGTTTGGTAACACTACGTGCCAACTTGTCTTGTTTTATAAAGCAAATTATCGATCTGCTTTTTGGATTTGGATACATGGAAATATACGTGACCCTACATCATGGTTAGACTTAAAAATTTGAAAATATTTGGGTAGACTAATAACGATTTCCTTTTATGTTAATAATAATGACTGCATTTTATTATAAAACAAACAAGAAATGATGATTTAATTTGGAAAAAGAAATAAAAAGCAATATTGAATAAAAGACATTAGCTCGTTCCTCGTCATTCAAAGACTCGTATTGAGTCGGATACGTAAGATGGATGAGTAAGAAGAATTAAAATATTTTATAAAAATTTAAATATATTTTATTATTATAATTATTATTTTGCGAAATCGGTGGAGTAATATTTAGGTATTTGTAGTAAAATTTAAGGTTTTGATCATGAGAAGTAACTAATTAATTCAACATGCATATAATAATTATTGAATTTGAGTTGTGGGAATATAGACCAACACCCCCCCTGGATATAATTTAGGGAAAAAATTTAAATATGTCATCAGACTTTCAGAAAAGACTTATTTTATGTCATTTGTTAAAAGTTTGGCTTATCTATGTAATTATCGTACATGAAATGGCTCATTCATGCCATTGTTTTTCAATAGTGGTTTTGCAAAACCATTTTTGACACGTGACCAATTGTAATTCAGTCACGTGATCAATATAAATAAAAAAATTCATAACTTTGAGAAAATTGAAATTTTATTTAAAAAAATTGATGACGTGGTTGTATTATAATTGGTCACGTCATCAATTTTTTTAATAAAAAAATCAAAATTCTGATAAAAATTAAAAAAAAAATTAATTTTTTTTATTAAAAAATTTGATGAGGTAATTCGGCCACGTGTCAAAAATGATTTTGTAAAACTATTGTTAAAAAATAATGGCATGAACGAACCCTTTCTTTTGACGATAATGACATAAATGAGACAAACTTTTAACTGATGGTATAAATAAGTCTTTTCTGAAAGTTTAATGACATATTTGGCATAAATTTTCAAGTCATTCAACAGGCACTAGTGGGAGAGTTGGAAGAAGTAAATTAAATTAAAATCGATGATATATTTTTTTTTCACACAGCAAAGTCAATGATCATAATATTGTTCTTGAATAGTTCATGGAGTATTGCTCGATTGGTATGTTTTGCTAGTTGACTAATTAACTCATATGTCATATGAAAAATAATAATTGAGGAATACCTAAAATTAATTGATTGAAAATTTAAAATGACTTCTAGAGTTGGCGTGACTTAGCATAAATGAAGTTGAATTTATAAATATTTAGTTAAATTGATTATAAGTTGTTTATGTGTTTTGGTAAAATATACTGACACTATAACAAAAATGAGCATTCGCTGCTATTAAGAATTAATTGTCATTAAATATATATTTATAGCGGAAATTAACACTCTTTGTATATGTCCCTAAAACTTTTAGCGACATTAGTTCTAATAAGACTTAACTAATGTCGATAAATGCTTTAGCACTCTTCATTAATATCAATATTTAATACCGCTAAAGTTGTTTTTGTTGTAGTGTGATGAGTATGATTTTTTAGATTAAAATGATAAAAATGTTCTTGAAGTTTTATATTATTAAAAATATATAAATAAAAGTTTTTATATAAAATAGGACAAATAATGAGAATAGAATAAAGGTAATCAAAGACTACATTTTAAGGACCCGTTTGATAGGATGTATTAATCAAAATAGTATATGGATTAAAATTTAGCCCAACAAAAACATTGTTTGGTTACTTTATTTAACCTAATCCATGGATTAGTTATACCTCATACAAGGTCTTATTTTATCCGTAGGAAAGGGAGGGATAGTTAATCCAAGGTTTAGCAATCCTTGGATAAGACCCTAGGGGTCGTTTGGTACAAAGAGATTCATAACGCATGATTAGTAATGCAGGGATTAGTAATGCAGGGATAAATAGTGCAGGGATTAGTAATGCAGGATTTATTTTTATCAAGTGTTTGGTTCATTTTTTTCCACCTCATCTTGTGTTTGGATTATAGCTCTATGAAAAGCTTCTTTCCAATTATACCCTTGAATTATTATGTAATTGGATCAAGTTAGATAATCGTTGGACAATATTATTTTTTATAACCTTCTAACTAGCTATGGGAAGAACAATTTAGTTGTCTTGTTTTTTTTTTCACTTGAATTATTCGAGGATAAATAATTGTCATCTTAATAAATTGATCACTCACAAAAGGTCATTTTCAATTAAAAAAAGATAAACCATCTACTTTTAAAATCGAAAAACAGGTCAACAATGGTAAAATTGAATAAACCATCTACATGTACACATAAAATTGCAAGTTTTAGTTTTAATATATACATAAATTTTTTAAATTGTTTAAAATACAAATAGTTAGAAAACCAAGCAAATATATATATACACACACACATTAAATTTAGATAAAAAACTTCATATACAAATATACAAACTCACATTTCAAATTTGTATTGATTTATATTGGATTTATTAGTAACATATAACTCTCTCTAGATAATTTGTAAGCTAATTTATTTAAATAAACTTACTTGTACAAATATAAATAATAAAATCAAGAAAATACACAAAATAATTAAAATGATTGAGGATATTTTTGTCTTTACATAAGTTATCCCATGATATTATATCATATGTATTACTAATACCTCCAAATGGAAGGTATTAGTAATACATCCTATAATACCATGTTGGAAGTATAACTAATCCATGAATTAGTTATACATAGATTCAAATTCCTACCAAACATGGTATTAAATAATACCTTACATAATTCATGGACTATTTTGTTCTAATGCAGCCTACCAAACGACCCCTTCACTAAATTATCCCCAAAACTTTTTTCCTATTTTATTTTTTGTAATTAAAGTTCTTTTTTATTTATATGATAATATTTATAAATATTCATTTAAATTCTCCAAATTTGTTTCATGTAATTTGATGATTTCACAAAGTAATATATTTTTCTTCATGTTTGAGTTGTCATATTGGGTTGATTTTTTCGGATTTTTTTTTTGAAAAAATGTAGTTCATCGATTGACCACTTGAACTATTTTTTTTTAAAAAAAAATAAGCTTCGTGTATTTGAACAATTTAAGTAGCCTTAAATTCATATAAAGTTTAAGGTATAGTTGACCAACAAAAAATTAAAAATATACCGTACTATCAAGGATCTCTATAGTGATTAGTGACATATCACACCTCAAAATTAATAAAAAAAATTAATATATATTTTAGTATATAACTTGACTAGTTAAATGAAATATAAATCTCATAATAACTCAAGGGTATAATAGGAAATAATTTTTTTCTAGAGTATTAAACCAAACATAAGACTAGGTGAGAAACAATGAACCAAACACTTGATAAAAATTAATCCCTGTATTACTAAACTCTACATTACTAATTCATGTGTTAGTAATCCCTTCAATATGCATCTTTGTACCAAACGACCCCTTAGAGGAATATTTTGAAAACTAGAAATAAATTAGTAAAGAATTTGGTTAAATCAAAAACATGTTTATGAGCGTTAAAGTAAAAAATTAGAGTCGATTTAGATTAACTTAAAAATTGGTTAAATCCACTTCTAAGTCACTTTTAATCTTTGAAAATGTTTGGCAAATTTAAAATAAATTTAAAATGAATTAAAATAAGTTAAAAACTAAAAGTATGACTCTTCCTATTTTTTGTTTTTTAATTTATAGAAAGATTTTTTAAAAAGTTCATTTTTTTAAGCCATTCCAAACTAGCTTTTAAAAGTGATTAACTCGTGACATCTATACTAAACTACCAAAGGAAGGAAGAAGACACTTATATTATTTGTCAGACAAACTTAGAAAAATAAAAAGGATGTTTAAATTGAGTGATTTTTAATGCCATAGTTATCTTCTTTTTTAAAATCATTAGAATTTCTTCTTGTCAAAGTTTGCATTTTGCAAATCATGTGATCTTAGTATTCTTTTATTCACTTTTAGTTGTCATTTATCCTAGTTGTTTTTTTGACAAATTAAAAAAGATAATAATTTTTTCATATTTTACTTTCAAAATTTAATATTTATTTTTCAAATTATTTTCAATAGTCATTTACTCCTAATTGTTCTTTTGACAAATTAAAAATATAATAATTTTTTTCATATTTTACTTTCAAAATTTAATATTTATTTTTCAAATTATTTTCAAATAGATAGAAATAATTTGATAAAATATCTATATTAATAATTATTTTCTTTAATGGTGTATCTAGTTAAACTTTTACTAGTAAGAACGGATCAAGGGAGTAATAAACATTTCATAATTTGGAGTGGAAAAAAATGTAATTTATGTCATTAATGGGACCAGAAAACAAAATAGAAGTCTTCAATGTTACTTACTGCGGGAATAATATGTCAAATATTATTGGGTGCTCATAAAATATTTTATTAAATAAAAAACCAACATGCAGGATATTTAATTATTATTTATGAAAAGATCGAATTTTAGTTTGGTCTTCTATATTTACCTTTAATTTCCTTGTTTGTTTATTTTCTTAATATAAAATGTCCAAATCCTTTAAAAGTCAAAATTCAATACTAGTATATTATAGGGAAACTTTCACATATAGCTACTTAAAAATAATTAATTATTCTCCATAGCTATAGTTTGATAATTATAATTTGTAGCTACATGTTATTTGGAGGAGAGAGTTGAGCGAGACTGGGAGAGAGAGGAGAGAGGAGAGAGAGAGGGGGGAAAGAGTGGGAGAAAGGTGAATTTTATATGTATATTGGTTATATAATTGTATATTATACATATGTAATTGTATATATGGCAAGAGAGATTGGGAGAGGGAGGAGAGAGGCAGGCAAGACTGGGAGATAGAGGAGAGAGGTGAGCGAGATCGAGAGAGGGAGGAGAGAGGCGAGCGAGAGAGGGCAGAGAGTGGGAGAGAGGTGAATTGTATATGTATATAATTGTATATAACCGTATATTATACATATACATTTGCATAAATGGCAAGCGAGATTGGTAGAGGGAGGAGAGAGGCGAGCGAGAGAGGGAAGAGAGTGGGAGAGAGATGAATTGCATATGTATATAGACTAAAAAATGGTATATTATACATATTTATTTGTATATTCTGGCGAATTATACATATACAAACATGACTAATTATACAAAACGAAGTTAGCCCACGTAATTAATATATAATGTTAGTCGCAAGTGGTAATTATAGCAAACTATAGCTATGATGAGTAATTAAATAGTATAAGTTTGCTTATCCGCATAATTTTTCCTATATTATATTACCTAAAGCACACCAAGATAATTAATTAATTAATTAATTAAGGTAAATGTGAACTCAAAAATAGAATATAGGGTATGAATTATGAAAATGAGATTATAACACATAAATGTATTTTACTAAAGAGGACGAATATACTAGAACTGACGACTTTTACTTCATTTCCCGGTTAAGCATTTCTTAATTTAGAAAAATAAGTATGACCAAGTTTTTTTCCTTATTATTATTAGGTACACAAATATGAAAATGTAGTTTTGAACAATTATTTTTTCGACCATACGAAAGTTTAAAGGGATTAGGGACCATATGGTAGCAACTAGACATGAGAAATAAATGTTTTGGGCTCCATTGTCATTTAATCTCTTCGGCTTATATTAGTTGCTTACGTTATCAAATATATGTGGCTATTTTAAATTATTTGTCAAATTATAAAATTAAGATAAAATTAATTATATATATTCTTTCGATTTTATTCTTATAATTTTTTTTAAAAAAAGTGTAAACAGAATTGTAAAGTTTTTCAAAAAATTCTTAAGTCGTGGATTAATAAAACTATGCTTATTTATGATTTCTTCAGGGTCATATGAAAAAATAATCAACCAATATAAAATGAAGAGAAAAGTCTCAAAAATAAAATCGTTTTCGCATAGGACATACTCCCCCACAAAAGATTGGCATAATAAACGCAAAATCTATGCGTTCAAATGTCATGAATTTAGACTCTAGCAACTTTTGCTGACTAATATTAAGTTAATTTAATAGCAACTAAACACTACATTAGTAGTATACGTAGTTGTCTAAATAATAATTTATGTACTTAATCAACACGCAACATACGTATGTTAACTTGGACGCAATAGCTTTTACATAAATTCTATATGTAACTTCATATACTGTGGATCATTTTTGGAGTTCGCTCCTTTTTTTTTTGTTACAAACATTTTAAGAGCAATTTTCACACATAGCAAACACAAAATTTATATTTGTATGCTATAACAAAGTTTGCATAATTGTGCTCCATAGCAAACATAAATATGTATATTTCGCTATACATATAAAAAAAAAATGTATACAAAAGAAAATAATTATATACAAATCAATTGTATAATCTGTGTATGTATAAAATGAGAAAGAGAGCAAGACAAAACAAAATTGGACAGAGGAATAATCTTAGGAAAAATTAGCAAACTAGTCAAATAACTTAACTTAATTAGTAAAAATCTTCATACTTTATAAATATTAGTAAAAATATCAAAATGTCATTATTTTAGAAAGAATTGTGTATTCTAATTTACTTCCTATTTTATCTCATTTTAATTACAAATTTTTCAATTAATCCTCTCTCATATGTTTTTAAAAAAATGAAATATTTTCTCTCTCTCATATTTTCATCTTCCAATTCTTCTCCATTTCAAAATCCGCCTCTCTTCTACTTCTTTCTTTTTTTCCAGAAAATATATATTTATAAAGATACTCACACAATCCCTTTTATTAAAATATGAGTCTTTATCCGTTTTTCAATATTTGTTTTATGATTTTATTTTTGTTTAAATTATTCAAAATTGTTGTCTGTAGTTGAAATCACTTTTTGGGTTTGATAAACTCTAGATCACTCTCCAATGTCAGAAAATAAGAGAATTACTAGAGGTATTCAACTTAATCAACAATGTTCTATTTTTCAAATATCACAATTGAAACATAGAACACAAATGACGATAATTTGTATTTTAATTTGTTTATTTTGTATTTCAATATCACTTTGTATACAAATAATTTTAATTTTTTTTATTTTGTATTCATCATAATGGTATACCAACAAAGTCCTATTTGTATTTCAACTGAAGTGAGTATTTATTGTGCTCATTTTGTATTTCAATCTTAATTTTCAATGACTACAAGTTTGTATTTCTTTTTTATATGTTTTCATCATAATTGTATACCAACGAGTTTTATATTTTATGTGTTCACTTTACAATTCAAATTAAAATTGAATATCAAAATTGTGGTGAGTATTTTACTGTGATCATTTTGTATTTAACTCTCACATTGTATTCAGAAAAGTTTATATTTTTTTGTGTTCATCATAATGATATACCAACAAAATCAATTTTGTATTTTAACTGATGTGAGTATTTATTGTGTTCATTTCGTATTTTAGTCTCAATTTCAATGACTACAAGTTTGTATTTCTTTTTATTATGTTTTCATCATAATTGTATATCAACAAATTTTGTATTTTATGTGTTCACTTTACCATTTAAATTAAAATTGGTATTTTACTTGCATAGTGAAACTAAAGTTGTATCCTAGTGATCAAAATTGTATTACATAACTGCCAAATATATTTTTCTTTTATTTATATTACAATTTTTTTTTACGAATTGTATTCCAATATAATCTAGTCATTATATATGAATATGATTAAAAAAAGACACATGATTCTAGAAAAAGAATAGCATACATAATGAAAATACTATAATCTGTTGAGGTTGATACAATATTATAAAAAATACAAATTTAAAAAACGCGATTTAATCGAATTTATTCAACATAAATTGAGTATTATCAATGAAAATTTTAAAATCGATACTAGAAATTTGATCAAGTGGGATGAGTTCTTTGTATTTATTTTTTTGAATTTGTATTTACTTTTGAATTTTTGTAACTGATGAGACTTTTAGGCAATTGTTTCTTTTTTAAAAATTTTGTCCCCTAAATTTCTCCTTTTTGTTAGTTAACAATTATATTCTTTAAACAAAAACTTAAACAAGATACATAATACACTAAAAATTTGACACTTTTACTAAATTTAAAAGTGTTGACAATGAATCCTATTAAATGTTAAAATATAGACATTTTGAAAAATTTCTCATAATTTTATGTGTAATTATAAGTGTATAGGACGAAGATATATGTATTTGCATGTTTATATACAATTTTCTCTCGCTTTATACAAATAGAAACACAATTTATACATTTCGTTTCTGTTTGTATAAGCGATAGAAGTGAGGGTGGCGAGCGAGATTTGGGAGAGGGGAACGAAAGTATGTATATATATATATACACAATTTTTTCTCGCTTTATACAAACACAAATGCATTTATACATTTGTATTTGTATAAAAGCGAAAGGGAGCGAGCGAGGGTTTGAGGGAGAGAGACGACTGAAAAACAGTTTGCTACAGGACACAATTAAATCAAAGTGTGGTTAGAATTTAATTTAATTTATTAATTTACCATTATATATAATTTTTCCTAATTTTAAACCAATTATGCAGTGTTTGAAAACATAACCTGAATCGTTTTCAATTCAAATATCTGCTTTGGGCTGAACTTGGAAAATGCATACAAGTTATGGGCCGCCTGAATTAGCCCAATTAGAGTGATCTAATTTTCCGATAGAAAAGGTGTCCACTGGCATTTCTGGGCCTCATTCTAATCATTCCTTTTTTTAAAGGGAAAAGGTTTTAAAATTTGAGAAAACTAACATGAATTTACAATTATTTAGTAGATATGAATGCAAAGGAGTATATGGTCGTAATATTTTATTTTTATAGGGTATTGGTTTAGTTTCCCCTTTAAATTTTTATGGATATTATTCTAGAGCTTTAATAGTTGAGTTTGAAATTTCACAAAAAAATTTTAGATATGAATACAATTCATGGAAAATTATACGTCAAATGTTACTTATTTAGGTGACAAAGTTCAAGATTATATAATCATCAAATCTCATGTGTCGTTCTCGATAAATACGTATTGGGTAGCTTTTATTCTATTATTTTACATGTAGAAAACTTTTTTTTTGCGAAATCATTTTAAAGATAGGTGTCTAGAAACTCACATTATCAATGCGTTAAACATTGCTATCCCTCAAATGAAAGACTATTTGTGAGGGTGATGAGTGAATTTGATACCATTGATACAATCCAATTAAAACCACACTCTAAAAGCTAACTATTAATTTGAACTCAGACGTAACTTTTTTTTCTCTCTCTTATACATGATCATTTTTTTTCATGTATATATCATATATTACATATGTTAAACTTTCTTTGATTTTTTTTTTTTGTATTTTTACTTTTCAAATTTTATATATATATAGTTTATATTATATTATATATATAAATCTCGTTCCGCCTATGACTATATATTTACCAAACACGTGCAATGTAATGCAAAATTGGTATGCTGGTCTCTCCCACATAGGAGTTGCCCTCCCCTGCAATTGCTCTTTCGAGTTTCATCAGCTAGCAAGGTAAGTGGTTGAAATTTCCTATCTCCTCCAACTTCTTGCAGTAGCATTGGATATTAGTATAAGTGTATACATAAATTTTTACTCGGAATCTTCTAAATTGTTCTACAGGAAGTCTTTAATTATGGACTGTAACCTGCTTAATTCACTTGGGCAAACCAATTTTCCTAGGTGATTTCTTCAACCCTTGAAATTTTGATTTTAGGGTTTCCTTTTTCTTGATTTGGGGACTCCAATTATACAATGTGGAATCTTGATATGCCTTCTCTCTCAATCTTGAAACTGTATAGGTTCAACTACATTGATTTTGCATGTTGAATCCATCTTTTTATGTTTATGATATTTGTTTTATCCTTTATTCTCCTTTTGCATTATTCTGATCATACAATCTTGATCAAGAAAATGCTGACATATTCTGAATTGGTAAGGTTCAAGGTGGAAAATATCGATGGAGTTAGAGGAAATATGACTTCATACAAATCAAGAATAGGTTTCTGTAGGGTGCATACATTATTTTCAGTCCCTAATTGGAAACACAGCATCCCATGTACTTCTTGGAAAATATTTTGTGTCCCTGAAAAGTTGGAGGAGCGATCTTCAGTGGTAGTATCCGAGAAAATAGCAGACGCTGGTCTGTCTGATCCTGATAAAGTTCCTGAGCAACCTTTGAGAAGCGAAGAGGTAAGGTTTTGTATTACCTTGTTGAAGACTTTTATTAGAAAACAAAAGCCAAATGCTTCCTTTCTTGATCGAGAATAATCTATATTGTTGCTGCAAGTATATTGAGCTATACTGACTCTCTTCTGTCTTTATAGTTGAAGTTATTGCTTGCCGATGCTGAAAGATCGAAGCTTCTCAAGAGATTGAGTGAAGCCAACCGATATAATCGGTTGCTTAAGCGAGAGGTATATATTTTATTGGTTTCCCATTTCCTATTCAATCTCGTAAATTCTTCTTATGAGACTGGTAACGCGGATGATTCTCCATTTGAGTGTCTTTAATGCATAAAGTTAGTGCTGTGTGAGACAAAAGTTACCTACACAACCAGGAGAGGATAGTGAAGTTACAATCTTTCCCCTTGTGACTATTAGGAAAGCCAACCATGAGAGAATTTTTTTTCGTTCTCTTAGACCTCCAAGTCCATCCCTTCTGGCCCTCTTTAATATTTGATACGTATGGGAACATAGTCTCTGGTACTCAGGTCCTGTTAATAACTCACATGGTTAGGCCTTTGGAAGCATATTTGCAGCTTATGTCAGACTTTTAAGATAACATAAAGATTAAGGTGGGAATCCTAGATATACATGGTTTTGGAGAGATGCTTGGATAGGTCACAGACCTTTGAAGATCAAATATCAGGACCTTTATTTGTTTCACTACTAATACAGGTAGTCTGGTCTCAGATTGTTGGAATGGGGGATGCTGGTGCATTAGTTTTAGAAGGATTTGTTTGATTGGGAGATACCTAAAATGGCTCTCCTATTGGCTGATTTAGATAAGGTGGAGCTTAATGTGAAGTATCTTGAGTCTATAATACAGGGAAGTGGGGATCGACGATGATATCACACATCGTATTGGTGCAGTATGGATGAAGTGGAGACTTGCATCCGGAGTCTTGTGTGATAAAAAGATACCACTGAAACTTAAAGGTATAGTTTTATAGAGTGGTGGTTAGACTGATTTCCTTGAATCCGGTGATTAGTTTTATATAGTAAGATCTGTTTCTGAGATTTCTGGATGCAATAGGTGAACTAAACTCATTGATAGTTGGGTAAAGTTAAAGGTTTATGACTACAGAAAAATAATGGAAAATTTGCTATGCATGGGAACTCTATTTTATTCTTTGTCTGACGATGACAATTAGTATGCCATATCACTGCAGTTGCAAGCTAAGGAAAACGCGATGGTTAATTTCAAAAGTGAACTTTCAGTTACCGAACTTGAGATTCAGGTTTGCTTCTTCTATCTTGGTGTTATTGTAATTTTATTGCTTCAGATGTAGTTCTAAGTATTTGGTGCATTTTCATTCAGGTTATAAAAGCCTATGGATTTGTGCCGTAATTAACTGGAATGAGATTTATGCTAAATGAAATTATCTACACCTTGACAATGAAACTTACCGGGTACTAGAAGAGAAAAGTTAAACAGTTGATAATCCAACATTTGTGTGGGACTTTAACTCTAGCAACTGGCATTAGCAGCTTATTTTAGTATAAAGATAGCTTTTTATTTTATTTGACCTGCAGGCTTTGGCTAGATTGGCTGAAGAAATTGCTAAATCTGCTATCCCAGCTGGTTCAAGAAAAATTAAAGGCAGATATATCCAGTCACACCTGTTTTCACGTTTGGAAGGTATTATTACCTTGCTGTATACTTTCTTAAAACTGAACACCGGACTCCTTTCAATGGCAGACAGTGCCAACCTTGTCAGATTATAGATAAATGCTTATGGATGAATTTAACCTGACATTTCTGTGATTGATGTCTTGATACTTCCATTCTTAAGCCATACGTGAAAAATTGAAGGAGCAAATAAAGGGCGTGGAAGCTGTACAAGCCAAAGAGGTTCCTTTATCCTGGGTTGGGGTAGCAGAGGTGAGTTATTGAATAAGTTTCTTCTGTATCTGCTAACCATGTTGGAACTGTGGAATTCCTGACAATTGGAAGCTGTACAATCAAAATGACATGCATCCCCTGGTTAAAATTCTTGCTGAAAATTGAAAACTTCGATGCTGTTTCAGTTAGGCTGGTTACTATCTTTTCTTTTCAGCCCATTGAGATTAAACTGGAAAGAGTATTATATATCATTTCCCCTGGTTCTTCATCACTGCATGATCTTTCATACCTGTCCATTGTGAACCCCCCCCCCTCCTCCCTTCCCTTATTTGGCATTTTAGGCAGCTGCATGATTTATATTTTGATTAGCAAAGAGAAACACAATGGAGGTAATGTGCTAGAAACCAATGGTGCATAGATTCCTAAATCATATGGCTGGAGTAGTATTAAAGTTCTATTTGTGCAAGTTCGTAGTTCCTGCCAAATTCCTTTTATGTACAAGGAATTTTTATCCAGAAGTTGGCACCGAGTTTTCTACTACCACTTAAAATGTTTTTCATTGGATACACCTTTCTCTATCACTTAAATTTTTTTTCACTGGATACACGCTTTGGCAGTCGTTTACAGAAGGCCTTAAATATAACCTTGAATTTTGATCATCTTTAGAGTGTGCAAGTAATGGGCTCCTTTGATGGTTGGAGTCAAGGAGAGCACTTATCTCCAGAGTACACCGGCTCTTATATGAACTTTTCAGCTACATTGTTCCTAAGACCTGGAAGGTACGTTTCTCTTCTGCCACTGAGTAAATCTGTCATTGCACTCTCTCTGAACTCTCAAGTGAAATTTTAAAAAATTAACATATTTGTGTTTTTAGGTACGAAATTAAGTTCTTGGTAGATGACGAGTGGAAACTATCCCCAGAATTACCAACTACCGGAGAGGGGTTAACTAAGAACAATTTATTGGTCGTGGAATAGCTCATTTAGCTAGGACAGTTCGTGTATATCTGCTGAAAGTCTGTACTCTGTAGTGTAGGTGGAAAAACAACTTATAATCATCAATCAGTTGCTGCTGCAAGGTTAGTGCTGTAGGAGTGAAATGCCATCACTTTGAGAATGTGATCTCAGGACTCTAAGCAGTGTATATATGATACTTAACTATCAGCTAGCTTTTAAGTCATACGATTGTATAATCTTCAACAATATATATATGTTTATTCATGTTGTTCGTTTCTTGAATTTTAAATAAGGGAGGATTTCATTCAACAGGTAGCTCAAGAGGTGGGATTGCTCAAGAAGTGTTGAAGGTATATATAATTAGACCTCCTAAGGTATATGAAGGGCGATCCTAATAGTCCAAGACTTCTGTTTTTCTCCTATAAAGCCTTGAGTTGAATGTTCAGACTCTTTCGAAAATGTTTGAAGTAATTCCTCAGACTTGGAAGCTTTTGGTAAAAAGGTTTATTTTTAAAAAGTGAGGTGTTTGGCTGAGCTTTTGAGGGAAATAAAGTGTTTAGTTTTCCCATTTATTTCAAAAGTTGTACTATCATCTAATGGCACCACAAATTTAAGTGAAATGATTCTTTTCGATCTCTCATAGGAATCTGAAAATAAATTTATCCAATTTTGTATGATTTACATCTAACCCACTTCCATTGTTCGTAGTTAGTAGTCCGTAGATTAAACTTTGATGATTCAAAAAATCAGAGCCGCGACTTTATTATTTAGTAATATACAACCACCTCAACCTCCCTAATATTATGATTGGTAGGTGGCTTTGTCCTAATTAACAAACGAAAGGCCATTTCTCATCAACAATTATAGTTTACTTCATGCCTGCTACTTGTTAAAAAAAGTTTATATACTATTTCTTTTCGGACGTTTGCCAACTTGTTATATATATATTTTTTTCTACATAGAATATATCCTTATTATTTTAAAAAAGATGCAAAAAATATCTGATGATTTAAATGTATGACAAAGAGTTCCACTGGTGGTTATAAAGGGTCAACTTTGACAATCATCATCGAATTGAGTGAGTCAGGTCCAATGTTCATTTTCAGTTGCATTTGAACTCTTTTTCTACTTCTTTATATTTTGAATCGTGCGGTGAACATCATGGTTCTGTGCCTGCCCATCATGAGTCCACATGTATCTATTCCCTGTGTATATATATATGATATATAATATGCTTGTAATAACTTTATTCTTTAATTGTAAACATTAATTTGGTTTGGAATACGTAGAAGTTGTCATATGCTGTCTAGTTACGTACATATATATAATAGAAGAAGAGAGGCTTAGCGTTTGCCAAGAAGGAATCCAGTGTCCATTTCAAAAGTCCTGTACTTGAAGCTAATCTTTCTTTGTTTCATTCATTTGTAGAAGTCTTGAATGGTTCTTCTCATCAAATATTGGATGCCCTCTCTTCTTTTTCACTCCTTTGGCTCTGCTTGGTACTATCGTTGCATCGGTCTTGACCCTTGAGATTTTCGTATATATCCCTTTTCCTTGTGTATCAATAAAAGTACTGTAGAAATCATATCATACAGGAGTAGTTATTATGTCAATAAAGAAGGTGAAGGGTAGTAGGTTGTTGATCATGGTTAATGTCCTAGGAAGTGCTGGACCGTTGAGGTTTGTTGTGAATGAGAATGATAAGGTTGCTAAGGTTGTTGATACCGCTCTGAAACAATATAGTCGCGAGGGAAGACTTCCACTTCTCAGTTCTAACGTCAATGATTTCCTTTTGTACTCAGCCACTGCTGGAATGGATGGTAAGTATCTTATTTTCATCTACACACTTTTACCCTTATACGTTGCAAAAAGAGAGAGACGAGTGAAATTTATCAAATCAATAGGCTGGATCAAATTTTGACCCATTAAGTTACTGTTGCTCATGTCCTTGAGAAGTTATGCAAGTCAGACAGGGGTGCAATGACATAATTTTTGAGTAAACATAGAGTAATTTGATGGATTATTTCGAGTCATACCACATTTACTACTATATTTTTCAGCTCTGGGAGCATCAGACTTGATAGGGTCACTAGGAGTGAGGAATTTCATTCTTTGTAAGAAGCAAAAACAGGCAATGATGACAGAAGGAAGGGCACATGGAAATGGGAAAAGGGGATGGAAGGCTTGGCTCACTAAGTCCTTTAACTTCAGGATTCATTCCCAGTAATTTCATCAAGCATTTGCACTTGTAATAGATATATCATAATTATATAAGAATAAATGATGTAAACATATATTGCTAAGTTACTCAAATGAGATACTATGAGATAATTCAATAAGCTTGAATTTAACAAACTCACTCTGTTTGGGGCTTCATGTAGGGGTGACAATTGAGGCTTGAGTCAAATTTGAACGGGTCATAATGGGTTAAGATAACAAACATGTCAATATCTAATCTAATTCAAATTTGTTTGGGTCAAAATAGTCAGGTAATGTGGTAAGTTCATAAAGCATTTGCACTTGTAATAGTAATATCATAATTATAAGAATAAATGATGTACACATATGGTTACATCAATTCCTAAGTTACTCAAATGAGATTACTTCAATAAGCTTGAATTCCACATACAAAAGCCTTTACTACTCATTCTACCATATCACTCTGTTTGGGGTTTCATGTAGGGGTGGCAATTGAGGGTTGGATCAAATTTGAACGGGTTATAATGGATAAAGATAACAAACAGGTTAAGATTCAATTTAATTCAAATTTGTTTGTATCAAAATGGTCTGGTAATGAGTCATAAAATGGGTTAAGATCTAATTCAACTCAATTCAAGGTTTACTAAATTTAATTATTTTATTTGTTCTTTTAAAATATTTTAGTACCTAATAAATTTATTTTTCTCTATTATACATGATGATTCTTGTATTTCTATAAGAGGCAATTTTCACGATTTGAGTCCGTAACGTTTGGTTGCATGCCATCAAACATTACAGATTTTAAAAAGAATATTTGAAATATTTTTAGTGTTGACACGTTCCGTATAATGAGAAATCTTCTTTTATTTTCTATATTGCTAACCACTTATTTTAAGGTGCTATCAATATCATATAAATTATGATGTTAAGGTCACAAAGTAAAATAAACCTACAATTATTCCCATTATTTAAGTTATCATTGACTTGAACAGTACTCATGATCGTTGTAAGGATTCTTTTCAATTTTAAAGAGAAATCTATAATTGAAAAATATAATTATTCTCATCGACTTTACTATTATATCAAAGGGGAAGGTATGACTCGTCCTAAACATCAATCGAAAGAGCATTTACTCATTGATCATACAAATTCAGTCGATTATAGTATTTTTTGCTCAAATATTGTATTTGTGTTAAAAAATTCATTAGATATGTATAAATATTAAGTTCAAAATCCAATTATTAACACTTAAAGTAATCATTTTAAAATTCATAACTTATAAAACTGAAATACTGGCTCAACCTTTGATAGTGAGTACTATAATTTACTTCATGCCTTTGTCAGTTAATAAAATTTATATAATTCTTTAATGTCTGGAATATTTGTCAACTTGGTAAAATTGATTTATGTTTGTATATAATAAATTAACATCTAGGGATTTATGTTAGGTTCCTTTAAGAAATATTTTATAGTTCTTATTCTTCTATAATTTTATTGTTTTTTTGTTATTGATAGAAAAGAAGTAGGAACGGTATTACCTAGTACAGGACCCAAGTAAAAGGACTAATTGCATCATAGTACCATTAGAAAGTGTTGTAAACATCAATTTGGTCAGAATACATACATGAACTTGTCATATGATGTTGCCTATCTGGTGCTATTTATCTAATGAGTTTATAAGTCAGTATATATTGCGCGCAAGCAAAAATTATCTACATAATCAGGTCATTTATAAGATATTCGCAGGTATTGTGATATTACAACAATAATAGCAATATATCTAATGAGATCTACTAGATAAGTGTAGTGATACTACAACAACAGCTACAAAATACCTTATATCTTATATTAAACGACTCATACATATATAATGAGAACAGAACAAGAATCCGGAGTCACATTTCAACAAGGACAGCCTTTTGTTTTGAGTTGTACCAAAAGTCACATTTAACTTTTCCCCAATTTCACACCTAGCTTGAAATCAATTTTAGTACATAGAAAGTTATCTCCTTTTTGTACCTTAATTGTCTGGTTCAGATCATTTTAAAAAAAAATCAATCAAATCATATAGTAGTTGGGAGAAGACGATGTCGAAGAAGGAGAGGAGAATCAGAATTCGGGTCTCATCAATCCTATAATAATTTTATTCTTTGCTCAGAAATGAGTCCTGTAATGTGCAATTTATCTAAATTTGATTGAAATATGAATACGTACACCAAACATCGAATAAAAAATAAAAATAAAAGTAAAATAATTGAGCTCTCAACCACGTTACATCATAATGAATATACGCGATGGTTACATTTGATAAATGATGACGTGTATAGATCTCAAACGGTTATGAGAATCAATAATATCCTTGTTTGCCGCCTTGGTGATATCTTGTTGGGATTTGGTACCTTACTGAGTACACATTTTCTTTTCGTGCTCATGTTATACTTGTTGCACTCTTTTATAGTGGCGTATGCAAATGTATGTCAGGGTGTTTAATTGGATATTCTTCGTTCGAAAAAAATACGGCATATATAAATAAAATAATAGATAAAGTGATCAAATAATATATTTTGGACACTCTTGATATAATAGATTGTTATAACGAGTGCTCACGTATTCAAATCTCACTTACAATAATTTTTTTCCCTTTTTAAAAAAAGCTTTTGTTATTTAATTTTTGAACCCTCTAAAAAAAAATGGAAGAATATTTTTATTATCAAAAAGAGTAACGTGTGGGGTATATGGTGGAAAATGAAAACATATTCCAACGTTTTTGCTTATGGTCGAATAAAGGTTTAATTAAACCTTTGTAGAAAGCAGAGGCTCCAAAAGGACAAGCGTGATTTTGGAAGTGATGATTTATTCCAAATCTATTATGATTAGACCTTAATTAACAATTAACATTATTTGATTAATAACTGGTTTATTTAGCATTTGAATGGAATCTTTAATAAGCCAATATTACTACTTTATCCTGAGTGTATAAATTTTATATAATAAAAAAAATCTTAGAATTATTTTCTGTCTTGTATAAAGTTAAATATAATATATTTTTATAATCTGCGCTTCTTATTTCTTCTCTGACTTTAGGCTACGCAAATAGTCTTTGGATCTTTCATTTGATAAATTAAAAAAGAAAAAGTAGTCTCAAGTATTTCTTTCGAGCATAATATCAAAATATCAAGTGCGTAATCATCTTTTATTTTTATTTCGATACTTACTCATGGGCCTCTTGATCAATTCTCCTTTTCTCATTTTCTTTCTAGAATTTGTTTTTGTGGAATATGACTTTTATTATTTGTTTTCCTTGAATCATTTGGAACTCTCTTGTTAAGATGAATGATTAAAATCTCAGATTCATATTAGAACTATGATGATTCAATTAAAAAAAAAATAGAATAGTACAAAATTTAAAGAAACGTTATTCGTGTAAAATTGTAAGAGCCCAGGCAGTCCCTTTGGAGATATGGGCAAAGCCCAAATGAGTACATAAATGAATGGGTCCAGGTCCAAAAAATATGAGATGGAATAAGGTCTAACCGTTTGCCCAAGGATTGATTACGAAAATCCTAACTTTTAGTTTACTTATTACCATTATTCCCTAAAAGTTTTATAAATTTTCAAAATCTCTCATTTTCGCGCATCACATTAATGTATCTTGCGCATCACATTAATGTACCTCGCGCATCAGATTAGTGTATCATGTTTAAAATATACCTCGCGCGTCACATCAGATTAGTGTATCCCGCACATCAAATTAATGTATCTCGCGCATCAGATTAATGTATCTCGCGCATCAGATTAGTGTATCATGTATAAAACGTACCTCAAACATCATATTAGTGCATATCACGCGTTAGATTAATGTATCAGCGCTTATATTATTGTATCTGTTTTGATAATTTTTTGTAATTATAAACTTTTAAGAGATAAATTATAATTTTGCCTTAAAAGTATATGATTTGCGTAATTTTCCCAATAATATGAATTCTTCTTTGACGTCAGTGGATTTGACTGACCCTTACCATATATATTCTTAAGGGAGATCGGACCTTGAAAAATTTAACATCATACAACTATTTATACGCGATCCAGATCTATCTTCAATTTGTACTGCTTCCTTGGTCTCAATATGAGTGTGGCTTAGCTCATTCATTAAAAAAGAACAATAAATCTAAGATATAATTTATAAAGTTACCCTTATTTATAAATGAATGTTTGTTCAGAATTAAACACTATTAAAAGAAATAATTCTTTCATTAAATAGTATATAAAATATCTTTGTTTACAAAAAAAAAACTGATAAATTGGTTAAGATCATGAGATTAGTATATTACTGAGCATACATATTTTTTGAGTTTTTTTTTGTAGTGTTGATAAATGAGGAAAGTAATTCATGAATTAATGAGAATTAAGTACTCCCTCCGTTTTAAAAAGATTGGCCTAGTTTAACTTGGAACGGAGTTTAAGAAAAGAAAAAAACTTTTTAATCTTGTGGTACTAAATTAAAATTATGTCAAATGTACTAAAATATTCTTGAATCTTGTGGTCTTAAACATTCCACGTAGAAAGTTAAAGTTAAAGTGTTGCCAAAAAAGGAAATGAGTCATTTTTTTTGAAACAAACTAAAAAAGAAATAGAGACATTCTTTTTTAAACGAAGGAAATAGTACTTACTACTCATATGTGATAAAAACCACCTGAAGCTTCTTTTGTAAAACCAAAACTGTCTCCTACCTGACATCATCAAACAGAAGATGGAACTAACTAATTAAAATAAATAAATAAATTTGAATGAATATATCATATGTGACTTCCAAAAAAATAAATATCTTCTTACACTTGATAGACTTTGAATTCCATGTGCCTTGTTCCACTTATACATCACTCTTCACATCACAAAATCTAATACTAAAAATAATTATCCATCATTACTTATTTAGTTTAGAAAATTAAAAAATAATTAATCTTTTTGTGTTTATTTTACCCTTAATATTAAATACTACTATTCAATATCTAACCTATTTGAACTTGGATGAATTAATTGACAGATTATTAAATTCATCAATTTGTACTACTTAACTCAATTTATTTTGATCCGTTTAGATTTATGACTCAGTTTATTAGGCAACCCTAATACACAAGTACACCCTGCAGGGTTTGTTGAGTCAGAACACAAGTAGTGGACATTTTTTTAAATAAAAAGTAACAGTAAGTTGGAGATCTCATAATACTAGCTTTGTTCTTGGTCTTTGAAGATCTATCATTTGCTGATGATTGACACCTGTCTTATTGGCATAAAATGGATTTAATTTCAATATAAGTTCATTAATTAATTATTATTATTCCAGTAGGGCGAATCTCATTGGTTTAATCACAATATAAGTGTGTGTTCACGTGGCCATAGTCAATGCCAATTCGACAAATCTTACTATACTTATCTCCAAATTTCTCTAAACTAAATTAATTAATTACAATGGTAATCCGGATCCCTAAGGTTAATGTTTATGGGTAAATATTGTGCTCCACAAAGGCGCTAATTAAACTGGACCCTAGGCTATACTCTATTCACCTCAACAAATATAGAGTGTTCGATATTTTATAAGTAACTCTTTTTTATTTTTAACTACTAATTAATATTGAATTTTATTCGCACGCTCAAAAGTAAAGTAGTAAGGTTAAGACGATATTACTAGGGTTTGACAGGAGAAATTTGGAAAGCTAGAGAATTTAAGGGAGTATATATAATAAGATAAAAGTAATTAGTACGATTTGGTTATAATAAGGTGGAGATATAAATAATGAAATATATAGGCGTGCACTCAATGTACTTGTATTTCTTCTTGATTGGCGAATCCATCGATCCTTCACGTGTTTGTCGACCCCATTCTGTTTTTATGTCTCTTCCAACAAACTTCAAATATAAAGAGTTAATTTTAGTCTAATAATCCTTTAATTAACCTTGGTGTCTCTCTCTTTCACACTAACCTAAATCTATATCGTCATGAGAATTAAACACCAAATCGAACCCTCCATTCTTCAAGTCATGCATGTGTTTTGTTTCTATGGCAGAAAATTCTCTAATAGAAAGTGATCTATTTCATATCAGCAGAGACGGAGCCAGAATTTTCAATAAGAGGGTTCAAAATCTATAGAAATAGACACATGAAGTAGCCGAAGGCAGAGGCGAACCCAGGATTTAAAGGTTTTGGGTGCACCAATATAAACATAACTCAAATAAAAGGTCTAAGCTAAACTTAAAATAAAAATAAGCTTAAGCAGGATTCGAACACTGGTCTAGAGCGTGATATCTCTAGATTCTACCGATTGCCCAAGAGCACTTCTATGTTTTTTATGGGTGCACTGTTAACTATATCTTACTTTTTATCAGTTTTTCAAAATAGATATACATATATACATATGATTTTTTTCGGAAGTTACCGGGTGCACGTGCACCCCCACGACATAGGGTGGGTCCGCCCCTGGCCGAAGGGGGCTTGACATCTACTATATATATATACATATTAGATTATTTAAACCATGTATAAGTAATAGATTTTTCGCCTCTTCGTACAAGGTGGCTCCGTCCCTGCCCATATGATTTGCATTAATTGATCGAATCCTACAATAAATATCATGCGCGTACCAAATGGAAAAAGAACTTGTAGCATATGCATATTGATTAAATGTTCTTGAATCTTGCCATAGAAAACAAAGAAAGTTATTGAAATATATTTGCCTAATCATGATCATCAATATTGGAAATGTGACATGATCTCTTCCACTCAATTTCAAATGTAACTAGCTCCTTGTGCATGCCATGATTTTAGGGAAAATATTACCACTAGATATATAAATAAAAATAAAGAAAAGGGAGATCATTAGTAAAAAAAAAATTGTACCTTTTTTGACAGGGAGGTAAAAAAGCAAGGGCACGTGAAAATTCTTAAAAGTAAGTAAAGAGTGTAGCTGTTTATCAATTTCCAAAAGAGAGTCTCTGACTCATTTTATTTTACCTTACCTTAAAAAGGGTTTTCTTTTATGGATATAGTTTAAGGTTACTAAAATGGGAAAATTATTTTTCCCTAATTAGAATTATTAAGACAACTCTTGGATTCCCCACGCGTCAGTAAATCATACGGCGACGGCGCTATTAAATATAGTACCACTTGACAACTTAAAAATATATTTACCAAAACAATAAACTACAAATTAAAATTAAATAACATTTTAAGTTGTACACAAAAACCAAAAGCTTATAAAAGGCTCCTTCCTGATTATGATGTTACTCACACTCTTTAAAAGACTTTGATTTCATTTTCATTAATTTTTAAAGCTCTCAACAATTAATCCAAGTAAGTTATTTTATTTTTCTTCTTCTTTAGTTTTTTTTAAAGATCTAATAGATATTGTAATTTGATCTCTTCATTCATTATAGATCCAAGTAAAACCCTAGATGGGAAGGGGAAAGATAGTGATTCGAAGGATCGATAACTCAACGAGCAGACAAGTTACGTTCTCAAAGAGAAGGAATGGATTGTTGAAGAAAGCTAAGGAGCTTGCGATTCTTTGCGATGCTGAAGTTGGATTGATTATTTTCTCTAGTACTGGAAAGCTCTATGAGTTTTCTAACACCAGGTATTATTAACTTTAATAATAAATGTCTTTTTTTTTAACACTAGTAATGTGAGTCTATTTTAATTTTGACTTTGCTTGAAATTGTAATTTGATGAATATTGCTAATAATCAGATATTTGCTCAGCATTTTTTGTTTTGGTTTGGTTTGTTGATAAATCACTAAACAAAAGAAGAAAAGAAAAGTAACCATTGCGTGAGAATATTTAGTATATACAGTATCGACTCTTTGACTGTTTAAGAATTATAATATGAAGATTTCACCTTTATTTTGTTTTAATTGACAGTTTTTGGTTATGATATAAGTTCTACAGAAAGAATATTAGAGCTTATTATATAATCATCCCATGAAATAAACAATACACATATTGGAAATCTTTGAGACTCATGATCTTATGTGATTAATTAATTAAGTCGTTAATAAGCAGAATTAACACTAGTTGTATACTGATTGTTTTCCTTTCAATTGCTTCTAGGATATTAATACAGCGTAGTTAACCCTTCCCTCTTCTTCCTTAATTATATTTTATCTTTATGCTAATTGTTAAAAATAAAAATAAATCTAGCATGAAAAGTACATAAGAGTTTGGTTGAATTCAACAATTTTGATCCAAATCCGTGTAATTATGTTGAGAAATTCATTGACTATTATACATATTTAACTGAATCTTGATAAATTTTAAATTTTAAATCTGCCTCTGAATTTTACTATTTCCTAAAACTAAGAATGGTCTCTTTTAGAAAGGCAGATATATAGTAGGTTGGACATGTACAGCTGGTTTTGTGGGTCATGATGATATTATCCAAACTAAAAGTAGTAATGTTGGGGCTCCAAAATGAATGCATATCATATTACTGTACCAAGCACAATATGAAGTTTGTTATGCATAAATTGCTATAGTTTTATGTATCATATTGCTATCATTGTGTGAAAATTATCAAGATATTCTCATAATCACAATAGTGATATATCATTGAAACGAAGTAGTCATAATGGTATAAGACACAATCCCTTAACCTTATTTTATAACAATAATAAAACAAGCAATAAACTTGCTTAATATATCATGAAGCTAGCAAGTTGAATAACTTTTGTATATATAATGGAATTTGAGTTTATTGCTTTAGCATGTTGCAGGTAGAGTAGAGAGGATAAATGCAAAGAAATGTAGTACAACTTAATATAAAGTTGCCAAAATATGACATTAATTCTTAAAAACAATTGATGATTAATGAAGTTATTGGAACAATTGTTTAGTAGGGACTAAATGCTGACTCTTCGACTAAAGGACTCTCTACTGATAACAATTTTGAAATAAAACATTAATTTTGATAATGTCTCGAAAAGTTTATATATACAACACAACTAGTAGGTTTCATTAAGTTGAAGATGTACCTTGCAACTATTTGATATTATGCCTTGGATAACTATATGAAGTTCTAATTAAGTGGAAGTTTATAGTATAGTTAGTGAAAGGCTCTCGGAGTAGTGATAAAGTTTTTTTTGTGTGGCGTAGAGACAGAGGCTAATCCAGAATTTTCAATAAAGGAGTTCAAAATCTATAGAATTAGACACATAAAGTAGTCGAAGGGGGTTCGACATCTACTATATATACATATAAAATTATTTTAACCATATATAAATAATATAATTTTCTATCGAAGGAGATTCGGATGAACTCCCTTCATACAAGGTAGCTCTGCCCCTACGTATAGGTCATAGAAAGCAATTATTAATACTTGTATACCAAAAGATTTTCTACATCACACCCCAAAGTACGATCCTCCTCCAGAATCTATATAAATATAAAATGTTTGGTGCATAAACTACCTATATAGTGTAGTTAAAGAGAGCAACAAAGAAAGAAGTGTTAGTACAAGGATTTGACTCCTCTCCAGTAATGGATTCCTCCAGTTCCTCCATTATCCTTTTAATATTTTGATATGTGTCATACAAATAATTTAATGACTCAGATTTATTTGATAACTAAAGAGTTTTACCATAATTAATATTTCTCTCACTTTCTTTCTGTGCTTATAATCCTTTCTTCTCTGCCATAATTTATTTTTTTCAAACTCTTTTTTGTAGCAAATCAATAATAGATTTTTGAATTTTATTTATAGTGTTGATATTTGGGACTTTAAATTCATTTTATTTTTAATCATTGATAATTTTCCAATTGATGCCCCTCTTACAAAGTTTAATTGAAATTTCCGGAGTCAGACCCCACCACTGTTTTTACCTTTTCGTCTAAAAAAGCTTCGTTTCAATTTTCATATGCTATTTTTTTTAAAGAAGTTTTTCCTTTGTCACTCTTACGGAACGATTTGGACAATAAGTCCTAGGTATTTTCAAATCTGACTTCTTTGAAACCCCTTTTACGTAACTTAAATTCATTTATTTTGTTGGATTATTTAATATATGTATATCAAATTTTTCAATATCAGACTTAGTCAAAGAGAAAGAATATGTTGAAATAGTGGAAGAAGAAATTAAATATGATGAAGAAGAAAATATCGAAAAACATTCTTCAACACATGAAGAATGAAAAGAGTCATAGTAAGTAATGCAATGAAATTGAACGAATGATACATTTTTTTTATAAAAAAAATATACATATCATTTTCCAGGAAGTTAATGATTCTTCTAAAAAGATTTTGAAATTGGGAGAAAAGTTTTTCTTGTTAAGTAATGTGAGGAAAAAATGTTAAAGAGCCAAATTAATAACAAACTATGGCAGAGAAGAAAAATTTCTAAGTATAAAAAGGAAGTGAGAGAAATATTAACTATGATAAAACTCTTTAGTTAACTAAATATATCTGAGTCATTAGATTATTTGTATGATAAGTGTCAAATTATTAATGGAATAATGGAAGAATAAGAGGGATTTACTGGAGAGGGGCCAAATCTGTTGTACAAGTTGTAGCAAAAAATATATGGAGAAAAGTCAAAGTTTTCTATCATATCAAATGTAAGAAATTAAATATATAATTTATTTGATCCATCATTTAAATTTTTCAAATCATGTAATTACTTTTTGTCTTGTTCTTGATTTGTAACATATGACCTCCATATTTAAGAGATACTAGAAACTTCCCTATTTTAATTTGCTTTGAATATTTTTTTTCATTGATAGTAGGACATGTTTGATGAGGATCATTCTTCCACATATTGAGAAACTTTTGCTTTGTCATGATCTACTTTGTCATTTAAGTAAACAAATTAAAATTTTAAAACATTTCTTATGAAACTAGTGAATCTTCTCATTCTGTTGATCCTAGCTAGATGGAGCAAACATTTGGATCAGTAATGAAAAAGCTCACTACTAACTTTTTATACAATTTTTTTTCTCATTATTCTTACTATTTTGATGCATAACAAGGTCTCATGGATTTATTATTCCCATCAATAAAAATTATTATTTCATCTGCATATTTTAAGTGATTAGTTTGAGGACCTCTTGAGTTTATGGTGAAAATTGTGAAATCATGGCATTGACATAGAAATAACACACATATTTGCTCCTAAAATAAAGAGGGAATCCTCTTATTATTTTAAACCATTAACTACTAATAACGAAAAATCATGCATACAAACAATACATATAACTCAAATATTTTTTATTATTCAGAAATAATGTAATCTTTTTTGGGGTGGAGGTCTGGGCACGGTTTTTGTATTAAAATTCAACAAGAATAATCACAAGCAAATTATAAGGTTAGTTAAGCTTTATCTTATCAATCTAAATAATATAACCAATTTTTAATAATAGTAATTAATAAGCATGAAGAAGTAAATTATAAGATGATCATATTCTATAATGATATAACAAAATAATTTTATTCCCTTCGCTTTTGCATTATCTTTGATACAATCTTCATGTACAATTATAACAGCATGAAATCAGTTATTGAACGATACAACAAAACGAAGGACGATTGTCAGCAGTTGCACAATCCAGTTTCAGAACTCAAGGTAATGTAATTATATTCAATCAACAAACCTACTTTTTTCTTCTGCAAATAGTAGTCTGAATTGACTGTTCACATTTATTTTTAGCCGGAATACATAAATAAATGTCATTATAACCTGCCCAAGTTTACTTTGTAATAAACAACTATATAAGATGTTGTACTATTTCGTTGTGAGTTCAGACGTTCCACATAAGTTAATAGGATATGTACAATTTGAATTACTGGAACATTGGCCAAATTCAGGCCTTTTTACACAATTGTGCAGTGTATAAACCTGCAAACTGAAATCTAGAAGAGGAAGTACGCGTATTTATTATTCAATGTCAATGAGCTTTTGTTAAAGAATGACAAAAGTCTCACATCGGTGGTTAATGAGATGGGTGGACTCCTTATAAGGCTTGGGCAATCCTCCTCCCTTTGAGTTAGCTTTTGGGGTATGAGTTAGGCCTAAGACCTAATTTCACATGATATCAGAGCAGGGCTCGTCTCACCCGATGTTGGGGGGCTCGTCTCACCCGATGTTGGGGTCCCCAAAATCAAAATTGCCCACGCACAAGATGCTAAGCACTGGGCGTGAGGTGGGGTGTTAAAGAATGACCAATGTCCCACATCGGTGGTTAATGAGATGGGTGGACTCCTTATAAGGCTTGGGCAATCCTCCTCCTTTCGAGCTAGCTTTGAGCTAGCTTTTGGGATGTGAGTTAGGCCTAAAACCTAATTTCACAGCTTTAGTTACAGAATCTTTGTATAAATGTTGAAATTTTACATCCACATAGCCTGACTGTATATTGTGCACTGTATTGCTATAGTTGTGGCAGAGGGAGGCAGAGATTTTGCGGCAACAACTACAGGACCTGCAAGAAAATCATCGGTAATGTTTACTCGTTAGACATATAATACATGTTTTTACCTTACAACATCAAAATAGCTTACGAACATCAGGATTTTCAAGGCAGCAATGAATATGTTACGATTTTTTTCATGAATTTATGGACTCATGGAATTGTATGTTTGCACATGAGTTTAACAAATGCATTGTACCTATATATACTGACTATTATTATTCAATAGGCAATTTTATCATCTCACCATCTGATACAGGCAATTATTGGGAGAGGAGCTCAGTGGTTTGGGCGTAAAAGAACTAACTAATTTGGAGAATCAACTGGAATTGAGCTTAAAGGGCATCCGTATGAAAAAGGTCAGCAATCAATTACCTGATGATACTATCAACTAATTAGTCTTTGGAGCTAAACATTTTCTGACTTTATTTATAGGAGCAAATATTAAAGGATGAAATTCAAGAGCTAACTCGAAAGGTACTGTAGCAGCATTCATCATGTGATACGATTAGATCAGAGAACTCGTGATCATATTTCTATTCAATGTATGCAGGGGAGCATTATACATCAAGAAAATATGGAACTCTACAAGAAGGTAAATCTCATTCGACAAGAAAATGCTGAATTGTATAAAAAGGTAGCTGTACTTGATTTTAAGTAAGAGTTACCTTGCATAATTACAAAGTTAAAGCTAATACTGCAAAAAGATAACTTTACTCTATCAGGCTTATGGTACAAGAGATGCTAATGCAGTGAATGGAAACATCAACTATCCGTATCGCTTCACAGTGAGTAGAGAAGTTCAGGCCCCCATCCATCTGCAGCTAAGCCAGCCTGATCCACAATATTTTGAGATGCAAGCAGGAACATCTAATTCAAGGTACGTAAGACGTCAATTATAGTTTAAGTTTTGTGCATTAATACTGTAATAGATTTTTTTGCTACTATAAACCTCTGTTTAAGAGAGTTGACATTATTAATATATAAACAAGCTGGATTTTATCTAGTCACAGAGATTCAGAACTTACTCAAACAAGTTCCCAGCAATTCTCTGAATGAATTACGAAATTCATCAATCAAAAGCCAGTTTAGTTGGGCCTGACTTTCCAGTTAATAGTCTAGTGACTCGATCCAAAACTAGGGACCTTTGGTAACAAACTATTCATTTCCTACAAGACAATTGTTGATATTTGAACCTTTTTATAGGTAGATGCATGTTAATGGTGGCAGTAAAGATCAATGACTTAACAACCTAAACTACAGGGCAGCAGAAAGAGGATTGCAGTGTTTCTATGATATATATATGTATTAGTGTGAAAATACAAAGGCAACTCATAAAATGATGTACTAAATCTTATTCATAATGCTAGCATACATTATCTGTGCTGCCAATGTAATTCAAACAGCTGATATTGCACATAACGTGAGCAGAGGCATCATAAATCCAAAGGCGGAAACAGAATTTTTAATTTATGGATTCGAAATCACAATTTTCTATACAAAATAAAGTCTTATACTTGCATAATGAGGATAACAAAATTGCACGTGGCGGAGTATATGATCACAACTAATGAAATCAGTTGACCTAAACAAGTGGTGTGACTATGTACTTGCTGACAATATGATAATTTTTAATTTAGATTTTATGTACTCTCATTTCTGTATTAATTTTTAGTTTCTTGAAATGGTATTTCTTACACGTATATAATATAAAGAAATAATAACATAAGCCAAATGGATTAGTTTAGACAAAAAATAAATAAATATGAAGTAGTCAACATATCTTGAAAAAACATAGAGATTATGTTAACGTGTAATTAATGTAATCGCTTGTTGAAATTCATTAAAAAATGAATAAAATATCATTTGAAGCAATTGTCAAATAGATAATAAATGAATGAAAAGTCCTCTAAACTTTAATATAGTTGAGAATATTTTTCATTTTGTGTCACGCGTTTCTTGCTTTTGTTTTCTTCCTTTTAGACTAGTCATTTTTCATTACATCGCCACATTTTATAAATTTCACACTGGTTATGTTTAGCTAGTATGTCAATGTCTAATAAATTTCCTTAGTTCTTCAAAAAATTTAATAATTAATCTCTATTGAACACTGAAACTGGCTTTGTGATTACAGCCAAATGGTTGAGATAATATGATTTCTCCTCACTTTGATCAATTTTTTCAAATTTGTATCTGATAATAAAAAAAAGACAGGAAAGATTTCTCTCCTCATATTAACTACTATCCATCAAGATTGATGATCGAACATAAAATAAATACTGCACACCAATAAAAAATAAAAAATAATTAACTGAAGTATTTTTAATCCGTCGAAGAACTCATTTTTTTTTTTACCTTTCTCTTATTGAAGATTATGTTTCCAAATTAAAGATGACTTTCTAAACTTAAAATATAAAGAATTTGATATCAATTTGTACGAAAATTAAGGACCTTCTTTCTCCAAAGTTTTGACCCCTTGTTGAACTTTCTTGGAGTAAACTAATGCAATGAAAATTTTCAATCTCAACCAAAAAATCATTTCTTAACTAAAAATCAATAAAAAGAGAGGAAAACACTTTTTTTTTATTGAGCTACTAAGATTCTTCGACGAATAGACATTGGGTTCAAAGTTTAGTGACTTTCACTCTCGAGCAAATAAACCCAAATGAAGAAAGAAATATCATATTATGTACACTGATTGTTGAAGTCTCTGAAGTCTTAATTATATTTGTCGCCGAGGATACTCATCCCTAAGTCCCCCTTCATCGAAATTTAGCGAATAACTAACAACATCATATTGAAACTTAATCGACTTCTGCTTCCTATACATAATATTCTTCTTCCCTTCATTCACCAATTTCTTCAACAACTTTCTCCATAATTTCACTGGATTCCTTCTACCTCCACTTGTCAACGTGTTTATTCGCGAATACTCTTCGTCCACCGGAATACAAGACGGTGACAGACAACCGTACAACCTCTGAGGCAGTACCGATCGCCTGTAATTAGAATAATATTAGATTGAAGGTAAAAATAAAAAATAAAAAATTATCATGTAATTAAATCAAACTGTAAAAAAAATTAAAATACTTAAAGTTCTTATTCCTAATTAATCAACCAAAACCAATAATCCATGATTTTTTCTCCTTTCTACTTGGATCAATCCGAGACTAACATCCAAATAAAAATATTGGATGATTCCATTAAAATCAAGACTTTAGTTTTATAATTTTCTTTTCTGGAATCTAGAATTTTAAAATCAGAACTTTAATTTTATTTCTGCAATTAACTAGTATAACTTTTGACATGACAGTAAGCATTCAATTCTAGCACTTATAATTTTACACATAAAATAAAGTAAATTAGATAAAACCCATTAAATATAAACTCAAATGGACAAACAAGTTGGATTTGAGCTAGTTATTCTTTAATTTTATCCATTTTTATGCTTTGAAGTAATTGTGAATTGGGTGTGGGTATTTAAATTATTCCCACGCGTAACAGATTTTGAGCTTCTTTCATCATCCTACATTATAGTGGTTTATTTAACAGGGCTAGGAGGGTGTTCACCAAACCCCTCGTCAACTAGTTTTTTAAAGTATAGACTTTGAATTTTAAGAATATAAAATAAGATTTTAACTCAGTAATTTAAAAAATTCAAAATTTATTTTAAAGTTAGAATCCATTTTTAGATATAAATAAACCAAGCCTTAATTGTTTTACATTGAGGGGACACACAATAAACTACCTCCAACTAATCAGCTATTTAACCTACTACCATCACTTATTTTATAAATATTTATTTCCTAATCCTAAAAAGATAAACATATATTCAATTCGTAATCCGCCTATGTTAATCATTAAGGTGGTTAGCATTAGGAAGCCGCTTAAGTGATACTATATAGATTCAATTTGTGATTAAATATTAATTAATTGCTAATTTGTTGCGGACGAAAGGGATTATTTATAATTTATAACCAAAAGTTGGAGCGACTGACCTCTTGCGATAGCTAGGTAGGACAGAGTATTTTCAACTTTAGATGTTTTTTTTTTCTTTTGGATTTATTTAACAAATTACACTATCCAGTTGTCTTTTGTCCTCCCATTAATTAAGCGGGATATAAAAAAGATGCCGTTTATTTTTCCTATATTATATGCTCTGACGAATTTAGTTAGTCATGGGATTGGCCTTTGTACGATTACCATATGTGGACTCTGGGAAAAAGTCTTATAACTGAAATATAATAGGAACTTACTTTTCGTGCAAAATTTAGATTCATATATACTGTATTCAATTGAATTCACAAGTATCAAAGATATAATTACTTCATTACTCGCCTATTTTTTTTATATATTTGTATTTCAAAGTGTATCTGAAATACCAAATACATGTATTTAATGTGATTCATATATATCCGAAATACACTTGTTTACATCCCCACTCTGTTCAAATAGGGTGAAACGTCGCGACAACTCGAAAAATTATTAATTGATTCAATTTTAATGAATTTAAGAATAAACGAGTTTTTTAAAAAAAGTCGCCACCTAATTTTAGGAAAAAACTAGGAAACCATTAAATGATCTACGAACCAATTGATTCTAGGTAGGGGGTTCAAATTATTTCAAAGGGAAGGGGTTAGGCACCCTTCGAAATCCACAAGTGTGGGTCCCGGCTGAATTCATTTTTTTTTTAAAATTGAGAAAAAAATAAAATAATATACAAGTAATATAAATATGCAATATCACAAGTAATAAAATAAAATAATAATATAAGAAACGGCCTAAGGTTTGCCTAACGTCGATATATACAAAATAATTAATTAAAAATATAATTCGAACTCCTTTCGAATAGCTTCAAGGAAGCAAGTCTTGGGTACCTGTAAACACACTTAGTAAAAGTGTTAGTAATAAATAAATATGAATAAAATTAAATATATAAAATAATAAATTTAAAAAAAACATCCGTCTTATTAACGTTGGAGGCCTTGGAAATCGACAGTAATTTCTTCATCGGCCAAATTTAACAAGTAAATAATATAAAGTTAACTAAATTTTCCGTCTTTTAAAATGGGGAGGCCTCCAAAACCGACGAAAAGATTTTATCATTGGCCAATTTTAACAAAAACAAAATATAAACTCATATGAAACCAACAAGAAATAATATAAGACAAGTGCAACAATTCAAAACTATAATCATATAAAAGTAACAAAACAACCAAACAATAACTAAATAATAATATACGCACAAGTCAATAAAACTATCAAACTATAAGAACAATAACTAAATAATAATAATAATAATAATAATAATAATAATAATAATAATAATAACAAAACAAGCACCATCTATTTTCCAACGTGACAAAATAATAATTATTATAATGTAGTAACATGATTTATGTTAATCTATAGGTAAACAATGTGCAATGAATAAAATTAACCAACTAAATCAAACATAAAAGGGTTCCTAAAAAAGACAAAACAGTGATATCCATAATTTTAAGAAAAAATAAAGAAAATATAAAGTATATTAAAATAAATCACAATATTATAATCCTGGCAAAGCAAAACACAATCTGGAATGATGTGCATGAAGGAAGAACAACAATATCAAATAGAAACAAACCAAACAATAACCAAGGCTGTACCAAACTATAAATAAAACTTAATAAAAAAATGTGAAATCAATCCAAAAACTTGAAATAATCAACCATAAAAAGCATAGAAAGGTAATATGGAAAGATATAGGCGGCCGGAGTTTGAACCCCTCCGGCCAGATTCGGAATCAAAAGAAAAAAAATGAAAGAGGGATTACCGGAGTTGGAATTTATTTCGCCGGTGTTCAAGGTTCTCTTGTCTGCAATATGGATCTGGTTTGCTTCTTCGAGCTTCGATTCGCGATGTGAGTGACTACTGGAGTTGTTGATGTTGTTTGGTGGCTTTGAACGGTGAAGACAACGAGAAGGGAGCAGAAAAGGAGTTGAGAGTCAGGGTCTCACCGGAGTTTGGTTGTTTGAACTTCAAGATACTGGTAACCTGCAAAAACAAGAAAAGAAAACGAAAAAAAGAGGGGAAGGGGAGAGGGTGTTGTTTGCGGAGCAGTGGTGGTGGAGCTTTGGTGGGGTTTGGTAGTTAGTTGTCGGAGAATAGAGGAAGAGAATGGCGGTTGGAAGCTGGACAAATGGAGAAACAGGTATGCAGTGAGGAGATCTTGTGGTGGCTGGCTGTTTTTAGGTGTCTTTGGCATTGGAGATGGATGAAACGGTAGTGGTGGCTACTATTTTCTGGTGTAGAAACGAGAGACAAAAATATTAGGGGGTTTTGGGCTCATCGGAAAACGCTCCGGCGAGGGTGGCGGCTGGAAATGGGAAGAGGAAGAGGGTTTTGGATTGTGGTTTGCCGGATTCCGGCAGAGATTTCGCCGGAAAAATATGGACACTTAAGAATTCCTTCTAACACCAAAAATTCTGAAAAATTACCCCCCTTTTACTTTTTATTTTTTTATTTTTTTTTTCCCCCCTTAACCTAATGGGCAAAATGTTCTATATATATAGAGAATTATTAAAAATGGGCCTAAATTATGGACTTGAAATAGTGGCCCAAAATTATTTGTTGATAAAATATCCGTATATGCAAATTATCTTCGTATTTGAATGAATTTCTTAGACTGCGCAGAATATCAAAAATGAATATTAACAATGTAAAGATGCAATTTTAAAATTAACTAATAAGAAATTCTAAATTCTAATAAATAAAGATAGTTATCGATAAACTTATTAAAAAATTATAAAAATAATATATTTTGAACTCTTAAATAAATAAACTTAAAAATCACGAATTTTTAAAATGTTAGGCCAAAATTGGGTGTCAACAGCTGTCCCTTTCGTTGTGTATGATTGATGAAAGAAATCGTGGACAACGAAAATTGACAAACCCAATTTTGACCGAACACATGACCTTTGTAGAGAAGTGCGGTTGAATGTGGTGGAAGTCAATTCCAGACTTGTTTCCAAAAGGTTCTATGATGTGTTGCGTCCTTGTTGAAGTAATTCGCACATGTGGCTCCTCTGAGAGTGCATCCTCTAGAATGTTCTAAAAAAAACAAAGATAAAACTCATTAATATAGGCAAAACTAAAAGAAAAAGGGTAGCATCTCTTATGATACGATAAATGGAGATAAATACAGGTCCCTTGGTAGGATGAATGAAGATGATGATCAATCTGAAGGATTTGGAATGTATGTCCATCGGTAGGACGAATGAAAAGATTATCCATCGATAGGATTTTGAATGTATGTCCATCGGTAGGACAAATGAAAAGATTATCCATCGGTAGGATTTTGAATGTATGTCCATCGGTAGGACAAAATGCAAACATCTTTCAACGCAAGTTTCCACCGACTTGAACGTTGAATAGATAGGGTGCACAACCTTCACCTCCGAATAGATGCGTCTTAAATGCAAATATCTTTCAACGCAAGTTTCCACCGACTTGAATGTTGAAAAGATATGGTGCACATCCTTCACCTCCGAATAGATGCGTCTTAAATGCAAATATCTTTCAACGCAAGTTTCCACCGACTTGAACGTTGAAAATATATGGTGCACATCCTTCACCTCCGAATAGACGCGTCTTAAATGCAAATATCTTTCAACGCAAGTTTCCACCGACTTGAACGTTGAAAAGATATGGTGCACATCCTTCACCTCCGAATAGATGCGACTTAAATGCAAATATCTTTCAACGCAAGTTTCCACCGACTTGAACGTTGAAAAGATATGGTGCACATCCTTCACCTCCGAATAGATGCGACTTAAATGCAAATATCTTCTTGGCGATGTATAGACTTTTGCGAGGGATGAAATCTTCTCGCGATGCATAAAATTTTGCGAGGAATGAAATCTTCTCGCGATGCATAAATTTTGCGAGGGATGAAATCTTCTCGCTATGCATGAATTTCTGCGAGGAATGAAATCTTCTCGCGATGCATGAATTTCTGCGAGGTATGAAATCTTCTCGCTATGCAAGAATTTCGCAATGCATGAATTTCTGCGAGGAATGAAATCTTCTCGCGATGCATGAATTTCTGCGAGGTATGAAATCTTCTCGCTATGCAAGAATTTCGCAATGCATGAATTTCTGCGAGGAATGAAATCTTCTCGCGATGCATGAATTTCTGCGAGGTATGAAATCTTCTCGCTATGCATGAATTTCTGCGAGGTATGAAATCTTCTCGCTATGCATGAATTTCTGCGAGGTATGAAATCTTCTCGCTATGCATGAATTTCTGCGAGGTATGAAATCTTCTCGCTATGCATGAATTTCTGCGAGGTATGAAATCTTCTCGCTATGCATGAATTTCTGCGAGGTATGAAATCTTCTCGCTATGCATGAATTTCTGCGAGGTATGAAATTTTCTCGCTATGCATGAATTTCTGCAAGGTATGAAATCTTCTCGCTATTCATGAATTTCGCAATGCATGAATATTAACTCGCAATGCATGATCTTCCGCA
Organism: Solanum sitiens; assembly: GCA_016801875.1. Classification (NCBI taxonomy): domain Eukaryota; kingdom Viridiplantae; phylum Streptophyta; class Magnoliopsida; order Solanales; family Solanaceae; genus Solanum; species Solanum sitiens. The sequence goes on from JABWTJ010000001.1 coordinate 15,084,730, forward strand.
ATGCATGAATATTAACTCGCGATGCATGAATTTTTTTTATTTTTTTTTCAATGCATGAATATTGACTCGCGATGCATGATTTTTTTTTATTTTTTTTTTCAATACATGAATATTGACTCGCGATGCATGATTTTTTTTTTCTTCTCTTTTTTTTTTTTTTACTCGCGATGCATGATTTGTTTTTGCTTGACTCGAGATGCGTGAATAATAACTCGCAATGCATGAATATTAACTTGTAATGCATGATCTTTTGTAATGCATGAATATTGACTCGCGATGCATGATGATTTTTTTTTTTAAAGCAATGCATGAGTGTTGACTCGCGATACATGATTTTTTTTTTTGCAATGCATGAATATTGACTCGCAATGCATGATTTTCTGCTATGCATGATTATTGACTCTCGATGCATGATCTTCTGCGGGGCATGAATATCTTCCCGCAATGCATGAATTTTGCGAGGGATGGAATCTTCTCGCGATGCATAAATTCCGCAAGGTATGAAATCTTCTTGCGATGCATAAATTTCTGCGAGGTATGAAATCTTCTCGCGATGCGTGAATAATAACTCTCGATGCATGAATATTAACTCTCGATGCATGAATTAATTCGCGATGTATGATTTTTTATGCATGAATTTCTGCGAGGTATGAAATCTTCTCGCGATGCATGAATATTAACTCTCGATGCATGAATTAACTCGCGATGCATGAATATTGACTCGCGATGCATGATATTTTTTATTTTTTTTTTTGCGATGCATTAATATTGACTCGCAATGCATGATTTTTCGCTATGCATGAATATTGACTCTCGATGCATGATTTTCTGCGATGCATGATCTTCTATGGGGCATGAATATCTTCCCGCAATGCATAAATTCTGCAAGGTATGACATCTTCTTGCGGTGCATGAATTTCTGCGAGGTATGAAATCTTCTCGCTATGCATGAATTTCTGCGAGGTATGAAATCTTCTCGCGATGCATGAATATTAACTCTCGATGCATGAATATTAACTCTCGATGCATGAATTAATTCGCGATGCATGATTTTTTGCAATGCATGAATATTGACTGTCAATGCATGATTTTTGCAATGCATGAATATTGACTCGCGATGCATGATTTTTTTATTTTTTTTTTTGCAATGCATGAATATTGATTCGCGATGCATGATTTTCCGCTATGCATGAATATTGACTCGCGATGCATGATTTTTTGCAATGTATGAATATTTACTCGCGATGCATGATTTTTTGCAATGCATGAATATTGACTCTTGATGCATGATCTTTTCAATGCATGAATATTGACTCGCGATGCATGATTTTCCGTTATGCATGAATATTGACTCTCAATGCATGATTTTTGTAGTTGCTATCAAGCTTCTCGCAGTACTTATCAGAATTTTGAGGTCTTCCTCAAAAATTCTGTCCCAGTTAGAATTTTCGCTAATCTCAAAATGATCTTCAATCTTGACTTGTTGGCGATAACACCTCTATTGAGAATTTTTGAGATATTTTCAAAAATTCTGTCCCAGTTTTTATTGTAAGGAGAAATAATAATCACACTGGGTATATGACCGAGCCGTTGTGGCGCCTACATATCCTGTTGAGGCAGGAATCAGGTCAAATGTAGTTCCAAACTTGTAGATGATGAATACTGCAATGAATCTGAAAGAAGATCATCAGTAGAAAATGTACAATATGAACATGATGAAATAGGAAAATAATATTGCATGTGATATCCAAAGCCTAGAGATATAAAAAAAGCATGTCACATTTTTGGACGGACAATCCATGCAGTAAAATATGACTCTCACACATACGAGATTAACCCGATGACACTTTTTACAATGAACAGCTCAAAAGGCAATTTTTTTTTTTTTAAATAAAATTGAAAGACTCTTAAAAAGGTTTTTAAAATATTAAAGAATGAGTGTTCGCTCACTTTTTTTTCTTTTTGAAAAAAAAGAATGTGATGAGATAGTCAAACCTTCAATACAATTGGTACCAACAATTAAGATTGCAGGTAAACCTCTCATTCCCTTTTTTTTTTTAAGATTGAGTTTAAGGTAATTCCTACAGCTTCAAGTGGTACCTCCAATATACTTAAGGATCAACATGATCCGTTCATCTTGTTTCAAACAAAGGTTTTGAATTGTATCAATCCTCATGTTTCAAGTGCCCTCACGAAAAAGACTTGTCCTATTTCACACATATTTGAAATATTTAATTTTAGGACATTTTCCAAAGTGCACTCACACTCACAAGAATGTTCAATGCGTACAACTGTGATACCATATGCTTGACCCTTATGTAAATCTCCACTAATGTGAGAATATTTAGAATGAGATCATGTAGGGCTTGTTATTGGCTTGTAACGTAGGCTTAGGTATGGGTAGGATATTTATTTGGGATAAAAGTGACTTAATTCCTCCTTGAGCGTCACACAGAATTTGTGCTCTTAATGATTGGTACGCCTTTGCGTTAGATTCTCTTCATTGTTCTCCCCCCTTTCAACTTCTTTTGAATTCTCATTTTTGACTCTTTTCCCTTTTTCTTCTTTTTTCTTCCTTTGTTTCGACTTCTTTTGAGTTCTCATTTTTTGGAGCTTTTCCATTCTTCTCTTCTTCTTTTTTTACCCTCTTTGTTTTGACTCTTTTGAGTCCTTATTTCTTGGAGCTTTTCTTTTATTTCACTCCTTTCTTATAAATTTTTCTCCTTTTTGTTGGAGTATTTTCCTTCCCACCTTTCATTGACCTTGTAAGGGTATTTTTGTCTTTCTTTATTTCTTTCACCTTTTCTTTCTTTCTTTATTTTTTTTTCTCTAGAAGTCTTTTGCTTCCTTGACTTGGGAGATTCGATATCTTTGCCTTTGGAAATTTCAAACATGGATCTTCTCTTATAATTTGCACATTCTTGGTGCACTCAAGAAGGTTGGGCCAAGAGAGGATAGTGCTTGTAAGCACTCAAAAGGGTAGTGGTTAAGATGTGGTTGTCCAAAGAAAGGTTTTAGGCTCAAAGTGGGAACACTAGGGATTAATGTAATTTGGTAGGCTTTGAAAGGCACAATCGGGTCAAAAAAGGCCTACAATCCTTTCTCAAACCAAACATTACTCAGGATTTCGCCTCGAAAACATTCAGGTCAAGTTCTAGATCAACAGTGTAACACAATTGAACTTTGATCAAAAGCTCACCACACAATGCACATGAAACATAAGGTTAGTTTTATTCTTATCTTGATTGCATGCAAGAGAATTTTCAAGCATCACAAAAGTACAGATAAGAGATACCACGAGAATCTATAGTTTACCGCAAAATCAGTCTTTTCCATCATATCAAATATATTTACATGCTCTTAACTACATAGGTTCCGATCGAGCTGAAGACATGACTCTTACATTGTGTACAAGTTATTTTATTTTTTGAAAGAATGATTACCGAACCCGAGAAGGGCTGCCTACGTATCTCATTAAGATGAGAATCAGGTGTGCGTAGTTCATGTAGATATAAATTTGAAAAAATTAACAAACTATTTTTTTTAATTTTTTTTTTACTTTTGGAAAAATAATCTGAACCCAAGAAGGGTTGCCTACGTATCTCACCGAAATGAGAATCAGGTTCGCGTAGTTCATGCAGATATGACTTAGAAAATATGCACAAACTATTTTATTTTATTTTTTTTACTTTTGGAGACGATAATACCGAACCCAAGAAGGGTTGCCTACGTATCTCATTAAAATGATAATCAGGTACGCGTAGTTCGTGCAGATATGACTTGGAAAATATGCACAAACTATTTTTATTTATTATTCTTATTATTATTTTTTTGAGAAGATAATACCGAACCCAAGAAGGTTGCCTACGTATCTCATTAAGATGAGAATCAGGTACGCGTAGTTCGTCCAGATATGACTTGGAAAATATGCACAAACTATTTTTTTTTTTTAAACTTTTGGAGAAGATAATACCGAACCCAAGAAGGGTTGCCTACGTATCTCATTAAAATGAGAATCAGGTACGCGTAATTCGTTCAAATAAGGCATATAATAATTTAAAGATTTAGACAACTCAAAGAAATTCTTTTTTTTTTTTTGACCCCTTTGTTTTTTTTTTCCCGCACCAATATGTTTTATAGTCTCTTAATCGTCAATGTCTTTTGAATGTAACCTGCGAATTCTCACAGTAATTTCTACGTATACTCTTTTTGGATGTTTTCTTGGAACTGTCTCCTCCCAAATTTTCACGAGATCCAAACATTGTCATGACCATCCCCGACTGATGTCGGGGACGGTATTCCTACAAAAATATGAGAAATATGTGAGATCAGGACCATCATGCAAAATAATAATAAAAATAGGTGGGTGTCACCATATAGTCAAATACTCCCCTGATTTATCGTTTTGACTTAATATTAATGTCTTGTGCAATACAAGGACTCGCATTTCGCTAATCCTCTTGTCTCTTGCGACTTCGGACAAATAATTCGCTGTGAAGAAGAACAACTCAAAATGTAAGAGTGTTAGTTCATGTACATAATGGATAATGCAAAATATCACACAAATAATGAATTAAACACACAAATATTGTTTTAATTAAAGACAAACTAAAATATATCACATAGTATACAAACAATTATTGCGCGTCCTATACAAATATGTGACCCTTTTATGCCTAGGGTAGGCCTACCGATATAAAGGATGTATTACGACATTTGACAACTTTCCATTGTTCATCAAAAACACTTGCTACAATATTTTATGAATAAATGAAATAGATTTGAAGTAAGGGGAAAAAAAGAAAAAAGAAAAAAATACATTTATTCAATCCCACGCAGGGGTACCATCCTATTCTAAGCCTTTGTGAAAGGTACTCTCTCTTGAACTTGTTGTCATCTTCGATTGTCAACACTTATTTGATGGAATGATAGCTTGTGAAGAATCGATTTTGACAAAATAGACTATTAAAATAACTCTCTAATTAGATGGACCATGGTTTGTCAAATGTCGTATACATCCTTCAAATTACACACAATTATGATTGTCCGTTTAGGCCGGAGGCCCTTTTGGACTCAAGGTGGTCTATCTAATGAACCCAACACACCTTGGGTGTTGGGTCATCTTAGTTCAATGCTTAGATTTGGATTTGGTTTTGCTCTATCTTAGGCTTCACTAGAATAGTTTTCAAGTTGACGGTAACCCGAGTCGGACAAACAACGGGGTGAAGCTACCAAACGACGTCGGATGACCGCATTCCAACTATTCGTTTGATACTTCTAAATGAAACTCTTGTGTATTTCTGAAAGAAGCCGTGGAAAGCCACATAACTTCCGTTTTCCTAATGCATACTATTTGCCATTTGGCGGAAAGATGTATGAGTGCAATGACAATATACATACAATAAAAGAAAATTGAATAAACAACAAATACAATATACACATCATCAACGAAATATAAAAATACAAGGTATAACACAATAAAAGAATTTCCTCAATTTTTAAAAAAAAATGAATTCATATGGTTAGAACCTCTAATAGTCCCCAGTGAAGTCGCCATTCTGTTTACATCCCCACTCTGTTCAAATAGGGCGAAACGTCGCGACAACTCGAAAAATTATTAATTGATTCAATTTTAATGAATTTAAGAATAAACAAGTTTTTTAAAAAAAGTCGCCACCTAATTTTAGGAAAAAACTAGGAAACCATTAAATGATCTACGAAACCAATTGATTCTAGGTAGGGGGTTCAAATTATTTCGAAGGGAAGGGGTTAGGGACCCTTCGAAATCCACAAGTGTGGGTCCCAGCTGAATTCATTTTTTTTTTTAAATTGAGGAAAAAATAAAATAATATACAAGTAATATAAATATGCAATATCACAAGTAATAAAATAAAATAATAATATAAGAAACGGCCTAAGGTTTGCCTAACGTCGATATATACAAAATAATTAATTAAAAATATAATTCGAACTCCTTTCGAATAGCTTCAAGGAAGCAAGTCTTGGGTACCTGTAAACACACTTAGTAAAAGTGTTAGTAATAAATAAATATGAATAAAATTAAATATATAAAATAATAAATTTAAAAAAAACATCCGTCTTATTAACGTTGGAGGCCTTGGAAATCGACAGTAATTTCTTCATCGGCCAAATTTAACAAGTAAATAATATAAAGTTAACTAAATTTTCCGTCTTTTAAAATGGGGAGGCCTCCAAAACCGACGAAAAGATTTTATCATTGGCCAATTTTAACAAAAACAAAATATAAACTCATATGAAACCAACAAGAAATAATATAAGACAAGTGCAACAATTCAAAACTATAATCATATAAAAGTAACAAAACAACCAAACAATAACTAAATAATAATATACGCACAAGTCAATAAAACTATCAAACTATAAGAACAATAACTAAATAATAATAATAATAATAATAATAATAATAATAATAATAACAAAACAAGCACCATCTATTTTCCAACGTGACAAAATAATAATTATTATAATGTAGTAACATGATTTATGTTAATCTATAGGTAAACAATGTGCAATGAATAAAATTAACCAACTAAATCAAACATAAAAGGGTTCCTAAAAAAGACAAAACAGTGATATCCATAATTTTAAGAAAAAATAAAGAAAATATAAAGTATATTAAAATAAATCACAATATTATAATCCTGGCAAAGCAAAACACAATCTGGAATGATGTGCATGAAGGAAGAACAACAATATCAAATAGAAACAAACCAAACAATAACCAAGGCTGTACCAAACTATAAATAAAACTTAATAAAAAAATGTGAAATCAATCCAAAAACTTGAAATAATCAACCATAAAAAGCATAGAAAGGTAATATGGAAAGATATAGGCGGCCGGAGTTTGAACCCCTCCGGCCAGATTCGGAATCAAAAGAAAAAAAATGAAAGAGGGATTACCGGAGTTGGAATTTATTTCGCCGGTGTTCAAGGTTCTCTTGTCTGCAATATGGATCTGGTTTGCTTCTTCGAGCTTCGATTCGCGATGTGAGTGACTACTGGAGTTGTTGATGTTGTTTGGTGGCTTTGAACGGTGAAGACAACGAGAAGGGAGCAGAAAAGGAGTTGAGAGTCAGGGTCTCACCGGAGTTTGGTTGTTTGAACTTCAAGATACTGGTAACCTGCAAAAACAAGAAAAGAAAATGAAAAAAAGAGGGGAAGGGGAGAGGGTGTTGTTTGCGGAGCAGTGGTGGTGGAGCTTTGGTGGGGTTTGGTAGTTAGTTGTCGGAGAATAGAGGAAGAGAATGGCGGTTGGAAGCTGGACAAATGGAGAAACAGGTATGCAGTGAGGAGATCTTGTGGTGGCTGGCTGTTTTTAGGTGTCTTTGGCATTGGAGATGGATGAAACGGTAGTGGTGGCTACTATTTTCTGGTGTAGAAACGAGAGACAAAAATATTAGGGGGTTTTGGGCTCATCGAAAAACGCTCCGGCGAGGGTGGCGGCTGGAAATGGGAAGAGGAAGAGGGTTTTGGATTGTGGTTTGCCGGATTCCGGCAGAGATTTCGCCGGAAAAATATGGACACTTAAGAATTCCTTCTAACACCAAAAATTCTGAAAAATTACCCCCCTTTTACTTTTTATTTTTTTATTTTTTTTTCCCCTTAACCTAATGGGCAAAATGTTCTATATATAGAGAATTATTAAAAATGGGCCTAAATTATGGACTTGAAATAGTGGCCCAAAATTATTTGTTGATAAAATATCCGTATATGCAAATTATCTTCGTATTTGAATGAATTTCTTAGACTGCGCAGAATATCAAAAATGAATATTAACAATGTAAAGATGCAATTTTAAAATTAACTAATAAGAAATTCTAAATTCTAATAAATAAAGATAGTTATCGATAAACTTATTAAAAAATTATAAAAATAATATATTTTGAACTCTTAAATAAATAAACTTAAAAATCACGAATTTTTAAAATGTTAGGCCAAAATTGGGTGTCAACAACACTTATTCTCTCGCTCGCCTCCCCCTTATCTCACTTGCCTCTCTCCTCTCTCGCTCTCCTCTCTAAGTATCAATATTTCAGAGTTCATTTGATAGCAAAAATACAAGTATTTCAGTTATCTGACTTGAAATCTGGTATGCAATTATTAATTAGTGAGACTATATGTAACTATTTCAAATTATAGGGAGAATTAATAAATATGAAAGAAATATTTATATAATTAGGTTGTTTTTTCTTAAAAATTGGATAAATTACAAAAATCACATACTTTTATGACAAAATTACAATATATCCCTTAAAAGCTTATAATTACAGAAATCCCTAAAACAGATACAATAGTATAAGCGCTGAATGCTGATACATTAAAAAGAGGATAGAATATATAAAAAAGAGGGTCAGATACACTAATGGAGGGTCAGATACGCCATATACATTAATGACAAAAAAATCAAATCGCTGATACATTGAAAAACGGATCGGATACATGCGTTGATACATTAAAAAGAGGGTCAAATACATTAATGATATTTTTTACTTAAAGAGAAAATTAAGGAATTTTGATGATTTATAAAACTTATAGGAAATAATGGTAATAAGTAAACTAAAAGGTGGAACCATTATTTTTACAAAATTGGTCCGGAAAGTGGCTAGTCCATACATGGAAAAGAAATAAAAAGTCAGGCCCAAGTTTGACCACTAAGCCCATGTAAGTTTATAACGGGGCGGGATAAATAAGTATAAAAAAGCCCAAATAATTCCAGATGAAAAAGAGGGTCTTATCAGTCTCTCTGTGGGAATGAAGAAGATTGTCGCTTCAGTCCCTTTCAAAACCTCCGTCGTCGTGCGACGATCGGACCCACGGATTGTCACCGGCGGGAGTACAGTGACCCAAGAAAAGATTAAATTTTCGATAATGAAGGTTTCCCCAAATTCCGTAACCCTAAATCTTGGAGAGCCGCTTTTTGTGGTCAAGAAACTTGTAAGTTGGATAGGGCTTCTATGGCTCCTATTACAGAATACGATCGCTAAGTAACAATATTTTACACGGGAGATACGCATATCATATGCCCCACAAACAATCGAATTACTGGTCCAATTTTACACTTTAGTGCACAAAAAAGATATTATTTTTAAGAATATAATAGTATGCTAATATCGCTAAGTTTGAATTGATTGTGTAATGAGTAACAATAATGTGCTAATTGTAGATGATTAAGATTTTAAACAAGCAGTTAATGGAGTAACTTTTAACTTGAGTAAAAAAGAAATGGATATGGAATATGAGTAAGGTGGCGCCATAACGACCATAAAATTTATCCAAATTTCTACCACCACCCAAACATCATCCTCCAATCCAGACAAAAAAAAAAATCACTACAACTCTTTGAAATTGTGTGTTAGCTGGTGCAAAGGCGGACAGCTGCAATGGCTATGGCAATAGCTCTTCGGAGGCTTTCTGCTACAGTTGACAAGCCAGTTAAGAGTCTCTACAATGGAGGCTCTATCTATTACATGGTTTGTATTTATAACTTGTTTGTTCATAGTAGTACTATGTATTACTTTTCATTTAAGTTATATTTACTTTGCGTTGTTTGTTGCAGTCATCACTGCCTAATGAAGCTGTATACGACAAGGAAAAATCTGGAGTCGCTGTAAGTTCATGATGAATTGGAATAAATGTGTTATTTGAACTTTTGCTTGTGTTTTTTTCATTTCTGAGATGAAATCCTGAATACTTTCAGTGGCCAAAGCAACTGAATGCTCCACTAGAGGTTGTTGATTCTGAGATTGCTGACATTATTGAGCATGAGAAAGCACGGCAATGGAAGGTTCTATCACCTTCTCTTTTCTTTTTCTTTCCATTTCTCACTCACTGAAGCTTACCGCAAAGGAATTAAGGCTCAGACTGTAGCAAATTAGAACATTTAACTAGTAATACTTGGGAACCTGTGCCAAACATTGATGTTTCAGTTTCAATAAACAAGTCTATATGAAACCCCTTGCATGCTTTCTCGGCGCACGAGGCTTATCTAGTGCGGTTTACTTTCCGCTGTGATTTACGGGCTATTACACTGGAGCATGGTTTACCCTATGTGCACCCAAAGTGTAGTGGTTGCGGGTTCCCTTGTCATAAAAGAAATAAACAAGCCTATAAAATGAAATTTCTTTTAGATATATTTAGTATCAGTGATGTCCATGTGAGTTTGCCCACACCTCAATTATTCCACCAAATATTGGCTACCTATCGTCGGTACAGCTAACAGGGGATATTCTGCCCCCAAAGGCTTAGATAGATGGGGAAAAATTACCTGGTGTTGTTTGTGTCGGCTGGGATTTGGCTCCGGGTATGCCATTGTTTTGACTCCCTTTATTGTCCTCCAGACTACACCTTTGAGTATAACTGCCTTTCAGATTACTTCATGGGGAGTTCCAACTTCCAACTGCTGAAATTAATTTAATTATCAATCTCCTGTTAAGAGCATTGAATGCTTAACTAAAAATTCTTTATCAGTAGTGAAAAGGCTAGCTAAGAATTATATAGTATGTCTCATTTCTTTTTCTCTTCTTATCACGTATAGCATCCATTCTGCTAGTTGTCTTTCTTTTGTTTAAGATGCGAAGAAGCAGTTAGCTATGGAAGTTAAATGTCTTACCAAAGTTCAAAATGCTTTCTTTAGGGGCTCGAACTCATTCCATCAGAAAATTTCACTTCCGTTTCGGTGATGCAAGCAGTTGGATCAGTCATGACTAACAAGTACAGTGAAGGATATCCTGGTGCCAGATACTATGGAGGAAATGAGTACGCAGAATATTTGCTATTTTTCAACTCCTAAGACTTTTGTCATTAACCTGTATTTTCATGTCATATATCAACTTCAGATTTTATTTTAACATTATGAAGAATGGGTGGCTGTCCAGGTACATAGACATGGCAGAGACCTTATGCCAGAAACGTGCTTTGGAAGCATTCAGGTTGGATCCTGCAAAATGGGGAGGTAATAAATTTTGTTCTATTATGTTTCATCGTCTAAATAGTGCTAGAAACTAAAAGTACTCATCTCAATTAACCTTTTTTTATTGCAGTGAATGTGCAGCCTCTATCAGGATCACCCGCTAATTTTCATGTTTACACTGCATTATTAAAACCTCATGAGAGAATCATGGCTCTTGATCTTCCTCATGGTGGACATCTTTCTCATGGATATCAGGTGCTTCTATATTTTGTTGTTTCTCGTCGTATATGACTGGTTTCTGTTGTTGCAAACTAATACCATTACTTAAAAAAGTGTGGGCACTTAAGAAGCTTGCACTAGTATTTGTGGTGTAAATACTGTACTCCTTCTAGGGTCCTTTGTAATAGGCAATTAATGTTTTCTGGGCTTCTTTGAGGTGCATTTACTACTTATGTTCCTCTGCCTTACCATTCTCGTGGATGAGGAATTTCACTCGGACTAAGGCCAACATCCCATAAATTTTATCTGATATGTGAGTAAAGGACAGTTTAAACTGAAATGCTGTTAAATATGGCTGTATGCAATTTCTGTCAGGTTGTTTTATATATTGCATTGATCTTTGTTAGTGAAAATGTTCTGTATGCTTTTCCGCTTTAGAAGAACAAACTTTCTGCTTTAAAATCACGCATGATCTTAAATCTGGAACTTATTGATGGTAAAATTTGAGAAAAATGAAGTTAAAACACATGTGAGTTGATGCATATATGAGTCCATGTCCCAATTATGTTCATACATTCCATACAGATCTGGAGTTAGAGTCAGCTTATTTTTGGAAAACCTTGATTTCTTCTTTCTAGTGCAATTATTGTTTGATTTAATTTTAGTTACACTAATACAGCGTGTCTTATGTTTATTAATCACAGACTGATACAAAGAAGATATCTGCAGTCTCTATATTCTTTGAGACAATGCCATACAGACTCGATGAGAGCACTGGCTATATTGACTATGACCAGGTAGTTTTCTGCTTTCTTATAGTTCTATTCATTTGATCTCTACCCTTCACCCTCTCCTTTTGAATGGTGTACCCCTATAATCATATTCAGCATTGTAAATCAAATTTCTTTTTAAGAGTTCGTTTTCATTCGTCAAAAGTTATGTAGAGTCACAAAGTATAATATAGCATGATGAAAACTAGAAGTAATTTAATGCGATATCAGAAAGTCCATCTTGATTCAGCATAATATGATGTCCAGATAACTTGTCATTAGTATGAGACAATAAGTTGGAGCTAGCATTGCCTCCATTATTTTATTTTTCAGATTATTTTGATGTTTCTTTTACTTCTTACAACTGATTTTTCATCTGGTTATGTTAGCAAGTGTAATAGAAACTTGTCAATCATAATTGTTTATTCAGATAATCAGTACTATTGAAGGCTAATCCACTTCACTGTGTGCTTGTAATGTTAGATTTTTATTAACGGATACCTATTCTCTTTTAACATTTCATGACTCTTATTTTTTTCTGCAGCTCGAGAAAAGTGCCACACTCTTTAGGCCAAAATTGATTGTTGCTGGTGCTAGTGCCTATGCACGTCTTTATGACTATGACAGAATCCGGAAGGTTAACTTTACTTTACCATAGTGCAATATATACTTAATTGTCTATATTAAGTTAAGTTGATAACTTGATAAATTTTAGAGAAGGCATTTGAACTTGTGCCTTTTTGCATATCTGGCAGGTTTGCAACAAACAGAAAGCTATTTTGTTAGCAGATATGGCACACATTAGTGGATTGGTTGCAGCTGGAGTTATCCCATCACCATTTGACTATGCTGATGTTGTCACTACCACAACCCACAAGTCCCTTCGTGGCCCTCGTGGTGCTATGATTTTTTATAGGAAGGGTGTTAAAGAGGTTAACAAGCAAGGCAAGGAGGTTAGTTAAAGAGCAGAGTTCCACTTAAACTGTCACCTCACCTCAGCATCACATCTCCTTATATTTAACCAGTTTCATATGGCCGACTAACTAGTGTCAAAACTAATATCATAATTATTTCATGCTAATTTTGAAGGTTTTCTACGACTATGAAGACAAAATTAACCAGGCAGTCTTTCCTGGACTTCAAGGTGGTCCCCACAATCACACCATCACTGGCTTGGCAGTTGCCTTGAAACAGGTTTCATATCTTTACAACTACATTTTTGATAGTTCAGTTAATTGTATAGCTACTGGCTAAGTAAAGGATCTTCTTACTCATTATTTAGGGATGTGAGAGATCTCTGTGTGCTAGCCGAAGAAATAAGCCTTTTGAGATTTAAAAGCTGAAGGCTTTTGACCTTAGTTCAGCAAATGATTTTGTGAAACAAGCAGAACACAGAGCACTTATTGTCCCGGAATTTCACTAACACCCGCAGATAGCACTTCTGATGTCTTACTAAATTGTTCCTTTTTTGCTTAAAGTGTGAAAAACATATGATTATACTAAGCAGCTTGTCAAGGAATGCAACTTAAAGCTGGAATAGGTCTAAAAACAAAGATAAATGTCATTTATGTACTACTATATTCAAAGAGTTTTGAGGTTTTGGAAGAACCGATCTCTCTAACCATGGGAATTTCTTCTTACTCCTTGTTGGCTTCAGTACTTTCTGAAATAGCTTCACTTAACTCGAAAAACATTCCATTATGCTCTTGAGTATTTTTTAGGTAATTATGAAAATTATTGTGATGGTGCTTGTTCTCACTATGCTTCTAATTTACTAAATGCAGGCCACAACTCCAGAATACAGAGCTTACCAAGAGCAAGTTCTCAGCAACTCCGCGAAATTTGCCCAGGTAAAGTTAATGAAATATGCAGTTCCCAGAAGCATAGTGAAATCCATAGTTTATTTTTGGGAAAATGCACAAGTACCCCACAGCCTATGCCTGAAATTCCAGATACACACTTATACTAAACTGAAATCCTATTACCCCCGAACTTATTTTTATAAATAATTTTCTACCCCTTTTCGACGTGGCACTATCTTTGAAATATAGTCAGCATGCGCTGTGTCCAAAAGATAGTTCCACGTAGGCCGAAAAGGGGTAAAAAATTATTTATAAAATGAGTTCATGGGGGTAATGAGACTTTAGTATAGTATGAGTGTCTCTGAGATTTCGGGCATAGGTTGGGGGTACTTATTCCATTCATTTTTAAAAGAACTATAAATTATGGTTGACTTATTATCTCCATAATATTGCTTTCTTCATTCCTGCTGCATATTTTTCAATCCTGCAGGCTTTAGGGGAGAAGGGCTATGAACTTGTCTCTGGAGGAACTGATAATCACTTGGTTTTGGTGAACATGAAAAACAAGGTAAGTACGAACTCCTAGGACAAGGGAGAAATCTTCCTCGTGAGTTGTCTGTGAGGACTACTAAGTTTAACAATTGCTTTTGATGAATTAAAATTTAAGCAATACAGTTATTACAGTGAGCTCTTTCGAAGATCAGCTGAGATATTAGTGCATGAGGTTGCTGCATGTTATATATTGGCATCTGTTATGCTCTATCACGAAAGAAATAATACAATGCAAGTACTGAACCTGGTCCTTTTACAGGGTATTGATGGTTCCAGGGTTGAAAAAGTCTTGGAAGCTGTACATATTGCAGCCAACAAGAACACCGTTCCTGGAGATGTTTCTGCCATGGTCCCTGGTGGCATCAGAATGGGTAAGACCTCTCTCTTTGATATCTTCTTCATTAGTTATTCTTCCTTGTAAGCAAACTCCGTAAAACTATTGTTAATCAGGAACTCCTGCACTCACTTCTCGGGGATTTCTTGAGGAAGATTTTGTTAAAGTTGCTGATTTCTTTGATGCTGCTGTGAAGATAGCAGTGAAAGTAAAGGCTGAAACTCAAGGTGTGTAAGATTCCAGCTAAACACATTTGTGTAGTTAGGTTGACCTATTACAAGATGCAACTCTCCATATTGAAGTATGATACAGTAACCTGGAAAACAAAGTAATAATGTGCAATGACCAATGGAGCTTTACCAATAGTGTAAATATTCTTAACACTGTCAATGCATATGAATTAAATCTCATAAAACAATACCTTGTCTATAGTTGTTCCTTTTATTATCACCCTTTTAGTTCTTTAGTCTAAGGGCTTATATTTTGTTACCTCAAATGCTTGATCATTTGAATTTGTGTGGTTTTTCAAAACTGCGAACTACTTTCACTGTTACCATAATACCATCTTCTTGTATCAGGGACAAAGTTGAAAGACTTTGTAGCAACACTAGAATCCAGTGCTCCAATCAAGTCTGAAATTGCAAAACTCCGTCATGATGTGGAGGAGTATGCTAAGCAGTTCCCTACAATTGGGTTTGAGAAGGAAACCATGAAGTACAAAAACTAAGAGGTACATACACAAGGTACGTCATTGAGGTACTTTGTTTCGTCATGAACTGTATCCCTTTGACTATGATGAGCCACAAAGCAATAAAAATTTATGAAAACATTATGTTACTTCAAATCAGATAGCTTGTGATGTGAAAGCATAAGGATCATTTTCTATGCTATGAGATTGGAATATTATCAGCAAATATTCAGCATAATAATATGGATCTGAAAGAAACTTGGACATGTTTGGTTTGCTTGAGTAGTAGTTCATACTTCAGATCAGATTTACTCCTTTATATCCTATTCAAATGTGGTTATTTTCCTTGCTCTTCATTTTCATTTGAGACTCATTTGTTCTCTTTTCCCGTTTGTGGTTTGTTCGTGTAACAGGCACCTGATATCCAGCTTCATAAAGGTGAAAGGGGAAGAAAATCCAACCATGACTTGCTTTCAAGTACATCTTCTCATGCTTATATATGTAAAGAAATCCAGCACATGTTGGTTCCCATGTATGCAGTTTGTATATTAATCACTTACAGTCCAACTGAGGTCCTTTTAAAGCAATAAACTGTTGTTACCTTTGATGAATTTTGTTCATTGATTCTGTTGCTTTATTCCCTTGAGATTATCATGTTACTGGCATGAGGCACCTTACAGTGAATGAAATATTGCACTATTACTGATCAGGTAGTCAAATAGTTTTCTTGAGCGTGATTCTTTAAAGATTTTAGAATCACTTTATTTACACTACTTTTTATGCAGTTTCTTTATACTCCCTCCGTTTAAAAAAGAATGACCTAGTTTGACTTAGAACAGAGTTTAAGAAAAGATTGAAGATTTTTTAATCTTGTGGTTCTAAATTAAAGTTATGTCAAATGTACTAAAATACCCTTTAATCTTGTGGTCTTAAACATATCACGTGAAAAGTTAAAGTTAAAGTGTTGCCAAAAAAGAAAAGGGGTCATTCTTTTTTAAACAGACTAAAAAGGAAATAGGGTCATTCTTTTTTAAACGAAGGTAGTATGTATTCTTTTCTACTAAGAGATCATGTCTGAGTTCATACCCAAATTTTTACCCAGAGTGGTGATACCATGACTACAATTTAATGAGAGCTTGGACAACTTACAAGTTGGCTTGTGCTTTTTACGATAAAACTCCATATTCATATTCATATTCGTACTCTTGATAAATCAAGGCATCAACATGTATGATGCCATCTATTGGAACAAGCCATCTCTTTCAAACTTCTTAATATCAGAAGGAAATGACCTATAATATGTCACTTTCGAGGAATCTCACATATGAGGAAAGAAGAACACTTTAAAATCTCATGTAAGAAAAAAACATGACATTAAAGATTATTTAAATACTAAAATATTCAAATACTATATTTTTTAAAAAATAAATTAAAAATGTGACCTATGCTAGATTCAAATTCGTGACCTTATGGACTAAATGATTAACAATAAACTATTTGCGTTGCAATAACATTCGTTCATATTTATGAATGGAAATGTATTTTTAAAAAAAAGACATTATCAATAAGATTCAATAAATATGGCTAGACACGTCTATTTCGTCACAATCTTTGTATCTAACGTTTTAAGAAGCCACAAAGCCCTTGAAATCTACAACCCTTTGCATTCTAAACTATTCACCAAAAACATCATTCAATGAAAAATTTCAGGACAATTTTCTCTTCCTTCGAGTCACTAGACAGTGGATTACTTGATAACATTGTAGAAAGGGTGGCTTCTAAATCATTCAAGGATTTGATTTATTTCAGACTAAGGTAATAAGTATTTTTTCTTTTTCAACGTATAGTTTACTTTTTGTTTACTACACCGTCGATTTTTCAGTTGCAAAATATTTAATGAAAGAGGACGTCAAAGGTGAGTTTATACGAATTTGTCGTTGTTAGACCTTCCGATTAATCCATTCAGACTCCAAAGCTATGAAACTTAAATAAATTTTGAGACGTTCATGAAACGGTGCATAGAATGTGAAAACACCGAAGCGTTGTACAGAACATGCGTGGTAATATTTATTTTCTTAAAAAATATATTGGCCTGGTTCCAAAAAATTATCAAATCTTTAATCCGTTATAATTCGTTGTTATGCGTTATACTTTTAGAGGAACTATTTCCAGAATAAAAATACAAATGAAGCACTTCAAATGCTGGAGAAAGCATCAGAAAGTGGCCACAAACCTGCAAGATATGCGTTTGCATTAGTCTCTATATTCTTAGGCGGTGAATCCAAAAGAGATAGAATACTGACGATTGGCGAGATCAAAGTAACACAAGAACAAAGACAAATAACAATGCAGTGTAGACAACGTCTTCGAGAACTATTACGCACAATTTGTATGTTAAATCGTGTATTTGTTGTTCAACCACCCCCACGTTGTTGCGCTAGACTATTACATTTACTTACTAGAAATAACTCAATTGGATATGATAGTGACGAATATACTGAAGAAGAATTATGTTATGGCTGTAGTAGCGATGAAAAAGTTACTATGTTTGGCTTTTACTAGCAAATTTATGAAATGAAGTCTGATTCTTTACTAAATTATGTATGTTTATAAGTTGCAAATATTATAGACAATGTTATGGCGGTAAATTTTTCGTACTCTTTTTTCTTTTCATTGTACATAGATTTTCGAATTCAAAGAAGTTTCAATTCAAAATTATGTAAAATTTTCAATATTTGTCTTCTTCAATGACAGTAATATGTAATGAACAGTTGCAACTTTGAAACCCTTTCAAAGTAGTAACAGTGTAATGAAGTCAACAGTTGTGACGTTTCAGTAAGTTAAACAAACTCCATTTCGCTGTAAATGAATGGTATTCAGATTGCATTGGAAGTTGTTCCAAAAATTAGGTCAGTTCACTTAATGTAGTAGTTGTCTAGGTATTCGTTCCAAAATGCTACTCTCTTCTCTTTCCATTACTTCGATAATTTAATGACAAATATTATGTGTGAAGTTTATTAATATACAAATTAACATATAAGTATCTTTTTAAACACTATTAATTATTTTTTGAATGTGCTATCATTTATATCCCATAATCCACATGCAATGTAGATATGAAACGAAACTCTTAATAGAAATCATTAAGTTACAATATCTGATTTGATTTATGGGAAGAATAAAACAATGACTTTTGAAAAATGCATAATATATATATACATGCATTTTGCCACATTTAATGAAAGCGTCTCATTTACTTCAAAGGTATAATTCGGTTTAATTTTTAAACAAGTAAAGAGTGCTAATTTCATATTGAAATGGTATATTTTAAAAAAAATCAATTGAAATTGTGGAGTGTCCTAGATTCGAACTCGTGACCAATTAACCATAAACCATTCGTGCTACAATAACATTCGTTCATATTGACCAAGAAAAGTGTATTTATTATATTTCGTGTCAGTTGTTTAATGTTAATAATTTGTAAAATTATAAAATAAGACATTATCAATAAATATGGTTAATCAATCATAAAGTGTGAATATAAAAAGATGTAATATTATCAAATTATAACTTCATCATGCATATTTATGCATTCATTTGACATGTATTTGTGAAGTACCATAACTCATATTTTACTATATTCTTTAAGCATATTTCTTCATAATTATTCCATTTAAAGTAATTAAAAAATCTGAAGATTATAGTCAAGATGATCAAATATACACTTTACAATCTTATGTAAGAAAATAATATGAAATAAAAAATTTAAATAAAAAAATATTGAAATGGTATTTTTAAAAAAATAAATTAAAAATGTGACCTATCCTAGATTCGAACTCATGGCCACATGGACTAAACGATTAACAATAAATCATTCGCGTTGCAATAGCATTCGTTCATATTTACGAATGGAAGTGTATTTAGTATATTCCGTGTCAGTTGTTTAATGTTAATAAGTTTGGAAAATTATAAAATAAGACATTATCAATAAATATGGTTAATCAATCATAAAGTGTGAAATCAGTTTCAAACCAGTTTCACGCATCAATAGCATTAATAACAGTCTCAAACAGTCTGTTTTTTGACATTAGTAAATAAAAGTATTTAACTTTACAGGCCCAATCCACAATATAGAAAAGGTAGAATATATAGGCTCAAATCGAGCTTTTATATTAGTAAATAAAAATATTTAACTTTACATGCCCAATCCACAATATAGAGAAGGTAGTAAATATAAGCCCAAACCGAGCAACAATGCAAAAAAACCACAATCTCAAATAATCAATACAATGTTAAATGTAGATAATAATATAATAAAACATCATAACAATTTAATGTGTCGTTATTGTTCAAAAAATATTGCTAGCATAAATATATATTCAGGTATAAATAAATATTTCTTTACAAGATGCAATTAATAGTAAGTTGTTTCCACATTACTTTCGGAAATAAATTTCATTCTTTTATTCGAAACTTCAACCATTATTGTATAATCGATATAACTACCGCCAAGTCAAATGGTCAAATTTGCACATTCATACCGATTATATTATATAGAAGATTGAGATATTTAAATTTCATGCATATACTACGATTATTAAAAATAGAAGAATTATTTTATACCAACGAAAACTATCAAAACAAATATAATTTTATTAATTCAACTGTTGTTCATTTATTATTTGAAATGGTAATTACCGACGAAAAGAGGAAACAAAAAATCGAATTTCAAATTGAAGAACGAGACCCAATTTATTAATAAATATAAAAACACCTTAAAAAAACCTGTAAAAGAATATGAAATTAAATATAAATATTTTTGGGCAATGTAAAATAAAAAATAATGATAAATTATTAAACTTTTTTAATATACTATGTAGTTATTAGCTCTTGTAATAAAGTAGCCAAACTTAACATCAAACTTAGTGTTAAGATTGACAAAATTAAGATTCATTAAAATATTAATTGAACGAGTTTTGATACTACTTTTTTTTATATTTTTTTTCATTTTTGAATAATTTAGACATGATAGGCTATAATTTAAAAAGCAATCCAATGTATCAACAATGCATATTGGCGTGCAAGCAACACGAGATCTTAGATAAATAAAATAATTAAAGTTCTGGTACTAAGTAATGGTAGTAGCCCAAACTAAATAAGTTTATTTGTTAAAAGAAAGTATATGATCAACCTATTCGAGCAAATCCTCCCTTTTTCTTTTTCCAAGAGAGTCTGTTTTTGAAATCGAATATGCATCAATCTCTCTCGGATTGATTAAACTTTCCAGGTAAACAACACCAGCAACGAAAAAAGAAAGTGGATCAATATCAAAAGACCATATTTGACTGTCACATGTTCTATAAATCATGTTTATTCCTCGTAATTCATCTAGATAGTCGTAACGAAGTAGCACTTTATCATCGGAAAAGCTATATATAGGTATAATGGAAATAGCCCCATTACTTGGTAACGTGAGTAACTTTATCCAAGATTCCTGAACACCATACTCTTTCATTATCCATAAATTAAAAGTGATTTCGTCATGGTTAAAAAGACAAACCATACTCCCCAACACAGATATGCCCACTTCAATAGCCACCGCGTTTTGAGGGTATAAACGCATATTTTTTGGTAAGGGTATTCTCTTATATGTCTCATCTGAAATACTTAACGACATCATGGATTCTGTATGAGAAGAATACATACCAAGCCAGTGAAACGCTCCATTTACAAAGGGCAAGTATTCCTTACCACACAAAATGGAGCCATCGCCGACAGGACTATCTAAGGGCGAATAAATTTTTCTCCAGGAACCATTTTTTAGTGCTACAATTTCATCTAGTGCAGTGCCCGCCTTGTCAATCCTAAGGACTTTATAATCATCACTAGTCGAGTCATATCCCAATCCATAAGTTGAATCCTGTTCTGGCGATCCTATAGCGGGAAGTACCACTGATTCTGACGTGGTGGGGTTCCATAGCAATAACATTGTCCACATCTCGATGAGAAACAAGGCATCACAACAACAATATATTTTTAAACCACTGAATGGTTCAGAAATATTTGGAACTGTATGTATATCATTAACAAGTAGTCGATTTGGGGATAAAGAAGTGCAATAGAAATTTTTGCAAGTAGAAATAAGCAATTTTTGGGAATCAGGCTGATTTTTGGCATGATTGTGATGCTTCTTCTTAAAGTAAGGCTCAGTTAATAATGACTTTCAAGATTTCGATACACATTTGAAACGAAAAAGAGACTTAACAGAAAGTTTAGTGAGAATGTCCATAAGTATTCCCTGCTCTTGAATCTTAGTTCCCATTACCATATCCATATTGGCGTGGATGAAGAGAATAAGAGGTTTTCAATGATTTAATATTTGCTGCTATGTTGTTTAGGGTAGATAATAAACCTATTAATATTAATGTGGTTTAGGGTTGAGTGTTGATATAAACCTACTAATTTGAATTGATATACTACGGTACTAATTACAGTAATTTTCTTCCATATTTTAAGGATTAGAATTCTTAATTTTTCTTTATTATTAGTGTTGAAATTTGTATGATATTTTGTCATTAGTTTTTTCTTCCATATTTTGAGGATTAGAATTTGTTTATGAGAAGAATTCGTGTAATACCCAATATCAAATACTTTGAATTGAATTATTTTTGGCAAAGTAATAAACAATAATAGGAGACCGCAGTAATCCCAAAAATTTTAGTTAACATAGTTTAGCTTTGACAATTTCAGTGTTTCAAAATTAAAAATGAATAAAACTTATCCGGTGTTTATACCTAATTAATAAACACATGACATGTATGTATGGATTTGAGAGAATATCTTTTTAAAGTAATTCTAATTTTATCGTAAGCAATTCTATGTTTATTTAAATTTGAATCTTCATAAAAAGAAATTGATAGTTTGAGGAAATACATAATTACCCTCATGAAACTTATACCTTTTCTCCAAGTAGACACCTTAAGTTTGCGAGGTCCTATCACCCCACGAAACAATTTAAATCCATAATAAATACATCATTTTAGTCTATTTTCACGGACACGGTATCCGTGCTATCACTAAATGTGGGCGCGCGAAGGGGTATTTATACACCTTCAAACCAATGTAAAAATGCCATGTGGAACTCTAAATTTGAATATTATATTTTTTTACTTTTTTTTTCAACTCTCTCTTTCTCTTTCCTCTTTTATTCTTCTTCACCAATTTCATCCCCTTTAAATTTCTTCACCAATTTTATCCCCTTAAATTGTTCCTCACTTATCGAAAAACCCCTTTCATCTTGCTTGCCGTCACGGATCAATCTCCACACAAGTCATTACTATTTTATCATTTACTAAATTCAGACCTAAATCACATCATCATTATATTCAAAATTATTATATTAATGATGAGATTGAAACTCCATTAAAATGGAGCTTTATAGTTCTTCTTAACCAAAAAGATAGATGATAATTTTAATTTTTTCTAAAGAAAAATTACATATCAAGAAGGGGCGTTGCTCGACTATTTGCAATGTGAAATTGTGTGTCGATTACAGAACAATGAAAAGAAAACGAAAACATAAAGAGCATAATCTTTTTTAAAAAAATAGAAAGAAAAGGAAAAAACAATCACAATAGCGAGAAAATAGTGAGAAGCACACATAGGTCAATATCGATTTAATGGTCTTGTGTTTAATTAATTAAAAATTTATCGTCAGCGAAAATAACTATGAACTCCGGCCGAGCAACGAAGTCAACATTGTCAGATTTACGATCCCATCCATGGAGGTAACAAAAAGGTAAACTAAGATGAATAAAATAAAAAATAAAAGTAATTTAATGTAAAAGGAATTGAAAAACTAATTAATAAAAAATTAAATTGGCATGGAGAGTGGGTGACACACGCATGTCCTGAGAACACAAGTAGTGTAAAAATGGTGTATTTATTATGGATATAAATTGTTTCGTAGGGTGATAGGACCCCCGCAAACTTAAGGTGTCTACTTGAAAAATAGGTACAAGTTCCATATGATAATTATGTAAAATAGGTACAAGTTCCCGCAAACTTATGCACATGTATGATAATTTCCTTATTCACATGGTATAATAATTACTTTTTGAAAAATTACACATATATGATCTATACAAAATAATATTGCGATTGTTGAGTATATAGCAAAAATTGATGGAAAATAGAGGAATTTGAAAAGTTGAGAACTTGAAAAGTCCTCTTATGCTTTAATGAAAAGACATTTGTCCCTCATCGGCGGTGGAAAGAAAAATAGGAGAGTTTAAATAGCGAAACACTCCTATTAATTGTTAAAAGGGTTGGAAAGAGGGACCCCCCTCGCGCCGTCGTCGTCGCTCGTCTCGGCTACGGCTTCGGCTTTTAATCGAGAGATTATTTTTTGGACAAAATTTGTTTTAATTATTTAATTAATTATTTATTTAATTAATTAATTAAATATTTTCAATTAATTAGTTCATAACAGAAACGTTTTCAATTTTTTAGTTGATTAACCCGACCCGACTCGAATCTGCGCGCGACCCATTTTATTTGAACTTTCTCGGTTTTATTTAAATTTCCCTCTATGACTGTTCTGAAAGGTTGCAACTTTCAGGAACAGTCATTACCATTTAAAAGGTTGCAAACTTTCATCAATGGTCGTGTGGATTCTAAAAGGGTTGCAACCTTTCAGAACCTGTTCTTTTTGCCTATAAATACCACTCATTCTTCAGAATATTTACTTACGATTTTTTTGATCTTCTTCTTCTGCACACATTTTTCTTCGTGTACTTTCCTGCTATGGATTGGTTCGCTGACAGTAGAGTTTTTGGTATCTACACTCTGCTTGTTAAGATCATTTACCCTGGAAGGTTATATTCCAAATCAAACCTCGGATACTAGAGGGGAATAATTTCCTTAAGGGGACACTGTGAGTTCAGTGGACTTGATCTTTTCCGATTTAAAAGGTTTTTTCAGATGCTGGTACGTTTTTACATATTTTAGTTTTTGTGAATTAACTTTCTGTTCATCTCTATTACTGGTTCTATAAATTTCAGTTACTTCGTGTTTCTGAACAATTTATTAGAATCAATAATTTCTGGTTTTATAACATAGATTGGCAACAACGATGAATTCATCTGATGTGTTAACAAAAATTGTTCACAAATTACTACTTATATATTTCTATTTCTATTATATAGAAGAGTGATAAATTAGGACGATCAATGGCATATTTGCAATTATATTGACATGCAAGGCTAAATAGTAAATATTGATAAGATATCTACAACTTATCCACTTCAATATTATGTATCCTATCTAAAACCAATGGCGTAGCTACGTATAGTGTCCTGATTGGACACCCTTTCCAAAAAAATTATAGCATATATACAAGTAAAATGCTACATGTAACGGTTAAAACAAATAAATTGGACACTTGAGCACATGGACATGCTTCGGTACAACGGTCTAAAGCTCTCCTACCCACTTTGAAGTTGTGGATTCGAGTCCCACGCATTTTTAAACACAACACTTTTATTTTATTATTCATTAACTTATTTCTTTAAATATCTAGCTAATTAAATTACATTCTTAATCTTAATTAAAAATTTAGATTTACTAGCTAATTGTATTTTAATGAATTTGACTTTTTATTTCCTCCCATTAAAATTTGAAATGAAACTTAATTTTAAATATAACACTTTTATTTTATTATCCATTAACTTATTTCTTTAATTGTCTAAACTAATTAAATTACATTCTTAATTAAAAATTTAGGTTTACTAGCTAATTAAATTACAATGAATTTAGCTTTTTATTTCCTCCCATTAAAATTTGAAATAAAACTTCATTTTAAATACACACTTTTATTTTATTATCCATTAACTTATTTATTTAATTGTCTAAACTAATTAAATTACATTCTTAATTAAAAAATTGTATCATAATTTTCCAGATATACAGATCAATTTGAAAGCACACATATTGACTCTCGAGATTATTATTTGCACAACATGTGACAGTTTTAAAATGTATGTACATAATAACACGAAACTGTTATAATTAAGATGATTAAGATTAAATCTTTATCAAAGTATCAAACTATGAACTTATTTATATAAGACATAATACATATATTAGACCTTAAACTTAGCTTCAAATTTTAACTTTGACCTCAAATTTTCATAGTGCACAAATAGGCACTTTAACTATACTATCTTTCAACAAATAAATACGCGATTCCTACCTCGCAAAATGCGTGAAATACACGCATTCTGCGCGAGTGAGAGGTAATTTTTGAGGCCCAAAACGATAAAAAAAATTGCTAAAATGACAATTCTACCCTTAATGAATCTCTTTTATAATTTTTTTAATTTCAAAATGACGTGTAATTTTTTTTTTTTATAAAAAATATGTGTAAATTTTTTAATTAGTTGGCAACCACTGATTGGCTCACTAATACACGTGGGAGCGTTTGCATTTCACGCACTTTGGTTCCAAACATTGTGTGTTTATTTATTAAAAGATAGGATAGTTAAAGTGTCTATTTGTGCATTATAAAAATTTAAGATCAAAGTTAAAATTTGAAGCCAAGTTTAGAGTCTAATATATGTATTATGCCTTTATATAACTTATTAAGTCATGTTATAGTAATTAAATAATTCAGTTCAATAGATATACTATATTAATACATCACATCTACTTAAAAGACTTTTTAACTTTATTCAAAAGTTTGTACAAAAAGAAGAAAATAAAGGCCAAGATGAAATATAGGAGGATAGGGTCACCGCTAAGCCGAATACTGTACGGCTCCTCTACCACTCCGTCACTTATATTAAGCCTCTTCCTCATTTTAATGGTGACTCGTTTTTCGCTATCTCGTTCAGCTCACCTATGCTTAAGACCCACTTCTTCTTTTTCACGTTTATCTACCAAAAACCTACTTCAGTGCCCTTCTTGTCCCCTCTGGTCCTCCTCTTTCTCTCTCTGTCTTCACACTTTCCGCAAGTCAACTTCTCCCGGTAATCGACCTCGTAAATCCATCATCGTCCGATCATTTTCTCCATCGTCGGCATCCATTTCGGATCATCCTTCTAAAATGTCGATGGCTTCTGATGACAATCCTTTGTTGAAGGACTTTGATTTCCCACCATTCGATGTAATCGAAGCCAAGCACGTCCGTCCTGGAATTCGTGCCTTGCTTAAGAAAATAGTATGTTTCGATTTCCCTTATATACTTGGAAACAAACGTAGGGTTTAATAGTGTGGCGCGTTAATTTTGTGATTTGAATGTAGGATGAGGAATTGAGCGCTTTGGAGAAGACTGTGGAGCCTACCTGGCCCAAGCTGGCGGAGCCATTGGAGAAGATCATTGATAGATTGACGGTTGTTTGGGGTGCGGTGAATCATCTCAAGTCCGTCAAAGATAATCCTGAACTTCGTTCCGCTCTTGAAGAAGTTCAGGTTCGTAATCTTGGGGCCTTTTTGCATCACAATTATAATTTTCTTGAAAAATAATATCATCTTGAACCCTTTTGACGAATGATATAGTTTTCTTGAAGATTCTTTGCTTGAAGCCATACCAATTTATTTTTTCTGTGTCTGTGATTTCTTAATCTCCCAGAGTGTAAAGATCTCGTCTCTTTCGTTCAATCAATACAACGTGGTTCTTTTCCTTTCCCATGTTCTTGAATTTCTCCCGACAATTTGTTTTGAGTTCTTTTTTACATCAACTCTTGGCCACAACAATTACGAGGAGTAATTTAGTAGCCTCGTCTCTGTAGATTCAAATGTTAATTTGTATTATAGCTTTTGTGTTGTTAAAAAGGATATTTATCAGAGTTGCTTGCTGGATAGATAATGATATCTTCTGTTTGACTACACACTTTTTTCAAGATTCAATCTGATATACTTCCTTTTATACACTTTCTAATTTGAGGCTTGTGTCTTACTGCAAGATTCCCATGCTCTTTTCTCTTTATCATCGGATACACTACTACTTTCATTGCATCATTGATACTATTTACTTCTCATGCAGCCGGAAAAAGTTGCTTTTCAGCTTAAATTGGGTCAGAGTAAGCCAATCTATAATGCATTCAAAGCCATCCGAGAGTCACCTGAGTGGGACTCTTTGAGTGATGCTCGTAAACGAATAGTTGAATGTAAGTTCATCAACTTATTTTTCCTTTTATCTTTTCGAATTCGGGAGGCAAGGTGTGTTTAAGCATGAAAATCTATTTAATTCCTGTTGCGGTCTGTCCAGGACTGTAGTTTTAGTTTTTCTTTTCCTAATGCATCAAGTTCTCTCTGCCAATTTGTTTTTGGTAGTAGTGCAGAATCGTTATCGTTTATCCAGTAAAGCTAAGAACTGTATATTAATAAAATTGTATGTACAGTAATTTCTTTGCAACTTCCATGAAGTGCTTGTTGGTCACATGATTCCGTTAAAAATTCAACTGTTGTTTCCAAACCCACCCTCACAATAAAAATAGAAACAGAAAGAAAGAACAGAGAAATCAAAGAAGACCACATATTTTTAATGTTTAACTTTCTTTTGAGGTCTTTCCAGCGCATTGCATGCAATTAAATGGTCATATCACACTCTGCTTCTTGCTCGTGCAGCGCAAATAAAGGAGGCTGTACTTGCTGGTATCGCTCTTGAGGATGATAAAAGAGAGCAATTTAACAAGATTGAACAGGTGTGCTCTGGTTTCTTGTTGTACATAGTCTTCTCATTGTTCTATACCCCCCCCCCCCCCACACACAAACACACAAATGTCTTCTTTTTAAATGCACTATTAACAAGTGAAAAATTTAACGGACTGGTATTAAAGCTATATATCTACAGGTGATGCCATTTAGATGTATGTTTGAAGTTATTTTACTTGTACACCTATCTGATTTATGCTGTGGCTGTTTTTCCATTTTCTCTGAAAATATGTTTCAGGTGGTTGGAGTCCTTTTATGCTAAGTGTTTGTTTATTCGAATTGCTAGATGATTATGTTGGAACTAAAAGTAACTGAGAATATTCCTGTTCAATTTTTACAGATTTTATCCTCATTGTAATATTTTAACTTATTGCAAACAGTCAGACAATTACCGCACAGCTGAAACTGTATTTTAAGTCACTATCTTGCATTTGACCTTATCTTCGTTTTGC
Source organism: Solanum sitiens (assembly GCA_016801875.1). Classification (NCBI taxonomy): domain Eukaryota; kingdom Viridiplantae; phylum Streptophyta; class Magnoliopsida; order Solanales; family Solanaceae; genus Solanum; species Solanum sitiens. Next base: position 15,113,212 of record JABWTJ010000001.1, read on the forward strand.
AGGATTTAGCAAAGCTATCTCAGAAATTTGAGGAAAATGTTTTAGATTCCACCAAGAAGTTTGAAAAATTAATAACAGATAAGAAGGATATTGAGGGATTGCCTGCCACATCTCTTGGTTTGGCTGCACAGACAGCAGTGTCTAAGGTAACGCGGAAGCTCTCTTTGTGGATGTTTGACAACTGAATTAATCTTGGTTACCTTATCTCTAATGCGTTCTCCTTTGCTGCCTGTGTCAAATAACAGGGGCACGAAAATGCTACTGCAGAAGACGGGCCATGGATCATTACATTGGATGCGCCAAGTTATATGTCTGTGATGCAACATGCAAAGAATAGAACTCTAAGAGAAGAGGTGTACCGTGCTTATATAAACCGTGCTTCTAGTGGAGACCTTGATAACACACAGATAATTAACCAAATTCTAAAGCTTAGATTGGAAAAGGCTAAGCTCCTTGGATACAATAACTATGCTGAGGTATACATTTTTTAAAAGAACTCACAATACCATCTATGTTGTTTAAATGTATTTTTTCTTTTTGAAAATTAAAATGGTTTATGGATACAGGTAAGCATGGCGATGAAAATGGCCACTGTTGAAAAAGCCGAAGAGCTTTTAGAAAAGCTTCGCAGTGCTTCTTGGGATCCTGCAGTTAAAGGTAGGGCCTATAAAAGATCTCAATGGTATTTGAGATGTAAACTATACAGTGTCTTTGTCATGAGCTTTTATGTTTTTGATGTACTTTTTGCTTCATCAATTCCGAGTTCCTTTTTTAGTTTTTATTTACCAGATATGAGGTAAAATACACAAATTCTTATAGATGATCAATCTTTAAAAAATGGTTGTCTTTTCTTTTTGTTTATTTGTTTTGAAAACAACATGATACTACTAACCACCTTACTTTTTGTGCTTTGGGATATGGATTGTTTCTCTTTTTTTCTCTTCTCCCCTTGATGCAACCAAAATAACTGGTTGACCTCTCTTAGCTGGCAATGTTTTGTGTTTACAAGCTTTTCCCTTGATCTATGTAGATTTGGAAGACCTGAAAGATTTCTGTAAAAGTCAAGGTTCTCCAGAAGCTGATGATCTGAACCATTGGGATATTACTTTCTGGAGCGAAAGGCTTCGTGAATCTAAGTATGAGCTAAACGAGGTGGGCCGTTATTTCTCCCCCCTTTATATTTGTGCTCAAGAAAAAATGGACCTTGGGGTGTAACTTAAACCAAAAGTTAGCTTGAGGATTTCCCAAGACAGTAAAAGCAGACAGCAACTCTTTTTCGTCAACCAATGTGAGATACTTGACAGTGTTGATTGGAAACAGTAAATGATGTGCATGCGGATGTGCCGATGTGATTTTTTCTTATACATTCTTTGAAATGCCTTCTTCTGATGTCTGTTTATCTTCTGATAGATCACGAGTATTTTAGAAGCTTTATGCTTCCTGATCATCCGTTCTTAAACCAAACTTAATAACAAATTGGGTTGAAAAAATGACAATCAATGTACCTTTCCTTATAGTTTGAGACCATTACTATCTTTCTAAGTAGAATATATTTTGGCTTCACTATGGTGTCAAACACACGTGTATCATTGTTCATTTTAGCTATAATTATTTTAGTACTTGCTTTAGTAATATCAACACAAGTCCCTTCTCTTTCTCGTCTGACCATTTAGTAACAAGTCCCTTCTTTTGTTTTGTTAATAGCCCACTGCCTCTAGCGTTCAAATTATGCTCTACATTGTAGAACTTCCTTTTGATGCTTGTTTACTGCTCTGAGTTCATATGCTGCTTATTTGCAGGAAGAACTGCGCCCATACTTTTCGCTGCCTAGAGTTATGGATGGTCTTTTTAACCTTGTAAAGATGCTGTTTGATATCAATGTTGAGCCAGCTGATGGATTAGCTCCAGTAAGACTTAGTTCACTTGCCTTCCCTTTTATCTTTGTTCTTCCTGATCTTGTTTGCAGTGGCAAATAATGTTGTGCACCGATGTTTGTGATTTCTAGGTTTGGAACAATGATGTCCGGTTTTACCGCGTGAATGATTCCTCTGGAAGTCCTATTGCCTACTTCTATTTTGATCCATACTCTCGTCCATCCGAGAAACGTGGAGGTGCTTGGATGGATGAAGTTGTTAGCCGAAGCCGTGTATTATCACGAGATGGTTCGAATGCTAGATTGCCTGCTGCGCACATGGTTTGTAATCAGATGCCGCCAGTTGGGGATAAACCCAGCCTAATGACATTCCGTGAGGTAAGCATGTGTTTTGACTCTAAGTGCCTTCAATAAGCTATTCTGCTGCATGGTATATCATCAGCTTTGGCTAATCTCCTACTTGTTAGGTTTTGCATCAGAGTGGGTTTCAAGGTGATTTCTTTTGTGTGGATATGTGTGGTGGTGGGAGGGACATGAGCAAATGTTTAAGCCGATATTTTTACTAATTTTAGGTTTAGGAATATTTCTAAGGTAATGTAAATGATTATGTCTGTTGGGTATTGCTGTATAAACACAGCATCTTCATTCCTCTCTTTCCTTGTTATCTGTGGGGAAACATCTGATGTCCGGGCTTTCTCTTTTTTTCTCCTATACAAAAACCACAGGTTACAGTGCTTCTCTCGAATCCTTTTGTTCAAGGTCTCGACAGAGAAAATTTTTATGTACTCGACTTCTTCATTAGCTTGTTTCTGAGATACATGATGCTTCAGATCATTTGCAGGGTCTATAGTTCATGAAAAGTTATGCCAATATAGTACCAAACATTTACTTCTACACAAGTAAAGTTACCATCAGGCATGTTTTTGGTATTGAATACGTTCTGCTTTTGTAGGTTGAGACTGTCTTCCATGAATTTGGACATGCCCTTCAGCATATGCTAACTAAGCAGGATGAGGGTTTGGTTGCTGGCATAAGGGGTGTAGAGTGGGATGCTGTGGAATTGCCATCACAATTCATGGAAAATTGGTGCTATCACAGGTATGTGATGTCCTTGTAATATTACTTGATCCGTTTAGTTCTGGTTGAAAAAACAAGTAAGGTCTCCACTTATTTTTCCAAAACAAAAAAGGTGGACAAAATGCTCTTTGAAATAGCTATTTTCAGAGGGCCCCTGCCTGTTAGGCGTGCCTAGGTCATTATCAAAAGGATTCTTCTAAAATCAAACAAAACAAAACACCACCATTTAATCAACTCTTGTTTCATATGCTTTTTATGCTGTCTGTCGCTTCTATGATGTCTCCATGCCAACATTCTCTCTGAATAAGTTACTTTTGAATGCAATTAATTTTTATTGTAGTGAGTTTATGTATGTTTGATTTTGTTTAGTTTCTCATAAATTGTATGCTTCACTTCAAAGGAGCCTGCGTTTCACTTTTCGCTTCAAAGTCACACAGACCTTGTCGTTTTTTGCGCTTTTCACTTTCAAAAATACTGCAGTAGTGATATGGTCGAAGAATCCATGTTTCTTTTCCTTTGAAACAGTTAGCTGTTGATTACTCGTTTTATTGATGAGCTGCTCTGCAGGGATACTCTGCTGGGTATTGCTAAGCATCATGAAACTGGAGAGACACTCCCAGAAGACATATACAAGAAGCTTCTTGCTGCTAAAACTTTCCGTGCGGGTACCTTAAGTCTTCGGCAGGTGAGAACTTCCCCATTTTTCTCTTTTCTGGTCCTTTCTTACTTTGTTTTTCCAATAATAACCATTTGATTGATCTTCCTTTCAACCATTGTTGTATGCCAACAATATATATTCCAAAGTTTTCATGCTCTATTTCTTTATATAAAATAATTCATGTCTATGATCGAAGTCTGTAGTTTCCCCTAAAACTCTTGGTGGGAGACATTAAGCCTCTCCATAACATGCAGGTTCGAGACCTCCATGGGCCACCAAAAAAAAAAGTCTCTCCATAACATGCATTTAATATATTCTATTTTCTGGTTCATTTATAATATTCTAATGTACAAAAGTTAATAAACGCATGTTTCTGTTTCTATGTCGACTTTCAAAATTGGAGGGGGGAGAAAAATAAGTTTTGAATGCACACTTTCTAAATCGGGTCTTCAGGAATAGTGACATTTTGCTGGATGTATGGTTATTCATGGTTTGTCTTCAAGTCTAGATAGTTAATCAAGTTGTGTCAATAGTAAGTGCTCCAGAAGGATGTAAAACGGTAGTAGCAACTAAAGGGATGTTCTCTGTTATTTTTAATTCATGCACCAGTGCCTGCATCTACCTGAATTGTCTTTGTTGGTTAGTTTCCTTTGCGTTCTTTGATTATGTTTCTAGAACTCTAAATTGTTCCGGGGGAGTAACGTATTCTGTAGATCTTTTCTGCTCTTTATTTATGGTGAAGGTATTTTATTTAAAATTGTCATCATTAATGATGTTTAATGTCATGACTTCATGATGCTGTTGAAATACTTACCAGTGGCCATAAAACTTTCTTTGTAGTTGAGATTTGCAACTGTTGATCTTGAGTTACATGCAAAATATGTTCCGGGTGGTTCGGAATCAATCTATTGTGTTGACCGACGGGTCTCTAAGAAAACCCAAGTGCTTCCTCCACTCCCAGACGATAAGTTCCTTGCCAGTTTCAGTCACATTTTTGCTGGTGGATATGCTGCTGGATACTACAGTTACAAGGTGCTTCTGCTTTCTTTTTGTGGTTCTTAGCTCCTATATATTTCTAGTTAGTTGTATTTCCTGTGAGGGTTGTGTATAAATATTGTGGTGTTAAAGTGGAGAAGTTATGTCTTTTTAGATCTATCGTTGCCTCTGAAATTTAGCTTTCTCTTCTGTAATATAAGAACGTACTATTCTTTTGTCAATCTTGTTGGTAATAATTGAACTTTCCACTACTTGTTCTTAAAATTCCTCTGCCGTTTTGATAGCATGTGCTTATATTGACCAAACTGTTAGGCTAGTAATGAAATTGCTGCTGTATCCTAAGTTGATTGGACTCTCCAAAAATGTTGTCGCACCTATGTCGGATCCTTCAAAATTGCACTACTTTTGAAGGATCCACCATGCACTTGATGACATTTTTGAAGAGTCCGAGCAACATAACTTATATCTGCCTTTTTGCTCAGCAACATTTTATTTCTCTTATATTGACATGGTAATGGTAATAGTTTTTTGAAGGATGTTCTGTTATCATCTATTCCTGTTAACTACATTCTTCATATAGTATTTCTGGCTTTAAGAAATAACTTTTTGGATTTAGATGTTGAAATCTCCTTTCTTTCTTGTGGTTTTATATCTTCTTTTATATAAACAATGAATTTTGGTGAAGACTTGTTTAGATTAAAACTCAAGACATGCTTTAACCATACAAAGTATTTTCCAATTTGTGCAGTGGGCAGAGGTTTTGTCTGCAGATGCTTTCTCTGCTTTTGAAGATGTTGGACTAGAGAATGAGAAGGTAAAGTTTAGAACTTTTGCTCCGTAATCTTTAGTCATATTTTTCACCATTCAACTAATAGTGACTTTAACTTTGAGTAGGCTGTAAAAGAAACAGGCCAGAGATTCAGGGAGACTGTTCTTGCTCTTGGAGGTGGAAAGGCTCCACTGGAGGTAGGGGGATTATAACCATGCCAATGTCTTTCTGATGTTTTGCTCATTTTTTCAAGTGAATCACTATAATTCAGCTTTGGCTTCTGTTGCGTTATCCTCAGTGTTGTTTTACTGTGTTTTAATTTGCCTTTGGATGCATATTCAGGTATTCGTGCAATTTAGGGGACGGGAACCTTCTCCAGAACCGCTGCTTAGGCATAATGGCCTACTTACCTCTTCTGCATGAAGATTGTTCTAGGATCTTCTGCCATGTTAGTGCGCCCCATTTTAAAGGCCATTAGAGACATTTGCAACTGCAATTGTTTTCAAGTTATTATGAATAATTTACTTTAGAACAAAGCATTGCTACTGATTTACAGGTTATAAATGGATTTCTCGTTCTCGTCTCTGTTGCACATCCCTTTATGCCATATATAATAAGTGCACCGTGCTAGTTGGATGTTCTTTTCCAGGAAAATTTTGCTGTATTGTTTCATTGTAGTGCTCTTGGTTTTCCCGCATTATTGTTAGTTTAGATTTTGTAATAAAGGATATCACATATATCATTTCATATAACATATCACATATATGCTGTCATAAATTTATTTTAAAAAAAAATTCATGTAGGGTTGTTATATTAGTTTTTTTTTTTTGTTTAAGTTTATACCCATATTTGATTTTCTAATATATTGTATATGAACATAATTTATTCATTTGGTAAGATTGGGTAGGAATAGAGAATTTTGACATTTTCATAAGTTGTGGGCTTTCATATTTTAAGAAAAAATACTTGAGAAATTCAAATAATACATGTAAAAAGCTTTTACTCTAAAATTTAGTTTTTCACTCGTAATTTTATATTTGCATATCCAAAACATCACTCAACAACTTATTGACGTTGAAATATACTCCCTTTCTCATGTTGGGTTATTGAAAGTACTGATTTTCAAAGATAAATTAGATTATATTAATTTGATATTTTAAACAAAAAAAATAAATATTCTAAAACTATTGAAAATACTATAAATTACAATTTTTTTATATTAATATGATGAAAAAATTTATCTTAAAATATTAGTCAAAATTTTTATAATTTGATTCTAAAAATAGAAATCATGATAAATAATATCGGACGGAGAGAGTATTTAACTGTCTTATCACAATTATTTTATTCGTGTCAGGAATACTAGTTTCCGTTAGCAAAAGAGTGTAAAAACAAAAAAAGTGTGTTTCCTCAAATATAAATATAAAATATATGTTGAAGAATACCAAAAGTCTTTGTGCAACTTAAATTTGTGACAAATGATCTTTTGCTTGCATGGATTGAAAAAAGAAGGGCGGATAGTTCCGTACAGTCTTGGCCAAACAAGAAGATCAAGAAATTGTAAAGAAGTAATGTACACAAGATTGTAGGATAGGAGACAATAATGATAATTCTTGTACAATGTCGATGGCTTCCGATGACAATCCTTTCTTGAAGGACTTCGATTTTCCACCATTCATGTAATCGTAGCCAAGCACGTCGGTCCTAGAATTCGTGCAATGCTTAAGCAAATCGTATGTTTCGTTTTCTCTTATGAATTGGAGGCATTGATAGATTGGGGTGCGGTGGATCATCTCAAGTCCGTCAAATATAATCCTGAACTTCGTTCCGCTATTCGGAAGTTCAGGTTCCTTATCTATAATTTCTTTTAGTGTAAAGCTGTCTGTCTTTTCGTTCAATCTAATGTGCGTTGTTATTGCTTTCTTTAGCTTCTTGTCTTGGTTTCTTCACTCTGCTTCTTTCTTTTTCCAAACTGCTTTGTAACTTTTTTATTTGAGCGGAGGAGGGTCTATCAGAAACAGCCTCTACCTTGCATGGGTAATATGCGCATGCAGTTGTTGTTAACATCATCTTTATACCACATGTCCACATCAATCATAAGTCATATTAATGTTTATTTAAAGCTTTAGTATTTTCTCTCTGTACATTCAGATTTTAATTTGTATTATAGCTTTTGTATTGTTCCTCTGGCTCCATCAAGGAAAAGCAGAGGAAGAGTTTTAACCCCTGATAAAAAGGATATCAATCACAAGTGATTGCTGGATAGGTGATGATATCTTGATGCAACCAAAATAACTGGTTGACCTCTCTTAGCTAGTAATGTTTTGCGTTCACAGGCTTTTACCTTTGATCTATGTAGATTTGGAACACCTGAAAGATTTCGTCAGAAGTTAAGGTTCTCCAGAAGCTGATGATCAGAACCATTGGGATATTACTTTCTGGAGCGAGAGGCTTTGTGAATCTAAGTATGAGTTAAACGAGGTGGGTTGTCTCTCTCTATTTCTCCCTTTATTTTGTGATCGAGAAAAAATGGACTTTGGGTCTAATTTAAACCCAAAGCTTGCTCAAAAACTCTATCTGTAATGAATCTAAAGCATCAGTGATAGACATAGTATCATTAGAGTATATCCTACTTGTTAGGCTTTGCATTGGAGTGGGAGTTTTTAAAAAAATTATTTTAGGTGGGTAGGGGTGGAGGTGTGAGGGATATGAGCAAATGTTTTAGAGATATTTTAAATAATTTAGGGTTTGGGAATTTTTCTAAGAGAATGTAAATGATTAAATTAATGATGGGTAATCCCTGTATAAGCAGTATCTTCTATTCATCTCTTTCCTTATTATCCATGGGGAACCATTCCATGGTCGATTTTCTCTTTCTTCTTTTAACCGCCCAAGTTACAGTGCTTCTTTTGCTGTGCTGCTTCTCTTGAATCCTCTTGTTGAAGTTCTTGAAAGACAGTCAAATTTATGCACTCTTGATTTCTTCATTAGCCTGTTTCTGAGATACGTGATGCTTCAGATCATTTGCCGAGTTGTATCTATTGTTCATGAAAATTTATGATAGTATAGTACCAAGCATTTACTTTTACAGAGTTGAAAGTTACAATCAGGTGTGTCTTTAGCATTTACATTCTGCTTTTTTAAGTGAGACTGTTCTCCATGAATTTGGACATGCCCTTCGGCATATGCTAACTAAGCATGATGAGGGTTAGGTTGCTGGTACAAGGGGCATAAAGTGGGATGCTGTGGAATTACCATCACAATTCATGGAAAATTGGTGCTATCATAGGTAGGATGATGTCTTTACAATGATACTTGAGCATTTAGTTTTGATTGCAAAACCAAGTAACTTCTCCACCTTAGTTTCCCAAATCAAAGGAGGATAAAATGTTCTTTGAAATAGCTATTTTCAGAGGGCCCCTGCCTTTCGGGCGTGCCTAGGTCACTTTCGAAGCTCAGAAGAAAAAGGAACAAATTGCTTAGTTGTTAAAAAACGTTTTCACATTCATAAAAGATACTGTAGTGTTCATTAGACATCCTTAGTAAAAGTCAAATCCACCACGAATTCTCCAAAAAGATTCTTCTAAAACCAAACAAAAGGAAACACCACCATTTAATTATAACACTAGTTTCATATGTTTTTTAGGCTGCCTTGCCGCTTCTAAGATGTCTCCGTGCCAACATCCTCTCTCGCTAAGTTGCTTTTAACTGCAATGAATTTTATTTGTATTAAGTTTATAGATGTTTGATTTTGTTTAGTTTCTTGTAAAATTGTGCGCTTCACTGCGAATTGTGTCCTTCACTTAAAAGGAGCCTGTCGTTGTCACGGACCTAGAGAATCTGCTAAGAACCGTGTGGCACTCGACAACTTACTCACGAATCTTTCACGATCTTGTAAGCTCAAGTAAGCCTTTTAGACTAAGATCGCTAAGAGAATGCTTTAAGAAAGAACTTAGAAAGAACACAAGAGAGCTTTGGAAGAAGGCTTTTATATTATGCTTGGAGAATGCTTACAACTTTGCTTGCTTGGATGGATGATTTACAAATGAGAGCCCACCTATTTATACTACTTACTAGGGGCCTAAAGTGTAAATAAAAATTACTTATAAATCCCTAAGTTATTTACATTTTGGTCCCTATTCTAGAAAAGTCTACACTTTCTAGAATATGCCAAATCTTTCAAGAAAATATCTAAATTATTCTAGAGAATTCTAAGGAATTCTCTAGTCTTCTCTATTTATCTAGAAGGTTCTAGAGTTATCCGTAAACCTCTCCACAACTCTAGATCCTTCCGCCCCCATTCGGACGCAAGATTTAATTGTCATGTGGCGGGACGTGACACTGTGCTTCACTTTTTGCTTTTAAAAACACTGTGGCTTAATATAGTTGGAGAAATCCGTATTTCTTTTCCTTTGAATCAGTCAGCTGTTTATTTACTCATTTTATTAATGGCTGCTGCAGTGATACTCTGATGGGTATTGCTTGTAAGACCTTGAAAATAGCTTAGGTGCTCTAGAGCCTAACATGTTGGTCTTAGTGTTCTAAGGTCCTAAATATGTTTACTATGTGGTATAGAGACAGTAGCTAAAGTATTAGGGGTGTTGGAAGTCAAACGTCAAGGGATGACTAAGACGTTTGACGACTAAATCTCCTAAATGTCTAAAATGTGGTTCTATGTGTTTATGTGTGTTTCATGGTGTTTTAAGGTTCTTAATAGAGTTAATATAGCATTTATAGTCAGTGGTTAAAGTTTCGTGAAGTTTGGAGTTCAAACGACCAAGAACGTCCAAGGCATGTGCCTTGAGTCGACCTTGTACGTCTAGGCGAGTTTCGTCGAGTTTTATGTGTTCGTTTTGGGTGAAATTCATGTGAGAGGTGTTAAACTCATATATGGTCATATTTAGGTTGGAAAAGTCCTGGAAATTATCCCCAAGGACCATCAAAGGGTCCTTGAGGAAAGGACCCAAAACCTGTTGGCAGGCTGTCCCAGACAGCCTTGGCGACGGAGCTGTCGACGGCCAGTCATGGCTCTGACGCCCCGTCACAAGGGTTCCGTCGTGGGGGACTTGTCCAAGGGTGTAAAGGGAACCCTTGTCAAGCCAAAGGAGCTTGAAATGGAGGTCCATGACGGACCGTTTCACCCGTGACGCCCCGTCACAGGCAGGTCGTCATGGCCTTGTCTCCTGCGCAGATTTTTCTGCCAAGTTAGGGGTGAACTTGTAAATTCACCCCATGTCTAAATAAGAGTCTAGGCGGTTTATTTAGGGTCTTATGGGTATTTTAACTAACTATATAAGTGGTTAACACCCTAAAGACTTCGTTCTTCTAAAATCAAAACCCAAAGTCTCTTAGAAATCCTAAAACCTCCATTGAAGACTTCATTGAAGAGGCAGCTTGGTGAGGGGTTCTTGTGTGAAAATTCTTCATCAAAGTGAAGAATTATCATCCTTGAGGTATGGTTTTTGATCCTTGAAACTTATTTCATCAACGAGCCCATTTCTCAAAGTGTTCTTCAAAGTTTTTCTAAAGTGAATTGTCCAATTCTACTCTAAATCATGGGTTCTTGCATGAAACGTTTTCAATTGTTAAGATATGATATGATTGATGTTTAATTGATGTTTTACAATGAAATTATCCATGAACCCTTGATCTTCTCAAATCTCTAATTTTCACTAAAATATGGTTTATGTGATTATGTCTTGAGATTGATGAATTCATGTGTATATTGCTATGGGCTTTTGATTCATGTATATATTATGTATGAATGATGTATAGGCTGTTTCAATTTGATTAATTGAGTAATGAATACTCTTAGATCTATTGCATGTTAAGCTTGTAGAATCGATGTGAACTTAATGCTTACAATCCTAGTGTAGTTTTCTATTTATGTAAGTATTGTATTCCATTGATGTATATTTGGTCTTACATTGGTAAATACATATTGAATTGACTTAGATTCATTGAGTATTATTGTTTATACTTTGAATTATTGTTCATGGCCATGGGTAAGGGCCTTGTGATGTTGAATTGGTTGATTTGGCATTGAATTGAGGTGTGGATATGGGGATGAAGGTATGCTGCCCTGTTTTCTTTAATTTGATATTAATTATACCTTGATTTTATTGTGATTGGTATGGTCCACTTATGGTGGCGGTGTTATGTGAATTGATGTGGCCTTGTCGGCGTTACTTTATGCAATATGATGATCATGGCCTTGTCGGCATTACTTGAAGTATATGATGATTATGTGATATATGATAATGTCTATATATATGTGAAAGTATATGTGTTCTTATATGAAGTGATGTTAGGTTATAAGATGTTATTCCTAAGTACTTCTAGAATGACTTGTATTGTATGTTAAAGTGAAATATGTGGTGTCTTGTTTAGGTAGACTTATGTCCCTTGCTTGATGCTTTTATGAATATTATTATGTGATGATTTGACTTAGTATGTTAAGAGTCTTGAATAATAATACAAGTAAGTCCTTAATGATAAGAAGGTCAATGTTATGTGGAACCTTGTACTTAGTGGCGAGGTTATGAATTGTGAAGTAGTTAGCCGTAATGGTATCCTTCATGTTATGAGTGATGGACTTAGGGATGGTTGGCTGGAACGGCATCATATCATACCTTAGGAAAGTCGCGATGAGCTTCTTGTCGCTAAAGTGAGATATGCCCTAGTGGAACTTGCTTTGGTAGGGTGAATGTAATTGGGTTATGAACTAGATAAGAGACCTAATTATATGAACCTTAATGTGAACTAATCTATGAGAACAAAGGCTAGCACCGAGTGAGTATGGTAAGGGATGTAATCCTAGTGAAGCACGAGACTAGATTGCAAAGAAACCCTTCATATTCCTTAACCATGTGCCTACATGGGATGTGTCCAAGTTCTACCATTGGCAAGTAGAACAACCTCATCGAAGTAGGATAGAACTTCGGATTCCATGTCTTGCTACCATGGTCTATGTCGGTTATTGCCTATTCTCATCATGTGGAATACCTTTTAGCATTAGATAAGTTTATGAGGTTTAGGTGGTGGTATGGGACGCTATCTAGACATTGCACAATAGACTTTGAAGGTGTTATGTGGAGTTCCTAGGTCTTGTCCAAAGACCATTATGTGATCCATTATGTGAGTGTCTTATGTGATGATTTATGTGAGTGTCTTATATGATGTATGAGTCTTAATGAACTAATGACCTATGTTAGTAACTTTGTAAATGATTGAGTACCTAATCTAAAGTGACTTAAGTATTCCTTAGCTAAAGTATGAGGAGGACATGAAAGGATGGTCTCTTCATGTCTTATCTTTGGAAGTCCTGAGGATGACTCTAGTTTGGGAAGTTGGTTAATCTTGTTGACATGATCTAAACCTTAGGAAGTCTTAAGGACTATTTAGGTAATCTTGGAGAGGCCATTGTACTATGGACTTTATCTTCTTGATTTACTTAAGTAGGTCTTTTGATAGGCTTTGGAAGGAGAATGTCTTCTAATCTAAGTGTTGGTGTGTTTAGTGAGAATGATTCTATTTGAGGTAGTCTATAGGATCTCTTGTGTGTGTGTGAAAGGGATTGTATGGGCGGTCGCTCCACACTTACTCAAGTGAACCTTGGAATTGACCTTTGGTAGAAGAATCTTACATAGATATTTATGATTGTTTTCTAAGTATGTATGTGACTCATCGTAGGTAATCTTAAGGGTCGTTTAGGCACATCTAGAGAGGGTGTATGGGCGGTCTCTCTTTGTGTGACTTAAGTGAATCATAGGATAACTTTAAATGAGGGAATTACATGCTAGGAAGACTTGGGGAGAAGGGTGAAGTGATTCACTGTAACAGTGAATTCACTGTACAATTCACTGTACAGTGAATGTAGCTCACTGTAAAGTGAGTCTTTAAGATGCTATCTTTGGTTTAATGTTATCTTATGTGTTTCTGAATTGATAAATGATGTTATTATGTTTATACTATGATTTCTAAAGGAAAAGATGCATGTTTCAATAAAGTCCGTTTTCATGATTTTATGCATATAGCCATACTTAGTACATGTGGTTGTACTAATTCCATGCTTTATTTTCTATCTATAGTCCTTGGTAGGTAAGGAGCTTTTGGATAAGAAGACTTGGGCATTAGAAGAATCGTCCGAGTAGAAGAGTTCAAGTATGTCCTCATTTGTATCGAGGGCATATATGTCGTTTTATGTTTCTTTTATGAAGTATTGTATAAGACTATGTTATTTCTATTTTTCGTATTAAAGTACTCTTGTGTCTTAAGTTGATGAGATTGAGACTTAGTATTTCTATATGAAAGAGTTTTAAAGACTATATTATGTTTTAGTGAAAAGTTTTAATTCTGCACTACTTTTCATTATGTATATGCGATGAATGATATGAATGAGGCTTGTCTTAGAACTCTGAGAGTTCGACGACGCCGGTCGCAATCCAAGATTGCACCCTATCTTCTAGGGTATGGTCTCGGGTTGTGACATTGCTAAGCATCATGAAACTGGTGAGTGTCTCCCAGAAGACATATACAAAAAGCTTCTTGCCGCTAAGACTTTCCGTGCTGGTACCTCAAGCCTTCGGCAGGTGAGCGGCCGCCCCACTTATCCCTTTTTCTGGTCCCTGTCTTACTTTTTCCAATAATAACTTTTGTTTGATCTTTTTTTCCACCATTTATTGTATTAACCAACAATATATATTGCAATTTTTTCATGTTCCACCATTGGGTCCTAACCTTTTCCCCCTAAAACTCCTGGTTTTTGATGGATGTTCTATTATCGTCCATGCCTGAAAACTACATTCTTTCTGAAGTTTTTCCGTCTTCAAGAAAAACTTTTTGTATTTTAGATGTTCTATTAATAATTAGACTGTTGAAATCTCCTTTCTTTCTAGTGGTTTTATATCTTTTTCTAATAAAATGATTTCTGGAGTTAAGGTTCTAGGTTGAAATTTTGCTTTAACCGCCTCAAAGTACAAATTAATTTCCAATTTGTGCAGTGGGCCGAGGTTGTCTGCAGATGCTTTCTCCGCTTTTGAGGATGTTGGACTAGAGAACGAGAAGGTAAACTTTGGAACTCTTGATTCCGTGAACATTAGTCATGTTTTTCACCATTCAACAAATAGTGGCTTTAACTTTGAGTAGGCTGTAAAAGAAACGTGGCCGGAGATTCAGGGAGACTGTTCTTGCTCTTGGAGGCGGAAAGGCTCCTCTGGAGGTACAGACTATAATCATGCCAATCTCTATTAATGTTTGCTCATTTTTCCATGTGTATCACTTTAATTTAGCCTTGGCTTCTGATACCTTATTCGCAGTTCTGCCATCTCTTTTCTGATTTACAGTGTTTCAGTTTGGCAATTCTGATGATTTTTCGATGCATATTCAGGTTATTGTGCTTTAGAGGCCGGGAACCTTCTCCAGAACCATTACTTAGGCATAATGGCCTACTGCCAGTTACCACCTCTGCATGAGATCATTATTGAACCTTCTACAAACTTGATGCCCATTTAAAGGCCATTAGTGACATTTGATGCTTTTTCAGGTTTTTAAGGAGACTGACGTCAAAGATGCAACTGTAATTGTTTTCAAGGCATTATATAGTATTTACTTTAGAACAAGCTTTGTTCCCGGGGATTGGATAATGGATTAGAAGTATGTGATATATCCGAATGGGGTTGCACAACTTTATGCATTATCTCATCAATCCTCTTTGCCATATCCTGGTAAACATTTTTTTTCCTCCCTATAATGGTAAAAGAAAAATTATGATTTATTTTTATTGGAAAGTACAATAAATGCTTGTTTTGCAGGCTATTGATTTAGTCAAGTTCTCTGGATGTTTACTGTGCACTGAAAACCCCTTAAATTAGAAATAAAAAATAGTCCACTGTGCAAACTGCAGTAGAGGTTACTATAGTCGTATTGACAACACCAACTATGCCTCCACCACATCGGATCGGAGTGGTACCAATATAGTTTCATTGGCATACTTTATCAAATTTGTATTCATTCTTGTTCCAGAAAAAGATGAAGTAATCCACCTATTAGGTATCTTTGATTAGGTTTTATCAAAGGCGAAAAGCACAAAAAAGCTCTAAGGTTTGTTGAGGCTTTAAGTACAAATAAAGTGTGTGCTTTAATGAAGGTCAAAGTGGAGAAAAAAACATAAATATATATGTGGAAGTTCAAGATTAATAATTTTAAGCGGGAATAAGCAAATATATGGACAAAGAAATTGAATTTTTTTTACGATAAAGTGAAATATCAATCTTCAAGATCTCAATCGCAAGGAAGTATGCCTCACTTTGGGGCTTAAGCACACCTTTGACAACACTGCTTCCTGTTCTCTGGCATGTATAACAAAATTTGCTCTACTAAATGAACAGTTTAATGAGATTTAACTTCAAGGAATTTGAGGAGTAATTTGCAAAAATTCAAAAAACTTTTCTAAGAATTCTGTTATCTACTGCAATCAGCTTAAATCCATTCCTCTACAGCATTTACCTTGGTTCTGGAGGGGCTGGTTTTGAGAGGAGACTGGATGGTTCTGTTTGAGATTTAATAGGTGGAAGGACAATGGACCTTTCTACAGAGAAACGGTTTGATCCTCCAAAGCTGTCTAGGGACTTCAAGTATTCTGATGCATTATTTTCTATTATCAATGCATCCTCGAGCTCTCTTACAATGTCCGCCATGCATGGTCTGTAAGTCGAGTATGTCTCCGTGCATGCCAAAGCCACCTCTACCACTCTCCACAGTGCCTCACCATGATACCCTCCCTTGATAGTGGGATCCACAATTTCTTCAACTCTTGAGCTTCTTATTAGAGGTTTCGCCTGTATTTCAAAGTGAATACTTGCATGTCATCAGATGTAAACATGCAAATCAAAAGAGTATATATAGTTGCAAAGTAGTTAAGCAATCAACATCAGTTTATCATCTGAGTAGCTGTGAATTATCACGAAAGTCGTAATAACAACAGAAGTTCTGTGTAAAGATGCTCTTTCAGTTTTTCATGGCACTGTAGTTTGCTGCAGATAAATTATGGGAAGAGACTGTGTGGTTCTGAGGATTCAGTAATAGTAGCAATTTGTATCTGGATAATTTCAGTTAAAATAAATAACTTGCCAAGTTGGGCCATACCCATTCAACCAAGCTCCACTCATTTCTTGGCTTGTTAATGTTGAGAGGCTCTCGACCTGTGAGGATTTCCAGTAGGACAACTCCAAAGCTGAAGACATCACTTTTTGCTGACAGACGTTGGGTTGAGTAGTACCTATGATGACAGAATTCATGAAAAGGACATGAGCTGGATTTCCCCAAAGATTTCTGAACCATTTGTGCTATGGTGAATTATAACGAAAATGAAGTCAATAAATATGCTAATAGAATCTCCTGCGGATGATTCAAATAATAACCACTTAGTGTAACCCATATTAAGGTAGCAGAGCTGTCTATTAGTCTATGCTTTAGAAACTTATCTCTTGTCCTAATTTCCCAATGACGACGCAATCTAGAAGAGAGAATACTTACTCTGGATCCAAGTACCCTGCTGTTCCCCTTACTTCTAAAGAAGTACCACTATCCCCTTCTTGAGATGCATATTTTGAAAATCCAAAGTCAGCAACCTTGGCACACATGCTCTGATCCAAGAGTATGTTACTTGATTTGACGTCCCTATGGATCAGACAACGCTCCGAGAATGTGTGAAGGTACAGCAAACCTGAAGAAGGTTAAGAGGAAATAACATAATGAAAACGGCGAACTTTGGTATTTGGTGCTTACAGATGTGCCTTCATAATAAGTACTAGGGAGTGATTGATTGTTAAACTCTATTAGATTCATTTATGCCTTCAATCTGTCTCTCAGGTAAACACGTTCTCTTTTTATTTACGCATGCTTAAGTCCATAGATATGGCTTATTTCATTGAAGAGCTGCATGAATAGCAGAATTTTGTGTTACTTGCCTCTCGCTGCTCCTAACGCAATGGAAAGTCTGGCTGGCCAGTCTAGAATCTTCCTTTTTGCTGCTGCTCCTAAACAGGATGAGGGAACAAGCAAGAAATTAGTGCTGGTTCTTATGATAAAGTGATAGACAGGAATTTGTTTATGTATGCAGTACCATATAACCTATCCTGTAGGGAGCTGTTTGACATAAATGGATAAACCAGAATCTGCTGTTCATTCTCGCAGCAGTAGCCAAGAAGAGGGACCAGGTTCTCATGTGTGATAGCTGACAGAAGGTTAAGCTGTAATACAAATTACAGCAGTGGTTAATTTGCAAGCTATGTTATTTGTGATGCATGGGTTAACTATATATGCATGGATAAGATGCATTATTATAGAGATGGCTCCTGAAGAGCTAAGACAATTCAGAGGCAGCACTGCTTGTCGGAAGTAATTATGAAGAGAACATCACGGATCTGTGAGGAAGTATTAATTTTGTGGAGCATATCGTTAGTTTATTCCCTATGTGAAACAGCAATAGAAAATAGAAGATTCATTGCTCACACCATGTGCTGATGCTTTTCTCACATTTTAGGTAACATCTTTTTGTTGCTTTGATGCAAATAAGGAAGTTGGGAGGAAATTGGTCTACAAATACTCTAGATTTTTACCTCGTTATTGAATTCTCGAATTCCCTGAGTCGAAGTGGCTGACCTGACCTTTACAGCCACTTCTATACCATCAGGTAAGGTACCACGGTAAACGGATCCAAAGCCACCTTCACCTATCAAAGTTTTGTAGTTCTGAGTAATAGCTTCTATATATTCCAATTTGAAGTTCCTGGAGGATATTGACTTCATCATGGTAGTATCCGTGCTTGGTACTGAATATACTGCATCTGCATTTGAATTTTTTTATTTTTTTTTGAGCATATTGCTTCACTGAGTTTAAGTACCAAATGTTAAAGATATAAACTCAGTTTCAAATTTCTGGAGTTCCTGTCAAAAAAGCTTCTTTGCGACAGATTATATAGTAACAGTTTCTGCTTTTCTTAATCATGAAAACTTTTATGATTTATGCTTGTTGACTCCAGTCTTAAGCTATTGCAAGCAACAAGAAAAGATTCTTAAATTATCTTGATATATTATCATGCATTATGCGTGCAGGATTATTTCTGGTGTGCTGAGAGTGTACTTACTCCTTGTGATCGAGTAATTTCTCATAAGAAATTTTGGCCCTGCCATTACTCGTCTTTTGAAGAGGCAGACCACAGAGATAACAATTGCAAGGATCACCAGGAGAGCTGTACCTACAGCTGCTCCAATCACAAGTTTATGTGTTGAACCTGAGTTTTGTTTAACCTTAGTCATCCCTTTGCTGAAATGTAAAAAAATATTAAAAAATTAGCTTATTTCTCTTCTTTGTCAGTTCCCTGCTCTTAATACCCCATTGCTTTCCCCCACCCCTGGAGAAAAAGTGGACAGCGTAAAATCATAAAATTGTTTTCTTTTTCTGAAGACAGGGCAGTGGTTTCATACTCTGTTGTAATATTAGATTCTTTTATGCTTCTAGAAAGCTTGTTGCTGATATGAATGCTGCTTAAGTATCTGGAGGGACAACAAAACAAAGATATTAGTGTCACATCATACTTTTTTATCGAAACATATGAAGCATGAAGGCAGCTTGCTAGTAAAACTTTTTGTACAGCTTTGTTATTTTTTCAGAGGTTAATCCTCTGTGTGATATTATTTAACTTCTTCACGTTCTGCAATTATTTTATGTGGAAACCAACATAGAAGACTTACCTTGTAGAGTATGTGAAGGATGATGTAAAGAGTGAATTTGTGCCACTAGAGCCATTAATGCTGATATTCCTGTCTTGGCAAATAACTTGATTGCTTAGTAAAACTACACCAGATTGTAAATTTGTTTTAAAAGAAAATGAATTAGTGTTGATGACAAAGGCTTGGACATACAGTTTTCTCAGGTGCATCAGTTTTTGGATGCTAGGAGGGCTAGGTCCACTTAGGCCACCTGAGGAGAGATCTCTGTGGTAGGGAATAAGAGAAAAACGATTAAATCCATCTATCTCAAATGTGCTTACTATGCTACGGATAAATGAGGTGTAAAAATGGTAGACATATTATTTGATAATGTTCAGAAAATCAAACTGCTTTGAGTATTTGATAGAGAGGGAATAACTTACATCTGAGTGATGACTGAAGTACCATTAACTCGATCACAAGTTAGACCCAGCCATGGAAGGGGAAGACAAGGGTCTCCTGACCAACTCTTCCATATTTCATTGTTTTTGTTTTGTTGCAATAATTCCTTCTTGACATTCGCCATTATGTCAACTGAAACATATAAAGAGATAATAAATGTACTTTTCTGTAATCTTTTTCTACTATGGCTATCTTAAATTCTGCTACTATGCATATTCTTGAGTAAAATTACCTTCTTCAATGGCTGTTTCTTTAACCCGAGGAATAGTCTTTAAAATCTCATAACCATTACAAATGGGTCCCAATTGAGATAGATTTGAGGCCTTGATCATTGTCAGGTTGACAAATCTATTTGCTCTGAAATTCAGAACTACATCCAGGTATCTGGAACCACTAGCCAGTATATCAACCTTAAGTCTCTTGTCGTTGTTAATGTATATATAGAACACCCTTTCTCCAGCTTGAACTGAGTCATTGGGCTCTAGAAAGTACAGGAAGAGAGAGTAAGTATCATATCCTGTGTCAAGGTCTTCATGCAAGAAGTCCAATCTCTCTGGATGGGTGAGGGCTGTTCGTAATACGAATGCAGGAGGTAATAAACTGTGTTTTCTTGCAAAGACCTGCTTAATAATGGATGGAGGCGTTTGAGTAACTTGTGATTCTAGATTTGAGGCTGGTCTCCAAATTCTATCATACTGGTCATATGGGTACCTGAGTTGACAATTCTTCACATTATCACTTCATGATACTTGATATGATAACATGTTTGTTACTATGAAAGAATATACTCTGTTCCGAATCCAAAATATAATTGTGTGATAGGATGAAAGAATACCTGATTTCCGCAACCTTATTTCCAGCATCTACTCTATGTACAAGTTTGAGTATTTCTGAAGACTCTCTTTTCAGATAATCTGAATTTATCGGTCTGAGTTCAACCTTAGAAATGTAAGGATTCCCCTTCTTTTTCAATAGGCAGAAGTTTGTATAGCTTCTAGTAGCTCTAAAAATTCCCTCAACCTTAAGTTCATCAGATGACTTTACTGTGGCTATTGGTGTGACACCAATCAAAACAACAAAAGAACTGTGTGGGAGAGTCTTCTCTTGTTTGACAGAAAGAAATGTTCCTCTTACTAGATAGTCATGCTCTTTCCTGGTTGGGAAGCTGTAACACCACTTATGACTAATGTCTGAGCTAAAAGATCGAGCTCGTTCATAGTGTTCACTCTTGTACACTGGCCTTGATATGCAACTCTGATTTTCAGGGAACCAAATTCCATCTGAAATCCAACTTAAGTTGGTACGTGGCTCTGTAAAGTTTGCAGCAGCACAGCACTGAATACTTAGAAATCCTGCTCAAAACCACATTGGAACTTATCAGTTAGATTTAAGTAACCTAATTATGTGACATATCTGCAGTTACATATGTATGCAACGAATAGCTGGTTACTGCTTGTCGTTGCAAAGATTTGTATGTGTTTTGTAAGACAGGTAAGTTTATTTTACCTGATCTGCTTATGCTCTTTTTCGATTTGTAGTCAATACGATCTACTTATGCAGTGTAAGTAGGTTTAGAGGTGTTGAGTTTTGCAGCACTTTGTGGAGCAATCAAACACAGATTTATATGATAGTTTGAGGCAATTTTTTTCTTTTTGACAAATGATATCAGAGTCTTTATGTGGTGATTATTTGGTCGTTAATTCAACAAACGTTATAGAGATCAACAGGATGACGATGATCAATATCATTCACAATAGAGGAAAGAGCAACTAGCTTATTGATATCAAAGCAATTGGTAACTCTTATATCATTATCAAACTAAAAAAAAAACCATCAAACATGATTTATGTAGATTGTAGACTAACCTTCTTGAGCAAAGGCAGATTGTATATACAGCACCAGGCAGATGATAACACAGTTGACCACCCTTATGTTCCAGCAATTCTCTACTTCCATCATCCTATTCTCATAGAAGAAAATTGCCCCATCAGGTCATCCAACTCAAAACCTGACTATGCCTATCTCATTAAACTTTGGTTATCTACAAAATCCAATTTCCAACTCATGATTTTTTGTAATTTTAAAATGAAGAACTGATTAAAAAGTGCAAAATAGGTAGACTTTATGACTTCCAATGGTTTCTATTCTTGAAGCATTACTAGGTAAAAACTAAACTAAAAATTAGTACAAAAAGAAACGTCACTTATTTTACATTGTTTATGAGATTATATGATTAAACTAATAGTAATCGTCTTTGTCATGGTAATGGTGGGACAATAATTAGTTTAATGATACAACTCAAATTGCAATTATAATAATAATAATAGGGCGGAAAAAAACAACCATTCGTCAATCATCTTCTCTAATTCGTCTCTCCTTTTGTCTGTTATCTACTGCGAAACCTCAAGGAAATGAGCCTTCACTTATTTAACTCTCTTTCTTTATTCATATTATACAAGTCAAGAAAGTTACCGTTTGGTGCT
Organism: Solanum sitiens; assembly: GCA_016801875.1. NCBI lineage: Eukaryota > Viridiplantae > Streptophyta > Magnoliopsida > Solanales > Solanaceae > Solanum > Solanum sitiens. The sequence goes on from JABWTJ010000001.1 coordinate 15,135,242, forward strand.
CTCAATCATGTAATTTACAGCTTATTTTATTCTAAGGTGAAAAGGATATTATACATTGTAGACACAACTAATCAATTACCAATTAACCACACACACTCCCATCCACATTGAAGGGGAAGGAAGGAATCTTTATAACTTAACTGTGTTTTCTTAATCACACACACTCGGTCGATCAGCATCGTATTGATCTATAGGGTGTATACCGAGTTTAAGTTATATATTCCATAAGTGTAAATGATATTTACATAATCGGATCATTCAAAGGAACTCACTCAAAAGACAATTAATTGAATAATAGAATTTCCTCTTCAAACTATAAAATTAACTAGTCTATTAGAAAGTCGAATTAGCAACTATACATGAATTTTCACTCTCTAATTGTCACTTAGACATGGCCGGTGGAAGATGACAGCTATTCGATGCAAGTTTCGAAGTTTTTTACTGGAAGCTGAACAGTAAATCAACTGAAATTTTCAGTCACTCATAACTCTCAAAACGATTCTAGTCCTCGTTTCATCACCCATAGTCACATTCCTTATCCCCAACACCTTAGACTTCCGAAACAATTTCACCACTTCCTCCACCTCTCTGCCGCCGCACTCTTCCACAGCCACTACACACGCACCACCAAGTCTCACTGTCCTCTCCATTTCCGCCACGTATCTATCAGGAAACAATGCCCGATCCAAATACGCACTAAACCCGAGATCAAACGCATTATCAAAAAAGGGCAGACTATGCGGATCCGCACGTCTGACAAGCGGCGGCGAATCCACAACCTCCACACCAGTAATGTCGTGAAGGCCCATTTCTTTTAGGGCCATTACAGCCTGACCCGCCCCAGCAGATACCACGAGAGCCCGTGAATGTTTAGTAAACAGCTTCTTGTCCTGAAGAGCCTGGAATTGGGATTTGAAAGAAAGAACTGTTTGGATCCAGGCGGTTGTGGACCATATACGACGGTTGTGTTTCTTAATGGAGGTGTAACTCCGGTGAGCGAAATCGCAGGTGGATTTGGGGAAACGGTGATGGGGCTTAGGTTTGGTGATATTGGGATTAACGCAGGTTTCAGGAGTTCGGATGAAAAGCAAGAAAAGGATAAAAGTTGCTGCAATGATGGAGGCTAAAGATAGCCTGTTGAGGAATTGTTGAACGTATCTATCCATTCTTCTTCTTCTGCATACATTTGGATCTCAATGGGCATTGATGAAGGAGACTGATCAAACGTCGGCGTTTTCACAAAGATGAAAATTACTAGACTAACAGAGTTTCTTATTTACCTGCCACATTTTCAATTTAAAGAGTAAAACTTTTAAGACTAAATCACAATAATTAATAATTTAAAAATTATTTGAACTACTGAAATAGAAATAATTCAGGTGAATTGATACTCCTTCCATTTCTATTTATATCATTAAATAATTTTAGATTTCACTTCTTTAAAAAATAAGTAAGTTTATCATTTTATTTTTATTTAATATTTTTTGAAAGTCAAGTTTTTAATAAAATGAGCATACATATATTTATTTTAATTAATTAAATTGACCAAACATGAATAAATAATTTAGTTTCTCTATATTGATTAAATTTATATTTTCAAGTCTAATAATTTTCGAAAATAATATAAGTTATTTATGTATTGATTTTGTAAACAAAAAATACATAAAAACATTTATTTTTAATTAAGATAATGAAACGGAAGGAATACTTAAAAGAAAGATCAAATTGCTAGTACTTAAGGGGATAACATATTATATTTTCAAGGTAAATACCATCTTTTTAATTAAGATTTTAGAAAGATGAAATTGCCAAAGCAGTTACAGACTATTTTAAGTATGGCATAATGACATCCGTTAAATACATTAATTTCTTATTGTGGAAATTGGAATCTGGACAAATGTCCAATTTCTTTTGTGTTTTGTTAATTCTGGCAAATTAAAATATAAATTCATATCATAATATTTGTCTGTACAGCATAATAATCGTATATTCCAAGCATAACTATTGGTCGGTCTAAGATGTATTCTTACTAATTAACATTCTTGACCTTTTTATAATTAATATATGCATCTCGTCACTATTCTTCCTTTTGTCAATTGTTTTATTTAATAAAACCAAAGCCTATCCTTCTTCTAACCTTGTCTTATAATTTATTTAAGATCGTGATAAAGTGATAATATTTTTTTTATTTTTAATCAAAGTTTTTAAGTTTTATTTTTAAGTAAGAAATCAATTTTATTAGAGCGTGTTTTTATTGGTGGATCTTCATACACAAATTTAAAGTTTTGATTATGTTCTAATATTCAAATAATGTATGATAAGAAAATGAAAAAGAAAAAAAATCTAAAAATCATTGTTTGGGTTGGAGAACCAAAGATTGAGAAACAATTTTTTGGTATATGCTTTGTAGTTGCGGAATAGATGCGCTTAGGAAATGATTTTTTTAGCAACTAAAAGTTATTATATATTATTTATCAAAGTGAGTTTAAGCAATAAAACAATTATTACGTATTAAATACTGATTTTTATATATATCCAATTAACTGGCAGTGCATAAGTATATGTAAGTTCTGATAAACTTATTTTAATCATTTTATTATCCTTATTATAACCTTATCTGGTGAAGGGTATTATATGGTTGAATAATAATATAGTATCTGTAAATTTCTCTTTTACTTATCAATTGGAAACAATTGAACTGCATCACCAATGTTAGGCATATATTATGTTTGAGAGACCATTAGTTTCATTACAGAGCTGCTTTCGACTGAATTCTGTTTAAAAAATTTATTTAATACGTAAAAAATATAAATTTATAATTTTATAACTTACGAAAATTAAAAATTTTAAATCATATATTTTATATTTTGAATTGACATATAAAAATTACTTTAAAGTTATAAATGATGCTAACAAATTTTACATTATCAATGAATGTAATAGACACTGCTTATTAAATTAAAAAAATAAAATAAATAAGTACTGCTACAATCATTTCAAATGTTTTCTAAGCTACTAATGTAATAATATTAATAAGTTAAAGAGTATTAACTAATTCCGCGTTATTAACAAGTTCTTTCTTTTTCTTGGTATGCGTGTATTTTTTTTTTAGAAAGCTATAATTAGAACCCATCAGTCACCATTCCCCATCATCAGTCCATCACATAGCTACCGGCGATCAAAACCCTAAATCAATTTCTCGGCGTTGTATCCGTTCAAGTAAAACGAGCTTCCCATTATTTTGGTATTCTTTTATGAAAAATAATAAATTTCAAGAACTCAAATTGTCAGATCATCTTGAACTTCTTGTATGCATTACCTTTAAGAAATATTCAAGAAATCGTTAATTTTTTATAGTTACATTGATATTGTTACATGCATATTTTAAGGAAATCGAAGAAATTGTTGTTTTCAAGAATACATTGACATTGCAAATATCAAAGAAAGTTCAAGAAACCTTTTTTTTTTTAAAAAGAAAATAATATGTTTTTATCCACGCTGGGTATCTGAAAAATGTTCAAGAATTTATTTTTAGTTTGGGGCTCAATTCGGTCGGGGTTATCTTGTATGAATAAAGACACTCAATTGGACCATTTACCCTTGTTGTTACGCTTGCTAGTAAGTTAAGTAGAATCAGGTGCTGAACCATTCTCCTTGTATAATTCTGTTTTGGGGTTTAGTGGTTCTTCTTTCATAAGTGATCTCATAGTAATAGGAATTAATGACAAGCTGAACATCTAATTTGCATTTTAGATCAGTGACTTTTATCCAAATACATTCTGCACTTGAGTTTAGCTCACCGTCGTTCATGGTTACCTTTTCAATACAGATGGTCCCAAGAATAAACAACTTGTGCGTAGCTACATATTCCTCCATCTTCTTCTTCCAAGATAGTATTCCTCCTTCTCGCAAACGGCAATGACCGGTGAGTTGATGACAATGGTAAGTATTAGTTTCTTTGATATTGATGTAATGCATTTTGATGTGCAGAAAATTCTGCTCAATTTTATTATTTTACTTCATCACCTGAAGCTGTACTTTATTTTTGAGGATCTGGTGTCTCACGAGATGGACTGGTGTTGATCACGAGATGGACTGGTGTTGATGGGAGAAAGATATTGTAATTTTTTGCAAAATATTGGACTGCCAACTATTATGTTCATAACTTGGAATGGTTGTTGTAGTATCTAGGGTTGCATGCATTACTCAACTGATAGGCAGGCTGTGAGCTAATTGTGTTTTCGCTTCGCAAATTTCAATTTTTTTCTCACCAAACCACCATTTTGCTGTAAAACTACACATAACTTTTCTTATTTATATTTCTCTCTCCGGTATTACTCAAAATGGCAATCAAACATGTCCTCTCTTGAGCTGAAAAACTGTTGCTTAGCATGGCACCTCAGATGGGGGTTTATGAGATTTTGGAGAAAGTTCCATTTCGTGGTGTTTCATCACTATCTCATAAGGATGACTTATGCTTGCAGCCATGGCAGATTCTAAGCTTTTGAGTTGATTCGTGTTTTGACTTAGCCATGGTTCCCCCCCAGAACCACCCTTTTCGAGATATTACCCATTCACTCCCTTTTTCATATTCTTAACTCACTCTGCTCCGTTTTTTACACAATGAAGATATGGAGGTTTTCATCTGTCGATGTTCAATAACATATGTTAATCTCTTGAGCTAAACAACTGTTGCTAGGCACTGCATTTAAGGTGGGCCTATGAGATTTTAGGAAAAGGTCCTTCTCTTTGTCTTTCTTCTCTGTTTCATAGTCAATCTGTTTCTTGCAGCTTCGTAGCATTTCAAAGCTTTTGAGTTAATTGTGTTTTAGCGTCGGTAAGTTTTTTCTTTTGTTACTTTAACCACCATTTTGAAGAAAATACACGACCTTCCAGTTTTCTTGTTCTCATCTCTTTGGTATAACTTAAAATGCAATCAAACATGTCCTTCTTTGACCTAGAAAGCTGTTTCTTAGAACGGCAACTCAGGTGGGTCTATCAGACTTAAGAGAAAGTTCCATTTCATGGTGTATCTCCGTCTCATAAGGCTAATTGATGCTTGCAGCCACGACAAATTCCAATGCTTTTGAATTGATTCTTGTTTGGGCTTTTGGCAATGTTCATTTTCTTTACCCCTCCACACAAAACCACCCTTTTTGTGAAATTACACACGACCTTCCACTTTTCTTATTCTTATTGTTCTCTTTGCTCCATTTATAAACCATGAGGATGCGGAGGTTTTTTTTGTGGAAGTCTTGTAAAACTTGTTTTCTCTAGCTGAATCACCGGGACTTGGCACAGCACATCAGGTGGGTCTATGAGATTTTGGAAAAAACAATTTTCATTTCTTGGTGTTTCTCCTCTGTCTCATAAGGCTAACTGATTTTTGTAGCCTCGACGGATTTCAAAGCTGTTGAGCTATTTGTGTTTTGGCTTCGCAAAGTTCCGTTTTTTCCTCATCAATCTACCCTTTTGCCGAAGTTTTTTTTCTTTTTTCTTTAAAAAAAATTTCTCTCTCTGGTTTTACTCAAAATGGCTATCAGGCATGTTCACTCTTGAGCTGAAAAACTGTTGCTTGGCATGGCACCTTCAGGAGTGGGTCTATGAGCTTTTGGATTAAGTTCCATTTCATGGTGTTTCTTCACTATCTCTCAAGGCTAACTGAAGCTTGCAGCCATGACAAACTTCTAAGCTTTTGAGCTTATTCGTGTTTTAACTTAGCCGTACTTTTCCCCCCTCTCGAAACCACCTTTTCATGATATTACTCTTGCACACCCTCTTTTCTTATTCTTATTACTCACTCTGCTCCGTTTTATATACAATGAAGATTTGGAGGTTTCATCTGTCGATGTTCAGACATGTTATTTCTCGAGCTAATTAGCTGGTGCTTGGCACAACACTTCAGGTGGGTCTATGAGATTTTAGGATAAGGTCCATTTCTTGGTCTTTCTTCTCTGTCTCATAGGCAATCTGTTGCTTGCAGCCATTCTGCGTTCAAAGCTTTTGAATTAATCGTGTTTTGGCGTCGCTAAGATCTTTTTGTCACTTTAACCACCTTTTTAATGAAAGTACACGACCTTCCACATATCTTTTTCTTATTACTCTCTCTGGTATAACATGAAAAGCAATCAAACATGTTCTCTCTTTAGCTAGAAAACTGTTGCTTGGCATGTCAGCTCAGGTGATAGACTTAAGAGGAAGTTCCATTCCATGGTGTACCGTCTCATGAGGCTAACTGATGCTTGCAGCCACGACAAATTCCAATGCTTTTGAGCTGATTCTTGTTTGGGCTTTTGGCAGTGTTCATTTTCTTTCCCCCTCCATGGCTCCACACCAAACCACCCTTTTCGTGAAATTTCCACTTGTCTTATTCTTTTTATTCTTTTTGCTCCATTCTATAAACCATATCATAAGAGTATGGAGATTATTTTTTTTTGTGGAAGTTTTGTAAAACTTATTTTTTCTCTAGCTGAAAAACTTGTTCTTGGCATGGCACATCAGTTGGGTCTATGAAATTTTAGAAAATAATTTCCATTTCTTGGTGTTTCTTCTCTGTCTCATAAGGCAACTGATGCTTGCAACCACGATGGATTTCAAAGCTTTTGAGCTATTGGTGTTTTGGATTCACAAAGTTCTGTTTTTTTCTCACCAACCCACCCTTTTGCTGAAATATTACACATAAATTTTCTTGTTTTTATTTCTGTCTGGTTTTACTCGAAATGGCAATCAAACATGTTCTCTCTTGAGCTGAAAAACTATTGATTGGCATGGCACCTTATGTGGGGGTTGAGATTTTGGAGAAAGTTCCATTTCATGATGTTTCTTCACTATCTCACAAGTCTAACTGATGCTTGCAGCCATGGCAGATTCCTAAGCTTTTGACCTGATTTGTGTCTCGACTCTCTTTTCTTATTCTTATAACTCACTTTGCTCCATTGAGAACTTTTACTACACTTAATTGCTTATTCTCTTCAACATTTGTATTCCTCCCTCTGAAGGATATATACCTGTCTAAATGTGGAAAACAAAGCATGACATGCATTTCTACCCATCTAGTTATTCCATTCTGTGGTATCAATAGCTTAGTTTATATCAGTGTTGTGCTCCATCTTGTTGAAAACAAATAGGACTTTCGAGGGTTTCAACTTTTTAAGTGTCATTTGTTCCCATTCTCTCTAAAGGGTCCATTTTATGTTCTAATTGGGTTGATTATAGCAAGTGAATTATGAATTGTAACTTATACAGGAACAACTCTTTTGTTCTAATACCAACTGTAACAAGACAATGCTAGATGTTCTCTCTTTTTGAATTATAAGGCCTTGAAGCTTGAATAGTTTCCAACTTAATTTGGAAAACTGTTCATGAAATCGATCATAGACATGAATTCTTTGTGTTGGAACAATAACTCTGATATGGATAAAGTGGAACAGATACAGAGGGATGAAGATCAATATAGCAGTTCAACTAATTTTTTGGGTGAAGCATAACTGATGGATTGAATCCTGATATTGTCATTCTATTATTTATTTCCGTTGGTGCAATTATGTTTGGAGATGCATTGTTACCTTCAGAATGTTCTCTCTTTGTTGAGGAGTTGAAGCAGACTTCATTGTTTTTTCAGGTGAGTGGGTAATTGCATTTTAGGAAATATCTGAGTTGGAACTGCATTTGATGGTGTGCTCATGGGTGACCGACTAATATCCTCTTGTCAACTTGGGGTTCTCTGCATGAGAAAATTCCGTAGTTAGGTTCGTGGAGTGGGAGTTCTTCTGAGGATATTTCTTTTTACTCTTAAAGTTGTATGCTGATCTGATTGATATTTTGGTTTGGATATATAATCTTGAAGTCCAAATAAGTGTCTGTGCTAAGAATTTCCCTTGCGCATCCCTGTGTCTCCTTCGAAAATTTTGATACTGAAAGTGGTCCGTCTTTGATACACCAGCTTACTTGAGGACAATTCCTGTCTTGCTTCTTAGATTTTGTTCATTTGCTTGCGGTGAGGATGACCTGATTTTCACACGTGTTTCTCCTGTTCCTTCTCCTTGCCGCTGTTATCCTGTGGGGATTCATTCGAGTTCCTTAACAAATTGAATGCAAACATTGGGGCATTCAAGCTTTTTCAGGATACATCTCAGGTCCTGATGTTTAGATAGATGAAGTATACATGTATGGATAAAGAGATGTGATAAGTTTATCTTTTCTACACTTTGTTTCTTTAACAACCACTGTAGGTCCTTCAGTATTTCTGTATCCACTTACTTCAGTATATTGTCCTGACAAAGAAAAACGGAAAGCTAATCTTTGGTTAACATTTACTAAATTGTATGCTTGTTTTTTATGGTTTTTTTTTTTCTTGTCCTTCATAATGAAGATATCAATTCAAGATTTGTTTCTAAAAGGCCAATACAAAAATTAATTAACAACATAGCTATGAGTTTGGACAGTGCTTCTGACATTGAGCAGTGAGGTAACTCAGATATATTCACTGTTTTTGTTGAACCTAAACAACCCAAGATAAACTTTTTTTTTATTTGACGTGGAGCCTTCAAAGATGTCTGTGGAACCCTATTGTGATTTTTGTTGGCCTTTATGGTTTAGCCTCCTGTTTTTTGCTTACCCAATCAATTCTGCTTCCCTTTAAATGCATTCTGCAGTCAATTTTTTTACAGATTTATATCAATTTTCGTACATTTAGATTTGATACGTCAACCTTCTTGGATCCTTGCTATCTTTATGATATTCTGACATTCATTTGTGTATTGATTCTTGAGTGAGATTAATTCTCAGGAGTTTGAAACTATTAGGACAATCTGGGCCATTCTAATTCACAAGAAATTTTTTTTCTACTTTTAATGACGAGGGCATATGCTTTAGATGAAAATTGACATTCTTTTTTCTCCTCTTAGTATGATGCTCCATTCTAGTATCATAGTTTTTTTCCAAATGGATATTCTTGTAACACAAATCTTATTTCATTTTTCCATGAGATTTACTTCCTGGTATGTTTGTTGCTCTTATAAGTTGTGTACTCCTAGTTTGCACTTTAAACCAGTTTCCAGTTTCCACTTTCCACTTTCCACCAGGTATCTGCTGCTATAGGCAATGTTAAGTTGGATGACAATGGTAAGTATGAGTTTCTTTTTCACATTGATCTAATGCATTTTGATGTGCAGAAATTCTGCTCAATTATATTATTTTACTTCATCACCTGAAGTTGTACTTCACTTTGAAGGATCTGGTGTCTCACGAGATGGACTGGGGTTGATGGGAGAAAGATATGGTAATCTTTTTGCAAACTATTGGACCGACAACTATTATGTTCATAACTTTGAATGGTTGTTCTAGTCTACAGGGATGCATGCATTACTCAACTGATAGGCTGTTTGGCAGTTTGTGTCTGTCAGTATATTTTAGGAGATGCTCTTTTATACATTGTTTTGCGGTGTTACTTATAATTGGGCAAACTGGTATGGCTGTACATAATACAAAATATCGATGCTCTTACATTTTTGTTTTTTCTTTTATTGTCTAATATTCATGAACAGCACAGTTCTGGTGCTCATTTTCCATAAAATACTTTCTTTACCTGTACTGCATCCAAACAAAAGGTGGAGAAATATATTTTTGTTGATCACTACTGTATGTAAAGATGTTTTGATTAGTTTTTATAGCTAAGTTGATAAATATTGGTGCTTAGGTACTTCTAGCCCATCTAATGGAGACAATATATGTCCTGTTTCTTTCATCTTCTGTTATGCTTTCTTTCATCTTGTTGTAACATCTCGTAACTTGAAATAACTAATAATAAGCTAAGAAACCAAGAATAATCATTTTTGGAAATAAGTGGGGAAATCTGGAAAAAATTTCAAGTGTAAAAGTGAGTTTTTGGTCATTTTCAAACGGCTATAACTCCCAGCTCAAGAGGAGTTAGTGTGAGTTCTTTATATGGTTGAAAAGCCCTTGGGAAGATCTTTCAAACGGCATCGAGTTTGTGCATTTTCGATGTCGTATGAGGGAGATATGCCTTTCGAAAATTGGGTTGTTGGACCGAGCATAGTCCAATCCGAATTTTAGTAAGGGTAGAGTAGTTTTTTCACCCTAGTATTTCCTAATTTGTTTTAAGGGTTTATTAGGGGTAAAACCAAGTCCCAATTCAGTTTTAGAAAAGTTGAGAACGCTTAGGGCTTGGGAGAAAAGAGAAGAGAAGAGGAAGATCAAGATTTCTTCAAGAACGCTAAGGTTTCGCTAGTGGAATTCGTCGTGAGGTGATCCCTATCGAGGTATGTGAGATTTTTTTGTGTTGGGTTCGTTCACCCATACACTAACATGTTTAATTCAGCAGGTTTTCTATTGATTGAATGATAAATCTTGAAGTTCTTGATGAACAATTGTTGAATCCTCGTTGGTAGAGTTGTAATGTACCTTTAGTGGTTTTGATTCATGTTTCCAGGCTGTTTTACGAGTCTAAACTATTGGGTATTGAGTATGTTAGGGATCCTAAGTGTTTGGGGGAAGATCCATGGAAGTTTGGGAGGTTTAGAGTTGAAAACCGGAGAAGAAAAGTCGAAAACCTGTCTGACAAGCCATGGGGCGCCGCGCCTACTAGGGTCACCTGGAGTTCCAATTTCTCCCCATTCTTTTCATACTAGTTCCTAAGTGATGTACCTATCATTCCTAGTTGATTCCAACACTCTAAAGTACATCTAAACATCATGAAAATATCCATAAACATGAGATCATGATCCTTGAATCCATAATCCAATTCAAGGAAAGTTAAGATCAAAGTCAAAGAAGCGAGTCAAGAAGCAAGTCAAAGTGAGTGCTTAAAGTTTCCAAGAGTCTTCAACAAACCTTTTTAACTTTGTTTAAATACTCAAATTACAAGTTAAGCGAGAGTAAAGAGTTGAGTTCATTCTCAAAATTTATAAGGGGACTAAGTAATCCCTAAGAGTTACAAACGTTTTCACATTTAACAAGTAAAGAGCCTTCGGGCTAGTTTTAAGACAGAAGTAACAGTTTTATGAAATGAAATAAGCAGGGAAACCATGATATCCAAGAGAGCTTTTTTTTAAAAAGCTAAGTTTTGAGCACTAATCTCAAATCACTGAATCAATATGTTTTAAAAACATAAGAGCATTATATATTTTGGGAGTAGTATTGAGCACCGATGTGGGGATGTGAGTTCATAGTAATTCAAGTCTTCATGTAAACCATGTAGTCATCATGAGTAGAAAAGGGTCATACTTTTTAGATGAACCCTCTTCATAGTATACTAGTAGATCCATTAGGCAGTTCAGGTGCTATACTCTGGTAAGGTTAGGATGGCCGAACAGCGTGGGCCTAGTAACGTTGTATCATCACTATAGCTCTTAAGTGATGGTTGTCGATTAGAGAAGCTCCCACATAAGTATTGTATTTTCATATATATATCAGTTATTTGTATTTTCACATACATCTCAGATACTATTTGTATACTTGTATACCTTCAGAGTTTACAACATGTTTCAATCAGTTTTTCTTTATATTGCATTTACTTTTTAAACTGCATATATTGAATAAGAGTTAGTAAATCATGAGTTGAACAGAGCCAAGGTAAGTGTTTTTTCTTACTCCTTTTCAAGCTTAAGTGTCGTGTAGCATTCCAACTCGCATACTCGTACATTCAATGTACTGATACCAGTTGGCCTGCATCGTATTATGATGAGGACGTAGGTAACGAGGATTGACATCCAGCGCACCGTTGATCCCTCCTTGCTTTTCGGAGGATCCATTTTATTGTTTTCTAGTTTAGTTCATTAGGATGTTGTGGGGTTTGTTCCAACATCCATCTCAGTTATTAGAGGCTTCATACACAGATAGTCAGTTAGATTGTTCGGTTTGATGTCTCTTTTATCTTACATTTCAGATGTTTTTAACTTTGAGACTCAAGTGCCATTTGGCTAGATTATTACATATTGAGTATGTTTCCTTGAAAATGTTCGTTACTGTTTATATTAAGTTAAGTTAAGTCTTCCGCTGAGTTAAGTAAGTCAGGCCAAGGGTTCGCTCGAGGCCAGCAATGGTCACCGAGTGCCAGTCCCGCCCAGGGTGTAGGCTCGGGGCGTGACACTTGACTTCCGTGGAAGTTCAAGGAAACTTTGCATGACTTAACAAGGGTTGTTGGGGAGTTGGTTTTCAATAGCCTCGATGCAGGTACCACCAAGGTGTACTAATTTACCCTTTCGAAGTTTCAATATTCTTTCTGATTTACGTAGAGTTATTTTGATTTTTCATTCTATCTGAAGTTGAGTTGGAACATATATATTGGTGCTTAGGTACTTGTAGCCCAACTTATGAAGATAGTATACATATCTGTTTGTTTCTTTCATCTTCTGTTATGCTTTCTTTTTCTCTGACCATTTTAACTATGGTTTCGTATTCTTGCTTTTCACCAGCGACATCATCAAAATACTGTCTTTCAAATGATATGCATGCTTATCCAGCAAGCTTTGTCCTTAAAGAAGAGGCTGTCGTAAATTGTTACTAAAATTCATGGGAGGCCAAATGGATATCGTAATTTTTTTTAACGTAAAGTTGTTTTGAGTTTTAGTTGGTGGTATCCATTAGGATAGGTATGAAACCACTAAGTTGGTCTTTGTTCTTGCCATTGTTTACAGGGCAAGTGTTTTTACCATTGGAATAAATGATTGTAAACAAGATGTTGGTACAACAGGTAATTATGTATAAGCCTATCTGATAGTTGTTAGCTAATAAGGAAATTTGTTGGGGCTTTTCTCTTTGCAGTCATTGTTTGTCATGTATTTTACAACCAACCAGTTCGATTGAAGCAAATGCATTCCAAGTTCTTCTAGTTTTCTCACAATTCAAACAAATAAAAAATATTGATTTGTTTACTTCTAAAGCTGTAGTCTGTCCTGATATATTTTTGATTGCATATATAATCTGGAAGCCCAAAGAGGGTCTTGCATTCTCTGAAAGGGTCTCAGCTAAGAATAGCCCTTCTGCATCGCGGTGTCTCCTTAAAATTGTTCATATTGAAAGGTCTGTTTGTTGTACCATCTAACTTAAGGTTATTTCCTGTCTGGTTTCTTAGATTTTGTTCATATGCATGCCACGAGGATGACCTCCTTTGCACATGTTTTTTTCCTTTCCCATTGCCGATATTGTCCAGTGGGTTTGGGATTCATCCTAGTCCCTTAATAAATTGAATGCAAGTGATGGTTCATCTAAGATCTTAGGATGTATCTCAGGTCCTGATGTTTACACAGTGAAGGTATAGTTGCCCAAATTGATGGATAAGAGATGTGGTAAGTTAGCTTTTTTCCACTTTGTTTCCCTAAAAACACTGTTTAGTTTTTCAGGTCCTTCAATATTTCTGTATCCACTTATTTCAGTATATTTGCCTGTCCAAAGAAAACGGAAAATTAACCTCTGGTTAACATTTATCATATAGGATGCTTGTTTTGTACGTTGTTTTTGTTTTGCTTGACCTTCATAATGCAGGTACCAATTCAATATTTGTTTCAAAGGACTAATACATAAACTACTTAATGACAGAGCGATGTCTTTTGACAGTGCTTCTGACATTGAACAACAAAGTAGATCTCTGATATATCCACTATTTTTGTTTATCCTAAACTGCCTAAGATCTTTATATTATTTGACTTCTGGAGTCTTCAAAGACCTCTGTGGAATATAATGTGAGATTTTGAGTTTGCATTTATTATTTAGTTGTTTTGGGGTTGGGAAACGAGTGTGAGTCTTTGGATTTATTTTGTCGAGTTGAGTTTGCATTAGGTATTGTTTTGTGAGAATTATTTTGGATTGTTCTATAGAAATATATTTAAATAAATAGGTTTAAGCTTGTTAAACATCATTATTTATTCCTAATCGTATAGGATTTCAATGTACTAAAAGGTCCCCCCTACAGGTAAGGCCCTTGCGTCACAGCTGTTCTTGGAGAAAAAATAATCTCCCATTTGTAATGGGAGAGCAATGCAAAACCACGTAGGCCAATGATAACAAGTACATGTCATACATATTTGTTTTTTGATTGGGGTGTTGTATTTCTTATTAATGATTATAATGTATTTGCTGCTTCTAAGACTGACAATTCTTCCAGTTTGAACTTACTCTCCTTGATTTTGCTTACCCAATCATTTTTGCTTTCCTGTAAATGGATTTTGCAATTCTTTTTCAAAATTTTCGTCAATTTTCCATAGATCTGGATATATGCTACATCAATCTTGTTAGAGCTTTGATATCTTAAGGAGATGGTGACCTCCGGCTGCATATTAACTTTTTGATTTCTGACCAAGTATATTTTAAAATGATATGGTTCTTTGTTGTTTCTTTCTGATTTCTTGAAGTTCCTAATAGAAATTTATTTCATACATAGGTATTACTTGTTAATATGTTATTGATATTTTTTACCTGCAACACGAGAAGAATATTAGTCATGGGGTTGTACTAGCCCCAGGGCTTTGGTCAATGATGAGAACTCAAAAAGGAATGTGAAGGGAATGTGTCAAAAGTTTGAACCCTATCATCGACAATGAGCCTGATATCTAAGTGGAATCTGGGTAGAGAGGTGCCTTCAATTCTCAGGATAATCAAACTTGTAGGTCAATCTGAGCATCTAATTCACAAGAAAGCTTTCTATTATTTGGACAAAAATTGAGCCCTTATACGTGACTGAGATAAGTATTAGAGAAGGAAGGGGCCCAAATCCTGTCATAAGGAATATAAATGTTGAAGAGAATAAGCTTATGGTGACTAGTTGGTTCTTAGTGGTACTTGTAGGATTGGGGCCCCGTCCTTCTCTTTATTGAGGATACTGTCGCGAATCTCTGGACTGGAAGTAACTCTCGGTGAGAACAATTGTGTCCGACATTCAATTTAAATGTGGCTTTGTTCACTCTACATTCGCTTAAGCATTTCAGTGTTATGCCCATTGTGTAGTTCTATTACTTTCTTTTCTCTTAAGCTGCTTTTAGAAAACCTAGATAAGAATCTAGTTGTTGAAGTATCCTCCTCATCTATTGCCATCACATTCCCTGCTGCTCTTTTTAGATCTACCTGTGAATTATGTGATCAGGAAAAGAGTGGCAGGCTCAGAGTTGCAAAGCTGTACTTCCTTCCCCGCAGCGAAAGAGACTGACTGGAGAGTGCACTGTCAGGAGAGAGATTTGATCTTTACAGAATATTCTGTGGGGAAGTTCTTCTGAAAAGCATGATCTGGAGTGCAGATTCCTCTGTCAGATCAAAAGTTCAAGTTGGTCAATTGGCTCTCTTGCTCATTGCACAGTTGGTGTGAACTGGAAATCTAGAAACTCTGCGCAACCCCTTTTATCTATCTACAGAAGATGATTTCCTGGATAACAAATTCAGTGCTTCAGCTAGATTCATTTATAAATCAGACTGCGAGGCAGGTTCAGAATGGATGACGAGTCTCAAACAATTGTAGCTGGCAGATTAAGAGAGGATGCTTATTTTAGGGAATCACTTGAACTTGATGACAGTTCAAATGTGATGCATGAGAGAAGGAAAACATTTATGTGGAGCTGTTTTTCACAGAGAAGCCTGAAACATGACGGATCATCGTTTGATAGTGATGAAGATCTTAAGTTTGATAAAAGTAGCTACAGAAATAATCAAAATCACTTTGAAGATGATTATAGTGTTGAATTTGAAGTACCTGTCACTAGCTGATATGTTAACCTTGTCTTTAATCAAAGGTGTCCTAGAGGCAATGGAATATATTTGAGAAATTTCTCCTGGTGAATAATTAGAGCAAGGATTGCAGAGGTTATAATTTGTCTGGAGATTCAGAAAAATCTAGATTAACCAAGAACAATCTGGATAAAGACGATCATCTTGTGGATTCTTAAACAGGCTTAAAATTATGTTTCTGGCCTGCTATCTTTTAGTGCAGAAATGTCTCCTCTGTCACAAGATCAACATTCATTCTCAAGCTTCAAGATCATTTGTCAGGTTAGTTAAGTTCTTTGTTTAGATTTTCATCACAACCAGTTTATGCAACTTCATAAGACATCCATTTACCTGAAATTCCATTCCACTAAATTATGCAACATTCATTGAAGTTGAACCTCACTCTAGCATGAAGTTAATATGTTTTGGTTAAAGCGGGAACTTAAATCCGATTGACAAGCAACCAACATCTGTCACGTTTCTGGCGGTAGCATTCTCTAATACTTGTCTATGTCATATTATACATTCAAAAAGTTTAAGTATATGTAATCCATTGGCAAACCAGTCTTATAGGGGAAAGGTAATAGTATTGATTGTTGTTGTTAATACAGGATTATGAAGTGACATCAACTATTAGGACTCAAGAATTGGGATTTGGAATTATTGGGAATAAAGCTACTCTGTGTAGTAAATACACAAGGGCTTGGAGAGATTGCTCACCTACATTCTCGAACCTTTTACTAAACTTTAGAGCTTAATCTCTTTAGCATTCCTGTTCCTCCCTCTGAAGGAAGTATGCCTGTCCAAGTGTGGAAAACAAAGCATGACAAGCACTTCTTCTCAGTCTAGTTATTCCATTCTGAGGTATATATACCACAATTTATATCAGTTCTGTGCTCCCTCTTGTTGAAACAAAGAATAAATTTGAGGGCTTAAGTCTTTCAAGTGTCATTTGTGCACATTGTCTCTTTACTTCTATGTTATGTTTTAATTGGGGTGATTATAGTGAGTTTGTTACTTCTAAGGGAATCTTTTTGTTCTAATACCATCAATAAGAGGTTCTCTCTTTTTGAATTATGCTGCCTTGAAACTCGAATAGCTTCCAACCTATTTTGGAAAACTATTCATGACATCATTCATGTTTTAGGAAATAGTCCACTAGCTAACAAGATTCTTTTGCATGTGTTTCATAAGAAAAATGTTGTTTTCTTGATTATGCATGCTCTGTGTATTTTTGCGTTTATCTAACTGATGTGGATCTTTAGCATTTCTTCAACAGGTTAGTCCTTTGACACTGACTAGCTCTCATATTTCACTACATTTAATTAACTCTAATCTTTCTCATGTTGAATCTTTGCTTATGTTCTTGCTTAAAGGCTATGTCATGTTCTCTAAATAATGTATTTGCAACCCACTTAACTAACTCCCCTGTTTCGAAGCTACTCCCATCCTCCAAAATAACGCCTCCCTTTAATTTATATCACCCCTCTCATTTTTCTTTTGATTATACATCAACAAGAACTGGAGGAAATGAAGCTGAAGGCTACCAACGAAATTCTGAAAGATAATGCTTTTATACATTTATTCCCTTTAATATGTTTTCTTTAGACAAAATTCTGTTATTCACTTCTATTAGTTTTCGATTTCAATTTCCCCTTACATCAACAACTTACTCAAAGATGAAGACAAATGTATAGTTGTTTATACTACAAGCCACTCTATGAGATCATTGCTATGTGGAATCCATTTAGCCCCAAGTTAAGGTAACCTACTTAGGTGACATTTGCTTACAGTTTTAAAAATTGACCTTTCTAACTTAGAATTCGACTGTTCGTGTAATCCGGAAAGTGCATTGGTTTGCATTACTTTCTATTTTCCAATTCTTATAAATGCAACAGGAAGTTCCTACATTTGTTCAAATTGAAGTAAACTTTGTACATGTATGGAAAAATCCTCAGCATTCTCTAACATTGGGTGACAAGAGTAAAAACCACACTGGATTAGTTTTATAGCTTAGTGTAGAGATCACATACATTAGTGCTTTTAAGGAGTTTATATTGCAATGACATTTCTTTTGATAAATGTTGGATAAATGTACTGCTGTTTATTGCAAAAGATGGTATCAATTGTATCACTCACATATCTACTTTATTCCTCCAGCGTATCTCTCTTTATAGGAAGTCTTTCGTTGGTGGAGTGTGAGCACATCACTTGGATTAGTTTCTATATGGAAATAGTGTCTTGATAATCCAAATAAAATAAAGAGAAAAGACGTAAAATCTCCTCTGAACTTGTCTGTACAACTTACTTTAGCACTTTAACTACACGGGTGTTTAAATACCCTCTTTAACATCTTTTAAATGATTTTCTTCGACCCTCCTATCACCCAGTTGAAGGCCGTATATTGTTGAGTCACGCACGTTTTCATTCGTTCCTAATTAATTACTTAAATCTCCATAATAATTATTCCTTTTTCAAAATTGAGCCAAAATTAAACCATCTATGAATTTACTCCTCAATATACAAATTTCAAATTTCAAATTCATTTTCAGTTTAGTTACACCATACCTCGAGAATTTAGAAAGTTGTATGCATAAAATGTCAATTTATCAATAATTGGGTGAGATCTCCATAATCAATTTTTTGCCAATAATATCTTCAATTGCTTTTCTATATGTGAGGATCGACTTCTTTTCTGACAACTTTTTTAAATGATAGATCTATTAATCTTTTTTGATGTAAAAAATGGTGTCGATGAATCAAATATCAAAGATTTTGTCGAAGAAAGTAAGAAATGATTAAAAACAGAAAAGAAAAGAAGAAAGAAAAAATGTGGAAAAAGAATGTTTAACACTAATAATTTATTTATATTTTTGATACCCGAGATAGATTTGTATTACCGAATATAATTTTCTTCTTTAATTGCCAACCTATTATATCCTAAAGTTGATATAGTTGCTAGCATATAACACTACTCATCTGAGTTTCAACAAGAAAATGAATAGAGTCCAAAATTGAGAGCTTCTTATTGAAATTATCATCTTTATATTTCTTTTGATTTTTAGATGTTGGTGGTATTAGTTCATAGCATAAGCACACAAAAAGGGCAGAGTCTTAGCTAGGCATTTACCCATTTTGGCAAACATCAAAGATTTTGTGTCGATGAATCAAATATCAAAGATTTTGTCCAAGAAAGCAGAAAAAGAATAAAAAAAGGGAATTAGAAAAGAAGAAAAAATGTGGAAAAAGTTACATTTGAGAGTAAATGTTTACCTTGAACGGAATGAAAAGAATAAAAAAGAGAAAAGAAAAAAAAAATGAAAGAGAAAGATACAGAAAAAGAACAAAATAAATAATGAAGAAGATGTAGTCGTTTGGTAGAATGTATAAAAATAATATTCAGTAAGGTGTATTAGCAATGTATGTATTAATTATACTTGTATTAGTTATACATAGATTATATCTTATGCATTGTTTGGTTTGGTGTATTAAAAATAGTATGCATGGTATAAAAATATTTAAATTACAAAAGTACCCTGCACAATTATGGCGGATAAGATGTAAAAGTACTTCTTTAGGGGCAATTGGTCTTTAACCATATTGATGCATGTATTAAATCCTTTGCATTACTAATACCTAGAAATTCATGGTATTAATATATAATACACTCCTCATTAAACAATAGAGTGTATAACTAACACAATCATTAATTATACATAGCATGAAAAAATGCACCAAAAAAGGGACTACTAATACATATAGTTATGCATGTTTTATTTTTGCTAATATATTCTACCAAACGACTTCGAGAGAGAAAAGTCATAATTCAAAATAAAGTATTTAAGAATTAGTAAAGTAAGTTATTAATTATGTCATCTAGAGGAGTTCAAGGTTTGAATAAAAGTTGACCCAAATCGAAAAATCAAACGAAATTGATAAAATAAGGAAGATTTTATTTGGATTTGGTTTGATTTGATTTTAGATTTTTGAAAACCGATAGTATTTGATTTGGTTATAATTTTGTTCGAAAAAATAAAACAAATATCGAATCAAACCTATAAATTATATACATATATTTTGTTAATAAAAAATGACATATGTCAACTTTTTTGTGTCTTTTTCTTTCTGACACGCTTATAGAAGTTGATGATATAAATTTTGACATGTCATCCTTTAAGGGGTAATTAAATTAGGGTAAAGTCCTAAAGTAAGTTGTGCAAACAAAATTAAAGAAATTTTATGCATTTTCTCTAAATTAAACAAGCACCTCTATTAATCTGATAATGTTAATTACCCACCTCCCAATAGTAAAGATCAAAACCTTCACAAGTTTTATTATAGGTTTGATTTTCTTGATTGCCTTCAAAAGTACATTCTTTATGGTTAAGTAAATGACACTTTATTGGAGTAGTTCACACGAGGAGACATATCACTTACTACTAAACATGTTATTCTAAAGGACGAAAATACACGTAAAATATTTAGATATTTTATTTTTATTTTAATGATGAGATCAAAAGATAGTGTACTTGTCGTTGGATCACAATTGAAGCTCTATGTTATATATATAGCTGAGAGTAAAATATTTTGAAAAAACTTGCAGATATTTTTGGTGCTAAAAGTGGAGTTACACAATCCTTGAATTTCTATATTTATTATTTACTTTATAATGTTTGGTGTTCATTTGATTTTATTGCGTAAATTCTTGTATATAAATATTCATGGAGGTCAGCATGTCTACTCAAAAATCTTTTATTATATTCAATTAGGAACGTGTCTTAAAATTCATGAGAGGAGAGCCTTCAATCTCAACGATAATTAATTCCACGGATAATTTAAGATTTGGAATTGTATGAAGCAATCAAAGTTACGGAGGTATCACTTTTTGGTCTCATTTTTTTAGGGCTAATCTTTTTATTTCTATGACTCTTTCTTATCCTCCTACAAGCTCACTATGGCATATGTAATCTTTAGAACTTCAAATTTGAGATGTGAGTAAATCTTTCTTTATTTTATATATTAAGACAATTTGTGTATTTGGTAATCATGTTTGTGAAAATTTATTCAACAACTATTCGATCTAGTTGTATTTGGGACGATTAGAAATTATAGTCTCTTTTTTAATATTCCCCATTGACGATAATTTTTCATATCCTTTTTTCAAAATATAATGGCATATGTTTCTGTTCAAGTAGAATAAATTGGAAGGAAGTGTACTCTTTATATGTTTTAGAATTATTAACAGTAGCGATTTAAAAGTGACTAATTGTTTCAAATACATACTTACATTTAAAATAATTATAGTATTAAAGCTTGCAAAAATATATTTCATTTGTTGTCACGTGAAGTGCAAGCTTTTTATTTTAAGTTAAACAAATAAAACAATATTAATATTTTGGAAGTTTGATATGAGATTATGATACAAATGTATAGAAATAAGATAGAGATTTTTCTCTTATAGTTTGTCCAATTCACCAGTACCAGAAATGCATCTCCTTCGTCTTCGTGAAAGTCGATTATGAACTCAAAATATAGGTACTTTTAATTAAATTTTATATTTAATTTTTAAGAAAATTATTTAATAAATACAAAATATAATATATATAATCTAATAAGTTAGAATTCAAATTTTGAAACATAATTTCGTATGAGATTGTATGAGTTAAATAATTTAAAGTTAAAAATGATGTAACAAATTTTACTTTATCAAATAAATGCAAAAATAGAGTCATAGACTCTTCTAATTTAAAATAAAAAAATAAAAATAAGAACTAGGATTAAAAAAATAAATTACTCCATTAACTATTTCTCTTTGACGCGTTAATTTTTTTTTTTTTTTTACGCGTCAACTTTTTTTTCTTTTTTTGGAAAGCTATAAATAAGAAGTATAAGCATAATCCATACGCTACCAACGGAAGAATAAGAACTTACTACATACGCCGCCGGCGGAGTACGCCACTGAACTGTCCGATCAAAGCCCTAAGTCAATCTCCCGCAAAATATTTCTGCTCTTAGAAGAAAGGTAAGTAATGAGGATTTCCAGTTACTTCTCTGTTTCTATATTGTGCAGGACAAAGACCTTGTAATATTCATCTTAAAAGCAATTTTACTCTAAATATGCACTTCAATTCTTGAAATTTCTTGAAAATTAAAAAGGAGAAGGTTCCGGTTACTTCTTTTACTCATGTCAATTTTTATTAGTAACTGTTTTATATTGTGATCATGTTCTTTCTCTTAATATGTACTGTGTCAATTCATCTCTAGGGTTCAAGATGCCAACACTCGCTTCAATTCAAGGACAAAGATCATGTTCTTGACCGTAGGAACTTGTGAGATTTTGGAGAAAGTTCAATTTCATGGTAATTCTTCACTATTTTGGAGATTTGCGTTTTGAATTATCCCCCACACACAGAACCACCTTTTTCGTGATATTACCCATGCACTCCCTCTTTTCTTATTCTTATTATTCACTCTGCTCCGTTTTATACACAATGAAGATTTGGAGGTTTTCATCTATCGATGTTCAATAAAGCATGTTATCTCCTGAGCTAAACAATTGTTGCTAAGCACTGCACTTCAGGTGGGTCTATGAGATTTTAGGATAAGTCCTTCTCTGTCTTCTTCTCTGTTTCATAGTCAATCTGTTTCTTGAAGCTATGCGGCGTTTCAAAGCTTTTTGAGTTAATTGTGTTTCTGTGTCGGGAAGTTTTTCTTTTTTTTGTTACTTTAACCACCTTTTTGAAGAAGATAAACGACCTTCCACTTTTCTTGTTCTTATTACTCTCTCTGGTATAACTCAAAAAGCAATCAAATATGTCCTCCTTTGAGCTGCTTGACACGGCAACTCAGGTGGGTCTATCAAACTTAATAGAAAGTTCTATTTTATGGTGTATCTTCTCCGTCTCGTAAGGCTAACTGATGCTTGCCGCCACGACAAATACCAATGCTTTTGAGCTGATACTTGTTTGGGCTTTTGGCAATATTCATTTTCTTTACCCCTCCACACCACCCTTTTCGTGAAATTACACATGACCTTCCACTTTCTTATTCTTATTGTTCTCTTTGCTCCATTTATAAACCATGTGGAGGTTTTTTTTCGTTGAAGTTTTGTAAATATTGTTTTCTCTCTAGCTGAATAACCGGGACATGGCACAGCAAATCAGGTGCGTCTATGAGATTTTGGGAAACAATTTTCATTTCTTAGTGTTTCTCCTCTTTCTCAATAGGCTAACTAATTTTTGCAGCCACGACGGATTTCAAAGATGTTGAGCTATTTGTGTTTTGGCTTCGCAAAGTTCAGTTTTTTCCTGATCAACCTACCCTTTCGCAAGTTTCCTTGTTTTTATTTTTCTCTCTGGTTTTACTGAAAATGGCTATCAAACATGTTCTTTCTTGAGCTGAAAATTGTTGCTTGGCATGGCACCTCAGGTGGCGATCTGGGAGATTTTGGATAAAGTTCCATTTCATGGTGTTTCTTCACTATCTCATAAGGCTAACTGAGGCTTGCAGCCATGACAGACTTCTAAGCTTTTGAGTTGATTCGTGTTTTAACTTAGCCATGCTTTTCTCCCCTCTCGGAACCACTTTTTTTGTGATATTACTCTTGCACTCCCTCTTTTCTTATTCTTATTACTCACTTTGCTCCGTTTTATATACAATGAAGATGTGGAGGTTTTCATCTGTCGATGTTGAAACATTTTTTCTCTCGAGCTAATTAGCTGTTGGTTGCACGACACTTGACTGTTGCTTGCAGCCATGCTGCGTTCAAAGATTTTTTTTGTCACGTTAACCACCTTTTTAGTGAATGTACATGACCTTCCACATTCCCTTTCTTATTACTCACTCTGGTATAACTCAAAAAGCAATCAAACATGTTCTCTCTTTAGCTAGAGAACTGTTGATTGGCATGGCAACTAAGGTGGGTCTATCAGACTTAAGAGGAAATTCCATTTGATGGTGTATCTTCTCCGTCTCAAAAGGCTAACTGATGCTTGCAGCCACGACACATTCCAATGCTTTTGAGTTGATTGTTGTTTGGGCTTCTGGAAATATTCATTTTCTTCCCCCCTCCACACCAAACCACCCTTTTTGTCCACTTCTCTTATTGTTTTTATTCTTTTTGCTCCATTCTATAAACCACAAGAATATGAAGGGTTTTTTTTTGTGTAAGTTTTGTAAAACTTGTTTTCTCTCTAGCTGAAAAACTGGGTCTTGGCACGGCACATCATTTGGGTCTATTGGTGTTTCTTCTCTGTGTCATAAGGCTAACTGATGCTTGCAGCCACGATGGATTTCAAAGCTTTTGAGCTAATTGTGTTTTGGCTTCACAAAGTTGTGTTTTTTTCTCACCAACCCACCCTTTTTCTGAAATTAAACATAATTTTCTTGTTTTTATTTCTCTCTCTGGTTTTACTCGAAATGGCAATCAAACATGTTCTCTCCTGAGCTGAAAAACTGTTTCTTGGCATGGCACCTCAGGTGGGGGTCTGTGAGATTTTGGAGAAAGTTCCATTTCATGATGTTTCTTCACTATCTCACAAGGCTAACTGATGCTTGCAGCCATGACAGATTCCTAAGCTTTTGACCTGATTCGTGTTTTGACTTAGCCATTGCCCCCCCTCCCCCCCTCAGAACCACCCTTTTCGTGATATTACCCATGCGGAGCTCGTTTCTTGTTCTTATTACTCTCTCTGGTATAACTCAAAAAACAGTCAAATATGTCCTCCTTTGAGCTGCTTGGCACGGCAACTCAGGCGTGTGTATCAGACTTAAGAGAAAGTTCCAATTTATGGTGTATCTTCTCCGTCTCATAAGGCTAACTGTTGCTTGCCGCCATGACAAATTCCAATGCTTTTGAGCTGATACTTGTTTAGGCTTTTGGTAATATTCATTTTCTTTACCCCTCCACACCACCCTTTTCGTGAAATTACACTTGACCTTCTACTTTTCT
Organism: Solanum sitiens; assembly: GCA_016801875.1. Taxonomy (NCBI): domain Eukaryota; kingdom Viridiplantae; phylum Streptophyta; class Magnoliopsida; order Solanales; family Solanaceae; genus Solanum; species Solanum sitiens. The sequence continues at coordinate 15,159,903 of JABWTJ010000001.1, forward strand.
TATTCTTATTGTTCTCTTTGCTCCATTTATAAACCATAGGATGTGGAGTTTTTTTTTGTAGAAATTGTTTTCTCTAGAGCTGAATAATCAGGACTTGGCACAGCACATCAGGTGCGTCTTTGAGATTTTGGAAAACAATTTTCATTTCTTAGTAATTCTCCTCTGTCTCAAAAGGCCAACTGATTTTTGCAGCCATGACGGATTTCAAAGCTGTTGAGCTATTTGTGTTTTGGCTTTGCAAAGTTCAGCTTTTTCTTCATCAATCTACCCTTTCACAAGTTTTCTTGTTTTTATTTTTCTCTCTGGTTTTACTCAAAATAATCAACCATTTTCTTTCTTGAGCTGAAAAATTGTTGCTTGGCATGGCACCTCAGGTGGGGGTCTGGGAGATTTTGGATAAAGTTCCATTTCATGGTGTTTCTTCACTATCTCGTAAGGCTAACTGAGGCTTGCAGCCATGACAGACTTCTAAACTTTTGAGTTGATTCGTGTTTTAACTTAGCCATGCTTTTCTCCCCTCTCGGAACCACTTTTTTTGTGATATTACTCTTGCACTCCCTCTTTTCTTATTCTTATTACTCACTTTGCTCCGTTTTATATACAATGAAGATGTGGAGGTTTTCATCTGTCAATGTTGAAACATGTTTTCTCTCGAGCTAATTAGCTGTTGGTTGCACAACACTTGACTGTTGCTTGCAGCCATGCTGTGTTCAAAGCTTTTGTATTAATAGTGTTTTGGCGTCGGCAAGATTTCTTTTTGTCACTTTAATAATCACCTTTTAGTGAAAGTACACGACCTTCCACGTTCCTTTTCTTATTACTCCCTCTGGTATAACTCAAAAAGCAATCGCTCATGTTCTCTTTTTAGCTAGAGAACTGTTGCTTGGCATGGCAACTCAGGTGGGTCTATCAGACTTGAGAGTAAATTCCATTTGATGGTGTATCTTCTTTGTCTCAATAGGCTAACTGATGCTTGCAGCCACTACAAATTCCAATGCTTTTGAGCTGATTGTTGTTTGGGCTTTTGGCAATGTTCATTTTCTTCCCCCATCCACACCAAACCTCCCTTTTTGTGAAATTTCCGCTTCTCTTATTCTTTGTTCTCCATTCTATAAACCACAAGAATATGGAGGTTTTATTTTTTGGTGTAAGTTTTGTAAAAACTTGTTTTCTCTCTAGCTAAAAAACTGGGTCTTGGCACGGCTTACAACGTGGGTCTATTGGTGTTTCTTCTCTGTGTCATAAGGCTAACTGATGCTTGCAGCCACGACGGCTTTCAAATCTTTTGAGCTAATTGTGTTTTGGCTTCACAAAGTTGTGTTTTTTTCTCATCAACCCACCCTTTTTCTGAAATTACACGTAACTTCTCTTGTTTTGATTTCTCTCTCTGGTTTTACTCGAAATGTCAATCAAACATGTTCTCTCCTGAGCTAATAAGCTATTTCTTGGCATTGCACCTTAGGTGGGGGGTGGGGGTGGGGGGGAGATTTTGGAGGAAGTTCCATTTCATGATGTTTCTTCACTATCTCACAAGGCTAACTGATGCTTGCAGCCATGACAGATTCCTAAGCTTTTGACCTGATTCGTGTATTCACTTAGCCATGCTGCCCCCCGAGAACCACCCTTTTCGTGTTATTACCCATGCGGAGCTCGTTTCTTGTTCTTATTGCTCACTCTGTTCCGTTTTATACACGATGAAGCTTTGGAGGTTTTCATCTGTTGATGTTCAACCAAACATGTTATCTCGAGCTAAACGACTGTTGCTTGGCATGGCACTTCAGGTGGGTTTAGAGATTATAGGAAAATTCCATTTCTTCTTCGCTTATAGTCAATCTGTTGCTTGCAGCCATGCTGCGTTTCAAAGCTTTTGAGCTAATCGTGTTTTGGCGTTGGAAAAGTTTTTGTCAGTTTAACTATCTTTTTGGGGAATGTACGCGACCTTCCTCTTTTTTGTTCTTTTTACTCTCTTTGGTATAACTCAAAAAACAATCAAACATGGTCTCTCTTGAGCTAGAAAACTGTGGCTTGGCATGGCAACTCAGGTGGGTATATCAGACATAAGAGGAAGTTCCGTTTCATGGTGTATGTTCTCCACCTCATTAAGCTAACAAATGCTTGCAGCCACGGCAAATTCCAATGCTTTGGATCTGATTCTTGTTTGTGATTTTTGCAATGTTCATTTTCTTTCCCCCTCCACACCAAACCACCCTTTTCGTGAAATTACCCACGGCCTTCCACTTTTCTTATTCTTAGTATTCTCCACACCAAACCACCCTTATAGTGAAAGTGCTCAACTATAGGATATTTCCTTTCTGGTTTTATATATTTTCTTCATTTGCATGCAGTGAGGAGGACCTACTTTGAACACGTGCATTTCCTTCTCCATTGCGACTATTTTCCAGTGGGTTTGGGATTCATCTGAGTTCCCTTAAGCAAATTGAATGCAGGCGATGGTTCATTCAAGCTCTCACGTTACATCTCAGGTCCTGATGTTTACACAGGTCCTGATGTTTACACAGTGTATACTGCCCCAAATTGATGGATAAGAGATGTGAAAAGTTTATCTTTTCTATTCTCTGTTTTCCTAACAACCACTATTTAATTTGCAGGTCCTTCAATATTTCTGTATCCACTTATTTCAGTATACTTTCCTGGACAAAGAAACCTGAAAACTAATCTTTGGTTAGCATTTATTCTATATCGGATGCTTAGTTTTTATAGTGTTTTTGTTTTCCTTGACCTCATTAATGCAGATATCAACTCAAGATTTGTTTCCAAAGGACCAATACATAAATTACTCAATAACATAACGGCGAGTTTTGACAGAGCTTCTGAAATTGAGCAGTGAAGTAAATCTCAGATATATCCATTGTTTTTGTTGAATCTAAAGTGCTCCAGATCTTTATATGATTCAACTTTGGAGCGTTCAAAGGCCTCTGTGGAATTTAAGGCGTGAGATCTTTTGATGACATATATTATTTAAATAATTGTTTTGGGGTTGGGAAACAAGTGTGAGTCTTTGGATTTATTTTTGTATAATTGATTTTGTGTTAAGGCTTGTTTTGTGAGAATTAGTTTGGGTTGTTTTCTGAAAAAAATATTTTAAAACACCTAATCATTTTTGAAACTCTAATGTGGGTGATAATAGGTTAAAACTGGCTAAACATCATTATTTATTACTAATTGTGTAGGATTTCAATGTATTAAAATGGAGCCCCTCACAGCCAAGGCCTTTGCGTCACAATGTTCCCGGAGAACAAAATAATCTCTCACTGGCTATGGGAGAACAGTAAACCACGTTTCTAGATTCTTTTGGTTGCAAAACCTAACAAGCCAATTTTAACAAGGACATTTCGTACATATTTATTTTACTAATTAGAGTGTTGTATTTCTTTATTACAATGTGTTTGCTGCTTTTAAGACTGACAATTCTTCCAGTTTGAATTTAGTCTCCTGATTTTTGCTTACCCGATCATTCCTGACCTTATTAAGAGCATGGGGAGTCAAAAGGAGTACACACGATGGAGAGTCAAAAGAAGGTAAGCCATTCCCCTGCCTACTGTTCCCAACCTGAATAAGAGCTGAATTTTTCTTGTGCATGTTTTAGTTATTTAGTTTTATTTCTTTCACGCAATTTTCAAGAGTATCTTAGATTTTGCATTCTTATTAATCATGAAAGCATTAGAGATTACAATGTCTCTTTTAGGTCTCCTAGGTCACAATCTCTGTCAAATTGTATCTTGCTTTTGTTCTGATCTTGCAATAGAATCGTTTTATTCGAATATCCAGAATTTGCTCCAATAAAAGCCCAATGTTTCTTGGATTCTTGGACAAAATTTGCTCCATCCAGAGATTACAGTTGAGAACCTTTTACAACACTTTATTGCTTATTCTCTTCAACATTCGTATTCCTCCCTCTAAAGGGTATATACCTGTCTAAATGTGGAAAACAAAGCATGACATGCACTTCTTTAATAGCTTAGTTTATATGCTCTATCTTGTTAAAAGCAAGAAGGATTTGTGAGGGTTTAAACCTTTTAAGTGTCATTTGTTCGCATTATCTATTAAGGGTCCATTTTATGTTTAATTGGGTTGATTATAGCAGGTGAATTATGAATTATAACTTATAAGTAAACAGTTTTTTTGTTCTAATACCATCTGTATCAAGACATTGCTAGATGTTCTCTCTTTTTGAATTATAAGGCCTAGAAGCTTGAATAGTTTCCAACTTAATTTGGAAAACTATTCATGAAATCATTCATGTTTTAATATTTGTTGTCTTGATAATACAGTTTTCGTGTATTTTATGCGTTAAACTAACTGATGAGGATCTGGTAGAATTTATTTGACAGGTTAGTCCATTGACAGTAACTGGCTCATATTTTACTCTTTCATTAGCTCTGATCTTCCTTATGGAATCTTGCTTAAATGCCGTGTCATGTTCACTGAATAATGTATTTGCAACCCACAGCTTGCTGAGACAGCTGGATCATCAACCGTACCCTATCAGTGATTCAGGTACTGAATGGCTTGCAGGAGTAAGTTGATTTTTAATTTATGAATCTGGAGCTACCTTGATGCTCTCACCTCCACCCACACCCCCACATAAGTAAAAAGAGAACAGTGAATTAAAACCAAAAGTGATTTAAGATATTTTTCCTTATTCCTGTTGTCTTTGTTTTCCTGTGTTTGAACAATAACTTCGATATGGATAGAGTGGAACAGATACAGAGGAATGAAGATCAATATAGCAGGGCAACTAATTTTTGGGGTGAAGCATAACTGATGGATTGATTCCTGATATTATCATTCTATTTATTTATATATTTTCGTAGACGCATATGTTTGGAGATGCATTGTTGCCTTCAGAATGTTCTCTCATTGTTGAGGAGTTGAAGCAAACTTCATTGTGTTTTCAGGTGAAAGAAAAATTGCATTGTAGGAAATATCTGAGTTGGAACTCCATTTAATGGTATATTTAAGAGAAAATTGCAATTATTAATGACATTTTTTCATTTGTTAGAAGCTCATGGCTGACCGACTACTATCCCTCTTGTCAACTTGAGTTCTCTGCATGAGTGAATTTCAAAGTTAGGTTTGTGGAGTAGGAGTTCCTCTGAGGATATTTCCTGTCTGATTTACTTCTAAAGCTGTATTTTGATTTGATTGATCATTTGGTTTGGTTATATAATCTTGAAGTCCAAATAGGGTCTTGCATTCTCCGAAAGAGTTTCCGCTAAGAATTTCCCTTGCGCATCCCTGTTGCTCCTTCAATATTTTTGATACTGAAAGTAGTCCGTCTTTGATACACCAGCTAACTTGAGGACAATTCCTGTCTTACTTCTTAGATTTTGTTCATTTTCTTATGGTGCGGATGACCTGATTTGCACAGGTGCTTCTCCTTTTCTTTCTCCTGTTCCTTCTCCTTCTCCTTGCCACTGTTGTCCTGTGGGGATTCATTCGAGTTCCCTTAACAAACTGAATGCAAATGTTGGGGCATTCAAGCTTTTTCAGGATACATCTGAGGTCCTGATGTTTACATAGATGAAGTATACATGCATGGTAAAGAGATGTGATTATCTTTTCTACACTTTGTTTCTTTAACAACCATGGTAGGTCCTTCTGTATTTCTGTATCCACTTATTTCAGTATATTGTCCTGACATAGAAAAACGGAAAACTAATCTTTGGTTAACATTTACTAAATTGTATGCTTGTTTTTTACGGTGTTTTTGTTTTCCTTGTCCTTCATAATGCAGATAACAATTCATGATTTGTTTCTAAAGGACTAATACAAAGTTACTTAATAACATAGCTATGAGTTGGACGGTGCTTCTGACATTGAGCAGCGAGGTAAATCTCAGATATATTCACTGTTTTGTTTAACCTACACTGCCCAAGATAAACTTTTTTTGATTTGACGTGGAGCCTTCATAGATGTCTGTGGAACCCTAGTGTGATTTTGTTGGCCTTTATGGTTTAGCCTCCTGTTTTTTGTTTACCCAATCAATTCTGCTTCCCTTTGAATGCATTCTGCAGTCATTTTTTTACAGATTTACATCAATTTTCGTAGATTTAGATTTGCTACATCAACCTTCTTGGATCCTTGCTATCTTTATGTATTGTGACATCCATTTGTGTATTGATTGTTGAGTGAGATTAATTCTCAGGAGTTTGAAACTATTAGGACAATATGGGCCAATCTAATTCACAAGAAATATTTTTTGTTACTTCTGATAACGAGGGCATATGCTTTAAATGAAAATTCATACTCTTTTTTCTCCTCTTAGTATGATGCTCCATTCTAGTATCATAGTTTTTTTCCAAATGGATATTCTTGTAACAGAAATCTTATTTCATTTTTCCATGAGATTTACTTCCTTGTACGTTTGTTACTCTTATAAGTTGTATACTCCTAGTTTGAACTTTAAACCAGTTTCCAGTTTCCACTTTCCACCAGGTATCTGTTGCTATTGGCAATGTTAAGTTGGATGACAATGGTAAGTATGAGTTTCTTTTTCACATTGATCTAATGCATTACGATGCGCAGAAAATTCTACTCAATTATATTATTTTACTTCATCACCTGAAGTTGTACTTTATTTTGAAGGATCTGGTGTCTAACGAGATGGACTGGGGTTGATGGGAGAAAGATATGGTAATCTTTTTGCAAACTATTGGACCAACAACTATTATGTTCATAACTTTGAATGGTTTTTGTAGTCTACAGGGATGCATGCATTACTCAACTGGTAGGCTGTTTGGCGGTTTGTGTCTGTTAGTATATTTTTAGAGATGTTCTTTTATACACTATTTTGCGGTGTTACTTAAATTGGGCAAACTGGTATGGCTGTACATAATACAAAATATCGATGCTCTTACATTTTTGTTTTTTGCTTTTATTGTCTGATGTCCATGTACATCACAGTTCTGGTGGCTCATTTCCCATGAAATACTTTCTTTATCTGTACTGCGTCCCAAACAAAAGGTGGAGAATATATTTTTGTTGATCACTACCGTATGTAAAGATGTTTTGATTAGTTTTTATAGCTAATATATTGGTGCTTAGGTACTTTTAGCCCATCTAATGGAGACAATATATGTCCTGTTTCTTTCATCTTCTGTTATGCTTCCTTTCATCTGGTCTTCCGTGGAAGTTCAAAAAAACTTTGCATGACTTCACAAGGGTTGTTGGAGAGTTGGTTTTCAATAGCCTCGATGCAGGTACCGCCAAGGTGTACTAATTTACCCTTTCAAAGTTTCAATATTCATTCTGATTTTACTATGTACGTAGAGTTATTTTGACTTTTTATTCTAGCTGAAGTTGAGTTGGAACATATATATTGGTGCTTAGGTACTTGCAGCCCAGCTTATGAAGACGGTATACATATCTGTTTGTTTCTTTCATCTTCTGTTATGCTTTCTTTTTGTCTGACCATTTTATCTATGGTTTCGTATTCTTGCTTTTCACCAGCGACATCAAAATTCTGTCTTTCAAATGATATGCATGCGTACCCAGCAAGCTTTGGCCTTAAAGAAGGGGCTCTGAGATCTACTTCTGACGTTTCTTTGTTGGAAATTGTTACTAAAATTCATGGGAGGCCAAATGGATATCGTAATTTTTTGAACGTAAAGTTGTTTTGAGTTTTAGTTGGTGGTATCCATTAGGATAGGTATGAAACTACTAACTTGGTCTTTGTTCTTGCCATTGTTTACGGGGCAAGTGTTTTTACCTTGGAATTAATGATAGTAAACAAGATGTTGGTACAACAGGTAATTATGTATAAGCCTATCTGACAGTTGTTAGCTAATAAGGAAATTTGTTGGGGTTTTTCTCTTTGCGGTCATTGTTCGTCATGTATTTTACAACCAACCAGTTCGATTGAAGCAAATGCATTCCAAGTTCTTCTAGTTTTCTCACAATTCAAACAAATAAAAAAATATTGATTTGTTTACTTCTAAAGCTGTAGTATGTCCTGATATATTTTTGGTTGCATATATAATTTGGATGCCCATAGAGGGTTTTGCATTCTCTGAAAGGGTCTCTGCTAAGTATAGTCCTTGTGCATTATAGTTTCCCCTTAGTATTGTTCATATATGAAGGTCTGTCTGTTGTACCAGCTAACTAAGGTTATTTCTTGTCTGGTTTCTCAGATTTTTTTATATGCATGCCACGAGGACGACCTCTTTTGCACACGTTTTTCTCCTTCCCATTGCCGATATTTTCCAGTGGGTTTTTGATTCATCTTAGTCCCTTAATAAATTAAATGCAAGTGATGGTTCATCTAAGCTCTCAGGATGTATCTCAGGTCTGATGTTTACACAGTGAAGGTATACTAGCCCAAATTGATGGATAAGAGATGTGATAAAAAGTTATCTTTTCTCCACTTTGTTTCCCTAGAAACACTGTTTAGTTTTTCAGGTCCTTTAATATTTCTGTATCCTCTTATTCCAGTATATTTGCCTGTCCAAAGAAAACGGAAAATTTATCTCTGGTTAACATTTATCATATCGGATGCTTGCTTTGTACGTTGTTTTGTTTTGCTTGACCTTTATAATGCAGGTACCAATTCAAGATTTGTTTCAAAGGACTAATACATAAACTACTTAATAACAGAGCGATGTGTTTAGACAGTGCTTCTTGTCAGTTTTTTGCTGAATGCCTCTAAAAGTGAGAGTTTTTCCATTATATAGAGAGAATAAATATTACAAATCCCTAAAGATCCGTCATTCCTATCCCTAAAGATCAGCTATTCTATCTCTACAAATCTGCTATTCAATCCCTCCAAATCCGCTATTCTATCACAATATTTATTCCTTTGATTCTACAACAAATCTATATGATCATGCTAATTTATATCACTATCTAATTACATTAATATATACAATTATTTAGATTAATATTCATGCTAACATCCCCCCTCAAATTGATGCTGGTGGATCAAGAAGCATCAATTTGCCTACTAGAAACTGATGGCGTTGTCGTGCCATAGATTTTGTAAACGCATCAGCTATTTGAAGATCACTGGACACATGTGAAAGAGTAATAACTCCTTTATCTACAGCTTCTCGTATATAATGACAATCTACTTCGATGTGTTTGGTCCTCTCATGAAAAACTGGATTAGTAGCAATCTGAATAGCACTTGTATTATCAGCATGGAGAGGAGTAGGATGAGATTGAGGAAATCCAATCTCAGCAATTAATCCACGAAGCCATACAACCTCGGAGCAAGCAGTAGACATGGATCGATATTCAGCCTCTGTTGAAGATTTTGACACACGATCTTGCTTTTTACTCTTCCACGATATCAATGACTCTCCAAGAAACATGCACCAACCAGTGACTGAACGACGAGTATCAGGACATCCCGCCCAGTCAGAATCACTAAAAGCATTAAGACGAATAGGAGAACCACTTGGAAAGAACAATCCACGAGTAGATGTTCCTAGAAGATACCGAACGATGCGACGAACAGCCACCAAGTGGAGATGACGGGGAGCTTGCATAAATTGGCTAACTTGTTGCACTGCAAAAGAGATATCAGGCCGAGTAATAGTAAGGTAATTTAGACTCCCAACTAATTGTCGAAACATAGTTGGATCAGGAAGAAGATCGCCTTCCTCACGACGATACTTCACATTCAATTCCAATGGAGTATCTACAGAGGAGGAATCTTGAAGACCAGCCAAAGAAATCAGATCCTGAGTATATTTGTGTTGGTTTAGAAACACACCTGAAGCAACATTATGAACTTCTAAACCCAAAAAATATGTAAGAGTACCAAGATCTTTCATATGAAAAGAATCTTTAAGCTGCTGTTGGAGGCTAGTAATTAGTGAAGAATCAGTTCCTGTGATGATAATGTCATCTACATACACCAAAAGAAGAACACAACCTGTAGATGTTTTCCGAAGAAACAAAGACGAGTCATATTTGCTCTGCTCAAAAGAAAATTGTAGCAAAGTAGACCGGAACTTATCAAACCAAGCTCTTGGAGCTTGTTTTAATCCATACAAAGACCGCTTCAACTTGCACACATCTGATGTAGGTGATGAGAACAAACCAGGTGGAGGTTTCATATAAATCTCTTCTTTGAGATCACCATGGAGAAAAGCATTTTTGACATCCATTTGATAAAGAGACCAGTTTTGTGAAGCAGCAATGGCAATAATAGTTCTCACCGTAGTCATTTTTGCTACTGGTGCAAAAGTCTCCTCATAGTCCACCCCATACTCTTGTCTGTTACCAAGAACAACCAATCGAGCTTTGTACCGATCAAGAGTTCCATCAGAATGAAGTTTAATTGAATAAACCCATTTACATCCAATAGGGCGGACATTTGAAGGACATGAAACAATGTCCCATGTGTCATTTTCTTTAAGAGCCAAAAGTTCCTCCTCCATTGCTTTTTGCCAACATTCAAGCTTGGAGGCTTGTGAGTAACCTGTTGGAATAGAGATGGTGGATAAAGTAGAAGAAAAACCATACCGTTTAGGAGTTTGAGACACTCTAGTAGATCGCCGAGGAGGCTCAAGAGGAGCAGGCCTTGAAAAAATCTCAGATTTTGGTTGTAGAACAGTCTTAGGTGGCGGATCTGTTTCAGTATGGGGTAAAGTTGGCCGACGTCGTTCATACACAAATCCTGGTTTGAACCGCTTAGAAGACAATGACAAATCCTCAAAAGTAGGAAGAATAGGAGAAACAGAAGATGACTCAATATGAGTAGGAAAGAAATACTGATTTTCAAAGAAAATAACATTCCTAGAAACACGAAATTTGTTAGAACTTGGATCATAACAAATAAATCCTTTCTGCGAAGTACTATAGCCCATAAAAGCACATTTAATAGACTGAACAGAGAGTTTATTGCGTTGAGAAGGAGGAAGGTGCACAAAACAAACACAACCAAATGTATGAAAACTATGATAGCTAGGATACTTGTGAAAAAGACGATAATATGGAGACTCAAGGTTTAACACTTTAGATGGAAGTCTATTAATCAAATAGACAGCAGTAGACACAGCTTCAACCCAATATTTAGATGGAACAGAGGACTCAATCAATAAAGTACGAGTGACATCCAAAAGATGACGGTTTTACGCTCAGCAACCCCATTTTGTTGTGGCGTGTATGGGCAAGAGCGTTGTGATACAATTCCTTTCTCAAGCAACAAATTATTGAATTCATGAGACATATATTCTCCACCAGAATCAGATCTTAATATTTTGATGCATGTGGAAAATTGAGTCTCAACGTAAGCCAAAAACTTCTTGAATATGGAAAACACTTCAGATTTAGATCAAAGAAAATACACCCATGTAAACCGACTATGGTCATCTATAAATGTCATAAAATACTTGAAATGAGCATGAGAAATTACTGGTGAAATTCCCCAAACATCACTATGAATGACATCAAAACACTTTGCAGCACGACTACCAAAATTAGGAAAAGGAAGAGTTTTACTTTTGCATAATTTACAAGTAGAACAATCAAAGGAAGCAACTGAAAATTGATTTTTATTTCCCAATAAACCAGAATTGGACAAATGAGACAACACAATAGAATTTGGATGTCCTAGACGTTTATGCCAAACCTCATTCTTAGTAGTGGTGGAAGCAAAAGCCAGAACAGGAGGAATAGAAAAGTGTATAGGAAACAATCTTCCAACTTTAGGCCCCTTCGCGATTATCGTCCCCGACACCTGATCCTGCACACGGCAACCATTACGAGAAAAGTTCACATTACAATTGTTATCTACCAATTGGCCAACCGAAATAAGACTAGTGGAGAGCTTTGGTGATACAAAAACATTCTTGAAAGTTTCAGTAATATCCCCAACCTTGGTAATGGGTAAATTATTACCATTGGCAACCTGAATTTGTGTTGGACCATTATACTCACGGATGTTTTTGAGTATATCAGTTGAGTTGGTCATATGATTGGAAGCGCCAGAATCAACAAGCCAAAATTTAGATATTACCTCATTACCTTGTAGTCCCAAAGTTGAAAATGCTGACAAGATCATTTGTTGTACCATTTGAGAAGTAATAACTTGTCCTACCGAAGATGAGCTATCTGTAGTGGAATCATTTATCCCAACTTGGAAAGCCTTTGTCCTACGGTTTTGAGGACGTGTGGGACACTCTTTGATAATGTGTCCTTGTTGTTTACAATAATTACAAAACTTCTTGCCACAATTGCGAGCAATATGACCATATTTCTTGCAACTGTAGCATTGAGTTCTAGCCATATCCACGCTCTTTCCTTTCCCTTGAGATGCAAATGCAACAGTGACAACATTTCCTTGATGAAAAGCATTTTGTGTGACAAGACGCTGCTCCTCACGAAGTAATTCCCTAAAACAGATATCCAACGAGGGAGATGGATCACGACTCATCAAGTTGGAGCGAACACTTTCAAAGTCAGATCGTAATTTCATCAAAAATTGATCTCGTTTGCTTTGTTCATGAACTCCTTGAATGATGGAGAGAGATTCAGAAGGTATTTTAGCATAAACGATATCGGTAAATTCAGCCCATAAGTTCTGAAATCTAGAGAAATAATCTTGAATAGAGAGACCTCCTTGTGAATACATAGCAATTTCATGCTCTAACTGAAAGCGCCTTGCGGTATGGTCTTGGTTGTAAACCTTTCGTAAATAATCCCACATGGCCTTTCCTGTCTTGTATGGCCTGAGATTAAGAACAATAAGAGGGTCAAGTGACCCTAAAATCCATGTCATCACTCGAGCATCTTTAACCTTCCATTGATCGAGCTTTTTAGAATCGGTAGGAGTAGGATCGCTTCCATCTATATGTCCCCATAATTCTTTTCCGGTGACAAATAGTTGGAATTGAAATTCCCAGGCGGAGTAATTTTTTCCCGTGAAACGAACATGGAAAGACTCAAATTGATATGACGACATGTTTTTGACAAGCTAAGGAAGATAGAAATGCAATGATGCAAAATAACCAGAATGAAAAGAGACTAAGATTCCAAGATGCCTTAACTTCCAAGATACTTAGGACTAACTGTTGACTAACAGTAAGCACAACCAAAACTTCCAAAAAAAGAAAATCTGGAAGGAACCACAGATGAAGGACACTAAGAATCAAAGCACTGAAAAAGGCTCTGATACCATGTCAGTTTTTTGCTGAATGCCTCTCAAAGTGAGAGTTTTTCCATTATATAGAGAGAATAAATATTACAAATCCCTAAAGATCCGTCATTCCTATCCCTAAAGATCAGCTATTCTATCTCTACAAATCTGCTATTCAATCCCTCCAAATCCGCTATTCTATCACAATATTTATTCCTTTGATTCTACAACAAATCTATATGATCATGCTAATTTATATCACTATCTAATTACATTAATATATACAATTATTTAGATTAATATTCATGCTAACACTTCTGACACTAAACAGCGAAGTAGATCTCTGATATATCCACTGTTTTTGTTTATCCTAAAGTGCCCAAGATCTTTATTATTTCACTTCTGGTGTCTTCAAAGACCTCTGTGGAATATAAGGTGAGACTGTGAGTTTGCATTTATTATTTAGTTGTTTTGGGGTTGGGAAACGAGTGTGAGTCTTTGGATTTATTTTGTCGAGTTGATCTTGCATTAGGGATTGTTTTGGATTGTTCTGTAGAAATATATTTAAATAAATAGGTTTAAGCTTGTTAAACATCATTAATTTATTCCTAATCGTATAGGATTTCAATGTACTAAAAGTCCCCCCTACAGGCAAGGCCCTTGTGTCACAGCTGTTCTAGGAGAAAAAATAATCTCCCATTTGTAATGGGAGAACAATGCAAAACCACGTTTCTAGCTTCTTTTGGTTGCAGAACAAAGTAGGCCAATGTTAACAAGTACATGTCATACATATTTGTTTCTTGATTGGGGTGTTGTATTTCTTATTAATGATTATTATGTGTTTGCTGCTTGTAAGACTGACAATTCTGCCAGTCTGAACTTAGTCTCCTTGATTTTGCTTATCCAATCATTTTTGCTTTCCTGTAAATGGATTTTGCAATTTCTTTTCAAAATTTTTGTCAAGTTTCCATAGATCTGGATATTTGCTAACATTAATCTTCTTAGAGCCTTGATATCTTAAGGAGATGGTGACCTCCGGCTACATATTGTTTTTTTGTTTCTGACCAAGGTGTGTTTGGTACGGAAGAAAATGTTTTTCATGAAAAATGTTTTCATGGAAAATAAGTAGATTTATGATTTAAATTTTTATGTTTGGTTGGTAAGTAGAAAATATTTTTCGGAAATAATTGTGTTTGATTTATGAATGAAAAATATCTTCGAGGGAAATCTTTTATTTTTATTAGAGTAAAAAATAACTTATGAAATTGAAAATATTTTTTAAAAACAAAATTATGATTTATTTGGGGTGGTGGTGGGGGTGGGGTGGGGGGAGGGGGGAGGAGTGAAAAAATAAAAATTTGAACTTGATATTATTTTTAAAAAACAAAATTAATTTTTTGGGGGGGTTGGGGGTGGGTGGGGGCCTGGCCGGGGAGGGGGGATAGGAGTTTAAAAATAAAAATTTAAATTTGAAAATATTTTTAAAAAGCAAAATTAATTTTTGGGGGAGGGGTGGGGTTTGGGGGGACTGGCCGGTGGGTGGGGTCAGAGATCGGGTGAAAAAATAAAATTTTGAAATTGAATTTTTTCAAAAAAAATGTAATTTAAAAGTGGATGAGAGTTTTGGAAAATATTTTCTTTAATTTTTGAAGAGAAGTCATTTTCTTTAATTTTGAGAAAAATAAGTTGATTTGAAAAACATTTTTCAAAACTTTTGTTCCAACCAAACATAAGAAAATTGAAAAATGCCAAACACACTCTTAAGCTGCTTTTAGAAAACCTAGATAAGAATCTAGTTGTTGAAGTATCCTCCTCATCTATTGATATTCCATTCCCTGGTGCTCTTTTTAGATGTACCTGTGAATTACGTGATCATGAAAAGAGGTGCAAGCTTAGAGTTGCAAAGCGGTACTTCCTTCCCCACAGCCAAAGAGACTGACTGGAGCGTGCACTGTCAGGAGAGAGATTTGATCTTCACAGAAAATTCTGTGGGGAAGTTCTTCTGAAAAGCATGATCTGGAGTGCAGATTCCTCTGTCAGATCAAAAGTTCAAGTTGGTCAAATGGCTCTCTTGCTCAATTCACAATTGGTGTGAACTGGAAATCTTGAAACTCTGCGCAACCCCTTTTATCTATCTACAGAAGATGATTTCCTGGATAACAAATTCAGTGCTTCAGCTAGATCCATTTATATATTTAAAGGTTTTAGAGTATCCAGTAGAGTGGAGGCTGATCTGTAGATTACTCACTTACAATATGCAGATGACACCTTTGTCTTCTGTGATGCTAACAAGAACCAACTCCTATTATCAAAAAAAAAAAAAAAACAAGAACAAACTCAAGATTTTAAGGGTAATCTTCATTCTTTTTTAAGCTATTTCTGGGCTTTACATCAATTGGAACAAGAGTTTCTTGTATTCGGTAAATGAAGTCCCTGATTTACCCTCTATGTCTAGGATTTTGGGTGGAAGGGCAGGAGGTCTACAACTAAATACTTGGGGATGCCCTTGGGAGCCAAAAGCAAATCTATAGGCATTTGGAATGGGGTGATTGAAAAATATGAAAAAAGATTGGTGAAATGGAAGAGCCAGCACGTATCTTTAGGAGAAAGATTAACACTCATCAATAGTGTTTTGGACTCTATGCCTACATTTATTATGTCACTTTTCCCTATTCCTGATGGTGTTATTGATAGACTTGATGCTTTGAGGAGGAATTTCCTGTGGGAAGGAAATAGTGAAACCATGAAATTTCACTTGGTGAAGTGGGATACTCTGATTGAGAGTAAACAGGCAGGGGGATGGGGATATGAAATTTAAAAATTCAAAACCAGTGCCTTGTGATGAAGTGGCTTTGGAGATTTGCTTCCAGTGATCAAGCTCTGTGGAAAGATGTAATACAGTTCAAATATGACATGGAGGATCTCTGGATAACTAAAATCGGTCACTAGCACTTACGGATCAAGCCATTGGAGGGCCATAAAAAACCATTGGTCAAAGCTCTCTCAGAGAAAACTGAAGTATCAAATTGGGGAATGGTAGGAAAACCTCTTTTTGGGAAGATAGATGGCTAGAATAAGGATCTTTAAAAATCTTGTTTCCAGATATTTCACCCTAAACCAGCAGCAAAGGGCCACTGTAGTGTAGCAGAGATATGGTCATACCAAGGGTGAAATCTGAGCTTTAGAAGACCTCGAAATGACTAGAAGATCCAAAGGTAGGTGTAGTTTTACAAGGTCTTGGGGCAGTTCAAAGAAACTATTGATGCACAAGATATTTTGGCAAATCAGTCTTATAGGGGAAAGGTAATAGTATTGATTGTAGTTGTTAATACAGGATTATGAAGTGACATCAATTATTAGGACTCAAGAATTGGGATTTGGAATTATTGGGAATAAAGCTACACTGTGTAGTAAATACACAAGGGCTGGGAGAGATTGCTCACCTACATTCTCGAACCTTTTACTAAACTTTAGAGCTTAATCTCTTTAGCGTTCCTGTTCCTCCCTCTGAGGAAGTTAACTGTCGTGGGAAAAAAGCACGACAAACACTTCGTCTCAGTCTAGTTATTCCATTCTAAGGTATCCATACCACATTTTATATCAGTTTTGTGCTCCTCTTGTTGATAGCAAGAAGAAAAGATTAAAGTCTTTTAAGTGTCATTTGTGCACATTGTGTCTTAACTTCTATGTTATGTTTTAATTGGGTTGATATAAAGAGTTTGTTACTTCTAATGGAATATTTTTGTTATAATACTATCAATAACTAGACAATACTAGAGGTTCCCTCTTTTTAAATTAGGCGTCCTTGAAACTCGAACATGCTAGAGGTTTGGGCTTGGGACTTTCATGGTGGAGGTCTCAAATTCGAAATTCCTTGTCACGAAAGCAAGTTTTTTGCCTTCTAGGTCGAGCTCGTCGCACAGGGCTTGTCTAGTGCAGGTTACCTTTACTGTATGGTTTGCGTGTTATTGCATTAGAGCGTGGATTTTACCTTGTACACACCTAAAGGGTAGCGGCTGCGGATTTTCCTTGTCATCAGAACAACTATTCATGACATCATTCATGTTTTAGGAAATACTCCACTAGCTAGCAATATTCCTTTGCATGTGTTTCATAAGAAAAAGGTTGTTTTCTTGATTATACATGTTCTGTGTATTTTGACATTAATCTAATTGATGTGGATGTTTTTAATCTAATTGATGTGGATGTTTGGAATTTCTTCAACTGGTTAGTCCTTTGACACTAACTAGCTCTCATATTTCACTCCTTCATTTAATTAACTCTAACTTTCTCATGTTGTTGAATCTTGCTTATGTTCTAGCTTAAAGGCCATGTCATGTTCTCGGAATAATGCATTTGCAACCCACTTAACTAACTCCCCTGTATTAAATCTACTCCCTTCCTCCAAAATAAAGCCTCCCTTTAATTTATTCCACCCCTTTTGATTATACATCAAGAAGAACCGGAAGAGATGAAGCCAAAGTCTGCCAATGAAGTTCTTAAAGGTAGTGCTTTTATACATTTTCCCTTAATATGTCATCTTTAGACAAGATTCTGTTAATTCACTTCTTCAATTAGTTTTGCATTTCAATTTCCCCTTACATCAACAACTTACTCCAATATGAAGACAAATGTATAGTTGTTTATACTTCAAGCCACTCTATGAGATCATTGCTATGAGGAATCCATTCAGCGCCAAGTTAAGGTAACCTACTTGGGTGATATTTGCTTACAGTTTTAAAAATTGACCTTTCTAACTTAGAATTCAATTGTTCTTATAATCCGGAAAGTGAATTGGTTTGCATTACTTTCTATTTTCTCATTCTTATTAATGCAATAGGAAGTTCCTGCATTTTTTCAGACCAAAAGATAACTTCATTACTTCAAATCGAAGTCAATCTTTACAGAAATGTATGTATAAAGATAAAAACGGACAAACAAAGTTATTTTTTTATATGTTGAAAGTTGATTTATATATATATATATATATATATATATATATATATATATATATATATATATATATATATATATATCTTTTGTTTAAATTCAAGAGTTTTTGGAAGTTTGCGAGCTTAGATGCTATTTGCTTTAACAAAATCTGGAAGTTATTATTGTTTTCATTAGGAGTTAAAAAGAATTTAGTCTCTTTCTAGAAAAAGAAACACTGATGGCTTACCTTTCGTAGTTTTATTGATAGATGTTAGTATTTTGTTGTGCTGAATGTGTGGTTCAGAAATAATGTTGTTCCTTCTCCATATATCTTGTATTTAAATCACTATATTGCATTCATGATCATTATATTCATCTCTGCTGAAATGGATCTACCTTCCCTCAAATTCATTTAGCATGTCCTCTCCAGGTTGAATGTAATATGGATGATTTATACATGTATGGAAAAATCCTCAGTGTTCTCTAACATTGGGTGAAAGGAGTGAAAACCGCACTGGATTAGTTTTAGTAGCTTAGTGTAGTGATCACATTCACATACATTAGTTCTTTTGAGGAGTTTATATTGCAATCACCTTTCTTTTTCTAAATTTACTACTGTTTATTGCAATCACATTTTTGGTGTGCATTTGATTTTATTGCGCAGTTTCTTATATATAGATATTCATGGAGGTCAGCATATATATACTCTACAATCTTTTATAATATCCAATCAGGAACAAGTCTTAAAATAAATGAGAGGAGAACAATAATTAATTGCCCGGGTAATTTAAGATATGGAATTGTATGAAGCAATCAAAGTTACGGAGGTTTCACTTTTCGGTCTCATTTTTTAAGGGCTGATCTTTTCATTTCTATGCTTTTTTTCATCCTCCTACAAGCTGACTATGGCAAATGTGATCTTTAGAGCTCCAAATTTGAGATATGAGTGGATCTTTCTTTATTTTATGTATCAAGACAGTTCGCTGTGCCATTCCATTTGGTAATCATGTTTGTGAAAATTTATTCAACAACCATTCGATCTTGTTAATTTTGGGATGATTAGAAACTATAGTCTCTTTTTTATTATTCCCCATTGACGATAGTTTTTCATGTCTTCTTTCGAAATAAAATGCCTTATGTTTTTGTCCTAGTAGAATAAATTGTTAGGAAGTATACTCTTTGTATGTTTTAGAATTATTAATAGTTACGATTTAAAAGTGACTAATTGTTTCAAATACATACTTACATTTAAAATAATTGTAGTATTAAAGCTTGCTAAAATATATTTCATTTGTTGTCACGTGAAGTGCAAGCCTTTTATTTGAAGTTAAACAATAAAACATATTAATATTTTGGAAGTTTGATATGAGATTATGGCACAAATGTATAGAAATAAGAATATTCTAGTTTGTCCAATACTTCGCCCGCGCGAGATTCTATTATGAATTCGAAATATAGGTACTTTTAACTAAGTTTTATATTTATTTTTAAAGAAATTTATTTAATAAATATAAAATATAATCATATATCATATATTTATATAAAAGAGAATCATAGGCCCGCCTACGTGGTGCCACCAAAAATAAGAATTTTCTTTTAAATTTATTTATTTTCTAAACTAGCCTTCCTCTTTGCTGAAAAGATGTGACTTTTATGAAAAGTTGCATTTTTAATGAAGAGTTGCGACTTTTACGAAGAGTTGCGACTTTTATGAAAAGTTGTGACTTTTATGAAGAGTTGCGACTTTTATGAAAGGTTGTGAACTTTTCGAAGGGTTGTAACTTTTCCAAATAGTTGTAAACTTTGTGATAAGGCACAATAAAGTTGTTCACACTACTCTTTATTGTCTATAAATAGTGGGATTTTCTCTCATTTTAAATAACAAAAATTCTGATCTTTTTCTTCTACCTGCGCAAAATTAAATATTCGTGTACTTTGCTCCTGTTGAGTAACTTACTAACACCATTGTTTTTGCATCAATAAGTTGGTGAATAAAATCATCCATCCTGAGATAATGTAATGGAATAGTTTTCTTAAAGGGGACATTGTGCATTAAGTGGACTCGATTTTTTTTTTCTATTTCATTCTATCTTTACATATCAAGATGTGGCTTTTACACTCAAAATTTTATGCTTATGATATTGTTTTTTAGTACATATTTTAAACTCTATTGTTTATGTTTCTGCAAAGTTATTGTCTCCAGTTAGATTTATCATATACACATATCGTACGTATATTCATTGTGCAGAAAATAATTATTGTACTCAGTTCAAAGAATTCATGGGTTGATATTCTATATTAAATTTTATAACTTAAAAAAACTATATATAACCTTACATATTACATTCTTATATATATATATATATATATATATATATATATATATATATATATATATATATATATATATATATTTTCACTTATCAATTGAAAAATTCATTATGCAAGTTCAAAAGTTATAATCGTTTTCATGTTTAAGCGTAATTTCTTTTTTAAATATGTTAATATTTTTGAATTTTCTCCTAAGACATATATTACAATTGTATAATCTATGCAACTTAAATATTCTTTTTATTAGGGAATGCCTTTGTATAGATATACTTATTTTCTTCTTTATTTTCCTTTAAATGTTGATTAAAGAACCAATGATTTAATATTTAGTGATTAAATCATTCAGTAGAGGTTCTTGAGTTATGTAATAAAGACAAATAATTAAATTCATGTTGAAATATTGCTAATATTTTTTATGAACCTATTTTCCATTATTTTTAATGTATGAATATTAGAAAAAAAATTATTTGCAAGTTTAATTCAATTATTATTTATTTCGCACGGGCAAATTACCTAGTACATATATAATCTAATAACTTAGAATTAAAATTTTGATAGAGTCGTAGACTCTTCTAATTAAAAATAAAAAAATAAAAAAAAGAGCCAGATTAAAAAAAATAAAATTACTCCATTAACAATTTCTCTTTGACGCGTTGATTTTTTTTTTTTTACGCGTCAACTTTTTTTCTTGTTTTGGAAAGCTATAAATAAGAAGTATAAGAACATAATTCACACGCTATCAAAAAGAATAGGAACTTACTACATACGCCGCCGGCGGAGTACGCCACCGGAACTGTCCGATCAAAGCCCTAAGTCAATCTCTCGCAAAATATAACTGCTCTTATAAGAAAGGTAAGTAATGAGGATTTCCAGTTACTTCTCTGTTTCTATATTTTCTATATTGTACAGGACAAAGACCATGGTGTTAGACTATGGAAACTTGTAATATTCATTTTCAAATCAATTTCACTCTAAATATGCACTGCGTCAGTTGATTGCTAGGGTTCAAGATGCAAAACTCACTTCAATTCTTGAAATTTCTTGAAAATTAAAAAGGAGAAGGTTCCGGTTACTTCTTTTACTCATGTCAATTTTATTAGTAACTGTTTTATATTGTGATCATGTTCTTTCTCTTAATATGTACTGTGTCAATTCATCTCTAGGGTTCAAGATGCCAACACTCGCTTCAATTCAAGGACAAAGATCATGTTCTTGACCGTAGGAACTTGTGAGATTTTGGAGAAAGTTCAAAATTTCATGGTAATTCTTCACTATCTGATAAGGATAACTGATGCTTGCAGCCACGGCAGGTTCCTGAGCTTTTAAGCTGATTTGCGTTTTGACTTAGCCATGCTTCCCCCCCCACCCCACCCCCACCCACACACACAGAACCACCCTTTTCCCCATGCACTCCCTCTTTTCTTATTCTTATTACTCACTCTGCTCCGTTTTATACACAATGAAAATTTGGAGGTTTTCATCCGTCGATTCAATAAAACATGTTATCTCCTGAGCTAAACAACTGTTGCTAGGCACTGCACTTCAGGTGGGTCTATGAGATTTTAGGATAAGTCCTTCTCTCTGTCTTCTTCTCTGTTTCATAGTCAATCTGTTTCTTGCAGCTATGCGGCGTTTCAAAGCTTTTTGAGTTAATTGTGTTTCTGTGTCGGGAAGTTTTTCTTTTTTGGTTGTTACTTTAACCACCTTTTTGAAGAAGATAAACGACCTTCCACTTTTACTGTTCTTATTACTCTCTCTGGTATAACTAAAAAAGCAATCAAATATGTCCTCCTTTGAGCTGCTTGGCACGGCAACTCAGGTGGGTCTATCAAACATAATGGAAAGTTCCATTTTATGGTGTATCTTCTCCGTCTCGTAAGGCTAACTGATGCTTGCCGCCACGACAAATACCATTGCTTTTGAGCTGATACTTGTTTGGGCTTTTGGCAATATTCATTTTCTTTACCCCTCCACACCACCCTTTTCGTGAAATTACACATGACCTTCCACTTTCTTATTCTTATTGTTCTCTTTGCTCCATTTATAAACCATGTGGAGGTTTTTTTTCGTGGAAGTTTTGTAAAACTTGTTTTCTCTCTAGCTGAATAACCAGGACATGGCACAGCAAATCAGGTGCGTCTATGAGATTTTGGGAAATAATTTTCATTTCTTAGTGTTTCTCCTCTTTCTCAATAGGCTAACTGATTTTTGCAGCCACGACGGATTTCAAAGCTGTCGAACTATTTGTTTTTTGGTTTCGCAAAGTTCAGTTTTTTCCTCATCAACCTACCCTTTCGCAAGTTTCCTTGTTTTTATTTTTCTCTCTGGTTTTACTGAAAATAGCTATCAAACATGTTCTTTCTTGAGCTGAAAACTGTTGCTTGGCATGGCACCTCAGGTTGGATCTGGGAGATTTTGGATAAAGTTCCATTTCATGGAGTTTCTTCACTATCTCATAAGGCTAACTGAGGCTTGCAGCCATGACAGACTTCTAAGCTTTTGAGCTGATTCGTGTTTTAACTTAGCCATGCTTTTCGCCCCTCTCGGAACCACCTTTTTTGTGATATTACTCTTGCACTCCCTCTTTTCTTATTCTTATTACTCACTTACTCCGTTAGATATACAATGAAGATGTGGAGGTTTTCATCTGTCGATGTTTAAACATGTTTTCTCTCGACCTAATTAGTTGTTGCTAGCACGACACATAATCTGTTGCTTGCAGCCATGCTGCGTTCAAAGCTTTTGTACTGATCGTGTTTTGGCGTCTGTAAGATTTATTTTTGTCACGTTAACCACCTTTTTAGTGAATGTACACGACCTTCCACATTCCCTTTCTTATTACTCCCTCTGGTATAACTCAAAAAGCAATCAAACATGTTCTCTATTTAGCTAGAGAACTGTTGATTGGCATGGCAACTCAGGTGGGTCTATCAGACTTAAGAGGAAATTCCATTTGATGGTGTATCTTCTCCGTCTCAAAAGGCTAACTGATGCTTGCAGCCACGACAAATTCCAATGCTTTTGAGCTGATTGTTGTTTGGGCTTCTGGCAATGTTCATTTTCTTCCCCCCCACCCCCCTCCACACCAAACCGCCCTTTTTGTCCTCTTCTCTTATTGTTTTTATTCTTTTTCTCCATTCTATAAACCACAAGAATATGGAGGTTTTTTTTTTGGTGTAAGTTATGTAAAACTTGTTTTCTCTCTAGCTGAAAAACTGGGTCTTGGCACGGCACATCACGTGGGTCTATTGGTGTTTCTTCTCTGTGTCATAAGGCTAACTGATGCTTGTAGCCACGATGGATTTCAAAGCTTTTGAGCTAATTGTGTTTTGGCTTCACAAAGTTGTGTTTTTTTCTCACCAACCCACCCTTCTTCTGAAATTAAACATAATTTTTCTTGTTTTTATTTCTCTCTCTGGTTTTACTCGAAATGGCAATCAAACATGTTCTCTCCTGAGCTGAAAAACTGTTCTTGGCATGGCACCTCAGGTGGGGGTCTGTGAGATTTTGGAGAAAGTTCCATTTCATGATGTTTCTTCATTATCTCACAAGGCTAACTGATGCTTGCAGCCATGACAGATTCCTAAGCTTTTGACCTGACTCACCCCCCCCCCCCTCAGAACCACCCTTTTCGTGATATTACACATGCGGAGCTCGTTTCTTGTTCTTATTTCTCACTCTGTTCCGATTTATACACAATGAAGATTTGGAGGTTTTCATTTGTTGGTGTTCAATCAAACATGTTATCTCTCGAGCTAAACAACTGTTGCTTGGCATGGCACTTCAGGTGGGTTTATGAGACTTTAGGAAAATTCCATTTCTTCTCTGTCTCATAGACAACCTGTTGTTTTCAGCCATGCTGCGTTTCAAAGCTTTTGAGCTAATCGTGTTTTGGCGTCGGAAAAATTGTTTTTGTCACTTCAACTACCTTTTTGGGTAAAGTACGCGACCTTCCACTTTTTTGTTCTTTTTACTCTCTGGTATAACTCAAACTGCAATCAAATGTTCTCTCTTGAGCTAGAAAACTGTGGCTTGGCATGGCAACTCAGGTGGGTAGGGTATATCAGACATAAGAGGAAGTTCCATTTCATGGTGTATATTCTCCACCTCATAAAGCTAACTAATGCTTGCAGCCACGGCAAATTCCAATGCTTTTGATCTGATTCTTGTTTTGGATTTATGCAATGTTCATTTTCTTTCCCCCTCCCCCCCAAACCACCCTTTTTCATGAAATTACACACGGACTTGCACTTTTCTTGTTCTTATTATTCTCCACACCAAACCACCCTTATCGTGAAAGTGCTCAGCTGATAGGATACTTCTTTCCGGTTTTATAGATTTTCTTCATTTGCATGCAGTGAGGAGGACCTACTTTGAACACGTGCATTTCCTTCTCCATTGCGACTATTTTCCAGTGGGTTTGGGATTCCTCTGAGTTCCCTTAATCAAATTGAATGCAGGCGATGGTTCATTCAAGCTCTCAGGTTACATCTCAGGTCCTGATGTTTACACAGTGAAGGTATACTGCCTCAAATTGATGGATAAGAGATGTGATAAGTTTATCTTTTCTATTCTCTGTTATCCTAACAACCACTATTTAATTTGCAGGTCCTTCAATTTTTGTGTATCCAATTATTTTAGTATACTTTCCTGGACAAAGAAACCTGAAAACTAACCTTTGGTTAGCATATACTATATCGGATGCTTGCTTTTTACGGTGTTTTTGTTTTCCTTGACCTCCGTAATGCAGATATCAATTCAAGATTTGTTTCCAAAGGACCAATACATAAATTACTCAATAACATAACGACGAGTTTTGACAGTGCTTCTGAAAGTGAGCAGTGAAGTAAATCTCAGATTTATCCATTGTTTTTGTTGAACCTAAACTACCCCAGATCTTTATATGATTCGACTTTGGAGCGTTCAAAGACCTCTGTGGAATTTAAGGCGTGAGATCTTTTGATGACATATATTATTTATTAAATAATTGTTTTGGGGTTGGGAAACAAGCGTGAGTCTTTGGATTTTTTTTTGTATAATTGAGTTTGTGTTAAGACTTGAGGCTTGTTTTGTGAGAATTAGTTTGGGTTGTTTTCTGTAAAAAATATTTTAAAACACCTAATCATTTTTGAAACTCTAATGTGGGTGATAAATAGGTTAAAACTGGCTAAACATCACTATTTATTACTAATTGTATAGGATTTCAATGTATTAAAAAGGAGCCCCTGTTTAATAAGAGCCCCTGACAGCCAAGGCCTTTGCGTCACAATGTTCCCGTAGAACAAAATTATCTCTCACTTGCTATGGGAGAACAGTACAAAACCACGTTTCTAGATTCTTTTGGTTGCAAAACCCAACAGGCCAATGTTAACAAGGACATTTCATACATATTTATTTTACTGATTAGAGTGTTGTATTTCTTTATTACAATGTGTTTGCTCCTTTTAAGACTGACAATTCTTCCAGTTTGAATTTAGTCTCCTGATTTTGCTTGCCGATCATTCCTGACCTGAATAAGAGCATGGGGAGTGTCATGTTCTCTCCTTTTGAATTATAAGGCCTAGAAGCTTGAATAGTTTCCAACTTAATTTGGAAAACTATTCATGAAATCATTCATGTTTTAATAATTGTTCTCTTGATAATACAGTTTTCGTGATTTTATGCGTTAAACTAACTGATGATGATTTGGTAGAATTTATTTGACAGGTTAGTCCATTGACACTAAAACTGGCTCATATTTTACTCCTTCATTAACTCTAATCTTCCTTATGGAATCTTGCTTAAATGCAGTGTCATGTTCTCTGAATAATGTATTTGCAACCCACAGCTTGCTGAAACAGCTGGATCATCAACCGTACCCTATCAGTGAATCAGGTCCTGAATGGCTTGCAGGAGTAAGTTGATTTTTAATTTATGAATCTGGAGCTACCTTGATGCTCTCACTTCCACCCACACCCCCACATAAGAAAAAAGAGAACAGGGAATTAAAACCAAAAGTGATTTACGATATTTTTCCTTATTCCTGTTGTCTTTGTTATCCTGTGTTTGAACAATAACTTCGATATGGATAGAGTGGAACAGATACAGAGGAATGAAGATCAATATAGCAGGGCAACTAATTTTTGGGGTGAAGCATAACTGATGGATTGATTCCTGATATTGTCATTCTATTTATTTATATATTTTCGTAGAGGCATATGTTTGGAGATGCATTGTTGCCTTCAGAATGTTCTCTCATTGTTGAGGAGTTGAAGCAGACTTCATTGTGTTTTCAGGTGAAAGGAAAATTGCATTCTAGGAAATATCTGAGTTGGAACTCCATTTAATGGTATGTTTAAGAGAAAATTGCAATTATTAGTGACATCTTTTCATTTGTTAGAAGCTCATGGCTGACCGACTACTATCCCTCTTGTCAACTTGGGTTCTCTGCATGAGAAAATTTCAATGTTAGGTTCGTGGAGTAGGAGTTCCTCTGAGTATTTCCTGTCTGGTTTACTTCTAAAGCTGTATTTTTGATTTGATTGATCATTTGGTTTGGTTATATAATCTTGAAGTCCAAATAGGGTCTTGCATTCTCCGAAAGAGTCTCCGCTAAGAATTTCCCTTGCGCATCCCTGTTGCTCCTTCAATATTTTTGATACTGAAAGTGGTCCCGTCTTTGATACACCAGCTAACTTGAGGACAATTCAGGTGTCGTTTCTTCCATTTTGTTCATTTTCTTCTAATTGCCGCTGTTGTCCAGTGGGGCTTCCTCCAAGTTCCCTTAACAAATTGAATGCAAGCATAGGGGCATTCAAGCTTTCAGGATACATCTCAGGTCCTGATGTTTACACAGTGGAAGTATACTTGCATGGATAAAGAGCTGTTATAAGTTATTTTTTCTACACTTTGTTTCTTTAACAACCACTGTAGGTCATTCAGTATTTCTGTATCCACTTATTTCAGTATATTGTCCTGACAAAGAAAAACAGAAAACTAAACTTTGGTTAATATTTACTAAATTGTATGCTTGTTTTTTGACGGTGTTTTTGTTTTCCTTGAACTTCGTTATGCAGGTATCAATTCAAGATTTGTTTCCAAAAAGGACCACTACAAGAATTACTTAATAACATAGCTATGAGTTTGGACAGAGCTTCTGACATTGAGCAGCGAAGTAGATCTCAGATATATTCACTGTATTTGTTGAACCTAAACTACCCAAGATAAAAAAAAAATTATCCGACTTTGGAGCCTTCAAAGATGTCTGATGAACCTAGGTGTGATTTTTGTTGGCATTTATGACTTAGACTCTTGTTTTTTGCTTACCCAATCATTTCTGCTTCCCTTTAAATGATTTTTTGCAGTCTTTTTTTTTTGTTTACAATTTTACAATAATTTTTGTAAATTTAGATATTTGCTACATCAATCTTCTTGGAGCCTTGCTATCTTTAGGAGATTGTGACATCCAGTTGTATATTAATTTTTGAGTGGGATCAGGGTAGAGGGGTGGCATATATTCTCAGGAGTTTTAAACTATTAGGTCAATCTAGGCCAATCTAATTCACAAGAAAAAATTCTGCTTTTCAGAAAAAATAGAGCCCTACCAAAACATTTAGGTTGATCTTCATTCTTCAGCTGTGAAGGTTGGAAACACAGCTTTGACCTATGAAGTATGTTATCGCTATTGATCTTTGGCATTATTCTAGAGACTGAAGAGCTGAAAAATTGTTGCTTGGCATGACAGTTGGGTGGTTGTATGTGATTTAGTAGAAAGTTCCATTTCATAGTGCATCTTCTCTGTCCCATAAGGCTAACTGCTTCTTGCAGCCATGACAGATCTCAAAGCTTTTGTCCTGATTCGTGTTTTGGCTTGGCAAAGTTAAGTTTCCTCACCTCTCCCCCACCCCCCACCCCCACACACCAAACCACCCTTTTTGTAAAATTACACATGACCTTTCTCTTTTCTTACTCTTATTACTATCTCTGATTCGTGTTATAAACCATGAGGATGTGGAGGGTTTGTCTTATGTGGAAGTTCAATAGAACTTTGTATGATTTCACAAGGGTTGTTGAGGAGTTGGTTTTCAACAGCCTCGATGCAGATACCACCTAGGTGTACTAATTTACCCTTTCAAAGTTTCAATATTTTTTATGCTTTATTAGGTATGTAGAGTTATTTTGATTATATATTCTAGCTGAAGTTGAGTTGGAACATATATATTGGTGCTTAGGTTTTTATAGCCCAGCTTATGTAGACTCTATATGTGTCTGTTTATTTCATCTTCTGTTATGCTTCATTTTCGTCTGACCATTTTAACTATGGTTTCATATGCTTGCTTTACACCTGCGACATCAAAATACTGCCTTTCAGATGATATGCATGCTTTCCCTGCAAGCTTTGGCCTTAAAGGAGAGGCTCTGGGCTCCACTTCTGACGTTTCTTTGTTGGAAATTGTTACTAAAAGTCACGGGAGGCCAGATGGATATCGTAATTTTTTGAAGGTAAAGTTGTTTTGAGTTTTAGTTGGTCATATCCATTAGGATAGGTATAAAACTACTATCTTGGTCTTTGTTCTTGCCATTGTTATAGGGCAGATTTTGTAGACAAGATGTTGGTGCAACAGGTAATTATGTATAAGCCTATCTCATACAGGAGTTGATTGTTGTTTGCTAGTAAGGAACTTCGTTGAGATTTTTCTCTTTGCGGTTGTTGTTCATGATGTAGTTTACAACCAGCTAGTTCGAAGGAACCAAATGCACTCCAAGTACTTCTAGTATTCTCACAATTCAAACAAATAAAAATATTGATTTACTTACTTTACTTCTAAAGCTATATTGATCTTTTAGTTTTCATATATATTCTTGAAGCCCAAAGAAGGTCTTGCTTTCTCTAAAAGTGTCTCTGCTAAGAATCTCCCTTGTGCATTCCAGTATCTCCTTCAAAATTGTTGATATTGAAAGGTGTGTCTGTTGTACCACTAACTTTAGGTTTTTACTTATCTGGTTTCTTACATTTTGTTCATTTGCATGTCGTGAGGATGACCTGCTTTGCAACATGCTTCTCCTTCCCCATTGCCGCTCTTGTCTAGTGGGTTTGGGTTTCATCTTAGTTCCGTTAATAAATTGAATGCAAGCGATGGTTCATTCTAGTGGGTTTGCACACATGCTTCTCCTTCCCCATTGCCGCTATTGTCTAGTGGGTTTGGGTTTCATCTTAGTTCCCTTAATAAATTGAATGCAAGCGATGGTTCATTCTAGCACTCTGGATACATCTCAGCTCATGATGTTTACACAATGTAGGTATACCGGCCCAAATTGATGGATAAAAGATGTGGTAAGTTATTTTTTCTACACTTTGTTTCCCCTAAAAACCATTTCAACTTGCAGGTCCTTCAATATTTCTGTATCCAATTATTTCAGTACATTTTCCTGACCTGAGAAAATGGAAAACTAATCATTAGTTAACATTTATTATATTGGATGCTTGTTTTGTACAAGGCGAAATGGTCTGATGGACCCTTATACTTGTATGAGTTTGTATTCTGACCTTTTAACTTTGCTCTTTGTCAACTGATTCTTTTAACTCAATAAATCTCAACATTTTAAATCCCATTGGCTTTGTGTGAACTTCAAACGCCCAATGAAAATGTCATATCATCATCCACATCAGATTTTACCTGACACATCATTTATTATTTAATTTTTTAAAAAATTAATTTTTTTCTTTCTTTTTCACTCCATTACTCTATACTCCATAGTTACTTGAGCAACTTCTAAAACTCTTTCTTCCATTGATATCAATGAATCACCATTACAATACCTTAATATATCTTAATATTTGCACATAATTTCACAATACACTTTATCTAATTTCACAAAGATATTCAACAATTACTTTCACCATTACCCTAGAAAAATGAAAAGAAAGACAAATGAAGAACAATTTTGATAGCAAAAGAGGTCAAGATACTTATTAGACATATTTCTTTCGACAACTTGTATCGCACCAATTTTTTTGAATTTTCATTTGTTTATTATGTTCAACTTTTTTGCACAATTTCATTTTTAATTTAGGGGAAAGAGAAAAAGAAATTTGAAAGGAGCGGAGAAAGGGAGAAAGAGAGAAATGGGGGTCTTCGAGGGAAACTGAAGTAATGGTAGAAGAGGAAAAGAAACGGGGATGGGTGGGGGATAGGAGAAAGAATGATATATTTATTTTAATAATTTTGTCTTCTGTTTATTCTGTTTTTTCTTTAAACTATTTTTAGTCTAAATTTTAGTGTCTACGCTCTTTTTGGCATGGAATCTCGTATTTATTCCAACTCATTAATCAAGTTGCCACATAAGCATGGTCAACGGTCGAAGGGATTTAAAATGTTAAATTTCATTGAGTTAGAGGGTTCAATTGACAAAGTTCTAAGTTCAAAGGTCCAAAATACAAATGCATATACAAGTACGAGAGGGTCGTTTCGCCTTTTGTACAGTGTTTTTGTTTTCCTTGACCTTCGTAATGCAAATTCAATTTAAAATTTGTTTCCAAAGGACTAATACATATCTTACTTATAATAACATAAATATGTGTTTTAAAGGTGCTTCTAACATTGAGCAGCGAAGTAGATCTCAGATATATTCATTGTTTTTGTTTATCCTGAACTGCCCAAGATCTTTATATGATTTGAATTCTAAAGCCTTCAAAAAACCTCTGTGGAATGTAAGGTGAGATTTTCAGTTGGCACTTATTATTTACTTTTTCTGTTTAAAAAAGAATTGTGAGAAATATGAGGAAAAATAATATTGAATTGTTGTTTTTTTTTACATTATTACATTGAGACCCTATTTATAGACCCTAGAATACAATCCTTTACCAAGTAGGATACTATTTAGTATTCCTATTCCTATTCTAATAGGATTGTATAAACCTAAACATATTCCTATTTCAATAGGATTGTATAAACATATTCCAATTCTAATACTCCCCCTCAAGCTAGTGCGTACAATTCATGTACCTAGCTTGTTACAAATGTAACTAACACGGGGACCGATGAGGGGCTTGGTGAGATATTTGCAGACTTCACAAAATTGACGGTCATTCTATATGTGTATGTCTTCTCATTATATATTGGATTTGATATAATCAGTCAATCTCAATGTTCTTAATCTTCATTTGATGAATATTTGATGCATAATGTTGGTGTTGAACTTTCCAGACCAAGCTTGAGAAAAATTGTTCTAGACCATAAAGTGATCTGCACAATCGACATACAATGCTACTAAACTCCCCCCGAGAAACGAAGTGCTCAAAATCTAGTATAAGTATATGAATCTTGTTGGAATCAATAGATGAGTCGATATTAAACAAGTCACCGAAAAACTGGCTGGAACATAATCATATGCCAGAGTATTAGATTTGATGGTTAAAAGTGGTCACAATCTTAGGAATAAAATTATATAGGTAGGGTAGGAATGATGCCACGACCCAACTAGAAAATAGAAATTAAATAGGATAGTTCGAATTGATGGAGCGACCCCGTTGAAAAAGAGAAGTAACATGGGTAGGGTTGGAATGATGGCACGACCTTAATGAAAAAGAAAAATTATATAGGTAGGATTGGAATGATGGCACAACCCTACGCAAATCAAATTTGAGGAGTCACTGGAAAGACGAATGGAACTATGCAAATCGAATCTGAGTCACTAAAAAGACACATGATGCTATGCAACTCAGATATGAGAAAATAGTTCGGGAAAAACCACGGTACTACACAAATTAAATATGAAAAGTAGTCTGAAGAGATGCACGGTGCTACGCAAATCAGATATGCAAAAAAAAGGTAGTCACCGAAAGGATGGTACTGTGCTACACAAATTATATATGAATAAGCAGTCACTGGAATGATGGCACAGTGCTACACAAATTAAATATGAAAAAGTAGTCACCGGAATGATGGCACAACGCTACAAAAATCAAATATGAAAAAGTAGTCACCGAAATGATGGCATGGTGCTACACAAATTAGATATAAGAAAGTAATCACAGGAATGATGGCACGGTGCTACACAAATTAGATATGAGAAAATAATCACCACAAAGATACACGGTGACCCAACTTTTGCTAACATAATCATTAGCCGGAGGGGCGGGCATATATGAGTAATAATAGCCGCCCGCCGGCAGTGGAAGCTCTTTGATTTTCTACCAAAATCGTAAAGGCTCAGTTACAATGTGAGAAATATAAGGAAAAAATAATATTGAATTATTGTTTTTTTTTTACATTATTACATTGAGACCCTATTTATAGATAGATCCTAGAATACAATCCTTTACCAAGAAGGATACTATTTAGTAATCCTATTCCTATTCTATAGGATTGTATAAACCTATTCCTATTCTAATAGTATTGTATAAACCTATTCCTATTCCAATAGGATTGTATAAACCTATTTCAATTCTAACAAGAATGACCCAGTTTCTTTTTTAGTTTGTTTAAAAGAGAATGCCACCTTTCCTTTTTTAGCAACACTTTAACTTCAACTTTTCACGTGGCATGTTTAAGGCCACAAGATTAAAGGACATTTTGGTACATTTTACATAATTTTAATTTAGAACCACAAGATTAAAAAGTCTTCTTACTGTTCTTAAACTCCGTTCCAAGTCAAAGTAGGTCATTCTTTTTGAAACGGAGGGAGTAATTTTTTTGGGGTTGGGAAACGAGTGTGAGCATTCGGATTTATTTTGTAGAATTGAGTTTGTGTTAGGGCTTGTTTGTGATTTTGGTTTGGATTGTTTTCTGTAAAAAAATATTTGAAAACACCCAATCACTTTTTGAAACTCTAACGTGGGTTAAATAAATAGGTTAAAACTGGCTAAACACTATTTGTTATTCCTAATCGTATTGGATTCCGAACTATTAAAAAGGAGCCTCTGACAGGCAAGGCCCTTGCGTCACAGATGTTCGCGTAGAACAAAATGAGCTCCCATTTGTTATGGGAGAACAATGCAAAACCACGTTTCTAGCTTCTTTTGGTTGCAAAACCATATAGGCCAATGCTAACTAGTAAATGTCATACATATTTGTTTCTTGATTTGAGTGTAGTATTTCTTATTATAATGTGTTTGTTGCTTCTAAGACGGACAATTCTTGCAGTTTGAACGTAGTCTCCTTATTTTTGCTTACCCAATCATTTTCTGCTTTCCTTTAAATGGATTTGCAATAATTTTCAAAAATTTTGTCAATTTTTCATAGATCTAGATATTTGCTACATCAATCTTCTTGGAGTCTTGTTATCTTAAAGAGATCGTGACATCCAGCTGCATATTGATTTTTGATTTCTGACCAAGAATTTTTAAAATGATATGGTTCTTTGTTGTTTCTCTCTGATTTCTTGAAGTTCCTAATAGAAAATTTATTGTATACAGTGGTAATCCTTGTTAAGAAGTTTGTGATATTTTTGTTCCTGCACCACGAGAAGAATATTTGTCACGGGATGTATATTTTTCCCATAAGTATCAATTTTGGGTTGTACTAGCCCCAGAGCTTTGGTCAGTGATGATGACTCAAAACGGGATGTGAAGGGAATATGTCACAAGTTTGAACCCTATCATCGACAATGAGCCTGATATTTAAGTGAGATCAGGGTAGAGAGGTGCCTCCGATTCTTAGAAGTTTCAAACTTGACTTGTAGGTCAATCTAAGCCGTCTAATTCACAAGATAATTTTATGTTATTTGAACAAAAATTGAGCCCTAATATGACTGAGACAAGTATTTGAGAAGGAAGGACCCCAATCCTGCCATAAGGAATATGAATGTTGAAGCGAATAAGCTTATGGTGACTGGTTGGTTCTTAATGTTACTTGTAGGATTGGGGCTGTCCTTCTCTTTATTGAGGATACTGTCGCGAGGAAGTAACTCTTGGTGAGAGCAATTGTACCCAACATTTTTATGCAACATAACTTAGGATTCATTGTAAATTTGGCTTTGTTTTCTCCACATTCCCTTCCCTGTCAGCTGTAGCACCCCACTGCCTCCCTAGAAGAGGGTGGTGGTGTCACGACCCAATTTCTCGAGTCATGAAGGCACCTACTATAACCCACCAGTAGGTAAGCCAACCCGTAACCCAGAACAACACGTAATGGGTGTGTGGGTAGAAACTAAACAAGAGTAAGCAAAATACTATAACAACATAAGCAAACCAAAATATAAATACAATTAAGGATCCCTCCCAGAACCTGGAAGTCACTAATACAGAGCTACCAACAAAACGAGTACAAGTCCCAACAGTGGACCACCGAAACTAGACTGTCTAGAAAAGTAAAAGACAAGTCTTTATATATACAGATGGAGACTGAAATAGTACAAAACGCCGTGTGCTCACCCCCGTCTCCAGACCAGAAAGCTCCAAACTCAATCAACGCTGGCTACTGGTACTCGGACCTGCATCACGAAAATAGATGCAGAGCGTAGCATGAGTACCAAACAACAGGTACCCAGTAGGCATCATAGGCCGACTGAACTAGAAAAGTAAAGCAATATGAAAAGACGGAATCACATAACTAGAGGTCAAAAATGGAAGGCTAAGTAATAATGGAATGCACACGAGTGTATAAAGATCTAACTAAATTAATATATAAGCTAACTACACCTAACTGGACCCCCATAAGCCCAGAAGATACACTCGTGCGCAAGTTTAAATAAAAACCCGAACGGACCCCCATAAGCCCGACGAGTACACAGAATAACTATAACTAAGGAGAATAGAACTCAAGGCCAAAGAACATCGAACCAAATGCTCCAAACCAAAAAGTAGAATCTGACGGTACGGAGGTCGGGCCTTGAACCTGACGCTCACCAGAATTACACAAGTAGCCAATCACAAAATATAAGAACTGAGGCCGGACCTCTAACCGGATGCTCTACATACTTGAGGCCGGACCTCTAACCGGATGCTCTACATAAGTATGTGGATGGTCGAGGCCGGACCTTAAATCCGGATACCCGACAAAGATGTCGATATAGCTGCTGAAAGAGTCTCTATCTATCCATAATCATAAATACCCGTGGAACACCATCCACATTTAGCTAATCAATGTAAGTCCTTGAAGCCTAATCGAAAATCAACTTTGAATCGCGGAGCGGAATTCATTGTCACCGACGTAACTCGTGAAGCCGTAACATCGAAGAATTAAGGATAATTATCGTCGTAGCGAGCTCATCGTCTAGCTAAGGACCAAACTATCAGACTCAAGTCTGCTACGCCAGTCTACAAGGATTTAAGCCAATCGAACGACGTCGAGGCTGAACTAAGTCCTACCGACTTCGAATCATGCATTTCTAAGGCAAGCCCTAGTCAAACCTAAACTAAGGCCCAACATACTTCTGATAACCAGTATTCAAACATACAAGTACTCCATATAGCAAAGAAGGTCCATTGAATAACATAAAGCATGCTCACAGTTACCCGATAATTCTTAGAAATAGGCCGAAAACATGATTTCTAACACTTATGCATGATTTAATAACTATTCAACCCAAATCCGAACTAATCAACATGCATTCATATATTCGAGTTCAATCTAAGAGAAGGAAACCGTAGCCTACCTGTAGGAATATCACACGCGTTCCAAAAATCACTTCTCCGGAGTTTTCCCTTTCCGAATGGCCTCAAAACGTTGATACACTATCAAAATAGAGTTACAACGTTATTACGGTCGTTTAGAAACTAAAATCGCAAGAAACGGAGACGGACCAATTTTTTTTGGAATCAAAGCGGGAAAAGTGGGATCCGTGCTGAAAATTCCAGAATTAACCCCAAATATATATCGTAAAAATCTCTCCGGACACGTGTTCCAAAATGGAACACAATTCGGAACGCAAAATGCAGCAAAACCCCAACATGCAAGAAACTCACACATTAATCAACTTAAAAGAAACCTGCAGCAGTGTAAACTAGGAATTTACGCGAATCAGAAAGTGCCCAGCCCTCTTTGAACACTCCACGACATAGCCACGATAATTCCCAACACCTGGGACTTCGAATCACCCAAAACCGAGCTAAAATGAGAGAGATATGACCAAAACAACAATGCCAAAAACAATTGCTCGAAAAAAAAGCCTAACAGTCAGGTAACTCGCGGAATTTACCTCAAATCGGGTCCCCAAATCAGATTCCAAGCTCACCAACGCGTTGCCCTCGAAAAATCTCACAACTTAGCCTTTTGAATCGCCCAATTTGGAGTTCTATAGCTCAATATAACAAAATTTTAAAGTTAAACTTAAAGGCTGAAAATTGGGCTTTTATAATGACGAAGGTGGTCGCTAATAAGCCAAAAATCTGGTCGTTAAAACCCCAAAATCTGGTCATTAAAGGGCTGCACCAGATTTCAGCTTTATCTAGACTCTTCAAAGTCTCCGACGGGTGCTCGGAATCCGTTCGGAACCTGATAAAAATAAAGCAGATATGCTACCCTACCAAAGTCGACATTCCGGACTCAATGGCGCAGTCAAAATTTCCATCAGAGGTCATCTCGATAAAATGTGGGTCCCACTTCCATTTGCCATTTTAAGTCAAAAATCACAAAAAGGCTCGGAAAAATATCGAAAACCTCAGGACACGAAAGAAGGGTCAAACTAGACCAAACTCGACATTTCGGAGCTAACCGCGCTGACGGAATTCTCATCCGAGCGCGTTTACTCAGAATGTTGACTAAAGTCAAACTTAGCCTTAAACTTAAAGTTAAAACGCCTAATCGCACCAACTCACACTGAAAACTTCGGGAGTCATGTCGACCATGCTACTAGGCTAAAATGACCCCTCCGGAACTGATGGAATCGTCAGAATTGGATTCTGATGTCATCTTCTTGAACTTTTGATCGAAAATGATCGTTCAAGGTTCATAAGCTCCAAAAACACTAACGCTCACACAATAACCAAACGAATGACCAGGTGACCGAACTGTCAGTCCCAGCAAGTCATAAATGACTTGGGATCGCTATAGGAATGCTCTAAACGATGCACAAAAGATAAAACACTAAAAATGACAAGAAGGGTCATTACAAGGGGGGAAGGAAACAGATTGTAGAAGGTTGGTTAGTGGAAGAGACCGTTAATTATGTATTTCAGTGTTATGTCCATCGTGTAGTTTTATCACTTGCTTTTCTCTTAAGCTACTTTAAGAAAACCTAGATAAGAATTTAGTTTTGGATATATCTTCCTCATCTATTGCTATTCCATTCCCTGCTGCTCTTTTTTGATTTACCTGTGAGTTATGTGATCAGGAAAAAGAGGTGCAGGCTCAGAGTTGCAAAGCTTCACTTTCTTCCCTGCAGCCAAAGAAACTTACTGGAGAGTGCATTGTCAGTAGAGAGATTCGATCTTCACAGAATATTCTGTGCAGAAGTGCTTCTGAAAAGCATGATCCGGAGTCCAGATTCCTCTGTCAGATCAAAAGTTCAAGTCGATCAATTGGCTCTCCTGCTCATCGTACAGCTGGCGTGAACTGGAAATCCAAAAACTCTACGCAACCCCTTTCATCTAATATTTTACCTAGAGAGGATGATTTCCTGGATAACAAATTCAGTGCTTCAGCTAGATCCAATTATAAATCTGACTGTGAGGCAGGTTCAGGATGGAAGGATATGATTTTCAAACAATTGTAGCTGGCAGTTCAAGAAAGGATGCTTATTTAGGGTATCACTTGAACTTGATGACAGTTCAAATGTGATGCATGAGAGAAGGAAAACATTTATGTGGAGCTGTTCTTAATTTGCACAGAAGCCTGAAACGTGATGAATCATCTCTTGATAGTGATGAAGATCTTAAGTTTGATGAAAGTAACTACAGAAATAATCAAAATCACCCTGAAGATGATTATAGTGTTGAATTTGAAGTTGCTGATGATGTTAACCTTGTCTTAAATCTAGTGTCTCCTAGAGTCGAGGAAATATAGTTTGAGAAACTTCTCCTGGTTAGAAACTCAGAGCAAGGCATTGCAGAGGCTAAAATTTGCCTGAAGATTCAGAAAAAACTTTATTAACCAAGAACATTCTGGATAAAGATCATCTTGTGAATTTCATTAGACAGAACAAAAATTATGGTTCTGGCCTGCTATGTTTTAGTCCAGAACTGTCTCCTCTGCCACCAGATCCTTTGCTCGTGACCAGGCTTCAACATTCATTGTCAAGCTTCAATATCATTTATCAGGTTAGTTAAGTTCTTTATTTAGATTTTCCTCACAATCCATTTATGCAACTTGATAAAATCTCCATTTACCAGAAATTCCATTCCCTAAATTTTGCAACATTCATTGAAGTTGAACCTAACTCTATGATGAAGTTATATGTTTTGGTTAAAGCGGGAACTTAAATCTGATTGACAAGCAACCAACATCTGTCACGTTTCTTGCGGTAGCATTCTCTAATACTTGTCTCTGTCATATTATACATTCAAAAAGTTAAAGTATACGTAATCCATTTGAAAATCAGTCTTATAGGGGAAAGGTAATATAGTATTGATTGTAGTTGTTAATACAGGATTAGGAAGTGACATTAAATATTAGGACTCAAGAATTGAGATTTGGAATTATTGGGAGTAAAGCTACATTGTGTAGTAAATACACTAGGGCTGGGAGAGATTGCTCACCTACATTCTCGAACCTTGTACTAAACTTTAGAGCCTTTTCTCTTTAGCATTCCTGTTCCTCCCTCTGAAGGATATATGCATGTCTAAGTGTGGAAAACAAAGCATGACAAGCACTTCTTCTCAGTCTAGTTATTCCATTCTGAGGTATCTATACAACATTTGCTAACAGCTAACAGT
Organism: Solanum sitiens; assembly: GCA_016801875.1. Taxonomy (NCBI): domain Eukaryota; kingdom Viridiplantae; phylum Streptophyta; class Magnoliopsida; order Solanales; family Solanaceae; genus Solanum; species Solanum sitiens. Next base: position 15,199,064 of record JABWTJ010000001.1, read on the forward strand.
TCTTTGCTCCATCTAGTTGAAAGCAAGAAGAAATTTGAGGGTTTAAGGCTTTTAAGGTCATTTGTGCATATTGTCTCTTAAGTTCCATTTTATGTTTTAATTGGGTTGATTATAGCGAGTTTGTTACTTAAGTGAATTTTTTTGTTCTAATACCATCAATAACTAGCCAGCGCTAGAGGTAACAGACAACATTTGTGCTTACGCAAATACCTTTTTTTACTAACTCTTTGACTTTTCTCCGACATGAATCCCAATGTAACTTTTAAATCAACTTCCAACCTATAACCCGCCGGCGGTCCTTCTGATCACCGGAATCCTCCTCCCCTATTGTTTTTCTGACTATCTCCTTCCACCAAAGCCTCTAGCAGACACCCGCGACCCAACCCCAAAAAAACCCATCCCCAGAAAGCCTCCATGCGCTCGCACGCGCCACCACTACTTCCCAGAAATCTAAGTCACGTGCGGCATGCGCTGGCGTGTGAATTGACGTAATTCAGATTTTCAGCCTTTTGTTGGTTTGTTTCAGGCCACAAGGACTTTCATCTCCCACTACGTCTTGGGTAACAACGCTTACCTTTCTTCTTTCTTCGCAATCAATTATTCACGAGTAAGATGGAGAACAGAATCTTTTTCAGATTAGGGGGTAAGTCTTATGACTTAATTCTTGGCTTGAATGGGTGGAGAGTGGTTTGAATGGGTGGAGAGTGTGGGGTTATATATGATAAGAATGAAGCTGAGTAGAGTAGAACTACAGTGGCTCTGCAGAAGATTTAATGAAGATTCGAAATGAAAGGAAAATCTTTCAGAACTTGGAGATGCAGAGATCTAGCTACCCTTGTTTATTGCTCTTTGAAGTACAATAAATATGGTAGATTTGTGTCTGTTATTACTGTTAAAGGAGAGCTGAGATCTGTAAATGTTCTCCCTGGAATCACATTCAATGCTGGCTGGTCTGATCTCTCTAAGAAAATTGAGGTCTTTATTAACAAGGCAGAAATTTTACAGAGAGAAACTTTAAATGCAGGGGAGAAAATCAGTAATGGGGAAAAAGAAAAATGGAAGTTACAAGGAAGCTCTTCAAATAAGCAGATGGCCCCCTAATGAACTTCAATCAGTTCCAGAGAGTAGCACCAATGGAGACAAGGATTCTCTGAGGAGAAGTCGGGTTGGCAGCCCAGATTGCGATGAGATACCTTCTCGTAACAATGTTAGGAAATGCGCTCAGAACACATGGAGTGGCATCCACAACATACAAGTATTTTATTTGAATGGGATCCAATTCCTTTTTGAATTTCAGTCGAGAAGGGATGCCGAAAATGTTTTGGCAGGGAGATGGAGGAGGAGCAACCATCTACTGGAACTGGAGTGGTGGTCTACCCCAAAACAATTTGTTTGATTTTGGGTTCGAATTCTGGGACTACCGTTACATCTATGGTCTGATAAGGTGATGAAGGAGATGCGTGACCAGTGCTGCGGATGGATTGAAGCGGAAGAAGAAACCCAACTCAAGAATCACTTGATATGGGCGCGTATTCGAGTCAAAGGTCCTCCGAAGGAAATTCTGGCATATGTATAAGTGAGTGATGGAGAATTTAATTTTTCTTTGCCGGTATGCTGTGAAGCTCCGACGAGATTCAAACGAAAGTCGGATCTAATGCACGTTGATCAAACAAAAGGTACAACACAACATGTATTTGGAAGGGAGCTATCACAGCAAAAGTCTTTGCAGACTTTTATCCTAAATGAGGTGGAGCCTAGCATTTTGAGTAATGATATGCAGTTATGTTGTAATAAACAGGCGAAGATATTGCATTCATGATCATTATATTCTTCTCTGTAAAACTCTGCTCATAGAATTCCTTTTAAATTTTAAACACTATTCTGGAGGTTGTAGTCAATATGATATAGATCAATATAATATTTACCTCTTTTTTTTTAGGATGTCAACAATGAATGTTCTCTAAATTTCCTATTAGGAATTTATCATCTTATAATGTGTAGTGTAACAAATCATCTTGCTTAACTGCTAATTTTTGAAGTTTATCAGTGGGAGAGGTAAGGTTTTAAGTGTTGGTTGAATTAGTGTGCCCAAGCAACAATAACATAAACATATTTGGTTCATGAGCTCCACATTTTAACAGGATACATTAGGTTTCTGATTCCTGTCGAGCTTGCCATTTTGAGTTTATCTTGAGGTTCAGACTAGGATTTATTCTTAATTGAGATTCGATGTCTGTGAATGAAACCCATCGGAACACAATATTCTTAATTGAGATTCAGACTAGGATTTATAACTTTCTTTTTAGACCTTTAAATCTTTATTGTCGTCTAAGGTTGGTAAAAGAGAACCTTGGGTTAGACCTTATACAGGCGCGAATTATTTTACTAGTATATATATATATATATATATATATATATATATATATATATATATATATATATATAAAAGAGAAGGTCTGCCTATGTGGCGCCATCACAAACAAGCATTTCCTTTTAATTTATTTATTTTCTAAACTAGTCTTCTATTTTCATGAAAAATTGTGACTTTTATGAAAAATTGTGATTTTAATGAAGAATTACAACTTTTATGATTAGTCGTGACTTTTATGAAAGGTTTTGATCTTTTCGAAGGGTTGTAATTTTTTCAAATGGTTGTAACCTTTCCGAATAAGCACAATAAACATTTGTTCACACTATTCTTTGTTGTCTATTTAGAAATTTTCTTCTCATTTTAAAATAACGAAAATTTTGAACCTCTTCTTATTCTTCTTCTTTTCACAATTAAATATTTGTGTCCTTTGCTCATGTCGAGCTACTCACTAACACCATTACTTATTGTACATATCTTGGTATGTATCTTTACGATCATTAATTTATACTTATATTATCAAGGATAAATGATAAGATGTAATAATTTTTATTTTTCTTTACATTATCAATGTTTGTTACTATGTAATCTTGTATAAAAGAATTAAGATATATAGTGTTTTAATTTTAATGACTAATAAATTTTAAATATTATTTAATAAATAATGTCATATTAAATTGCCTTCGCGCGGAAAGTTTACTAGTTAGTTAAATAATTTAAAGTTATATAAATCATGTCACAAATTTTACATTATCAATGCAATAATAGACTCTTCTTATAAAATCATATATATAAAAGAAAACCTTATGCTCGCCTATGTGGCGCAACCACAAGCAAGAATTTTATTTTAAATTTATATATTTTCAAAACTAGCCTTTCTCTTTTATGAAAAGATGTGACTTTTATGAAAAGTTGCGACTTGAATGAAGAGTTGTGACTCTTATCAAAAGTTGTGACTTTTATGAAAAGTTGTGACTTTAATGAAAAGTTGTAACTTCTTTCAAAAGTTGTGACTTTTATGAAAAATTGCGACTTTAATGAAAAATTGCGACTTTAATGAAGAGTTGCGACTTTATGAAAAGTTACGACTTTTACCAAAAGTTATGAACTTTCCGAAGGGTTGCAACTTTTCCAAATAGTTGTAACCTTTCTGATACGGCACAATAAACATTTATTCACACTACCCTTTGTTGTCTATAAATAGAGGGGTTTCCTCTCATGTTAAAACAACAAAAATTTTGATCTACTTCTTCTACTTCCGCAAAATTAATTTTTCATGTGCTTTGCTCCGGTTGAATGACTTAATGTCACCAGTGTTTTTTCTATCGATAAGTTGGTGGATAAAATCTTTTCATCCTGAGAGGATGTAATTCTTTAAACCTCTCGTATTAGAGGGAAATGACTTACTTAAGGGGGACATTATGCATTCACTAGACTCGATTTTTTCCTTTCTATTTTATTTTATTTTAACGTATTCTGATATTTTTTTTACAATCATTAATTTATGCATATGATATTAATTGTTGTTTTTAAGTACATGTTTTAAACTTTATTATTTACGTTTCTGCAATGTTTTTGTCTCCGGTTATTTTGAATATATACACATATAGTACGTATATTCATTGTACATGAAACAATTATTGTACTCAATTTCAAGAATTCATGTTTTGATATTCTATATGAAATTCTATAACTTAAAAGTATTATATAAAAGCTTTTATATTATTTATTTTTACATAGATATGAAATTTCTCAATTATCAATTGAAGAAATTCGTTATGCAATTTCAAAAGTTATAAATTCTTTCATGTTCAAGCGTAACTTTTTTTTTATATGTTAGCAAATTTTTGAATTTTCTCCTAAGATATATATCACAATTGTATAATCTATGCAACTTAAATGTTTCTATTTATTACAAAATGCCTTTGTATATATATTCTTATTTTCTTCTTTATTTTCCTTTTAATGTTGATTAAAGAACCAATGATTTAATATTTTGTGAATAATTTATTCATTAGAGGTTCTTCGATTATGTGGTAACGACAAATAATCAAATTCGTGTTGGAATATTGTCAATATTTTTTGAAGAACCTATTTTGCCCATTATTTTAATGTATGGATATTAGTAAAAAAAAAATTTGTAATTTCAATGCAATAATTATTTATGACCGCGCAAAGCGCGGAAAAATTACATAGTAAAATATAAAATAAAATAAATAAATAAGAACTAGGGTAAAAGAAAAATACAAAAAAATAAGTTGTTTTTTCCGCATGGACTATTTTTTTATGATGACGCGTCAATTTATTTTGGCGTGTTAAATCCTTTTAGATATGGCTATAAATATAAGTCTCCATTACAGAAGCAGAAGAGTATGAGCTTACTTCATACGCTATCGGCTGACGCTACTGGCGGAGTACGCCACCGGAATGCTACTGCTCTTTCACTCATTAAAAAAAGAGAGACTTCCGAAACTCGAAATTGTAAGATTTATCTTGGAATTCCTTGCATGCATGTTTTTAAAGAAAATTTCAAGAATTTGTTGCCTTTTTGAAGTTACATTGATAAATCAAGAAATTGTTGTTTTCAAGAATATATTGATAGGTCAATTATCAAGAAAGTTCAAGAAATCTCTTCTTTTTTTTTCAAAAGAATTATGTTATTGTTCTCGCTGGGATTGTTAAGGAAACAAATTATTTTTACTCTTCTTGGGAGATTTGGGGATCAATTCGGTCTGGGTTATCTTGTATGATTTCATAAGGGTTTTTTATGATTTTACTAGGTAATGGTATTAACAGAAAGATGTGGAGTGGTTCTTGAAGGCTGCACTGGAACAACTCTAAAGAATATTGTAAGTGTTCTGAATAAAGACACTCAATTGGACAGACTTTCATAAACGTCCTCACTGGCCATTTTGACCATTTTTTTTTTGTTGAAGTACATGGTATAAGACTTTTTGACTTTGATTGTTTTTTAAAAATATAAAATAGTGACATCTAAGAGAATGGGGAATCATATGGTTCATCCTTTCTTATTTCATTAATGTTTTTTGTTTTAGTATCTGTAGAGGTAGGCTGCTGAAAACATCATAGTTAAGTGACTAACGATGGCTAGTCCTGCTTTCATGCAGTTTTAATCGTTAGACAGATTGCACCTGAGAATTTGTGGCAGTGATCGGTGAGGCTCTTCAATGAGTTTTAATGTTCCTTTGATTGCTGCTTATGATGACGAGGGCATATGATCTGGACAAATTGATACTGTTTTTCTCCTCTTAGTATGATGCCCCGTTCTAGTATCATAATTTTTATTTCCAAATGAATATTCTTATCACAACTCTTATTTCTTGTCTCCATGAGATCTACTTCCCCGATAATGCTGAAACGATTTAGATGATAAGGTACAAGAACATGACAAAAATGAGACTACAGTTGATTAACATGTAAAAAACTTAAAAACTTGAGCATGAGTATGAAACTGCTGCTTTGTTTGATGGGTGAGAATGTATTACAATCAATCGTCGTATGAGATCCAGCAGTCTTCATCGCTATCATATTCTTGTATGGTACACATTTACCCTTGTTGTTACTTTTACCAGTAGGTGTAGTAGAATCAGGTGCTGAACTATCCTCCGTCGCCTTTGTATAATAGTACTGGTCTCTTTTGGGGTTTAGTGGTTCTTCTCTCACAAGTGATTATAGTAATAGGACTTAATGACAAGCCGAACATCTAATTTGCCTTTTAGCTCGGTGACCTTTATCCAAATACATTCTCCACTTGAGTTTAGCTCACCATCGTTCATGGTTACATTGTCAATACAGGTGATGTCAAGAAAAAACAACTTGTACTTAGCTACATATTCCTCCATCCTCTTCCTCCAAGATAGTAATCTCTCCTCACAAACGGCAATGACCGGTGAGGCTCTTCAATGAATTCTTATGTGACTCTGTTTGCTACTTCTGATGACGAGGGAATTTGCTTTATAAGAAAATTTTCTCTTTTTTCTCCTCTTAGTATGATGCTACATTCTAGTATCATTGATTCTTTTTCAAATGAATATTATTATAACACAACTCTTATTTGTTTTTTCCATGAGATTTACTTGCTTTTATGTTTGTTATTCTTATAAGCTGTGCACTCCTAGTATGAACTTTAACCAATTTTCACTTTCCGCCAGGAATCTGTTGCTATAGGCATTGGGACCTGCTATGTTAAGTTGCATGACACTGGTAATATTAGTTTCTTTGATATTGATGTAATGCATTTTGATGTGCAGAAAATTCTGCTCAATTTTATTATTATTTTACTACATCACCTGAAGTTGTACTTCATTTTGAAGGATCTGGTGTCTGACGAGATGGACTGGTGTTGATGGGAGAAAGATATGGTAATCTTTTTGCAAAATATTGGACTGCCAACAATTATGTTCATAACTTGGAATGGTTGTTGTAGTCTATAGGGTTGCATGCATTACTCTACTGATAGGCTGTTTGATGGTTTGTGTTCGTTCGTATATTTTTGCAGATGTTCTTTTATTTATTGTTTTGCGGTTTTCCTTGTAATTGGGCAAATTTGTATGGTTGTACACAACACAAAATACTGATGCTTACATTTTTTTGCTTTTATTGATGTTCATGTACATTGCATTCCTAGTGCCTTATTTGCAATAAAATACTTTCTTTACCTGTACTGCGTCCCAAACAAAAGGGGGAGGAGAATATATATAGATATATAGAGAGATGAAATATATTTTTTGTTGATCACTTCTGTTTGTTGAGATATTTTGATTATTTTTTTCTAGCTATAGTTGATTTGGAACATACGTATTGGTGCTTAGGTACTTTTAGCCCATCTATATGTCCTGTTTCTTTCATCTTCTGTTAAGCCTCCTTTTTGTCTGGCCATTTTAACTATGGTTTTGTATGCATGCTTTACGCCAGCGACATCAAAATACAATCATTCAGATGATTTGCATGTTTTCCCAGCAAGCTTTGGCTTTAAAAGAGAGGCTCCGTGTTCTATTTCTAACGTTTCTTTGTTGGAAATTGTTACTTAAACTCACGGAGGTGAAATGGATATCTTTTGAAGGTATAATTCTTTTTGAGTTTTAGTTGGTAATACCCACTGGGATAAGGTATAAGACTACTAATTTGGTCTTTGTTTTTTCCATTGTTTACAGGAATGCAAGTGTTTCTACCTTGGAATTGATGAATGTAGACAAAATGTTGGTACAACAGCTAATTCTGTACAAGCCTACCTCCAAGTACTTAGTTTGCTCATAAATCAAACAAATAAAAAATATTGATTTACATACTTTACTTCTAAACTTGTACTCTGTCCTGATTGATCTTTTGATTTGCATACATAATTTGGAATCGCCCTAGTGCATCCCAGTTTCTCCTACAAATTTGTTGATATTGAAAGGTCCCTCTTTGTTATTGCAGCTAACTTAAGGATATTTCCTGTTTGGTTTCTTTTGATTTTGTCCATTTGCATGCAGTGAAGAATGAAGATGACCTGCGTTGCATACATGCTTCTCCTTCTCCTTTGCTGCTATTGTCCAGTGGGTTCGGGAGTTATCTGAGTTCCGTTAACAAATTGAATGCAAGTGATGGTTTTTTCGACTCTCAAGAAACATCTCACGTCCTGATGTAAGATATACAGGCTCAAATCGATGGATAGAAGATGTGATAAGTAATCTTTTCTACTACACTTTGTTTCCCTAACAACCACTGTCTTAGCAGGTCAGTATATTTTTCTCAACAAAGAAAACAGAAAACTAATCTTTGATTAGCATTTACTATATCGGATGCTTGTTTTAATTCAAGATATTTTCCTTATTTAATGAAATTTTTTCTTGACAAATTTTGACCTCTTTAATGCCTTGCTTTGAGATTTGCATATATTTCCTTGCCTCTAGGAGACATTTGATTTAAGACCTGGCTAACATTATCAACTACTTCAAATTCAACACTATATTCATCTTCAAGGCGATTTTGTTCATTTCTTAGTTACTTCTTTAATATCTTCATCACTATCAAAAGATAATCCGCCATGAGGATTAGTAGGTTTTGTCTTCCAGTGGAAGTTCAATAAAACTTGTTTTTACTTGAGCTGATTAAAGTGATGCATGCAGCCACGACGGATTTCAATGCTATTGAACTAATTGTGTTTTGGCTTCGCAAAGCTCAGTTTTGTTTTCTCAGCAAACCACCCTTTTGGTGAAATTACACATGACCTTCCACTTCTGTATTTTTATTACTCTCTCCGGTGTAACTCAAAATTGCAATCAAACCTGTTCTCTCTTGAGCTAAAAACTGCTGCTTGGCGTGGCATGACATCTCAAGTGGGTTTGTGACATTTTGGAGAAAGTTTCATTTCATGGTGTTTCTTCACTATCTCATAAGATAACTGATGCTTGCAGCCATGACAAATTCCTAAGCTTTTGAGCTGATGCATGTTTTGACTAAGCAATGCATTCCCCCTCTCTCAGAATCACCCTTTTTGCAAAGCTCAGTTTTGTTTTGACTGAACTTTTCTTATTCTTATTACTCACTCTGCTCCGTTTTAATACACAATGAAGATTTGGAGGTTTTCATCCGTCGATGTTCAATAGAAAATATCATCTTTCGATCTAAGCAACTGTTGCTAGCTATGGTACTTCAGGTGGGTCTATGAGATTTTAGGAGAAGGTTCTTTTCTTGGTCTTTCTTCTCTGTCTCATAGTTGATCTGTTGCTTGCAGCCCTGCGTTTCAAAGCATTTGAGATAATTGTGTTTTGGTATCTGTTGAGCTAGAAAGTTGTTGCTATGCTGGGCATGTCAGGTAGGTCTATCAGACTTAAGAGGAAGTTCTATTTCATGATGTATCTTCTCCGTCTTATTCCAACGCTGTTGAGCTGATTTTTGTTTGGCCTTTTTACAATGTTGCTTCCCCCCCCCCCCCCCCCCCCCCCCCCGCCCTCCATACCAAACAACCCTTTCCGTGAAACTATACATAACCTTCCACTTTCTTATTCTTATTATTCTCTTTGCTCCATTTCATAAACCATGAGGATGTGGAGGTTTTTTTTCTCATGGAAGTTTTGTAAAACTTGTTTTCTATCGAGCTGAATAACTGGGAATTGGCAGGGCACATCAGGTGGGTCTTACGAGATTTTGGAAAACAATTTTCATTTCTTGGTGTTTCTGCTCTGTCTCACCAGGCTAACTGATGCTTGCAGGTGCAATGGATTTCAAAGTTGTTGTGCTAATTTGTTTTTTGCTTTGGATGGTTCATCTTTTTTCTTATCAACCCACCCTTTTGCTGAAATACACATATAAGTTTTCTTACTTTTATTTCTCTCTCCAGTGTTAGACAAAATGGCAATCAAACAAGTTCTCTCTTGAGCTGAGAGACTGTTGCTTGGCATGGCACATCAGGTGGGGGTCTGTGAGATTTTGTGGGGAAGTGCTTCTGAAAGCATGATCCCTGAGTCCAGATTCCTCAGTCAGATAGAAAGTTCAAGTCGGCCAATTGATAGATCTCTTGCTCATTGCACAGTTGATGTTAGCTGGAAATCCAGAAGCTCTGCGCAACCCCTTTCATCTAATGTATTACGTACAGAGGATGATTTCGTGATAACAAATTCAGCTTCAGCTAGCTCCAGATATAAATGATAAATCAGACTGGCAATTGTAGCGGGCAGAACAACAGAGGATGCCTCCTCTACTCTTGAACTTGATGACAGTTCAAATGTGATGAATGAGAGAAGGAAACCATTTATGCAGAGCTGTTCTTTGCACAAAAGTCTGGTACATGATGGACAATCTTTTGATTTGCTTAGAGTTCGACTGTTCACCTAATCTGAAAAAGTGATTAGTTTACATTACTTTTCTATTTTCTAATTCTGTTAACGTAATAGGAAGTTCCTATAATCGTTCAGACCAAAAAGGATAACTTCACAAAAATGTATGTATAAGATAAAAACGGACGAACAAGGTGATTTTTGATGATGTTGAAAGTTGATATATGTGTCTGTGGTTTAAAGTCGAGAGTTTTTGGAAGTTCGCAAGCTTAGATGCTATTTGCTATATTAAAATCTGGCAAAATCTAGCAATTAGAAGGCTTTTCATTAGGAGTTTAAAAGGATTTAATTTCTTTCTAGAAAAAGAAGCATCGATTGTCTTACCATCCTTAGTTTTATTGATAAATATTAGTGCTATATAGTGCATTCATGATCATTAATCATTATTTGGTGAGGTTCAAGAAATAATGTTGTTCCTTCTCTGTTTACTCCGTATTTAAATTACTATATTGCATTCATAATCATTGTATTTAAATCATTGTAGTGCATTCATGATCATTAATCATTATATTATATCCCTAGCAGAATCCATTTATTATGTTGGTTTACATAGCATGTCCTCTCTGGGTTATTGTGATCTTATATGTAGAGACATTCAATCAGCATGTATGAACTTTACAATATATTTCAATTTTCAATCAGGGACAAGCTTTTTTTTATGAGATTTCGAATCCATGAGAAATTTATTTCAATTAAAACAAAAAAAAAATCAGTGGATAAGTAATATTGAAAATTTATATATAATATAATAATCTAACTAGAAATCTCATTATAGATTCTTCAAAGTTCATTTTAGTTACCTACTTGATTGCCAAAGAATGATTTGAAAAATGAAAGAATAATCATATATTCTGATATCAAGTTTTGCTTAGATCACCAGTAAAGTGATGTACTATAGTAATTTTTTAGTCTAGTTTCTTTATAATAGAAATGTTAATTTATGTTGTTTTTTTTAATTCCGATGAATATAGTTATTTACTTATTTCGTCAAAAACTAGCCCGGATCACTACGGCTATTAGATAATACTACTTTTTTTGTCCAATATATTGTAAATAATATGCTTTACCCATGAAATTATAAACTAAAGAGTAATTTTGTTTTATAACCTTTTTAGTATAATATATACCATGTCTTGAAAAATATAATAAGGAAATAACTATAACTAATCGTAAGAATAAATTAGAAATAAAGTGTAAAATTATTTATTAATTTCATAAAGTCAACAAGTAGTGTTAGACATTCAAAATAGTATAGTAGATAAATACTATTAAAATGAGGAAGTAAAAAAATAAAATAATTGTGTCATGTTTTGATAAAATAAAAATGTAGACAGGTAATTTGGAAATTACTCAAAATACAAATACAAAATGATTTAAAGAAAAAAAGGAAAAAAAAACTAGAGGGTTTAGAAGGGTTTTAGCAAATGTAGGATAAATACGACGCCGCATAAGCATGTCTTATCTATAGACGAGAGAAGAAAATCAAGATTCTAGGATCAGCCATTGTTGAGTTCTTTGAGCAAGCATAGTGAAGAATAATGAGCCATCTCCACTGCTTGGAGACATCGATCTTCGCAACGGCAAATCTCTCTCCTTTTCACACACCCTTTTCACCTTCTGCAATTTTACCCTTAACTTCTACCAAACCTGCGAGCCTTCTTTTTGAGAATGTCAAGAAATCAGCATCAAGAACACCAACTAGAACAAGTGCCAAGAACCCCACGACGAGTAACTAATTTGTCGTCTTTTCTTGTATTGCTATCTTTTTTTCTTCAATTTTCTTGATTGATAAATATTTTGTATGGTTCTTGTTTAGAGGTGTTGGCCAGTGGTGTATCTACTGCGGCAGTAGATGGAGAAGCTGATGTTGAAGTTGCAGAGGGATATACAATTACTCAGTTTTGTGATAAAATTATTGATTTGTTCCTAAATGAAAAACCCAAGTCAAAAGATTGGAGAAAATACTTGGTTTTTCGAGAAGAGTGGAAGAAGTACGGGGATAGATTTTACAGTAGGTGTCGAACTCGAGCTGACACAGAAGATGATTCTCAAATGAAGGAAAAGTTAATTAGCTTGGCTAGAAAAGTTAGGAAGGTATGGTGAATTTCTTTTAATGCATATTTTGGTTTAAGGTTGAAAATGAGAAGTCTGTTTTACTTTGACAAGGCTTTACTTTTAGATATTCCCAAATTGTTCTTGATCAGGAATGAGGTCATTGCAGATTGATGATGAAATGGAAAGGCATACTGAACTTCTCAAAGAGATACAAGATAACCCCAGGGATTTGAATGCAATTGTTACAAAGAGGCGCAAGGACTTCAATGGTGAATTCTTTCGGCATCTGTCTTTGCTTTCAGAAACTTATAACAGCTTGGAGGACCAAGATGGTAAAGTGGCTTTGCTCATGGTGTTATTGTTCTTTTAGGTTTGATGGTTCTAGTGATGGGTTGTTGTTGTTGTGAGAGGAAGAGAATCAAAACTGTTCTGCAGCATGTTTTATTTTGAACTTTTCTTCTGGAAAAATAAAACAAACTATGGCATACGAGTTCAAACTAACTAGCTGGGGTTGCAAAGGATTATTGTTATAAGCGTCTGTGTTATTAAAAGACCATTGCAAGGCTGCTTAAGCCCTGAGTCTCAGTGCAAGTCGACTGGTCATTTTGTCTCGCCTATGTGGTGCTTTGGTGCAAGCATTAAGTCATTAAGGTGTGTGCCTCAGTGCCATTGGGACCTTAACTATAAATATAGCTAGATATATGATATATCAATTGTTAAGGGAACATTATGGATGAATATGCCATTGCACGGAGCTGAGGTAGGAAGTTAGAAACTCAGAATGAGATAGATATTGACCAGCCTAAAATTTAGAAGCTTAAATTTGTGTCTTTGCATTTGAAATGCAAGTTTAAAATTGTTTTTGAAATTAACTGGCACCATTCTACTTTATATATTTCTTTCAATTGTAGTCACTTCGCTTTCTTGGACTTTCCATTACATATGTTGTTAATTGTTTTCCTCATTTGTGCCTTTCTTCACTAAGGCATTCACTTTAATTGTGATTTGTGGTTTACGTCCCAAGAGACACTTCCAGTGTTTCTGGTTTTTAGTCTTTGACAACACTGATCAGCCTCTCACTAGTCCTTTTTTCTTTACTCTTATGCTGAAGCCGTGTTTGTTCTAGGAAGTATTTTATGGGCATACCATTTTTTTTATTTGATAAAGAGCATGTCATTTGTTTGACATATCACTGATGAAAGTTTGGAATGAGAACCATCGATCTCTGTGATTGAAAAATTGTGATGTTTCAGTAGGGCTTTTTGTTGCTTATAGTAACTAGTACCTAACTGACAATAGCTGTTTCTACAAAAGACTATCTTGTCTAAGATAGTCTTAATTTCACCAGTATCCATTAAATGCTTCCTTATTCATAATCAAGATTAGATAACTCAAAGCTGAACCCTGTAAACTAAAGTCAGTCAGAATTTTTAGGATAGTAGCTCCATGGCTCCCTTTAACTAATTTATGCAACATAAAAGGCAGGAGTCTTTCTTTTTGTCTTTTCATCTTTCAATAATGAAGTGTGATTTGTGTACTACTTTCTTATCCAAATAATCCAACTATTGAGTTCAATCATGAATCAGATTTACACGACGTTTTAAATGATCTTTGATGCATATCTCAAGTTATTATGGATGGAGAAATGAATAATTTGAAAAGAAAACTGGAAAGCAACTAGAAATTGAGTGCTGATGTCATCTTGCCATTCTCTGTGATTTTTTGATTGAGCAGCATTTGCCAGACTTGGGACTAGATGCTTGTCTGCAGTCAGTGCTTATGACAACACACTGGAGATTGTGGGAACATTAGATACTGCCCAGGCCAAATTCGATGACATCTTGAACTCTCCGTCAGTGGATGCAGCATGTGACAAGATTAAAAGCCTTGCCAAGAGTAAAGAACTTGACTCTTCTTTGGTGCTGCTGATAAATGGTGCTTGGGCTTCAGCAAAAGAATCCTCTACAATGAGAAATGAGGTACGGACATTTGTAGTCCATTTGATTCCAAAGACACGAGCACAAAGATTTTTCCATTGATCTATTTCTTGAAGAGAAATGCGATTTTCATCATATATCAAGGATCTTAACTGATTTATCGTCCTAACCATATTATGGTATGATTATATTTGTTTTAAGCACTTGGAGATTCTTGAATTGCTTTTCCTGTCATTGTTAAATAAGTAGCTTCAGATCATGGTCTTTGATATTGGAACATATGAATTGGTGGATTTGTCCTTGTGGACTATAGGGGTGTTAATTTTTGTTATAAAAGCATAGCATATTTAAACTTTAGTTGGGTGGGTTGGGTTATAGGTCAGTTGGGTCATGTTACGTTTATTGACTCAAATCTTTTTTAACTCATCCAAGCCTGACAAAATCCAACCCATGTTTGACCATGATATTGTGATGTTCTCAAACTTAAGGTGGACTATGACTAGTTTCTAAACCCGTTATAATACAAGCAAACATTGGGTCCTGAGGATGGATGTACAGTTGCTTATATTCTTATATGTTGAATAGTACTACTCAATTCTGTTTTTGATTTATGACACACTTTCTATGTGCTATATTCCAAAAATTTGACACCAATATGATGTACGGGTCAAAATTCTATGCCAGTGACGTAGCATACTTCGTTGGGGAAGGTTTATGAGCACTTGTAGCTCATATACAAGAAAAAAATTTAGCAGTATAACATTGGAGGCGAAGAGTGTTACTATATTGTTAAGAAAGTTTAGAACTTCATTCCTGAAGCTACTCATAATTGAAGGCCATTATATTTTCTTAATTTTCTTAAATCCGTGTCCTGATCTTTTTCTTCTTACAATTTTATTTGAAGGGGGCGGAAGGGAGGACTCGAATATAATTGTAAAACTGGAAGTTTCTTATTCGTAATGAAACAAAGACACTCAACTCAACAACAACATACCCAATGTAACCTTACAAAGTGGGTCTAGAGAGGGTAGAGTGTATGCTGACTTTACCCTACCTCAGCAGTAGAAATGAAACAAAGAGAGTCAGATGAAATTATGTTATAATTAACTTCTGTTCACCACGTTTGCACAAATATTTTGCAGAGTCCTCTTATCATATTATCCTGGAAACGTTAGTAGTAGCTTTATCCTAGATGTTCTTCTGTTTTCCTCATTTTCTTTTAACTATATATGCCAATGTGACTTCAGTACTTCAAATTTAAATCATAGCATATGGGTGTAGGTAAAGGAGATAATGCATCGTCTATACAAAGCTACACAGAGTAGTCTCAGGAGCATGGCACCAAAAGAAATAAAGTTGCTTAAGTACTTGCTAAACATCACAGATCCTGAAGAGCGATTCTCAGCATTGGCAACAG
This sequence comes from Solanum sitiens, assembly GCA_016801875.1. Lineage (NCBI taxonomy): Eukaryota > Viridiplantae > Streptophyta > Magnoliopsida > Solanales > Solanaceae > Solanum > Solanum sitiens. The sequence goes on from JABWTJ010000001.1 coordinate 15,214,682, forward strand.
CTTTCAGCCCTGGTCATGAACATGATGCCAAGGATCCTAATGCTATATACACGTAAGAGCTTAGTGCTTTCATGCATTTATTAAGACTCAAAAGTGAAATCTTATATGCTTTCTTGTGTGGAGCAGAAGTCCAAAAGATCTGCACAAGTGGATCAAAATCATGCTTGATGCATACAACATGAATAAAGAAGAGACTGAAATTAGAGAAGCCAAGCAGTTGGATCAACCTATGGTCATTCAGAGACTTTCCATTCTGAAGGAGACAGTTGAAGCAGAATATTTGGAAAAAGAAGCTAATACAGAAAAAGATTCACAACCAGAAGAAACTGTGATATGACAACCCAGTCCACCGGCGTATCTGTTGTTATTGCTCACTGTCAGTTCTCTTCTCAAAATTAGCTTTCTTTGGTGATTTGTGTATCTCTCAGCATGCAGTAGGATGGTTGGCTGGTTGCAATAGTGAAGCCATTATGTATAGTTGGTTTTTGTAGAAATAGCAAAGAGGCGTTTTCCCTTTTATGTAATGTGATCACATCACTACTTGTAATTTTCTCTTGTGATAGGGAGCTTCTTATATTTAACAAGTGTTTGACCATTGGAGTTGGGAGCGTGATTACTTATCAACATTTATTTATGAAATTTGCAACCCAAAAAAAAGAATCACATCAAATCATGATTTCCAATCTCAAATTCTTGAAAAAGTAGGATTTGAAATTCTAAATTGGATTTCAATTTTTCTTAAAATGTTGGACATGCTCGATGTTCTCTATATTATATTCAATTATTAGTATTTTATGTAATTATCTAATAAATTAGTAGGATTTGCTTAATTTATTTTATTAATTATGTTTAAAAATGAATTTGTTTACTAGTATTCTATATAATTATTTAATAATAAAAATAGTACTTCATCTATTTAAAAAATAAATGACCTCATTCCTTTTTAGTCTGTTAAAAAAAATCTCTTTTCTTTTATAATATTTTAATTTCAGTTTTTTATCTGACATGTTTAATGCTACAAGATTAAAAGATAATTTATACATTGACATAACTTTAATTTAAGACATAAAATTGAAAAGTTTTGTTTATTTTTTAAAACTTTGTGACACGTCAACGAAGGGAGTATATTTTTTAATTTACTAAAATAGACAAATAAAAATAAAATATTATTAAATTTGAATTAATTTTAGAAAAGCTTATTAATGTATTATGGGATTAGATTAAATTTATGTCACGGATCACATAACCTCGGAGAGATGCTAATATATAAATATTGGTTCAAACTCGAAGTTTTCCTTGAAATTACTCAGCAAAATGAGACGTCCCCCCACAACGCCAGCTGATTTTGCGTCCGGATACGGGCCAGAAGGGTCTAGAGGTTTGTCAGAACGCTCTAGATGCCTGGAGAAGACTAGAGAATTCCGTAGAATTCTCTAGAATGCTGCAGACCGTTCTAGAATTAGGCGGAGAATTCTAGAAGGTCTTGTGACCGTTGGAGAGGGTCTCGGAATTGTGTAGAATTCTCTAGAACCGGAACCAAAGTGTAAATAATTAGGGACTTGTAGAGTTATTTTTATTTACACGCAGGCCCTTAGGAAGTTGTATAAATAGGAGGGTCTCTCATTTGTAAATCATCCAACAATCCAACAAAGAAGTAATAAAGACTTCTTCCTCCAAATCTCTCTCTTTCTAAGTCTTCCTTTGCATTTCTCTTAGCGATCTTAGTGTGAAAGGCTTACTTGAGCTTACAAGATCGTGAAAGATCAGTGAGTAAGTTGTCAAGTGCCGCACGGAGTCTTAGCGAAACTCTAGGTCCGTGACAAAGTGGTATCAGAGCGGGTTAAGAGAATGGCTTCCGAAGGAGACATGAACGCCGCTAACATCCTCAACGTCAGTCAAGATGGTAGTAAGAAGAACCGAAAGGGGAAGAGACAGCAGAAGGGAAATGAAGAGATGCAGCCAGAACCAAGCGAGGTGCTGACATCTCATCCACCTTCGACCCTTGAAGACTTCACCCTCGAGGAGACCGAATCCATCCGTAAGGAGTTGGAGGGGCGTCAGCGGGCTGAGTTTGAGATGAAGGAGGTTATCACTTCCTTGGAGTGTCGGCTCATGGAGGCGTTGAGCGCGATTGAGACCATGAAGGCCGAGATTGTGGCACTCAAGGAAGGTGCGAGGGTTGGAGGATCACCGTCGTTCGAAAGGGAAAGGGAGACCAGCGTCGAGGCTCCCAAGCCACCTATGTTCAGAGGCGTCCGTGACGCGCATGAGGTGGAGAACTTTCTGTGGCATTTGGAGAATTATTTCAAGTGCAACAGATTGAGGAACGACGAGAGTAAGATCAACACCGTTGTGTTGTATCTTACTGATATGGCCATGCTATGGTGGAGGCGTAAAGAGTCCGACATCAGGAAGGGGACGTGCACCATCAACACGTGGGAGCAATTCCGCGAGGAGTTCAGGAAGGCGTTCTTCACCAACAACGTCATCTATGAGGCAAAGCGAAAGTTCAGGGAGTTGAAGCAGACGGGCAGCATACGTGCATATGTGCAGGAGTTTACTACCCTCACGCTTCAGATTCCCAACCTCACGGATGAGGACATGTTGTTCCACTTCATGGATGGGCTGCAGAATTGGGCCAGGACGGAGTTGGAACGCAGACAGGTCGGGACTATTGATGACGCCATCACGCAGGCCGAAGCGTTGACAGACTTCAGGCAGGAGAAGCCTTATAGTGCCGGAGGGGACGACGTGAGAGGTAGTCATGACAATGGTGGGGGAGATCGTGGCGAATGCGAGGAGCAACGGCCACAATTCAGGAGGCAATGCGAGGAGCAACGGCCTCAACCCAAAGGGCGTGATACCTATAAGTCCGACGGCAAGAAGTCTGGAGGCCATGGCAACGCGGTGTGGAAGCCAGGGGTTGCCAAAAAGGATGGTTGCTACTTATGCGGTGGGCCGCATAGCTATGCGAAGTGCCCTGAACTGAAGAGCCTTGGTGCTGTCCTACGAGAGCAGAAAGCTAAGGAAGCACATGAGCAAGGTCAAGTCGAGGAGACTAAGCAGTTGGGCTTGATAGGCCTATGCGGAGCTATCACCAAGCAACCACAGAAGCCGCCAAGGCATGCGGAGCAAAGGCATGCGGAGTCAAGGCATGCGGAGCCGAAGGCATGCAGGGCGCAGTACGTCGACATCACGATCAATGGAGGACATGCTCGTGCGATGGTCGACACAGGTGCAGAGGTCAATATAATGACCAAGACGGCAGCAACGAGGTTGGGGTTGCGTTACAGTTCATGCAACGCCCAACTCAGGACGGTCAATGCACTACCGACTCCCGTGTGTGGAGAAGCACTGGGAGTAAGCATCACGTTAGGCAAGTGGCAGGGTAAGACCGACTTCATTGTCGCTCCCGTGGATCTCTTTGATATAATTCTTGGGCAGGAGTTCTTTCGACAGTGCCATGCTGTGATCGATCCTTTCCTCCAGAGACTCGTGGTCTTGGAGCAAGGAGGAACATGTATGGTTCCCATGGTTGAGGCACCGAAGACGGAGGGACAGGTCAGACTGACGGCCATGCAGCTCGAGAGGATCGACAAGAGATCGAGGAGGACATCCGCAGCTATCATTGCAAGTTCGAGAGAAGGCAATGGTGCTGGGAAGTACTTGCCACCGTGCACGAAGAAGGTTCCGCGAGGGAACGATGTCGTGATGCCAAAGAAGCCGCCGAGGCGCTTGCCTCCTAGGAAGGAGGAAGTTCGGGAGATCAGGCCAAAGGTGATCGGGCAACAGCTGAGGGAGCTGCTCGAGGGTATTGATCGAGTACGTGGATTGAAGATCGCACGACAAGACTCGGTCACCGAAGGAGCAAGGATGCGTCGCGGTCGTCGCATCAATAGGTGGGGGAGAGTGAGACGTCCCGCCACAACGCCAGCTGATTTTGCGTCCGGACACGGGCCAGAAGGGTCTAGAGGTTTGTCAGACGCTCTAGATGCCTGGAGAAGACTAGAGAATTCCGTAGAATTCTCTAGAATGCTGCAGACCGTTCTAGAATTAGGCGGAGAATTCTAGAAGGTCTTGTGACCGTTGGAGAGGGTCCCGGAATTGTGTAGAATTCTCTAGAACCGGAATCAAAGTGTAAATAATTAGGGACTTGTAGAGTTATTTTTATTTACACGCAGGCCCTTAGGAAGTTGTATAAATAGGAGTGTCTCTCATTTGTAAATCATCCAACAATCCAACAAAGAAGTAATAAAGACTTCTTCCGCCAAATCTCTCTCTTTCTAAGTCTTTCTTTGCATTTCTCTTAGCGATCTTAGTGTGAAAGGCTTACTTGAGCTTACAAGATTGTGAAAGATCCGTGAGTAAGTTGTCAAGTGCCGCACAGAGTCTTAGCGAAACTCTAGGTCCGTGACAAAAATGTATGTAAATTTGGAACGTTGAATTCGTCCAAACTCTTTAACAATATAAAATAAGTGGCGACTTGCCTTTGACTTTTCAACTAAAACATATAATTCTGCAATTTATCGATTGTGTTGTCAACTCAGTAGCTTGAGGAGGAAGAAACCATGGAGATGGAGCAGCAGTTGGAGTGGAATGAAGCGCAGAAGATTGTGATAAATGTTGACCTTGTTGCTGCAGCCAAACAGCAACTTGCGTTTCTTGCTACCATTGATAGGAATCGTTGGCTCAATGAAGGCGTTGGTTTGGATATTGCAATTTATAGGTAATCCCCAAATTTGAAATTATAAGTATCACGTTCTTTATTAGACATTTTTTCTCTTATGGTCTTGGAGTAATACTAGCACTTAATGTTGCAATATTTTAAATAATATGTTAGATACCGATTTAGGGTCCCTTTGGCCTTGAAAATTGGAAAGTAAAAAAAAAAGAGTAAGTTTTTTTTTTTAATTTTCAAAGTGAAAAATGGTATCTTGAAATTTTAGATTTGAAGTTTGTTTGCTTCTCGTTCATGTTGCATAGTATTATGTTCGGTGATCCTTGAAAAGGACGTGAGATTGTTTCTGTTATCTTGGGCATTTGACCCAGATTCATGTTTTGGAGAAACTTGCTAATGAAAATCCCCATTTCAGGTACTATTCTTGTTGGCTACCGTTGTTGGCAAAACACTCGGACTGCCCATTCTTTGAAGGACCTTTGGTTGTTCCTCTTGATTGTGAATGGATTTGGCATTGTCACAGGCTCAATCCTGTAGGCTTCTGAACTATTGAACATTTTTTTCCATTTTACCTTTCTGACTTGGTGCTTTTTTATGATACTTGGAGTGGTTCTTATGTCTTTGCAGATTAGATACAAAACTGATTGCGAGGAATTATATAGGAAAATTCTTGACAACCATAACATTGTATCTTCCGTGAAAGGAATATCACAAATGGAAACAGAAGAGACTTGGAAACACTTGTATCCAAATGAACCCTATGACTTGGATTCAGCAAGAGCTGTTTCAGATAATAACCCTGCACAAATTCTAAAATCTGAAAAGTGCAGTACCTATGATCTGGTCTCTGCTGTTAAAAGGCAAAGCCCCTTCTTCTACCAGGTGAGTAAGAGGATTCACACACTTTTATTAAGTAAAGCACAGGCCGAACAATTAAGAAATTCTCACAAACTGAAATTTCTCTTATAATTTTCTTTGAATATAGAGTACTGATGTATATGTTAGAATGTCTTCTTATGATCTTTTTGTCGATACCAGATTGTTCAGACTTTCTTGTATACTACACATTATTTTCGATCTAAAATCATGTATTTTATCCAGGTGTCTAGACCCCACATGACCAGCGAGGTCTATCTTGAGGGAACTGTGGCTCGATACAAGGGTTTCTTACACTTAATCCGAAGAAACAAAGAAAGATCAATTGATAGCTTCTCTGTTCCAACTTATGACATCGACCTTATCTGGCACACTCATCAGTTACATCCTATTTCTTATTGTAAAGACCTTGTTGATATTATGGGTAAGGTGTTAAATCATGATGATACAGATTCAGACAGAACAAAAGGGAAGAAGCTGGATACTGGGTTTTCTGGAACTACAAAGTTTTGGGAGGAGATGTATGGGTTAAGATATTGGAGGGCAGGTGCAATGTATAGAGGAAATACACCATCTCCTCTAAGAATTTGTCCTTACCCCTCCAATCCCGTGACCAAGAATGCAGATACATTCCATGCGGATCACAAGATAATTCATCTTCCAGAGATGAAAGTTTTGGAAGTAAATTTCTGAATCCCTTTTTAGTTGTTTCTAAAGCCTGTTTTGCTTTTGTTTTTATTTTGTTGGGACTATTGATATAATTTGGTATATACATTCAATGAAATTCATTATCGCTATATCTTAAAAGACAATATAAAGAGAGGATCTGGAGTATGCAATGACCTAACAAAATTTGATTTATTGCCATCCATCAGTTTGCAAGGAGAGTTGAAGATCATACAGTAACCAATACATTCCATGCCACTTTAATCGGCCATCAATTCTTTGATTAAAACTTCAAACTTTTTCGGAAATTTAAGCTTATTGTTTCTATCTTATTTTGCTATCTTGGCATTGGGTCGATGCATTTTTGTGTAACCTAGATTGCTTGATCGCCAACAACAGTACAGAATACACCTTTTCTTCTGTCTCAATCTTCAATGCCTTTGATTGATCTATTGCTATTTATTAGGTTCTTTATCATCCATATTTTATATAGCGATCATCTGTTAAACTGATCTTAGCTTTGAACTATGTGATGTTCAAAATTTGTAACTTTTAGCAACTCTTTTTACAGGTCATGTTGGAGATCATAGGCATAAGAAACTTACCCAAAGGCCACAAGGGAGACTTCTTTGTTTTCTTTAGCAAGTCACAGCCTGATAGAATCTTCAATGCAAAAAAGAAACTTACAATTTTGTCTGAGCGTGGGGAAAAGCAGGTTGCTTACTTCCAATGTGAACCTTGTGGACATCTTCTCTTGGAACTCATGTCCCAGTTGTCTCATGGTTTGCCAATTTCAAAATCTGTTGAAGTTATAGGTTCTACTGCCCTCTCTTTAGAAGATTTGACTTGCCCAGCTTCACAACTCACAATGGAAAAATGGTTGGAAGTTGTGCCAAGCACTGAAATAGAAGCATTGGAACCAATCTGTATACGAGTAGCTGTATCAGTTACAACACCTAGTGCTGCACCACATGTGTTTCACATGGTTTGCTCCCGAGCATTCTCAAAAAGTTCTTGTTTTTTCACATTTCGTGGAAGGATTCAGTATGCAAAGAATTGGACTCATGTCACTGATGATGCTGGTGATGAGATCATTAGCCTACAAATGAGGTATGTAGTCTTTGGTATACTTAGTTGTTAGTGTTGTTCTAGTTTCTTGACTTTCTCATGTATATGCACGTTTGTTGTGCATATATCAGCTTTACTTTTCTTTTACCTCTTAGTTCAAGATTAACGTTCAATTGATTGTAACATCTTGTGTTGGTCATATAGTTAACAGATCGGGAACCTTTAACATCGCCATTAATATATTGAGAAAATTATTATTCCTTTAAAATGAACTTGGGAAATCCTTATGTTTTTAATCAAGCCTAACTCTTTGATTTGGTGGAAGGGAACCATCTTATTTGAAAGTGCGTGGAATAATGTAATTGTTTTGACTTTAGTGAGAGTTCTAAGCAGTTGTACCATTCCACTGAACTGGGGGAATTAAGAAAAGTTGAAAACTGTTGTCACCTCTACTTCTTGCAGTTTGAAACAGTCAGCTGTATTGAACTTCATCTATTCTCCTGAAATTCATGACATGACTGCAGGAAATCCAAGAAATCAAGGAGAATGAATGGCTCTATATTGCAGAAGGAGTTGATCAGCATCAACAAGGCTGGTGAGACACATAATCTTGCTGAGTTAGTTGGGAAAGAGTGGTTGCTGTTGGATTCCCTCTGGTCCCTCAAATTTCAAACTTGCAGTGGTGATGACGGCTACCTTTTGGAGTTGGTTGGTAGTTCCAGGATTGTGAGTGTTCATCCACTACTCCTTCCAAATTTTTTTGTAAACAAGTTCATTAAATGCCTAAGATTGCCACTGTTTCACTATTTAATTTCTCTCATGGACGGAATTATTGATGTTTTTCACTAGTTCATGTGGTCATTGCTCTCTATAACATACAGTAATTTCCTTGCTCATTTCACAGGTAAAGTTCTTCCCTGGTCAAAAATTGGATTATGAGCACAAGCATTGTGCAAAGCGAAGAAATCAAGATGATTTTATGACAGCAATTGAATTCTCTTCAGAGCACCCATATGGAAAGGCACTGGCGTTGCTCGACTTAAAATCTGGTGTTATCAATGTAAAGTCATAATATTCATTTACAGTACATTACTTGTTTCAATTTCGAAAACATGGGTTTACATCTGCCTGACTGCACATGTTTCTTTGAAAAATCAGGTCAAAGAAGAGTGACTATTCTTGCCTGGGATAATAACAGCTTTTATACTAGGTGATATTTTGAGAAAAGAAGGGTATAGTAACTTGCTGAGCATTGGCAACAATTTGAAGGATAAGAATACTTCAACTGAAGAAACTAATGCATGCCAAATGAATAGGACAACAGAAGTAGTCTGAACTTGTGTTGCTCAGAAGGCAAATCATGTGGATGTAGAGTAGAGGTTGCAAAAGAGGAGGAGCAAACAGTGGAGGCTGTGGCAGTTCTTGAATTTGGTATGACGGAAATCATTTCCATGGGAGTAGTTGTTGTAAATTGTAATGGAGTAGAAAGTATCAAAAATAATTATGATTGAAAAAAAATACTTTTTTGACTATGTAAATAATAATTTTAAGATAAACAAACTGAAATAAAGAATCGATTAACAACAGATGACCTACACTTTGTTAAAGTGGAAACTGATGTGTAGTAAGCATTAGATAACCTTGTTTCGTAGCTGACATGTATAATACAAAACTTGCAATTCACTTTCTTGATGTGTTTATCTATTTTCCAAAGTATTTCGTACACTTGTCAAATTTATAAATAGATATAAAAATATCCACATACGCTCCTCCTTATTTCTGAACAAGAGGCAAGAGAAAATAAAATAAAATAAAATTGAGTCAGTTTAATTGCACCACAGTCCACACATAAGAAAATTTTATCTTAAAAAATGGTCCTTACCTAATACCGACTTCACTAGTGATGAGGAAAATCAAGTTTCGATTTTGCGTAATCTGTTTTGTTTTCAGTTTATGTGAATCTGCTTACGAAAATGAAATTCCTACTTAATTGGTTAAAATAAATAAATGACTACTAAATTAAATTTCCCACCTTGAGCTGGGTATAGTTTTTATCAAACAATTAGACTTCATTTGATTTCAGATATGTAGAGTAGATCAAATTCTGAGATTTTTGAAGGTTGATTTAGCGATTCATATGGAATTTGCCTTGCAGCGTCAAATTTTAAGGTATGTTTTCTGCATCTACTCCTTTTGAGGATTTTAACAGGCGATCTGCTAATTTCTCTATTGCTTTTAAAATATTTAGTCCTTTTTGTAAGGTTTAGGGTTCTTCTGTCACGGATCTAATGTGATATGGTGTTCATCAATGATCTGTGATCCACCCAGGACGAGTTTCCCATGACTACTGCTAATTTTACATTAATCAGATTCTACAATCTCTCCATCAGGAGGTGTTTTATTCAGAGAAAGTTAATTACGGCGTAATTAGAATTTAAATAAAAGTAGTATGAGTTACAACTTCTATAGTTAAATTGTTCTAGAAATTGATTTTTTTTTAAAAACAAAAACTGGTTGATTCAACTCCTAAGGCCAAACCAGTGTTTCCATCTGATTTTACCAATGACAGTAGATAGTATCTAAACATGTACAGAAATTTTGGAACACGGGTTTGACTCCGTTTGAGACTGAGGCGTAGTAGTTATTGTTGACATGTCACAGGTTTCATAAAAGGAAATAACTAGTTCTTAGGTTGTTTACGTTCAGTGCCTCGTGAAAATAAGTGGAAGATCTAATGGATTGAGAAGGATCTTACTCCCTTCAAAGTACATAGGTTGGCAAAAGAGGTACTTATGATGCTGCTGAAGCATCTTGTTACCAACTTACCATCCAACAAGGATCACTACCATTTTGTAGTTTGTCATGTCGACAATTTCCATGATGTTTTGGCATCATAAATTTCCTTTTGTCTCCTCATTCAAATAAAACTGAATGCTGTGTTTTACATGAGGGAATAGCAAACACTTTTCACTTCTGATCCGGAATCTATTTTTTCCTAGTTAGTTCTTTAAGCCTATGCTTTCCTGGGATTGAGTGATTCGATAGATTTATGTTTCCTGCTAGCACTATATGGGGAAGACTACATGTGGGTTTTTTGTGAACCATATATTTTTGGCAGTGTCATTCTGAAAGCTAAGAGGAACGGGGGTCTTAACTAAGATGGAGCTTGTATGAGTAAAACTTATGAGTCTTATTTGAGTTCTGTTGCAACACAGGAAAGAACTAAAGGGTAAAGTGAAAAATGTTAAAGTGGCTCAATTACATGCTTGATACCAATCAACAAATTCTCTTAGAATAGGATTAGTCTATCGGTAGCATAGACTTCAAAGGCCCAGTCATTCCAGTGTTTTGAGAAATTGAAGTTTGTTCAGGTTGGTTCCTTCCTTGTTAGTCCAGTTACCTATGTTATTATGTGGGTCATCGTTGTGTCTTTGTCTCAGATGTTGGAATAGAAGGTTGAGAAATGGAAATATGACTAGGAGTATTTTTAACAAGTTTTTAAGACTAATCTTCCTAGTATTGGTTTTATTCTTATAGTAGTAAACGCCCTTCCTGATGTATTCATTCTTCAGCTTAGAAGCTATAGTCTCATAAAATTTCACTAAGCTATTTTCTGCTTCTGTTCCTTAGAGAAAACATTATGATTGACAAATTCAACTATGACCTTTGCTGGCGTTAGATACTTATCACAAGATAGGTGGGGGATCTATTCTACCTCTAGACATCTTGAACAAATCCTTTTACCATCTTTACCTTTGAGCAGGTCTAACCTTCTTGTCATGTTTACATGGTTCTCTTCATCAACAGTATATGTATTGCCTCTGCATACCAATAACTGCAGTCCGTCTGTGTCTGACTCTCATAGACTGATTATTTTTCCCATTAGTATCATTTTCATGTACAAGTGTATTTGAATGTGTTGCGCAAAGTTTGAACAGCTTTGTGAAAAAACTGTTCACTGAAAAGTATTGCCTGGTATATACAGTATATAACAAGAAGGCATAATCAGACAAGCACACTCATAAGTCATGTTGTATGTCAACTAAATTAACTTGCCAGTTATTGACAAATAGATACTTCAGAAGAAATTTCTGGTTTTGATTTGTAAATCTGCCCTTAATATTAACTGCAATAATTGCGGCAACTTTATTTGCATGAAACAGTAAGCACATACAGTGTTTTCCCACAATGCCCTATGTTTTCTACGTTCCAGTCGCAAGAAGTATCCATGCCCTTTCATAACTTTCTTGTACATAAGTACTATAACTCCTAAACTTTTGGTAGGGGACGTGTTTGATAGTTGGCCACTTTCTCTCCTATCCTTCAGGCTTCAGCCATCAAGATTTTGATATGTCTCTTTATTTCTGATAAAAGGAATGTCATTTTGTTTTCCTGAAATCCTAGATATTTTTAGCATGATATTGAAAAATCTTCTTCCTGTTACTCAAACAAGCATGAAAACTATGTAATTTTGGGCTTTTCAGTGGATGAACATCTTGCTTGATGTGATTTGTGTGACCAATATGAAATGAATTTGTAATCACAGTGCCTATAGTCTTTTGGATTTGGGAACGGGAGCATTCATGGAGCTTAAAGATGTGTGTACTGCATTGATTAGTGGAAATGCTTTTCTGGGTTTTTATCTGCAGGGCTTTGATAGTAAATATTGTTATGATCCAGGATATCTGATATTCAGACTCTATTGGTTGTGAATAATGTTATCCATTTTGCCACTTACTCATTGCATCACTCAGAAGTAAACAGCTGTAGACTTGCAACTCTTCATAAAATACACTCACCAAAATAGGTACTTGATGCTATGAGTCTCTACGAACTTGCCTGAAAGATCCGTTATGTTGGGATGGGCAGACACTGAACTGGCTCCTAATTCTTCAATAACAGAATAACATTTGTATTTAGGACTGAAAGACTGAGCAGATTTACGGTTTACCATCTCCACCTTCCTTTTGGAGCACTATTAGAGAACTCATTTAGAGTCGTTTGGTTGGGAACAAGTTATCTCAAGATTAAAGCTATCCTGGGACAACTTAACCATGTATATGATTTATCTCAAACATGGCAACGAAATGCCAAAATTTAATCCCTGGACTATTTTTTTATCCTAGGACTTTATTTTTATCCCTCATACCAAACGACCTAGTGTATTGCTCTCTCAACTAAAAGGGAAGCAATCAAGATAAGCCAACTAAAGGTTCCATCTATTACTTGTATTAGTTTCTCAAGGTCATAATTTCGAACTTCTGAAGCTATGTCGTTGTATGTCATCTAACGTGTTTCTATTAAATCACTTATGCTAACTCCTCCTCGGTTATCTCAGACTAATTCGGAAGCCTGGAAACTGAAGTCTCGTTACCATGACAAGTTGGGTCCAACTAGGAGGTTTTCAAATTGAACTCCATTAAAAATGAAAGGTATGGATCTTCGCGTGAACAATACAGGTTAAGTCAACAGTACAAATAGCATTCATAAGAAAAGGCATATGCTCAATAGAGTGCTCAACAGAAGGGGGGCATGTCATAAAGCAGCAACAGTGGCCCAAACAAAACTTTGATCCAGGTTTTTAACCTTTGAAATGAGTCTTCAAAACTACCATATCCCATTATCACTTCTCTTTTCCTCACAAGTGAAACAACTCCAGGTAAAGTGAATTATGGAATATGGAGCAAGTACCACCAGGCATTTGGCATCAAAAAGAGCAAAATTCTGAGATAAGAAGTCTCGTAGCGGCCTCTCAAGTTGGAAGAGCTAGTTTCTCTTTTCCATGTTGTAGGAGGTTCCACTAAAGTTCAGGTATATGTTTATCTTTTTCCCTTGCAGAGACACTTATTGAATCTTCTTTGCTGATGTTTAACTAGTGTGGCTTACTGATTTTTGAGTTCTAATTTGTCATTTGAGGCTATGGACCATTGAACCTCCATACACATTCTAATATTGCCAGTTAGTTTTCGTAAAGTGAAAAGCATTTTACCTTATCTTTGTTTTATTTTCCCAAAACTGGTGATTCAATAAATTTGAATTTGGTTGAGTTCCAAGGATTCTTGGTACATTACTTTAATCAATATTTTGGCAGTTACAAATTTGTGCTGATTGTCTTTTCATATTGACCCAATATAAGGTAGAAGTGGTGTTCACTTCAGCAGAGCTAGGGAATAGTAACAAAGTAAAAGCAGTAGAGAAATAAGAAGTTGAAATAGAAGATCCATATGAGATTACTTCTTGGGGTTCATAGAGACTACAGCTTTGTTCTACAAAACTCAGTCATCAGTCTGCACTGTACAAGTTACTTCTTCTATCCTTACTAAACACTGAATCAGCAGGTATTCTGTATACAAGCAAAAAATAAACCCAAAATGTTTGTTGTCAGTCCCCCATTTGTAACATCCTACCTACCACTACTCTGTAGTTAGCTAAAACCTCTCAATTTCCTAATCTGGAACTATTCATACTTCTTAAAAGCTAAAACCCAGCCAAACTGTGATATCTTCTGTGCTGCTAAAACAGATGCACAAAAACCAGCAAGAAAATACTAACAGAAACACCAAAGCACTATTCAAGCCCATTTTAATGGCTTAGGTTGCAGGAGCTTCTTTTGCTGCTTCAACATAAGGTGACTGTACACTATCCTCATCAGAATCACTCCCAGAAGAACTTCCTGAATCTGCATAACCATGGAAAAAGTAAATATAGCATCACACTTGTTAACCAGAATGAACTACAGAAAGAAAAAGTTATACCACCGGAAGAAGAATCACTGCCAGAACTTGAGCCGCTAGAGCTGCTTGGATCCTTGTCGATATGCACAGGAGGAAAGTTTTCACCTGGTATTTCCTCACCAATATCAACATCCTCCTCCACAATGTCCACTTCATTGATTTCAGGCTTTGCATGTTCTAGTGTAGGTGCCTTCTCAGGCGACTTATTTACAAAAAGCAACATGGTGATCAGCACACATGGCACAATATAGAGTTGCTTAACAATTGTATGGAAAAAAACATATGATTTCTTTACCTTGTTGAGCAGTTCGGCAGCGGCATTTTCTGTGACTCCTGATCTCTCAATATTGCTCATAGCCTCCTTATGGGAAATAACATATCTTTCCAGTTCCCACAGTGTTTCATTGTCAATGATCTCAAGGTCGAGCTCAACCTCATACCCTTCCTGTGTAAGATTAGGGAATTTCCTCTTAACAAGTTGCACGACATGTTCCATTTTCTCAGGGGGAAGATTCTGCAACTCATTCCCTAACTTGTACCTTTCACCTTCGGTCATAAGCCTTTTGTTCGGATCCTTAGCCTTCAGCTTGGGCGTCTTATCTGACCTAGGCATCTCAACAACAGGCTGTGGAGGAGATTTTGAAGCAGGGGTTGCAAAAAGAGGTGCAACAGGTGCACTGAAAGAGTGGATATGAGATTGGTGCTGATTCAACAAAGTGGAATGTGACCTCGCAGATCCCGATTTCTTTGCAACTGGCAACGGTGGAAGCTTAGTATTTGGTGCAGGCTGAGACAGATTCATCTGGTGATGCACCTGCTGCATAATAGTGGCAACTTTATGGTGCTCAGCTTCATACTTCTCATACGCTGGTTTGAACATCCCTTCAAAGATACCAAGATACTCCTCAGCCAAATTATGCACATACTGGCCTTTTGGGTTATATGTCATGGCATTGGTGAATGTAAGTCTCACATCAGCTGCAAAATCTTGTGGCGTTCTGTACACATTCTTGTCCAGTCTTGATTTCACAGTTCCGAGATCCATGGGATGCTTGATGAAATCATGATAGTCATAAAGATTCAAACCCTTAACATCCACTGGTGCATTAAACACCGACCCATATTTTTTCTTCATTATTTTCACCAATATCTGCCGGCACGTCTTCATCATATTTACAAAGAACTTATCGCCTTCCACCACTAGATCTTTCCCCAAGTCAATTGTTCTTGGTCTCTTTTGTACAGTGTGCTTCTTGCTCTTTTTACCAATTAAAACAGGTTCGCGATGCTGCCTACTGGCATTGGGGGGCAATGCCGATTGAGGCCATGGTGCCATCGGTGGTTGTATGACATCTCTGGCATGAAAAGATGTCCTGGGGACGAAATCTTGGGTTTCGATCCTGTCTAGAAGTCCTTGAACCCGATCTAGATCAGAGCTTAGCATCTTCTTAAGGTCCTTCAACTCGCTTCTCGAATAAGAAGCCAAATTGAAAGTCACATACTCTCTGTGAAATGAGTCGGTTCCATCAACAGCATTTGGTTTCCAATTGAACGGCACTTTATTGGTAGCCATTATTGCCGGAGACGGAGCAGCCCTTGGTAGTGGCTCACTGACTTGCTGGAGATGAGACATGGTCGAAAAATTTTGAAGGTTATAATTGGGGTTAGGGTTAGGGTTGAATCGAGTGTTGAGCTGAGAATGAGCGGTGGGATTAGTTGTATATTTCCTTTTATAGGCATTCCGTTTATCCCAGTGCGGTTCATTTCTGCCGGTTATAACAGCTGATGCCATAGAAGGTTACGGGGTTTAAAAATAGCTTGAAAACTCCGCCAATTAATCTCCGGCGAGAAAATGGCGGGAGCCCATAACTGTATTATTGCCGGGAAATTGAATTGCCGCCAGGAGAAAATTAAAAAAAAAAAAAAAGAAGCGAGAAATTAGTATTTCTTCACCGAATGAGAAATGGAGAAGAAGCAAAGGGGGGAAAGTAAGGGTTTCAATGACCCTCTTGAACCTGAGTGATGAAATTCTACAAGGCCACGGATCTCCTCTTAAAGGCAATAAGATCTGCCCCGTTTCTGTTTCGGGCAGTTTATGAGCCCTCGATTGGAAATCACCGGTTGAGATTTATCATTTACGCTGCCCGGTGTGATGACCTTGCCCACCTGTCATGGGCGGCCTAGATTTACGTTACGTACACGTGGGGATAGATAAAGGCAACTGTTTGTGCCTTTTGGTGGGAAAAGTAAATTTTGGTTTCAAGTTTTCGGAAAAAAATTGAGCCTTACAATTCGGAGGTGAGGTGGCGAGTTGATGACGTATTATTAGGTGGGGTCCATAGGACCGTCGAAAATATCTTCTTTCTTTTTTTTATTTATTATCGCGCTTTGTAGAATTTAGCGGAATTTTCTACCCGCCTAATATCCGGGATTATGTTTTCTTTCTTTTTGATTAATTGTATTGCCATGTCAGCACCGTTATTGGTGCTAAAAATTTAATCCACATGTGCAATCCCCATAATTCTCATGATCACACTTCACATTTCCTTTTGTGTGTTTTTTACCTTCTAGACGAATGTGTGAAATCATATACAGTTATTTCATATTAATTGAATTGCTGAGATAAATGCAACATAGTAAAAAATAATGTATTTTATTATTTTTATTTTTTAGTATATGTGCATTGCCTAGTTAATATGAAATAGAAGAAGTATTGTAAAATAATTTGTCGAATAACTTAAATGTTCTTTAAGGTAGATAATCCTTGCTTAATTTTCTTGTATTAATCCTAGCACGTAATTCATTTCATTAACTATTTTTTATTTCACCTCTCTTGCATTATTATCGTCAAATTTTAATATATCTAATATGTTAACCAAGAGACTCCTTATATATATATAATGAGATAAACTACCGTCAGGCAATGTATATGTATAGTTAAATTGTAATCATACTAGAACTCTAGTCTCATAGGCTCAATCCGGCGACTTCAATATCATGGAGGTATCCCTTAGAGATGTTTTTTGTTTTATTTTTTGCTTTTTTTAATGTCGTTAAAATTTATGAATCGTCAACTCAATATGATTCCATTTCCTTTTTCGATTTTTTGAGTTTGGGAGAAGTAAATCAAAGAATTGATTTCTCATATGGTCACTAGATCAATTGTTACTATTATCATATAAAGTCACTTTCTTTGTGCTGGAAAACTTTGGAAATAATTCGGGAAAGCAAAAGAAGAAACAATAAACAAATAGGCATATCTATTAACCTTCCACATGATTTTCTTGTGGCACCTTTGTGCATTTTTAGTATGAAAAAGGAGTTTATGCAAGAAAAGTATAGCAACTAATTGAGAGTTTGTGACCAAATGTGCTTAATTAGAAAGGTTGGTCCTACCAAATCTTCAAGGGGTAGGTAGCATTAACTTTACTTTATCACCAGAAAGTGTTGTGAAAGAGAATTGCAAGCAGCAAAAATAATCAAACTTGCTTCTGTCACTCCAATATAAAAGGACGTGCAAATAGGCAAAACAACATTTTCAGAAGTTGTAATAGCCTTTGAGATTTTGTTTCTTTAATGCGCTGAAGCCTGAATGGTATCTTATTGACTGCTCATTCAATAGTCTAACCGATATTGCGGGCATTACTTTATGGTCTACTATGGTATGAAAATATTTTATTTCTTTTTTGAAATTGAAAAAAATATATATATATTTTCATACCAGAAAATATAAATTCATGCTTTTGAAAAAGTTACTCCTTTCGTTTCAAAAAGAATGTCCATATTTCCTTTCTAATTTGTTCCAAAAGGAATGAAACAGCTTTCTTTTTTTAGCAACACTTTCACTTTAACTTTCCACGTGGCATGTTTAAGACCACAAGATTAAAGGACATTTTGGTACATTTGACATAACTTTAATTTACAAGCACAAGATTAAAAAGTCTTCTTTCTTTTTTTAAACTCCATTTCAAATCAAATTAGGTCATCCTTTTTGAAATGGAGGAGTATTTGTTATGAGGGGTAAAAATGCAATTGAGTAAGAACAATCCACCTATATTGGGCCAGAACATGAAACTGAGCGTGCGAGATAAAGGAGCCCATTATTTTTTGGATCTTTACCCAAAGAGTTCAGTTTTGCTGTTTAACTTTTTCAAGTTGATATACAAAGATTATACGCTTAAATATATCATACATTTGGTGGCTTTTTTTTAGTTTAAGTAATTGGGGGTAAGCTGTAGGAACAAAATGAAGAAGTCTTTTGAAGAGGCCCAGTCAGTTTGGTAACATAGGTTCAAACATGATTGAACTTGAAAGAGTGAGAGTAAATAGAATGGTAGCTAAATGAACAGCAAATCAGTAACCTCATTGCCAATTTATCCGTTTCTGTTTGAACATGGTGGAAGCGGCGTAGTGCGTCTTTTAAATATAATTTAGTTCATTACTTAACCATGTCTGCAAGTTAGACATGATCATGCATAATCATCTAAAATGTATTGTTTCAATTAGATGAAGTTGCAACTACTAAATCATTATTTTGGAAACATTATTCTACCTCTACGAACTAACCAGCTTGTGAATTACACAAGGAATATTTTATTTGTGACAAAGCATAAATAAAAATTGCAAAAAGGTCAGGGTTTACTTACACAGCCTGTTATCCAATATCCTTCTCTTCCTTCCTTTCTTTCTTCTACTTTTTTAAAAAAAACATTTATTAACAACCGTAGCCTAAATAAATGACGGTAAAACTAAACAAAAAGGCTATGACGAGATAATTTTTGTACATATAAAAGCAAAAAGGACAGCTAAAGAGAAAGAGAAAAAAGAAGGAACTCTTAGGTCAGCATTTATCAATGAAGCCCCAAAACAAGGGGGACACAAACCTGTTATCGTTTTCCCAAATCAAAATGATAGAGTCCAACTTTTCTAAATGAATCACTCTTATGTATATCTCATATTAAAATGGTGTTGTTTTCTTTCTTCCTTTTTTGGTTTTAAAAATCAAGGCCACATCATCAAAGAAACATTGAATATTACGATACTACTTTTTTTTATTATAGTGACCTTCAACTGAACTAACAACAGATTAGTCTAATCAGGCTTATATTCACATTTGAATGACATAATTGATATGGGTTTTCAGGGATAGGCATCTAATTTTAAAAAAAGATTTTCTGGGCCAACATCAAATAGTTGAAGTACTCAGTACAGTTGATCCTAAATATGCATAAGGCCAATTCTAAGGCAGAGTTGGGCCCGTCACCTAATCTGTACACTGAACATATATTAGTTATACTAATGAAAGCAGAATAGTTACCTAAATCTGGAATACTAAAACAGATAAAGCTATAGAATTTACTTGTACCATACGATAGCAAGTAGGTAGCTTGCGTTTCATTCCTGGTTCCTACCTAAAGTAGCTAGGGCCTGATGATTGCATCAACACTAATTATAACTTTAATTTTTTCTACATTATCATCTACAATAAGTAATTTGAATAGTCATATTCAGCCATTTCTAGTGACCTGTAAAACTCAGAAAAATAATACAGCTTGTAGCTCAAGAATAAACAAACTTTACTAATTAAAGGGAAAAGCAGGAACAAGAAAAAAAAGTTGTAGTGCTTGCAGTGGCTCCATTAATGATATGTAAGATGGTAGCTGTCGCCACAGATAGGACCACCATAAAGTATCAAAAAAATGAAAGAAGAAAACAACTTGAAGCTTTTTTTAATGGGAAAAATTGTAATCTGATGATGATAATGTACAGAATCTGAGATAATGGGAAACACATACTCCATAAAAGGGGTAAAAATTCATTACACATATCAAAGAGTAAACACCTTAGTACGTAAATGACAATGGAAAAAGAAACCAGTCGCTATTTACTCTATGTACCATTTTAGAATTCACCAATGTTGAACCAAAAAAGGAAAGAAGAGAAAAAGGATGAAGATGATAGGATGACCTCTGTTACGATACGTTCTGATCAACTTTTGATTTCACGGCTGAGAGTATCAGTTGTAGACACAATCATCTTGTGCTGATCTGGGACCATCACCGAAGTCACTGCAGGCACAAAATTGTAGACAGGCTGGTCTATGTATTGGCCACCACCTGCAGTCACTACTCCCAACTGCCCAAACCCAGTGTGATACCCACCAGTCATCAGTGGTACCCCGTAAACCATCTGCACCGCATTACCATAGGTCCCACCATTCACGTGCCTTTCACGTAACCCTTGTGTATAATGATTCTTCACCAACAAGCTGCTGCTGCTGCTGCCGTCACCACAAACTATTTTCGGAACTGCAATCACGCCGCTTCCCTCATTTTTTGACATATCCAATCCTGAATTTTCGGGGAATTGCAATTGCAGAAGATCCTCTGTTGCCATTGGACTCGGGTTCGGGTTGTAATCCTTATCGAATCCGAATAAAAAATCCGGATTCAACGGCGATTCTGGTAAGCGAATCGGGTAAAAGAGGAAAAGCCTTAACCTAGCCGGTTTAGTCGAAACTTTCTGCATGCGATCATATTCAACCATCATTTGCTCAACATCGTCATCATCGATAAGAGAAACCAGTGCATCGAGATCTTCGCCAGGCAACTGATACTTTATACAAACCTCCGCGTTGCAATTACAAAGACAATTCACCTTTGCAGCAACATCGGAAAACTTGACGTTCCGATCAACAGTGAGGATTTTGGTATCACCGCCAACATAGGAGAGTTGACGATCGTGAGGACGAAGCTGAATTTTTCCACCATAACTACACATTAGCTTAACCTTTTGATTCTCCATTGCTGCTGCCGCCGCCAAAATTCAAGCGAGAATAAGGGAGAAGACAGAGGGTTTGGTATTTTGGGGATTTTCTTTTTATATGAGAGAGATTATTATGAGTGTAGTGCCGGCGATACAAGTAGAGTGATGAGTAGTAGTTTGGGGCTATTGGAATTAGGGAGCTTGATCTTTAAAGGATTACTAAGAGGGTCCACACGGAAACTGATTTGCGCGTCGTGGGGCCAGGGAGTGATGGCCCACTCTACTTAATTTGAGAAAGGAATAATTATATATAATAGCAAATTAATAATCTAAAATAAATAGAGTAGTTATGATTTGATTTAATTGTGTTCTATAGCAAATGTATGCCAAATTTTGTCAGTCGTCTCTCTTCCTCTGCTCGACTCTCTCGCTTCATACACAGAAGTGTATAAATTGTATTTTTATTTTGTATAAAGCGAGAAAATTGTATACACATACAAAAATATATATTTTCGTGTTATACACTTAATTATACGATGTATAAACATTTTTACTTCGATTCAATTGTAGACAAATGCAATTTTTATACAAATATTGCAGCAAAAAAGGCCAACGAATTATACAATTGCAGTGAAATATAATTTTCTCTCGCTTTATACAACAGAAGTGTATAAATTGTGTTTCTATTTTTGTATAAAGCGAGAAAAAAACATATATTTTCTTCCTATACACTTATAATTATACAATATACAAACATTTTACTTCGATTCAATTGCATGCAAAATAAATTTTATACAGATATTGCAGCGAAATAGGCATCGCATTATACAATTGCGCATTATACAATTGCAGTGAAATAGGCCAGCGAATTATACAATTGCAGCGAAATACGCTAGCGAATAATACAATTGTATATGTATAGCGAAACCAGCGAATTATACAATTGTATATGTATAGCAAATTATACAGTTATATGTTTGTTATGGAGCGTAATTATGCAAAATTTGCTATAGCATACAAATATGAATTTTTTGTTTGCTATATGTGAAAGTTGCCCTTGAGAAATATAAGGGGAGCTTTTGTTATGAGAATGGTATCGGAGTTAACCATTTAAATTTTATGAATTTAATTTAGAATTATTAATTGAAGATACTGAGTATTTTTTTCATTTATTTTTATTTGTTATTAACTTAGTATAATATTGAGAAAATAATTATTTGAGATATTTTATCAAATTATTCATATTAACAGATTTTTAGTATTTAAGTTTTAAAAAGAAAATTTTGTAAAAATGTATTTAAAACTATAGGTAAACATGAAAAAATACAATTGTATATTCTTAATATGTTAAAAGTGATAAATTAATATAAAAATTTATTTTTTTTAAAATAAGTAAAAATAAATGGAGGAATTATTTATACTACTTCCTCATTCAAACGCTAATATTGGGTCACTAAATTAATGGAGGGTTTTATACTTAGTTCTTGATTTACTTTTATTATTAATTATAATTTTTTTTAAATATCATATTTATTATATTTAAAAAATAATATAATAAAATTATTATTTTATTTATTATTTCTTAGAAAGTGTGTAAAATTAACGGTGGTTGGGCATAGAAAGGTAGAAGAATATTTATTTTCCTTTAGAAGGATGTGGACAGTTTCCTTTGATTGATATTCATTCAAAAATAAATATATTAAAGAATGACGATGACTATTCTTTTTGCAATCTTCAAATTCAAAATTTAAGGTTTATCCACTAATATAATTATTTTCTTCATGTACTCTATTATTATATCACATATTGACAATTGGACATGAAGTTTTGTCGTTTATGGTAGCAAATGGGATATTTTAGATAAAATTTATTTTTGAAATCTTTTAAAGATAAAAAATTAAAAAATTTAAAAACTTTTAAAGATTTTTGTTTTGGAAATTCTTGCAAATGTTTCGTTCACCTAAATTCTTTTTCCAGACTTTGGAAAAGTTAAAGAGCTATTGTCTAATGAGATTTGGTTAAAAAAATATAAACTAATTAGTACAAAACCAAAAAAGAGAAAATCATCAAAAACAAATCACCTTCTTCAATTATAACTTTACAAGTATTAACTTCAATTGAACATGCATAAGATTTTACAGATTATTGAAGATAACGTGTACAATTAAATAATGTGTCATATTTTAGTGAATTAACTCATTTATGTAATGAATTATTTAAAATAAACACATAATTTTTTAAAAGTAAAATCGAGCTACAAATATAATAAAAATACTTTATCGATATTATAATAAAGCAAATCACAATTCAAATATTCAATTAATATATACTAGTCCTTGTTAAACGATTGTCGATATTTTCTTAATCAAAAGTCGTTGAGGAAGTTAATTTTTTTTCAAATATTAAAGTATAAATGTTTTCTTGATTGTAAAGCTGATAGCATACAGGTCCTAATTTTCTCAAATTATTATTTAAAATGTTATTGAAGACTAATTTTGAAATATTAGAGGTAAACCAAATTCAAACGATATCTATGATTTTGACGTATGAAATTTAAAATTGAAAAATCCAAATAAGGAGACAAATAGATATGGACAGTTGATGGGAAAATGGGCGTGCGTTGCCCCACGTAAACACAAGGCTCCACCCAAACATCTTACAAACTAATCTTTGAATCTAGTCTATTTTCGATCAAATAAAATCTAAAATATTTTGTTATTTTCTCTGTCTCATCATGTCAATATTTCGTATCAAAATTATTTTATTATAATTTAAATTTAATATTTAAAAAATATATATATATTTAAAATATTATAATTTAATTTTAAAAATTAATTAAAGTAACTCTTCAGAATTGGCTCGCCCAAATTCTTATAAATTATCAAATGTTAAATTGGTTTAGGATTTGAAAACAAAAGAGCGCCAGCTAATCTTTTAAATACATTAAAGTAATAGAATCCACTTCCTCAATTTCTGCCGTCAGTGAATTAGAGTAAAGTCTTTACTAAAAAAAGGAAAATATAAATCCATTCTTTTTTAACACAAATTAGAATATTCCTAGTCAATAAAGGTGCATTTA
The DNA here is from genome assembly GCA_016801875.1 of Solanum sitiens. Lineage (NCBI taxonomy): Eukaryota > Viridiplantae > Streptophyta > Magnoliopsida > Solanales > Solanaceae > Solanum > Solanum sitiens. Next base: position 15,238,548 of record JABWTJ010000001.1, read on the forward strand.
CATTCCCTTTTTTTTATTTCCTATCTTTTCATTATCTGTCAAAAAAGTTATTTATATTATATCAATAGTTTGAGTATAAGTATTTGAACATATACTTTTTTTAAAAAAAATAAATTAAGGTAATTGATATATATTTTTATTTTATTAAATTACTTAAGTTGATATGATTTGGTATGAATATGAATTAAGATTTTACCTAAACTTGAATTCAAAAAAGTGAAAAGTCTTACATCCTGTCACATTCATGTTCGTCCTTTTTTGTTAATGAAAATCTCATATTTAATGAGTGAATGATACTATTGACGACAACTGGAAAGCAGTAATCTAGAGATCATTAAAGTGTAAACATATGATACTATTGTTTGAGTTGTTCTGTACTTTGATCTGTCACAATAGAAACATTTTTACTTGTTAATTATATTAAAAATAGATTTTTATATTTAATATAATTTTAAATTAAGTTTAATGTAATTAATATAAATATCGAGTAAGTTGATTGTATAAATGTTCCCACTTCCCGGAGAGAGTAGAGGACCGTAATTAATTTTTTTCGTGCTATAAAATTAAAAAAGAATCACCGTAATCTTAGTCCTAAAATTTGGGAAATTAGTGAATATGAAACTTTGAATGGAGCAAGAAAGTTTGAAAATATTGCACTATCTCATATTTAATATATTTTAGTCCGATATGTTAAATTTGTGAGATTTGATCTTCGACTCAAATTGACTAAGAAATCAGAATCTAACGATTCGTTCAACAAGTCTACGACTAAAAGATGACGATTTTTTTCTTTTTTATTATTCATTTATTTTTACATAACTAAAAAGAAGATAGATCATTGAGTTGATTATATATCTGAATTTTTATTAATAACCAGTAAGGTTTGATTTTTTATCTCGTGATTCTCTTCTTATTTCTCTTTTGACCTACCCGGCTACCCAGGTATAATCAAGAAAAAAAATGAGGCTAGAATTCAAAATCATGACACTAGCTACTTGAATCATTATCTTCTTGATCATAGACTAAAACTGTCATTAATATTGACACGATATAACTAAAATTCAAACTTATGAGAGTACGTGTATAGCTTCTTGGCTATTTGACAAAAAAAGGTGATGAATATTATTTTAAAATACCAATAAAATTCAAACTCCGAGACTATTGAAATTGTAGCTATTAAGGGTGACGAATATATATTACTCGTAACAAATACGATTCAAACTAAGAAATGATAATAGTGCTGATTACCATTCAAATGGATTCACAGTCTGTCCTAATTTGCTCGTAACTAACTTAACTAATTCATTGCTAAATTGAATTAGTGATGAATTTTATTGTTTAGCTATAAAAAAATTTCGTTGCTAAATTTAATTTTTTTTAGTAGCGTTTATATGATGATCTACACGAATAAAATAACTATCAAGTTTGACCGGACGTAACCAGGAAAAAAAAAAGCTGGTGACTTTTACCAAGTGCTGCAGTTATGGAAGAATCCTGAACATACTATTGCATGTGACACTAGCAAAAAGTTGCTTTTTTCGTTTGTTCTATTTCACATGCAAACCATAATTCTGTTGGCCCACCGCATACATGCACAACGACCAGAAAAATTAAGAGAAGCTACACCACAGAACACTTCCCTCAAACAAGTCATAAACAAAGAGACGAGAGGGGTTGCTCAGGTAATAAACATGCTCCTCGAGTTTCCAAGAAGCAAAAAAAAAAGGGAAGCGGTTAAAGAAGAAAGTCATAATAAATATGAAAAGAAAAATAAAAGTTAACATTCGTGCTATTCCTTCATGTGAAGACATAGCTGTATGTTGAAGGTATATACTTCCACATGTACTAATCATTAAATAACTGAATGTCATCATGGACTCAGATTTTCTTTTCTTCACTTTGCATCTCATTCTCATTCCAAATCTTTGAGTCAATGACGTTGGATCACATCCTTTTTGTTGATACGAAAAGAAAAGCTTCACATAATACTCGTAAATCACAAATCTTTTTGTAGAATCTATGTTAAATGATCAAACAATTCTGGTAACAGATCTCTATATGAAGTCTATGTGATAGAAACAGTTTCACGCTTTAATAGTAACAGAGAATAAAAGGGGCAATCACAAATCTTTCACATTCTTATTGAATCTGTAATTGTACAAATGAGCATAAAAAAAATCCTATAATTCCTCAACTTCATGCTCTGGTGCTAAATGGAGAAAAATCTGAGAATCGAGTCACAACAATATTCTTATTCTATGAACATTTCAGGCAAGAAAACCCTTCGATGGCAATTGATTTCCTCATAACCACGATGGCTCTTGTCACATTTCAATGGATACAACATGCTCAATATCATCTAAAATGAGAGTATGTTCACCAAGTGCCAGTATTCTGTTGCCTTGGTCATTTGAAAAGCTGAGAAACTCGCAAGGATTTATTGAGAGGCTTGTTTCAACAGATTTACGTGCAGGGACATGCACGCGATCAAATCCAACTAGTTGTTTCTGTGGAGCACCTTGAATGTTCTGTGGCACACGTGAGAATAACAGCAGAACATGGCTTCCATCCATGTCCCCATCATTTGTGACAGAGATATGAATGAAGAATTTAGACAAACTACAACTTGGAACTTCGTCGACATGAATGTAACCAAGCCTACTGTGTTCTTGGGCAAGTATACTCCTTTTCCAATCAGATTTACCAAGTGATAAACTCAATCTATTTGGTGCAGATAAGAGTCGCGAAGAGAAGCTTGTATAGCTTAATCCATGTCCAAATCCATATAGCGTATCTCCCGTGTAAAACCGATAGGTTCTTCCTGGATAACCACTCGCAGGATCAGCTCTCATATTCATGTTAGTCATTGGCACTTTGGTGTATGACTCAAGGTACCAAGTCATAGGCAATTTTCCACCTGCATTTTATTTATAAAAGCTCAACCCCACAGCTTGTTCTTATTTTGCAAAAACAGACAAATGGCAATAAGTTTCCCCTGTGTATACTCTTTCCTTTGCTAAACTAGGTTATGATTGGGGACTAAAACTCATTAGCATATAAAACTAATTGGTACTATCAACTTCCAGTATGAAATTTATACTAACCTGGATTTTGATATCCGAAAATTATCTCGGATAGTGCTTTGCCACCAGTCTCTCCAGGGTAAGCAACCCATAAGATACTAGCAATTCTTGGGTCTTTCTCAGCAAAGGATACATCAATAGGTCCACCACCAGTAAGAACCAAAATGATTGGTTTCTTACTTACAGCTGCAAGAGCGCTAACTAAGTTTGTCTGATGACCTGGTAAGAGAAGACTATACCGGTCAAGATCCTCAGTTTCCTGGGATAAATCCAACCCAGCCACAACAATTACATAATCAGCTTCTTTAGCAATAGAAATAGCATCCGGGAAACCAGCAGTGGAATTGCATCCTACGTCCAGGCAACCAGCTGCATAAAGTGTTCTATTTATATGACGGTGAAACCCATCATGTATGCTCTTTAATTTGCATGGCACTCCTGTAAGATAACAAAGGATATTAAATTACACTAACCAACCCACCAGTTCAAAGGGTTTCCTCTGCAGTCAACAAAGAATCACATTTTTTTCTTGTGAGCTGTTATTAGTAGGTCATAGTCAGTGATCAGTGATATAAGCAAAATATTAAGTCAAAAGGGAATTATCCCGACTAACTATGAGAACAAGAAACTCACTGGGTGATGTAGAATGCTTCCTGATCAGAATTCATTAATATTTCAGTTCATGGAATAATAAATTCCTAAGTAACCACAAATCCTTTTCCAGATTTATATCTAACATCAACCTCAAAGTTATATGCATCCACTTTGAGCATTTACCATGTTGGCAATGAAAACAAAATATAGTTCTCTTGGAATTTGCATCAAGAAAAAAACATTCAATATTTTTGATGTGATATTGCATTATTTTAGTGATGGAGGACGGACAAGCATGTCATACTAAAGGTTTTTGGATTTTCTAACCTGTGTAAGTACCACCAGGACTGCTCACATTTGCCATAGGACCGACTATAGCTAATGTAGAAATACTTCTCTTGTCCAATGGCAAGAACTTCTGATCATTTTTAAGAAGCACAATGCCCTGCCTCGCAGCATCAAGCGCCAACTCCAAGTTATTAGAAGTACAGACATCTTGAGGACCAAATATGGCAAACTGTCCCTTTGCAGGGTTTCCATCAAAAAGACCAAGCCGGAATTGAACAGAAAACAAGTATTGCAGTGCTCTGTCTAAGTCTTCTTCAAGCACACTCCCCTGCTGGAATGCAGATTTCACGAATCGCAGCATGTATGTTCCACAGTTTATATTTGTTCCTGCCAAAATTGTTGAATAAGAATTGGAAAAAGAGGATAGAGTAACATAGAAAAACAAATTTGATGAGACTGCTAGAAAACCTGCTTTAAGAGCAAGAGCAACCGCATCTTCTGGAGTTTTAGTGTAATTTTGGTTTTCATATATAGTAGCCACAGCATCACAATCAGAGGTGATGTATCTGAAATTAAATCATCCAACAATTACACATGTTTGATGTAAATCATTTGAAAAAAGCCTTATAGAGAGAAAAAAGAAGGAAATATTACCCATCGAACCCCCAGTCAGTTCGGACTTTATCTAAGAGCACCTTATCTGCACATGCTGGTACTCCATTCACACTATTGTAGCTACACATTAAGCAACTGGCCTTAGCTTGTTGGATACAACTACGAAAAGGTGCCTGAAACGTGTCCTCCATATCCTGCTTGGTCACCTAATATGTAAAGTGATAAAGAAATTAACACTAGAACTAATGATTTTTCACAAATCCATAGTGTACATGGAATTCATTGGTGTTTGTATTCACCATTACTTGAGCAGCTTAATCTAGTTCCAACAAAAAAAACAGAATTTTGAGACCAGCCACAGCTCAAGTTGTAGGTGGTTAAGTGATACGTATAGTCGTGTAAACCAACCTTTATTATTCTCCAATAAAGAGAGGTGACATGTCAAGAGAATTCAGATATCAGAATCCAGAACCAGAAATGGTAACAAGTAACATAACCCTATGCCATATAACACTCCGCCTCCGGCTGTTAATATGTCCAACGATTAATCATGTTAATTGAACAATAAGAAACAAGAAAAAGGTAAAGATTATCTATAAATTTTGGTGATACTATTGTCTTCCCAGCTAAAATAGAATCAAATTGATTGGCCCAACGAGTATAAGGTTCAATGCAATGTAATAAGCTACTATATGCCAGCCACCAACCAATAACAACAACATAGTGCTACGCAGAGAGAGTAGAATATACACAGACCTTACCACTACCTAGCGTAGGTAGAGAGGTTGTTTCCAAAAAAAAAAAACGGCTCAAGTACAGCAAAATGCCACGCAACAACGGAGAAATTAGCAATTAAGTAGAAAGATGGAAGAAATTTACCACAGCATTAAAGCTGTATCTGGTAGCATCACCCCATTTCTCCAAGTCATACGCAGTGAAATGCTTACAACAAGCAGATAACATAAGCTTATCACCAGCATCGTCATCTTCTTTAAGAACCCTCCTCGTATTCCCAAACCCATGGTCATTACTACTTTCTTTATCCGCCTTCGAATTCAGTTCTTGAAATCCCGTAACATACTCAATAGCATAAGAAGAAACCACCATTGGATCTTCCCCTGGCGTTTCTTGACCCCTTCCCCATCTAGGGTCCCTAAAAACATTAATATTAGGCGCCCAAAACGTAAGCCCAGATCGACCCGTATTGTACATAGCCCTTGCCTCCACTGCAATAGCCGATGCAATCGAATGCCACAAAGTTCTATTAAAAGCAGCTGCTGTAAGAATAACTTGGGGAAAACTTGTGGCACTTTTAATAGAACCATTGAAATTGATCCCAGGCCCATTAATCCCAATACCATGAAGAGATTCTGACCACCATTCATATGCTGGTAAACCAAGTCTTGGAATTGAAGTTGTATTATCAGAGAGATGTAAAATTTTCTCATCAATGGTGAGTAAAGAGATTAGAGAGTGAACTCTATTGGAGATTGACAATTTTTTGTTGCAGAATTTGTATTTGTGATGAGGTGGTTGACATGGGTATTGGGGTTGTGGATTTGATTTGGTTAAATTTACATTGAATTCAAGAATGTTTAGTAAGATGAACAGAATCAATAAATGGATATTTTTGGTCATTGTTGGAACAAGACTGTATGATTGATTTGTTGACTAATGTTGAGGTGAGCTGGAATTATATTTATAGGTGAAATTAGAAATACATAACAGAATTTGTAATGTGAGCGTTTTCGGTTTTCATTTTTTAATCATTTATTGGCAAGTACCGTTAAGTAACGGGTAGAAAGTCAATTTTTTTTGTTTAATATGATTAGTTATTGCTCTCTAGGTTTTAATTTTTATTTGTTCAATATATTAAAAAAAATTATTCATCAATTTTATTAAGTTTGAAAAATTAATACTCCTTTCGTTTAGAAAAGTTAAAGTGTTGTCAAAAAGGAAAATGAGTCATTCTTTTGACTAAAAAGAAAATAAGGTCATTTTTTTTAAACGGGGGAGTAATTGATTTTTTGTGTCTATTTTATTTTTCTATTAAATACTAATTTAATGTCTAATATATTTTCAAAGCATGAAATTAAATATATTAAAAAGGGAAAAGGCTCAAAAATGCCCTTAACCTATTAGAAATGGTTCAAAAATGCCCTCCTTCCACCTATTGGTTTAGAAATGCCCTTAACGTTTTTCTTAGGTTCAAAAATGCCCTTTAGTTAACAGAAAATGTGATATGAAATTGTACTAAACAAGTGACCACTTTTCATTGGTCCACAATTCTTTTATCAAATAAAAAGACTCATCCAACCCAAACCTAACCCATTTTTTGCCAGAAAGCAAGTACCAAAATTAAGTATCCATATGTATATATAGCTAAAGTTATCATCTTTTAACTTGTAATTCAACAAAAGATTCCTTGAAAACAGCCGAATAATTGCTGTCCATCACCACAAATGCTATTTACAATTAAAAAATTAAATGCATCTACACGACTTTTATGTAGCAAAAACGAGACCTGTGTTAAAATTAGCTAAATTAAGAAAGTGGGTTTTGAATTCGATGACTCCAAGATTCAAAATTGTATTTCCAATGTAATCAAAGGATGAAAAGAACCCTAGATCGTCGAAATCAAAGTTGAAGCGATTTATTTGCGGATGATTTACCTCTTAATTTTTGCCAGAAAACAAGTACCAAAATTAAGTGTCCATGTGAAAACGGGTTAGGTTTGGGTTGGGTGGGTCTTTTTATTTGATAAAAGAATTGTGGATCAATGAAAAGTGATCACTTGTCTAGTACAATTTCATGTCATATTTCTGTTAACTAAAGGGCATTTTTGAACCTAAAGAAAACGTTAAGGGCATTTCTAAACCAATAGATGGAAGGAGGGTATTTTTGAACCATTTCTAATAGATTAAGGGCATTTTTAAGCCTTTTCCCGATTATTAAGTGTCCAAAAATGGTGCAATAAAAAACTGTGCGCCTTTCATGAGTGGTAGAATTTTGCAGCATATGACAAAAAGAATAATCATTCATGTATATTCTATTATTATAATATAAGATACTACTTACTACATTAATTGTCCACAATAGTTCCTTATTTACTGGTAGGCTGTTCCTAGATTTAAATTCTACGAAGAATGAAATAGATCTTTGACCTCACACTAGTGATTATTAATTAATCATAGTCTATACAAATTGCACAAAAACTAATATGTTATCTTCCTAATTTTGGGGGAAATTTGTTCGATTAGAGGTACTGTTTTGTAATGTACTTCTAATTTTTTTACCTTTTATTTTGGAATATATATTAGAAAGTCTCATCTTGATTATTTATAACTTTCCTGAGGTAAGAATATGCACTACCCCTTTCAAAATTAGACATCACAATAAATTAATCATATCACTTTAATTTCTCGAAAAGTTACCTTATCAATCAAATTTAACTGGGATATATTATGGCAATTTCATACTTTCTTCATCTTAAAATACTTATTATATTTTTTTTTAGGGATAATGCACAAGTACCCCCTCAACCTAAGCGTAAATTCCTAAAGACACACTTATACTATACTAAGGTCCTATTACCTCCTGAACTTATTTTATAAATAATTTTCTAACCCTTCTCATCCTACGTGGCACTATCTTGTGGGCCTAGCGTATGTTGACATTTTTTTCAAACTAGTGCCGCGTAGGCCGAAAAGGGATAGAAAATTATTTATAAAATAAGTTTAGGGGTAATAGGACCTTAGTATAGTATAAGTGTGTCTCTGAGATTTCAGGTATAGGTTGAGGGGGTACTTATGCATTTTTCTTTTTTTTTTATTTGAGAATCAAACTATTTGAAACTCGATCAATTCAAGATAAATTTTTTTACCATATTAATATAATAACTTATAATTTTCATATATTTCTAAAATTAAAATAATTTATTATTTTAACTTTTGAGAAGTAAAATAGTGACAATTATTATTGAGAAGAGAACGTAATTTATATTACTCGAGTCATATTTATCAATGGCGACACTTATAGCGTGGCGAGCCTCCCTGAATTAGAGGAATGTGTGAGAATAATGTATACATTAATCTAACACATAAATAATTTAGTATCAAAATATTACACTATATTACTACATTGCACTGGATCATCCATGTGAGTTGTGATGACACTGCATCATCTAAATTTATTTTTTCCTACTTATAGTATTTAGTACGTATCATATATATATTTCGTTTATTATGATATACTCGGTCTTATTTTATCATAATACTTTTTATTTTTTACTCTTGTATCATAAAGAATGTCATCTTATTATAATTAGTAACAATCACTATATTAAAAATATTTTTAGCTGCATTAGTTAATGACAATAGCTAAATTACCGCTAGATATGTACTTTTAGTAGCAATTAATACTTTTGTATTTCTCCCTAAAGTCTTTAGCGACATTGAATCTAATGACACTCAACTAATGATGGTAAAGACTTTAGTACTCTTTATCAATGTGTCTATTTAGTGATACTAAAAATTATTTTTGTTATAGTGAATACAACTTTAAATTTCTCCTTTTACTCTTTGTGAAAATAACTTTTAACTATACAAATGTTAAAAAAAAATTAGACATTAAATTAAAAAAAAAAAATCTTCTTTTATTAAAAACTGTGTCAAATTAAACGATGTAACTTAAAATATATACCCCAATAAGTAAAGCGGTTGATGACTTGGTGCAACAGTAAGGGAATATTGTACAACAATAAGTGATCGTGTCAATCAGACAACTTAACATTTTAGTAGAAAATAAACTCTGTTGGTAAATGGTACAATAAATAATTTCTCCATTTCAAGGGAAGCAGGGTAAAATAATTTCTGGGCAGTGAATTTTAATTTGTTCTTTATTCCTGTAATTAGTACTATCGAATCTTCAGGTTTGTTTTCAAACAATAATAGAGAAAAAATAATGATACTCATGTTTAACACTTTTGAGGAAATTAAACGTCAGGCACATATTATGTATAAGACAAGCAAAAAATAAAATAAAAAAGAGCATACTCAAACGTGTTCTGTAAATTATTCTCAATTATCATGAAAATAGAAATATTCTCATCATCGTCATCACTGCAAAATAGCGTCGATGCCACATGCATGCTTGATTATTAACATGAATTCTCTCATATAATATAATTGCATCAACAAAGTACTCTTTTTTACCCCTCATAGAGCAGCTCTATCTTATTTTATTGGTGATTCGAATTTGTAATCTTAAAATTATGAGTAAGTTATGTTTAACATTCAAGCAACTCTCTCTTGTCACATCAACAATAATTTAAAAATCTTCAATAATTGATTTGTTCACCTCGATCGTACAAATAATATTCCAATCAAAGTACTTTTACCTACTCTATGTATTGCATTATTATACATGAAAAATTGTCATGTATTCCAAAAACAAATGTAGATACTAGATACCCTCTGTCAATCAGAAAAAGAACAACGAGAAGAAGGTGAAAAATAAAAAAGTGAGGACATATCACATATGGAAAAAGTGCTTGGAAACAATTGACGTTTGATTAATTGGCTGGATGAGTGCTGGGTTTGTTACTTGGTTTCCTATGTGGGAGGCTTTGGATCATCGATTTTGTATATGATTGGCAAGTTATTGCATAGGAGACGTTGGTGAAGTAAGGATTTTCACCAGAAAATTCAAAAATATAAAGAAATAAATACATATAAAAAAAGTATAATTTTTGTATGATGAACATTTGTTTGCAATAACATATTCTAACCTTTTTCATTTTGTATCCTTTTTCGCGGATCGGACGAGAAATTAGAATGAAGGTCATTATGTTCATTAATACAAGATTAAAAATAAAACCCTCATCAAAAAATAAGAACAAATAGTTAATCAACTAACTATTAAGATTTCCCGTTTTAATTTCACCAAATACATATGTAGAAATTCCCAACTTTTGCATTGACATTTCACCGACCATTAATTGTGTCTTGTCTTATATGAAAGTACGCTATTACTTTCATTCTAATCTAATTAGGGTGAAATTTTTTTGGTCGGCAAACGTTATTTGGATAAATACTTCTTCTCTATATAAAAAAATATAGAAATCATATAAAACAAGAAGAGAACCAGAGTAAGTAACATGCCATTTCTAAACCTAAAAAAAGGGAGGCTATCGGCGCTATATTGACCTCATCTTCATTTATTCTTTTTATATTTATGTTTATATGTAATTTGCAACCAAATTCTTGCTTCTAGTAATAAAATAAATAGGACTTACACATATAACAAATATAAAATTTATATTTTTATTCTATAGCAAAATTTGTATAATTGCAATTTATAACAAACTTATATATGTATAATTCGTTATATATATACAAAGCGAATTATATAAAACGGGAAAGAGAGAAATTATATATAATTGAAATTTTATAAAGCGAGAAAGAGAAAGTCAAAAAGAGACTTGTGCATGGAATATACAATTGAATCGAATTGTATAAAACGAGAAAGAGAGAAATTATATACAATTTGAATTTGTATAAAACGAGAAAGACAAAAGATACTTGACAGAGAAATATTTATAGTGTATAAGAGCGAAGATATATATATTTGCATGTGTTTATACAATTTTCTCTCGCTTTATTCAATTAGAAACACAATTTATACAATTATATTGTATAAAGCGAGAAAGGCGAGCGACAGGAAGCGAGCGAGAGAGGGAGAGTGGCGAGCGAGAATATGAGAGAGAGAAGGATCGACAAACAATTGCTATGGAACACAAATAAATTAAAAGATAGATACTATATTTATTTTATATTATTAATTTGTCATTATATTCAATTATCCCTAACATAAAATCACACATTTAATTCTAATGAAATGTTTAATACTATAAGATCAAGTGATATTTTATTAAGCTGTGTGCATTTTTATTTCAAACTCAAGATATATTCTAAACAATATAATCTAGAATTACTGTTCTTTGAAGTTACGCTTTTGGATTGGTGGGATTTATTTTTTCTTACAAAAGGCCAGGTTTTAGCTTAGTTATTACAGAAGGTATCTATCAGATTATGACTAAACGACGATTTTTACAGTTGTTAGGCATATTTGCAGTGGAATGACAGAGGGATTTAATTCCTATTTGCTCTCGATCAATATCAATAGCCAGTAATATTGTAAATGATCAGTTAAAAATAATGAAGTATATATTGTGTATTAATGAAGAAATTAATATAAGAGCGTTTTTCTTAGCCATAAGTCAAGCGTGACATTTAATTTGATTGAAATAAATAGTTTAATCAACGAAACAAAAAACAGGGAACCATAAAATTCTTCAAATTTTTGCAAATTTCATCTACATATTCAATACTGAACATTTAAACACATGATAAAATATTTCCATTAAATACTTTCATTTGATTATTTTTGTTAAAATATTCTCAATTATCTATTAGATAAATAATTTAATCAGGTAACATATGTTCACCTCTTTTTAATTATGAATATGAATATTTATCTCAAAGTTATGAATAAGTAATTTAGCCAATGCATGTTATGTTGGTCCTAGAAAAAAATGTTTGGTCGCATCATCACGTGAATATATACTTTCCAAGAATATAATTGGAAAAAAGTAAAAAATTATAGTCTTATTACAAAAAAAATTATTTTATTATTTAATTATACGTACTGAACGTAGAAGAGAGAAGCACAAAGAGGCAAGGAAGTTGGCAGGTTCATTACTCATATGATATTTTATTGCTAGCGAGAGGTTCGAATCTATCTTTTCCATTCGGACAGACTCTGCTTGGTCAAACATTTCATACATTGGGATTAAAATATGTATATACTGTCTCACTACAGATTTCTAAAAAAAAATCACTTTAAAATAATATTTCTTTCACTTTTATTTATATGTAAAAAAAATTGAATATTTTTTAATATATGTAATTTCATAAAATTAATTCGTCAAATAACATTATTCTACTTTATTTTTGAAATTACTAGTCTTAAAAATATGTATCTGATCAATAAAGAAAATAAAATAACTAATTTATATTTTTTTAACTTCAAAAGAATATTAAATAAAAAGCAACTCCCTTAATTTGTTCAAGCACGTAAAATCGAAAATAATCAACAACTAAATAAAAAGGAAAGAAATAAACCTCTACCATAGGGATTCAGAAAAGGAGATACAACATAATATGGATACCAAAGGAAAAGGAACAGAGAATGCCTTTCCTATACATTACACAAGAAAATAGAATAAAATTCGGAGTTTAACGAAAATAATTTATTTATAGTATAAAGTAGAGGTCAGAGCAGAATATTTTTTTCTTAACCCTATTTATAATTATGTTAATTATGTTGTTATTATTGTGGGAAAAGAAAAATTAAAATTTCATTATGATTCTCTTATATTTAGATTAGATTGACTTAAATAAATAACTAGACGTACAACTTTGTATAACTTTATTATATGTATTTTTCTCTTTTTAATCCAAAAAGAAAATATCTTTCTATATCTAAAAAATCTTCCCAATTTTTTTATTTTAACCTTAATCACATTATCTATAAGAAGCAAGTATTATGTTATATCTAATATTTTAAAGATAAAAAATTATAATGATAGTTTTATTATAAGGTAAAAGTCATTATTATTATACTTTATATAGCATAAAATAAAATCAAATACATCATATACATCTCTCTCACACACACACAACACACACAGATACATATGAATATCCCTTTGAACACACACATATTTATATTTTTCATATATAAAAAGTACTATAATTTGATATAAACCATTGATAGTCGATATAGGTAAATTTACCATAACATTTATTTTAAGAAAAAATTAGTTTATCACACAACATATTTTACCATATTTTAAATTTTTTTCTAATATTTGAAAAAAAAAATTACTTTACGGATATATCGGTTGGATACATTATTTTACACGATATATCGATCGAATATATCACATCATGCGATGCATCGATCAGATACATCATTTTACGTGATGTATTGGTTAAATACATAATATTACGCGATGTATCGATCAAATACAACATTTTTAGCAATGTATAAGTTAAATATATAACTTTACGTGATATGTTAAAACATTTAGTGATATATTTAATTTTAAATTGAAATATGATGTATCATGATATTTACTGATATATTCGAAACCAAAATGACTCTTTGAGATACATTCAGAATCCATCAATTATAAGGTATTTTTATAATTCAAAAAAAAGAATAAAAACAAAATGTGCATTAAAATCTTTACATATTTTAATTGAAAAGGCAAGAGTATGGTTTGATTTGTCTATATATACCTTCCTTTTAGCTAGACGCAACATCACGTTAGCTGTCACCTGAGGACATCTCCTTATCAACCTTTTTTGTTGTAATAATAGAGAGAGAGAGAGGGGGAAAATGGAGCTCACTCAACAAGATTTTTTAGAAGAAATAGTTTCTCCAAATTGGAAAAACACTTTAGCAAATGCATGGAACATTGAATCACCAACTTTTTATCAACAAAATCCTGAATTTATACCTTCAAATTCTTCCCTTTTAGACCTCATAATGTCTCCTTCACAATCCAATTATTTTCCATGTCATCATGATTTTCAAGAATCATCATACCCTTTTCTTCATTCTTTCACTACTACCCCACCTCAAGTAATTATTGATTCTTCCACTTATAATAATATTCAAGAAAGAGCCATTATAGAGGAAGGGCAAATTGGTCATTTTTCTACTGATTTTCATGGGCATTATGAAGACTCATTTAGTTGTTACAATATTAACAAAGTGGTCAAAATGGAAGAAGCAACTGGAGAAAAAAAGAGTAAAAATTATAAAGTGAAGAAATTAGAAGGACAGCCTTCTAAGAATCTTATGGCAGAAAGGAGAAGAAGGAAAAGACTTAATGACAGACTCTCTATGCTTAGATCTATTGTACCCAAAATAAGCAAGGTGATTTAATTTATTAATTAATTAATTAATTTCTCTTTATTAAATTATTATTAATTAATTTGATTAACAGATGGATAGAACATCTATACTTGGAGATACAATTGATTATGTGAAGGAGCTATTAGATAAAATCAACAGGTTGCATGAAGAAAATGAAATGGAAGATGAAATAAAATTTCTGGGTAATTTCAAGGGGTTAAAGACTAATGAAGCACTTGTAAGAAATCCTCCAAAGGTACAATTTTTCTTCTATTTAAATTATGTACGTCAAAATTCAAATAATATAATGATTGTTTGTTTTCTTTCGGCAAAATAATTTGTACATTAGAATAAGTAAATATGAATTAAGACTGTTTCTAATGAGCTTTGTCGTATATATTTGTCCATTTGTGGTGGGGATAATACCACCTAACTAATTAAACTAAAAATAGCCTTTAAATGTATGATTATGTAAACGGAAAAGGGTTAAAATTGCCCCTGAACTATGTGAAATAGATCACTTATACCCTTCGTTATATTTTGGGATCAAAAATACCCCCGCTGTTATCCTAAGAGACCAAAAATACCCTCAAGAGTTAACACCCCAATTTTTTAGTGACGTGGCATGCCACATAGGACTAATCCCTCCACCTAAGCGTTGCCAACTAGGATTATTACAAAAGAACTAGACCTTTAGTGGCGACAATAGTTGCCGCAAAAGCCCAAAAAATCGTCACTAAAAGTTTTTAACATTAAATTCTAATTTTCTTTTTTTTCTTCATTATTTTTTTAAAAAAACGCAAATGATATCGATTAAGTAGGAGTTTGAAGACACTGTTTTATTTTTATGTTATATGAAAATGTATAAAATGTACAATGATGCATTATATAGTAGGAGATGTGAATCGAGAAGTAATTTTCATGATTTTTCGTGATAATATGGGGTGTTTTTAATATTAATATTGTAAGTTATTTATTTTAGAAAATTAGGTTGCAATCGAAAATTAATTATCATATTTTTTTTGTTGAAAAAATAGGTTTTACTATTAGTCGTCACTAAAAATCACTCATAACCTTTAGTGGTAATTTTTTGGGCTTTTGCGGCAACTATTGTCGCCACTAAAGGTCTAGTTCTTTTGTAATAATCCTAGTTGGCAACGCTTAGGTGGAGGAATTAGTCCTATGTGGCATGCCACGTCACTAAAAAATTGGGGTGTTAACTCTTGAGGGTATTTTTGGTCTCTTAGGATAACAGCGGGGGTATTTTTGATCCCAAAATGTAACGAAGGGTATAAGTGATCTATTTCACATAGTTCAGGGGCAATTTTGACCCTTTTCCGTTATGTAAAATGAGTGTATAGTTATTTTTGTATACCGATTGAAAAAAGTAAACAGTAAATTTATTAGACTAAGATAAGGTTTTTTGTAGTTTAATGTAGAAAGGAGAAATGAGGATGAAACAAGCATAGAGATATGTTGCGGAACGAAGCCAGGTTTACTGTTATCAACAGTACACACAATGGAAGCATTAGGGCTTGAGGTTCAACAATGTGTTGTCAGCTGTTTCAGTGACTTCTCAATGAGAGCTGCTTGTTCTGAGGTACTGTACAATTATTTTTGTTTTCCATTTTATACCCTTAAAAATGAATGAGAATTTTAGTATTTTTTAAAAATAAGTTTGACCATCAAAATTTGTATATATCGAATTTTGTCATTAATTGAATTTGAAGAAAAATATTGGTTTCAAAATATATTCTAAACTGAAATACTGTAGTTGTTTCCCTAACAAATTTACAATCATCACGAATTGATCCTTTGATTAATGCAAGGGAAGTTCATGTCCAACTCAATTTCATATACTTTGTTTTTTTTATTTCAAGTAAAATACATATCCAAATACAAATTAAATGACCGGTTTATTTATTTATTTATTTATTTTGATAGGCAGTGGAGCATCGAACAATTTTAAGTTCTGAAGACGTGAAGCAAGCTCTGTTCAAAACTGCAGGTTATGGAGGAAGATGTGTATGATTGTTGAGAATGATACATTTTGGTCACTAAGCTCAAAAAATGTGTTTAAAAGATTTTGTCTGTTGTTCCAATGAGTATAGCAATCAAATAAATGTTAATGATCTTTCTTCAATTGAGTTAATTCCCTTTATTATTTAATTTCGTCTACTCGATTATATCCTTTTGAAAATAAAATAAAATAGGTCAAGATATACATATGACAAATCATATATCATCAATTGCAGAATCATAGAAGATATGGACAACCCACCCCATAGATTAATAATATTGCGTTTAATTTGATTCTAGTTTTAGCTATATATTTTTATTAGTACTATAGTTAATTCGTTATTTCATATAGTGTAGGAAAATGATTAGAAGAAGAAATACCATGAAGGAAAAATAAAAAGAAGAAACAGTGAATATGAAGAAGAAACAGTGAAGACCAAAATGGGGAAAATTTCTTTCTGATTTTCTGTGATGATTTGTGAGTTTCTGTGATTTTCTATTGAAGAAGGAACAAGTATTTATGCTATTACAAAATGGCAGAAAAGTAAATTAATCTAAAAGATAACAAAATTTTAACAAACTTTGTACACCTATGCAAATTCTAGAAGAAGCATCTAATAAAGGAATCTTATTCTATGTACAAAAGATGATAAAATGTAATTAGATATGAGTGAATGGGCTTTCTTGATTGATAATGTTGATCTGAATGTTGGGTCATAAATATTGAGTCGAATTTGATTTAGGAACAGGTCCTGCGATCTGTTTTTCTTCATTCTTCAGATGATACTTGACTTAAGGAACAAGTCCTGCGACCTGTTTCTCTTCATTCTTCATATGAGGCTTGACTTAAGGAACAGGTCCTACGACCTGTTTTTTTTCATTCTTCATATGAGACTTGAATTTAGAGATTAAGACCTGGGCCTGATTTTCATGACTGTGGCCTGGCCTGAGTTTCATCATCACTAATATATAATTAGTGAGGTAAAGACTTAGCCCCCTTAAATAGTAATCTTTTAGATTTTTTCTTTTGAATACTATTATATAACATAAAAAAAAGGAACTTTCACATATAGTCACTGAAAAAATAGTTTAATTATGCTTTATAATTATAGTTTGCTAATTATGATTCATAGCTACATGTTATAGGGAGGCGAGAGACGAGCGAGAAAGGGCAGAGAGTAGAAGAGAGACGAATTATATATGTATATCCGTCAAAATAATTATATATATCTAATTGGTAGGCATGTGTATTTGTATATCTGGCGAGCCAAATTGGGAGTGAGAGGCGAGTGAGAGAGGGCAATAATTTGTATAATTCACGGTTACGTTAATATATCTGTGTTTTTTTGTATAATTGAGTAATACAAAAGACTGGAATTATACAGATACGATAAAACTCGAAAGAAAAAAAAATGATACAAACATAGATAAACTTTAAACAATTATGCAAATTATATTATACAAGTTACATTATGTAAATTATATTATACATTTCGAAAACTACACGTATATACAAACTTTAAAAAAGTTATACAAAAAGAGAAAAAAATGCATGTATATGGTAATAAAACTAAAAAAACCAAAGGAAATCTTCGTTATATACAAATGCAAACTATCGCATACAAAATTACAAATCAAATGAAGAATTGTTAGTTGTGCATTATACAAATGTGACGAATTATACAAACGTGACTAATTATACAAACTCAAAGTCAATCCACGTAATTAATGATTAATATTAATCACGAGTGTAACTATAGCAAACTTTAACTATGATGACTAATTAAGTAGTATAAGTTTCTTTTAACCATAATTTTCCCGAATTAAATGTCCTAGCCTTGCCTTGGGCCGGTCCAATTAGGTCTTGGGTCCAGTTACCAACACGGATCCACATCTTCTGTTACGCATCGAACTTCCACAGGCCCATTACTTATTAACAGGCTTGGTCCTACTTTATAGCCCATGGTTCAGTTGTAGGCCCAATTAGAATTGGATCAGCCCATTTGACATATCTAGATAGAACTCGCAGAATTTTGCGAATCAAGAGGGAATGCGTACAATTCCATTTCTGGGCCCAACGAACAAGTTTACCATCATTCGCATAAATGTCCAATTATTCGGGTGTTCTTTAATTTTCCTCTTTCCAAATGGTTGTCTTTAATAATCGTAACCTTCAACACTTAAAAAATACTAAAAAGGTGGCTTGAAATATCCTTGACGTCGAAAAAAAAAACAATTCTCAAGGCAAAAGTTAATAGTTTCATATTATAATATATAACACAAGTTATGTCTTATAAGAGAAAACAAAACAAGTTAAGCTGCTTAAATTCCTACCGAATTTGTGTCATCGGAGGCATAAGTTTAGTTCATAACCCTTGAGTACTACTTAAGTTCCTACAAAAATTGTGTTAATCGAGGCATAAATCTAATTTCATAAAGTTATACTTTAAGGAGTTCATACCCACAAGTTATGCCTTAGATGACATGATAATTTAGCTCATACAATCTAAAGGCGAATACAATGTATCTAAAGACAAATAAAGTGTTTCTAGAAGCAACTCGGTCAAACCATAGAATTATTGAAACTATTTATACCTTAAGTAATTATCTCCTATACTAGTTTGGCTTATGAAAGTCCTCATGAATTGATGAATGTATTATTGTCCAAACTTGCTCAATAGGCAATAGCTATTTGGGCCTGAAACGGGTTGAGTTCATATGATTTTTAAATGGGCAACTTTCATATATAGCAAATAAAAAATTCATATTTGTATGCTATAGCAAAGTTTGCATAATTGCGCTCCATAGCAAACATAGAAACTGTATAATTCGCTATACATATACAGTTGAAGCGAATTGTATAAAACGAAGTGTATAAAACGAGAAACAGAAAGACACTGGGCAGAGACTTGTATAAAAACGAAGTGTATAAAACGAATTGTATGATTATAAGTGTATAGAACGATTATATACAATTTGAATTTGTATAAAATGAGAAAGAGAGAAAGACAAAAGAGACTTGGTAGGGAATATACAATTGAATCGAATTGTATAAAACGAGAAAGAGAGAAATTAGATACAATTTGAAATTTGTATAAAACGAGAAAGAGAAAAAGGCAAAAGAAATTGGGCAGGGGAGTATTTTTACTGTATAATTATAAGTGTATAGGACGAAAATATATATACTTGCATGTGTATATACAATTTTCTCACGCTTTATACAAACAGAAACACAATTATACATTTCGCTTCTGTTTGTATAAGTGAGAAAGGCGAGGGTGGCGAGCGAGATTTGGGAGAGTGGCGAGCGAGATCTCGAAGAGGGGAGAGAGGGGAACAAAAATATATGTATTTATACAATTTCCTCTGCTTTATACAATTAGAAACAATTTTTATACACTTGTGTTGTATAAAAAGTGAGGAAGCGAGAGAGATTGGAGGAGAGTGGCGAGCGAGATATTTGGGAGAGAGGGGCCTGGCAATTTTTTGCAAACGTTTGCTATGGAGCACAATTAAATCAAACCCTAGCTACTCCATTTATTTTAGGTTATTAGTTTGCTATTATATACAATTATCCCTTTTTAAATAAATTGACATACCCCAACTATTCAACTTATATCAAGTTTTAATTAATTAATTAAGGGCAACTTTCACATATAGCAAACATAAAATTTATATTTGTATGTTATAGCAAAGTTTGCATAATTGCACTCCATAGAAAATATATAAATGTATAATTCACTATACATATACAATTGAAGCGAGTTGTATAAACCGAAGTGTATAAAACGAGGAAGAGAAAGAGACTTGGGCAGAGAATTGTATAAAATGAATTGTATAACTATAAGTGTATAGAACGATTATATACAATTTGAATATGTATAAAATGAGAAAGAGAGAAAGGCAAAAGAGACTTGGACAGGGGATATACAATTGAATCGAATTGTATAAAACGAGAAAGAGAGAAATTATATACAATTTGAATTTGTATAAAACGAGAAAGAGAGAAAGGCAAAAGAAACTGGGCAGGGGAGTATTTTTATTGTATAATTATAAGTGTATAAGACGAAAATATATGTATTTGCATGTGTATATACAATTTTCTCTCGCTTTATACAAACAGAAACACAATTTATACATTTCGTTTTTGTTTGTATAAGCGAGAGAGGCGAGGGTGGCGAGCGAGATTAGGGAGAGTGGCGAGCGAGATCTGGGAGAGGGGAGAGAGGGGAACAAAAATATATGTATTTATACAATTTCCTCTCGTTTTATACAAATAGAAACATATTTTATACACTTGTGTTTGTATAAAAGTGAGAGAAGGCGAGCGAGAGAGGAGAGTGGCGAGAGAGAGTTTGAGGGAGAGAGGTGATTGACAAATAGTTTGCTACGGGACACAATTAAATCAAAGGGTGGTTATAGCAATTAATTTGATTTATTAGTTTGCCATTATATATAATTTTCCCATTAATTAATCAATCAATTTATATTTTAAATTATTCAATAAAACTAATATTGTACAACTTCTTTTTCTTTTTAATAATATAGTTATATATAAGTATATAACAAATAAAACTTTATTTTAATTTTTTGACAACTTTTCATGGACTAATTTAGACTTCATAAGTTCAAAAAAAAAAAAAGTTGGGCTACATAGTACATACTCACTCAAATCAACTTAATTCTTTTGCAATGGTGCTTCTAAACTTCCTCCTAAAATTACTCAAGTTATAAGTCTCCAAATAAACGTGTTAAAACGAATTAGTCAAGCATACGACGAGGATCAAAGGAGATCTTGTTAGTTGTTATTGTACTTGACTCATAATGAAAATAGTCATAGAACGATTATAATACTATTAAGAGTCGAAAGAAAAATGGTTAATGCGTGAGAATTGGAAAAACGCCACTAATGCCACACTTTTATTTCTATGGGCGTCTACTAAAAATTAAAGGAGCCAGTGGTATAGCTATAACCAAAAAAATAAAAAAATGAATGAATGCTGTCAATTGTCAGTCATGTTTATCTGCCTAATTTCATGATTGGCTTTAAGCCCACTAATAAGAATCTTGCTCCACTATTACCAAGCAACTTTCATTTAATGTATAGAATTACAAGAGAGAGAAAAAGAATTACTCCTCTGTTTTTTTAAAGAACGGTCTAGTTTGACATTATACAAAATTTAAAAAAATAAAAAAAACTTTTGATCATGTGATTTTAAATTAAAGTTATGTCAAATGTATAAAATTATCCTTTAATCTTGTGGGCTTAAACATGTCATGTGGAAAGTTATTAAAAAAAAATGTCAAACAGACTAAAAAAAAATAGAGGTCATTCTTTTTTAAACGAAGGAAGTACATTGCTTAGCTATCGTCATCATCCGAACGTAAATCTAGTAGTATATCATTTGGCTACAATTTATTGTGTTAAATCTAGGTATAGTACGTGAAATTTATAATATAAGGCTTGCAATAATAAGGTTTGGCGTAAATATAAATATGATGATGTATATAATTAAAAAATCACAAACTAAGAAGAATTTATGCGTGTCAATTGGGGTAGTGAGTGAAGGCTGGATAAAAGTTTTACATTGATTGAAAATAAATTGCTAATCAATCTCCTTAGAACAATTCGTTTGTGTTTGGAATTGAGCTAAGCCCATATATTTACAATCTTTTTATATAATAATATATAACAATAATTATCTTACACTAAGATATTAAGTGACAATTTTTATACAAAAAGAATATATAAGCTAAAACTATTGGGAACCCGTAGGTGGAGCTTTGATGGACAGTGAGTACAAGTTTTAAATTTTTTTACAACCACATTATAAGTGTTATTATGACATATTTAATATATTAATTTTTAAGAATATCAAAATTTCTTATTAATGGTTACATCATCTACATTATTTTATTGATATGGTCACTAACGTTGGCACTAGTAGTTGCCCCCTAAAATGTCATTTTCCAGAACGATTCGCAGACAACGGGTCCTAGAGCAACATGCTCCAATTAACATCCGTACATTTTCGAATCCTAAAGGGTTGTTAGTTAGCTGGTTTATAGAAGAGTTATATGCGTATTAAATTCTGCATAAATATTATTTTCTCTAAATTTTCTTTTGCAATGCTTTATTAATTTAAAAATTTTATGCGCTAATTAATACATACAATTTTTTTTGATAGAATAACAATACCTAGAAGATATATAGCTGCAAGTTTATTTACTAGCATTGATTAGTTATGGGACTAATCTTTTGATATACAAGTTATTGAAAGAACTTTGGCATGTTTATCTTATTGAAAATTGAATTAAGTTTGTACTGTATTCTGCTTTTGTCAACTTCGGTGTTTGAATTTTTCAACCAATCCCAGCTACATCTTTCAATGGAGAAAGGTTGCATATTTGAGCAGAGTAAAAAAGCACTAAGCAAGTGGAATATATTGACAATTTGATTTCATTCTTCATATTTTGAAAATGGAAAAAATAAAAAGAGACAATAAGTATATATGACTTCTTTTTTTCTTAATTTCATAGTTTGAGAAGCGATGAATCAACCCGATAATTAAGAGTGTGAATGAATTTATACTTAAGATTATTAACAAACATATTATTATTATATCTAATTTAATCGCAAAAATTAGTTCATAAAAAAATTGGTTAACAAAAAGGTCAAATAAGAGATTGAGTGGCAAGGGTCAGCAAGTTCGGTAGTGATGGTGAAAGGTTGAAAAAAAACGGAAGTTTATATTTATAGTGAAAAAACTAGACAAGAAAAACTAAGTGCAAAATCATTTGGAATGACGGAAGCACATGGTTTAGTGGTGGAACTTGTAATTGCAACAAAAGGGCCACTTTCATTCTACAGCAAAATTAGGTCAGAGTTAAAAAAATAAAGTGGTTAATACACATTCCATCTGTCACTTTTATAGCCCTTAACTTTCTACTTGTCCTATTCTTTTATGTGATTTTTACTATATTTGCGTTAATCAGCACACACTGGCTATTGATTGTTACTATTCTCAGAGGCGCAGAGTGAAAGTGTCAAACGTTTTTTATTAGAAAATTATATTATATATATAAATTAAAATTTAATTTAATGAATATATATATTTTACTGTCGACACATAAATGTGATATCAAAGAACTAGACAATGGTTTGGAATTCAAAATAGAATAGATATTTGCTACTACAAAATATGGAATTAGCTACAGAATTTGTCAGTAGTCCTTCGTTAATTTGCACAAAAGATCAATCTTAGCTAATTGATTTTTCTTATAATTCGACGCTAACATGTTGAAATTAGCATGAAATTTTTATTGTTTTGGCTATAAAATATTATTCGCAGGTAATTTTATTTATTCTAATAGTAATATTTAAATATATAAAAATATTTTACCTGATTTTTTTTTGTCGTTGATAATTTTGAATGATTCGCTTCACTTTATGATCAACCATCATTTGTGTTGTGTATGTGCTACGTGACTACTAATCAAATTCTACTTGCTTTGAACACTTGTCCAAAGTAAAATATTTAATTTTGTAAAAAATGATTTTTTTATTACTACGACCATCGAGTAGACCTCGCATAAATTGAATGATAAAGACAGAACGAATCTGCTAGAAGAGGAAATCTTTGAGTGGTAAAAGTAGAATCATGACAAATTTATATTGATAATGTAAACATTTTGGCATTATTGAAGTTGACATTTTTAAAAAAGATTATCCTAAAGTATCAAACTAGTAATGTAAGTTGATTATATTAAAGCAGTCAGTAATTAAACTATAGTAATAATAGTATATATAAAGAAATATTTGCAACATAACCGCAAGTATTAAAATAGTAATGTAAGTTGATTATCTTAAAGCAATCGATTAAATGTTAAAGAATGACAAAAGTCCACATCGATGGTTAATGAGATTGGTGGACTCCTTATAAGGCTTTGGACAATCCTCCTCCCTTTGAGCTAATTTTTGGGGTGTGAGTTAGGCCTAAGACCTAATTTCATATAGTATCAGAGCAGGACCCGTCTCATCCAATGTTGGAGCTCCCGAAATTAAAATTGCCCACGCACCAGATGCTAAGCACTGGCGTGAGATGAGGTGTTAAAGAATGACAAAAGTCCCACATCGATGGTTAGTGAGATGGGTGAATTTTTTATAAGGCTTTGACAAATTAGGTCTAAGACCTAATTTCACATTAAATTATGCCGATATAATAGTGTCAAAGAATATTTTTTACAACATACGTTCAGGCAAATAATGTTTTTCATATTAAATTAAGGGAATTAAGTTATATATATAGTTTTAGAAAAGAACATAATGAGTATAATTTCATTGTTACCGGTATTCATTGTAACGTATTGTTGAATTTCTACATTTTGACGTAACAAGTATCTTACTTGCTACTATTATTATAGATCATATTAATTTAATGATACAAAGAATTTATACATGCATTTTCAAAACCAAAAACTTGATTTATTGGTACCAAAAATCCTGATCTAATATTATATCACAGCCAAGAATTCAATTATCCCAGTTGCATATGGAGTATATTTTTTTTTTGTCCTATTCATTTTAAAATGTGAAGTTTATTTTTATATCTAACATCTCGTCTTCTTAAGATTAATTTCATCTACGTCCAAGATTTAGTTTGTATCACATTTACATCATCCTACTATTTTTTATCATGACTGATGACCAAAAAGTTCACTGACATCTATTAAGCTTACGAGTCTATAAAATCACGAGTAAAGATGATAAATCGATTCATATAAACGGGCAAAGACATTAATTCGGACCTATATGCCATCACTTTGCCACTTTGTATTCATCTCGTCATTACTAGTTGTGATATTGGTTATTAGCTACAAGTAGGGCTGAAAATAAAATATTGAAAATCGAATTGAAATTTTTGGTAATTAGTATTTGGCAACTGGGTATTCGCTATAGTAATCGAAAGTAAAAATTCAGAATTATGATATTTGTTTGAGTATGGTATGAGATACTAATACAATTTGGTATTTGTCTTTTTCGAATACCAAATTATTTATTTAATGAAGATCATGTATTAATATGTCCATTTACTCATTAGTACAAATCCAAAGAAGAAAGCTAAAAAATGAACATAAACAATCCAAATACATATCTTTTAGTTATATCAATTTTTTTTCTTGATATTTTCTTGGTTATTAATCTTTATCGTTTCTCCACATATAACAATAGAAATGATTAAAAAATAGTACTTCCTATTAACTTTGTAATATAATTAGCTATAACTTCAATATAGTATTACCAAATACCATACTAAATCAAAATTTAATTTATCAATTACCACATTAAACTTTAGTAATTTCAAACAGAATATACACCTACAACTTGAATCAAAAACAAACTTAACATGCTGTGATTATTACACTTTGGGATCAAATCCATATTCTGTCAAAAAGTCTTGTACTTTTAAAAATATCCTTGCAGCTTATTTTTCTTTTTAGATACAAATATAAAATTTTGTTTGCACACACTTCACTATTTACTACAATCACCATAAAAGATTTTTTATATACCACATCCAAGTCTCAAAGAGTAAAAATGTACTAGAAAATTGCTCATTTAAATTTAATTTATATTTACAAGTAAAAAGTACTACGAATTTGAGTGAAAGTTACATCCTCTGCCTCTGCCTCTGCCACTGCCCGTACTGGTGTATGAGGAGGTGGCTTCATTGGAGATGACGGCTGCTGCTGAACCTCTGCAAGTACCTTGTCTGGTCGAGGAGGCTGACATGGACATGGCAATGCTATGAACTTGGGTACTTGATCTCCAGGCATTAACACTGCTGGCATGTCTGAGATTTGAGTTTGCTTACAATTCTGTAAAACAGAGCAACCATAAAATTCAGCAATAGAGACTTTTTTTTAGGGTAAAATTCTGAGATTAACTTAAAATTCAATAGATTCATATAACCGATCCAACTAATTTGGTACGAGTGTTAAATCTTACCATGTATTCTCGTTTAGATTTCAAATATGAAGGGTCTCCGCCGGCTTCGAGATCTGTGCTGTTGGCGAAGGATCGACGGAGAGACCGAAGCTTGTCCCAATGGTAGCAGCAAGAGAAGATACCACTCAAGCTGAATATTATTAGCAATAGTAGCGCAGTTCCCAGAGGGAACCCAAGTGAAGGCCGCGACGGGTCTGAATGGGCCGGTGCATAATTTTGATTCTCCATTGTTTTTTCTGTGCTGATAATAATTCAAATTTTCTCCTTCCAACATACAGTGCAACAAACAATTTCTGTTTAGAAAAAAAAAAAAAAAAGAACTGATGCTAAAAAATATGATAGAAGTATTGGTAAATTTAAGAAAGAAATGGAAATACAGAGGAGAGTTGTGACTTGTGAGGCAAAGCAAACAGAGGGGCATGAATTTATAAACTGAGAAATGTGTACACAATAAAGGTACGTCCACTGTCCCGGTCAATGTACGGAGGAAGTGTTGGGACCCTTTTGAAGTAAGTAAAAGATTTTTTTTTTCTATGAATGAATAGTTTTTAATTAAGTGTATTATATTTTATCAGTATTTTTTTAATTGAGGAGTACTACTAAAGTCCAATATTTGTAAGTAATGATGGCCAAAACTTCAATCATGCAAGTAATGACTATAATTTTGCAATTAAAGTCATGATCAAACACCATTCTATCTGTTTGTTTCGTTTTTGTGGTGGAGCATTTGTGATACACATGCCTTTTACAATTTGTGGTAAAAGGTATTAAAACTCTGGTTCAGGCACGTTTGAGGTTAGACCAAAAATTGCATTCACTATAAGTCTATTACAAAACATGTGGTTTAATTTCATAAAATTTCTATTAACAAGAAGATGAAACTCTATAAAAATTACACCATGAAAACTTTAGAAGGTTGGTTAGACAAGTGTGGAAACAAGAAAATGGAAATGCCACTGAGCTGGCAACAGACAATGGTATTCTGTAATGTCCTTTTCGATCCATTGCCGGTTCCGCATTAGGAGACTCCGAATCATTCTATTGACGCAAACTTAAAAGTTAAACACCTAACAATTTAAGATTTTCACCGAGAAAAATTCGAAAAACAAAAATATAATGACCAAGGTTTAAACTTGAAATGTCAAGGTGTATTTTAAATCTCTAAATCACTAAAATTTATTGAAACGTTCACACTAAAAAATAAAATTATCTAAGGATACTGAAAATCGAACTCATCTATTTCTGATCTTTTTACTTCTGTCAGTTTCTCTTGTTGCTATTTTTTTAGAATTTTGGTAAATCATAACTTTGCTTTCTAGTCTCCAGTAAAGTAATATCCCAAATATCTATTCACATGGGCAGCTTCCTGGAAACATCCATGACACATGAAATATTCTGTCTTTGCCGTCTTATCACCATAAAAAGGTACACGTTCTTCAATTCAATTGATGTTTATAGTAAATTGAATTAGATGAACTAATTAACAAATTAATATGATAAAAAATCATCAGATATATATAAACTCATTGCTGATTAAGAAAAAGTAGGAAGTAATGGATTCATCTAGATTTGGCATGAAGAGATCTAATAGTACAATTTTGTTAGCACGAAAGTAAAAAATGGAGATGATTAATAAAATAGTTTTTTCCTATGTACTCACCGGTAGAAGAGCTGTGTTAACTGTTGACCCTTTGAGTTGTTAAAGTGCACAAGTAGACATGGCATTCCATCGTATATATATCCAAACTCTTCTATTCTTATCTTAAAACCTTACATAAGATAAGGATACGGTTTTGGTAACTTACCTTCTTTCATTAATTTTGTACCTTATTTTAGATAGGTGTTTGGTAGTAGAATATGACTTCTTGATTTAAAGTTTTAATTTGAAATTAATGTATGTTTACGAAGTTTGTATGAAATTTCTACTTTAATTTTAAATTATGATCATGCTCGGGATAAAAAGATACTATGTATCCTGTGAGAGGATTATACAAAAAAAAATAGCTAATTATATTTATTATTGATATATTAGATCAACAAGATTTTAAGATTATATGTATTTCAAAATTTGTCCAACCTGACCTTTAAGATGACTTTCTTACCTAACATTAACATACTTGGGAGGCTAGGACAAAAGCAGAACTAATAAGAAACTTAAGTAATAGGTACCATAGTCACCACATTGATGAAAAAAACCAAAAGGACCAATGAGTAGTGGACCATTCCAATTCTGTTATTAACCAATTATATGTGTTGTCTACTAAGTCCTAAGTATAATTAACCACACTTATCAAAGTCATCATATAAGTAATTAGCATGGGGTGTTAATTTAAACTAGTGTGGCCTAGCTAACACATTTCAAGCTTGACACAACGTATTTCACGAGAGGAAACAGTGAAGTTCCACAATTCAGAGAAACAAAAAACGTTGAATATGGTAGACTATGGAATTCAAGTTTGAAACGTCTATGACAAAAGTTGTTTCTACTTTTTGGCCCACAAGTTCTTATTTTTCTTTTAGTATTCTTCAATGTCAAAGACAAGAAAAAAAACTCATATACACTAAAGTAAGATGCTTGCCGTCAGACATGGATACAAATTGACACCCTTTTAATTAAAAAAATTAGGGATAATGCACAAGTAACTCCTCAATCTATATCCGAAATTTTAGAGATACACTTATATTATACTAAGGTCCTATTATCTTCCTAACTTATTTTTTTAAATAATTTTCTATCCCTTTTCGGCCTACGTGGAACTATCTTGTGGGCCCAATGCTGTTTGATTTTTTTTTCAAACTAGTGCTACGTAGGTTGAAAAGGGTAGAAAATTACTTATAAAATAAGTTCAGGAGAGTAATAGGACCTTAGTATAGTATAAGTGTGTCTCTGAAATATCATACATAGGTTCAGGGGGTACTTATGTATTTTTCCAAAAAATTATATTGAACAAATTAGAGTTTTATATTGATGGTTTAGTGAAAAATCTGACTCTTTCTTTGCATACAAGAATTGAACCAAAAGTCGATTTTAAGTATTGTGGTTGGATTCCAACTTATATATATTATCATGTAATGGAAAAGTCAAAATTCATGAGCCACTTGCGTACATAATAGGTCCACAACTGATCATCTACCCAATTTTCTTAGCTATAAGCTAGGGTTTGGCTCATGCTAGTGGTACCATTGAAAATGTAACATTTTCGTCTACTTGATTCTCCCATACAACGACGCACGCCGCCGTAACTCATGAAATTAAACAATCAACTGAATCAAGACAAAGATGTCTTGTGCCTACTTGAGTTAAATGGTAGAAATTTGTCTGATCAGTCATATTCCTCTTCTTATCCAAATCAAGTTTTCAACCTATTAAGGTTGCTTTCATACGATGATATCTATATGATCAATTACAGATCAGCTACATAAGGCTCTTGATGCTTTTGGTATATGCTTCCATAAGGACCACTGCCATAAATTCCTCAAATGGCGACAAAACATCTTGTACTATCCCCATTAGCATTGTAGCGCTCTCTACTAAGAATTTTTATATACTCAGAATTTAATTCGAGACATCTGATTAAAGAAAAAATAACTTCAACTTACCATACTAGATCTTTTGGTTGTTACTTACGTAACTCATTTACTAGTATATCCATCATAGTACAAAGATTTCAAGTCCAAAATTCGAAAATTTTAAAACCAATTTGATATGTAATTCGAAAATCTAAACTGAAGATATAATAAGCTCAAATTTTAATTTGGATTTCGATTTTGCCTACCCTAATAAAATGTATCTACCGACTAGCTAAAACGGAATTTTGTATTTTACAAGTCACAGCTATTCTAACTTTACAACTGTACATGACAATTTACACCCAAGTAGTTTGTATTTTTATTTTCCACCCTTAATTAACTGTAATTTTGAAACATCATAACACGACAAAACCGTCAAGTCCAAATTACGAAAAAAGAAATAAATAAGAGACGTGAGTATATCGTCGACCAAGGATATAATTATGTGTTTACAACAATTAAAATGGAGGGAGTGTGTATATTATCTGTGAAATTATAGGTCTTAGGCCTAATTCACACTCAAAAACTAGCTCAAAGGGAGGAGGATTGTCCAAACCTTATAAGGAGTCCATCCATCTCATTAACTATCGATGTGGGAAACTCACACCCCAAAAGCTAGCTCAAAGGGAGGAGGATTGCCCAAGCCTTATAAGGAGTCCATCCATCTCATTAACCACCGATGTAGGACTTTTGTCATTGTTTAACACCCCACCTCACGCCCAGTGCTTAGAATCTGGTGCGTGGGCAATTTTGATTTTGGGTGCCCCAACATCGGGTGAGATGAGCCCTGCTTTGATACCATGTGAAATTATAGGTCTTAGGCCTAACTCACACCCCAAAAGCTAGCTCAAAGGGAGGAGGATTGCCCAAGCCTTATAAGGAGTCCACCCATCTCATTAACCACCGATGTGGGACTTTTGTCATTCTTTAACATTATCCTTCTTTTTCAGGCGAAGATCAAATTTTCTCTTTGTCGGTGTTAATGAAATAATGATGTCCTTATAAGATTTAAGTAATCCTCATTCAATTTTGTTAGTTTTTTGAAATATGAGTTAGGTCAGATGTCTATTTCTTTAGATCTTTTAAGTAATACGTTTTTATTAAAAAATTATTGGCATTTACCTTGATAAATAATATTTCAAATCCATCATAATCCTCACAAGTACTTGTCCTTATCATACTCATGAACTCATTGAACTATTTTAGGATAGCTCAGTTTTCACTTTCTCAAAATCAGCTAGAACAAGAGTTGTAGAGGTTTTGCTAACTTATTCGGCAAACGTTTTAGTGTTTGAATTGACAGTAGAGGAAAAGGAGAGTAAAAAAAGTGACATTCTATACTTATAGCTAGGATATTAATGAGAAGAAAAAGTACTTTGTCCGTTTTCTAAACCCCTTTATCAATTAATTATATAGGTATAACAGAATTTGCCAAATAAAATTCATTAACAACAATAATATATTCAAGAAAATTTATAAATAAAGCTCAAACATAAAATATACGTAAAACTTATCAGTGAAGCAAATTCAGATATAACGAAGAAGGATATCGAGATCCACAAATTTAATGATGGAATTTTTCTTTCAATTATGGTTCATGATCAAATGGGATGATGACTTGGGATATTTTATACGAATACAAGTAAATGGTAGCATATAAAGTATAGACATGAAACTAAAATAAAGAAAAAGTGTTTTACTTTTGGGCCACTAAGGGAGGAAATTGTTTCAAGATGACTCTAATTACGTACTTAATGTCACACTATTATTATAATTAGATGTAACGGATCCAATAGTAGAAGACAAAAAAGTCCTTAGAAAATCAAGGACATATACCTAAATATTGTAATTATAACTAGTAGACTCTAATATCAATTCAGTGCTGAGACTATAGTAAACTGTTCTATCTTACCCAATTTGAAAAGAAAAAAGTACAAAGAGATATGTGAAGATGGGCCATGTGTTGTCCCCTAGCTCAAGTGTCATTGCTGTAGTTCCAATACTATTTATTTTTTATAGATTTCCTATGTATTTTGTACCTATCTCCTATAAAAATATCATCATACAACGAAATAAATATTTGTAATGAATTAGGAAATCAAAATTTTTGACTGTCTTCTAGAATTTCTATAATGATGATCTCTTATAAAATAGAGCACGTAACAAAACAAATATATGTGTAACGGACTACAAAATTAAATTCCCAACTCAAAGAACTTCAAGCCATCCACTTGTTAAGGAAATTTCTAGGAAGTAACACTTATAAGTGTTCATTCAAAATTCTCTGTCTGATAATTTTTTATTGATTTTTTTTTTAATATTTTGAATCATTTTAATAAAAATTTGATTTTATCGCTAATTGTAAAAGCTCATCATCTTCTGATGACTTGAACCTTGAGCATTACGATCGGCCACTTTGTCGATTGTAATTGTGCAAATAATTCAACATAAATTTTATGAAGCGCACTTATATTTCGTTATCTATATTGCACTACTGAAAGTAATTAAATCCCAAAAACTGAACCTCAAGATATTTAATTAGGGATATTATGGTGCGTGTCAATTTTCTTTTGGTGATGGTGCATGCCAACAAAAAGGTAGTCAGTGTCTGGACTCTAGCTGAAGAAACAAAAGAAAAGTTTGCATTTACTTTTGCATAATTTTTTCTAGACAAGAGAGGACAGTAGAAAATATCTTGATAAGAAAAAATCGAGATAGATATTAGTCACTTGTGGAATGAAAACAATTTTACAAAACTTTGATATCACTAAGTTTTTTCAAGAATTGAATGGTCGAAAAATCTAGTGGGACTTATATACCATATCTTGTTGATGGGAGCCGCGGCGAATCCACGTAAGTATATTACTGAAGCACCCATTAACTTCAGCTCGAGTTGTACATATTTAAATAGAAAAAATAACCATACTAGTATATAAATAAGGGAAAATGGTTAAAAATACTTCTCATCTTTAATTTATTATTTGATTTTATCCTCGCTAAATTTTAGGGATTCTGTTAAATGAAGGTAAATTTGGTGAAAATTAATAACGGGAGGGGTAAATTTAACTTTATTTTAACGGCGAGATTAAAATCAAACAATAAACTAAAGTTGAGAAGTATTTTTGACCATTTTCCCTATAAATAATCGTGAGCACCCACCAAACATAAGCTGAAAGTTCTTGTATGTCATACATTTAGGGTGGCAGGTGAGATCGATTCCCATCAAAGTATTTTTTATTCTTTATCATGTTTTACTCCTTTACTTCTTTTTTTTTTCTTTCTGAACATTCATTTTTTAGCTTTAAAAGTATATTGTTTCTCCTTTTTAAAAAAAAACAATTCAAATAATATATAAAATATACATAAATATTCACACTTCAAAGTGACTTTTAGTTTACAACTTCTCTTTATATAAAACGCTAAATCTAAAGTAAGAATATTATTTATTTTAATTTCTCGTGTTACACTCGTATAGTTTATCATTATATTATTGTGTTGTTGCGTCAAATTTATTAGAGAAATCATATATTTATTTTCTTATTGGTTAAATAAAAAATTGAATCGTTATAGGACCAAAATCGATAAAAAAAATTCTCTTATTGGTTTGATCATTGGTTTAACATATTTAAAAGCCCCAAAATTACTATAAACCGAATCAATAATACGTAAAATCGAACCGAACAGACCTTTACACACCCCTAATAAGCACCCATATCTATAAAATTTTGGATCTGCCACTGAATGGGAGGTTAAGTAAACACAGAGTAAAAGACTTTGACATGCCAATTCAAGTGTTTATTATAATGATATTCTCTTTATGTTTACCATGTAAGCAACTCTCTCTTGTGTTGCTAAAGACAGTAAAATGTAAGCAATACTTAAAAATGTTATAATCACCATTAAACTAGGTGTGTCAAATGAATAGATTAAATTGAATTAAGTAGTAAACAAACTTAATTTAACATATCATCTTACTTATTTAATAAAAATGATTTTTTTTATATAAACAATGATCGTAAAAATAATTTCCAACAAATAAATAGAAAATGTACCTGGGATTTTGAAACCTAAATAGATTAAAAAAATCAATAAATATAGCAAGTAATTCACTAGTAGATGTTTGTTTAATTATATGATTTTTCCGC
This sequence comes from Solanum sitiens, assembly GCA_016801875.1. NCBI lineage: Eukaryota > Viridiplantae > Streptophyta > Magnoliopsida > Solanales > Solanaceae > Solanum > Solanum sitiens. The sequence continues at coordinate 15,272,858 of JABWTJ010000001.1, forward strand.
CGAATGCTAACCAAATTGGGCCAAGACAAGTCTGTCATATTCTCAGCCTGATAAGATGGGCCAAAATGGACTCCGGCCCGTGAAGTTTCTGGACTAATACCAAATACGGGCCTCGACATTTTTCAGGCCTTTGAAAACGGAAATTGACTTGGGCTCGCTATGCCCATTTATTTGAGATACATTATGTTAGTATACATATAATGTATATCATTATGCCTATCACATGTTTGGAGATGAAATTGATATTCATTATCATGTTAATCTATAGAAATATATGAAAATATGTGAAGTATATTTTGATATGAATATTTCGTGTAAGTTCAACGAGCAAAGAATGATATACTTAAACCATTGAAACTCCAGCAATAAAAACATTCTAAAGTTTAAATTTTATGTTCAAGCGTACCTAAATATCATTGTTGGATTGTACTTAATTCGCTATAATACATATGCTTTTTTGTTTGTTTGTTTCTCTATCGATGATGTATGATACTTATATTGTAGTCTAATGAAATTCAAATTTGGATTGAGAAATCTCACAGCCTCTTAACCAAACGACTTCATAATCAGCTGGACCAAACACAAGTCTTCTAATAATATTGTAGGTGTATCAATTTATGTTTGTTGTATTTGAGCTACCAAATTTTTGTCTTTAGTATGGAATCTTGTTTGCTAGATAAGGTTAAGGGTGTTTCTAGGCGTTGCTTCATGGCCTAGATAATGTTTTATTTCGTATGATAACTGTATATATAATATTTTAATCTTATCGCTATACTTCAATTTGATTTTTTTGCAATGATTGATTAGAGTAGTTTGAGGTCTTCCTGTTTTATGGTTAAAGATATTGTTTTATACAGAGACATCAACTTTTTTTAATAAAAATAATACTTGTGGTCATATTATATTATGTTAAGTTGTATGGAAAAAATATTTTTTAAAAACTTAAATTTCCATACAAACATCTTTGTCAATGATTGCCAGTAATTTAAAAATGACAAGTGGTTTATTTTTTAAACATCAATTATCTACTACATATTGGCGCAGCTAAGAAAAAACTTAAGTTGAATAATCATTAATTACACAAATTCCTGATTTCCCGGTGCATCTTTTTAAGACTAAATTTGAAAACTTTTTCTAGTTTTGCACCATCTATATACATAAACACTAGTTAATCGTTAATTAATTATATATTCTCACCTCAAATTATCTCATAAACACAATTAATAAATACATTTCAAACTGGTTGTATAATTTCTCCCTTTACCGTACACTCTGATTTCAATCTTAAATAAGTAAAAGAAGATTCTGGCAGCACTAACAAATTTAAACAAATTTGGAACCCACAGAAGGGAGCCCATTTTAGAAAGCGATTTGACTTGACCACTTGCCGTTTCGATATCTTGATCAATAATTAACATTATTTGTATTCTCATACTTTATTTTCTTTTCTAATTTTGTCACTTTTTTCTTCTTCTTGAATTCTTGTTTGTACCAGAATGAGGTATTGACACAAAAGTCATATGACCAAGAATTCAGAGGTAAAACGTTTGGTAATTTCTTCCTATTTATTCAAGTTTTGATAGACAGAGTTATT